>OX465595.1:398248269-399498269 GCA_950022295.1 Bromus sterilis | reverse complement strand
AAAAAAATTCAAAAATGGGGAAAATAAAAGCCCTAGAGAATTTAATTCAAGAGGCCAGATAAAAATTTCTTCCAAAAATTCCTCTGGTATTTTTTAAAAGTCTTATAAATATGCATGATCACATATAAAGTGAAGTGGGTCCCATTGCATGCACCAAGATTTTTCAAATATTCCAAACAGGGCTTGGAAATTAAATAAAAACCCTATTTGAATTGAAATTCAAATAAGTTGAATTTCAAAAATCTTCAAATCTTGGGATTGGCTAGTGTTATGCCATGTAAGTCCATATAAATAATTTGAGGATTTTATAAAATGTTTTGGTATTTTTTTATATCAAAACAGAACAAATATCAGAAGAAATAAAAAGAAAAACAGAAGAGAAATAAGAAAAAGGCCTACCTGGATCTGGCCCAACTAACCCCCCCAGCAGCCCAGCCAGCCCAAGCCCACGCCCACTCCCCTGTCGTCTTCCTCCCCGGCGCCCAAAGCAGCTCGCTGGAGAGCTGGGAGCACGCCGGCGCCACCGCAACGCATCCAGGCCGCCTCGGGTCTTCTAGCAGCGCCACGGAGATGCCCAGTTCACCCCGCAACCTTTCCCCCTCCTCCTGCTTGCCCTCCCCTCCTCTGTGTCGTCGTGTTCGTCGCCGCCCTGAGCAACAGTGGCTCGCAGCCGTGCGCCGCCGCGGCCAACGACCCCCTCCCGACGAGCTGATCTGTCCAGAAGACCCGCAGAAGTCGTCTTCGTCAAGTCACGCCGTCAATCGAGCCGGGATCCACCGGAGACGACGCCACCTCCAACATTCCATCGCCGGCCGCCACGAGCTTCGTCGACGAATTTCGGCGCCACTAGTTCGTCCCCAAACTCCTCGAGCCCGCCGTCACGCTCCTGGTGAGCTAAGCTGCGTTTTACCCTATCCAGTGCCCCTCCCCGTGGCCTCCTTCGCCGTCGTCACCTCTCCAGTGCTCCGGCCGCCGCGCATTTTGAAGCCGCCGTCGCCCAGGAGCCCTAGACGTCCCCCGACATAGCGCACCAGACGCGGGAGCATGCTGGCTTCGTTTTGGTAGCCACCCCGTGCCCTCCCGTGGCCATTTGGGCACTCCGGCGAGGCGCCGCCGTGAACCGTGGTCACCGGCGGTTAGCCGCCGGCTGGTTTGGCCATTAGGGCCCTTAATCACCCCCCTGGGGTCTATGACAGGTGGGGCCCCAGCCCCTTAACCCTCTGTTTAATTTATTTAAAACGGGGATTAACCCCAGAGAGGCTGACCAGTGCGTCCCTCTGGTCAGAGCCCCCCTTCCCACATCATGCTGATGCAGCAGTGACGCAGTAAACCTTTTTCCAAATTAAAATAATTCAGAAAAATCCAGAAAATAGCTGAAACTTTGAAAAATCATAGAAAATTCATATTAACTCCAAATTAAACATATAATATATGAAAAATTATCAGAAAAATACAAGGATTAAGAATATGCAATTTGTTTTCATGTTTGAACATTTTAAAATAGGGCAACAGTAGCAAGTTTGCATATGGCTTAATTTGAATTCAAATTTGAAGTTTGAATTTGCAATTCTTTTGCAATACACTTCAATTAAATGGAATTGTCAACACATCAGTACCATGTACATCATGTTTTCACAACTTATCATGTGCTTGAGCATCGCAATTATATTTATCCCTTGATTGCTTTGTTTGCTCGATAGAAGTGGAACCGGAACCGGAGGCCATCCCCTTCGTTGAAGACACCGTGCGTGAACCTCGTCAGCAAGGCAAGCAAACCCCTTTGATCATGTCTATAAAATCCCACTTCCCTCTCAGTCTCGCTTATGCATGTTTAGGAGATCACCTTCTGTCGATTCTACCGCATAGTTGAACCCATATCCGATGCATGACCTATCATCTTGTCACAGTAGTAAGAAAACCACAATCCTAGCTGACATAGGAGTTGATTGATATCATGTGGCCCCTGCAAATGTTAAATCTTATTGCATGCTTAGAGGTTACATTGAGGTTACAATGATCTGTGAGTCGGGATGGATGATCACAGTGGTGTTGATGAAAGTGAAACTTTGTTGGTGAATCCACCCTAATACAAGGTGAACGATGAGAGGCTGTGTAGGAGTACACAGTGGGTTGTCTCGTTGAACACCGCCTTAAGCACCGAGTTCTTGTATGGTAATCCAAGACAAAGAGTACAACCACACATTGGGCTCACTAACCCCTCTCGGCCTATTACCTTGATCCGTGTCGACGTCCAGGAGTCACATTAGTTCGGGTTTTCCATTTGGCATCTGCATAGAAAGAGAATGAAGGAATGGTTGCATCATATAGATATGTGGGTGCACCTGTGAGACAGGAAAACCATCTGCGTGGCGTCTCGGTCACTTCATTGTTTGAGTCCGTTTCGTTGATCCGGCCGGGCTCTCGAGCGGAGGCAACTCAGATAGTCGACTCCTGGAATAGACCAGTTGTGAGCGAAGTGTCGTGGTGAACATCCTGGCTGTCACCTCTTGAACGGTGGCGAGCAAAAGGCGGTAACCGGTGGTCATGTGTGTGTAGTTTACACCCTTGCAAGGTTAACAAAACTATTCGAATAGCCGCGTCCGCGGTTAAGGACTACTTGGAACCTGTACCTGATTATTAGACAACTTGAATGGATACTTCTAAAACTCGCAAGATAAGCGTGAGTGCTATGGTGTGCTCCTCGTGGGGAAGTCGAGGAAGTAACCATAGTGGTGTATTGGTTGGAGACTTGGTAGTGGACTCGTGTACGCTTCTTACCTCAAGTCTGGTACTCGTAGTTCAGGACTAGCCAAGTCAAAGCTGGCACTTCTGCATGTTGAAACCCCACCTCCCTTTACCTTGATACTTGAGCATGAGTAGTGTAGTTCTGATGTAAGTCTTGCTGAGTACGACTTTGTACTCACGTTTTCTTATTCTATGTTTTAGATAAGAACCCGAACCCCGATGGAGTCACCTTCCTGAAGCTCGACGTTGACTAAGCTAGTATAGTTCCAGACAACAGTCTGGTCCCTCGTGGAAGGGCATGTATGTTTACAAGGCTTCTCTAAGCCATTTGTTAAACTTCTCTGTACTCAGACCTAATTTTCTTCCGTTGTATGATGTAATGTTGATCATAGACATGTGATCTTTGTATGCTCTATGTGTAAGACAATAAAGATACACTTTGTAGAGTTATGTGATGATACCTGCTGTTCATACTAGGCATGTGTGCTGCGTGTATGTTTATAACATGCATGTCTTAGTATGGGTTTTCGAGACCTTAGTTGTGATCTGGCTGGCGGTCTTTTATACACCAAGTGGCCCTCAGATGTGCGCAGCTTGGGGCATCGCGATGCGATTGCTCGTGACTCTGTCACGTGCACACTTTGTTGTATGATCGAGCCCTCCCTAGACCCCGACTAAGTGATCGGGCTGGAGTAAGTCTATGTAAGAGTTAGGATTCAATCGATAACATGGTTGAGGCGACTTGTCTATGAGTATGGGATTCACCACCCATAAGCATTTAGACTTATGAGCGGACGACGAGGACCCATCTCAGATGATCATCCGGCCTAGATGGGATGCCCCTCACGTTCGATGCTTTCCGAGAGTGTTCTGTGCTTGGCCTTGTCTGCTTAGACAAGTGGGTACGGCTCTCGGCTCTCCGTGTGATTGTATCGTGACTGGAGTTACATACGCCTATTACGGGTCCCGACAGACTTGGTATCAGAGCAGGACTGTCTGTAGGATTATATAACCCTTGGTCGAAGTCGAGTCTAGCATTCTATAGTTATATAGTTACTCTGGGCATAAGGGATCAATGTAAGGCTTCTTTTTCTCCTTACCCTCATCGATCTGAGTTCTGAGTCACCCTTATCTTTTCTACGGGATGATAGGACTAGGCTCATCTATGTCTGACTAGAACATCTCGTTGATTGCTTCCTTGTAGCCGTAGGATTGTTGTGGTCATCCAGAGTCTCCGTGTTTTGAGTTCCTTGAGGAAGTTCTGTCCAATCTCCTCAAGGTTGTTTCATTTTCCATCCCGGTGTAGCCATTATGCTGCCGGATTTATCCCGTGTTTCTATGAATCATTGCCTTTGCATTACAATCTTTTCCTCCTAATCATGTCCGCTTATCTTTGATTCCATCGTACGACATGTTCTGATTGTTGATTTTTATCACACAGGATGTCAGGTGGAACTCGTAGTGCTGTTCGTCGCAATCGAGACCATGATCAAAATCGAAATGATGATGCACCTCCACCACCGCCTTCTGCGGCGGAAATCGTGATGGAATCTGAGAAGAATCGACGTGATCAAACACGCCTTCTGGAGCTCATCGAGCAGAATACCTCACGTCATTGCAATGTGGTTGTGAGCATTCAGGATTTCATCCTCCTCAAGCCACCGGTATTCCGATGTTCTTCTGAGCCCCTTGAAGCTGATGATTGGCTCCGTTCCATCGAGCGTAAGCTTGATACTGCACATGTTGCTCCCAATGACCGAGTTATTTTCGCGGTATACTTCCTGGAAGGTGCTGCTCTTCAATGGTGGGAGAAATATGTTGCTATGCAGCCAGATGGTCACGTAGTGACTTGGCAGGAGTTCTGTGTTGCCTTTCGAGGGTACCACATTCTGGATGAGTTGATGGAGCGCAAGAAGGAAGAGTTCTGCAATCTGACTCAATAAGAGATGTCCATTCATGAGTATGTGAGAGAGTTCAACCGTCTTGCTCGATATGCCCAAGATGAGATCACCACCGATGCCAGAAAGCAGGCAAGGTTCCGCAAGGGACTTAGCCCCATCCTTCGCCATGATCTCAACCTCCTTGAATTTGCCACCTTTGAGGATTTAGTCAACAGATCCTTCAGGGCTGAGCATGGCAATGAAGTGTTTGAAGAGTCTCGCAAGCATGCTCTTGAGCTTTCTCCTTCTTCAAGTTCAGCCCCTTAGAAACGCCGAATTTTGATTCCAACTAGTGCCATACCTCAAAACTTTCTTCAGAGACCACCATCCAATATATGCCATCCACCTCAACACATTGTTCCTCCCAGGAATGATGGTGTGCAGCCAGGTAATCCCACTCCCAGCAATTCAGGGAGGGTGTGTTTCAAGTGTGGTCTGCCAGGCCATTACCTCCGTCAGTTCCCTCAGGTCTTGATGATACCACGTCAGTCTCGACGTAAGCCTTCAAGGAAATCCACCTCCAAACCCTTGCAAGCAAAGCTTTTAGTCACAGGTAGTGGTGGTGTGAACCAAATCTCAGTTGAGGAAACCACTGCTGCTTCTGACGTCATCCTTGGTACACTCCCAGTCAATCATGTTCCCGCCTCCGTTCTTTTCGATCCAGGAGCTTCTCATTCATTCATGTCGGAGAGTTATGCACTTCGTCATGAATTCCCTTTTGAAGAAATGTTTTCTCCAATGTTCAAACTCCCGGTTCAAAGTGGCAAACTAATAGAGTAAGCCATGGCAATCAAATTGCAATTGAGGGTTTAGTATTCCTTGCTTCTCTTATAGCCCTCAAGTCTTCGGACATTTATGTCATCCTAGGAATGGATTGGTTATCAAGACAGAATGCTTTCCTTGATTGTAAAGCCAAATCAGTTAAACTTACCCATCCTTCAGGCCAGACCATTGACTACACATCACCCAGCTGTAGAATCCAGATGCATACTTTGAATGTGCTTCCCCTTCCAGACCTTGAAGATATTTTGGTGGTTCGTGACTTCCCGGATGTCTTTCCTGAAGAACTGCCGGGCATGCCACCCGACAGGTGTGTAGAATTCATAGTGGATCTTATACCAGGCACAACCCCAATTTCAAGACGTCCATATAGAATGGCCCCACATGAGTTAGCTGAGCTAAAAACCCAACTTGATGCTTCGTTGGAAAAAGGCTTCATCCGCCCTAGCTCATCGCCATGGGGTTGCCCCGTTCTGTTCGTAACGAAGAAAGATGGAACAGAAAGGATGTGCGTAGACTATCGCCCGCTAAATCTAGCGACGGTAAAGAACAAGTACCCACTGCCCAGGATCAATGATCTTTATGATCAACTTGCTGGATCCTCTGTCTTCTCCAAGATGTATTTGAGATTAGGCTATCATCAAATCAAAATCCGAAACGAGGACATTCCAAAAACGGCTTTCACTACTCGTTACGGTCTTTACGAGTACACTGTCATGTCCTTCGGTTTAACCAATGCCCCGCCACATTCTCGCGCTTGATGAATTCGATCTTCATGGAGTACCTAGATAAATTTGTTGTAGTTTATCTTGATGACATTCTCATCTACTCGAAGAACGAAGAAGAGCACGCAGAACATCTTAGGTTGGTATTGATGAAACTTCGAGAGCATCGCTTATATGCCAAGTTCTCTAAGTGCGAATTTTGGCTACCAGAAGTGAACTACTTATTCCACGTGATTTCTGCGAAAGGCATTGCTGTCAATCCCGAGAGAGTTCAGGCCGTCCTTGACTGGACTCCACCTGAATCGGTTACGCAAGTTAGGAGTTTTCTTGGCTTAGCAAGCTATTGTCGCCGCTTCGTTGAGAACTTCTCCAAAGTTGCAAAGCCTCTAACTGAACTCCTCAAGAAAGATAAGAAATTCCAATGGACTCCCAAGTGCGAGGAAGGCTTTCAAGAGCTAAAAATAAGATTGACTTCTGCACCCGTGCTTGCACCTCCAGACACCAAAAGGGATTTCGAGATCTATTGTGATGCTTCACGGCAAAGGTTAGGATGCATACTTATGCAAGATAGACATGTGGTAGCGTATGCTTCACGCCAGTTGCAGCCACATGAAGAGAACTATCCTACCCATGATCTTGAACTCGCTGCCGTAGTTCATGACCTGAAGACTTGGCGACATTACCTCCTTGGTAATCGCTGTGAGATCTATTCCGACCACCAAAGCCTCAAATACATATTCACCCAGCCAGATCTTAATCTCAGGCAAAGACGCACTAAGTCGTAAGTCGTATTGTAACAACCTCATGTTACAACAGTATCAACCACTTCTTCATGAGGAATTTCGAAAGCTTAATCTCGAGATTGTTCCTCGTGGATCTCTTTTCAACTTGGTGGCGAAACCAACCCTTGAGGATCAAATCATAGTTGCCCAAAGGCGTGCATGAGGTGTTCGCCGGATCAAGGAGAACATTGCTAGCGGAGTTGCTAAATGTTTCTCCACAGATAGCAAAGGAACGGTATTCTTTGGAAATCGTTTGGTAGTACCTAAGAATAGAGATCTAAGGCAACTAATCCTCAAAGAAGACCATGACACATCCCTCTCGATTCATCCCGGTAGCACAAAAATGTACCGAGATCTACGCCAGAGATTTTGGTGGACTAGGATGAAGAGAGACATTGCTCGATTTGTTGCTGAATGTGATGTTTGTCGTCACATTAAGGAAGAACACCAAAGACCTGCTGGCACACTTCAACCTTTGCCTATTCCCGAGTGGAAATGGGACAAAGTCGGTATGGACTTCATCACCGGCTTTCCAAAAACCCAGAAAGGAAATGATGCCATCTTCGTGGTCATTGATAGACTTTCCAAAGTTGCTCACTTCCTTCCAGTTCGCGAGTCTATAACTTCTATCCAGTTAGCGGACTTGTATGTCTCTAGAATTGTGTCTCTTCATGGTGTTCCTTTGGAAATCAATTCTGATCGTGGTAGCCTTTTCACCTCTAGATTCTGGGGAAGCTTTCAGAATGCTATGGGAACTCATCTATCCTTTAGTACAGCTTTCCATCCTCAGTCTAGCGGTCAAGTTGAAAGGGTTAACCAAATCCTGGAAGACATGCTCAGAGCTTGTGTTATATCTTTCGGAAAGAGTTGGGAGAAATCTCTTCCATTTGCCGAATTTTCTTATAACAATAGTTTCCAATCTAGTCTGAACATGGCTACTTTTGAATCCTCTATGGCCGACGATGTCGAACACCCCTAAACTGGTCAGAAACCGGTGAAAGACAACTCTTTGGACCAGATATGATCAAGTAAGCAGAAGAGCAAGTTCGCATTGTTCGTGATCGATTGAAAGCCGCACAGTCTCGTCAGAAAAGCTACTATGATCGTCATCATAGGCAAGAAAGCTACAATCTGGACGAGAAGGCTTACCTTCGGGTTACTCCTCTTAAGGGAACCCAACGATTCGGTATCAAAGGCAAGTTGGACCCACGTTACATCGGACCTTTCCGCATTCTTGCTAAACGTGGAGAAGTTGCCTACCAACTTGAACTACCCCCGCACCTTTCCCGAGTACATGATGTATTCCATGTGTCACAACTCAGGCGTTGCTTCAAGGACCCCATCCGCGAAGTCGACCATGAAACGCTTGATCTCCAAGATGACTGTCACAACCCCAAGTTAGGTAAGTGCTAGGGTTTTATTGTGCCTTTGCATCATGCAAAATTTCAAAAGAAAATTCAAAAATGGGGAAAAGAAAAGCCCTGAGAAATTAAATCAAATGGCCAGATAAAAATCTTTTTCCAAAAATCATTTGAATATTTGGAAAATTCCTATAAATGATGCTGATCATTTTAAAAGTGGTTTGGGTATTTTCCCATGCCCATGGAATATTCAAAAAATTCAAAAGGTGCCCTGGAAATTAAATTTTACCCCTATTTGAATTGGAATTCAAATGTTATGAATTTAAAAAATGCTCAAATTCTACAAGTGACTTGCTACTGGTCACCTAGGATTTATTAAAATGTTTGGGCATTTTACAAAATTGCCTAGCTATTTAATTCTAGGCAAAACAAAATAACAGAAAAAGAAAAGAAGAAGAAAAAGGAAAAAGGGAAAGCAGCCCAACCTCATAGGCCTTTGGCCCAACTAACCGTACCCCAGCCCAAGCCCACCATCCCGCCTGTCGTCTTCTCCAAGCTGCTCGGTGGCGAGCCGAGAGCGTGCGGCGGCTGCCACCGCGACGACGAGGAGCTTCCAGGCCCTCTCCTTCTCCCCCAGGACGCCATGCAACGCCCCAGTCACCCCCTCCTCTTCCCCTCTCTCCCTAGACAACTCTCCCCCTCTCCCTGTCTCGTTTCTGCGAGCTCCCGAGAACCCGCCGGAGCGCGCCGCCGCACTCGCGTGGCCACCGTGCCCCTCGCGGCGAGCCATCGTGTCCAGAAGACTCGCCGTGCTCGTCTGCGTCTTCAAGTGCAAGGAATCGAGTCCAGCGACCCCGAGGACGACGCCATCGACCCCGTTCCACGCCACGGCCGTCGGGTCTTCGCCGTCGAATACGTCGCCGCAGACGCTCCTCCGGTCTCCCCGACCCCTCCTTCCGCTTCAGGGTGAGCAGACGCGCCGATTCCCCCTCCTCTTTCTCCTTCTCGTGCACCAAGTCGCCGTCGCCGTTCTCCAGAGCTCCGGCCACCGCGCCTTTTTGAAGCCGTCGTCGCCCTAGTGACCCTGGCAACCCCCTGGTTGTTCCCCTCGACGCGGGAGAGCACGACGCACCTCCCCGTGGTTTCCCCGTGCCCTCCCGTGGCCAAATCCCCAGTCCGGCGAGAGCGCCGCCATGCCCGAGCCGCCGGCGTCAAGCCGCCGGTCACTTAGCACTAAACCACCCCTAATCCTAACCCTAACCTCATTGACCAGTGGCCCCCCTATGCTAATTAACCTCTGTTAGTTTAATCTAACAGGGATTAACCCCACTGAGACTTACGGGTGGGCCCCTGTTGTCAGCCCCCTGGTGACATCAGCACTGCATCAGCTTGATGCAATAAATCATTTCCAGAGATTAAAAGAAATAAAGAAAAGAGAGAAATTTCCAGAAAATGCTTTAAACTTTGAAATTCAATAACTAATTCATATTAACTCCAAATTGGACAAATAATATGTCTAAAATTATCAGAAAAATACAAGGATTATTAATATGCAATTTGTCTTCATGTTTGAACATTTTAAAATGGGTGAACAGTAGCAAACATGCATATGGATCCTTTTCAAATTCAAATTTGGAGTGATTTTGCAAATGACTTTGCAACACCCTTAATTCAAATGGATTCATCCACATATCAGAGACATTACTTCAACTATACCACATCACTTCATGATCAATATTTTCAAATGAACTTTCATGCATTCAAATGCATTTGAAATTCATCGATAAATCAAATGGAGTTTGAATTTGCATTTCAAATGCAATATACTCCTTTTAAATAGAATGCTCAACACATCAGTACCATGAACATCACCATTACAATCTTATTCATGTGATTGTGCATTGTACATTATGTTGATCCTATGATTGTCATGTTGCTGATAGACGTGCAACAGGAATCGGAGGCCACCCCCTTCGTTGAAGACACCGTTATCGAAACCTCGTCAGCAAGGCAAGCAAACCCCCTTTGATCATGTCTATAAAATCCCAATTCCCTCTCAGTCTCGCTTATGCATGTTTAGGAGATCACCTTGTATCGATTCTACCGCATAGTTGAACCCATATCCGATGCATGACCTATCATCTTGTCACAGTAGTAAGCAAACCACAATCCTAGCCGACATAGGAGTTGACTGATATCATGTGGCCCCTGCAACTGTTACTGCTTATTGCATGCTTAGAGTTTACAATGAGGTTGTTTTGATGTGAGTCGGGATGATAGTGAACATGGTGTTGATGAAAGTAAAGCTGTGTTGGTGAATCTACCCTAATACAAGGTGAACGATGAGAGGCTGTGTAGGAGTACACAGTGGGTTGTCTCGTTGAACACCGCCCTAAGCCCGAGTTCTTGTGTGGTGATCCAAGACGAAGAGTACTACCACATGTTGGGCACATGGACCCCCGCTCAACCTACTAACTCACCCCTTCTCAGTTCAATGAGTCGCATTAGTTCGGAGTTCTGGTAGGTCTGTGGCACGGTCTGCGAAGTGGAAGAACGGCTATTCAGACCGTCTTGGGACCCTGTGCACATCTTCTGGGACCACATCGGTAAACCGGCCGGGTTCACAATGTGGATTCCAGCCCATATAGGCGTCTCCATTGAATTTGAGTTGGCTGTGAGGTAAAAGTTGTGGGAATTATCCTCGCCGGCACCTCTTGAACGGTGTCGAGTACAAAGGCGGTAACTGATAGTTTCATGTGTGTAGCAGTACACCCCTGCAGGGTTAATAAACTATTCGAATAGCCGCGTCCGCGGTAAGGGACTACTTGGAGAGCTGTGCTCGATTATTAGACAACTTGAACTGGATACTTCTAAAACACACCAAGATAAGCGTGAGTGCTATGGTGTGCTTCTCGTGGTGAAGTCGAGGAAGTAACCATAGTGGTGTAATTGGTTGAAGAGATGTAGTGGACTCGTGTACGCTTCTTACCTAAAGTCTGGTACTCGTAGTTCAGGACTAGCCAAGTCAAAGCTGGCACTTCTGCAAGTGAAACCCCACCTCCCTTTACCTTGATACATGTGCATGAGTAGTATAGTTCCTATGTAAGTCTTGCTGAGTACGATTTTGTACTCACGTTTGCTTAATCTATGTTTTAGATGAACCCACCGACCCCGATGGTGGCTTCTACCCGAAGCTCGAAGAATGAAGACTCAGACCAATACCAAGCTAGTGTAGTCCCAGTCAGACGACTGGTTCCCTCGTGGAGGGCTTGTTTTTAGATAAGGCTTCTCTAAGCCATTTGTTAAACTTGTCTGTACTCAGACCTACTTTGCTTCCGCTTGTCTGTTGTAATGTTGGGTCACATGCTTGTGATCTCTGTGTCCACTCTGTAAGAGTTATTAATAAAGATGTATACTTTGTAGAGAATTGCAATGATACCTGCTGTTCATACAAGGCATGTGTGCTGCGTGTATGTTTATAACATGCATGTCTCTGTATGGGTTTTCGAGACCTTAGTTGTGATCTGGCTGGCGGTCTTTTATACACCAAGTGGCCCTTAGATGTGCGCAGCTTGGGGCATCGCGATGCGATTGTTCGAGACTCTGTCTCGTGCACACTTTGATGTATGATCGAGCCCACCCTAGACCCCTACTAAGTGATCGGGCTGGAGTAAGTCTTTGTAAGGGTTATAATACAATCGATAGTATGGTTGAGGCGACTTGTCTATGAGTATGGGAGTTCACCACCCATATCATTTAGACTTGTGTGCGGACGATGAGGACCCATTTCAGTTGATCATCCGGCCTGGATGGGATGCCCCTCACGTTCGATGCTTTCCGAGAACGTTCTGTGCTTGGCCTTGTCTGCTTAGACAAGTGGGTACGGTTCTCGGCTCTCCATATGATTGTGTTGTAGCGAGGCTTGCATACGCTAACCCCGGGTCCCGACAATGACCTTTCTTATCGAGAGTACCCTGTTCGTATTCTTGATTCCGCAAAGCGTGTCACTCGTCGTCAGAAGATCATGTTTCTCAAAGTTCAATGGTCACATCACTCCGAGAAAGAAGCAACCTGGGAAAGAGAAGACCGCCTCCATGCCGAGTACCCCTCCTTCCTCCCGACGACTTCTGAATCTCGGGACGAGATTCTTTTGAGTGGGGGCGAGTTGTCAGAACCCCAAATTGGGTGAGTGCTAGGGTTTGAGTGCCCCTTTGCATCATGTAAATTTTTTTAAAAGAAATTCCAAAATTGGGAAAATAAAAGCCCTAGAGAATTTAATTCAAGAGGCCAGATAAAAATTTCTTCCAAAAATTCCTCTGGTATTTTTGAAAAGTCTTATAAATATGCATGATCACATATAAAGTGAAGTGGGTCCCACTGCATGCACAAAGATTTTTCAAATATTCCAAACAGGGCTTGGAAATTAAATAAAAACCCTATTTGAATTGAAATTCAAATAAGTTGAATTTCAAAAATCTTCAAATCTTGGGATTGGCTAGTGTTATGCCATGTAAGTCCATATAAATAATTTGGGGATTTTTAAAATGTTTTGGTATTTTTTTATATCAAAACAGAACAAATGTCAGAAGAAATAAAACGAAAAAAAGAAGAGAAATAAGAAAAAGGCCTACCTGGATCTGGCCCAACTAACCCCCCCAGCAGCCCAGCCGGCCCAAGCTCACGCCCACTCCCCTGTCGTCGTCCTCCCCGGCGCCCAAAGCAGCTCGCTGGAGAGCTGGGACCACGCCGACGCCACCGCGATGCATCCAGGCCGCCTCGGGTCTTCTAGCAGCGCCACGTAGACGCCCAGTTCACCCCGCAACCTTTCCCCCTCCTCCTGCTTGCCCTCCCCTCCTCTGTGTCGTCGTGTTCGTCACCGCCCTGAGCAACATTGGCTCGCGGCCGTGCGCCGCCGTGGCCAACGACCCCCTCCCGACGAGCTGATCTGTCCAGATGACCCGCAGAAGTCGTCTTTGTCAAGTCACGCCGTCAATCGAGCCGGGATCCACCGGAGACGACGCCACCTCCAACATTCCATCGCCGGCCGCCGCGAGCTTCGTCGAAGAATTCCGGCGCCACCAATTCGTCCCCGGCCTCCTCGAGCCCGTCGTCACGCTCCTGGTGAGCTAAGCTGCATTTACCCTGTCCAGTGCCCCTCCCCGTGGCCTCCTTCACTGTCGTCACCTCTCCAGTGCTCCGGCCGCCGCGCCTTTTGAAGCCGCCGTCGCCCAGGAGCCCTAGACGTCCCCCGGCATAACGCACCAGACGCGGGAGCATGATGGCTTCATTTTTGTAGCCACCCCGTGCCCTCCCGTGGCCATTTGGGCACTCCGGCGAGGTGCCGCCGTGAACCGTGGTCACCGGCGATTAGTGATGAAGACTTCTCGCCCTTCGTTGGTAGGCCCCAAGTGGAAGGCGTGATGCGGTACAGCAGCAAGTTTCCCTCGGTAAAGATACCAAGGTTTGTCTCCAGTAGGACTCCAGAGATGATAAGTAGGTGTCAGCGGCGCAACTGATGCGGACCTGCACACAGACACAGATAACTTTGCTCCCAACGAAGTTCAGAGAGGTTGTCAATCTCTCCGGTCTTGTATTTCACAAATGATAAAACGCAAGGGGATAATGATAGCAACTTGAAAGTAAATGCAGAAAATTAAATATAGCTTGGAAACAATAATGAGGATATGGACCGGGATACGTGATGTTCGCTAGTGATGTCTCTCTCCCAAAAGACGATAAAAATGCTATGCGAGGTAAACAAATTACAGAAAGGAAATTGACAGGATTAAGAACTCACCGCAATGCTAACTATGCTACAAAAGAAAGGAAGAGGTTGAAAAGCACGGGCAGTACGCCAAAGTAAGTAGACCGAAATCCATCTGCATCTACTACTAATCATCCACCTTGAGATATCTATCCAGAACATCTCGCTGGTATTAAGTTGCGAGCCCCACCCAAAGTGTAAACCCAAAGCAACAGACAACTGCATTAAAAGGAACTTTGCATAAAGTAAACAATCCTTGTAACCGCGGTTACAAGCACCGTTGTTTTCCCCCTTGTGGCAACAGCACATCCCCTAGACTCATGTTTCTGTCACTCAAGCATGTCATCGGGGAGGCATGAACCCACAATCTAGCACAACGCTCCCTCTTGGAGTCACTACCTACTACTTGGCCAAAGCAATAAACAACAACGGAGAGCATGCAAGAATTACTTAGGAACAAAAATATAAGAGATAAAGACCAAATATATTACTCTATCACAATCTGAACATAATCTCATAATCCATCAGATCCGATCAAACTCAACATAGCAATAGCAGAAATATTACAAAGGTGCCTCGATCATGTAGGGCAGCTCACGAGGTCTAAACAATGAAGATCAAAGAGGGGAGGAGAACATCACATAGCTCCTGATCACGGACCCATGGTCCAAGGAAAACTACTCACGAGACATCCGGGGAGCATCCATGGTGGAGAGGAGACTCCCGAAGGTCAATCCTCCCTTCGGCAGGGTGCCGGGAAGAGGTCTTCTGGTGCTCCCGATCTTGGAAGCGCGGCGGCGGCGGAACAGAGGCGAGTTCGCGGAATAGGGTTCCTCCTCCGGGGTTTTCCCGTGATGGGGGATAAATAGGCGAAGGGGGGCAGCCAGAGGTGGACCAGGGGCCCCAGGCGCCCCCTGGCGCGGCCAGGGGTGGGGCCGCGCCAGGTGGCCGCCTGGGGCCCCCTGGCCCCCCTCTGGCCCCTCCCAGGCTTTTCTCGAAGCTTCCGTCACGCTGATTTTTTATCTGAATTTTCCCGAATTTTTCTGGCACTTTTTATATGGGGGAAAACTGAAATAGAAAAACAGCAGAAAACAGGAACTGGCACTGGGGTGCACTGAGTTAATAGGTTAGTCCAAATATGATCAAAAATGTATGAAAGTGTATCTGGATCATAGCAATATCACACAAAACATGCATGGAGCAAGCATAAATTATCGATACGTTTTGGACGTATCAACATCCCCAAGCTTAATTCCTGCTCGTCCTCGAGTAGGTAAATGATAACAAGCATAATTTCTGTGGTGACATGCTAGCAACCATAAAAGAACTTTGAAAAGTAAAGCAATCAAGGTGAGAGATTCAATTCAAGTCATAATAGGCGAGAGTCTATATTAGCATTGAAATAAGTAACAAAAGAACAAAAGGTGCAAGAGCTCTCGCTGTCCGTGACTCGAATGTCTCCAAATGGTGTTTGCGTGCAAGAAAGGAGGATAGGGAATACGTGAAAAAAGTATTTTTGTTGAGAACTCAATCTACTAAAGTTTCACACTTGGTCCTCTTTGGAATTTTATCTTGACTCGTCCCCAGACCACTAGCCAAGTACAAGTCAATTTGATCCACTCCTTTTCGATATTTTGAGCACTCATGCAATGAATGAGCGTAAGCACGAGAGTTGACACTTAGGATGGCAAAGAGAGAAATATGGTGGAGGAGGAAGACAAAAAGGATGAGAAAGGCTCACATCAATGAGGACAATCATAGGCAAGAGATGCCAAATGATAGATATGATGTGAGGAGTAGGGATTGCCATGCAACGGATGCACATACGAGCTAGGAAGCTCTCCAATGGAACTAGTGGGGGTGCATCTAACTTTCTCGCTCATGAAGACCTAGAGCTCGTTTGAGGAGGCTCATCCTTGGAATATGCAAGCCAAGTTCTATCGTGTGAAGGTCCCCACATAGCTATATGCATAAAGATCATCTCTATGGAGTACAAAGATATAGAGGGAGTACTAGTGTGGATCTCTCAAAAAGTATAGTAGTGTTGCCCCTTTCTCTCTTTTTATTTCTTTTTCTCTTTTTTCTATGTTTTTCTATTTTTTTGGTGGCCTCAATGGCGCTTTCTATTTAACTCTCATTTGTCCTCTTTGGGATCTTTTAATGTGTCCACTTTCGGATCTTTTCCTCACTTAAGGGCAACACTCTATTTTACAAGAAGGTAAAGGAGATCTTTCACACTTTACAAGGTACTCAAAATCATAAAGAAGATGTAACTATCATGATGTATGCAATGTATGTCGCTGCCAGTGTAGCAGGAACATGTGTGACATGAAGATCAAGTCATGAAGAGGTGGATGTTGCATGGCAATGTAACTCAGAAAGGCTATGGAAATGCCTTGATAGGTAGGTATGGTGGCTGTTTTGAGGAAGGATAAAGGGAGGTTTATGATGACAGAGCGTATCATGCCAAGGGTTTGGATGTAACGGCGAAGGTGGACACCAACTCTTGGAGTGAGAAGAAGGCAATGCACGGCACGGGAAAGGCTAGCAAAATATGGGAAGGTGGAAGTGTCAACTCTCAATACTTAAATTAGTCCGAAGAACTCATGCACTTATTATCGGTAACTATCAATCTAATGAGGAGGTTCACAAAGAGACAAGTACCCCGAGGAGGAGTGTATGGGGGTTTGGTTATCCTTGCGCATCCTCGACTCATGGTACGTGAGTGTACTCTAATATTCGACTCCTCATAAGAGTAGTGATCTATCTAGTAGCTAGAGTTCTCAATTAGTTTTGTAGGTTTTGAAAATAAACACGGATTGACCAAAATACGACACCTATCACTAATAGGCAAGAGCTTTGACACCAAAAGTCCAAACATTACTCACAACAATGCCTCAAAACTATTGCAAGCTACTACTAAAATTAAATAGCAACCTCAATTACCTACTTTCAAGACAAAACATAACTCAGTGCAACAACCAACTCTCTTAACAAGATAAACATGAAAACTAAAAAGAGTTGCAGCAACAAACTAAACAAAAGCCAAAGCTCTTGCTAAAGACAAACTAAGACTAAAACTAAACAAGGCAGTAGCTATGAAAATATAAAGAACACACAACAGCAAAAAGATAGGCAGGAAAAATCCTATGATGTGTTCTAGATTTTGAAAGTGGAGCGTGTTTCTCTCCACACAAAGTAAGAAGGGATCTAACTTGTTATGAACAACAAGCAAATCTAAAGAAAACTAAAAACAAAACCTAAGAGCGAGACGCTCCAAGCATAGCACATAACACATGAAGTGATAAAAATATAGTGAGACGAAGGACGAACTGACGATTGTTGATGGAGAAGGGGATGCACGGGGGCATCCCAAAGCTTAGATCCTTGATTCTCCTTGAATATTTATTGGGGATGCATGGGGCATCCCCAAGCTTGAGCGCTTGACACTCCCGGATCTTCTTTCATCATCTTCCAACGCACACTTGAAAACTCCCTTCATACATAGCTCATCATAAGCTGATTAGAGAGGTTAGTACCCTTAATAAATAAAAAATTTCTATACTGAATATAAAGATAATCTTGAAGAGCTACTGTTTCTCAAGAGTGCCAAAAAGTTTTTGCAAAGAAAAAGCAAGCTTAAGGTTTGCAAAACTAAGGAGAGACAAAACGTGGCAGAATCTGTGAAAAACAGAACAGCAGATAGTAAAGAATTTTTTAGGGGCACTTCTGCAACTCAAATAAAACAACTCAGAACATACGGAAGTTTCGTAATTGTATAGAGCATACTGTGTAAAAAATTCAGCTCAAAAAGAGGAACTGGGATTTTTCTGGAATTTTTCTGGTCAGGAGGACAGAATCTGTTTTCTGGACAGCATGTCACAACTTTTACTTCACTTGCCGTAAGAGGCTATAACTTGGCACAAAGCTGAAAACTAAAGATACAATGATGTTGCTATAGTAGTAACAATCATCAAGACACAACAAAAGCAAAAAGAAAAACCTAAATTCGTTGCGGGCTGCCACCCGAAAGCGCTTCTTTAGAGCCATTAGCTAGGCTTAAAGATTATAGAAGATGCTCTCACAAGAATAAGAATTTTGAAGCAAAAGAGAGCATCAAGAAGCAAATATGAAACGCATTTAAGCCTAACCCACTTCCTATGCATAGGAATCTTGTAAGAAAATAAATCAAAGAAGCACAAAGTGACATGCATAAATGTGGAAAAAGAACAACTTCAAAACTTTCAACACGAAGAGAGGTATTTTAGTAATATGGAAGTTTCTACAACCAAACTTCCCTCTCTCGAAATAATTTTCAGTAGTATCATGAACAACATCAAGAATATAACTATCACATAAATCATGTTGTTCATGACCTACAAGCACACGTGTATTGTTTTCAACACTATTTTTAGGATAATAAGATAGATGCAACCCATCACATTGAACCTCAATAAGAGCACAGTTCTCAGGAATATGAGTTGGAGATTTCAAAAGGATAATAGGACAATCAAGTGTGGGTGCAATAGCAACAATTTCATGCTTAACATGAGTAACTATAGCAAGTTCATCTCTGTAAGCATAATCCATATTGGCATCATGGCCATCAACAAAGCAAGTATTAAGTTCATTAGAAAGGGAAGTATCAAGTGAGTCCTCGGAATCATGGGATTCCTCATCAAAGAAATCATTAGCCTCTTCTAGGGAAGCAAACATTTTATTTTTAAAATCCTCAATATAAGAATTGGAAGTATAATTCTCGAAGCAATAAGCAAGAACTGTAAAGTTTTCAGATTTGTAAATAGTATCGTGATACTTTTCAATCAAAGAAGCGATCTCATAAGCACCTTTAAAAGCAACAAACTCTTCAATCTTTTCAACATCAAAGTAATCATAAACACCTTTAGCATAAGAAGATACGATCTCATTTTCATTAAACTCACATTGGAAAGGGAGGTGTTTATGATCTATATTAGAACAGCAAGTAAAATCATAAATGTGGCACAAAAGTTTAGCATGGCAATAAGAAGTTTGTATTTGGTCCCATAAGTTTTTCCCTTTCTCAGATAGCCGGTGCCGCGTATAATGAGCATGCTCATCCAATGATTTTCCCTCAACCAAGTCGGTCGGGTTTTTAGCGCGAGCACAAATTGATCGAAGACGATCCAAGTGAAACATGTCCATCCTACCATATTTGGGTGGTTCATCACCCATGGTGAGGATAGCATAAATAGGCAAAGCAAGACAAAGGCAAAAGGTAGCAACTATTTTTGTGGTTTTTCATAAAGGACACTGAGATAAAAACTGAAAGGTAAACTAACAAGACTGAAAAACAAAGGTAAAGGGTAGTGTGCAACTCCCCTATCTTAGCACTTGGAGTCCCCGGCAACGGCGCCAGAAATTGCTCTTGATGACGGCTTCTCGCCCTTCGTTGGTAGGCCCCAAGTGGAAGGCGTGATGCGGTACAGCAGCAAGTTTACCTCAGTAAAGATATCAAGGTTTGTCTCCAGTAGGACTCCAGAGATGATAAGTAGGTGTCAGCGGCGCAACTGACGCGGACCTGCACACAGACAAATATAACTTTGCTCCCAACGAAGTTCAGAGAGGTTGTCAATCTCTCCGGTCTTGTTGTTCACAAATGATAAAACGCAAGGGGATAATGATAGCAACTTGAAAGTAAATGAAGAAAATTAAATATAGCTTGGAAACAATAATGAGGATATGGACCGGGATACGTGATGTTCGCTAGTGATGTCTCTCTCCCAAAAGACGATAAAAATGCTATGCGAGGTAAACAAATTACAGAAAGGCAATTGACAGGATTAAGAACGCACCACAATGCTAACTATGCTACAAAAGAAACGAAGAGGTTCAAAAGCATGGGCAGTACGCCAAAGTAAGTAGACCGAAATCCATCTGCATCTACTACTAATCATCCACCTTGAGATATCTATCCAGAACATCTCGCTGGTATTAAGTTGCGAGCCCCACCCAAAGTGTAAACCCAAAGCAACAGACAGCTCCATTAAAAGGAACTTTGCGTAAAGTAAACAATCCTTGTAACCGCAGTTACAAGCACCGTTGTTTTCCCCCTTGTGGCAACAGCACATCCCCTAGACTCATGTTTCTGTCACTCAAGCATGTCATCGGGGAGGCATGAACCCACAATCTAGCACAACGCTCCCTCTTGGAGTCACTACCTACTACTTGGCCAAAGCAATAAACAGCAACGGAGAGCATGCAACAATTACTTAGGAACAAAAATATAAGAGATAAAGACCAAATATATTACTCTATCACAATCTGAACATAATCTCATAATCCATCAGATCCGATCAAACTCAACTTAGAAATAGCAGAATTATTACAAAGGTGCCTCGATCATGTAGGGAAGCTCATGAGGTCTAAACAATGAAGATCAAAGAGGGGAGGAGAACATCACATAGCTACTGATCACGGACCCATGGTCCAAGGAAAACTACTCACGAGACATCCGGGGAGCATCCATGGTGGAGAGGAGACTCCCGGAGGTCAATCCTCCCTCCGGCAGGGTGCCGAGAAGAGGTCTTCTGGTGCTCCCGATCTTGGAAGCGCGGTGGCGGCGGAACAGAGGCGAGTTCACGGAATAGGGTTCCTCCTCCGGGGTTTTCCCGTGACGGGGGATAAATAGGCGAAGGGGGCAGCCAGAGGTGGACCAGGGGCCCCCGGGGTGGGACCGCGCCAGGTGGCCGCTTGGGCCCCCCTGGCCCCCCTCTGGCCCCTCCCGGGCTTTTCTCGAAGCTTCCGTCACGCAGATTTTTTATCTGAATTTTCCCGAATTTTTCTGGCACTTTTTATATGGGGGAAAACTGAAATAGAAAAACAGCAGAAAACAGGAACTGGCACTGGGGTGCACTGAGTTAATAGGTTAGTCCAAATATGATAAAAAAAAAGTATGAAAGTGTATCTAGATCCTAACAATATCACACAAAACATGCATGGAGCAAGAAGAAATTATCGATACGTTTTGGACGTATCAGTTAGCCGCCGGCTGGTTTGGCCATTAGGGCCCTTAATCACCCCACTCGGGTCTATGACAGGTGGGGCCCCAGCCCCTTAACCCTCTGTTTAATTTATTTAAAACGGGGATTAACCCCAAAGAGTCTGAACAGTGGGTCCGTCTGGTCAGAGCCTCCCCCCACGTCATGCTGACGCAGCAGTGACGCAGTAAACCTTTTTCCAAATTAAAATAATTCAGAAAAATCCATAAAATAGCTGAAACTTTGAAAAATCATAGAAAATTCATATTAACTCCAAATTAAACATATAATATATGAAAAAATATCAGAAAAATACAAGGATTAAGAATATGCAATTTGTTTTCATGTTTGACCATTTTAAAATGGGGCAACAGTAGCAAGTTTGCATATGGCTTAATTTGAATTCAAATTTGAAGTTTGAATTTGCAATTCTTTTGCAATACACTTCAATTAAATGGAATTGTCAACACATCAGTACCATGTACATCATGTTTTCACAACTTATCATGTCCTTGAGCATCACAATTATATTTATCCCTTGATTGCTTTGTTTGCTCGATAGAAGTGGAACCGGAACCGGAGGCCACCCCCTTTGTTGAAGACACCATGTGTGAACCTCGTCAGCAAGGCAAGCAAACCCCTTTGATCATGTCTATAAAATCCCACTTCCCTCTCAGTCTCGCTTATGCATGTTTAGGAGATCACCTTGTGTCGATTCTACCGCATAGTTGAACCCATATCCGATGCATGACCTATCATCTTGTCACAGTAGTAAGCAAACCAGAATCCTAGCTGACATAGGAGTTGATTGATATAATGTGGCCCTTGCAACTGTTAAAGCTTATTGCATTCTTAGAGGTTACAAAGATCTGTGAGTCGGGATGGATGATCACAGTGGTGTTGATGAAAGTGAAACTGTGTTGGTGAATCCACCCTAATACAAGGTGAACGATGAGAGGCTGTGTAGGAGTACACAGTGGGTTGTCTCGTTGAACACCGCCTTAAGCACCGAGTTCTTGTATGGTAATCCAAGACAAAGAGTACAACCACACATTGGGCTCACTGACCCCTCTCGGCCTAGTACCTTGATCCGTGTCGACGTCCAGGAGTCACATTAGTTCGGGTTTTCCATTTGGCATCTGCATAGAAAAAGAATGAAGGAATGGTTGCATCATATAGATATGTGGGTGCACCTGTGAGGCAGGAAAACCATCTGCCAAAGGTGGCGTCTCGGTCACTGCATTGTTTGAGTCCGTTTCGTTGATCCGGCCGGGCTCTCGAGCGGAGGCAACTCAGATAGTCGACTCCTGGAATAGACCGGTTGTGAGCGAAGTGTCGTGGTGAACATCCTCGCTGTCACCTCTTGAACGGTGGCGAGCAAAAGGCGGTAACCGATGGTCATGTGTGTGTAGTTTACACCCTTGCAAGGTTAACAAAACTATTCGAATAGCCGCGTCCACGGTTAAGGACTACTTGGAACCTGTACCTGATTATTAGACAACTTGAATGGATACTTCTAAAACTCGCAAGATAAGCGTGAGTGCTATGGTGTGCTCCTCGTGGGGAAGTCGAGGAAGTAACCATAGTGGTGTATTGGTTGGAGACTTGGTAGTGGACTCGTGTACGCTTCTTACCTCAAGTCTGGTACTCGTAGTTCAGGACTAGCCAAGTCAAAGCTGGCACTTCTGCATGTTGAAACCCCACCTCCCTTTACCTTGATACTCTGCATGAGTAGTGTAGTTCTGATGTAAGTCTTGCTGAGTACGACTTTGTACTCACGTTTGCTTATTCTATGTTTTAGATAAGAACCCGGACCCCGATGGAGTCACCTTCCTGAAGCTCGACGGTTACTAAGCTAGTACAGTTCCAGAAAACAGTCTGGTCCCTCGTTGAAGGGCATGTATGTTTACAAGGCTTCTCTAAGCCATTTGTTAAACTTGTCTGTACTCAGACCTAATTTTCTTCCGTTGTATGATGTAATGTTGATCACAGACATGTGATCTTTGTATGCTCTATGTGTAAGACAATAAAGATACACTTTGTAGAGTTATGTGATGATACCTGCTGTTCATACTAGGCATGTGTGCTGCGTGTATGTTTATAACATGCATGTCTTAGTATGGGTTTTCGAGACCTTAGTTGTGATCTGGCTGGCGGTATTTTATACACCAAGTGGCCCTTAGATGTGCGCAGCTTGGGGCATCGCGATGCGATTGCTCGTGACTCTGTCACGTGCACACTTTGTTGTAAGATCGAGCCCACCCTAGACCCCGACTATGTGATCGGGCTGGAGTAAGTCTATGTAAGAGTTAGGATTCAATCGATAACATGGTTAAGGCGACTTGTCTATGAGTATGGGATTCACCACCCATAAGCATTTAGACTTGTGAGCGGACGATGAGGACCCATCTCAGATGATCATCTGTCCTGGATGGGATGCCCCTCACGTTCGATGCTTTCCGAGAGTGTTCTGTGCTTGGCCTTGTCTGCTTAGACAAGTGGGTACGGATCTCAGCTCTCCGTGTGATTTTATCGTGACTGGAGTTACATACACCTATTCCGGGTTCCGACAATTGATGATCAAGGTTTCCTGATCATGAGACAAATAAGTCTGTTAGCAATGGAGTTGTATCATTGGGATAATGATATGATGGACATACACCCACCAGAAGTGTTGCGATGTGATCAAGTCACATAGTTCGACATTGCGATAACTATAACGTAGTGACCAGATCCTTTGACCGTAACGATCATACGTAATTGTCATCTATGAGGAGAATTTGATTTGTATCCCACCGCCTGACTGAAATATGCTGGCCATAACGGTGCACTTTGGGTATTCCGAAATTGATGGTTGATGAGTATGCAAATATATCAAAGCGGGATTTGTCCATCCGAGTGACGGATAGGTACTCTGGGCCCACTCGGTGATATTGCATCATAAGGTTTGCACAAATATGTGACTAGGTCACGGAGTTGTAATATCACGGGAACGAGTAAACTTGTTTGTTGAGAACGAGGACGCACTAGGTATATTGGATACCGACGATCAAACCTCGGACAAGCAAAGTACCATAGGACAAAGGGAACAGGCACACGGTTAATAGATCAAACAATGATTGAAGTTCATTCGATGGAAGCGCAGGGGCTATCAAGGATTGTAACTAGGTCCAATTGATTAGTCATTGATCAATGAGATTGTCTCGATCATGTCTGCTGTTTCCCGGACCGTAGGGTGTTACACTTAAGAGTATTCGACACAGTAAGGGTTGATTCGGGATCACCGGAGAAATAGGAGAGAACACCGGAATTGTTCCGGTGAAAGGCCGGAAGTTGTTCTGGGTATTTTGAAAGGTTCAAAATATATTTAATAATGTTTAATTAATGTTTTATTATGTAATTATCTTAATTAAATATTAAAATATAATTAAATATAATTAAAAATGAATTAAAAGGCATATGGGCCTCATAGGGCCCATTAGGGGAAGGAGGAGCCTCCCCCCTTGGGCCTTGCGCCAAGGGAGGGGCCCACTTCCCCCCTTGGCCGGCGCACCACCCCCCCTTGGTGGGATTAGTCCCACCTCGGGGAGGGATGAAGGTTCCTATGCCCCCTCAGCCTATATAAGGAGGGGTAGGGGTGCCCTTTTGATTCATCCAATAAATTCTCTCTTCCTCGTCTCTCCCTCCTATGAGCGGACTCCCCTTGTATGGAGCCCGCACTAGGTTGGGGATTTGTCCACCATACGCACGCCGTCGTGCTGCTGGAATCGGGATCCGAATCCATCTTCTTTCCACTGCTCTACTGGTTCGGAGCCCGGAGGGACGTCGGGTATACTGTATGTGTATAATCCCGCGAGGCACTACACTTGTGGTTCTACTTCATCGTCGTGGCCCTATCGCGGCGTCTTCACCGACAACGTTCCGACGGGGACGCAATCCCGTCATCGGTCTCAAGGACCGGGTGACTACTGGAGTCATCGTGGAGCTGCGCGGCATCGGGGATTGCCGGTACGACTACACCAACCACGTTCACGCGGGAATGTTTCCCGCTTAACGGACTACATACCGGTATGTGAGCTATTCCATCCGTTACTTACATCGCCATAGCATAGGTCTTGGGATTGGGTATCGTAGGTTATGAAAAATTTGTGTTTTCTGCCCCAAACCCCAACAGTGGTATCATGAGCAAGGCTATGCGTAGATGTATTGTACGGATAGAACACATCTAGTATGTGGGCATCAATTCTCCAATTGTTACCCTCTCACGTGTACTCGTTTAGCATTGCGGCAATGTCCTGATGAAGCGGCCCCGACCGACCTTACACGTTTACGCGAGACTGGTTCCACGCTTGACATATGGCTTGTACCATATAAGTGGCTGGGGGTGTCTGTCTCTCTAATATTAGCTTTGCGAAGACGTTTGCAACGGAGGGCCCCGACAGGGGTGTAATAGAGACAATTGCGGGATTGGTGTTGTGGCTTGTTTTTGTAGGATAGAAACGATTCTTTTCTCGAAACCCCTAGCTTCCACGTAAAACTTGCAAAAGATAAAGTAGAAAAGCGTTTTTAACATTAATTTGCATGTCGGGAGGAATCATAGCATGTATGATTTACTGGTGCATGTTGTTTTGCTAATATGCTAGATATAACGACGGTAGCATAAATAGGATAATCTCTCACAATACCAACATTGTGTTCTCCCTTAATGGGTACCGCCTGGAAGGATCTCCATATGGCCGACATTCCGTACATACCGGGTGTCACACATATTAAATGGCGTTCGAATGAGGTTGGGTTCGGCAAGCCTGACATATGCAGATATGGCCTTGCTGAACAGCTAACATTAAGGTTGGATTGGCAGGCTTGACGTATGTAGATGCGGGACTGGAACACAGTAGATCGAAAGATCGAGCACGAGTCACATAGATGATGTGATTGGCATGATGGCCTACCTTAAACAACATACTGATAGCCGTGACGATCGGGGGAGGTATGGTGTTCAAGGATTGTGTAATCACTTAGTAAATTGAGAGATGTTGTACTAAGTGGGAGTTTTAGAATTGATTGAAATTGAACTCCACATATTATGAACTTAATCTTCATGTCTTTGCAAATATCATTGTAGAAAATTTCATACCCAAATTGTTTATAACTATGGCTCTTTAGCGTTATGAAGAACTTAAGGTAGATGGGTCTTACTTCATTGATGTGTACCAACACTGTTAGAGACATACTCATCAGTAATGACTTGATAAACATAATACGAAGAACTGCTAGGAGATACACCTGATAACTCCGTAATCAAGTAAGATGATGATGAGTATCGTACTCACCGTCACTTATGAATGACTGTCCAATACACCATACTTCATTCTATGGAATCTGAATTGTGAATGCATGTTAACCAACACGTATGACGTGCTAGGTTAACTTTAAAGCACCAAGTCACAAATCAGAGCAATGGAATATGAGTATATGGACGAGGTTTCTTTCAACCATTGTGGAAGGAACAACCTGCTGAGAAAGTCACTTGGAAATTGTATAAGATACATGAACACCTTGTGCATAACTTGGACTACTAAATAACTGGTTACTTTGCGATAGTTGGGGAGTTGCATCCGCTTCCTTCCAGCAAGAAAGACCATGTCTAGACTATGTCGTGAAGAAGAATCGTTCACCTGTCATGAGATCATGGTCAAAGTTGAGAACTTTAAAGGTAGAACCAATGCAGGAATAGTAATTGACGGAGAAATTATATTTGATATACAAGTTATAAATGTCTTTCCCCACAAAATAATAATTGCAGTTGATCAAGTATTTGATGCTTGAACTTACTGCTTGAGAGTGTCTTGGAAGGGATGAGGTGACAATGTGTGCTGATGATAATCAAGATAGTTGATGGTCGAAAACACTCTCCCTCTACATCTATCAATTGATTAATATATGAATAAATTTATGATCGTTTGAATGTGAACTTTATTAGTGTGTCTTGCATCTTGCGAAGACAATTATTCATATTAGTGAGAAACAAGTCAGTTGTTCTCCTTTTATGAATGATATCTTTTATGGTCACATTACGGTTATGAATGAGTTATTCTTATATTGATGATAGTAGTTTTATCATTTATAAGAAATATTGCAATACCAAGAATTATCCAGACTTAATAATGACACTACAGTTTAAGTCATGAATGGTATGATGATGTTTTGAGATACTTGATCTCTTGACACATGCAAACCATGCCTCTTCAGGTGAGATGACTAAAACCTCGCGTTCTGGTAAAATAGAGTGTGTACTGATTGTTGAATATCATACATTTTGATGTATCGTATATCAACATGTAGTGAATTTCATTATTTCGTGAACTTCGTATGTGGACTTTGATGAATATGTGTATTCACTAATGAAACATGAGTCTGAAATAATTTGATATGATCAAAAGGGATTTTAGAGTAAATATGGATATTAAATTAACAAGAAAGACAAGTCTCTACGATTTGATCAAAGTGACAATGTTTTTGAGTTAGCCTTGGGCAAAAAAGACTTGTGAAAGTTGTTCCACAAAATTATGATGTTTTGAGACACTTCAATATTGTTGTTGTGCCTGAACATTATAATCATACTCTATTGAATAGTGTATGGTCTAAGTTATCTCTTACCGAGTTACGTTATTGTTGTTTAGAGTTATTAATTTTAATATGCAAACACTCACTTCGGTATAGGGAACCATCTGAGTTCGTGGAAACCAACACTATATATGTCATGGTGTGTTGTGGTTTCTGGGAAGCCTGATTTATGTGATAAATCATCTTTGTAGTGTATCCTTAGTCAACTATGGATGCATCTTCCATAACTAGAACCAAACGAGCACTTGCTGAGTTTGGTGTTTATCAAGAATTGTTCTCGATAAATGTGGTAATGGAAGAAAAGTGAAAGTTCAACCAAGGTAATTGACCTTGCCTCCAAATGTCAGAGTAGCACAATGGAATATGTTCCAGAAGCAAAACTCTACAATTAGAGGAGAAACTAATGATAATGATCATGATGTTTGATTAAAGCTTTTACTGAACAAAGTAGGATTCAAGAATACATATTTGCCCCTTGTGCAAAATGATATTCATGATTCACTTGTCAAGTTAATGGAACAAGACATACCTATGAACTACAAAGAAGCGATGGTGGACCTAAGTACGAGATATGACTATGAGTCATGAAATCCTATATTGAGTTACATTTAAAATTACTTGAATCGTATCGAGTGAACAAGTTACTTGATATTCTCAATAACTTTGGAGTTATAAGGAATAAATGTAAACATCAAAGAAGACATCAAGATTGATTTGTCACAAAGATTGCTTCTGACAAATTCAATAGGTTGACTACAATATGTAGCAATGCTTGAGTCAATGGGATATTCACTACGATTGATCCAAATGGTTATCAATACCGTGACTTCCTCAAATCCTGCATTTGAAGAAGTGTTGTAATTGGTACAAAAAGAAGGTTTTGAAAACATATGGATTCTAGTGTCTCGTAATTGGAATTCTCGATTTGATTAATGATCAAAGGATTTTCGACTTAGCCAAAATATCGAGGAAACATGTGATGGCTTCTCGCCCTTCGTTGGTTACCCCAAGTGGAAGGTTTGAGATGTAGTGCAGCAGCAGTTTTCCCTCGGTGAAGATACCAAGGTTTGTCTCCAGTAGGACTCCAGAGATGATAAGTAGGTGTCAGCGGCGCAACCGACGTGGACCTGCACACAGACACAGATAACTTTGTTCCCAACGAAGTTCAGAGAGGTTGTCAATCTCTCCGGTCTTGTTGTTCACAAAGGATAAAACGGAAGGGATAATGATAGCAAGTAAAAGCAGTAAAGTAAATATAGCTTGGAAATAATAATGAGGAAATGGACCGGGATACGTGATGTTCACTAGTGATGTCTCTCTCCCAAAAGACGATAAAACGGCTATGCGAGGTAAACAAATTACAGAAGGGAAATTGACAGGATTATGAACGCACCGCAATGCTAACTATGCTAAAAAATAAAGGAAGAGGCTCAAAAGCACGGGCAGTACGCCAAAATAAGTAGACCGAAATCCATCTGCATCTACTACTAATCATCCACCTTGAGATATCTATCCAGAACATCTCGCTGGTATTAGGTTGCGAGCCCCACCCAAAGTGTAAACCCAAAGCAACAGACAACTGCAATAAAAAGAACTTTGCGTAAAGTAAACAATCCTTGTAACCGCGGTTACAAGCACCGTTGTTTTCCCCCTTGTGGCAACAGCACATCCCCTAGACTCATGTTTCTGTCACTCAAGCGTGTCATCGGGGGGCATGAACCCACAATCTAGCACAACGTTCCTCCTGGAGTCACTACCAACTACTTGGCCAAAGCAATAAACAACAACGAAGAACATGCAAGAATTACTTAGGAACAAAAATATAAGAGATAAAGACCAAATATATTACTCTATCACATAGCTACTGATCACGGACCCATGGTCCAAGGAAAACTACTCACGAGACATCCGGGGAGCATCCATGGTAGAGAGGAGACTCCCGGAGGTCAATCCTCCCTCTGACAGGGTGCCGGGAAGAGGTCTTCTGGTACTCCCGATCTCGGAAGCGTGGCGGCGGCGGAACAGAGGCGAGTTTGCGGAATAGGGTTCTTCTTCTGGAGTTTTTCCGTGACGGAGAATAAATAGGCGAAGGGGGGCAGCCAGAGGTGGACCAGGGGCCCCAGGCACCCCCCTGGCGCGGCCAGGGGTGGGGCCACGCCGGGTGGCCGCCTGGGCCCCCCTGGCTCCCCTCTGGCCCTCCCGGGCTTTTCTCGAAGCTTCCTGTACGTTGATTTTTCCTGTATTTTTCCCGGAATTTTTCTAGCACTTTTTATATGGGGGAAAACTGAAATAGAAAAACAGCAGAAAACAGGAACTGGCAATGGGGTGCACTGAGTTAATAGGTTAGTCCAAATATGATCAAAAGTGTATGAAAGTGTATCTAGATCATAGCAATATCACACAAAACATGGATGGAGCAAGCAGAAATTATAGATACGTTTTGGACGTATCAACATCCCCAAGCTTAATTCCTGCTCATCCTCGAGTAGGTAAATGAGAACAACATAATTTCTGTGGTGACATGCTAGCAACCATAAAAGAACATTGAAAAGTAAAGCAATCAACGTTAGATATTCAATTCAAGTCATAACATGCAAGAGTCTATATTAGCATTGAAACAAGTAACAAAAGAACAATAGGTGCAAGAGCTCTCGCTGTCCGTGACTCGAATGTCTCCAAATGGTGTTTGCGTGCAAGAAGGGGGATATGGAATATGAGAAAAAGTAATTTTTGTGTTGAGAACTCAATCTACTAAAGTTTCACACTTGGTCTTTTTCTGGAATCTTATCTTGACTCATCCCCAGACCACTAGCCAGGTACAAGTCAATTTGATCCACTCCTTTTCGATATTTTGAGCACTCATGCAATGGATGAGCGTAAGCACGAGAGTTGACCCTTAAGATGGCAAAGAGAGAAGTATGGTGGAGGAGGAAGACAAAAAGGATGAGAAAGGATCACATCAATGAGGACAATCATAGGCAAGGGATGCTAAATGATAGATATGATGTGAGGAGTAGGGATTGCCATGCAACGGACGCACATACGAGCTAAGAAGCTCTCCAAAGGAACTAGTGGGGGTGCATCTAACTTGCTCGCTCATGAAGACCTAGAGCTCGTTTGAGGAGGCTCATCCTTGGAATATGCAAGCCAAGTTCTATAGTGTGAAGGTCCCCACATAGCTATATGCATAATGAACATCTCTATGGAGTACAAGGATATAAAGGGAGTACTAGTGTGGATCTCTCCAAAGGATAGTAGTGTTTCCCCTTTCTCTCTTTTTTCTATTTTTTTATATTTTTTTGTGGCCTCAATGGCTCTTTCTATGTAACTCTCATTTGTCCTCTTTGGGATCTTTTAATGTGTCCACTTTGGGATCTTTTCCTCACTTAAGGGCAACACTCTATTTTACAAGAAGGTAAAGGATATCTTTCACACTTTACAAGGTACTCAAAACATAAAGAAGATGTAACTATCACTAAGTATGCAACGTATGTCGCTGCCAGTGTAGCAAGAACATGTATGACATGAAGATCAAGTCATGAAGAGGTGGAAGTTGCATGGCAATATAACTCGGAAAGGCTATGGAAATGCCTTGATAGGTAGGTATGGTGGCTATTTTGAGGGAAGATATAAGGAGGCTTATGATGACAGAGCGTATCTGTAAGGCCCGATATGCGGTACTGTTCCAGATCTAGATGTTTCCATCTAGATCCGGGGACGAAGCACATATCGGTCCCACCGCGACATATGACAAAGCCATATGCCCCGGATTTCCAACATGATATCACAACATTACAGATACAAGGATACAACATCTCATACAATCGGCATACAACTGCCACAAATACAATACAACAGTGGAAGGTACTTGTCTGAGTACAGACTACAATCAAATGCCTAGTGGCAAAGAGAAAAAACATCGATCCCATAACCACACGGGTCCAGGCCCTCCGCCGGGATCCGCCTAACTAGTCGTCGTCGAGTCTCCACGTGAAACGTCGGTCACCATACCTGTTGTCGATCAAGAACCCTGAAAAGAGTTTGGGGGGTAGTATCATGAGTACAGAAGTACTCAGCATCCAACTGTAGTTGTGACATCCTGGCTTAATAGGAATGATAGACTACTCATATCAACAAGGTGCGCCTTCTTTTCCGGAAGCACATCTTAAAAGAACTCCAAATTTAAGCGTGCTTGGCTTGGAGCAATTTGAGGATGGGTGACCGACTGGGAAGTAGCTCCCAGGTGCGCACGAGTGAGGACAAAGTGCGCAGAAAAGACTAGTGTTGGTCTGTGGGGACAGTCTAGATCCCGCCAGGCGTACGCCGGGAACCGGTGGCTGTGGCCGGGGCGTTACAAATGGTATCAGAGCCGACCCTCGCGGTTACACGGGCGTGTGTGGGTCAGTTGCGCGAACATGTGGGACATGTGTCGGCACTGGACACACAGACGTGTGCCAAGGGGGAACGTTCCTGTGGGCCGATGAGGACATCGGTTCCTTTGAGTGGGGGTGTATGTGACATCCTGGCTTAATAGGAATGATAGACTACTCATATCAACAAGGTGCACCTTCTTTTCCGGAAGCACATCTTAAAAGAACTCCAAAGTTAAGCGTGCTTGGCTTGGAGCAATTTGAGGATGGGTGACCGACTGGGAAGTAGCTCCCAGGTGCGCACGAGTGAGGACAAAGTGCGCAGAAAAGACTAGTGTTGGTCTGTGGGGACAGTCTAGATCCCGCCAGGCGTACGCCGGGAACCGGTGGCTGTGGCCGGGGCGTTACAGTAGTGGTCAACTGACCCAGCAAGAACTTCATCACTCGTCATTCTAGGACAACTAGTAGTTTACGGTAAGGAAGGGGTAAGTGGTGAGGTTGCTGCCGCACTAGCATTTATAAGTGGCTAACGATCTAGAGAGTAAGATAAGAAGCCAAGCATTCGATGAGGAATCGCCTCCAACAAGTCTTGCTATCAACTACTTACGCAAACATAACACCTATCCTATCCTTGTCCTCCTCTTCGCATCCCGACGAAGAAGAAGCAGTCAAGGCACACACACGTTGATCAAGTTATTTAAGATTATCTCAGCTGTTGTTGTCTACGAACAAGGAGTAGGTCTCAAGTCGTCCATAACCGTGGACACGGCTTCTCGAAAAGATTTAACCCTTCAGGGGTGTACCAACTGCCCATTACGAGGCTCCGCACGCACGTCCATCTCTCTCAGTTGCTACCCATCACAAGCAACCATTTTATGATTTAGTTCCAAGAGATCCGAAACGACAGGTCCCTCTAACTAACAACGAACAAATCCGGGTGGCCCCGGTGAGTCGACATCCATCTCAGGAGCCGGCCGCTCTCTCGATCTGGTCTCTACCGTCTGTCGCAGGTTTGGATAGCCGGTTAATCACACATGGGACACCGGGTCCTCAGCCGGACAAAGTGGGCCAGCAAGGGAACTAAGTCCTCACTGGTCCAGGTTGGTTTGTAAACAACTGGCGTACGACCAGCACACACACGGTTTCAAATGGTAAATCAGCTTGGGCCACCACTAGAAATGCTTGAAGCTAGGTAGGTAAGAAAAGGGGACCCCATAAAATCCCACACGCGGTTAGGCACGCTCAGTCTTAAAACCAATACCCGGAACTCGGATCCTAGGTGACTCGAATGGAACAAAGCGTCGGGGCGGGATAGCCTAGACCTTCCATCCTTCGTCGAATATAGTCAACATTATAATAACCATATCATCAACAACAATATAATAAGGTGATATCCCAAACCCAAGAGTAACAGGGTAACATCGTAGCATCCTAAGCATGCATACTAAGCAGGGGCTGAGCAACGAGCAATAGTAACTTAGCAGACATGGTTTGCTGGGAGGGGACATGGCTGTATCGGTTTGAAAGAGGTTGTAAACATGTGGTAGGATCAAACATCGAGCCTAACCTAGACTAGCATGCAAACCGCTGGTTGAAATAGAATGGATCATAAGTAATGTATAGTCCTTGCCTGTTGATAAGTCGGGTTCCGAAGGTGTAGCCGATCGCAAGCTCGCATCGTCTCCGAGAGGTACCCGCGGGAGCACACAAGAAGTAAACACTGGAAAGCAATCAACGGTGCACCACTATTACTACGGAGCAATACAAGATTAAATAGACAACACAAGACACGGCAACGCGATACGGATCTATCGTCGAGAACGGTTACTAACAGTTTAAGTGGGGTATCGGTCACACACGACGAATACCGCACGTTTACGGTGGTTCAAGTTGCTTAGCTACAGGTGGTCAACCAACGGTTATTAACATGGCAACTCAAGCAAGCATGGCATAGCACACAAACATGGCAAGAGGTGAAGCACAAAGTAAACTATCTATGCTAGTCAATTTAAGTGAGGCACAACCTAAACATGGCATAACACTAAGTGTCGCACGATGATTAAAACATTTGGTAATGTTCTGTCCTAAACCATATTTTAGGTTGGTTAACAACATCAAACAATAGCATAAACACAAAGTACACGAAAAACTAATCAAGTTGCATATAAAGAACACCCCAAACGGAGTTACGGTTAAAAAGATATAAGCAAGACAAGCTATGCACACATGATGTATAAACAGGGGTAAATATATATGCAAAAGTGCAGCAAAATGACCTAGCAATACATGGAATGAAAGTAGACATGACGCTTAACAATATGCAATTGGAATCACTCAATTCCGATAAACGGTCGCGACACACTCGTCGACCGAAGTTGCAATAAAATAACAGTTTCAGCAACAGCAGCACAATAACATCAGGATAGCTACTTTGGAGCAAGATACCATTATGATGCAGCAAGCAATTATGGCATGTGAATGCATAGAACTGAAGTAGAAACAATGCTTAATAGGATGCAAAAGGAATCAATCAATTCCGATGAATGGTTGCGAAGCAATCGTCACCCGAAGTTGCAATAAAATACTAACAACAGCACTTAACAGCAATTAGTAGCAGTTTAACGGCCTGATGCCCACTTCAACACACAATTACACAATCAAGATGAGCTCAAACAGAAAAACTTTCTACATACGAACGGTAGAGCACGCAAAACTGAGCAACTTTCGTTTTGGGGGCACGTTCATCGGAGCTACGGATTACTCGCAAATTACAGCGCAAAATTGAATACAGCAAGAAATTTCAGGGACTTAGCAAAAATTACAGGGGGCTGGAAAAAAAACAGAGACAAATAAAAAAAAGGGGAGGGGGCGGCCTGGCTCACCCATGCGCCGAGGCCCACTGGCTGGGCTGAGGAGGCGGCTCGGGCTGGGCCAGCTCGCCCTGGAGGTGGGCCGCTGGGGCTTCAGGGCCCACGTGGGCGGTCTGGCCTGGGGAGGCCGACCCGGCTCCTCCCGAGCGGGCACGGCGGCGGCTGCGCCATGGACGCCGGCAAGGGGCGGCTGGCTGCGGGACGAGGGGCGCCGGAGGGAGGCGCTGGAGGCGGGGAGGCGCCGGGATCGGGCGGCGCCGGCCGGATCCGGTGGCCGGGCGACGGTGGAGGAGCTCGGGTCGGCGGCCTCGGGCTGCCATGGCGGGCGGGGCTCCTGTACCTGCGAGGAGAGGGAGAGAGATGAGAGGGAGAGGAGAGAAAGGAGAGGAGATAGAGGGAAGGAGGAGATGGAGAGGAGCCGACCGGGCAGCGTCTCCGGTGGCCGGAGGGAGCGGCGGCTCCACGGGAGGAGGTTGGCTGCGCAAGGAGAGAGGAGAAAGGAGGTCCTCCAGGCGACGTGGCACATCCAGGGCCGTCAGATCGGCCGATCTGACGGTCCAAAACCCATTGGGCTGGATCCCAGATCTGGATTTTAGGGTTTGCTGCGAAAATGGGGGATTTTTCCAGATCTGGGGGGCTAGTGGCTGCCTAGGTGCTTAGGGAAAACCCTAAGTGGGGTGGTGGTCTAAATATATCCCCGGTGGCTGGCAGATTGCAAAAACATCCCCGGTTTTTCTCTTGCGCGCGCGGTGCTCACGTTTCTCACCGCCGGGGGTCCGCAGTACCCCCGATTCGGGTAAAACTTTGAACTGCGCGATCAGCGAGTCGAGTCGGCGGCGTTCACCTCGCGCTGGAACCGTTCCGAAAACACTTTCCGGCGCGCTATAAAAATATCCCGTTTACTTATTAAACGGGGTTTTTCGTTCCGTTGGCTGCGGCTGGTCTCGTGCGGTTTTCGCGACGGTGATTGGGTGAAACCCGGTGTCACAAAGGTCGAGTGTCAGGGTGGCAAGGGTCGGTTTCCGTCCCATATGAGATAAGAGGGGGAAAAATAATCGCCGATGGAAAAATCGGGGATGCAAACACCGCAAACAAATCAAACAATCAAACAATTCACACCGAAAACAAAATTTTTAATTTTTTCAAAATCTGGGCTGTTACAGTATCATGCCAAGGGTTTGGAAGTACCGGCGAAGGTGGACACCAACTCTCGGAGTGAGAAGAAGGCAATGCACGGCACGGGAGAGGCTAGCAAAATATGGGAAGGTGGAAGTGTCAACTTTCAATACTTACATTAGTCCGAAGAACTCATGCACTTATTATCGGTAACTCTAAATCTAATAAGGAGGTTCACAAAGAGACAAGTACCCCGAGGAGGAGTGTATGGGGGTTTGGTTATCCTTGCGCATCCTCGACTCATGGTACGTGAGTGTTCTCTGATATTCGACTCCTCAGAAGAGTAGTGATCCATCTAGTAGCTAGAGTTCTCAACTAGTTTTTGTAGGTTTTGAAAATACACACGGATTGCCAAAAATACGACACCTATCACTAATAGGCAAGATCTCTTGACACCAATAGTTCAAACATTACTCACATCAATACCTCAAAACCAATGCAAGTTACTACTAAAATTAAATAGCAACCTCAAATACCTACTTTCAAAACAAGACACAACTCCGTGCAACAACCAACTCTCTTTAACAAGATAAACATGAAAACTAAAAAGAGTTCCAGCAACAAACTAAAATAAATACAAGGCTCTTGCTAAAGACAAACTAAGACTAAAACTAAACATGGCAGTAGCTATGAAAAGATAAAGAACACACAACAGCAAAAAGATAAGCAGGAAAAATCCTATGATGTGTTCTAGATTTTGAAAACGGAGCGTGTTTATCTCCCACACAAAGTAAGACGGGATCTAACTTGTTATGAACAGCAAGCAAAGCTAAATAAAACTAAAAACAAAACCTAAGAGCGAGACGCTACAAGCATAGCACATAACGCATGAAGTGATAAAAATATAGTGAGACGAAGGACGAACTGATGATTGTTGATGGAGAAGGGGATGCACGGGGGCATCCCCAAGCTTAGAAGCTTGAGTCTCCTTGAATATTTGTTGGGTATGCATGGGGGCATCCCCAAGCTTGAGTGCTTGACACTCCTTGATCTTCTTTCATCATCTTCCATCACACACTTGAAAACTCCCTTCATACATAACTCATCATAAGTTGATTAGAGAGGTTAGTACCCTTAATAAATATATTTTTCCCACTGGATATAAAGATATTCTTTAAGATATACTGTTTCTCAAGAGTTCCAAAAAGTTTTTGCAAAGAAAAATCAAGCTTAAGGTTTGCAAAAGTTAGGAGAGACAAAACGTGGCAGAATCTGTGAAAAACAGAACAGCAAAGAGTAAGAATTTTTTAGGGGCACTAATGCAACTCGAATCAAAAAACTCAGAACATACGGAAGTTTTGTAATTGTATAGAGCATACTGTGTAAAAGTTTCAGCTCAAAAAGATGAACTGGGATTTTTCTGGAATTTTTCTGGTCACGAGGACAGAATCTGTTTTCTGGACAGCATGTCACAACTTTTACTTCCCTTGCCGTAAGAGGCTATAACTTGGCACAAAGCTGAAAAATAAAGATACAATGATGTTGCTACAGAAGTAACAATCATCAAGGCACAACAAAAGCAAAAAGAAAACACCTAAATTCGTTGCGGGCTGCCTCCCGAAAGCGCTTCTTTAAAGCCAATAGCTAGGCTTAATGCAAAAGAAGAATCAAGTTTTATCAAGAGAAAGAGAATAACTAGCCCGTGTAACGGACTCAAAAGGTAACTTGATTTTCTTTCTAGGGAAGTGTTCCATCCACTTTTTTAATGGGAATTGGAATTTTATATTCCCCTCTTTCATGTCAATAACCGCACCAACGGTGCAAAGAAAAGGACGTCCCAAAATAATTGGACACAAAGGTTCACACTCTATATCCATAACAATAAAATCAACGGGAACATAGTTGTCATTGACAATGATAAGAACATCGTCGATCTTCCCCAAAGGTTTCTTTATGGAAGAATCAACAAGACGAACACAAAAAGAACAAGGCTCAAAGGGCTTCAATTCAAACATATCAAATATTCTTTTGGGCATAACGGAGGTACTAGCTCCAACATCACATAAAGCATAGCAAGAGAAGTTATTTAATTTAATTTTGATCAAAGGGTCCCAACCATCATCTAGATTCCTAGGTATGGAGGCTTCTACTCTAAGCTTCTCCTCCCTAGCTTTGATGAGAGCATTTGTAATATGCTCCGTGAAGGCAAGATTAAGTGTTCTAGTGTGGGGGTCTCTAGACATTTTGTGTAGCAAACTGATAACTTCTGAGAGGGTACAACTATTAAAATCAATATCACTACTATCAAAGGTGGTAGTAGTGTCATCTAGGCTCACTTGTTTGAAACACTCTATGTTCATAGGAGTTTCTTTTTCTACGGTTGAGGTATTAGCATCACCATTAATAGGTCCAACGGGACTAGGAGTGCATTGGGTGCTAATAGTTTGGGTGTCCTCAACAATTTGGATAGTGGCAACTGTGTGGTGTGTAGGAAGGCTCTTAATTCTATCCTCTTCCTCTTTTTCTCTATCCCATCTTTCTTTAAGTTTAGCCATCATCCTAATATTTTCATTGATTTGTAACTGGATAGCATTAATAGGAGTGGCCTTATTATCCTCAAGGGGAGAGGTTCTAATTTTAAGCATCTCAATATCAAGGGCTCAGCTTTCTACCTTCAAAGAGAGATTATCTATTTTATCTAATTTCTCCTCTACATTTTTGTTGAAGGCTTTTTGGGTAGTGATAAAGTCTCTAAGCATGCTTTCCAATTCAGAAGAGGGGTTCTTGTTGCTAGGGTAAGTGTTGTTGTTCCCATAGTTGGATGGAAACGGTCTAGGATTGCTAGCAAAATTTCCCCTATAAGCATTGTTGTTGAAATTGTTTCTAGCAATAAAGTTCACATCTACTTGTTCTTGAGCAACCAAAGAATTTAAAGGAACATCATGAGGATCAATAGAGGGTTGCTTGGTAAGTAGAGACATAATTAAGTCAACTTTTTCATTGAGGGAGGTAATTTCCTCGACAGAGTTTACCTTCCTACCTGTTGGAGCGCGTTCGGTGTGCCATTGGGAATAATTGGTCATCATTTCATCGAGAAGCTTCGTGGCAACACCAAGTGTAGTTGACATAAAGGTTCCTCCCGCGGCCGAATCTAACAGGTTCCGCGAGGTAAAGTTCAAGCCTGCATCAGAAGTCTGGATAACCATCCAGGTAGTCAAACCATGTGTAGGGCATTTCTTAACAAGAGATTTCATTCGTTCCCAAGCTTGGGCAACGTGTTCATTATCCAATTTCTTAAAATTCATAATATTACTCCTCAATTGGATAATCTTAGCAGGAGGGTAGTACTTCCCTATAAAAGCATCTTTGCACTTATCCCAAGAATCTATGCTATTTCTAGGCAAAGATTGAAACCAGATTTTAGCATCTCCCCTTAAAGAGAAAGGAAAGAGCTTGAGCTTACAACATCACCTTCTACTTCTCTATACTTTTGCATATCACATAATTCAACAAAATTATTCAAGTGTAAAGCAGTATCATCTCCAGCACCAGAGAATTGATCTCTCATAACAAGGTTTAGCAAAGCAGGTTTAATTTCATAAGAGGTAGCTGAAGTGGTAGGTGTGGCAATGGGAGTGCAGATAAAGTCTTGGTTGTTGTGACTAGTGAAGTCACACAACTTGGTGTTTTCAGTGGAACCCATAGTAGCAGCAAGTGTGGCAGATTTTTTTGTAAATTTTGATAAAAGACACAAAGATAAAAACTGAAAGTTAAACTAACAAGACTAAAAAACAAAGGTAAAGGGCAGTGTGCAACTCCCCTATCTTAGCACTCAGAGTCCCCGGCAACGGCACCAGAAAACCTGCATGATGGCTTCTCGCCCTTTGTTGGTTACTCCAAGTGGAAGGTTTGAGATGTAGTGCAGCAGCAGTTTTCCCTCGGTGAAGATACCAGTAGGACTCCAGAGATGATAAGTAGGTGTCAGCGGCGCAACTGACATGGACCTGCACACAGACACAGATAACTTTGTTCCCAACGAAGTTCAGAGAGGTTGTCAATCTCTCCGGTCTTGTTGTTCACAAAGGATAAAACGCAAGGGATAATGATAGCAAGTAAAAGCAGTAAAGTAAATATAGCTTGGAAATAATAATGAGGATATGGAACGGGATACGTGATGTTCACTAGTGATGTCGCTCTCCCAAAAGACGATAAAACTGCAATGCGAGGTAAACAAATTACAGAAGGGCAATTGACAGGATTATGAACGCACCACAATGCTAACTATGCTACAAAAGAAAGGAAGAGGCTCAAAAGCACGGGCAGTACGCCAAAATAAGTAGACCAAAATCCATCTTCATCTACTACTAATCATCCACCTTGAGATATCTATCCAGAACATCTCGCTGGTATTAAGTTGTGAGCCCCACCCAAAGTGTAAACCCAAAGCAACAGAAAACTGTAATAGAAAGAACTTTGCGTAAAGTAAACAATCCTTGCAACCTTGGTTACAAGCACCGTTGTTTCCCCCTTGTGGCAACAGCACATCCCCTAGACTCATGTTTCTGTCACTCAAGCGTGTCATCGGGGGGCATGAACCCACAAACTAGCACAACGTTCCCTCTTGGAGTCACTACCTACTACTTGGCCAAAGCAATAAACAGCAACGGATAACATGCAAGAATTACTTAGGAACAAAAATATAAGAGATAAAAACCAAATATATTACTCTATCACAATCTGAACATAATCTCATAATCCATCAGATCCCACCAAACTCAGCATAGCAACAGCATAAATATTACAAAGGTGCCTCGATCATGTAGGGCAGCTCACGAGGTCTAAACAATGAAGATCAAAGAGGGGAAGAGAACATCACATAGCTACTGATCACGGACCCATGGTCCAAGGAAAACTACTCACGAGACATTCGGGGAGCATCCATGGTGCAGAGGAGACTCCCGGAGGTCAATCCTCCCTCCGGCAGGGTGCCGAGAAGAGGTCTTCTGGTACTCCCGATCTCGGAAGCGTGGCGGCGGCGGAACAGAGGCGAGTTTGCGGAATAGGGTTCTTCTTCTGGAGTTTTCCCGTGAAGGAGAATAAATAGGCGAAGGGGGGCAGCCAGAGGTGGGCCAGGGGCCCCAGGCGCCCCCCTGCCGCGGCCAGGGGTGGGGCCGCGCCGGGTGGCCGCCTGGGCCCCCCTGGCTCCCCTCTGGCCCCTCCCGGGCTTTTCTCGAAGCTTCCTGTACGCTGATTTTTCCTGTATTTTTCCCGGAATTTTTCTGGCACTTTTTATATGGGGGAAAACTGAAATAGAAAAACAGCAGAAAACAGGAACTGGCACTGGGGTGCACTGAGTTAATAGGTTAGTCCAAATATGATCAAAAGTGTATGAAAGTGTATCTAGATCATAGAAATATCACACAAAACATGCATGGAGCAAGCAGAAATTATAGATACGTTTTGGACGTATCAACATGCATTTGCATGAAAGTGAGTGGGAGCTGAATAGTTTCCTAAACTTAATATGTGGACGACATATTTTGAGTGGAAGCTATGGGAGTATTATCCTAGTATTATATGTGTCTGACATATCTGAGTGGGAGCTATGTGGATGTTATCCTTACCTGATATGTAACTGACATATTTGAGTGGGAGATATGTGAGTGTTATCCTGAACTTAATATGTGCATGACATATTTGAGTGGGAGCGTGAAAACATTCTCATATATGGATAACATATTAAGAATGGTGTAGTTGGTATTAATGATTATTTGAATCTTGCATAAATGAAGATGAATAAGTATTAAACATTGAAAATCAATTAAGATAGATTAATGTGTTTGATAAACATTGAGTCGAAATACTTTCCTGGATAAGGTTTTAAAGGAGTTCAGAATGGGACAAGTCAAGAAGTAGTTCTTACTTGTATATGTCCAAGAGAAGTATCGAGTTAATCTCAGTACAAGAAAATGGTTAATTAAATGAAAGAAATGGATGTGCTAGATCCTCTATGCTTTTGTCATAGGTTCTTTCATACAAAATCAGAGTTATGTACTCGACGTAATGTGACCCAAGTTCTTAGTAGTAAGAACATGTTGTGATATGATTTATGAGTAAATCACTGAACAAAGAGTTAAGTTTATCCTTCAGTATCTGGAGAAAACTGAGGATACATCTCAAATTTGTAAAGGATAGTGGACTTGACCATAAATGTTATGCTGGTTCAAGTTCTGACACTAACCTAGAAAATTGAGATATCGTACTAATGAATGCCTAAGTTGAAAGAAACATGGTTAGACATCAAAGTTGCATACGATGCACTAAGGAATAAGTCTACATTGATTTGGCTACTTTAGAAGTGACAAGAGTTATATTATGGCTTAAGAAGTTCGACTTCTGACTAAGTGATTTTTTCGTGTGCATGACTGAGTGAAGGTCCACGTGATCCAACAGAGGTCATTGCTGAAACACAACGAACACAGTCTCACTCTACCGCCAAATATATACCTCATCATTATAATTGATAATGAAGGAATGTCAAACTAGGTGACATTAATGATTTGCAATAGACATACGGATCTGAATGGTTCAGACCGTTGATACAACATTTTCCACAAGCAAGCATGATCTATAACCATATAGATGATATCGAGTTATGATCCACAGAAAAATGCAGCTAGATTATTTGTACTCTAGTGCAAGTGGGAGACTGTTGGGAATGTGCCCTAGAGGCAAATAAAATATGTTTTATTGAGCATATTCCATTAGTTCATAATACGTTTTATACTATGCTATAATTGTATTAAGAGGAAACCTTAATACAGGTGTGGTATACAAACAACCAGGTCCCTAGTTAGCTCTAGTATACTAGTCCATTGGGCGATTGATGATCAAGGTTTCCTGATCATGAGACAAATAAGTATGTTAGCAATGGAGTCGTATCATTGGGATAATGATATGATGGACATACACCCACCAGAAGTGTTGCGATGTGATCAAGTCACATAGTTCGACATTGTGATAACTATAACGTAGTGACCAGATCCTTTGACCGTAATGATCATACATAATTGTCATCTATGAGGAGATTTTGATTTGTATCCCACCACCTGACTGAAATATGCTGGCCATAACGGTGCACTTTGAGTATTCCGAAATAGATGGTTGATGAGTATGCAAATAGATCAAAGCGGGATTTGTCCATCCGAGTGACGGATAGGTACTCTGGGCCCACTCGGTGATATTGCATCATAAGGTTTGCGCAAACATGTGACTAGGTCACGGAGTTGTAATATCACGGGAACGAGTAAACTTGTTTGTTGAGAACGAGGACGAACTAGGTATATTGGATACCAACAATCAAACCTCGGACAAGCAAAGTACCATAGGACAAAGGGAACAGGCACACGGTTAGCGGATCAAACAGCGATTGAAGTTCATTCGATGGAAGCACAGGGGCTATCAAGGATTGTAACCAGGTCCAAATTGATTATTCATTGATCATGTCTGTTGTTTCCCGGACCGTAGGGTGTTACACTTAAGGGTATTCGACGCAGTAAGGATTGATTCGGGATCACCTGAGAAATAGGAGAGAACACCGGAATTGTTCCGGTGAAAGGCCGGAAGTTGTTCTGGGTATTTTCAAAGGTTCAAAATATATTTAATAATGTTTAATTAATGTTTAATTATTTAATTGTCTGAATTAAATATTAAAATATAATTAAAAATGAATTAAAAGGCATATGGGCCTCATAGGGCCCATTAGGGGAAGGAGGAGCCTCCCCCCTTGGGCCTTGCGCCAAGGGAGGGGCCCACTTCCGCCCTTGGCCGGCGCACCACCCCCCTTGGTGGGATTAGTCCCGCGAGGCACCACTCGCTGCTCTACTGGTTCGGAGCCCAGAGGGACGTCGGGTATACTGTATGTGTATAATCCCGCGAGGCACTACACTTGTGGTGCTACTTCATCGTCGTGGCCGTATCGCGGCGTCTTCACCGACAACGTTCCGACAGGGACGCAATCCCGTCATCGGTCTCAAGGACCGGGTGACTACAGGAGTCATCGTGGAGTTGCGCGGCATCGGGGATGCCGGTACGACTACACCAACCACGTTCACGCGGGAACGTTTCCCGCTTAACGGACTACATACCGGTATGTGAGTTATTCCATCCGTTACTTACATCGTCATACCATAGGTCTTGGGATTGGGTATCGTAGGTTATGAAAATTTTGTGTTTTCTGCCCCGAACCCCAACAAGTATATGATAAGAAGTACAATAACTTCATTAAATCAATGTGAGCAGTAGCACGGATTCACACTAGGCAGTACCACGGATTCCTCTAGGCAATAGTAGTGATTCGTTCTAAGCAGTACAATTTACACCGGATTTTTTTAGCGGGAAGTACCATTGTTTCATCTTGAGCACTACCATTAAATCACTCTGAGCAGTACCGTGATATCTTTCTGGGCAGTACAATTTAAATTTTTTGAGAAACACAAGCCTTTTCATTGTCGGGAAGTACAACTGACTCACCCCAGGGCAGTACGAAAATCTATTCGATAGAAGTACAAGTACAAGACACATGTCTAGGCAAGTTGAGTTCTTTAGAAAAAATTTACGAGCGATGCAATTTATTCATGTCTAGGCAAGCGAAAATAAATTTTTTTATTGTCGGGCAGTACGAAACTTGTATTCCACAGATGTATAAGGCAAAGTTGTGTTCTTTAAAAAAAAATCCGAGAAGTACAATTTATTTATTTCGAGTAGTACAAATTTTATTATTATAATCGGGCAGTACAAAACTCATATACACAGACGTACAAGATACATGCCGAGGGAGTTTGAATTCTTTGGAAAAAATTATGGGCAGTACAATTTTATCATTTTGAGAAGTAAAAAAACTTCTTTATTGCCAGGCAGTACGAAACTCATATCTCAGAGAAATACAATACTATGTTTCCCTGAACAAGAAAATCTCGGTATTTTCAATATTGTTCAAAAACCGTGAAGAATTGTAAAAATATTAAAACATGAAAAAGTTTCTAAATTTCAATACCTTTCCAACGCCATATCATTTGCATCATTCCGTGGTCACATGAACATCAATGATTATCTTTTAAAATACCTGATTTTTAGTATTTTCAAAATTATTAAAAACTATGCATAATTTGAAAAAACTTACAACATGAAAACGTTTGTAAATTTCAGTAGCTTTCCAACGGTATATCATTTTCACTATTATGAGAAGTGGTTAAAAATTTAATATCAAATTACTGTTTGTCTATTTTGAATGAATCTCAGTATTTTCAAAACTGCTCAAAAATTATGTAAAATTCGAAAAATCTTAATACACCAAAAAATGGGAAATTTCAATAGCTTTCCAACGCCATATCATTTGCATCATTTTCAGGTCTAAATTTTTTCCATAATCATCTTTTAGTAAAGTGTGAAAGATCTCCTATACTCCTTATAAAATAGAGTGTTCCCCTAAGTGAGGAAAAGATCCCAAAGAGGACAAATTAAAAGATTGCAAAGAGGACAGATGAGAGTTAAATAGAAAGAGCCATTGAGGCCACCAAAAAATACAAAAAAATAGAAAAAGAGAAAAAGAAAATAAAAAGAGAGAAGGGGGAAACACTACTATTCCTTTTGAGAGATCCACACTCGTACTCCCTCCTATATCTTGTGCTCCATAGAGATGATCATATATGCATATAGCTATGTGGGGACCTTCACACTATATAACTTGGCTTGTATATTCCAATGATGAGCCTCCTCAAATGAGCTCTAGGTCTTCTTGAGAAAGCAAGTTGGATGCACCCCCCACTAGTTCCATTGGAGAGCTTTCCTTAGATCATATGTGCATCCATTGCATGGCAATCACTACTCCTCACATCATATCTATCATTTGGCTTTCTCTCGCCTATGATTGTCCTCATTGATGTGAGCCTTTCACACCCTTTTTTTGTCTTCCTCCTCCACCATCTCTCTCTTTGCCATCCTAAGTGTCAACTTTCTTGCTTACGCTCATCCATTGCAGGAGTGGTCAAAATATCGAAAGGGAGTGGATCATTTTGACTTGTACCTGGCTAGTGGTCTGGGGATGACTCAAGATAAGATTCCAAAGAAGACTAAGTGTTAAACTTTAGTAGATTGAGTTCTCAACAAATAAATATATTTCTCTCTCTCTTGTATTCCCATCCCCCACTTCTTGCACGCAAACATGCAGACAATCGAGTCACGGACAGCGAGAGCTCTTGCACCCTTATGTTCTTATGTTGCTTGTTTCAATGCTAATATAGACTCTTTCTTGTTATGACTTGAATTGAATTACATGCCTTACTTGCTTTACTTAAAATTCCTTTTATGGTTGGTAGCATGTCACTACAGAAATTATGCCTGTTATCATTTACCTACTCGAGGACGAGCAGGAATTAAGCTTGGGGATGTTGATACGTCCCAAACATATCTATAATTTCTACTTGCTCCATGCATGTTTTGGGTGATTTTGTTATGCTTTTGATACACTTTCATGAACTTTTGATCATATTTGTACTAACCTATTAACTCAGTGCACCCCAGTGCCAGTTTCTGTTTCCTGCTGCCTTTTATTTTAGGTTTTCCCATCACGTAAAATGCCAAAAAAAATCTGGGAGAAACATATAAAAAATCAGCGTACCAGAAGCTTCCAGAGTCCCGAAGGGGGGCCAGAGGGGACCCACCAGGGGTCCAGGCGCCCTGTGGGCACGACCTAGGGTGGGGCCGTGCCGGGGGGGTGGACACCTGGTGCCCCCCTGGTTGCCCCCGTTCGCCTATATTTACCTCGTCCTCCGAAACCCCTGAGGACAAGAACCCTTTTTCATGATCTCTCCTCTGTTCCGCCGCTGTCGCGCTTCAAAGATAGGGAGCGCCAGAAGACCCCTTCTCGGCACCCTGCCGGAGGGAGGATTGACCTCTAGGAGCTTCTCCACCACCATGGACGCTTCCAGGATGATCCGTGAGTAGTCCACCTTGGACCATGGGTCCATGATCAGTAGCTACGTGATGTCCTCTCCCCCTCTTTGTTCTTCATGGGTTAGACCTTGTGAGATGCCCTACATGATCAAGGCACACATGTAATTATTTCCGCTGTTGCTATGTTGATTTTGCTGGGATCTGATGGATTATGAGACTATGTTCAAATTGTGATGAGTAATATATTTGGTTCTTCTCTTTTATATTTTTGTTCTTGAGTAATTCTTGCGTGTTCTCCGTTGCTGTTTATTGCTTTGGCCAAGTAGTAGGTAGTAACTCCAAGAGGGAGTGTTATGCATGATTGTGTGTTCATGCTCCCCGATGACTATCTTGAGTGACAGAAACATGAGTCTAGGGGATGTATTGTTGCCACAAGGGGGAAAACAACGGTGCTTGTAACCGCGGTTGCAAGGATTGATTAATTTACGCAAAGTTCTTTTAATGCAGTTGTCTGTTGCTTTGGGTTTACACTTTGGGTGGGGCTCGCAACTTAATACCAGCGAGATGTTCTGGATAGATATCTCAAGCTGGATGATTAGTAGTAGATGTAGATGGATTTCGGTCTACTTATCTTGGCGTACCTTCCATGCTTTTGAGCCTCTTCCTTTATTTTGTAGCATAGTTAGCAATTGTTTGCGTCCGTAATCCTGTCAATTGCCCAGCTGTAATTTGTTCACCTTGCATAGTTGTTTATCGTCTTTTGGGAGAGAGACATCACTAGTGAACTTCATGGGACCCCAGTCCATATTTCCACCACTGTTTACACACTCAATTTACTTCCTGTTTTACTTTCTAGTTGCATTTATCACTACTATCTACCCTTGCATTTGACCCTTTGTAAACAACAAGACCGGAGAGATTGACAACCTCTCTGTACTCGTTGGGAGCAAAGTTATCTGTTGCTGTGTGCAGGTCCACGTCAACTCTCATGCTATCAATTTCTAGCGCCTTTGCACCTACTTGCCATTTTCGGAGTCCTACTAGAGACATAAACCTTGGTATCTTCCCTGAGGGAAACTTGTTGTTGTACTATATCTCAACCTTCCACTTGGGGTAACCAACGAGGGGCGAGAAGCCATCAGCAGTACGCCAAGACAAGTAGACCAAAATCCATTTGCATCTACTCACTAATCATCCACCTTGCGATATCTATCATGAACATCTCCCTGGTATTAAGTTGCGTGCCCCACACAAAGTGTAAAGTCAAAGAAACAGGCAACTGCATTAACAAACTTTGCGTAAAGTAAACAATCCTTGCAATAGAGGTTACGAGCACAGTTGTTTTCTCCCTGGTGGCAACAACACATCCCCTAGTCTCACTGTCACTCAAGCTAGACATCGGGGGGCATAAACCCACAATCAGGCATAAACACTCCCTCTTGGAGTTACTATCTAATACTTGGCCAAAACAATAAAAATAATGGAGAACATGCAAGAATTACTCAAGAACAAAATATAAAAGGTAAACCAAATATATAACTCATCACAATCTGAACATAATATCATAATCCATCGGATCCCAGCAAAAACAGCATAGCAACAGCAGGAACATTACATAGATACCTTGATCATGTAGGGCAGCTCTCAAGGGCTAAGAATTGAAGCACAAGATTGGAGAAAACACATCACATAGCTACTGGTCATGGATCCATGGTCCAAGGGGGACTACTCACGACACATCCAGGAAGCGTCCATGGTGGTGGATGATACGTCCCAAACGTATCTATAATTTCTGCTTGTTCCATGCTCTTTTAGGTGACATTGCTATGTGTTTTGCTACACTTTTATATATTTTTACACATATTTGGACTAACCTACTAACTAGTCAATGTTATAATAATTATAGCAATCAAAGAAAATATCATGATATCCCAATCAAGGCAATAAGAGAGACACCGTATCATCCTATGCATGATACACATGGGCTGAGTGAGCGAGCGAGTAACATAGCCGAACAAGGTTTGCTGGGATGTGGGAAGACATTGTTGTATCATGATTAAGAGAGGCATTTAACATGGGAAAACTTTGTTTTTGCCACTCTAGCTTTTGCCAACTTTGCTTATGCCACTCTAGAATTTGACTTATCAGTATTTCCACTCTTAGCTTTTGACAATACATCACAAATGTCATTTTGTGGAAAGCACTATTTTTTATTTCACTTTTGCCACCTTAGCTTTTGACAATGTATCACAATTGCCACTAAAAAATTATTTCTTTTGCCACCCAATGGCAATTGTGAAGTATTGTCAGAAGCTATGAGTGGCAAAAGTGATAAGTCAAATTCTAGAGTGGCAGAAGCAAAGTTGGCAAAAGCTAGAGTGGAAAAAACAAAGTTTTCCCATTTAACATGGTGGTAGGATGATCAAGCAATCGATGCTAATATGGACTAGCATGCAAGTCACTAATTATAATGACATGGTATGTGAATGTCATTGCCTAGAAGCCTTTCGGCCTGGTGAGAAGGCGTGTTCCTGAAGAGTAGTGGACCGCACACTTAATACGTCTCTGAGTCTATAGACGGTGTAAAAAAAGTTGCGACAGTGGTTGAGTGACTTTTCGATGCCCCGAATGGGTTGTGTGCCATGTGGTTGGGTCTGGATACACATACCGATACGAAAAAAGGAGGGGTACTATTCACCAATTGACCAAATGGAAAATAAAATATTTTATTTAATTAAATTTCAATGCTAATAAAGACGACAAATAAAAAAAGGCAATTTCTAATTCAGGAAAATCCAAGCTGTTACAGTTAATTATCTTCCTCGAAGACCGTGGCATTCTCTCAAAGCTATTGCGGAGGGTGTGAAGCACATGTTATCTTTGTATGCGGATTATGCTACCATGTTCATTAGCCATTGTCCTTTAGAGCTCTCATCAACTAGAGAGATATTAGGACTGCTTGGTGAGGCCTTCGGTTTGAAAGCGAACTTCAACAAAATTGTGATTGCCCCTATCTGTTATGCAATTAAGGAAGTGCATCAACTCACTAGCTTCTTCCCCTATAGAGTTGCCTCCTTTCCCTACCTCTATTTTTGGTTGCCTCTCTCCTTGGCGGCAATCTCCAAGGCTGATCATCGGGTTCTTATTGATCATGTTGTATGTCCTTTATCCTCTTAGCGGGCCTCTATGTTAACTCAAAGTGGCGTCGATGACCATTTATCACATGTTGGCCTTAGATTTGCCGACTTGGTATTCAAAAAGCTTAATAAAATTATCTGGAACTTTCTTTCGTGTGGTGCTTTGGAGGCTAAGGGTGGCCATTGTCTAGTTGCATGGGAGTAGGTTTGTAGGCCTACAGACTTGGGGAACCTAGGAATCCATAATCTTAAACTCACCAATCACGCCCTTCACACGTGGTGGCTATGGCTTGTACGCATGGGTCCTGCTCGGGCGTGGGTTGGACCTCCGTTGACCGTTTATCATCTCACCAAAGGTGTGTTCCTTGCGGTGACCAAATGTATCATCGGTAATGGAGAAAGGATGATCTGCTGGCATGAGCAATGGTTTAATGGGTCTAGTCCGAATGATTTGGCCCCAAATTTGTTACCTTTTGCTCGTGCTCATGGAGCTAAGCTTAGCTAGGGTTGTGGCTCCGTATAGGCACAATGATCAATGGATTTCTGACCTTTGCAGAGTCCTATCTATTTAGGCGGCTATTGTGGAATATTTGGGTCTCTGGGCGACAATTGATACGTCACAAACATATCTATAATTTCTGCTCGCTCCATGCTTATTTTGGTGATATTACTATATATTTTGATGCACTTTCATATCATTTACAACATATTTTGGACTAACCTAACCTACTAATTTAGTTTCCAGTGCCAGTTTCTGTCTTCTATTGTCCCCGCATTGTTGATATTTAAAAAAAAGTGCTCGCAAAATTCTAGAAAAATCGTATAAAAAATATGCAAGACATAAGACTCCAGAAGACCGAAAAGGCCCCGAGGGGTGCCACCCCCAGTCCAGGCGGCTGCCTGGCGTGGACAGGGGGGTGGTCGCGCCCTCTGGCCGCCTAGGCCAGGGGGCCACCCCTCAGGTCCTCCTTTGGCCTATATTTACCTCTCGCTCCAAAAACCCTCGAGAGCAAGAAAAATCATATAAAAAATATGCAAGACGGAAGACCCCCAGAAGATCGAAGGAGGCCCCGAGGGGGGCTGCCCCCAGTCCAGGCGGTTGCCTGGCGCGACCATGGGGGTGGTCGCGCCCTCTGGACGCTTGGTCCAGGGGGCACCCTTAGGTCCCCCCTTTGGCCTATATTTACCTGTCGCTCCAAAAACCCTCGAGAGGAACCCCGTTACGCGATTTCGTCCACTGTTCCGTCGCCGCCGCAATTCCGATCTCGGAATCGCTAGAAGAAGCTGTCTCGGCACCCTGCCAGAGGGAGGATTGACCTCCGGAGGCCTCTCCATCACGATGATCGCCTCCGGGAATGTGCCGTGAGTAGCCCCCCTTGGACCATGGGTCCATGAAAAGTATCTATGTGTTGTCTTCTCTCCAATCTTGTGCTTCAATGTTTAGCCATTGTGAGCTGCCTATCATGATCAAAGCACCTATGTATTAGTTCCTGTTTTGCTATGCCATGTTTGCTGAGATCCGATGGATCATGAGATTATGTTCAGTTTGTGATGAGTAATATATTTGGTTTACCTTTATATTTTAGTTCTTGAGTGTGCTTGCATGTTCCCCGTTACGTTTGTTGCTTTGGCCAAGTAGTAGATTGTAACTCCAAGAGGGACCGTTATGCGTGATTGTGAGTTCATGCTCCCGATGTCTAGCTTAAGTGACATAAACATGAGACTAGGGGACGTGTTGTTGCCACCAGGGAGAAAAAAACGGTGCTTGTAAATGCGGTTGCAAGGTTTTCTTACATTACACATAGTTTGTTAATGCACTAGTCTGTTGCTTTGAGCCTACAATTTGGTTGGGGTTCGCAACTTAATAACAGCGAGATGCTTTGGATAGATATCTCAAGGTGGATGATTAGTGAGTAGATGATGATGGATAAACGGTCTAGTTGTTTTGGTGTAATGCCCACATGATTGAGCCTCTTTACTTTCTAGTAGCATAATTAGCATTGCAGTGCGTTTATAATTTTGTCAATTGCCTAGCTGTAATTTCTTCACCCATCATACTTGTTATCGTCTTTTGGGAGAGAGACATCACTAGTGAAAGTCATAGGACCCCGGTCCATATTTCCACCATAGCTTACACCGTTCACTTTTACTGCTTTTATTTCCTTTCAGTTGCACCCACTATTATTTCCACCCTTGTGTTTGATCTTTTGTAAACAGCAAGGTGATATGTCCCAAACATATCTATAATTTATGCTTGCTCCATGCATGTTTTGGGTGATATTTCTATTCTTTTAATACACTTTCATACACTTTTGATCATATTTGGATTAACCTATTAACTCATGCACCCCAGTGCTAGTTTCTATTTCCTGCTGTCTTTTTATTCCAGGTTTTACCATCACGTAAAATGCAAGAAAAATTCCGGGGAAATATTAAAAAAATCAGCGTACCGGAAGCTTCCAGAGTCCCGAAGGGGGGCAGAGGGGCCCCACCTGGTGCCCAGGAGGCCAGGTGGCGCGGCCTAGGGTGGAGCCGCGCCGGGAGGCCGCCTGGACCCCTGGTGGGCCCCCTACCCCCCTTTGCCTATATATTTCCTTCGTCCCAAAACCCCCGAAGACAAAACCCTTTTCGCGATCTCGCCTCTGTTCCGCCGCCGCCGCACTTCCAATATCGGGAGCGCTAGAAGACCCCTTCCTGGCACCTGCCGGAGGGAGGATTGACCTCCGAGAGCTTCTCCACCATGTATTTACTTTTCCAAACACTTTTGCTATTGTTTTGGCCTCATTCTTGCATGATTTGAACTAAACTAACCCGTACTGACGTAGTTTTCAACAGAGCTACCTGTATGGTTTTCTTATGTGCAGGAATATGGATTTTTAGGTGTCTCAGAAAATTCCAGGAAAAATCACAGAAAATCCACGCACCCGGAGGGACCCCGAGCCAAAAGTGAGGCCAGAGGGCAGCCAGGAAGCTCCAGGCGCCCTGCTGGCGCGTCCCCACCCCTGGCTGCGCTGGGAGGCCACCTGGTTGGGTCCTTCCCCCTCTTGTGCCCTACCAAGGCCCCTATTTATTCTCGTCGCGAGGAAACCCCCGAACAGAAGTCGTTTTCCCAGTTTCCGTCACGGCGCTGCCGCCACCCTCTGTTCTTCTCCTGGAGGGCTAATCTGGAGGCTGTTTTGGCCTCCGGTGAGGGGAGATCATCGCCATCGTCATCACCATCACCATTTCATCATCCCTCCATGACTTCTCCTTTCATGTGTGAGTAATTCCCTGCTGTAGGCAAAGGGAATGTTAGGGATTGGATGAGTTAGACCATGTAATAGTTCGTTAGATTGTTGGGGGCATGTTTCCTATGATCTACTTCGGTGTTTATCATCTTTGCTACAACTTGTTGCTCTTAATGCTTGTCACTTTGGGCCCGAGTGCCATGTTTTCAGATCTGAACCACTTATGTTTTCATGAGTTTATTTGTGTTCTTGATCCTATCTATGAGTTGTGTGCACCTATTATGGTCCGGATCCGGCGATCCCAAAGGTGACAGCTTGGGACACCAAAGGGGATGGACTATAATTTGAGGATTTCATATATCCATTGAGTGTTAATGCTTTGTTCTGGTACTCTTTGAAAGGAGCACCTTAATCTCCATAAGTTCCTTTTGGCCCCGTTCGTAGCGGGATGGTAGGACAAAAGATGTTGTGCAAGTTCTTATTACAAGAACGCACAACTACCTACGGGATACATGCCTATTGTTTGATATTTGTCTAGATGATCCTTGCTTTTTTGTGTGCCTTGCCCCGTGTTAGAATCTATTACATGTTCACTCTCATCCAAGCAACGCCCAACCATCCATCTCCCTAGCCTGCAGTGTTTTAATCCTGCTGGTCACTAGTTGTTTATTTTTGCTGTTTTACTTTCGTTGTTGCCCCCATAACTACCATACCACCATTGCTATTAATATTTTATTGCAAGCAAGTATATTTCAGGTGCGGTTGAATTGACAACTCAACTGTCAAAGCTTATAAATATTCTTTGGCTCCCCTTGTGTAGAATCAATAAATTGGGTTATCTTACCCGCGAAGACTATCTCGATCCTCTATAGTTGAGGGTCATCAAGTACTGTTTTCTGGCGCCGTTACCGGGGAGCATAGCTTTATTTACAAGTCTACTTGAAGTATTCTGCCTACTGCACTTTATCCACTATGGGCAAGAGAGGCCCCAAGGTTCCAATATTACCATCCACTACAAGAAAAGATACTGTTATGAGTACTTGTGCTACGCTTGATTCACCTTCGTTTATAACTAAGTTTGATACCTCATGCTAATTCTACTAAGTCTATTACTATGTCTGATACTTTTGATGATGCTTCTACTACTTTTGAGGAAATTGGTTTTCTCGGTCGCTGACACGTCCCAAACGTATCGATAATTTCTGCATGCTCCATGCATGTTTTGTGTGATATTGCTATGATCTAGATACACTTTCATACACTTTTGATCATATTTGGACTAACCTATTAACTCAATGCACCCCAGTGTCAGTTTCTGTTTTCTGTTGTTTTTCTATTTCAGTTTTCCCCCATATTAAAAGTGCTAAAAATTTCACGAAAATCAGATAAAAATCAGCGGAAGGAACCTTCCGGAGTCCCAAAGGGGGACCAGGTGGACCCACCAAGGCCCCAGGATCCTAGCTGGCGCGGCCTAGGGCTTGGCCGCGCCAGGGGGCGCCTGGACCCCTGGTGGCCCCCCTAGCTCCCCCCTTCGCATATATATCTCCCCTGACGTGAAACTTCCGAAGACAAAACCCTTTTTCGCGATCTCGCCTCTATTCCGCCGCCGCCGCGCTTCCAAGATCGGGAGCACCAGCAAGACCCTTCCCGGCACCCTGCTGGAGGGAGGATCAACCTCCGGGAGCTTCCCCTCCACCATGGACGCTTCCTAGATGTGTCGTGAGTAGTTTCCTTTGGACCATGGGTTCGTGATCAGTAGCTATGTGATGTTCTCCTCCCCTCTTTGTTCTTCATGGTTTAGACCTCGTGAGCTGCCCTACATGATCGAGGCACATATGTAATCTTTCTGCTTTTGCTATGCTGAGTTTGATGGGATCTGATGGATTATAAGATTATGTTCAGATTGTGATAGAGTAATATATTTGGTTCTTATCTCTTATATTTTTGTCCCTAAGTATTCTTGCATGTTCTCCCTTGCTGTTTATTGCTTTGGCCAAGTAGTAGGTAGTAACTCCAAGAGGGAACGTTATGCTCGATTGTAGGTTCATGCCCCCTGATGACACGCTTGAGTGACAGAAACATGAGTCTAGGGGATGTGCTGTTGCCACAAGGGGGAAAACAATGGTGCTTGTAACCGCGGTTGCAAGGTTGTTTACTTTACGCAAAGTTCTTTTTAATGCAGTTTACTGTTGCTTTGGGTTTACACTTTGGGTGGGGCTCGCAACTTAATACCAGCAAGATGTTCTGGATAGATATCTCAAGGTGGATAATTAATAGTAGATGGAGTTGGATTTCGGTCTACTTATTTTGGCGTACTACCCATGCTTATGAGCCTCTTCCTTTCTTTTGTAGTATAGTTAGCATTGCAGTGCGTTTATAATCCTGTCAATTGCCCATCTGTAATTTGTTTACCTCGCATAGCAGTTTTATTGTCTTTTGGGAGAGAGACATCACTAGTGAACACCACGGTATCCCGGTCCATATTCTCATCATTGTTTACACGCTCATTTACTTTTCTGCTTTTACTTTCAGTTGCTATCATTATCATTATCCCTTGCGTTTGATCCTTTGTAAACAACAAGACCGGAGAGATTGACAACCTCTCTGAACTTCATTGGGAGCAAAGTTATTAGTGTCTGTGTGCAGGTCCAGGTCAAGGAAGCAATGTTTGTCGTAAACTGTGCCATTGTTTTCTTGCCACCTACTTATCATTGTCGGAGTCCTACGGGAGACAATCTTAAAACCTTGGTATCTTCACCAAGGGAAACTTGCCGCTATGCTGCATCTCACCTTCCACTTGGGGTAACCAACGATGGGCGAGAAGCAATTATACTATCTCGCGTATCAAGCAAATTTCTGGCGCCCTTGCCGGGGACTCTGAGTGATAAGATAGGGGAGTTTCCCACTACCTTTTACCTTTACTTTTTAGTCTTGTTAGTTTACCTTTCAGTTTTTATCTTTGTGTCTTATATCAAAAATTATAAAAAAATCTGCCACACTTGCTGCTACTATGGGTTCCTCTGAAAACACCAAGTTGTGTGACTTCACTAGTCACAACAACAAAGACTTTATGTGCACTCCTATTGCCACACCTGCCACTTCAGCTACCTCTTATGAAATTAAACCTGCTTTCCTAAACCTTGTTATGAGAGATCAATTCTCTGGTGCTGGAGATGATGCTGCTTTACACTTGAATAATTTTATTGAATTAAGTGATATGCAAAAGTATAAATAAGTAGAAGGTGATTCAATCTTTGCCTAGAAATAGCATAGATTCTTGGGATAAGTGCAAAGATGCTTTTATTGGGAAGTATTACCCACCCGCTAAAATCAGCCAATTGAGAAGTAACATTATGAATTTTAAGAAATTGGATAATGAACACATTGCCCAAGCTCGGGGACGTATGAAATCTCTTGTTAAGAAATGCCATACACATGGTTTGACTACCTGGATGGTTATCCAGACTTTTTATGCAGGCTTGAACTTTACCTCACAAAACGTGTTAGATTCGGCCGCGGGAGGAACCTTTATGTCAACTACACTTGGTGCTGCCAGAAAACTTCTCGAGGAGATGATGACCAACTATTCCCAATGGCACACCGAACGCACTCCAACAGGTAGGAAGGTAAACTCTGTCGAGGAGATTACCTCCCTAAATGAAAAAAGTTGACTTAATTATGTCTCTACTTACCAAGCAACCCTCTATTGATCCTCGTGATGTTCCGTTAAATTCTTTGGTTGCTCAAGAATAAGTAGATGTGAACTTCATTTCTAAAAATGATAAGAACATCGTCGATCTTCCCCAAAGGTTTCTTTACGGAAGAATCAACGAGACGAACACCAAAAGAACAAGTAGATGTGAACTTCATTTCTAAAAACAACTTCAACAATAATGCTTATAGGGGCAATTTTGCTAGCAATCCTAGACCGTTTCCATCCAATTAGGGGAACAACAACACCTACCCTAGCAACAAGAACCCCACTTCTGAATTAGAAAGTATGCTTAGAGACTTTATCACTACCCAAAAAGCCTTCAACAAGAATGTAGAAGAAAAGTTAGCTAAATTAGATAACCTTTGTTTGAAGGTAGACAACTTAGCCCTTGATGTTGAGATGCTGAAAATTAGAACCTCTCCCCTTGAGGAGAGGACTGCCACTCCTATTAATGCCATCAAATTAAAAATCAATGAAAATATTAGGATGATGGCTAAACTTAAAGAAAGATGGGATAGAGAAAAAGAGGAAGAGGATAGAATTAAGAGCCTTCCTACACACCACATAGTTGCCACTATCCAAATTGTTGAGGATACTGAAACTATTAGCACCCAACGCACTCCTAGTCTCATTGGACCTATTAATGGTGATGCTAATACCTCAACCGTAGAAGAAGAAACTCCTATGAACATAGAGGGTTTCAAACAAGTGAGCCTAGATGACACTACTACCACCTTTGATAGTAGTGATATTGATTTTAATAGTTGCACCCTCTCAGAAGTTATTAGCTTGCTACACAAAATGTCTAGAGACCCCACACTAGCACACTTAATCTTGCCTTCCTAGAGCATATCACAAATTCTCTCATCAAATCTAGGGAGGATAAGCTTAGGATAGAAGCCTCCATACCTAGTAAGCTAGATAATGGTTGGGACCCTATGATCAAAATTAAATTAAATAACTTCTCTTGCTATGCTTTATGGGACGTTGGAGCTAGTACCTCCATCATGCACAAAAGAATGTATGATATGTTTGAATTGAAACCTTTTGATTCTTGTTCTTTTGGTGTTCGTCTCGTTGATTCTTCCGTAAAGAAACCTTTGGGGAAGATCGACGATGTTCTTATCATTGTCAATGACAACTATGTTCCCGTTGATTTTATTATTATGGATATAGAGTGTGAACCTTTATGTCCAATTATTTTGGGACGTCCTTTTCTTCGTACCGTTGGTGTCGTTATTGACATGAAAGAGGGGGATATAAAATTTCAATTCCCTCTCAAAAAGGGGATGGAACACTTCCCTAGAAAAAAATCAAGTTACCTTTTGAGTCCGTTACACGGGCTAGCTATTCTTTTTCTCTTGATAAAACTTGATCCTTCTTTTGCATTATTCCTAGCTTAAAGGCGTAAAAGAAAACGCTTGTTGGGAGGCAACCCAAGATGTTTTTACTTCTGTTTTTAGTGATCTTGATGATTGTTACTACTGTAGCAATATAATTATATCTTTATATTCAAGCTTTGTGCCAAGTTATAGCCTCATATGATAAGGGAAGAAAAAGTTGTGACATGCTGTCTAGAAAACAGATTCTCTCTTCGTGACGGAAAAAATCAGGTCAAATCACTAGTTCATATTTTTGAGCTGAATTGTGTACACAACATGCTCTATAAAATTGCGGAACTTTCGTATGTTCTGAGTTTTTTTATTTGAGTTGCAGAAGTACCCCAAATAAATTCTCTACTACCTGTTGTTCTGTTTTTCACAGATTCTTCCACGTTTTGTCTCTCCTTACTTTTTCAAACCTTAAGCTTGCTTTTTATTTGAAAAAACCTTTTTCCAATCTTGAGAAACAGTATATCTTCAAGAATATCTTTATATCCAATGGGGAAAAATATTTTATTAAGGGTACTAACCTCTCTAATCAGCTTATGATGAGTTATGTATGAAGGGAGTTTTCAAGTGTGCGATGGAAGATGATGAAAGAAGATTCGGGAGTGTCAAGCGCTCAATCTTGGGGATGCCCCATGCATCCCCAAAAAACATTCAAGGAGACTCAAGTGTCTAAGCTTGGGGATGCCCCCGTGCATCCCCTTCTCCATCAAAAATCATCAGTTCGTCCTTCCTCTCACTATATTTTTATCACTTCATGTGTTATGTGCTATGGTTGGAGCGTCTCGCTCTTAGATTTTATTTTTAGTTTTCTTTAGCTATGCTTTCTGTTCATAAAAAGTTAGACCCCGTCTTACTTTTTGTGGGAGAGAAACACGCTCCACTTTCAAAATCTAGAATACGTCATAGGATTTTTCATGCCTATCTTTTTACTGTTGTGTGTTCTGTATCTTTTAGTAGCTACTGCCATGTTAATTTTTAGTTTTAGTTTGTCTTTAGCAAGAGAGCCTTGGCTTTTGTTTAGTTTGTTGCTGGAACTCTCTTTAGTTTTCATGTTTATCTTGTTAAGAGGGTTGGTTGTTGCACTGAGTTGTGTCTTGTCTTGAAAGTAGGTAATTGAGGTTGCTAATTAATTTTAGTAGTAACTTGCAATAGTTTTGAGGTATTGATGTGAGTAATGTTTGAACTTTTGGTGTCAAGAGCTCTAGCCTATTAGTGATAGGTGTCTTATTTTGGGCAATCCGTGTTTATTTTCAAAAACCTACAAACTAGTTGACAACTCTAGCTACTAGATGGATCACTAATCTTTGGAGGGATCGAATATTAGAGTACACTCACGTACCATGAGTCGAGGATCCGCAAGGATAACCAAACCCCCATACACTCCTCCTCGGGGTACTTGTCTATTTGTGAACCTCCTTATTAGATTGAGAGTTACCGATAATAAATGCATGAGTTCTTTGGACTAATGTAAGTATTCAAAGTTGACACTTCCACCTCCTCATATTTGCTAGCCTCTCCTGTGCCGTGCATTGCCTTCTTCTCACTCTGAGAGTTGGCGTCCACCTTCGCCGGTACATCCAAACCCTTGGCATGATATTCTCTGTCATCATAAACCTCCTTATATCCTTCCTCAAAACAGCCACCATACCTACCTATCAAGGCATTTCCATAGCCTTTCCGAGATATATTGCCATGCAACATCCACCTCTTCATGACTTGATCTTCATGTCATACATGTTCCTGCTACACTGGCAGCGGCATATATTGCATACATCATGATAGCTACATCTTCTTTATGATTTGAGTACCTTGTAAAGTGTGAAAGATCTTCTATACCCTATTGTAAATTAGAGTGTTGCCCTTAAGTGAGGAAAAGATCCCAAAGTGGACAAAATAAAAGATCCCAAAGAGGACAAATGAGAGTTAAATAGAAAGAGCCATTGAGGCCACCAAAAAAATACAAAAAAATAGAAGAAAAAGAGAAAAAGGAAATAAAAACAGAGAAAGGGGCAACACTAATATCCTTTTGAAAGATCCACACTAGGACTCCCTCTTAGCCTTGTACTCCATAGAGATGATCATTCATGCATATAGCTATGTGGGGACCTTCACACTATAGAACTTGGCTTGCATATTACAAGGATGAGCCTCCTCAAAAGAGCTCTAGGTCTTCAGGAGCGAGCAAGTTGGATACACCCCCACTAGTTCCATTGGAGAGCTTTTCAGCTCATATGTGCATCTGTTGCATGGCAATCCCTACTCCTCACATCATATCTATCATTTGGCCTTCTCGCCTATGATTGTCCTCATTGATGTGAGCCTTTCTCATTCTTTTTGTCTTCCTCCTCCGCCATATTTCTCTCTTTGCCATCCTAAGTGTCAACTCTCGTGCTTACGCTCATCCATTGCATGAGTGCTCAAAATATCGAAAAGGAGTGGATCAAATTGACTTGTACCTGGCTAGTGGTCTGGGGACGAGTCAAGATAAGATTCCAAATAAGACCAAGTGTGAAACTTTAGTAGATTGAGTTCTCAACACAAAAATACTTTTTTCTCGTATTCCCTATCCCTATTCTTGCACGCAAACACCATTTGGAGACATTCGAGTCACGGACAGCGAGAGCTCTTGCACCTAATGTTCTTTTGTTACTTGTTTCAATGCTAATATAGAGTCTTGCATGTTATGACTTGAATTGAATCACATACCTTAATTGCTTTAATTTTCAAAGTTCTTATATGGTTGCTAGCATTTCACCACAGAAATTATGCTTGTTATCACTTACCTACTCGAGGACGAGCAGGAATTAAGCTTGGGGATGTTGATACGTCCCAAACGTATCGATAATTTCTGCATGCTCCATGCATGTTTTGTGTGATATTGCTATGATCTAGATACACTTTCATACACTTTTGATCAAATTTGGACTAACATATTCACTCAGTGCACCCTAGTGCCAGTTTCTGTTTTCTGCTGTTTTTCTATTTCAATTTTTCCCCATATTAAAAGTGCTCAAAAATTTTGAGAAAAATCAGATAAAAATCAGCGTGAAGGAACCTTACGGAGTCCTGAAGGGGGCCAGGTGGGACCCACCAGGGCCCCAGGCGCCTAGCTGGCGCGGCCTAGGGCTTGGCCGAGCCAGGGGGCGCTTGGACCCCTGGTGGCCCCCTGGCTGCCCCCCTTCGCCTATATATCTCCCGTAACGTGAAACTTCCAAAGACAGAACCCTTTTTCGCGATCTCGCCTCTGCTCCACCGCCGCCGCGCTTCTAAGATCGGGAGCACCATCAGGACCCTTCCCGGCACCCTGCGGGAGGGAGGATCGACCTCCGGGAGCTTCCCCTCCACCATGTGCGCTTCCCAGATGTGCCGTGAGTAGTTTCCTTTGGACCATGGGTCCGTGATCAGTATCTATGTGATGTTCTCCTCCCCTCTTTGTTCTTCATGGTTTAGACCTCGTGAGCTGCCCTACATTGTCGAGGCACATATGTAATCTTTCTGCTTTTGCTATGCTGAGTTTGATGGGATCTGATGGATTATAAGATTATGTTCAGATTGTGGTAGAGTAATATATTTGGTTCTTATCTCTTATATTTTTTTTCCTAAGTAATTCTTGCATGTTCTCCGTTGCTGTTTATTGCTTTGGCCAAGTAGTAGGTAGTAACTCCAAGAGGGAACGTTATGCTTGATTGTGGGTTCATGCCCCCTGATGACATGCTTGAGTGACAGAAACATGAGTCTAGGGGATGTGTTGTTGCCACAAGGGGGAAAACAACGGTGCTTGTAACCGCGGTTGCAAGGATTGTTTACTTTACGGAAAGTTCTTTTTAATGCAGTTGTCTGTTGATTTGGGTTTACACTTTGGGTGGGGCTCGCAACTTAATACCAACGAGATGTTCTGGATAGATATCTCAAGGTGGATGATTAGTAGTAGATGCAGTTGGACTTCGGTCTACTTATTTTGGCGTACTGCCCATGCTTATGAGCCTCTTCCTTTCTTTTGTAGCATAGTTAGCATTGCAGTGCGTTTATAATCATGTCAATTGCCCATCTGTAATTTGTTTACCTCGCATAGCAGTTTTATCGTCTTTTGGGAGAGAGACATCACTAGTGAACATCACGGGACCCCGGTCTATATTTGCATCATTGTTTACACGCTCATTTACTTTTCTGCTTTTACTTTCAGTTGCTATCATTATCATTACCCCTTGCGTTTGATCCTTTGTAAACAACAAGACCGGAGAGATTGACAACCTATCTGAACTTCGTTGGGAGAAAAGTTATTAGTGTTTGTGTGCAGGTCCAGGTCAAGGAAGCAATGTTTGTCATAAACGGCACCATTGTTTTCTGGCCACCTACTTATCATTGCCAGAGTCCTACGGGAGACAATCTTAAAACCTTGGTATCTTCACCAAGGGAAACTTGCCGCTACGCTGCATCTCACCTTCCACTTGGGGTAACCAACGAAGGTCGAGAAGCAATTATCCTCTCTCGCGTATCAGTCGCTATCTTGAATCTCAAATTGCTAAGGTTGCAGCACAGTCCGAGACTGAAACTCCTGCTACCTATTTTCCCACTTGCAAAGACTTTGCTTACCCAGACTTGGACAAACTCAAGGAGAGACTCCTTGAGGATGATTATATTATTCTTGATGATGATTTATGCAGGGAACTTACAGAGTGTGCTGACGCCGACCGTGTTGTTGTTAAGAAGCTTCGTGAAAAACACTCCATGAAGAACAAGATTACTCCTGATCTTGAATTTGCTACATCTCCTATATGCATCAATGATCCTGATTATGATTTCTCTGTTGATCTTTCACTTATATCTACAGTTGAAGCTGACCCCTTTTATGGCAGAGAAAATGATGATGCTATTGTACACCTGACCAAACTCACTGAGTTAGGTGGCTTGTTTACTACCGATGAGAGGATACACAACTTTTATGTGACTAAGCTTCTTCCTTTCTCTTTGAAGGAAGATGCTAAAGCATGGTATGATGCACTACCCTATGGTTCCATTAAGAGTCCTCAAGATTTGGCTCAATCTTTTGTTGATAAGTATTTTCCTGCTCATATGCAACATGCTGCTTTACAAAGAATTTATAACTTTGAAGAATTGCAGGATGAGCACCTCCCTAAAGCTTGGGGGAGGTATTGCAGTTTAATCAAGGCTAGACCGGGACACGGAGTCCCTAAGAATGAATTACTTGATATATTTTATGTTGGTTTAATCGATGAATCTAGATCCTATTTGGATAGTTGCACTGGTTGTGTTTTCAGGGAAAGAACGTCGGACGATGCCGAAGGACTAATGGGCAAGATTGCCAAGAACCACGAAGATTGGTCCGTCCATGAACCACCTCCACCACCAAAGAAGAGGGACATGCTTGTCCTAAGCCCAGAAGATATGCAAGAAGCAAAGAAGTCTATAAAAGATAAAGGTATTAAAGCTGAAGATGTGAAGAATTTGCCTCCTATTGTGAATATGTGTGAGCCTAGTACTCATCCTCCCTTGGTAGAGGTACACTCTCTTTTAGATTTTAGTGCAAGTGACATCCCTCAAGGTAAGCCTCCTGATCAATGTTTAGATGAGCTTGATAATTTTATTATGAAGAAAATCACTTTAATATGAGGATTCAAAGTCAGTTGCATGATAATACTCTTGCTATCAAAAGTTTGCTTGATATTCTAGGTAGAACAGTCAATGATGTTAAATGTCTTGTTAAGCGTTTTCATATGGTTCAAACTCAGCTTGACCAAATTTCTGATGTGCAAAAAGATTTGCTTGATAACAATGCAAAGCAAGATAATTTACAGGCCTATGGTATAAAGACTCGGGGTGGAACACACACCCAAGACCCTCTCTATCCAGAGGGGCATCCAAAGAGGATCGAGCAAGATTCTCAAATGCAGGAAGAAGAAGAAGAAGAAGAAGAATAAGAAACACAAGGAAGCTGACAATTCAAATGATCCCATATTTTAAGAAGAGCCTGTTGCTGATACAAATAGTATATATACCTCCGATGCTGAAACTGAAGACGGTGCTGAGCCTGAAAAAGATAAGGAGAAGAACGATCCTCCCAAGGTGTGAGAAGAAGAAGCACCCGATAAACGCAAGAAATACACTAGAGAAGACTTCATCGCAAGAAGACATTGGAAGGAAAGAGAACCATGGGTAGAGAAACCCATGCCATTTCCAGATAAGTCTCTCAAATCTAAAGAAGAAGATCATTATAATAAATTATGTGAATGGATGAAACCTCTTTTTCTTCAAATTCCTTTGACTAATGCTATTAAGTTACCTCCTTATTCCAAATATATGAAAGAAATTGTTACTAATAAAAGAAAAGTCCCTAATGAGGCAATATCTACTATGCTTGCTAACTACTCTTTCAGTGGCAAGATTCCTGAGAAGCTTGGTGATCCAGGTATACCCACCATTCCTTCCTCCATAAAGAATAATTATGTCAAAACTACTTTATGTGATCTGGGAGAAGGAGTGAGTGTCATGCATTTTTATCTTTATAAGAGGCTATGTTTAGAAAAACTAATCCCTACAGATATCTCTCTTCAGATGGTTGACAAGTCAACAACCGTCCCGATTGGTATTTGTGAGGATGTTCCTGTTGAAGTTGCTAATTGCTTAATTCTTACAGATTTTGTTGTTCTTGACATGCCCGAGGATGGAGCATGTCCATTATTCTTGGTAGACCTTTTCTTAACACCGTAGGTTCTATCATTGACTGCAATAAAGGAAAGGTTACCTTCAACGTTGACGACAAGGAACACACGGTGTATTTTACGAAAAATATCGATAAAAGGCATGGCCTTAAATCTATAGAGAATATCGAGACCATGAAGATTGGATATTGGGATTGTCCTCTACATGTGCACCACAAATACAAAACCATTATGGTGGGGAAAATGTCCATTAAAGTAAAGGTACAATGATCACTTTATAAGAGGTGAGACTTTCTACTCTATATATCGCCGGTTTGTTGGTAAGACTTGATCAACCTTGCTAGCTAGCATGTTTTATATAGGTAAAAAGTGGAGCTTGTTATGTTTTCATTTGCTTTAGATTTTGTTCTCTTTGATGTACCAAAGTTTTATGTTTTTGAAGCTTCACATTTCTAACCACTTTTTCAAGTTTTCAGAAAGTTTCGCAGCTTTTTGAACCTTGAATTTTTTTTCAACAGTGATGTTGTCAGAAAAATTCCACAAAAATTAAAATCAAATTTTCCACGAAAAAGTGACCCAGAGGCACCTGGGGCTGACCTGGGGGCCCACCACTAGTCCAGGCGGCCAGCTGGCGCGACCTTCCCCTGGTCGCGCCCACAGGGCGCCTAGGCCCACCAGGACAGGCACCCAGGTAAGTCTTCTTCCTTCCTCTCTCTTTCTTCCCAAAAATACGAGTTCTTCAGTTGGAACCCGTGTTCTTGCTGCTCTTCGTCCAGAATTTTGATCTCTCTCTACAGCCCATTGTTTGAGCTGAAATTTTGGGCAAATACTCCCTGGTATGTGACTCCTCCACCCCTCCAATTAGATTTTTAATTGTTTGCTTCGTTTGTGAGTATTTAGTAGTTCTTGGTTCTGTTCATATGAGCTTGCATGCATGTGTAGAAATTTATTTTCCAAGTTTTGATGCAAGTTTATGCCTTAGGTAAGTGAGTAGAGTAGTTTGCCTCAACTCACTTTTCTTAAATCCTTGTTTTTTATGAATTGTCAAAAATTTCATAAATGAGTTTGCTAGGAAAAGCAAAGGGGTGGCTTGGGAAGAAGAGGCATGAGCGCACTGACCGAGTTACTAGAGCTGCAGCTTCATCCTAAGCTGCTAGGGTGAGCTATAATGAAGATCATGTGCCCCTAGAGCTGTTGGAAGACACAAGTCCGGCACGTGCGATGACATATCCGTGCAACGTTTTTCTTGAAGCTGCATGAATCAAGGAAGAATTTTACAGCCTTTGTGCTAATGCAGGTTTGACATGGCTTGCAACATGCCGTGTTGCTCAGTATCGTAAACTCACCTCCAATTTTATTAATAGTTTCAGATATAATCATGACATTGGTATTGTTGAGTTTAGAATTTATAATGATCTTTTGACCTTGCCTTTGTCAAAGTTTTGTGAAATAATAGGTGCGTCGAACGTTGGACAGACGACAAAGATGCACACTCAGCCCACCGAGCTGAGAACCCTCTTCAAATCTCTTTGCAGTCAGGATACGAAGGATATCCAGCGTTCGAAGATTTTCAGTATCTTATTCCCCCACCTCAGGTACTTCGCGTGTTTTATTGCTAGAGGGGGTTTAGCTCGTGACAACACAAGCAACAGTTCTGCACCGGATATTGCTATCCTGGCAAACGCCCTCTCATGGGAGAGTAAGTATAATGTGGGTGCGTTAATTGCTCGCCGCCTTGCTGCCAATGGCAACAACGGAGATCTCTGTGGTGGCGTTTACGCCACACTTATTCTTGAGTCTCTTGGGCGCACCGCACATCCTGATGATGAGCATTTTACTTATATAAGCTTTGATCTTGCTGCCAGAGGCATGAGTTTGTTACCAGGACTTCCGATTTTGGTAACCTTAATTATATTCTGAGGTTTGGACTGACCACTATTCGGGAGATTCGTCTACATGCACCTCTTTTGTTTGATTATACTCGCAGGATCGGATGGTCCTTCAACGTTACCCAGTTCGATGAGTATGTGGTCCAGTAGCAGTTTCATAACCCCATGGAGGGGGTTGTGCCCAATGAGGAGGAGCACGGTGAGTTTCCACCTTTCCAGGGGGAGACCGTCACCCAGTGGGGTGAAGTATCTTCTTCTTCTTGGAGCGCGGAGCCTTCGTCGTGGGAGGATCCCAGGACTTCAGTGTACGCACCAGAAGCCTCGTACGACCCTTGGACTCACCTGTACCACCCCGGAGCTGGAGGCTCCTGGGGACCGCAGTAATTGTTACCAACTTAGGCCAAAAGCCTAAGCTTGGGGGAGTACGTGCCATTCTCCCTTTTCCATTTTATTATCCATTTTATTTTGTTCAATTTGATCTTTTCAAAGTTTTTGTTGTTCTTCTTTGTTCTCTTTAATTTGAAAAAACAACAAAAATATTTCTCCTTTCTTTTGCTTTCGTTAAACCTTTGAAAAACCCAAAAAGATTTCCTTTCTCTCTTTAGTTTTCTTTGTTTTCGGAGTTCAGCTCAAGTCCGTGATGGCATTCGATTATATTTTCCTACGCTCGATCGTGCAAGTGACAAGGCAGTAATGACGAAGATCGACGGAAGGGATGCAACAAGGAAAACCGGTATGAACTCTTTTTGTTTCTACTTTTGTACATATGCATGTACTTATGATCTAGAGACCAGCTTGTAGCGACATAGTGCTATGTTTACAATGCTTTCCCAGTAGTTCATGCTTTCTTTGTGGCTAATCTCAAATAGATAGAGTGCATAATGTTGTTGAAATGATTTGCATGCATTACATTGTTCATGGTTTGGCATATTGAAGTGGTATTTCCCTTCGGGGAATTCTTGGATTGACTTGGCACATGTTCACACATGTTTATGACTAAAAAGTCTATCATGCCTTGATGATCTTTTTATTTCAGAATAGTTATATCATTGTCATGCCCGATTCAATGTTGCTTTGTCTCTCTGCATGATTATGACTTTTATTGCTCCCTAGTTGGTCGCTTCCCAGTCTTTTGCTAGCCTTCACACGCACTAAGCGGAATTCTGCTTGTGCATCCAAACTCCTTTTCAAACCAGTTATTCTACTTGAGTCCACCATACCTTCCTATATTTTCTATTTACCTGCCATCCCTAACGAAGACTTTCTTGTACCATCTCGAAATTTATTCAAACTTTTCCTTTTTGTAACCGTACGAGCTCATGGTGCGGTGAGGGGAAATCAGTATCTTCCATGCCAAAAATGTTTTACTCCTTGACAAAGTTTTAACTAGTCAAATTTATAAGGCAGAGGCCGGTCTAGAGAATGCTCAGTTCTCACTTGTTTCACATTTTATAAAAAAATACACTTCCCCATACTTGATGATGGAATGAAATGGACCAAATGCTGCTAATGATAGATGGAACGAGAAACTTTCCTTCCATACTTGAGGCAAAATAAAAAGGCACCATAGATCGTCAAAGGATAGATGGGTAAGGGAACAAAAGTGTAAACAAAAAAAAGCATGGGAAACGCCATTAATGTGGCTGGTATGGGAGATATTGAGAGACCTTTACCGTCTACCGTTGACTGGAAAGTTGCACTTCCCAAAAATATTTTTATCTCTGCTTTCAAAACCAAGAGCTCTGGTACTTGTTTAGTCTTTGCTTCCAGCCACGGGTTTTCAACCTTGCCATCAAAAGCCACGGTTCGAGAGTCTCCCCTTCTTTCTTCAAAGCACCAACTTTTGAGGGAATAATTGTCATTCTTATTGTAACATGCATTGTCCCAAAGTACCACATTGTCTTCTGCATGATTGTGATATTGCTTGTTCTGAAATTCTTAGTTCTAGTCTCCTTTAAAACTCCGGAGGAGTTTCTGCATTTATGTTTTGCTTCACTCATGGAGGCTAGCGAGATACCACTCTAGTATGTTCAAGCTATGTGCATTGTGACCTTGTTTTGATTTTCAGCAGCATATTATTTACTTTTGGTTTTTTGTGATTGAGCACTTGAAAGAAGGATTGCTTCGTGCATTTTCCTCATAACATTGTTTCAATACTTGCTAAACTCTTTTCGCAGCACATGGTTATATACATCTTATGAAGCAAAAGAGTTTGTGAAAGTTTTCTTTGTCGCGTCTAGTTCGTTGATTTGAATTGCTTGAGGACAAGCAATATGCTAAGCTTGGGGGAGTTGATATGTCTCAAACGTATCTACTTTTCCAAACACTTTTGATATTGTTTTGGCCTCATTCTTGCATGATTTGAACTAAACTAACCCGGACTGAAGCTGTTTGCAACAGAGCTGCCTGTATGGTTTTCTTATGTGCAGTAATATGGATTTTTAGGTGTCTAAGAAAATTCCAGGAAAAATCACAGAAAATCCACGCACCCGGAGGGACCCCGAGCAAGAAGTGGGTCCAGAGGTCAGTCAGGGGGGCTCCAGGCGCCCTGCTGGTGCGACCCCACCCCTGGCCGCACCGGGAGGCCGCCTGGGTGGGTCCTCACTCTCTGGTGCCCTACCAAGGCGCCTATTTATTCTCGTCGCGAGGAAACCCCAGAACAGAAGTCGTTTTCCCAGTTTCCGTCATGGAACCGCCGCCAGCCTCTGTTCTTCTCCAGGAGGGCTAATCTGGAGGCTGTTTTGGCCTCCGGTGATGTGAGATCATCGCCATCGTCATCACCATCACCACTTCATCATCCCTCCATGACTTCTCCTTTCATGTGTGAGTAATTCCCTGCTGTAGGCAAAGGGGATGGTATGGATTGGATGAGTTAGATGATGTAATAGTTCGTCAGATTATTGGGGGCATGTTGCCTATCATCTACTTCGTTGTTTATCATCTTTGCTACAACTTGTTGCTCTTAATGCTTGTCACTTTGGCTCCGAGTGCCATGTTTTCATATTTGAACCACTTGTGTTTTCATGAGTTTATTTGTATTCTTGATCCTATCTATGAGTTGTATGCACCTATTATGGTCCGGAACCGGCGATCCCAAAGGTGACAGCTTGGGACATCAAAGGGGATGGACTATAACTTGAGGATTTCATGTATCCATTGAGTGTTAATGCTTTGTTCCGGTTTTCTTTGACAAGAGCACTTTAATCTCCATAAGTTCCTTTTGGCCCCGTTCATAGCGGGATTGTAGGACAAAAGATGTTGTGCAAGTTCTTATTGTAAGCACGCACAACTACCTACAGGATACATTCCTAATGTTTGATATTTGCCTAGATGATCCTTGCTTTTCTGTGTGCCTTGCCCCGTGTTAGAATCTATTACATGTTCACTCTCATCCAAGCAGCTCCCAACCATCCATCTCCCTAGCCTACAATGTTTTAATCCTGCTGGTCCTTAGTTGTTTACTTTTGTTGTTTTACTTTCGCTGTTGCCACCATCACTACCATACCACCGTTGCTATTAATATTTTCTTGTAAGCAAGTATATTTCAGGTGCAGTTGAATTGACAACTCAACTGTCAAAGATTACAAATATTCTTTGGCTCCTCTTGTGTCGAATCAACAAATTGGGTCATCGTACTCGCGAAGACTATCTCAATCGCCTACGGTTGAGGGTCATCAGTAGTCCACCTTGGTCCATGGGTCCATGATCAGTAGATATGTGATGTCCTCTCCACCTCTTTGTTCTTCATGGATTAGACCTTGTGAGATGCCCTACATGATCAAGGCACATATGTAATTCTTTCTGCTGTTGCTATGTTGAGTTTGCTGGGATCTGATGGATATGAAACTATGTTCAGATTGTGATGAGTAATATATTTGGTTCTTCTATTTTATATTTTTGTTCTTGAGTAGTTTTGCATGTTCTCCGTTGATGTTTATTGCTTTGGCCAAGTAGTAGGTAGTAACTCCAAAAGGGAGTGTTATCCATGATTGTGGGTTCATGCACCCCGATGACTAGCTTGAGTGACAGAAACATGAGTCTAGAGGATGTGATGTTGCCACAAGGGGGAAAACAACGGTGCTTGTAACCGCGGTTGCAAGGATTGTTTACTTTACACAAAGTTCTTTTAATGCACTTGTGTGTTGCTTTGGGTTTACACTTTGGGTGGGACTCGCAACTTAATACCACCGAGATTTTCTGGATAGATATCTCAAGGTGGATAATTAGTATTAGATGCAGATGGATTTCGGTCTACTTATCTTGGCGTACCGCCCATGCTTTTGAGCCTCTTCCTTTATTTTGTAGCATAGTTAGCATTGTTTTGTGTCCGTAATCCTGTTAATTGCCCAGCTGTAATTTGTTCACCTTGCATAGCTGTTTATCGTCTTTTGGGAGAGAGACATCACTAGTGAACTTCATGGGACCCCGGTCCATATTTCCACCACTGCTTACACCCTCAATTTACTTCCCGTTTTACTTTCTAGTTGCAGTTATCACTACTATCTACCCTTGCATTTGACCCTTTGTAAAAAACAAGACCGGAGAGATTGACAACCTCTCTGTACTCGTTGGGAGAAAAGTTATATGTTGTTGTGTGAAGGTCCACATCAACTCATGCTAGTAATTTCTAGCGCCGTTGTCACCTACTTGACGTTGTCGGAGTCGTACTGGAGACATAAACCTTGGTATCTTCACTGAGTGAAACTTGCTGATGCGCTACATCTCAAACCATCCACTTTGGGTAACCAACAAGGGGCGAGAAGCCGTCAAAGCAATTTCTTGCGGCGTTGCCGGGGACTCCACTCTTCAAGATAGGGGAGTTGAACACTATCTTTTATCTTTTCTTTTTAGTCTTTTTAGTTTACCTTTCAGTTTTTGCTTTTGTGTCTTATACCAAAAACCCAAAAAATAGTATTTCTAGTTCCTTGCTTGCCACCAATGCCTAACTTCTTTGAAACCAGATCCTATTGGCATGGAGGATTCACTAAGGATCAACAAGAATATTACAAGGAACACCACTTGTCTCAAAAGGGGATACACTTATGGAGACAGATACATCAGTTGTATGAGTATGCTAGAAACTTGTGCTCAATATATAATATATCTTTTTGCAGGGATGAATCTTGTTGATTTATGAGGAATAAACACCTTTTCCAATGTGAGTACAATGATTATGAAACCTTAGCTTCTTATGCTAAGAGAAATTATGATTTTTATGATACAGAGCAAATAGAAGAATTTGTTGCTTTTAAGGGTGCCTATGAAATTACTTCTCTTATTAAAAATATTGATGATGCCCCTTACAATTCTGAGAGTCTTGCTATACTTAACTATTGCCTTGAAAATTACGATGCAAATTATTATCTTACTGATCATCTTGAGAGAATCTCTCCCCCAAAAGAAGAGACTAATGTTTTGCAGGACTCTATGGAAGAAGAAATTTCTGAAACTGAAAGCTCCTTGGATGAAAAAGAGGAGGAGAGTGACGAACAAAAGGAGGAAGAATGGATCCATCCATGTCTACCTTCCAATGAGAGTAACTCTTTGAATCTTACCTTATATGAGTGTTATGATCCTATGGATTCTTTTGAAATATCCCTTTTTGATAAAGTTGATGCCTTCTATACTTGTGGCCATGATGCCATTATGAATGATGCTTATGGAGATGAACTTGCTATAGTTCCTTATGTTAAGCATGAAATTTTTGCTATTTCACCCACACTTGATTGTCCTATTATCTTTTTGAAATCTCCAACTAATATTCCAGAGAATTTTCTCTTATCAAGGCTCAATGTGATGTGTTGCATTTATCTTATGATCCTAAAGACCGTGTTGAAAACTATACATGTGTGCTTGTAGGTCATGAACAACATGATTTATGTGATATTTATATTCTTGGTGTTTTTCATGATACTACCGAAAATTATTTTGAGAGAGGGAAGTTTGGTTGTAGAAACTTACATATTACTAAAAATCCTCTCTTTATGTTGAAATTTTTGAAGTTGTTCTTTTTCCACTTCCTATGCATGTCACTTTGTGCTTCTTTGACTTATTTGTTTACAAGTTTCCTAGGCATAGGAAGTGGGTTAGGCTTAAATGTGTTTCACATTTGCTTCTTGATGATCTCGTTTGCTTAAACTCTTATTCCTTTGTGACCATCTTTTGCAAGCTTTGTGCCTAGCTCAAAGGCATAAAAGAAAGCTCTTGTTGGGAGGCAACCCAAGATTTTTTTCCTTATGTTTTTAGTGGTCTTGATGATTGTTACTACTGTAGCAAAATCATTGTATCTTTATTTTCAAGCTTTGTGCCAAGTTTAGCCTCTGATTGCAAGAAAGTTCAAAAGTTGTGACATGCTGTCCAGAAAACAGATTTTGTCCTTGGACGGAAAAATTCATGATAAATCACCAGATCATCTTTTTGATCTGGATTTTTTGACAGCATGCTCTATACAATTATCTTTCGGGCGTCTGTTCTGAGTTTTTTTTATTTGAGTTGTAGAAGTACCCCCAAAAAATTATTTAGTACCTGTTGGTCTGTTTTTCACAGATTCTGCCACGTTTTACCTTTCCTTAGTTTTGCAAGTCTTGCGCTAGCTTTTTCATTGCAAAAACTTTTTGGCGGTTTTGAGAAGCAGTAGCCCTTCAACAAAATCTTTATTTCTAGTATAGGAAAATTGTTTTATTATGGCTACAAACCTCTCTAATCAGCTTATGATTTGTTATGTATGAAGGGAGTTTTCAAGTGTGCGAAGGAAGATGATGAAAGAAGATCTGGGAGTGTCAAATGCTCAAGCTTGGGGATGCCCCCATGCACCCCCAAGAAATATTCAAGGAGAATCAAGCGTCTAAGCTTGGGGATGCCCTATTGGGGGAATTAACCAAGCCCATAACCCGGCATTGGGATCCATGGGCCGACTCACCTAAGGAAGGCCCACAAAAGAAGACCCGACCACGGGCTAGTTGCGCCAAGCAAGAAGATCGAAGTCGTAGAAGGAATTCTACTTACCCTGTATAGCACGTAGCATATTTGTAAAGTAGAATAGGACTCCACCTCGTGTCGGAGTCGAACTCGTTGAACCCCGGGACCCGGCGCCTTTATAAGCCGAGGTCCACGGGATCCAGAGTCAGAATAGTCTCAATCCAAGATAGGACTAGACACTTTCGGCATAACCTAGATCTCCTTGAGAACTAAGGTTGCGATCTGGCTCACTTGTAACCGATCTACTGACTCTTCTAATTGAAGAGTCGAAACCCATAATAATAAGAAGCAGGAGTAGGCTTTTACCTCGAGACAAAGAGGAGATGAAACCTGGGTAAATCGATGAGTCTCTTATCCATGTCGACTCTCTCCTCGTATCCAACTCGTAGCAAAGGTCCCATGTTAAGTCCGACTCTTCGGACATCTGTCATGACTTTCCCATGGCAGTTGGCGCCCACCGTTTGGCCTGCGCATGCAGGTGTTGAGATTCTGGAGGGAGCTCTCCAAGACATGGATGGATTCGTCATTGGATGGATCACCATAAGCCGGCGTGTGAAGCTCTGCATCGACGACTCAACTTGGGGCCCTGAAGCCGATTCTGTCGAATCAGGATATCGGGTCCCGATCGGGTCTATCCACATCTTCATCGACAGGACGGACGGATCTAAGCCAGAGCCAGATCCTGAAGTCCCCATCGAAACCTCGAGTCGGCGACATGTCGGCTCCAAACACGCCTTCGTCGGATTCATTAATGAGTCTCCAGAGCCGGAGCGCTCTATAGAGTCCCCAATGCACGACGCCTCAGAAGAACTAACTTACGCCAACTCATACCCTAGTGAGGGGAGCTTCTCAGATGAGGGATCGATCTGATCCGTGGGGAGCAACAAACTCGGCACGGATGTGCCTGAATACAACCCGGATTACCCTTGATTTAAGCCTTCATATTGCGCCACGGTGTTCATGGCCGACATTGGAGGATAGGGGAGTCAGGCAGTTCAAAAACAAGGCGCAGAGCCGGGTGCCAGCGCGACTCCTAATCCAGATAGGGAGACGAAAGCCCGCTCGTCGGAACAAGTCCCCACCAGAACAGAATCCCTCACTGATGCCATGAACTCCCTCGATGAGGCCTTGGCCATGATGGTAACAACATAGAATCAGGAAGCCTGGAGAGAAAGAGTCAACAGACTCAAGGAACGGGTTACAAGCATACGGGGGGAGATCAACGCCGGGAAGGTTCAGAGCTGATAGAGGCCCGGCGTCAAAGCCTCGACCATACACGCTCACAGGGATATGCGAGTCGGCTCCCTCCCGACTACCAAGGGCGAGCATTGTTCCATAGCCCCGATCAGTCGAATCCCCCAGGATACACGCCGCCCAGACAGACAGCTCCTCTGTCACGCCCAGATCGTTCCCATACACCTTCTCATCACTTCAATAACCCCATGGACAATGTCATGGCGGCAACTCGCTTCCTCACCAACGCACCAATTCAGGGGGACACTGCAGCAGATCACGCCGCTCGGGAAGTCGTCGACTTTCTCAAGACTGCCATCACACAGCAAGCTCAATACTCACAAGGGGTCCCATACATACACGGGACTCCATATCAGAGTATGAGCCGGCAAGCAGAGTCACCGGCTCCTGCGGTATCCAGTAGCCATCGCCATCACGGAGCTCAGCTACCCCTGAACCCCCATGGGGCACTGAGAATTATTGACCTACCGGCTCCTAACACCAACCGCCGTATAGAGTCGGCGGTCCAAGTTCCCTTGTAGCATCAAAATACCAAGTTCGTCAGCAGATCCATAGGTAACCGGTGCTTGGTGTCGGCCTTCAGGAACACACGCTTGCCCCAAGATTTCAAGGGACCGCGTAAAATTCCAAACTGTACAGCCGACATGGATCCGACGGCTTGGATCGAATGCTACGATCTCGCCATGGACATGCTGCAAGCCAGCGAAGAAGTCTGTGCCCGTTACTTCACGATGATGTTGGAAGGGTCGGCCGGTACATGGTTTAAAAACTTCCCAGAGAATTCTGTCGCCTCTTGGACGGATCTCAAAGAAAAGTTTATCAAGAATTTCCAAGGCACTTGCCGGAGAGCCACCACAATCGTCGACTTGGAGAACTGCGTCCAGAAGGAGGGAGAGTCGGCCCTGAGCTGGGCACGACGAGTCGCAGACATAGTTCACTCCTCAGACACCATCACCACTCAAACAACAGTGATTGTCTTGGAAAGAAACTGCCAATTTGATCCATTAGTGCATAAACTCGACCGACTCAAGAGGACGGTCAGTAACATGGGAGAGCTCATGAATGCGTTCATCAAGTATGCCGAGTCTGACAAAACCAAGGACACTGACCCTGAAGAGGATAAAGCCGCCAAAAATAAAAATAACAATGGCAAAGGATCCCAAAGCCAGAATCAACATACCAAGCGTTCACTTGATCATAATGCTTCTGACTTGGTAGCCAACACAAATGTCGGCTTCCAAAGGAAGAAGCAGGGAAGTCGGAAGGAGGCTCCCGACCCCCAACCAGTTTTGAAGAGGCTATAAAAGGCCTTGTCCAACTCATAGTAAACCCGGTTGTCCAGCCAATCACACCTGGGAAGATTGCAACTTCATGAAAGAGTTCGCACGGCGTGGAGGCCAGGGACCCCCCCCCCCCCCCCCGCGGTTCAGGTGGAGGAGCCGGACAGAACAACCATAACCAAGATTTTGGGCATCAGGGATACGGCACAACACCTCAACACCAAGGATCCAGGTGAGGAGGGAAGCAAAACCAGTCAGGGCTTGCTGGATTCCAAGCAAACCAAAAACATATCCAAGACCACTCAACCTACCATGACTTCACCACCACCAGTTGTCGAAGAGACAGGAAGCTGCAGCAGAGAGCTGCCATGGCCGTGGTCACAGAGTCGGCTTGTCCCAGGTGGCTTAATTGGTCCGAACAGCCGATCACCTGGATAAAGGATGACCACCCACCAGTGATAGAAAACCCGGGCACTCTGGCCCTGGTAGTTTCTCCACAAATTGGGTGTTACACACTTGATAAAGTACTCATGAACGGAGGAAGAAACATCAACATCCTTTACTACGAGACCTTCCGCGGAATGGGACTAACTCATAAACAACTGCAATCCTCCAACACTGTTTTCCATGGAATAGTCCCAGGCAAGTCGGCACGCCTGATAGGAAAAATCTACCTGGAGACGGCCTTTGGAACTGTTGAATTTTTTTGCTCTGAGATCATACCTTATGAGGTGGTAAAACTCGAGAGCACATATCATGCCATCTTAGGTAGATCGGCTTATGCCAGGTTCATGGCTCGACCATGTTATGTCTATCTAAAGCTAAAGATCTCGGGTTCTAATGGACCAATCATAGTTGATGGGAGTCGCACCAGGGCCACAGAGTGCAAAGAAAAACACGTCAAATTTGCCGACTCAACATGCGCCAAGGAGGAACTGACAGCATACCAGGAGAAAGTAGACCCGGCAGACTCCACCATCCTGAATAAACCGACTCCCGATAACAACCCCAAGTTCCAACAGGCTCAGGACATTAAGAAAGTAGACTTCGTCCCTGGTGATGCTTCCCAGCAGTTCTTCATTGGGACAGGGTTATCTGATAAATAGGAAAGCGCGCTCATCGAGTTCCTCCGTGAGAATCGGGACATTTTCGCATGGAAACCTTCTGACATGCCAGGTGTTCTGAGGGAAATCGTTGAGCACCACCTAAATATCGACCCAAAACTGAAGCCGGTCAAGCAATTCCTTCGTTGTTTCAATGACGAAAGGAGGAACGTCATTGGGGAAGAGATAGCTCGGCTCCTTGCCGCCGGGTTCATTATGGAAGTTTACTATCCGGAGTGGCTCGCAAACCCGGTCCTCGTTTTGAAAAAGAATGGGACTTGGCGTATGTGCATTGACTACACCGACTTAAACAAGGCCTGCCTAAGGATCCCTTCGCACTGCCTCGCATCGATCAGATCATAGAAACCACTGCGGGATGTGAGCTCATGTGTTTTCTCGACGCCTACTCTAGTTATTGATGGCGGAGAAGTTAATAGGTTTAGTTGGGTTGCCTTCCCTGTTAACCGCTCCAATAAACGATTCTTGATAACCCACAAGTCTAGGGGATCAATTGTAGCTTTTCGATAAATAAGAGTATCGATCCCACGAGGAGCAGAAGGTGTTGATAAGTGACACTGGATAAGGCAAGGGCTGCAAACACTCAAAGGTAAATATTTAGGGGTTTTTGGTTTAAGCAACAGAAAAGTAAAAGACAGGCAAAGTAAACAGGGTAACTGAGGAGTAGCAAGTGTCCCAATCCTTTAACAAGGATAAGCCTAGGAACTGAACTTATAAAAGGTAAAGCGTTCTCGAGAAAACACGGGAGAGATAGTCAAGTCACTTTCACCATACTCCGCCAAGTAATATGTATCGTGTTGATAAGTGTCGGTGGGTGGATCAATGCCAGTACACCTTCTAGACTAAGATAAGTGTACTCTTATGATTACACACCTTGCAAGGATCCGAAAATACAAGGTAGTAATTAAGGCAAAAGCCTAACCACAGCATTACGATCAAGGATCCATAACTCCCTTGTGCGAAAGTCTGCGAACTGGGTTCAGGTTTCTGTCACTCCGGCAACCCACCATAAGCATCCTTTGTGCACAATGTATTCTTCTAGGCCCATGAAAGGTGAAGTGTTATGTGTTCGACTCACATAACACCACTAGAGAAATAACAACACAACTTAAGTATCAAATAACACATAATACTTCAACATCATATTACTACTAACAACTAGACTTCTCCCATGTTCTCAAGAACTAAAGTAACTACTCACAAGACATAAAAGAGATCATGATCAGAGGTGATAGATGGGTGATAAACAATCTGGACACAATGATATTTCTCCAACAAAACTCAATAGCATTCACCACAAAGTAGTAATCAACACCAACAGAGTAGAGAGGATAGATAGTACGGATTACAACACAAGTTGCAATTGTGAGATGAGATGGGATGGAGATGGAGATGGTGCTGATGTTGGGGATGATGTTGATGATGATCTCGATGATGCCTGTGACGATGATGATGATGATGATGATGATGGCGACGATCTCCCCTTCCGGGAGGTGATCTCCCCGGCTGAATCTGCCCGCCGGAGATGGCTTTTCTCCTCTGTAGGTTTCCGCCCCGTGGCGGCGGCGAAACACGGAAACGACTCTTGTTTAGGGGTTTCCACCCCAGGGGGTTTATAGAAAGGGGGCACCGAGGGGGGCCACCAGGCACCCAAGAGGGTTCTTGGCGCGGCCAGGAGGGGGCCGCGCCAGGCACCCTTCTGGCTGCCAGGTGGGTCCCCGCACCTCCTCCTTCGGTGATCCCCAGCCAATCTTCATAAAACTGCTCCCCGTAAAATTTCATCGCATTTGGACTTGATCTGATTAAGCAACTTGGTATCCACTTTTTACCGCTGAATTCTGGTTCTGCTGCTTCGGCACCGGAAAGTTGTAAACTGTGTAAAATAAGACAAAACAACATAAGAAAAATACTTTAAAGTGGAATGTATCAATGAATAGGGTGAAATCACAATATAAAATAGTGATGCTTTTTGGACGTATCAACTCCCCCAAGCTTAGACCTCGCTTGTCCCCAAGCGATTGCTGAGCTCGGTAAACCTGTCCACAAGTTTTAGAGAGTGAAGTGTCGATAAAAGAATACGAACAAGAAGCATCAAGATTCCTCACCAAACTTAAACATCCTCAACAGCAACCTCAACTCATAAGGTCCTTATGAGAAAGTAGTAACAATTACAACAAAGTAGGACCTGGAAAACTCATCAAATCATGACAAACATAGCCTTGGTCAAGGAACAACTAATAACTTTTACTTTTGTTCTTTCACTTATAATGGAACAGTTGAAGCTTTTGAAAGAACATGCTATTAGTCAAGAAGTGCGCATGTCAACACAAAGGAAGATGTTTACTAAGCATGAGCTTTTGCAAACAACTCACTTATCAAAAGATAATGTCAACAAAGATGTAACATGCTAGATTTCAATGCAACTTTATATGCAAGCATCTTTATCAACATCAAATGTCGGTTCTCTCTCAAGAAAGGAAGGGAGTAGGAAGGACTGACTCAGCACAAAATAAAGATAAACCCCGTGAAAAAGGGTAAGCAGGGAAAACTTATGTGCCATCTCTAGATCAAACAGAATAAAAACAAAATTTTGGGAGGTGCATGATCCGTCAACGACTGCTGATAGATAACTCACTCACTTCATGATTTGGACAAGTTTCGAGGAACGGCTCCCATGTGGAGACGATCACATCCCCTTGGATTCCTTTGTTTATCACTCGTAAAAGGGCGAAGGAACTTGTGTGTTAGTATTTATCTTTTACGAGATGGGCACTCATGCCAGTCCCTTCTCGTATTAGGGTTTTGTAGATTAGACATGCAATCCCAAGATAAAACTTTTCCAAATTAATAAGATCATGGGTCACCCACCACTTCCTCATGAGCTGAATCAGCGGCACAAAACAGAAGATTTTGAACATCTAAAGATAGCACATAAATTATATACTTTAGAAGTGGTAGTGTAATACCACAAGTAGGAAGGTATGGTGGACTCAAGTGGAAGAAGTTGGTTTCAAGGTATGGAAGTACAAGCAGAATTCCGCTTAGTACAGAGTTTTGGGCTAGCAAGGCTTTGAGAGAGCATACAATTGATGACAACTTAGATGCAAGCAATACAAAGTATAAACATCAAAACTAGCATGAAACATCAAGTTGTCTTCCTTGTCAACATAACACTTCAAGCATAATAACACAAAGGTTTTGTCTATGTCGCTACTTTGAGAAAAACATGCTTGTTGTTATGACCAAAGCTATACTTGCCAAGATTAAATAGAGTTTTCGAAGCCATACCTGATATAAGGTCAATACTCCCCATAAGAATCAGCTCATAATGTCGATTGCGTGAAGAGAATACCAAGTGCAGCGAAGAAACCAATAGACTTCTCATTAATATTCCTTCATAGACGACTCCACACTCACGGATACAAAGCTCTCCACAAGAGGAGTGATAGACCTCAAAGCAACACCTATTTCATAAAGTGACCTCCCTAGACATGATACGACTCTACTTGACTCCTAAAGAAAAAGATAAAGATAAAGATACCGGGCACTCCCACAAGCTTGGAACAAGCTAAGGGGATGCCATTACCCGAGGAGTTTTACTCCTCATTCTTGTTCTTCTCGGTCAGGTACTCCTTGGCGAAGCGCTTCCATGGCAGTGGTTCTCCGGTCTCAAAGGACATTCTCGTCTCCAAGATCCTACACTCAGCACCTAAACCCATGCGCAGAAACTTTAGTTCATACTCACAGTTCTGGTTCTGCGGATCATAGATCTGTGCTTGGAGTTCATAAACTTTTTCTTCTAATGCGGCCAAACTTGACCACATCTCCTTCATCTCCTTCTTGTGGGAAGCCTCGATCTCGTTCATGATGTCGAAGTTAGCTTCAACACCGCTCTCCACCATATTTTTGAACTTGAAGACCTCATGTTCCATCTCCTTCAGCCGATCTTCGGTGCTCCCCTCTTTGACTGGTCCCTCCAGATCTTCCTTGCGGAGGACACCGTCCTCCACACGAAGGACCTGGGGGTGCTTCTTCACCTCTACGAGATAAGGGTTGATGACGTTAACGACGAACTTGTCCTTGGGGGAACTTGGAGAAGCCATGGCACCTAGATCTGCTGAAAGTTTTCCTGGCAGAAACAGACCGAGAAAGAAAACACGCGAAACCGAGAGATACGGTGCCGGGACTATCCGGGAAAATATATAGCAAAAATTTCTGCGACAGAAGGAAGGTTTCAAGCCTAGGTGGAGTCGGAGGCGGAGTCCAGGGCAGCCAGGAGGGTGCCTGACGCGGCCAGGAGTGGGGTCGCGCCAGGGGGCCTCCTGGCCTCCCTGGAGCTCCTCTCCGGCTCCACTCGGGCTTGGAATTTTCCTAATTTCGCAAAAACTCTGAAAATTTAACTTTTATTGACGTTCGCGGTGTTTTCTTACCATAATTCATACCTTTTCAAATTCTGCTCCTGCCGGAGTCAGAAGCTGGGCTGCAACATGTTCTTCATGAGTACTTGTATATATCATGTTTGCATCCACATTGATTGGATCACCTGCCATATAATGTTTGAGTCTTTGTCCATTCACAACTTGTTGTTTGGTGCCTTCGAAATTATTGATCTTGATTGCACCCGACCGATATACTTCTTCGATATGAAAAGGTCCTTCCCATCTGGAAAGTAGTTTACCTGGAGAAAACCTGAAACGAGATCTAAACAACAAAACTTTATCACCAACATTAAATTCACATTTCAGAATTCTTTTATCGTGCCACTTCTTTACCTTTTCCTTGAACATTTTAGCGCTCTCGTAAGCTTCACTTCTCCACTCATCTAGAGAAGTCAAGTTCATGAGACGCTTTTCACCAGCTAACTTTGGGTCAGCATTCAGCTCTCTGACAGCCCAGAAAGCTTTATGCTCTAACTCTAATGGTAAATGGCAAGCCTTGCCATAGACCATCTTATACGGATACATGCCCATGGGGTTTTTGTAAGCAGTTCTATACGGCCACAAAGCATCTCCTAACTTCTTTGACCAGTCCTTTCTAGAACTGTTTACTGTTTTCTGCAAGATCAACTTGATCTCCCTATTGGTGAGCTCAACTTTCCCACTAGTTTGAGGGTGGTACGGTGATGCAATCCTATGATTGACATCGTACTTGGCTAGAGCTTTCCTAAAAGCTCCATGCGTGAAGTGTGACCCTCCATCTGTCATGAGGTACCTTGGTACCCCAAACCTAGGAAAAATTACATCTTTGAGCATTTTCAAAGATGTCTTGTGATCAGCACTCTCAATGGGGATTGCTTCAACCCACTTGGTTACATAATCAACAGCAACTAAGATGTGTGTGTACTTGTGTGAAGGAGGAAAAGGACCCATAAAATCAAAACCCCAGCAATCGAAAGGTTCGATCACTAGTGAGTAATTCATAGGCATCTCATTTCTCCTGCTGATGTTACCAACTCTCTGACACTTATCGCAAGATAGAACTTACCTTCGGGCGTCCTTAAAGAGAGTAGGCCAATAAAAACCTGATTGTAAAACTTTATGTGCGGTCCTTTCACCGGCATGATGTCCTCCATAGGGACTATCGTGACATTGTCGAAGAATGTCCTGCTCCTCGTGCTCCGGTATACACCTTCTTACGATCCCGTCCACACCATATTTATAAATATGTGGATCATCCCAAAAGTAATGCCTTAAATCCGTGAAGAATTTCTTCCTCTGCTGAAATGTGAAACCTGAAGGCAAAAACTTTGCAACGATAAAATTAGCATAATCTGCAAACCAAGGGTCGGAATGAGATTGTACTTTTACAACAGCAAGCTGTTCATCTGGGAAACTTTCATTGACTGGAATAGGATCGTGCGGGATATCTTCCATCCTTGAAAGATTATCCGCCACCGGATTGTCTTCTCCTTTTCTATCGATAATCTGCAAATCAAATTCTTGAAGAAGGAGTACCCACCTAATGAGTCTTGGTTTGGCATCCTTTTTCTGCATAAGATACTTAATGGCAGCATGGTCAGTATGAATAATAACTTTAGAATCAACAATATACTGCCTAAACTTATCACAAGCAAACACCACTGCCAAGAATTCCTTCTCGGTAGTAGCATAATTCTTTTGAGCACTATCAAGTGTTTTGCTGGCATAGTGGATGACATTCAACTTCTTGTCAACCCTTTGTCCTAAAACATCTCCAACAGAAAAATCACTAGCATCACACATAATTTCAAAGGGAAAATTCCAGTCAGGTGGTTGTACTATAGGAGCGGTTATCAAGGCTTTCTTAAGAACTTCAAAAGCTTCCTTACAATCTTCATCAAATAAAAAAGGAGCATCCTTCTGGAGAAGATTGGTAAGGGGTCTCGAGGTCTTAGAAAAGTCCTTGATAAATCTTCTATAGAAACCAGCATGACCTAGAAAACTACGAATACCTTTAATGTCCCTTGGATAAGGCATCCTTTCAATAGCTTCAATTTTTTCCTTGTCCACTTCAATTCCCCTTTCGGAAATCTTGTGTCCAAGAATTATCCCTTCGTTAACCATGAAATGGCACTTATCCCAATTGAGCACCAAATTTGTTTCTTCACATCTCTGCAAAACTTTATTAAGATTGTGGAGACAGTGGTCAAAGGAGTTTCCATAGACGGAAAAGTCGTCCATGAAAACTTCTACAATCTCCTCACAGAAACCATGAAATATTGCAGACATACACCTCTCAAAAGTAGCAGGTGCATTACACAAACGGAAAGGCATACGCCTATAAGCATAAGTACCATAAGGACACGTGAAAGTGGTCTTCTCTTGATCCGCGGTGTTGACGTGAATCTGGGAGAAGCCAGAGTACCCATCAAGATAGCAGAAGTGGGTGTTTTTAGACAACCGCTCGAGCATCTAATCAATAAAGGGCAAAGGATAGTGGTCCTTCCGGGTGGCCTTGTTTAACTTCCTGAAATCAATACACATTCTATATCCAATAATAGTCCTCTGAGGTATTAGTTCATTTTTATCATTAGGAACAACAGTCATACCTCCTTTCTTAGGAACACAATGAACGGGACTTACCCACTTACTATCAGCTATAGGATAGATGAGACATGTGGCTAGAAGTTTGAGAACCTCCGTCCTAACCACGTCCTTCATCTTTGGGTTCAACCGTCGTTGATGAGCAACAACCGGTTTAACATCGGGCTCGAGATTGATAGTATGTTGGCAAATGGATGGACTAATACCCTTGAGATCATCAAGAGTATAGCCAATAGCTCCTCGGTGTCTGCGGAGTGTCTCAAATAATCGCTCTTCTTCATACCCTGAACGGTTAGAATTGATAATAACAGGATATACTTTCTTTTCATCTAAATAAGCATACTTGAGCGTATCGGGTAGTGGTTTTAGGTCGAACACCGGGTCTTCTTTCGGTTGCGAGAGGATTCCTAAAGGTTCAACCGGGAGGTTGTGCTTCAGGATGGGAGTTTGTCTTAAAAATAAGTCTTCTAGTTCATCCCTTTCCTTCATATGTATATCATTCTCGTGGTCTTCCATAAATTGCTGCAAAGTGTCATTAGGAGGAATAGCAATGGAAATAATTTCTTCGATAATTTTGTCATTACTTGACAGTTCAGGACCACGAGGCTGCTTAGAAAACTTAGAAAAATTAAATTCATACGGCTCACCGTTGAATTCAACAGAAACTTTACCTTTCTTGCAATCTATTATAGCTCCGCAAGTGCTGAGGAAGGGCCTACCAAAGATAATAGGGAAAAAACTATCTTGCACTGAACCAAGTACAAGAAAGTCTGTAGGATATTTTACCTTCCCGCAGAGTACTTCAACATCTCTTACAATCCCAACTACAATCCCAACATGCAAGATGGATAGTGACATCTATGTCCTCGATCTCACATGGCTGAATCTCGTGCATGATTTCTTGATAAAGTGTGAAGGGAATAGCGCTGACGCTAGATCCCAAATCACATAGCCCATAGTAATTATGATCTCCTATTTTGACAGATACAACTAGTATACCTGAAATTGGGCCTTTGTTCCTGGTTGTGACAATGTTAGTGGTAACAACACAAAAACTACTAGTGGATTCTTCGATATTACTGGTTACCGGATCCTTGACCATTGCAACTTGAGGCTGGACCTTGATCATGGCCTCAGGTTCGTCAGTGGTCCTTCCATTCTTGTTTAGAATACCTGTAACAAAAGAGTGCTCCTTTATCCTGGAGGGATAAGGAGGCTGTTCATACACAACTGCAGGTAAAACAGTATCAGTAACATTAATCTCAATTGGTGACTCCTTGAAAGGTTTATGATGTTGACTCTCCTTCTTCCTGGAAGAATCAATATGAGAAGCAAAGTCCTTGCAAAAGTCAACCATTAGCTGGGAATCAAGACCAATTTTAGAGCAAAAGGTATTAAAGTAATCAGTCTTCACATAACTCTCAATGTAGTCATGCTCATAGTTTATAGTGGGTTCAATACCTTTATCAATTTCCCAGTCTTCAGTGTTCTTCTGGATCCTTTCTATAAGATCCCATTTTTATTCCTTACTTCTGGTCTGGAATACCCCACTAGAGGAGGCATCCAACATCTCCTTGTCCTGACGAGAAAGCCTGGCATAAAAATTTGTAAGTATAATTTCCTTGGGTAGCTCATGGTTTGGGTATTTGAGCATCAAGGACTTCAGTCTCCCCCAAGCTTGAGCGATGCTCTCTCCATCACGAGACCAAAAATTGTAGATGTAGTTCTTGTCTTGATGAATTTCACGAAGAGGATAAAACTTTCCATAAAAGAGAGACATAAGCTCTGGCCATTCAAGCAGATCAGAGTTATCGAGTAGCTTATACCAATCTGAAGCTTTATCTTTGAGTGATATGGAGAATAGTTTCTTCATGAAGAACTCCATCGTCACACTTGCAAGCTAAAATAAAGAACATAAATGTGATAAATATAGCAGGTGTTCTCCCGGATGTCCTTCTCCTGTATAACGATTAGCCAAGACATAATCAACAATACCAGATGGTATTTTATAGGGCACAATTTCAGTAGGGGTAGGAGTGACCACCACATTCGTGGGGCGGCTCCTTACCAGCAACGAACCAACAGCAGAAGAGTCCATAAGGACTGAAAGTCATCAACAGAAAATAAAAGTTCCCTTACCGGCTTCACTTACCAATAGCGCTACACTCCCCGGCAACGGCGCCAGAAAAGCTCATTGATGGCGGAGAAGTTAATAGGTTTAGTTGGGTTGCCTTCCCTGTTAACCGCGCCAATAAACGATTCTTGATAACCCACAAGTCTAGGGGATCAATTGTAGCTTTTCGATAAATAAGACTATCGATCCCACGAGGAGCAGAAGGTGTTGATAAGTGACACTAGATAAGGAAAGGGCTGCAAACACTCAAAGGTAAATATTTAGGGGTTTTTGGTTTAAGCAACAGAAAAGTAAAAGACAGGCAAAGTAAACAGGGTAACTGAGGAGTAGAAAGTGGCCCAATCCTTTAACAAGAATAAGCCTAGGAACTGAACTTATAAAAGGTAAAGCGTTCTCGAGAAAACACGTGAGAGATAGTCAAGTCACTTTCACCATACTCCGCCAAGTAATATGTATCGTGTTGATAAGTGTCGGTGGGTGGATCAATGCTAGTACCCCTTCTAGACTAAGATAAGTGTACTCTTATGATTACACACCTTGCAAGCATCCGCAAATACAAGGTAGTAATTAAGGCAAAAGCCTAACCACAGCATTACGATCAAGGATCCATAACTCCCTTGTGCGAAAGTCTGCGAACTGGGGTTCAGGTTTCTGTCACTCCGGCAACCCACCATAAGCATCCTTTGTGCACAATGTATTCCTCTAGGCCCATGAAAGGTGAAGTGTTATGTGTTCGACTCACATAATACCACTAGAGAAATAACAACACAACTTAAGTATCAAACAACACATAATACTTCAACATCATATGACTACTAACAACTAGACTTCTCCCATGTTCTCAAGAACTAAAGTAACTACTCACAAGACATAAAAGAGATCATGATCAGAGGTGATAGATGGGTGATAAACAATCTGGACACAATGATATTTCTCCAACAAAACTCAATAGCATTCACCACAAAGTAGTAATCAACACCAACAGAGTAGAGAGGATAGATAGTACGGATTACAACACAAGTTGCAATTGTGAGATGAGATGGGATGGAGATGGAGATGGTGCTGATGTTGGGGTGATGTTGATGATGATCTCGATGATGCCCGTGACGATGATGATGATGATGATGATGATGATGGCGACGATCTCCCCTTCCGGGAGGTGATCTCCCCGGCGGAATCTTCCCGCCGGAGATGGATTTTCTCCTCTGTAGGTTTCCGCCCCGTGGCGGCGGCGAAACAAGGAAACGACTCTTGTTTAGGGGTTTCCACCCCAGGGGGTTTATATAGGCGAAAGGGGGCACCGAGGGGGGCCACCGGGCACCCTTCTGGCTGCCTGGTGGGTCCCCTCACCTCCTCCTTCGGTGATCCCCAGTCAATCTTCATAAAACTGCTCCCCGTAAAATTTCATCGCATTTGGACTTGATCTGATTCAGCAACTTGGTATCCACTTTTTACCGCTGAATTCTGGTTCTGCTGCTTCGGCACCGGAAATTTATAAACTGTGTAAAATAAGCCAAAACAACATAAGAACGATACTTTAAAGTGGAATATATCAATGAATAGGGTGAAATCATAATATAAAATAGTGATGCTTTTTGGACGTATCAGTTATCATCAAATCAAGATGGCTCTTGAGGACCAGGAGAAAAAGGCTTTCATCACTCCTTTTGGGATATACTTTTATACTTCTATGCCTTTTGGCTTGAAGAATGCACGAGCCACATATCAGAGAACGGTGCAGAATTGCCTCAAGGAGCAAATTGGACGCAATGTGCACGCTTACGTGGACGACATAGTTATCAAATCTCAGTTGGCCGACTCACTCATCAGTGACCTCCAGGAAACCTTCAAGAATCTGCGCAAGTACCAGATGAAGCTAAACCCGGCCAAGTGCACCTTTGGGGTCCCTGCAAGAAAACTCCTCGGATACATAGTATCTGAGAGAGGCATTGAGGCGAATCCGGAGAAGATCAATGCCATCATGGCCCTGCAAAAGCCGACATCAATAAAAGGAGTCCAGCGACTCACAGGGTGTGTAGCTGCCCTGAGTCGGTTTATAAGCCGACTTGGAGAAAAAACAATTCCCCTGTACCGGCTCTTACGCAAGTCGGAAAAATTCATCTGGGATGATGAGGCTGATCAAGCACTAGAATCGCTGAAAAACAGCTGTCACAGGCTCCAATCCTAGCGGCTCCTAAGCCAAAGGAGCCAATGCTGCTCTATATCTCATCCAACAATCGAGCAGTCAGTGTTGTGATTGTGGTTGAGTGTATGGAAGCCGATAAAGAGCACCCCTTGCAGAGGCCAGACTATTATGTTAGTGAGGTCTTAACTTCATCGAAGCAACGCTACCCTCACTGGCAGAAACTGGTCCTTGGTGTATTCATGGAAAGTCGGAAACTCAAGCACTACTTCCAGGAGCATCCCATAACAGTAGTCATCTCAACACCTCTTGGAGATATCATCCAGAACAGGGAAGCAGCGGGAAGGATTGCAAAATGGGCTATAGAGTTGGGGGGCTTATCACATCAAGTATGAACCACGCACGGCCATCAAGTCCCAAGCGCTAGACGACTTCATCAATGATTGGACAGAAATCCAGGCGCCTCCGGAGAAGTTGATTACCAAATACTGGACAATGCACTTCGATGGGAGTCGGCAGCTCCAAGGGTCAGGAGTCGGCATAGTCCTCACTTCTCCCAAAGGAGAGAAATTTTGCTAGGTCTTGCAGCTGCAGATCACTTGCACCAACAACGCGGCAGGGTATGAGGCCCTACTTCATGGGCTACGGCTGGCTCGTGAGATGAACATAAGCCGGATCCAATGCTACGGCGATTCCGACCTTGTCTCCCAACAAGTATCGGGAAAATGGAACTCCAAAGATGCTACCATGGCAGCTTATCGGCGGGAGGTGGAAAAAAATCCAGTTTCTTGGTTGGGTACCAGGTGGACTATGTGGAGCGCAAGTTAAACGAAGTCGTAGACGCATTATCCCAGCTCGGCTCTCAGCGAAAGCCGGTACCACCAAATGTGTTCCTAGACGTCCTGACGAAGCCGTTTGTGCAAACACCAACGGAGCAAGATATAGCAAAGCTGTGACATCCCAATTTTTACTTTTCTTGTTAATTTAGGTTAACCAAAAATGAGAGCCAAAAAAAACCTTGCATGAAATTATAGGTTGTTGTTGCAATGTTTGAACTTGTGTGCTTAGGGTTAGTCATGTGTTGCTTGATGATGCACTTATGATGATGATCATTTTGTGTTGCATGTGCCTAGATAACCTAGTAGCAATGGTTAACCATTTATGTCTGCCATGCATGCAACTCATCTTGAGATTATCTTAATAATGGCAACTTGTTAAATTCTAAGAACCCTTGGTGCTATCACCTAGTAAATTTTCTGTATAATATTAATACTAATAATTTTTCCACCACAAAACCCTTAGGCATTAAACTTTTGTTGATTAGGGGTAACTAAAACAATTATTAATAAAGGAACCTAACTACATAAAATCATAGGAAACGTATGCGTGACCGTTATAACTAGTATAATAATAATAATAACAAATATTACAATAATAAAAGAGAAAGACCTTATTATTAATATGTATATGTATATAGAGTTTGTATTAACAAAAAAAAGCCTTCCTAACTTCCCTCCCACTAATCCCTCAACTTCTCTAACCTCCCTCATCTCTCCTCACGTACAGAGAGGAACCTCTCCCTCTCTCTCGCTTCTTTCTCTCTCTCCCGCAGCGTATCTTCTCTCCCAAGCCCTCCTGTCAGCCACCCGTGACCTCGATTGCCCAACCCGGAGCGACCCCGAGGATCGCTGGCGTGGCCTACCCGCTCGCGCAGCCCCCAACCAGTGCACGTGATGTGACCGGCGAGGGACATGGTGGAACCGACCCACCTCCGCTCCCTCACGAGCTCCCCCGCCGCCCACCTTCACCAATGGTGCCCGAGGCCACGGATCGCCACCTCGACCTCCCTCCCGTTGCAGCCGCTCCGTTCGGCTATAAAAGGAGGTCCCGGCGCCCTCCTCAACTCGCCCCACTCGCCTCACCACAGCACCGCCCTCACATCCTCACCACCACGACACCCTGCCCAGCCTGAGAAGAGTAGACAGAGGGGGAGGAGAGGAAAGGCGGAAGAAGAAGAGGAGGAAGGGAGTAAGGAAAGGGGAGGAGGAGGGAGAGGCCGGCGCGCCTCTGCCCTTACTGCGGGGAGCCCGGCGCCCCTCCGCCCTCCACCAGAAGACGCCGGCGAGGAGACGCCAGGAGGAGCTACCCCGACCGCCGCTGCAGCCCACGTTCTGCCCCGAGCTGCCACACCTTCCCTCACCGCGCGCCTCCGTTCCAGGGGGAAACGGAACCCCCTCGTCGAGCCGCACCTCCGCCACACCTCGCCGTCGCCAATCCCTGCCCGAAGCGCCGCCGGTAAGCCCCCCCCCCCCCCCGAACCCCTCTCTGTCCGCCGAGACGCCTCCCTAGAACCGCGTCGCATGCCTTCCTTTTGGGCAAAAATGGACCCTCCAGGCCGCGCCGCACCTCCCCATCCCCTTCCCTTCGGCCTTCGGCCACCGGAGGCGCTCCGGCGAGGTCCGCCTAGCCCTCCCGTCTGCCATGACCTAGACAGGCCGAGCGCCCCGTGCGCTCTGGGGAAGACGACCCCAGGTCGTTCGATCCCAGGGGGATCCAACGGCCCAAGGCCACCCATACCTCTTCGGTTTAAAAAAAAGACGCCCTATGCTAGGCCCAGCCCGTAGCTAATAAAAAAACAATCAGTGGCCGCAGAATAGCCTTGGGCCAGCGGTGCAGTTTTTTTCTTTTTAATTAAACTGCAAGTACTAGAATAATTCTACAAAAATCATTACACCTTCTAAAAATATGAAACAAATTTTGTTGAGCTCCTAGATTTATGCCCTATTTTTCTGGTTAGTTAGATTTATTATTTACAGAAGTATTTTAGTGATCAATTTTGGTGTTATTATTATTATTATTGCTTAACTTGTGCTTAGATAATATAATTAAACTTTCTGTTAATGTTTAGGCAAAAAAATAAAATATAGTATTATCTTTGTTTAATTATCTAATTAAGTTATAGTTTAATAACATTATTAATGATGTTAATAAAAGTATATAGAGTATTTTATCTATAGTTATACATATTAATGTCTCATATACATTTAAGTCAATTGTTAATAATTAAATAATTTAGATATAAAATTACTATGATAATGTTATAAACAGTAGCTACTTATTATATTTGTTAGATAATTGTTATGCATTTAGATATCAAGTTATCTATATAATAAAAGTATGCAAACAGAACCAATACACAGGCCCAACTCACTGTAGCAACTTACACCCTGAGCAACATATTAACTGGGCCTTGGTTGTAGCAATTTATCTTTATTTGTTTCTGTACAGAACTAAAATAATATTAGAAAAATAACCACTCATCAGAAAAGTATGAAATAAAATTTGTTGTGATCCTATGATTATACTTTATTTTTCTGTATGATTAGAATTGTTGATTGTTTAAATAAAATTAATGATCATATTACTATTATTGCTAGCATTCCATGTTAGGATAATTTTAGTTTATTCTTTGTTAATCAATCAAATAGGTTAAAAAATTATTATGCTTGTATTTGGACAGTAGCTAATTATGGTTGATATTGAAATAAATTTGAGCATGATCTAAAGTAATACAAAAGTAACTTGTGTAAAATCCCTTGTGGTGTGTGGCATAAATTTTGCTTAGCCCTATGAACTTGTTACATCACCACTAAATTTTTTGCTCGCATGTGTTAATCCTAATATGATTGATTGGTATGCCTCATTTGTTGTTTGATTGGGTGCCAAGTGATTGTTATGTTGGTTGAGTGTTGCTTGGAATTAATGTGATAGTAATGGGTGTTATTTTTCCGCAACGTGTAGACGAGACGCCTGACGTTGCAGGTGAAGACTCCTTTCAAGCCGAAGAAGCCGTACCGGGAGACACCGCCGAGGAAGGCAAGCCATCTTCAAAAACTTAACCTTGTCCTACATTTTTACTTCCTTTGTACCATATTATATATCATGATCTTGTTATATCATTTTGGGTTGGGATTTGTACTAGTTTATTAGGTGAACCCCACATACCTTGTAAGCCAACCTATTTGGGAGAAATAAACTAGCCACCGATAATCTTGGTACTATTACAAGCCTTGTTAGAGAACTAGTGACAACATAATAATTTGATTAATCTTGCCCCCCCCTAATGTATTGGCATACATCTAAGAAGATGAGGTGGCCAAGATTGTGGTTGTTGGAAACATCGTTGAACATATTCAAAGTCTAGAGGGACTCTCTATAAGTGCCGCCAAAACCTAGTATTACAGTACAACCACAATACTCTGGTATGGGACAGGGCTAGTTGGAAGCTTGCTTATCTTAGTACGGGGATCTTATAACTACATGAGTGAGGTACACGATGGTACCTAGAAGCCGGAATCCTGCCGATGCGTCGGGGGTGTAATACGCTGGACTATATCAGTGTCGGTACGGAACTTTGCCGCATACTGAGGTATGACGAACCGTGGGGACTCACGGTGGATGTATGGAATGTTGTGGGTAAAGTGTACAACCTCTGCAGAGTGAAAACTATTCGAGTAGCCGGAGTCCACGGTCATGGACAGCTAGTGAGGCCACACTTTGTGGGAAATAGATGAGAAATTCTAGTACTAAGAATTAGGGTTCACGATGATGATGTTGGCCTTATGAGGAGGGTTGGACATGATTTAATCAAATGTAATTTGTGGGATTAAAATTTGTCAAGATTAAAATTTTGCCAACTTAACTAATATTGAGTAGTTAGGTTCCCCCATGTTAAACTCCACCATATAGCCATCCCATTATTTTCTTGTACAAAAATACTTGTTCGTTCTTTTAGGTGGTTTCCGAGTACTTTGTACGTACTCACGGCTTTGTCCCTGGTTATTCAATCGGCCAGGCTTGGAGGAGCAGGTATATGACGACGATGCCACCGACGATTACTAGGACGTGCTATGCTCTGAGCTTTACCTGTGGATTGTGCCGCTACTAACTTCATGCTTTTGCTTATTCCGCTGCTATTTGAGCCCGATGAGGCCATGTAAGACTATGTTATTGTATGACTTTGTATTCGGTAATGTATGAACTTGTGACTGTGATATCCATTGTCGTGTTGTGCGTCATGCGAAACTGATCATGGGAGCATGACGGTATGCACAGTTGGCCGCTTCGGACATATAGTCCGGGGGGCCTACAGACTTGGTATCAGAGCCCCTGTTCCGACCGTAGCAGCCTAGTTAGAATGGACGATAGATAGGATGGGGGAAAATCAAAAACTATTTTCTAAAATAAAGAGATGGTAATCTGCATAGTATAAAATGCTCACCTCTCTTATCCCTTCTATAGTAAACCATTTATAACTGTTTTGTTATGTTTAAAATATTGCACACTTGTCATCTAACTTAAACTTATAAAAATTGTAGATGGCTGGAGTTCCGGTGCACCACCTGCAGCTAACTCAGCCTGGGGATACGCTCTTTGCTCAGGATCTGATCGAGCTGCTTCAGCTTTTTCACCGCCCCGTTGCAGAGTTCTGGGCCTACGAGATCTCCGGGAGGAAGGATGTGGAGGCTCGCCTGGTTGTGCGGTGTGCGCTCCGAGGATCGGAGGTTACTCCGCGATCGGACACCATCGCCTTTGTGTTGTACGCCCGTACTTGGGAGGAGGGTCTGCGTCGAGCTTGTCAGGAGGCGATTGCTCGCCTTGTGAGGTTCCACCAGTACGAGTTGAGATCCACCCGGTTCCGTCACTACGGGATGCACGATGGCGAGGGAGATCCCACTCCCGGCATTCCTCACCCGATCATGGGGGATCACCTGATCGCTATGGAGAAGCACTTGGCTTTGACTGAGGCTCAGCTGGATGAAGCCCGGTTTAAGCACGACTACAACCTCCAGACAGGGGGTCACGCCCACATCGACCCCATCGACCTAGAGTCCCGGGACTGGATTATAGAGGAGCTGCAGGGCCAGGTCGCCCGTCTGGAGGGGAGTAATGAGATGCTGAGGAAGAGGACCAGGAGCCTGAAGCGCAAGTGTGCGGATTTGGAGGACGAGATTGCCGCTCTGGATGATGGCGAGGACATCCGGAAGGAGGAGGATGCCTACCTTAGTGTTGACGAGGACCACGACGAGGAGGAGGACGTCTCGAACTCTGAGGATCGTGCTTTCATCGACGATGAGGAGGAGAGTGACGCGTAGGAGGTGTCCCATTGAGTAGTTGCCACTTTTGGGTTTAGTCGTGGCTCAGTTTGATGATTGTGTGGTTGGTTATCTGTAAGACTTGGTTATGTATGAGACTTATGCTATCGTTATGCTACCATGTGCTGATTTGCTAGTTGCAAGTTTATTGTCTATCTTATATGTCTTGCTTGTGTATGATAACTAAATTGTTAGGGACTTACCCCCCCCCCTTGTAGACTAAATTCCCTCTTATCTTACACCATAACCTCAGGATGTCGAGGCACACCCGCAGCAACCCGAGTGGATCCGGTGATGTGCCACCGCCACCACCCGACCCGAACATGGCGCAACTTCTGCGACTACTGATGGAGGAGCGCCAGGCTGCTCGTGACGAGCGCCAGGCGAACATGGTTGCACTCCAGCAGCTAGTCCAGGCCTCCACCAATTCCAATCAAGGAGGCGGAGGAGCTGGTGGGAATGAGGAGCCCAGGTCTCGGCTCCGAGATTTTCAGAACACCAACCCACCCGTGTTCTCGCAGACGAAGGAGCCTCTGGATGCTGAGGATTGCTCCGCACCATGGAGAACAACCTTACTGTCGCCGCTGTTGGCAACAACGAGAAGGTCCTGTATGCCACCCACTACCTCGCCGGCACCGCTAGGAGCTGGTGGGAAGGAGTGCGTGCCCGTCTTCCCGAAGGGCAAGTACTCTCCTGGGAGGAGTTCTCCGCCAAGTTCAAGAAGGCACACATCCCCACCGCACTGATCAGGAGGATGAAGGATGAGTTCCGCCACCTCAAGCAAGGGGGTATGGCTGTGGTCGGTTATCTTGACCGATTCACTCAGCTGTCGAGGTATGCCCCGGAGGAGGTGGACACCGAGGAGAAGCGGAAGGACCGTTTCCTGGATGGACTTCATGATGAGCTGCAGGTTGTTCTGGTGGCCATGCGGTTCCCTGATCTTGAGTCTCTCGCCGATGCTGCTATTATGATGGAGGGCAAGCTCAAGATGGCCGCTGAGAACCGCAACCGCCGCATGATGCAGCAGGGTGGATCCAGCAACCCCCGACTGCGTCCGACACGGCCGCCAAGACCAGCGCCACAGCCACAGAGGAGCCAGTACCCGGTTCCGCGCCCCACTGTTCCTGCTCGCCCTGTTGGAGTTCCGCGTCCAGCAGGCGGAGTTCCCCGCAACCCTGGAGTGATATGTTTTGGATGTGGTCAGAAGGGCCACTACTCGACAGAGTGTCCCAACAAGAAGAATGTTGCTCCACGCCCCAATGCACCAGCGCCAGCCAGAGGGAACCCCGGCCGCAACAATGCCCCACGCGATGCGTCTAACGCCGCGAAGGGACGTCTGAATCATGTGCAAGCCGAGGAAGCCCAGGAGGCCGCAGACGTCATCTTGGGTACGTTCTCAGTTAATTCAGTACCTGCCCAAGTATTGTTTGATTCTGGTGCATCCCACTCGTTTGTTACGACGTCATTTGTGAATAGAAGTGGGATGAGGTCCGAGCCCATGAGGAGGTCCATGAGCGTGCAAATTCCAGGGTCTAGAGTCAAGGCATTTCTCACATGTTACGGTGTGCCCGTAGAGATCCAAGGAGTCATGTTTCCAGCAGAATTGATTGTGCTGGGAACAGAAGGGATAGAGGTGATACTTGGAATGAACTGGTTGTCCAGGTACCGAGGTCGGATAGATTGCACAGAGAGGACAGTCAACCTCACCAGTGCTGAAGGACTTCGGATAGAGTACTCAGACCTGACCGACAAGACCCGAGCCTGCTGTCATCAGAGTGTCTCGGCGCCATCCCTTGAAGAAGTGAGTGTGGTATGTGAATTCCCGGATGTCTTTCCGGAGGAGTTACCCGGTATGCCACCTGATCGGGATATCGAGTTCATCATCGAGTTAGTGCCTGGCACAGCCCCAATTGCCCAGAGACCCTACCGGATGAATGTCGAAGAGCTAGTTGAGTTGAAGAAGCAGTTGAATGATATGCTCCAGAAGGGACTGATTCGACCCAGTGCTTCACCCTGGGGTTCGCCAGTTCTCTTCGTAGACAAAAGAGACGGCACCATACGCATGTGTGTGGACTACCGTAAGCTGAATGAAGTGACCATCAAGAACAAGTATCCGCTCCCCAAGATCGAGGATCTGTTCGACTAGTTGAATGGAGCCCGAGTCTTCTCCAAGATCGATCTGAGGACCGGATATCATCAGCTAAAGGTCCGAGAGTCGGACATCCCCAAGACCGCCTTCACGACCCGCTATGGTTTGTTCGAGTACACTGTGATGTCATTCGGACTTACCAATGCCCCGGCTTATTTCATGAACCTCATGAACAAGATTTTCATGAAGTACCTCGACAAGTTTGTGGTGGTGTTCATTGATGATATCCTGATATATTCCAAGACGGAGGAAGAGCATGCCGATCATCTACGCTTAGTCCTCGAGACATTGCGAGAGCACCAGCTGTACGCCAAGTTCAGCAAGTGCGAGTTCTGGCTCAAGGAAGTTGGATTTTTTGGACATGTATTGTCAGAAGGAGGAATATCCGTCGACCCCGCCAAGATTCAGTCTGTCATGGACTGGACAGCTCCGACAACTCAGACCGAAGTGAGAGGATTCCTCGGGCTAGCGGGATACTACCGCAAGTTCGTGGAAGGCTTCTCCAGCATTGCCCGTCCCATGACCCAGTTGTTGAAGAAGGACCAGAAGTTTGTGTGGATAGAGAAGTGTGAAGCCAGTTTCCAGGAGTTGAAGAGGAGATTGGTATCTGCCCCAGTGTTGACTATGCCTGACCTGACCAAGAGCTTTGATGTGTACTGTGACGCATCGAAGATTGGTTTGGGTTGTGTCCTTATGAAAGTGGGCAAGGTGATTGAGTACCTGTCACGACAGTTGAAGCCACACGAGTTGAACTACCCCACCCACGACTTGGAGCTAGCCGCAGTTGTGCTTGCCCTCAAGAGATGGAGACATTACCTGATGGGTCACCGTTGCGACATATACACAGACCATAAGAGCCTGAAGTACATTTTCTCACAGAAGGAGTTGAACATGAGGCAGAGGAGGTGGATCGAGATGATCAAAGACTATGATCTCGAAATCCATTACCATCCTGGTAAGGCCAACGTGGTAGCAGATGCCCTCAGCCGCAATCCATGCACACTTAATGCAATGATCAGAGAGACGCAGCCAGCTCTGCACAAGGAGTTCGAGAAACTGGGTTTGGAACTTGTTACACCCGGTTTTCTGGCTCACCTCGAGCTGACTCCAACTCTATTTGATCAGATCAAGGAGGCACAGAAGGGACACGACAGTATCGAGGGAATCAAGAAGAAGATGCCCCTCGGCAAGGCCCCGAAGTTTACGACGGATGATGAAGGAGTTCTTTGGTTCGACGGCCGATTGTGTGTGCCTGATGTAAATGAGTTGAAGCTCACTATCCTGAAGGAAGCTCACGATACACCTTACTCCATCCACCCCGGAGGAACTAAGATGTATCAAGACCTGAAAGACTTATTTTGGTGGCACGGTATGAAGCGTGAGATTGCCTTGTACGTTGCCAAGTGCGACATCTGCCAGAGAGTGAAAGCAGAGCATCAGAGACCTGCAGGATTGCTGCAACCACTCCGAGTTCCTGAATGGAAGTGGGAGCAGATAGGCATGGACTTCATCACGGGACTACTGAGGTTGAGCAAGGGTCATGACTCTATCTGGGTCATCGTCGACCGACTCACCAAGGTAGCGCACTTTATTCCAGTACGAACCACCTATCGAGGAGATCAGCTGGCAGAATTATACATGTCAAGGATCGTCTGTCTGCATGGAGTTCCGAAGGAGATTGTGTCTGACCGAGGCACCCAGTTTACCTCGAGATTCTGGAAGCAAGTCCAGGAGGCACTCGACACTAAGCTCACTTTCAGCACAGCCTATCACCCGCAGACTGGAGGCCAGACCGAGCGAGTGAACCAGATATTAGAGGATATGCTCCGCGCATGTGCTCTAGCATATGGTTCCAAGTGGGAGGATTGCTTGCCGTATGCAGAATTCTCCTACAACAACAGCTATCAGTCGAGTCTGCAGATGGCCCCATTTGAAGCATTGTATGGACGGAAGTGCCGCACGCCCCTAAACTGGTCTCAGACCGGGGAAGGGAAGATCTTTGGACCCGATGTTTTGAAGGAGGCTGAGAAACAGGTCCAGTTGATTCGTGAGCGTCTCAAGACCGCTCAGTCCCGTCAGAAGACCTATGCCGACCCCAAGCGTCGAGAGGTGACTTTTGCAGTTGGAGACTTTGTGTATCTCCGAGTCACTCCATTGAAGGGAATGCAGCGATTCCATGTGAAGGGGAAGTTAGCACCACGATACATTGGACCATTTGAGGTAACCGCCAGGCAAGGCCAAGTTGCCTATCAGCTGAGATTACCAACAGAGTTGTTCGATGTGCACGACGTCTTTCACGTCTTGCAGCTCCGGAAGTGTCTGGAGGTGCCGGACAAGCCTGATGTTTTCAAAAACATCGATCACCGCACGGTGGATATCAACCAGGACCTCACATACCGCGAGACACCCCTTCGTATCCTAGAAGAAGCCACCCGAGTCACCCGCAAGCGCGCGATCAAGTTCCACAAGGTCCAGTGGACCAACCACACTGAGGAGGAAGCCACCTGGGAACGGGAGGACTACCTCAAGCGTGAGTTCCCGCATCTCTTCACTAGCTTGTGAATCTCGGGGACGAGATTCTTTTTAAGGGGGGAAGGTCTGTCACATCCCAACTTTTACTCTTCTTGTTAATTTAGGTTAACAAAAAATGAGAACCAACAAAAACCTTGCATGAAATTATAGGTTGTTGTTGCAATGTTTGAACTTGTGTGCTTAGGGTTAGTCATGTGTTGCTTGATGATGCACTTATGATGATGATCATTTTGTGTTGCATGTGCCTAGATAACCTAGTAGCAATGGTTAACCATTTATGTCTGCCATGCATGCAACTCATCTTGAGATTATCTTAATAATGAAAACTTGTTAAATTCTAAAAACCCTTGGTGCTAACACCTAGTAAATTTTCTGTATAATATTAATACTAATAATTTTGCCACCACAAAACCCTTAGGCATTAAACTTTTGTTGATTAGGGGTAACTAAAACAATTATTAATAAAGGAACCTAACTACATAAAATCATAGGAAACGTATGTGTGACCGTTATAACTAGTATAATAATAATAATAATAATAACAAATATTACAATAATAAAAGAGAAAGACCTTATTATTAATATGTATATGTATATAGAGTTTGTATTAACAAAAAAAAACCCTTCCTAACTTCCCTCCCACTAATCCCTCAACTTCTCTAACCTCCCTCATCTCTCCTCACGTACAGAGAGGAACCTCTCCCTCTCTCTCGTTTCTTTCTCTCTCTCTCCCGCAGCGTATCTTCTCTCCCAAGCCCTCCTGTCAGCCACCCGTGACCTCGATTGCCCAACCCGGAGCGGCCCCGAGGATCGCTGGCGTGGCCTACCCGCTCGCGCAGCCCCCAACCAGTGCCCGTGATGTGACCGGCGAGGGACATGGTGGAACCGACCCACCTCCGCTCCCTCACGAGCTCCCCCGCTGCCCACCTTCACCAATGGTGCCCGAGGCCACGGATCGCCACCTCGACCTCCCTCCCGTTGCAGCCGCTCCGTTCGGCTATAAAAGGAGGTCTCGGCGCCCTCCTTAACTCGCCCCACTCGCCTCACCACAGCACCGCCTTCACATCCTCACCACCACGACACCCTGCCCAGCCTGAGAAGAGTAGACAGAGGGGGAGGAGAGGAAAGGCGGAAGAAGAAGAGGAGGAAGGAAAGGGGAGGAGGAGGGAGAGGCCGGCGCGCCTCTGCCCTTACTACGGGGAGCCCGGCGCCCCTCCTCCTCCACCAGAAGACGCCGGCGAGGAGACGCCAGGACGAGCTATCCGGACCGCCGTTGCAGCCCACGTTCTGCCCCGAGCCGCCACACCTTCCCTCACCGCGTGCCTCCGTTCCAGGGGAAAACGGAACCCCCTCGTCGAGCCGCACCTCCGCCACACCTCTCCGTCGCCAATCCCTGCCCGGAGCGCCGCCGGTAAGCCCCCCCCCCCCCCCGAACCCCTCTCTGTCCGCCGAGACGCCTCCCTAGAACCGCGTCGCATGCCTTCCTTTTGGGAAAAAATGGACCCTCCAGGCCGCGCCGCACCTCCCCATCCCCTTCCCTTCGGCCTCCGGCCACCGGAGGCGCTCCGGCGAGGTCCGCCTAGCCCTCCCGTCCGCCATGACCTAGACAGGCCGAGCGTCCCGTGCGCTCTGGGGAAGACGACCCCAGGTCGTTCGATCCCAGGGGGATCCAACGGCCCAAGGCCACCCATACCTCTTCGGTTTAAAAAAAAGACGCCCTATGCTAGGCCCAGCCCGCAGCTAATAAAAAAAATCAGTGGCCGCAGAATAGCCTTGGGCCAGCGGTGCAGTTTTTTCTTTTTAATTAAACTGCAAGTACTAGAATAATTCTACAAAAATCATTACACCTTCTAAAAATATGAAACAAATTTTGTTGAGCTCCTAGATTTATGCCCTATTTTTCTGGTTAGTTAGATTTATTATTTGCAGAAGTATTTTAGTGATCAATTTTGGTGTTATTATTATTGTTATTGCTTAACTTGTGCTTAGATAATATAATTAAACTTTCTGTTAATGTTTAGGCAAAAAAATAAAATATAGTATTATCTTTGTTTAATTATCTAATTAAGTTATAGTTTAATAACATTATTAATGATGTTAATAAAAGTATATAGAGTATTTTATCTATAGTTATACATATTAATGTCTCATATACATTTAAGTCAATTGTTAATAATTAAATAATTTAGATATAAAATTACTATGATAATGTTATAAACAGTAGCTACTTATTATATTTGTTAGATAATTGTTATGCATTTAGATATCAAGTTATCTATATAATAAAAGTATGCAAACAGAACCAATACACAGGCCCAACTCACTGTAGCAACTTACACCCTGAGCAACATATTAACTGGGTCTTGGTTGTAGCAATTTATCTTTATTTGTTACTGTACAGAACTAAAATAATATTAGAAAAATAACCACTCATCAGAAAAGTATGAAATAAAATTTGTTGTGATCCTATGATTATACTTTATTTTTTTGTATGATTAGAATTGTTGATTGTTTAAATAAAATTAATGATCATATTACTATTATTGCTAGCATTCCATGTTAGGATAATTTTAGTTTATTCTTTGTTAATCAATCAAATAGGTTAAAAATTTATTATGCTTGTATTTGGACAGTAGCTAATTATGGTTGATATTGAAATAAATTTGAGCATGATCTAAAGTAATACAAAAGTAACTTGTGTAAAATCCCTTGTGGTGTGTGGCATAAATTTTGCTTAGCCCTATGAACTTGTTACATCACCACTAAATTTTTTTCTCGCATGTGTTAATCCTAGTATGATTGATTGGTATGCCTCATTTGTTGTTTGATTGGGTGCCAAGTGATTGTTATGTTGGTTGAGTGTTGCTTGGAATTAATGTGATAGTTATGGGTGTTATTTTTCCGCAACGTGTAGACGAGACGTCTGACGTTGCAGGTGAAGACTCCTTTCAAGCCGAAGAAGCCGTACCGGGAGACGCCGCCGAGGAAGGCAAGCCATCTTCAAAAACTTAACCTTGTCCTACATTTTTACTTCCTTTGTACCATATTATATATCATGATCTTGTTATATCATTTTGGGTTGGGATTTGTACTAGTTTATTAGGTGAACCCCACATACCTTGTAAGCCAACCTATTTGGGAGAAATAAACTAGACACCGATAATCTTGGTACTATTACAAGTCTTGTTAGAGAACTAGTGACAACATAATAATTTGATTAATCTTGCCCCCCCCTAATGTATTGGCATACATCTAAGAAGATGTGGTGGCCAGGATTGTGGTTGTTGGAAACATCGTTGAACATATTCAAAGTCTAGAGGGACTCTCTATAAGTGCCGCCAAAACCTAGTATTACAGTACAACCACAATACTCTGGTATGGGACAGGGCTAGTTGGAAGCTTGCTTATCTTAGTACGGGGATCTTATAACTACATGAGTGAGGTACACGATGGTACCCAGAAGCCGGAATTTTGCCGATGCGTCGGGGGTGTAATACGCTGGACTATATCAGTGTCGGTACGGAACTTTGCCGCACCTCTACTACGGTGAAGGCTTGCGTCCACGAGGAGCATGACCTTGCACGCGGACAGTTCAGGATGTGGGCATCGGGTAGATCACCTGTACTAGGGTAGGCAATGGGAAGACTACGATCGATTATCCGAAAACCGCATACTGAGGTATGACGAACCGTGGGGACTCACGGCGGATGTATCGAATGTTGTGGGTAAAGTGTACAACCTCTGCAGAGTGAAAACTATTCGAGTAGCCGGAGTCCACGGTCATGGACAGCTAGTGAGGCCACACTTTGTGGGAAATAGATGAGAAATTCTAGTACTAAGAATTAGGGTTCACGATGATGATGTTGGCCTTATGAGGAGGGTTGGACATGATTTAATCAAATGTAATTTGTGGGATTAAAATTTGTCAAGATTAAAATTTTGCCAACTTAACTAATATTGAGTAGTTAGGTTCCCCCATGTTAAACTCCACCATATAGCCATCCCATTATTTTCTTGTACAAAAATCCTTGTTCGTTCTTTTAGGTGGTTTGCGAGTACTTTGTACGTACTCACGGCTTTGTCCCTGGTTATTCAATCGGCCAGGCTTGGAGGAGCAGGTATATGACGATGATGCCACCGACGATTACTAGGATGTGCTATGCTCTGAGCTTTACCTGTGGATTGTGCCGCTACTACCTTCATGCTTTTGTTATTCCGCTGCTATTTGAGCCTGATGAGGCCATGTAAGACTATGTTATTGTATGAATTTGTATTCGGTAATGTATGAACTTGTGACTGTGATATCCATTGTCGAGTTATGCGTCATGCGAAACTGATCATGGGAGCATGACGGTATGCACAGCTGGCCGCTTCGGACATATAGTCCGGGGTGCCTACAAAAGCCGGATCCAGAACTGGCTCTGGTGGTCACAATACACGCTACCCTTTCATGGGTTGTGCCATATTTGGATTACAAGACCCGGGGAATCCTACCTACGGAAGAGGTACTGTCCAGAAAAATCATCCGGAGGTGCAAATCTTTTGTACTCATCAACGGTAAGTTACATCGGCGAAGCCCCGCTGACATTTTTTAGAGATTACTGTCACCAGAAGAAGGTAGAGAGATCCTCAACGAAATACACTCTGGAGATTGTGGGCATCACGCCGGCTCTCATTCGCTGGTGGCTAAAGCTTATAGACATGGATTCTACTGGCTCACAACACATGCAGATGCAGAGGATATAGTCAAGAAGTGTGACGAATGTCAGCGCCACGCAAAGCAAGCTCATGTGCCGGCTCAAGAACTCAAGATGATCCCTATCACCTGGCCCTTTGCAGTGTGGGGGCTTGATCTGGTGGAACCTTTCAAAAGGCCAGCCAACAAGAATACACACTTACTGGTGGCATTTGACAAATTCACCAAATGAGTTGAGGCAGAGCCGGTCAGCAAATGTGATGCGGCAAAAACACTAAAATTCTTGAAAAATATAATATACAGATTCGGCTACCCCCACAGCATCATCATTGATAATAGATCTAACCTATCATAGGAGGTTATGCAGCGATTCTGCCAGAACGAGCACATCCGACTCGACCTTGCATCAGTGGCTCACCCACAAACCAATGGACAAGCCGAGAGAGCCAACCAAGAATTGCTCCGAGGCATCAAACCCTGACTCTTTGTCCCTTTGGAAAGGACGCCAGTTTGCTGTGAGGAAAAATTACCCTCAGTACTGTGGAGTATCAGGACAACCCCTAACAAGTCGACAGGCTATACACCCTTCTTCCTGGTCTATGGAGCAGAAGCCGTTCTCTCAAGTGACATCCGTCACGACTCACCAAGGGTCACAGCTTATGTGGAAGCCGACAATGAGAAAGTGCGGCAAGACGCCCTGGACGTTCTCAATGAAAAACAAGAACTAGCAGTAGCTCAGTCGGCTATCTACCAACAAGATCTACGACGATATCACAGCCGTCGTATCAGAAGTTGGACTTCCAGGAAGGTGACTTAGTGCTCCGCCTCATACAGAAAAAAGATGGAATGCACAAGTTATCCTCTCCATGGGAAGGACCGTTTGTGGTCAGCAAGAACCTGTACAATGGATCCTACTGCCTTGTTGATATATGCGAGAAGGCAAAGTCACGCACGTCCATGGAGGAGACTCCCAGGCCGTGCAACATCTCACAACTCCGTCCATATTATACCTGAGTAGAACAGGAACACTATTGTACATCTACATAAATCGACACTCGTCGCACCGGCTCTCGCCATATAATAAATAAATATAAGTCGATTTTCATCACATTAGGCCATCGCCATACTTAACATATAAGTCGATTTTCATCGCACCGGGCTATCGCCATATCTAATATATAAAGTCGATTTTCATCGCACCAGGCTATCATCATAATTTATAAAGTCGATTTTCATCGCGCTAGGCTATCGCCATGATTTATAAAGTCGATTTTCATCGCACTAGGCTTTAGCCATAAGTCCATAAAGATGATCTTCATCATACTAGGCCTTCGTCACATCGAAAGTCGAGTCTCGTCGCACCGGCTCTCGCCACACTTATGCATAAAGTCGACTTTCATCATGACTGACTTTTTGTTTACTTTGATATCTTCATATCTTTTCATATTGCATCATACATTGCATATTTTTACACCTTTTCTCAGAGACCTGGGGGCTTGATCAACCTCTACCGGCTCTGAGCATGTATATTGCTTAGTCAGGAGAATCGGGGGGTTCAGTGATACTCATTGACTCTTATCTGAGAAGCCGGCATATATATGTAAAACTCCACATGTGTATGACTTATTCAAGGGAAGTAGGAGAGTTCCATGGCACCCATCGACTCTTAACCGAAAAAATCTCGGCATATATATGAACTGGACACCTGATGTCGCGAGAGTTGCTCGCCCCTCGTTGGTTACCCAAAGTGGAAGGTTTGAGATGCAGACAGCAGCAAAATTCCCTCAGTGAAGATACCAAGGTTTGTCTCCAGTAGGACTCCGGCAACGACAGGAAGGTGACAACGGCGCCAGAGATTAGCGGTTGACATGGACCTGCACACACAATAGATAACTTTGATCCCAACGAGTAAAAATGGGTTTTCAATCCCTCCGGCCTTGTTTTTTACAAAGGATAAAACACATGGGATAATAATGATAGTGCTAGCAACGGAAAAGTAAATAAAGCAGTAAATTGATAGTGGGTGTAAACAGTATTGGAAATATGGATCGGGGTCCTATGATGTTCACTAGTGATGTCTCTCTCCCAAAAGACGATAAAATAGCCATGCGAGGTAAACAAATTACAGCTGGGCAATTGACAGGATTATGTGCGCAAACCAATGCTAATTATGCTATAAAGAAAGGAAGAGGCTCAAAAGCTTGGGCGGTACGCCAAGACAATTAGACCGAAATCCATTTGCATCTACCTACTAATCATCCACCTTGATATATCTATCCAGAACATCTCGCTGGTATTAAGTTGCGAATCCCACCCAAAGTGTAAATTCAAAGCAACAGACAACTGCATTAAAGAACTTTGCGTAAAGTAAACAATCCTTGCACCTGCAAGTACAAGCACCGTAGTTTTCCCCCTTGTGGCAACAGCACATCCCCTAGACTCATGTTTCTTTCACTCAAGCTAGTCATCAGGGGGCATCAACCCACAATCATGCATAACGCTCCCTCTTGGAGTCACTACCTACTACTTGGCCAAAGCAATAAACAGCAACGGAGAACATGCGAGAATTACTTTAGAACATAAATAATAAAAGAGGAGAATCAAATATATTACTCAAACACAATCTGAACATAATCTCATAATCCATCGGATCCCAGCAAACTCAGCATAGCAACAGTAGAAATATTACAAATGTGCCTCGATCATGTAGGGCAGCTCACGAGGTCTAATCCATGAAGAACAAAGAGGGGAGGAGAACATCACATAGCTACTGATCATAGACCCATGGTCCAAGGAGGACTACTCACGGTTCATCCGGGAAGCATCCATGGTGGTGGAGAAGCTCCCAGAGGTGCTTCCTCCCTCCGATAGGGTGCCGGGAAGAGGTCTTCTGCTGCTCCCGATCTTGGAAGCGCGGCAGAGGCGGAACAGAGGAGAGATCGCGAAAAAGGGTTCCCGTCTCGGGGTTTTTTGCGTCACGGGGAATAAATAGGCGAAGGGGGGCAGCCAGGGGGCCACCAGGGGCCAGGCGGCCCCACCCTAGGGCGCGCCGGGAGGGCGCCTGGGGCCCTGGTGGGTCCCCTCTGCCCCCCCCTCCCCTCGGTGATTCCCAAAGCTTCCTGTACGCTGATTTTTTATTGGATTTTTCCGAATTTTTGGATCACTTTTTATATGGGGGAAACCTGAAATAGAAAAACAGCAGAAAACAGGAACTGGCACTGGAGTTTATACGTCCCAAACGTATCTATAATTTCTGCTTGCTCCATGCATGTTTTGTGTGACTTTGCCATGATTTGCTTGAACTTTCATACACTTTTGAGCATATTTGGACTAATCTATTAACCCAGTGCACCCAGCTGCCAGTTGCTGTTTTCTGCTGTTTTGTATTTCAAGTTTTCCGGCCATTAAAACTGCTCCAAAAAATCCGGAAAAATTAGATAAAAATCAGCGACCCAGAAGCTTCCGAAAACAACAAAGGAGGGAAGGGGGGCCACCAAGGGACTCCAGGAGGGTCCCTGGCGCGGCTCCACCCTAGGACGCGCCAGGGAGACTCCTGGCTGCCCTCTGGCCCCTCTCGGTGCCCCCCTTCGCCTCTATTTAGCCCTCGGGGTGGAAAACCCTAATACGGATCTCTTTTTCGCGAACTCGCCTCTGTACCGCCGCCGCCGCCGTTTCTAGATCGGGGCTGCCTAGAGAAGCTGCCCCGGCACCCTGTCGGGAGGAGGAACCCCCTCCGAGAGACCATCCATAGCCATGGACGCCTCCCGTATGTACCGTGAGTAGTTTCCCTTGGACCATGGGTCCGTGACCAGTAGCTATGTGATGTTCCTCTCCCCTCTTTGTGCTTCCACTTTCGAGACCTCGTGAGCTGCCTCACATGATCGAGGCACCTTTGTAATTTTCTGCTATTGCTATGTTGAGTTTGCTGGGATCTGATGGATTATGAGACTATGTTCAGATTGTGATGAGTAATATATTTGGTTCTTATCTTTTATATTTTGTTCTTGAGTAAATTCTTGGATGTTCTCCGTTGCCGTATCTTACTTTGGCCAAGGGATTTGTTGCAACTCCAAGAGGGAGCGTTATGCTTGATTGTGGGTTCAGCCCCTTGATGTATAGCTTGAGTGACAGAAACATGATACTAGGGGATGTGTTGTTGCCACCAGGGATAAAACAACGGTGCTTGTACCACCGGGTGTAAGGATTGTTTACTTTACGCAAAGTTCTTTTAATGCAGTTGTCTGTTGCTTTGAATTTACACTTTGGGTGGGATTCGCAACTTAGTACCAGTGAGATGTTCTGGATAGATATCTCAAGGTGGATGATTCGTAGTAGATGCAGTTGGATTTCGGTCTACTTACCTTGGCGTACTGCCCATTGCTTTTGAGCCCTTCCTTTCTTTGCAGCATAGTTAGCATTGCGGTGCCTTCATAATTCTGTCAATTGCCCAGCTATGATTTGTTTACCTCGCTAGCACTTTTATCGTCTTTTGGGAGAGAGACATCACTAGTGAAAATCACGGGACCCTGGTCCATCTTCACATTATTGTTTACATCCTTAGTTTACTTTCAGTTACCACTATTATTATCTCTTGCGTTAATCCTTTGTAAACAGCAAGGCCGGAGGAATTGACAACTCCTCTATTCTCGTTGGGAGCAAAGTTATTTGTATCTGTGTGCAGGTCCAGGTGAAGCTAGCAACCTCGGTGCCATTGTTCACTTTACCACCTTCTTGTATCCTTCGGAGTCCTACGGGAGACAAGCCTTGGTATCTTTGCCAAGGGAAAACTTTCCGCTGCACTATATCTCACCCTGCACTTGGGGTAATCAACGAGGGCTGAGAGTATTAAGACTCTCTTGCCATCAGCAAGTTTTCTGGCGCCGTTGCCGGGGACTCCATCCTACAAGATAGGGGAGTTGCACACTATCTTTTATCTTTGCTTTTTAGTCTTGTTAGTTTACCTTTCAGTTTTTACTTTTGTGTCCCTTATCAAAAATACCAAAAATACCTGCTGCTACTATGGGTTCCAATGAAAAGACCAAGTTATGTGACTTCACCAGTCACAACAACAGTGACTTTATCTGCACTCCTATTGCTACACCTGCTACTTCAGCACCTTCTTATGAGAATAAACCTGCTTTGTTGAACCTTGTTATGAAAGATCAATTCTCTGGTGCTAGAGATGATGCTGCTTTGCATTTAAATAATTTTATTGAGCTTTGTGATATGCAAAAGTACAAAGAAGTATATGGTGATATTGTTAAGATTAAGCTTTTTCCTTTCTCCTTGAGGGATGAAGCTAAAATCTAGTTTCAATCCTTGCCTAAGAATAGCATAGATTCTTGGGATAAGTGCAAGGATGCTTTTATCGGGAAGTACTACCCACCTGCTAAGATTATCCAGTTGAGGAGCTTTATTATAAATTTTAAACAAATGGATAATGAACACGTTGCCCAAGCTTGGGAACGCATGAAATCTCTTGTCAAGAACTGCCCCACACATGGACTGACTACCTGGATGGTTATCCAGACTTTTTATGCAGGCTTGAACTTTACCTCGTGGAACCTGTTAGATTCGGCCGCGGGAGGAACTTTTATTGCAACCACACTTGGTGCTGCCACAAATCTACTTGATGAGATGATGTTGAACTACTCTCAGTGGCACACCGAAAAATCTCCAACTGGTAAGAAGGTAAATTCTGTCGAGGAGATCTCCTCTCTAAATGAAAAGGTTGACCTTATCATGTCTCTACTTACCAAGCAAGCTCCTATTTATCCTCAAAATGTTCCTTTGAATTCTCTGATTACTCAAGAACAAGTAGATGTGAACTTCATTGCTAGAAACAACTTCAATAATAATGCTTATAGGGGCAACTTTGCTAGTAATCCTAGGCCGTTTCCATCCACTTATGGGAACAACAACACCTACCCTAGCAACAAGAACCCCACCTCTGAACTAGAGAGTATGCTTAGAGACTTTATCACTACCCAAAAAGCCTTCAACAAGAATGTGGAAGAAAAACTAGTAAAATTAGATAATATTTGTTTGAAGGTAGATAACTTAGCCCTTGATGTTGAGATGTTAAAAATTAGAACCTCCCCCCTTGAGGAGAGTAAGGTCACTCCTATTAATGCTATCTAGTTACAAATCAATGAAAACATTAGGATGATGGCTAAACATAAAGAGAGATGGGCTAGAGAAAAATATGAAGAGGATAGAATTAAAATCCTTCCTACCTACCACATAGTAGCCACTATCCAAGTAGTTGAGGATTTCCAAACAGTTAGCACCCATCACACCCCTAGTCCCACTGGACCTATCAATGGTGATGCTACCACCTCAACCATAGATGAAGAAACCTCTATGAACATAGAGGCTTTCAAACAAGTGAGTCTAAATGATATCACTACCTCCCTGATAGATAGTAGTGACCTAGACTTTGACAACTGCACTTTATCTTAAGTTATTGGTTTCCTACACAAGATGTCTAGAGACCCCCACACTATCACACTTAATCTTTCCTTCACAGAGCATATCACTAATGCTCTAATCAAAGTTAGGGAGGAGAAGCTTAGACTATAAGCCTCCACACCTAGTAAGCTAGAAGATGGTTGGGATCCTATGATAAAAATCAAATTTAATAACTTCTCTTGTTATGCTCTTTGTGATGTTGGAGCAAGTACCTCTGTTATGCCCAACCAAATGTATGATATGCTTGAATTGAAACCTTTTGATCCTTGTTCTTTTGGTGTTCGTCTTGTTGATTCTTCCGTAAAGAAACCTTTGGGGAAGATCGGGATGTTCTTATCATTGTCAATGACAATTATGTTCCCGTTGATTTCACTATTATGGACATTGAATGTGAACCTTCTTGTCCAATTATTTTGGGACGTCCTTTTCTTCGCACAGTTGGTGTTGTTATTGATATGAAAGAAGGTATTATAAAATTCCAATTCCCTCTCAAGAAAGGGATGTAACACTTCCCTAGGAAAAAGATTAAGTTGCCTTTTGAGTCCATCACACGGGCTAGTTATTTTCTTGAAAAGACTTGATCTATTTGTTTTAAGCCTAGCTAATGGCTCTAAAGAAGCGCTTTCGGGAGGCAGCCCGCAACGAATTTAGGTTTTTCTTTTTGCTTTTCTTCTGTTCTTAGTGGTCTTGATGATTGTTACTACTGTAGAAACATCACTGTATCTTTACTTTTCAAGCTTTATGCCTTTTATAGCCTCATACGATAAGGGAAGTGAAAGTTGTGACATGCTGCCCAGAAAACAGATTCTGTCCTCGTGACTAGAAAAATCATGGAAAAATCCCAGTTCATCTTTTTGAGCTGAATTTTTTACACAGCGTGATCTATACAATTACGAAACTTGCGTATGTTCTGAGTTTTTTTATTTGAGTTGCAGAGGTATCCCTAAAGAATTCTTTACTACCTGCTGTTCTGTTTTTCACAGATTCTGTCCTGTTTTGCCTTTTCCTCATTTTGCAAACCTTAAGCTTGCTTTTTATTTGAAAAAACTTTTTGGCAATCTTGATAAACAGTAGTTATTCAAGGTTATCTTTATTTCCAGTAAGGAAAAAAATATTTTAATAGGGTACTAACCTCTCTAATCAGTCTACAATGAGTTATGTATGAAGGGAGTTTTCAAGTGCGCGATGGAAGATGATGAAAGAAGATCTTGGAGTGTCAAACTCTCAAGCTTGGGGATGCCCATGTGCACCCCCAATAAATATTCAAGGAGACTCAAGCGTCTAAGCATGGGGATGCCGCCGTGCATCCCCTTCTTCATCAACAATTATCAGTTCGTCTCTCGTTGCACTATATTTTTATCACTTCATGCGTTATGTGCTATGCTTGGAGCGTCTCGCTCGTAGGTTTTATTTTTAGTTTACTTTAGCTTTGCTTGCTGTAGTAACGAGTTATACCCCAGCTTACTCTTTTGTGTGGGAGAGTTACACGCTCCGCTTGAACTAGAACTCCTCATAGGATTTGCTTGCTTATTCTTTTAGTTGTGAGTTGTTCTTTTTCTTTTCTTAGTTGCTGCTCTGTTTAGTGGTAGTGCTTTAGTTTTTCTAGAGCTTTTCTTTTGTTTTAGGTTGAACTTTCTACAGGTTGCATGTTTTATCTTGTTAGAGAGTTTGCCTGTTGCACTGAGTTTTGTGTCTTGACTAGAAGTAGGTAGTTGAAGTTGCTATTCTCTTTGTAGTAGTAACTTGCAATAGTTTTGAGGTATTGACTAGAGTAATGTTTGAACTTTTCGTGTCAAGAGCTCGAGCCTATTAGTGATAGATGTCGTATTTTGGGCAATCCGTGTGTTTTTCGAAAACCAAAAATCCCTGTTGAGAACTCTAGCTACTAGATGGATCACTAACCTCTGGAGGGTTAGAATATTAGAGAACACTCACGTACCATGAGTCGAGGATGCGCAAGGATAACCAAACCCCCATACACTCCTCTTCGGGGTACTTGTCTCTTTGTGAACCTCCTGATTAGATTGAGAGTTACCGATAATAAGTGCATGAGTTCTTCGGACTAATGTGAGTATTCGAAAGTTGACACTTCCACCCACCTATACTTTTCCTAGCCTCTTCGGTACCGTGCATTTCCCTTTCTCACCTTGAGAGTTGGCGCATACTTCGCCGGTGCATCCAAACCCTTGGCACGATACGCTCTGTCATCATAAACCTCCTTATATCTTTCCTCAAAACAGACACCATACCTACCTACAAGGCATTTCCATAGCCTTTCCGAGATACATTGCCATGCAACATCCGTCTTCTCATGACTTGATCTTCATGTCATACATGCTACTTGCTTGATCGATGAGCCGCATGCTAGTTGGGCCTTGCCCTAATCATTGCTACATGACGCGCTAGTATCATTGCTTATCCTGCTATCCTGGCAGAAGCATACATTTGCAGCATGATAGTTATATCTTCTTTATGTGAGTACCTTTGTAAAGTGTGAAAGATATCCTATATTCTTGTAAAATATAGAGTGTTGCCCCTAAAGTGAGGAAAAGATCCCAAAGAGGACAAAATCAAAAGATCCCAAAGAGGAAAAATGAGAGATAAATAGAAAGAGCCATTGAGGCCACCAGAAAAATACAAAAAAATAGAAAAAAGAGAAAAGAAAAATAAAAAGAGAGAAGGGGGCACACTACTATTCCTTTTGAGAGATCCACACTAGTACTTCATCCTCTATCTCTTGTACTCCATAGAGATCATCATCATGCATATAGCTATGTGGGGACCTTCACACTATAGAACGTGGCTTGTATATTCCAATGATGAGCCTCCTCAAACGAGCTCTAGGTCTTCTTGAGCAAGCAAGTTAGATGCACCCCCACTAGTTCCCTTGGAGAGATTTTAGCTCACATGTGCATCCGTTGCATGGCAATCCCTAATCCTCACATCATATCTATCATATGGCCTTCTCTCGCCTATGATTGTCCTCATTGATGTGAGCCTTTCACACCTTTTTGTCTTCCACCTCCACCTTCTTTCTGTTTCTCCTTTTAGGTATCAACTTTCTTGCTCACGCTCATCCATTGCATGAGTGCTCAAAATATCGAAAGGGAGTGGATCAGTTTGACTTGTACCTGGCTAGTGGTATGGGGACGAGTCAAGATAAGAATCCAAAGGAGACTAAGTGTGAAACTTTAGTAGATAGTGGTTCTCAACAACCTTTTTTCTCTCTTTTCCCAGTCCCTCTGCTTGCACACAAACACCATCAGGAGACATTCGAGTCACGGACAACGAGAGCTCTTGCACCTTTTGTTCTTTTGTTGCTTGTGTCAATGCTAATATAGACTCTTGCTTGTTAAGACTTGAATTGAATTGCATGCTTTGATTGCTTTACTTAAAAGTCCTTATATGGTTGTGTGGCATGTCACCATAGAAATTATGCTTGTTATCATTTACCTACTCGAGGACGAGCAGGAATTAAGCTTGGGGATGTTGATACGTCCCAAACGTATCTATAATTTCTGCTTGCTCCATGCATGTTTTGATTGACTTTGCCATGATTTGCTTGAACTTTCATACACTTTTGAGCATATTTGGACTAATCTATTAACCCAGTGCACCCAACTGCCAGTTGTTGTTTTCTGCTGTTTTTGTATTTCAGGTTTTCCGGCCATTAAAAGTTCTCCAAAAAATCCAGAAAAATCAAATAAAAAAATCAGCGACCCGGAAGCTTCCGGAAACACCAAAGGAGGGAAGGGGGGCCACCACAGGGACTCCAGAAGGGTCCCTGGCGCGGCCCCACCCTAGGCCGCGCCAGGGAGCCTCCTGGCTGCCCTGTGGCCCCTCTCGGTTCCCCCCTTCGCCTATATTTAGCCCTCGGGGTGGAAACCCCTAATACGGATCTCTTTTTCGCGAACTCGCCTCTGTACCGTTATCGCCGCCGTTTCTAGATCGGGGCTTCCTGGAGAAGCTGCCCCGGCACCCTGCCAGGAGGAGGAACCCCCTCCGGGAGACCATCCATAGCCATGGACGCCTCCCATATGTACCGTGAGTAGTTTCCCTTGGACCATGGGTCTGTGACCGGTAGCTATGTGATGTTCCTCTCCCCTCTTTGTGCGTCCACTTTCGAGACCTCGTGAGCTGCCTCACATGATCGAGGCACCTTTGTAATTTTTTGCTATTGCTATGTTGAGTTTGCTGGGATCTGACAGATTATGAGACTATGTTCAGATTGTGATGAGTAATATATTTGGTTCTTATCTTTTATATTTTGTTCTTGAGTAAATTCTTGCATGTTCTCCGTTGCCGTATCTTACTTTGGCCAAGTGATTTGTTGCAACTCCAAGAGGGAGCGTTATGCTTGATTGTGGGTTCAGCCCCTTGATGTCTAGCTTGAGTGACAGAAACATGATACTAGGGGATGTGTTGTTGCCACCAGGGATAAAACAACGGTGCTTGTACCCACGGGTGCAAGGATTGTTTACTTTATGCAAAGTTCTTTTAATGCAGTTGTTTGTTGCTTTGAATTTACACTTTGGGTGGGATTCGCAACTTAATACCAGCGAGATGTTCTGGATAGATATCTCAAGGTGGATGATTCGTAGTAGATGCAGTTGGATTTCGGTCTACTTACCTTGGTGTACTTCCCATTGCTTTTGAGCCCTTCATTTCTTTGCAGCATAGTTAGCATTGCGGTGCCTTCATAATTCTGTCAATTTCCTAGCTGTGATTTGTTTACCTTGCTAGCACTTTTATCGTCTTTTGGGAGAGAGACATCACTAGTGAAAATCACGGGACCCCGGTCCATCTTCACATTACTGTTTACATCCTTAGTTTACTTTCAGTTACCACTATTATTATCTCTTGCGTTTATCCTTTGTAAACAACAAGGCTGGAGGAATTGACAACTCCTCTGTGCTCGTTGGGAGTAAATTTATTTGTATCTGTGTGCAGGTCCAGGTGAAGCTAGCAACCTCGGCGCCATTGTTCACTTTACCACCTTCTTGTATCCTTCGGAGTCCTATGGGAGACAAACCTTGGTATCTTTGCCAAGGGAAAACTTGCCGATGCACTATATCTCACCCTGCACTTGGGGTAATCAACGAGGGCTGAGAGTATTAACACTCTCTTTCCATCAGGGGTGCACTGAGTTAATAGGTTAGTCCAAATATTATCAAAAGTGTATGGAAGTTCATCAATATCATAACAATATCAAACAAAAAAGGCATGGAGCAACCAGAAATTATAGATACGTTTTGGACGTATCAACATCCCCAAGCTTAATTCCTGCTCGTCCTCGAGTAGGTAAATGATAAAAGCATAATTTCTGTGGTGACATGATAACAACCATATAAGAATTTTTAAGTAAAGCAATCAAGGCATGAAATTCATTTCAAGTCATAACAGGCAAGAGTCTATATTTAGTATTGAAACAAGCAACATAAGAACATAAAGGTGCAAGAGCTCTCGCGGTCCGTGACTCGAATGTCTCCAAATGGTGTTTGCGTGCAAGAAAGGGGATAGGGATGTACGAGAAAAAGTATTTTTGTGTTGAGAACTTAATCTACTAAAGTTTCACACTTGGTCTTCTTTGAAATCTTATCTTGACTCATCCCGATACCACTAGTCAGGTACAAGTCAAAATGATCCAATCCTTTTCGACATTTTGAGCACTCATGCAATGGATGAGCATAAGCAAGAAAATTGACACTTAGGATGGAAAAGAGAGAATATGGTAGAGGAGGAAGACAACAAAGGTGAGAAGGGATCACATCAATGAGGACAATCATAGGCGAGAGAAAGCCAAATGATAGATATGATGTGAGGAGTAGGGATTGCCATGCAACGGATGCACATATGAGCTAAGGTAAGCTCTCCAATGGAACTCGTGGGGGTGCATCCAACTTGCTTGCTCAAGAAGACCTAGAGCTCATTGAGGAGGCTCATCATTGGAATATACAAGCCAAGTTCTATAGTGTGAAGGTCCCCACATAGCTATATGCATGAATGATAATCTCTATGCAGTACAAGATATAAGAGGGAGTACGAGTGTGGATCTCTCAAAAGGAATAGTAGTGTGCCCCCTTCTCTCTTTTTTTCTCTTTTTCTATTTTTTTGTATTTTTTGGTGGCCTCAATGGCTCTTTATATTTCCCTCATTTTTCCTCTTTGGGATCTTTTGATTTGTCCACTTTGGGATCTTTTCCTCACTTTAGGGGCAACACTCTATATATTACAAAAAGTATAGAATATCTTTCACACTTTACAAAGTACTCAAATCATAAAGAAGATGTAACTATCAGGATGTATGCAAATGTATGCCTCTGCCAGTGTAGCAGGATATGCAATGATACTAGCGTGTCATGTAGCAATGATTAGGGAAAAGCCCAACTAGCATGCGGCTCATCGATCAAGCAAGTAGCATGTATGACATGAAGATCAAGTCATGAGAAGGTGGATGTTGCATGGAAATATATCTCAAAAAGGCTATGGAAATGCCTTGATAGGTAGGTATGGTGGCTGTTTTGAGGAAGGATATAAGGAGGTTTATGATGACAGAGCGTATCATGCCAAGGGTTTGGATGTACCGGCGAAGGTGGATGCCAACTCTCGGAGTGAGAAGAAAGCAATGCACGGCACAGGAGAGGCTAGAAAAATATGGGAAGGTGGAAGTCTCAACTTTCGAATATTCACATTAGTCTAAAGAACTCATGCACTTATTATCGGTAACTCTCAATCTAATAAGGAGGTTCACAAAGAGACAAGTACCCCGAGGAGGAGTGTATGGGGGTTTGGTTATCCTTGCGCATCCTCGACTCATGGTACGTGAGTGTACTCTAATATTCGACCCCTCAGAAGAGTAGTGATCCGTCTAGTAGCTAAAGTTCTCAACTAATTTTGTAAGTTTTGAAAATAAACACGGATTTCCCAAAATACGACATCTATCACTAATAGGCTAAATCTGTAAGAGCAAAGTTATGCCCCCATGAGTTTTGGATATTGTTGGACAAAACAGTAGAGGAACTAACAAGTTTCTAGTGTAAAACAGATGGTTAGGTTCCTGAAGTTATAGGTTGGTGATAAAGCTTCAACGAAGATTTACATACTTACTGAAGCATATCCTCTGGAGTGAAGCTCATCACGGATGTCGACCCCTAAAAAGATAAGGAATCCTGAAGCACGTCTCATCGAAGGAGATGACCAAGATGGCGCAAGACTTGTAGTTTTTGCGTAGTTCTTTTTCACTTCTTTGAGTCATAGGAAAAACCGTACTATCAAGAGGGGTTTAGTAAATGTACTCCGAAGGTTTTGGTGAAAAGACTCAGATTGAATCCAAACCTGTAAGAAGCCAGAGATGAGAAATCTCATGTGCACTAGGTAATGCTTCACCAGCGAAGACTTCGTTCTTTCGGCTCCTGAAGCAGAACCAAGTCCGTGAGTCAGCTTTACTTGGACCGCAAGTAAAGTTGCGCTTTGATTGAAAATATGACCGTTGCAGACAGGTGTCAAGATGTCGCATCGGGTCATTTAAGACATTTCACACCTAGGTATTGCCACCTATAAATACGCCACCCCCACCCTCATTGGCCGGTGGCTGCTCCAAGAATATTTCCTGACAGTGAAGAGAAAGAGCAGCCCCACCGAAGCAAACCAAAAACCCATCCACCGAAGCATAAGTCCTATTGATCTGAGTTGATTCATTATGACTTAGGAAGAAGTTTGCTAGCCTTTTTTTATCTTGGAGAACTGCAATTCTCCTAGACGGTTAGAGCGTTGTTCTTCAGAGAGCGAAGAGTTATTGTCGCCTCGAAGTCCAGTTTGTCAAATGTTTCGGTGATTTCCTCAATAATCAACCACGAGTGAAGAACGGACCAAGCTCAAGGAGATTGGTGCAGTGGAGATACGGACGGAGAGAGGTTAGCTCCTGTGTTCAATCACAAGTCCCTCCAACCAGACGTAGCACTTTGCAGAGTGTGAACTGGTCGAACAAACATCGCCGAGTCAAGAGTTTGTTTTTCTTTCCGCACTTACATTCAGTTTAGCAATTGCTTCAGTGATTTGATTCAATGCTATTGATTCGATGCTTTTGATTCGCTATGTTATGCTTCAATCCAGTTCTGCTTCAATGTTTACCTTTCCGTTGAAATTCTTCTGCTGCTAAGTTATGCTTCACTTCATAGTTTCATGCAAAAATTTGAAGTGATCATTCACCCCCTCCCCCTCTGATCACATACTTGGACTTACAAAATCTCTTGACACCAACAGTCCAAACATTACTCCAAACAATACCTCAAAACTATTGCAAGTTACTACTACAAAAGAATAGCAACCTCAATTACCTACTTCAAGTCAAGACACAAAACTCAGTTTAACAGGCAAACTCTCTAAACAAGATAAACATGAAAACTCAAGAGAGTTCCAGCAACAAACTAAACAAAAGCTCTTTGAAAAGATAAACATGAAAACTAAGAGCAAAACATGATAGTAGCTATGAAAAAGATAAAGAACACACACAGCAAAGATAAGCATGAAAAGTCCTATGTTGTGTTCTAAATTTTGGAAGTGGAGCGTGTTTCTCTCCCACACAAAGAAAGCTGGGTTCTAACTTGTTATGAACAGCAAGAAAATCTAAATAAAACTAAAAAATAAGACCTAAGAGCGAGACGCTCCAAGCATAGCACATAATGCATGAAGTGATAAAAATATAGTGAAACGAGAGACGAACTGATAATTGTCGATGGAGAAGGGGATGCACGGGGGCATCCCCAAGCTTAGACGCTTGAGTCTCCTTGAATATTTCTTGGGGATGCATGGGGGCATCCCCAAGCTTCAGCGCTTGACACTTCTTAATCTTCTTTCATCATCTTCCCTCGCACACTTGAAAACTCCCTTCATACATAACTCATCATAATCTGATTAGCGAGGTTAGTACCCATAATAAAATATGTTTCTCTACTGTAAATAAAGATATTCTTGAAGGGCTACTGTTTCTAAAGATTTCCAAAAAAATTTTGCAAATAAAAAGCAAGCTTAAGGTTCGCAAAACGAAGAAAAGGCAAAACAGGACAGAATCTATGAAAAACAGACCAGCAGGTAGTAAAGAATTTTTTAGGGATACTTCTGCAACTCAAATAAAAAAACTCATAACATACGAAAGTTCCGTGATTGCATATAGCATGCTGTGTAAAAAATTCAGGTCAAAAAGATGAACTTGGATTTTTTTTGTGATTTTTCTAGTCACGAGGACAGAATCTGTTTTCTGGACAGCATGTCACAACTTTCACTTCCCTTATCATATGAGGCTATAAATGGCACAAAGCTTGGAAAGTAAAGATACAATGATGTTGCTACAGTAGTAAAAATCATCAAGACCACTAAAAACAGAAGAAAAACAAAAGGCAAATCCTAAATTCGTTGCGGGCTGCCTCCCGAAAGCGCTTCTTTAAAGCCATTAGCTAGGCTTAAATATTATAGAAGATGCTCTCATGAGAATAAGAATTTGGAGCAAAAGGGCGCATCAAGAAGCAAATATGAGACACATTTAAGACTAACCCACTTCCTATGCATAGGCATCTTATAAGAAAAAAAATCAAAGAAGAAAAAAGAAACCAGCATAGGAAGGTGGAACAAGAACATCTTCAAAACTTTCAACATAAAGACAGGAGTTTTAGTAATATGGAAGTTTCTACAACCAAACTTCCCTCTCTCAAAATAATGTTCAGTAGTATCATGAAAAACATCAAGAATATAACTATCACATAAATCATGTTGTTCATGATCTACAAGCACACGTGTATTGTTTTCAACACGGTCTTTAGGATAATAATAAAATGCAACCCATCACATTGAGCCTTGATAAGAGCACAATTCTCCGGAATATGAGTTGGAGATTTCAAAAGGATAATAGGACAATCAAGAGTGGGTGCAATAGCAAAAATTTCATGCTTAACGTAAGGAACTATAGCAAGTTCATCTTCGTAAGCATCATCCATAGTGGCATCTTGGCCAAAAGTATAGAAGGCATCAACTTCATCAAAAAGGGATATTTCAACATAATCCATAGGATCATAACATTCATATAAGGTAAGAGTAAAAGAGTTACTCTCATTAGAAGGTAGACATGGATGGCACCATTCTTCCTCCTTTTGTTCGTCACTCTCCTCTTTTTCATCCAAGGGGCTTTCAGGTTCAACAATTTCTTCTTCCATAGAGTCCTGTAAAACATTAATCTCTTCCTTTGGGGGAGAGATTCTCTCAAGATGATCAGTAATATAATAATTTGCATCATAATTTTCCAAACAATAGTTAAGTATAGCAAGACTCTCAGATTTGTAAGGGGCATCATCAATATTTTTAATAAGAGAAATAATTTCATAGGCACCCTTATAAGCAACAAATTCTTCTATTTGCTCTGCATCGTCAAAATCATAATTTCTCTTAGCATAAGAAGCTAAGGTTTCATCATCATTGTACTCACATTGGAAAGCAAGGTGTTTGTGCCTCATAAAGCAACAAGATTCATCCCTGCAGAAATATATATTATATATTGAGCACAAGTTTCTAGCATACTCATACAAGTGGTGTATTTGTTTCCATAAGTGTATCCCCTTTTGAGACAAGCGGTGTTCCTTGTACCACTTTTGTTGATCCTCGGTGAATCCTCCATGCCAATAAGATCTGGTTTCAAAGAAGTCAGACATTGATTGGCAAGTAAGGAACTAGACATACTATTTTTTTGGATTTTTGATAAAAGACACGAAGATAAAAACAGAAAGTTAAACTAACAAGACTAAAAAGCAAAGATAAAAGATAGTGTGCAACTCCCCTATCTTGAAGAGCGGAGTCCCCGGCAACGGTGCCAGAAATTTCTTTGATGTCGCGAGAGTTGCTCGCCCCTCGTTGGTTACCCAAAGTGGAAGGTTTGAGATGCAGACAGCAGCAAATTTCCCTCAGTGAAGATACCAAGGTTTGTCTCCAGTAGGACTCCGGCAACGACAGGAAGGTGACAACAGCGCCAGAGATTAGCGGTTGACGTGGACCTGCACACACAACAGATAACTTTGATCCCAACGAGTACAAAGGGGTTGTCAATCCCTCCGGCCTTGTTGTTTACAAAGGATAAAACGAACGGGATAATAATGATAGTGCTAGCAACGAAAAAGTAAATAAAGCAGTAAATTGATAGTGGGTGTAAACAGTATTGGAAATATGGACCGGGGTCCTATGATGTTCACTAGTGATGTCTCTCTCCCAAAATACGATAAAATAGCCATGCGAGGTAAACAAATTACAGCTGGGCAATTGACAGGATTATGTGCACAAACCAATGCTAATTATGCTATAAAGAAAGGAAGAGGCTCAAAAGCTTGGGCGGTACGCCAAGACAATTAGACCGAAATCCATCTGCATCTACCTACTAATCATCCACCTTGAGATATCTATCCAGAACATCTCGCTGGTATTAAGTTGTGAATCCCACCCAAAGTGTAAACTCAAAGCAGCAGACAACTGCATTAAAGAACTTTGCGTAAAGTAAACAATCCTTGCACCCGCAAGTACAAGCACCGTTGTTTTACCCCTTGTGGCAACAGCACATCCCCTAGACTTATGTTTCTGTCACTCAAGCTAGTCATCACGGGGCATGAACCAACAATCATGCACAACGCTCCCTCTTGGAGTCACTACCTACTACTTGGCCAAAGCAATAAACAGCAACGGAGAACATGCGAGAATTACTTTAGAACATAAATATAAAAGAGGAGAATCAAATATATTACTCAAACACAATCTGAACATAATCTCATAATCCATCGGATCCCAGCAAACTCAGCATAGCAACAGCTGATTATTACATATGTGCCTCGATCATGTAGGGAAGCTCACGAGGTCTAATCCATGAAGAACAAAGAGGGGAGGAGAACATCACATAGATACTAATCATAGACCCATGGTCCAAGGTGGACTACTCACGGTTCATCCGGGAAGCATCCATGGTGGTGGAGAAGCTCCCGGACGTGGTTCCTCCCTCCGGCAGGGTGCCGAGAAGAGGTCTTCTGGTGCTCCCGATCTTGGAAGCGCGGCGGCGGCGGAACAAACGATAGATCGCGAAAAAGGGTTCCCGTCTCGGGGTTTTTGCGTCACGGGGAATAAATAGGCGAAGGCGGGAAGCCAGGGGGGCCACCAGGGGTCAAGATTTGGCACGACGCCATAATGATCGTACCAACTCTTGGGGAGTATCACTTCAAAATTTATATGACCTGGTTCGGCACACAAGGTGACCATACCAACTCATGGGGGCTACAAGTCGGTCTATCCTATGAGTCGATCAATGACACGAATCTATTCTGAATCGACTCAGGGGGCTACAGATACAGATACTATAAAAAAATATCGGCTCTCATGCATTTTTGCAAAGCACTTAAAGTCAGGAATAAAACCGACTTACAAATCTTATGGGAAATTAAAATTTTCATTCATCAGTGGATGAGTCTTACATCAAAGGGAAAGCCTTGCATCAAAAGAACACAGGACCAAAGTCGACAAATACTGCTAGATAGAAACTACAGCTCCAGTGCTCCTAATTAGAGTCGGCCTCGTCATCAGATGAGGAGATTTGGACCTCCTCTTCATTGTTGTAGAATTCCTCATCACTACTGCTGGAACTCTCCATACAGCAGTCGGATCGATCACCATCCGAGTCGAAGATTCTGGCCCACAACGTGTCACCACCATCATATCTAAAGACAATGGTATCTCCCCTTGAGATGTTCCTGGAACGAAGAAAGGTTTTCCAACCTTTCTCCAAGAACATAGAGTCCTAACCAAAAAAACTGGTGGCTACCCAGATGGGTCCATGAGGACAACCCTCAGAGCGAAGCCACAGACCCGGAGGCTTCGAATCCATCACGAGTTGGGCAAAAGACTCAGGAAGTTTGACCCAATGACGGATCGTCTGAACCTTTACCAAGAACTCACTCCTCTCGGGAGAAAGAGGAGGAGATTCAGGATCTATGGAAACAGAAGCAGCGCGCGCACCCCTTCCTCTGCCCCTTCCGCGGCCTCTTCCACGGCCACGCCCACGACCTCGACCACCGCAGGAACCAGCACTGGAGCCAGGATCGCCGGTGGTCGCAGGAGCTCAGGTGCTAAGCTTGGGAGCCATGGAGAAACTTGCGGGAGGAAGAAGAAGATGCGCACGACCTAAGAGATTGAGTTACTGGATGGCCTTTTATATAGCCATAAAGAGATGATCAATCAATTCCATAAGGGTGTGGGAAAACAACCCATGGTAGATAACATTTATGGAAAGACTCCTCGATTCTCACCATGATATCAATGCCTTCAAAAGTGGCGCTTCGGTCTATAAAATCATAAAGGTGGACCTTTGACTAAAAAGTCAAAAGAATTTTTCTGGTTGGAAGGCGAAATGAAAAGACCAAGAGAATTGTCACCAACTCCTTATAAACCTTAAAGGTGCAAGAGTCGTCTTGACCAATTGTAGAGTCGGTAACTACGATGGAATCAAGAAGATTGTTGTGAAGAATAAGGCATCATATCAATCATGGGGGATAATGTCGGGGGAATGAACCAAGCCCATAATCTGGCATTAGGATCCATGGGCCGACTCACCTAAGGAAGGCCCACAAAAGAAGACCCGACCACGGGCTGGTTGCGCCAAGCAAGAAGATCGAAGCCGTAGAAGGAATTCGACTTACCTTGTATAGCACCTAGCATATTTGTAAAGTAGAATAGTACTCCACCTTGTGTCGGAGTCGGACTCGCGGAACCCCGGGACCCGGCGCCTTTATAATCCAAGGTCCACGGGATCCAGAGTCAGAATAATCTCAATCCAAGATAGGACTAGATACTTTCGGCGTAACCTAGATCTCCTCGAGAACTAAGGTTGCGATCCGGCTCACTTCTAATCGATCCACCGACTCTTCTAATTGAAGAGTCGGAACCCATACTAATAAGAAGGAGTAGGCTTTTACCTCGAGACAAAGAGGGGCTGAAATATAGGTAAATCGCCGAGTCTCTTGTCCATGTCGACTCTCTCCTCGTATCCACCTCACAGAAAAGGTCCCATGTTAAGTCCGACTCTTCGGACATCTGCCGTGACTTTCCCACGACATGCCCCCCGTGCATCCCCTTCTTCATCAACAATTATCAGTTCGTCCTTCGTTACACTATATTTTTATCACTTCTTGTGTTATGTGCTATGCTTGTAGTGTCTCGCTCTTTAGTTTTGTTTTTAGTTTTATTTAGCTTTTCTTGCTGTTCATAAAAAGTTACAACCCAGCTTTATTTGTGTGGTAGAGAAACATGCTCCACCTTAAACTAGAACACATCATAGGATTTTCATGATTATCTTTCTTTTGTTGTGTGTTCTTTATCTTTTCGTAGCTGCTGTCATGTTTAGCTCTTAGTTTTCATGCTTATCTTTTTAAAGAGCTTTTTGTTTAGTTTGTTGCTGGAACTCTCTTGAGTTTTCATGTTTATCTTTTTTAGAGAGTTGGCTTGTTGCACTGAGTTATGTGTCTTGACTTGAGGTAGGTAATTAAGGTTTCTATTCAATTGTAGTAGTAACTTGCAATAGTTTCGAGGTATTGTTGTGAGTAATGTTGGAACTTTTGGTGTCAAGATCTCTAGCCTATTAGTGATAGATGTCGTATTTTGGGCAATCCGTGTTTATTTTCAAAAACTACGAAAATTAGTTGAGAACTCTAGCTACTAGATGGATCACTAATCTTTGGAGGGATCGGATATTAGAGTACACTCACATACCATGAGTTGAGGATGCGCAAGGATAACCAAACCCCCATACACTCCTCCTCGGGGTACTTGTCTCTTTGTGAACCTCCTGATTAGATTGAGAGTTACCGATAATAAGTGCATGAGCTCTTCGGACTAATGTAAGTATTCGAAAGTTGACACTTCCACCTTACCATATTTGCTAGCCTATTCAGTACCGTGCATTGCGCTCTTCTCACTCCGAGTCTTGGCGTCTACCTCGCCGATGCATCCAAACCCTTAGCATGATACGCTCTGTCATCATAAACCTCCTTATATCTTTCCTCAAAACAGACACCATACCTACCTATCAAGGCATTTCCATAGCCTTTCTGAGATATATTTCCATGCAACATCCATCGTCTGATGACTTGATCTTCATGTCATACATGTTCCTGCTACACTGACAGAGGCATACATTTGCATACATCATGATAGCTACATCTTCTTTATGTTGAGTAATTTTGTAAAGTGTGAAAGATCTCATATACTCCTTGTAAAATAGAGTGTTGCCCCTAAGTGAGGAAAAGATCCCAAAGAGGACAAATTAAAAGATCTCAAAGAGGAAAAATGAGAGTTAAATAGAAAGAGCCATTGAGGCCACCAAAAAAATAGAAAAAAATAGAAAAAAGAAAATAAAAAGAGAGAAGGGGGCAACACTACTATTCCTTTTGAGAGATCCACACTCGTACTCCCTCCTATATCTTGTGCTCCATAGAGATGATCATATATGCATATAGCTATGTGGGGACCTTCACACTATAGAACTTGTCTTGTATATTACAATGATGAGCCTCCTCAAATGAGCTCTACGTCTTCTTGAGCAAGCAAGTTGGATGTACCCCCACTAGTTCCATTGGAGAGCTTTTCTTAGATCATATGTGCATCCGTTGCATGCCAGTCCCTACTCCTCACGGCATATCTATCATTTGGCTTTCTCTCACCTATGATTGTCCTCATTGATGTGAACCTTTCACACATTTTTGTCTTCCTCCTCCACCATATCTCTCTCTTTGCCATCCCAAGTGTCAAATTTCTTGCTTACGCTCATGCATTGCATGAGTGCTCAAAATAACGAAAGGGAGTGGATCAGTTTGACTTGTACCTGGCTAGTGGTCTGGGGACGAGTCAAGATAAGATTTCAAAGAAGACTAAGTGTGAAACTTCAGTAGATTGAGTTCTCAAGAAAATAAATATTTTCTCTCTCTCGTATTCCCATCCCCCACTTCTTGCACGCAAACACCATTTGGAGACATTCGAGTCACGGACAGCGAGAGATCTTGCGCCTTTATGTTCTTATGTTGCTTGTTTCAATGCTAATATAGACTCTTGCTTGTTATGACTTCAATTAAATTACATGCCTTGATTGCTTTACTTAAAAGTCCTTTTATGGTTGGTAGCATGTCACCACAGAAATTATGCTTATTATCATTTACCTACTCGAGGACGAGCAGGAATTAAGCTTGGGGATGTTAATACATCCCAAATGTATCTATAATTTTTGCTTGCTACATGCATGTTTTGTGTGATATTGTTATGCTTTTGATACACTTTCATAAACTTTTGATCATATTTGGACTAACCTATTAACTCAGTGCACCCCAGTGCCAGTTTCTGTTTTCTGCTTTCTTTTTATTTCAGGTTTTCCCATTACGTAAAATGCCAGAAGAATTCTGGGAAAAAATATATATATATCAGAATACCGGAAGCTTCCAGAGTCCCTAAGGGGAGCCAGAGGGGCCCCACCTGGTGCCCAGGCGGCCAGCTGTGGCCCCCCTGGCGCGGCCTATGGTGGGGCCACATCGGGAGGCCGCCTGGAACCCTGGTGGGCCCCCTGGCTTCCCCCCTTCTCCTATATATTTCCTTCGTCCCGAAACCCCCGAAGACAAAACCCTTTTTCACGATCTCGCCTCTGTTCCGCCGCCGCGCTTCCAAGATCGGGAGCGCTAGAAGACCCCTTCCCGACACCCTGCCGGAGGGAGGATTGACTTCCGGGAGCTTCTCCACCACCATGGACGCTTCTCGGATGATCCGTGAGTAGTCCACCTTGGACCATGGGTCCATGATCAGTAGTTATGTGATGTCCTCTCCCTCTCTTTGTTATTCATGGATTAGACCTTGTGAGCTGCCCTACAAGATCAAGGCACATATGTAATTCTTTCTGCTGTTGCTATGTTGAGTTTGCTGGGATCTGATGGATTATGAGACTATGTTCAGATTGTGATGAGTAATATATTTGGTTCTTCTCTTTTATATTTTTTTTCTTGAGTAATTCTTGCATGTTTTCCGTTGATGTTTATTGCTTTGGAAAAGTAGTAGGTAGTAACTCCAAGAGGGAGCGTTATGCATGATTATGGGTTCATGCCCCCTGATGACTAGCTTGAGTGACAGAAACATGAGTCTAGGGTATGTGTTGTGGCCACAAGGGGGAAAACAACGGTGTTTGTAACCGCGGTTGCAAGGATTGTTTACTTTACGCAAAGTTCTTTTAATGCAGTTACCTGTTGCTTTGGGTTTACACTTTGGGTGGGGCTCGCAACTTAATACCAGCGAGATGTTCTGGATAGATATATCAAGGTGGATGATTAGTAGTAGATGTAGATGGATTTCGGTCTACTTATCTTGGCGTACTGCCCATGTTTTTAAGTCTCTTCCTTTCTTTTGTAGCATAGTTAGCATTGGTTTGCGTCCGTAATCTTGTCAATTGCCCAGCTGTAATTCGTTCACCTTGCATAGTTGTTTATCGTCTTTTGGGAGAGAGACATCACTAGTGGACTTCATGGGACCCCGGTCCATATTTCCACCACTGTTTACACCCTCAATTTACTTCCCGTTTTACTTTCTAGTTGCAGTTATCACTAATATCTACCCTTGCGTTTGACCCTTTGTAAACAACAAGACCGGAGAGATTGCCGACCTCTTTGTACTCGTTGGGAGCAAAGTTATTTGTTGTTGTGTGCAGGTCCACGTCAACTCGTGCTAGTAATTTTTAGCACCGTTGTCACCTACTTGCCGTTATCGGAGTCCTACTGAAGACATAGACCTTGGTATCTTCATTGAAGGAAACTTGTTGTTGCGCTACATCTCAAACCTTCCACTTTGGGTAACCAACGAGGGGCGAGAAGCCATCACAAGGCCGGAGAGATTGACAACCTCTTTGTAGTCGTTGGGAGCAAATTTATTTGCGTCTGTGTGCAGGTCCAGGTTAAGCGAGTAATTTATCTCAAACGGCGCCTTGCTCGCTTCGCCATCTTCTTGTTGCACTTGGAGGCCTACTGGAGACAAACCTCGGTATCTTCACCGAGGGAAATTTGCTGCTATCTACATCATACCCTTCCACTTGGGGTAACCAACGAGGAGGTGTTATCTACACCCATCAGCAATTCACTCCCTTCCTCCCTTATCGATCGAAGAAGACACCTTTCAATGGAGGCTAACTCCCAATGGTTCATTCTCCTCTAGCGATGCTTATAAGGTTTTCTTCTTGGGAGAGTTGGAAGTTGATTATGCCAAGCTTCTCTGAAAATGCTTTGCCCCTCCCAAAGAGAAGTTTTTCTGTTGGTTGGTCATGCGAGACCGTTGTTGGACTGTAAACCGTTTGGCTGCACGCGAGCTTGATCATCATTCTTTCTGCCCTTTGTGCCACTAGGAGCCCGAGACAATTGATCATTTGATGGTGTACGTTCTTTTTCGCGTCAAGTATGGTTCAAAGTGCTCAAGTCCATGAAGTTAGAAGGGTCCACTTCGTTGGTCCTGATTCTATGAGGTTCTTGTGATCATCCATTCTTACACGGATCCCGACCAACCGAACAAAGGAGGTCGTTTTGTGTAGCGGTGATGAGGAGGATGTGGTTAGAGAGGAATGCGAGAGTATTTGACAAGGTTTGCTCCCCGGTCTCTAGGGTGGTCTCTGCAATGGCAGAGTCGATCAACATTTGGTTTCTGGCTAGACATAAGGTGGGTCATAGGGAGGAGTAGCGGTAATTCTTTGGTGGCCATAGGGATGTGATCCCTTCTTACTCTTGTATATGAACTTCTTCCAATCTTAATGAAAATGACGGGCAACTTAGATTGTTGGTTCATGAAAAATAAAACGCATCGGTGTCCAAGTTGTATTTTTTGTTTGAAACAAGTGTGTCGAAGGTGTATCGCTTCACCGTGTTTTACATGCATAGGTACAGCCGTCGGCAACTGAGCATTTTGATGTAGTGATGTATGTGCAAGTCTATATTTGTTGTTTTTTTTTATAAGAAAATGTGTCAAAACCGGGTTATGCAGACCCCATTATTTGCTAAATTGTGCCAAAATCGGGCTATGCAGACCCCATTATTTGCTTTGTTCATGTCAATCATCTCTTGTAAACTGCGCCTAGGAATACATGCATACATCAAGTAACAGCAACAGGAGGAGGAGCAGCAGCAGTACGTATCCCTTTTTTTTTAGGGATAGTACGTATCCCTTGAGTCTTGAACTCTCGATCCATGCGTGTCCGAATCGCAGCGTACCGTCACTTAATCACACAACCACAGTGTGAAGCGCGGCGAGGGAGGCCACCAGCAGCCACAGCTGCAGCCGGTTCCGCAGAGAAACAGGGCCTGCAAAAATACACAGCGCCGCCGCCATTAGACGTTATTCCTAGTTAGCAGTGCTCTCTTGTTTTATGCTGGCTGGAGATGGAATGGCGGTCGATGCAAAGCTGTGTGTGCATCGGAGTGTATGCTGATGCTGTGTGTGATGATCTAGACGGAATGGAATGAGTTGGGTGGGTGCATTGCCTTTGGTGCTGGAAGGAGCAGTTGGTGCAGATGATTTGTGATCATTACCAGGTGGCGCCGTCGACGAAGGCCGCGGAGGTGGCGGCGGCGGCAGCGTAGAGACGCGAACTGGGCAGCCGTTGTCGCCGATGACACCTACACGCTCGAGCAGCAAATCTCAGCCAAGCGAACAAAACGAGGACAAGAAAAGAAGAGTGGTCGTTCTTGGATGCTCCGACCATTTTTCAGTTGGGATCTTACAGTTCTTGACGCAAGGGAGGAAAGGGTTGTTCTTCACATTGGTTGCGCCTGCGTCGCACTCGCACCGCAACGCCAACGGGTTGCCCGGGTCCGTCACGCACTTGCCGTCCGGGCCACAGTCCATGTAGCAGCCTGACACGAAACAAGAGACAGAGGAAGATCAGACGTACTAGTCGATCCCTAACCAAGGTTTGAAATTGAATCGTGAAGGTTCGGAGAGTTTGCATGCGCATGCAGGGTTACCTGTTGCGTTGCCTAGGACTGGCAGCTTCGGGCTGTAGCAGGTGAGATCCGATAGACCTGTTATTTCCAGAGGTTAAAATCGTTGTCTGTCGGATCAATGCATGGTGTGTGATGGATCGGTTGCTTACAGGTGGGGACGGCGCAGGGCAAGAGTGGCAAGGGGAGTAGGATCCCCAAGCCGGTGACATTGACGGGCCAAGTCCAGCCGGCGTAGCAGTCGCAGCCGTAGGTGTGGAGGGTCGGCAGCTCCCTGCAGGTGCCCATGAAGCACAATGCCCCGTCGCACAACGAGCCTCCTGCAACGGATGACCAGACACAAACAGCTTAGCTAGGGTCACCAACTCACCATGCACGCACGGACGCCGTATCTCTTGATTCTCTTGCACCAGCAACCGAGCTAAGGAAAAAGAAGACATGGAGGCGGAGCTAGCTACTGACCGACGACGACGGCCACCCGGGCGGCGGCACAGGCCAACAGGGCCACGAGCAGCGCGGGCATCGCCGAGCTGCCGGAGACTCTCGCGGCGGCGGCCATCTTCTTCTTGTCTCTCACGCTAGGATTTCCTGGGAAAAGTACTAGTACTTCTATGTAGGAGGCGTTTGTTTGTAGGGGGGCTGGCCGATGGCGGCCGGCAGCTTCGGGGCGGGCAAAGCTGGGCGACAGCTATGCGTCGTTGCGTGGGTTTTGTTTTCTTGTTCGGGGTCATAGGTTTCATCACCTGCGTGTCTTCAGAACATTCTAATTTTTTGGAAACGAGAGAAATGGTCCAATCTATTGTGTCTCTCAAAAGAAATTGGGGATGGGACTGTGCCTTCAGTGAGATACAAGGTGGGAAACGACCGTTTAACTATGGACTTTGTCCCGAAGAAAATGAAATAAATGAACTCGGCTATGATGATACTGGATTTGGATTATGGTGTTTTTTTTATATCACACTTCAAATGTAGCATAGGTAGCATCATTTAGATGGAAAGTTAGAAATACGGAGTATAAGCCAAGACCTGATCGTATCCCTTTGGGGTTATATTTTTGAATCTATGAATCCAAAGAGAGAAGTCATACACTATATTCTTTTATAGTGAGTCTAGGTATTTGTCTGTCGTCGCAGAATGTGAGTGAGTTGCGATCCTTTCAAATCTTCCAGAGTATAGATAGAGCCATTGATGTCCAAATACCTTGAGGGAGGCCATCTGGAGTCGATTTTTTTACAAATCGGACTAGCGTCACTAATGAATTGTCAAAAATACCATTTTTTATTGAAATTGTCAAAAAGTACCACATGTACAAGGGCGGCAAGACCGTGTCACCTGTCAACGTGCCGCCACCGGCTGTGACGCCAAGTGACACGTGTCAACGTGCCTCCATAGGTTGTGGCGGCACCACGTATCAACGTGCCACCACCGACTGTGGCGGCAAGTGACACGTGTCAACGTGTCGCCACAGGCTATGGCGGCATGTGTCGCATGGCGTGTGCCGGTCCTACCACCACTGTACATGTGCTCTTTTTTTACAATTCTAATGAAAGATGATCTTCTTGGCATTGCATTAGTGATGGTTGTCTAATTTGTTAAAACTTCTTTGGAGTTTTGTTGATTGTCCAAATGAGTTGTGTAGTTGTAGGGACTGAGAGGGCAACGTGGTGGCTACTAAACTATACTCGGTTATGGACTAGAGTTTCTCTCTCCGGTGCCGCTAATCTCTCTGATTCTTACCACTGGTTGTGTTGAATCCCAGGTCAGTATGGTTGTTGGTGGCTAGGAGTTGATTCCAATGGAAATCCTAAACCTCTTGCATCGGTTTCACCTATGTCACCCTTTTCCCTCCTCGGAGGTGTTGATACGGACCTCTCCCCCTTTCTTCGTTGTGAAAAGGAACGTGAGCATACGTTTAATTTTTTGGGCGTTGCTAAGCGTCAACGGCCTCACAGATTGTCTAATCGTGTGGAGCTTAACCGCCTGATCCTCTTCATCCTCCCCACCTCACAGCATTGTGGCTCTCGCCTCGCGCCTGTTGCAGCAACCTCAATGTTGTAGAAATCCATGACACACGTCTCTCTCAAGCGTTTGCCATCGATGGATAAGCCGCTCAATCCTCATTGTCTCATCGTCGCCCATGCTTAGCTAGGCTAGTGCATGTTGCTGGTCACGACCGTGTCATCCCCATTTGCGTAGTTTAGTTGTTGTTGCATCGTGCCATGATATGGTGGCTTGTAGCAGTGAATTCATCACAACATCGACAATGTCATCTACTTTAGATGCTTCCAGCACAACTAAACGATTGCTAAAAACAACAGGATCTTTGGTGTCCCACCCTTGAAGCATGGGAGCCCACCCTTCACAATTGCGGTCATCTATTGCAGCATCAACGTCTATTGCAAACTCGGCGTCCCAATACCAACGTGAATGTACAAAATCGGGCACCCCTCGCAACACTGAAGGCTACCGCAACCTCGGCTCCTCGGCAACAACAAAATTTTGCAACATCAACAGTCGGTGTCACGAGATGGGATGCAACTCGGCAACTGGTTTAATGGGGTGGGTTGTTGCAACGTGCTAGGCTACAACACGACAACTTCTTCAACAAGTTAGGTTGCAGTATGAGCGCTTATGCCGATGCCCTTCTCAAACACGCGGTGGCGTGCACAGACACTCGTTCCTTTGTTGTGATGGCATCAATTGACGTTGCGTTGTTTTCATCTAGGTTTTTATTATTATTTTCATTATTTTTCTTAAAAACGTTATTTAAAAATCATTGGTCTGAAACTCTACAAAATATAATATGGCTAAAACTCAATAATAATAAAAATATTTTAAAGAAAAATCTCTATACTACATTATATAATGAATCAATATGAAAAGCAAAAATGTTTGTATTTATAATTTATAGGGCTTTACCCTCTCCCAAAGGAAAGGAAGCCCTAACCAGCTATTGAGCGCCTCGGTATAACCTCACTAGCTTTGTCTTAAGCCACACTTCAGATTGATTCCTCCCCCCTTCTCATCGCCTCCCTTTGAGAGTCACCCCTCCTAGATCTCGCCCGACCCAAACTCGGACCTTCGACATCGGTGCCTCCAGTTGGAGAAGAGATATGGGGGAGATGTACGGCGTGTCTTTGTAGATAGTACTGGCCACTGGGTATATGCTGGTGTTTGGCGAGATGGCGAAGAGATGCATGCTACCGACACGAGCGAGCAGCGTTCGGTGGCTTCCGGCGGTTCTCTTCTTGGTGGCGTTGGTGTAGTTCCAGCTGCTACCGGAAGGAACCGTCAAGGACCCCCCCCCCCCCCACCCACCCCACACACACACAAAAAAAGGTCGATGTGCTCCCGGATCTCGGGAGGACCTCATCCTCGCCTCGCTTTGTTACCCCGTGACACCATAGTGGCGAGCGAGCATCACGCGGTTGAAGGGGAATTGGTTCGTGCATTAGGTTCTTTGGCTCATCCGCGGTGGCGATTATTTAGATGGAGCTACGGCGCTAGATGGTTGTCGATCTTCTTCGTAGCGTCGTTGTTTCTTCAGGCCGAAGGGCAGCCACCCCTTTCCTCCCGGACTGAGTGCTATGGGGGGGGGGGGGGCAGTTGCAGCATCTACTTGGAGTTCGTTGCGGCATGTTGCGGCGGTGAAGGCATTGGGAATCCCATGAGGAAAACTTGAGAATGGGCGTATCATTTTTCAGTGATGAGAAAAAAACTACCTGGCTCAGGTACCTAACAATTGAACTGCATCTAAACAACAATTAAGCTAGAGCGAATGAGTCGTCATTTTTCAATGATGAGGAGAAAGCTATCTTAACCATGAAACTGAACGAATGAGTTAACACCATTATTTTTTGGTGATGAGGAAAAAAGTATGTTAGCCATCACTTTTCCATGGCAAGGGAGAAATTTCTAAAAAGAACTCAACACTAGGTCGGTAGCACAACTTCATGTGTTACTCACATGTGACGTGACATCAACAGGTAATCTCATTGTGAGGGAAACTATGATACACCAACGGGCAGGCAAAGTTTGCATGAGTTGTTCACAAGTCTCAAGCATATAACAGCATCCTCAAGGCAAACAAAACCGGGGTATCCACAGAGAGAGAAAAGCTCAACAAAACCATGTACTATACTTATTCCTTACAATCAGTAAACCTCCTGGTAAATTATACGACAAGACTTTCCAAGACTAGAAAGAATATAGGGGGAGCTCTAACGACTAGTTCCGTTTATCTCATCTGTGTAGGGGAGCAGAGGAGGCCTGAGGCGTCTGCGCCAACAACAGCCAGCTCACATATGGTACAAAGCTGCCCTTCAATGGAAGGAACAAACCGGGATCCGCAGTATGGGCACGAGATGTCCTTTTGGCCGCGGTAGATGGGAACGTATGTCGACCCGCAGACGACGAATGGATTTCTGTAGTCATAGTTCAGCTCACAGCTGTCCTGCTTGCCGTTGCACTGCTGCTGCACCTGTCGAGCCTTCTTCGCTTGGACCTCGTTGGGGCTGTTCTCCAGAAGCAGCCTTGCAAAGTGCTCCGCGGTCGCGAAGTTCTTCTGCTTGTAGCATAGAGCCATGGCATTTGAGAGCACAAGCCTCATGTGAACCCTCTGAAGCTTGCAGTTGGTGAAGTAGGCCGCCAGTTCCTGTTGCCGGTTGACATTGTCTTTCAGTTCCTTTCTCTTCAGTTCCATTCTTAGACCAAGAACATACTCCCTCACTATCTCGATCAACTCCTTCACTTCATCAACTTCTCTCCGTGAGTCCACCACAACAAGGGGAATGGTATGCAAGATGCTGAGGAACTGTCTCAGCGCTTCTGGGAACTTTCCCTCGGTTGTGGCTTTGTAGGCTGCCTTGAGTCTGTCTTCCATTTGTGAGAAGGTGAAAACTAGTGCAGGAGGGCCCCTCACGTTAGGACTTGCCGACTCACTCCAACCTTTCTCAACAGCAATTGATATAACCGGAGCAGTTGCAAGCGCACGAAGATATGAATGACTGCCCATATGAATATCTAGAAACAAGGGCTTCAGGGGAGCAAAGTTCTTGATACCCAACTGGCGGCTGAGCAACCTCATTGCAGTGTCAAAGTTCCCTGCCGCTGCATGCTCCCCAGCAAGAGAAGATTTTTGAGTCCAAATTTGGCTGACGGGCATTCCTGGTGTAGGGGCAACAAACACAGTGGAGCGAGCATTTCCAGCAGCTTTTGGGGTCTCTGATTCAGGCAATTCCAGATCTTCAAGATCCCAACCACCTTCCTCATCACCCTCCTCATTCGCTTCACCCTCCTCAGGATCAAAACCATCACCACCCCCATTTGCAACTGCATCACTTGCATCCACAATATCCAAGTCCTCATCACCCCAGTCAGCACCAGCTGCTTCATCATCTTCCTCAACTTCTGCTCTCCCAGTAGCATCGAGTCCACCCTCAAAAATGCCACGCATCACCCGGAGCAATGGCCAATCAACGCTGGAAATGAGAGGCGCAGGCGGAATCAAAAGTGAGCGAGATTTTCCTTCGGGTAGAGATGGAACATTCTCACCCAACTCAGCAGCAAGCCTTTCAGCAATTTCAGTGAGCCCATGAGTGGCTGCAGTAGCATAGGCAAGAGGAAGCTGTCCAGCACTCTCCAGGATTTCAGCTCGCTTCCTAGCATCCCCAAGATACAATGCATTGTGGAACTGACCCATCAAATTGTTATTCTGTCCAGCAATTTTGCACATGAAGCCCACCTTGTCCATGTAGCCAGTAATAAGATACAGAAAAGCCAGTCTATCGAAATTCTTTGTCCGCTGGTATGCATATTCCACAATACCAACATTCCCCTGCCTCAGGGCCTCAATTCCCAACCTATACCAGTGATCTTTGTCATCAATCTCTTTTGCAGAAGCCACTGCAATCTGGATGTTGCCACTTTCAAGAGCTAGATTAAATCTTGTCTTCTCATCTTTCACAAAGTGGAGAGCAACTTCTGGAAACCCTTTTTGTTGTAAATATGAAATCACTGCCTGCCCACACAGCTGTGAGCTCTTAATCATACTCATAACATGGTCATAACGTTTCCGGAGAAGGGCGAGCTTGAAAATGTATTCAGAAGCATCAACTGTTATCATCTTGTTCTTTCCATCACGATCCAGACAGAAAATGTTGTTCCCAATAACCCTTGTTATGTAAACAGGGACATCAAGGGTCTTTATGATCCCACTGTCTCCATTGGGAAGACAGTATTTGATATGGTTCAAAGTAGAGTAAATAAAAACACCGTTCTCATCCCAAGCGCCACTTTTCACACGAATGGTTTCATGCAGTGTAGAGCGATGGACAAGCTTCTTGCTGGCTATAACTACTGCATGTTTGCTCAGCAGTGCAACATATTCCATGTCACTGGACCAAACTACATATTTAACACCAGGTGCCTGGAGTTCACCAAGAACTAGCCTTTGCTGTAGATCAAAGATGGTCACGCGATCTTCAGCTTTGCACAACAAATTACCAGTCCCAGCATAATAAATTGCATCAGTCGCAATGGGAAGAGGACTTTTCTTCACAACTTCATTCTTAAGATTCTTTACCAAAACTTGATTGCTACTCTTCTCAAGGACGGCAAACCTATTCCGTGCCACAAAAACAGCTGAGCCACCAGCTCCCTTCTTTGCCTCTTGCAAATAGTCAGCCCTGCCAGCAGAATCCTTGGGAACAATGTATAGATCATATGAGCCCCCATCCACGTCAGAGCAAATCAGCACAGCATTTTCCGTTGGACTATAAGATAGTGTCCTGGGTGACTGGTTCAAGCTGACTGATCCAGGTCTTCTTATTGGAGCCACCTGAACTTCCTTCTGGGTGGAGTACTCAAAGAACCGGAGGAATCTGTCCTTCACATAGAACACAGTATCAGCACTCACGCTGAAAGCTGGGCGTTCCCTCTCTAATTTAAACACAATCATTCCACTGTCATGACCAGCAGCAAGAAGATTCATTTCAGGGTGGGCAGCAAGGATCCAGAAACGGTCATGTTCCCGCCTAAATGTCTGAATGCCAGTTCTCTTTGTGGCATCCCAAATGCGGATGCTTTTGTCTTCTGAGTTCGACACAATGATGTCTTGCTTCGCATGGAACATCACGCAGGACACATTATTCATGTGCCCCCTCAAAGTATCAACTTCCCAAGCCTTGGTATCTGTCAGAAAATATCACACATCATTTTATTGTTTGTTCAATTCTACCAATACTCGACAAAAAAATTAGTGCTATACTAGACCATCAATTTACAATACTCGACAGAAAACGGTAATTTGACGATTTGCATATAATTTGCTCAGCCTTAACAATATGCAGAGTATCATACTGGATCTTCAATGGGTATATGCATGTAATCAGTCATAATCAACAGAAAAGATATTGGATAATTATGAAACATGTTTCTTGCATTCAGCTAGTTTCAATGACAACTGATAATTTACTTAATATTACTTTAGATAGACCGAGGGGTAAATTCTAAGTTCTGTACAAGCAACATCACTTAAACAGAATCAAAAGAGGAAGTCATGAGCATTTGTTCAAACTGTCTTACATGAATATGCAAATTATTGTTTACGTACAAAAAAAATAGTTAAAGAAGTGATTGCGCCTTTACCATTCATTCTCCACAGTTTCACTTGCCGGTCATCTGCCCCAGAAACAATGAGTGGTAATGTGGGATGAAATGAGGCCCAGTTGACTCCCCTGTCATGGCCTTCCAAGACATATTTCACAACCGCATCAACACCCCCAAACAGATCAGTGTTCATCTGGGTGAGACGCAGGATGTCATCCGCAGGTGACACCGTCTTCTTCCTCAGAGAACCAATATCCCAAACACGAACGGTCTGATCTAACGATGCTGACACCACCAGGTCCTCCTTGGGGTGGAAAGACGCGCACATGACATAGTGATTATGCCCGGTGAGTACAGCCACACAAGTACGTGACTGCCAGTTCCAGATCCGGATTGTCTGGTCATCACTGGCACTTACGATCCACGGGTACTCGTGGTGGAATTGCACAGTACGAATGTAATCGAGATGCCCAGTAAGCGTAAACAAACAGCGGTGTGTCTTGTAATTCCACACCTTAATCTTGTAATCGTCACCTGCATTGCATCACAAACAAAAATCTTAGTTCAAATTTTTCATGTTCCAGCCTATGAGCCACAATTAAGCTAGTGATACTAAAAGATGCATCACGCTAACCAGAGTGGACCCTCGTATCATCAGTCACACAATCCCATCGTGGTTTTGTGAAAGCTAATGAGCATGCATTGGCTTATTTGATCAGCTATTCTATATTCAATTTCAACTGGCTAAAAAACTGTGGCGATACCAGTCACTAATAACAACCAAATGGCACCTGACGCTCCAAGTAAACAATTCTAGAAACAGCAATGATCATAAAGTAAGCACCGCATCCGACCAACCCATTCTACAACTTAGGATTGCTTTAACAACTACCACTACACATCAAGCGCGATCTAATAGCGTCGACGGATCGCACGGGCATCCAATGGCCTCGAAAATCGCGCACAAAGTCGCCAATACAAGGAAGACTCGGGGCCGGAGCGCGCAGCTCCGTATCCGCAAATGGAAAATCACGCGCGAACTGGACAAGGGGAGCGGGATCTAGCAGAGGGCGGTACCTCCGGAGACGAAGAGGGGCTGGGTGGCGTGGAAGTGCACGCCGCGGACGGGGCCGTCGTGCTCGTCGAAGCGGTCGAGGAGGGTGCCCATGCGGTAGTCCCACATCTGGATCACCCCGCTGTGGAGGCTGGCGAGGATCCATGGCCGGCGCGGGTGGAAGCTCAGGCCCTTGACCCGGTTGCTCTTGGTCTCGAACTTGGTCAGCATCTTCCGTTCGCCCGCCGGGTCGTCGTCCCCGGCGACGGCGGCGGCCCCTGGCCCTCGGCCGCGAAGAGGAGCGGGGGAGGGTGGTCGGTGGATCTGGGGCGGAGGAGGTCGGGGAGAGAGAATGGCGATGAGTTGAGAGGAGGAAGGTGCTTTAGATCTCGGGGAAGAGGAGATCTGGGTTTCGGACGCGGCGGTGGTGGCTGCTGAGGTGGTGCGAGGCGGAGAGGCCGTTCGATTCTGGGGAGATGCGATCTGGGCCGTTGGAAATGGTGCGCCCTCGTTGTCAGTGACACGTTCGCTTGCCGCAATCTTTTTTTTTTCTTGAACGTGCTTGCCGCAGTGCTAAGATAAGCAGTTTGGTTATGACCAATTTGTAAGAAATTGTAATTTCACAAGAGGATGTGAAGGTACCATTGATCTGGTTAGAGAAGTGCTTAGCTCTAGGGGAACCATACAAAATTGAAAAGCCTCGAATTATAAAATAATCATCATTTTAGGTTTTAGGTTAAAAAAACTATATTTCAGATTTCATTAAACGGTTGGTACTACAAAAAATGCAGGTTACCTTAAAAAAACTCGTAACCCTGATTCTCATTTTTTTCGTGTTGTTTACGGTTTTCTTTATCGTGTAAAAATTATTGTTGGGAGTGAAACTTCAGCAAAAATCGCTCCAGTGACGTTGAACGCATGGTCTCTACAGCGTCAAGGTTCCATGACGATGGCCAAGCAGGGGAAGTGCTCCACCCGGGCATCTCAACCACGGTCCATGATGGCATCACCATGGAGCAGGCTCAGGCGCACTTCAACGCCGTTATGACAGAGGAGCAGTCGACACGAGCATCGTTGCCAGCCTCCTGATAGGTGTAGGTGGGCCGCTCGACCTTCTCGCGCAACACCGGCTGGCGGAGAGCCAGATCTACGATGACTTCACAAGCGCGGTGGCCTTGGCGGTTATGCCGGCGAAGAACCCAAACTTCATTGAGCAACAACGCGCGCTCTAAGAGGCCATGCGTTGTGCTCGCGCTAAATTCAATGTGGCCATGATAGAGGTGGACGCGAAAGTAGCGCAAGCGATCACGGGCGTCTCAGCCTGTGCATTCGGTTTTTTCGGTTCGATTCGGTTTATATGGTTTTCAGTTTATACGGTTTTTATACTTTGGTTTATACGGTTGTATACATAGATACGGTTCGGTTTCGGTAATAACCACTTGTTATCGGTTCGGTTTCGGTAATAACCAAAATAACCAAAGTTGACGCGATTTTGAAGTTTCAAGCAATAAATTTACACATGGTTTGATACATAGGAGACATGACAAGCAACGGTCAACAAGCCAATATTTTGGAACAACAATATTTGGAGACAGTAATACTGTGTGCAAATTGTAACAGCCAACACAGGAGACATAGTAATTGACTAATTGCAACAGCCAACAGAAAATCAATATGTCTTCTCGCCCTTCGAAGGATCAATCCTCCGTGGCTGGGGGTCCATCATCTTCAGCATATACTTACAAGTCATCCTCACCACCAAGTTAGCCCCCTGGGTAGAGAGAACGAACAAGATTAACATACACATGTCACATTGTACCTATTCCTCAATCTCTAAAATTTAATATCAGGAAAATGACCTGCACGCGATACTGTCTCACAAAGAAATGACAGTTATTGGTAAATTTGGTCAAGCAATATGCACCATGAGACAAAAAAATGTAGCCTGCACCGTAGCTAGAAAGACATGTAACATCGAAGGGAGCAATCAATATCATCGACAATGCATGAAAAGAAATTAAATGTATGCTAGCATTTCATAGAGCAGAAAACAGTCTCCACCTACAAATATAGTGTGAATTCATTGACTGAGCAGCACAGCACGCATACACCCAAGAGCAACGTCCAACCTGGCAATCAGGTACTACCTCTGTCCCATAATATAGTATCGTTTTCTGAACTAGACTAGCTTAAAAAACGTTACTACATTATGGGACGGAGGGAGTACATTTTTATGAGCGGAAGTTCTATTGTCATCTTTCTAAATCTGATTACTACTTGTACAACACATACCAAAGTTGCCAGGCACAAGCACACACCAAAGTTGTCATCTTTCTAAATCTGATTACTACTTGTACAAATTGCCCAGTTTTGTTGCAGAACACAAAGCACATCTTGCTAGGTTTCATTACTAAATGCGAATCGTGAAAGTTTCTCTAAGCAGAAGCTCTAAGACGATCATCACAGCGTGGTGCTGCTGCTGCTGTTGGGATACGGGGCAGAAAACATAATTTTTTCACACCTACGGTACCCGAACCCAAGATCTATGCTATGGCGATGTAAAGTAACGGAGGGAATCGATGTTCATACATTTGAAGACCGAAAGAGGGAAACGTTCTTACGAACGTGGTTGGCGTAGACTCAGAACTACGACCTCCCTGTCGTGTAGAAGACCACCACCGGCGAGGATGACTCCCGGTAAACCTCCAGCGACGAAGCAGCACCACAGGTGTAATGCCTCGAAGGGATTATACACGTACGGCACAATCGATGTTCCTCCCGGGCTCCGAACCAGACGAGCAGCGGAAGAAAGACGGCTACGGATCCCGACTCCGGCAGAGCGACGGCCTGCCTTATGGTGGAGAACTCCAATCCTGGTGTAGACTCCAAACAAGGGGAGTCCACTTCCGGAAAAGGAGAAGGAAGAAGAAGGAGATCAATTGTTGTATGGAAAAAGGGGGTCTACCCCTCTATATAAAGGCCAAGGGGGGGTGTGATCCCTCTTCCCTCCCCCATGTGGGACTAAACCCCCAAGGGGGGAGGGGTGCGTCGGCCAAGGGGGGGTTGGGCCCCACCCCTTGGCGCCAAGCCCAAGGGGGGGAACCCCCTTCTCCCCTAATGGGCCTCAAAGGCCCATATAGCCTTTTCCATTATTTTTAATTATTTAATAAGTTTTAAATATTTAATTCAGATAATTAAATAATAAAAACATTATTAAAACAATTAAACTTTATTTTGAACTATTCAAAATGTCCGGAAACCATTCCGTCCTCCTCCGGAACTATTCCGGTGATTTCTCCTATTTCACCGATTGATCCCGTAACTGTCCTATGCATCGATTGCCCTTAAGTGTAACACCCTAGCGGTCCGGGAAACAGCAGACATGGTCGAGACTCTTCTCATTGACCAATGACTAGTCAGTTGGACCTGGTTACAATCCTTGACAGCCCCTGCGCTTCCATCGAATGAGCTTCGATCGCTTTTGGAAACCGTTAACGATACGACGTAATCCCTTTGTTCTGCGGTACTTTGTTTGTCCGAGGTTTGATCGTCGGTATCCCACATACCGTGTTCACATCTCGTTCACGACAAACAACTTCTCTCGTCCATGATCATTGCATCTCTTGTGACCTAGTCACGTCCTTGCAAGGGGTTGATGCAATATCACCGAGTGGGCCCAGAGTACCTGTCCTGTCATAAGGACTGACAAATCCCGCTTTGATCTATTAACATACTCATCAACCGTCTATTTTGGAATACCCAAAGTGCACCGTTATAGCCAGCATATTTCAGTCAGGCGGTGGGATACAAATCAAAGTCTCCTCATAGATCGTGATTACGTATGATCATTACGGTCTAAGGACTAAGCCATACGTTACAAAGTCATAGCAACGCTGAACTATGTGACTCGATCACATTGCATTACTTTAGGTGGGTGTCTGTCCATCACATCATTCCCCTAATGATATGACCCCATTGTCAATGGACTTAAGTGTCGCCATGATCAGGAAAGCTTGATCAATCAATTGCCCAATGAGATAGTTTACCCGAGTTAAACTACGGACCATATTTTATACTACACCTGTATTAGTGTTTCCAAGTAATACAGTTATAGCACAGTATAAAACGTATTATGAACAAAACGGATATGTGACAAATATCTTTATTAATTTGTCTCTAGGGCACATATCCAACAGCTGCTGCATGTGCACTGCACGCATGTCCGTCCGGGAGGATTGCTTCCTGCGGTGCAACAGGCGTGGCGTCCTGTCGTCCGCCCGTCTGTGCGCGAGCCCAGGGCCGGAGCCAGAATGTCGGACACACGACGCAGGCACTGCCAAAGCCAGATCCCGGGCAATGGGGTGAGCCCGGTGCGATGCGAGCGTACGTGCGGGCGATGCGATGGATGGATTTGATCGGAGCAGGTAGGCAGCACTTGCTTACCAATACCATCTTGTCGTGGACGCCGCCGTGCCGAGGACGTTGGACGGCGCCGCGCCGAGCCGTGCCGTGCCGACGACACCGCGGCGCCGGAGAAGCCGGCCACCCCGAGACGCTGCAAGATCCGCCGCCGCCGCTGGATCTCCCTCCTCGTCGGGCACACCGCACACGAGCGACACGGTATGGGCTTCTGGCTAGTCTAGGGTTGCGACTTGCGAGTTGTGTGTGACTCGCCGCTTGAAGTTGGGCTGGGGCTGCCTGGGCTGGTGTGCGTGCGGTGGTGGCTGGGTGGGCTGGGCTACTTTCACCCTTAAAAACACTTGGGACTGCTTTCGGTTTTGTTCGGTTAACCGGTTTTTTCGGTTTTAAACCGAAAAAACCGAATTCAATACGGTTTCATATTTTGAAAACTGAAATTGAAACCACAAACTGAAAAAACCTAAATTCCGGTTTCAATTCGGTTATTTCCCATTCGGTTTTAGGTTTAGGTTCGGTTTTGCACAGGGTGACGGGCGACAACATAGGCAGCTCCGCGTTCCATGTCGGGTGAGTTCGACACGTCCACGTCGGTTGTGGACCTCATCTCCACCAGCGACTTTCATATGACAGGTGATTGCAAGAAGAAATAGCGAAACATGAGAGACAAACATAGGCACCTCTCGTATCTCATGTGGGCATGCTCCGTGACTAGCCGACATGCTTTTGTGTCAAATCCGGAAGCTTAACTGCAGGCGACCGACTTCCTGAGCACTTAGAGCATCTCCAGCCGCGCCCCCAAGAGGCCCCCAAGACGACTTTTTCCGCGCCGGGCGGACGAAATTCGCCCAGCCGCGCCCCCAAGAGTCCGTTTAGCGTCGGATTGGGCCAAAAGTGGATCTGGCGATCCCAAGCCAAACCCAGCGCCCTGGGGGTCTCTTGGGGGCGCCGGATGAAACGGAGCGACGCGTGGGACCGCTCTGTCGGCGTGATAGGCCCTCCCCTCCCGCCATTTTCCCCCCTCCCCCCCGCCATTTGCCCCCGTCTCCCGCCATTTCCCCCAGATCTTCCCCCATGGCGCCAAAGAAGAAATACGAGCCCCCTCGCCGCGCTGACGGCGCACAAGTTCCGCCGGCCAAGAAGCCCAGAAAGCCGAGAGCGTCACCACCAAGGCCGGAGGGATTTACGGACGCCGAGTGGCTCGCCGACGAACAGCGCCGCTCGTTTTCCACGACCGACCGGCGCAACCGCCTCTTGAGCCAGAAGTCCCAGGAGATCATGAAGGCCACGCAGGAGGCGACGGCGAAGAAGCTGGAGGCGACGGAAGCCGCGGCGGCCGCGGCGAGGCGTGAGCTCCAGGAAACACTCGCGTAGACTGCGGCGGCCAAGGAGTCAATTGCGGCGGCGGCGGCTCTCCGCTCCGGCGGGGTGCTGTTCCCTCTCCCAACTCAGCGGAGCGTCGCCTCCCCCGCCGGCAACTTCTCGCCTTCTACGCCGGCGGCATGGGCGGCGTCGCCTGACCACAGAGGCTTCAACCCCAACCTCTGCTTTCCCCCACATGCCTCTGCCGCGGACAACCTCGGCGTCCTGCTCGCCGGTCTACTCGCCGGCCTACGCGACTACAGCACGTCCTTGCTGCGTCGAGAATCCATCCCGTTCTCCACGGAGATGGAGGACATCATCGCCGCGGGGTCCGAGGCACACGTCGTCGTCGGTTCAGAGGCCTTCTTCGCCGACGACACCAACTTCGCCCAGCGTGACGACGAGGAGACGCAAGACTTTGAGGTGGACGACGACGAAGAAGAGACCCAAGAAGCGCCGGAGGAGTTGGTCGGCAAAGGGAAGAAGAAGAGGAAGAGCGGCGAGCCGTCCTTGAACCGCTACAAGTGGACGGCCAAGGAGGACGAGTGTCTCACCGAGTCATGGAAGATGGTGAGCTTGGACCCAATCACCGGCTCCAACCAAAACGGCGACACATACTGGAAGAGGATCAAGGCGGCTTTCGACGAGCGCAAGATGGTCGACCCCAAATTCAAGGAGGTCTACATGAAGCGCGGCGCGAAAGCCATGTCAAACCACTGGGCGGCAGTGCAGACAGCGTGCAACAAGTGGCACGGCATCCAAGAGGAGGTGAACGCTCGGCCGGAAAGCGGCGCCAGCGCCGACCAAAAGGTATGATCTCGACGCGAACTCGCCGCAATCTCGCCCGCCTGTACTGACATTCGTTTGGTAGTATGCGCGCATGTTCAGCATGTACCGAGATGACACCGGCACCGAATTCAAGTTCATCCACGTCTTCCCGCTGATCGAGATGTGCGACAAATGGGCGGAATGCTGCGTGATGCTCGCCAAGACCAAGAACGGCGTCTACGACCCAGACGCGCCGGCGCCGCCGGCGTCCGAAGGGCGCCCGGCCGAGGGTAACAAGAAGGCCAAGGCGTCGAAGGCCGCCCGCCGGCTGCCGAGCGGCTGCAGTCGGCCATCGAGAAATGCATCGCCGACGCCGCGAGCAACGCCGCGATCAGGGAGGAGGCGTCCAGGGCGAGGTGGACCGAGCTTTTGGGCAAGCAGGACGCCAAGCTAGACCTCCTGAGGAACACGGCCGCCGCCAAGAAGAGGAACACTGATCTCGCCTTCCTGTCGACAATGGCGACGATGGATTTGGGATCGGTGGACGCGCAGATGAGAGTCTGGCTTGTCTCCAAGCGCGACAAGATTTTTCCCCAGATGGCGCCGCCAGTTGTCACGCCCACCACAGCCCCGCCTGCGCTGGATGTGCCTGCCTCGCCCACGGCGGACACGCCGTCCACGCCGGTTGAGACATTCGGCGAGCAACCGGCTTCTGCGGTCGACCTGGACGACCCACTTTGAGCTGTCGGCCGGCCTACTTTTTGTTTCCCGCCTAGATCACGCCGTCTGTGGCATGCTTGATCGCCGAACCATGGCATGTTTCGCCGAACTTTGCTGTTTTTTGAAGCGGCACGTCGTCGTTTTCTTGGGTTCGACCTTGGGGGCGCGGCTGGGGGGAACTCGCCCCAAGACCTATCGCCGCGCTGAGCGCCCCCGAGCGGCGCTAAAAATAGCGCCGCAAAACGCCTTGGGGGGGGGGGCGAACGGCTGGAGATGCTCTTAGGTTTCTTCTCTACCGGGAGCCTCAGAGTTAGCATTCAAGCATCTTCAATTCCGAGAGCTCACGCCCTGTTGTTTTTGACTAGGTTGAAAGAAATGTACTTCTATTTAGTTTCTTTTTATGAAAATCGTTCGGTTTACATATGTAGAACATATTTGAATTTTAATGAACCCCATTCAAATTTATACGAATTTGCTTGATTTTTATTAAACTGTGGGCAAACGCTTACGGTAAAGATTGGATGCTGGCTTCGAAATGTCTGCAGGCTGGTCCTGTGTTCGTTTGAAGAGTTGATTGATATTGAAGATGCCCGAAGCAATTCAAGGGAAACAAGAACGCGGGAGTTTTGGCAAAGTCTGTGGCGAAGCGTCGCGGCTGGTACCAAGAACATCTTAAGATTTCTGAATGCTCAAAAAAATTCATAAGATTTCTGCTTTCCAAAGCGAGTAACAGAGGGTTTGAATCGCCCACGAAGAAGTTGCGATAGGAGCTGACCAAATCGTGAGGCGGCAGAATCAGAAAGAGACATATCGGGATACACGATCAGTCACTCAAGCTTTGCCGATGTAGCCAAGCTCGCGACATTCCCAACCAACTCACGTTTCTATCAGAGCAGGTAAGAATCGAAGGCATTTCGCTGAAGCACCACATCGATAAATCTCTATTCTCATACGCTGACTCGACCGCCCGCCGGTTAAATGAACGAGGAAGAAAACGACGCGAGCAGCTCCAACTCGGACCGCATGGAGCCATGGCTGTTATCTCCCTTTTTTTTTTTGCGAGTGGAGCCATGGTTGTTGTCAGTGCCGCCGCGGCTGCTCGAACTCAGCACCACATGGAGGAATGAATGGAGGAAGATGGAATTGGAACCCAGGACTTGTCCTGCTCGGCCATCTACCTACCTACCTACCCTGCTGCAGCTGCACTGATGACACCATGGACCTTACCTAGGACTCAGTACTGCTACCTGAGCGTCGCCATCGCCGGGACACCAGCATCTGATCGCCGCCTGATTCGTTCCTCTCCAGGGACGCTTCTCCGCGTCAGCAGATCACCCGATTCTCTCCTGTCCTGCACCAACATCCCATTCGCCGTGCAGAAAACACCACGGCAGAGGCAAGGCATATATCATGTGTGGCGTGATCCTTGTCCTTGCCAAATGGACAACAAGATCCGATTCAACCATATAGGAAATGAAGCATCAAGACTGAGGATTGAAATCCCCTGAAAATCCTCTAAAAATCCTGCAATCCAAAGACGGCCTCAAGAGTGCCTGCAATTGCACTTGCTAATGCATTTTACCAACTACTGGAGAGAGCAGAGAAGTGTTTCACATCACACATGGACAGCTAAATATCACAGGAAACTCGAAAAGGAAGGAAGATGAAGCAACAAGAAACAAAAATCAATGTGATTCACGCTTGAAATGAGGTGCGGAGAGCATCATCAGGACATGGTTACTGAAGCAGCAGAGCCGCCTCAGCTTGTGGTTTCCTCCTCGCGGAAGGAAATGATGGAGTAACTGTGTGCGCGCTGACAGAGATACAGGGATACACCGTCGCCGGAGCGCCCCTCCGGCGAGCAAACAAACACCATGGACTGACACACCACCTACACTCACCGGACAGACAAGCGCTGCTGCTGCTGCTGCTGCGGCGTCTCGTCCTCCGGCCTCTGAATTAGAACAACACGAACGGAGAAATGCCCCACACACACACCGAACAGACCGGGCACAAGTGGAAATGTTAGCTCGCTCTGGCTCCGGCGCGGGCTCGGGCTCTCACACGAAGCCGACCTCGGCGAACTGCGGGCGCGGCTTGGCCGTGTTGGGGCCAGGGCGCGGGAGCAGCACCACGCCTTCCGGGAGCGGGTTCTTGCGCGGCCGGCCTCGCGGGCGCGCGATCTTGGGCGGCGCGTCCGGGTCCCGAGGCTTGGGCGGGCGGCCCCGCCGGCGTGGCACGGCGGGGGCGGCGGCGGGGACGGGTAGTCCGTTGCTAGGAGTGAGCGCCTTGGGCGGGCGGCCGCGGCCGCGCTTGGCGGGAGGCATCGGCGGGGGGAGCGGCGCGTCGTCGGATTCCTCCTCTTCCTCCTCCTCCTCGTCGTCCTCTTCCATTTCCTCCTCTTGGACTTGGACGGGGGGCCTGGAGGGCGGCGGGGGGAGCGCGTATTTGCCCCCGGCGACGGCGACGAGCTCGTTGGCGGCGGACATGCGGGAGAGGTGGGCGGCGACGAGCACGGGGTGGGACGGCGGGAGTCCGCCGGCGGCGCCGTGGGTGGCCTCGATGCGGCGCGCGATGGCGGCCTGGCTGGAGCCGGAGCCGGAGACGTTGGCGTTGGCGTCCCGGAGCGACGCGATGGCCTCCACGATCATCTGCACGCAGCACAAGAGGCCAAAGAAGTCAATTTTCCCAGATCGGTCGGGGCGCGGGCCGCAGATCTGGGCAAGGAAAAGCGCGCGCGCGGGCGGCGAGAGCTGCAGCGGCGGCTAGGGTTGAGAGAGAGGGGCGGAGGGGCGGTTGGTGGCTTGCCTCGGGGTAGGTGGGGAGGACGACGAGGTCGGCGGGCGCGCGGGGCGACGACTCGTCGCCGCTGGAAGTGGCCATGCCCCCGCCTGAATGCGTCGCCTGCAGAGCAGCGCGTGTGCGACTGTGCGCGTGGGAGTGAGGGAGGGGATTTGGGGGGCGCAGCGCACGGGGATCTGGCAGGCAGGCAGGCTCGATCGAGTTGAGGTGAGGTGAAGTGAGGGGGCGGGGCGGAAATGGAATGCAAGTACGGTCTGTCTGGGCAAGGAATCTGTCGGGTGGTACCGGGCGGGCGGCCGGGCGGTTGCGACCAGCTACTCTTCTCACTTCTCAGAGCATCTCCAGCCGTTCGGCCCCCAGGACGTTTTGCGATAGGTCCTGGGGACGGCTATCCAGTCGCGGCCCCAAAACGCGCCCCCCAAGTTCGACCAAATTTCGTTCAAGTTCGACGGAAGTCATGAACATAGAGCAAATTCGGCGAAAATTCATTAATATTTGGGGGATTTTACATAATATGCGATAATATTTGGCCTACTGTTACATAGATCCATCAGAAAATTAAAAACTAGGATGGTGCATCTGCTGCACCATCGACGCGGCTCGCCTCCGCTGCACCGTCGACGCTACTCGCCTTCGCTGCACCACCGACGCTGCTCTACTCCGTTGCACCATCGACGCCGCTCGCCGTCACCCCTTCATGGGTACTCTATGCGCGGCTGGTTGCCGTCCTGGATGTGGTAGAGGACGGAGACGAGCGTGCGCCCCTCGGCGCTCCACCCCCGGATCCGGCCGAGCCGGTTCCCTTGGCCGGCCACCGGCTCCAGACCTTGGACGGAGACGAGCGCCTGGTTGCGGCGCTCCTCGAAGTAGGTCGTCCAGCGCGCAATGTTGTTCGGCGCATTCGCCGGATCGGCGAATTCTTCGGCGGTCATGGTGGCGCGGACGGCGAGAACCTCCCGCTCGAACTCCTGCCCCTGAGGCAGAGGCGGCACCGGCACGCCGGTGGCGCTGAGCACCCACCCGTGCGGCAGACGCATGCCTACCGGACAAGGGTAGTTTCCCTCGGCCAGAAGGACGGCCTCGGCGCGGGTGAGGGCGCGGCGGATGCCGTTCTGGTTGCGGTAGGGATTCATGGCGGAGCAGCGAGAGGGGAGGAAAGAGGAAGAGTGCGGCGAGCATGGGAGGAAGAAGAGCTGCGCGGTGTGTCTCTCGACGGCGAGCCCGCCCGCTTTATATAGCGGCGAAGGGGTGCATGCGGCTGGACACGCGGCAGACGAGCGGCGGCGATTGGACTGGACTCCGACGCGCATTGATTCCCCTGCGGCGGCGTCAGAGCGAGGAAGACGAGGTGAATGGATGAGCACGCCGCGTCGGAAAGAGGCCGACAAGTGGGGCCGTTGGGAGGAAGCGCGCGAAAGGCGCCCGTGATCGCGCGGTTTCCTTTCATCCGGCGACCCCAAGCGACCCCCAGCGCGCTGGGTTTGGGTTGGGATCGCCGGACTCAGTTTTGGCCCAATCCGGCGCTATTTGGGCCCTTGGGGGCGCGGCTGGGGGAATTTTCACCCCACGGCGCTAGTTTCGTCGTCTTGGGGGCCTCTTGGGGGCGCGGCTGGAGATGCTCTCACTCGCACCCACCCACGCACGCACGCCCCCACCATCGATCGATCCCGAGTCGTGCGTGCAGCCCGGCCGTTCCACCGGGGCGGTGGCTTTGTTTCTAGGAAAAGGATCCGCATCGTCCGACCGATCGATTATATGCTGGATCGGACACTTTTGTGAAGCCGACAAACCTCTTCTTACATTACTAAAATATTCATCTCAACATCTTCATTAAGTCATGCACATCTTCATTAAGTCATGTATTTAAATCATCTATCCCACTAGACAGTGGCGGAGCTTCCAAGAAAAAACTGGACGGGCCGGCTCAAAGGAAAGCACAACTATCAGTTCACAACCCTCTCGATTGAGCTACGGCAGGTCTGCACGAGATGCCGCCTAGGGCGATGGTTGTTTCCTACTATATGCATGCGCCGCTGCTAAACCTTGTGTGGAGGACGTTGTCCATCATTACCAGCAGTGGCGTAGCCTAGGTTGAAGAGACGACGCGAGCCAAGTGTTTAGCTACAGTAGTACAACTACAGTCAACAAAGGATGCAGCTGCTACGCCCCAGGCCATGGCCATGGTAGCCTGGGACCTGGCTACGCCCCTGATTACCAGGGACTGCGCTTCCTCGTACACTACTGGCTTGGATCGACCGTGAAGGCAAATAGCCTGAATAGGTTGCTTGCTTAGTGGATTAGACTACAAATCATAAGTATCAGTTTGCCAAGATCCTGGGCGGGCCACAGCCCGGGTTGGCCCCAACTAAGCTCCTCCCGTGCCATTAGACCATGCAAAATACATCATCAATCTAATCTCCCATCACTGTTTTCCCCTCTCGCTAGGGTTTTGTGTCTCTCGCCGACTTGGGCGGCGATCTAAAAAGTTTCCGATCTTCGTCGCTTGGCTCTTCCTTCCGGTTGATTAAAGGCCGCCCGGCAGATCCCTGGTGGTGCTCGCGCGGGTAACAATGACGGAGCCAGCGGGATCCGAGGAAAGCATGACAAACAAGTCTGATCTAAACTCTATGATGGAGCACCTGGGGCTGCAAGAGGAGGACCTCGATGATGTAGTTTTCGAGGAGTTCGTGGAAGACCCGCAAGCCAACCCTAGATGGCTGGCGGTGGTAAAGGTCTACACTGAGAAGAGGTATAGCAAGACAACGTTTTTCCGAAGCATGATAGCAGCATGGGATCTGCCGATCGAGACAAGGTTCAGGCCTCTGGAGGAAAATCTTTACTCCATTAAGTTCAGATGCTTGGCGGAGTGGGAGCGAGCAATGGAAGGCGGACCCTGGAACTTCAGAGGGAACCCGGTGCTGATCGCTGAATATGATGGTTTTACGAAGCCTACATATATAGACCTCAACTTCTTTGAAATCTGGATGCAAATTCATGATTTGCCGGATGGGTATTACCCGCTGATCAAAGCCCTAGCATCAAAGGCGGGTGAATTTGTTGCCTCAGAACCGGCGTCGCAGGACTTCCAGGGTAATTTTGTCCGTGTCAAGATCAAGCTAGATGTTCGGAAACCTCTGAAAAATCATGTCTCTATCATTAGGGGAGGAAAGAGGGAGATCTTCCTAGTGCAATATGAGAAATTTCCGGATTGGTGCGCTGTGTGCGGATGTTTTGGTCATGTGTTCAAGGAACATGGCACAAGGCTCCACCCCCCCTCCGCACTTGTGTTCAAAAATCTGAGATCTTCCTGGTTTTTTAGACCCCGTGCTCCTAGATCGGATGCTCAACCTTCAGGAGGGGGGTCTAATATTTTGGTGAAGGTAACCACTCCCAATAAGGACCTGCAGTCCGATGATCTAGGTGACAGCAAGGCAGATGAGGAGATGTATGATGCAGACTGGAGGAAGAGGGGGCTGATGGCGAAGGATGACCTTGGTGACTCGCCAGATAAACCCTTGGGGACACTGTTGGTGGGAACTCACCCAAGCGCTGTCCCTCCCAGTCCTCCTCCGAAGCAAGACCCGAAGCGCTCCAAGACTGTAGGAAGTGATCCTAAGTTTTCTGCGAAAGACCCCAAAAACACAAATGCAAAATCGGCGGGCCTCCCGGAGGGGCACCGCCGGGCGCAATGAGTATCATAAGTTGGAACTGTCGCGGTTTGGGTAACCCCGCGACAGTTAACGAAGCGCGCGATTTCGCTGCGAAATTTACCCCGATCATTTTGTGCTTGATGGAGACTCAAATTTCCAATGACCGTTCTGAAGCACTTGTTACTTCTTTGGGGTTTGATCATTCCTATGCTGTTGGGAGTGATGGAAGGAGTGGTGGTATTGTCATTTTCTGGAAGGATTCAGTGGAGATTGAAATTTTGGATACATCCAAATATCATATTGACACGAAGGTCAAAGGGATTGCACCGACTGATGTGCGAGTTACTTTCATCTATGGGGAGGCGCAAGTAAGCGAAAGATACAAAACGTGGGACATGCTTAAATCGATCGCTGGCAACTCGGGTCTTCCATGGCTAGCGCTTGGTGATTTCAATGAGGTGTTGCATCAAGGGGAGTATGATGGTGTGAACAGGCGTAGCCAAGCCCAAATGGACGGCTTCAGAGACGCCCTTGACGTTTGTGGGTTGGCTGATCTTGGTTACAAGGGGAGGAGATGGACCTTTGAAAAACGCGTCGCTAGGGGAACTTTTACCCGAGTGAGGCTGGATCGGGCTGTCGCCGACCCTGCTTGGCGCACGCTGTTCATGGCATGTGAGGTGACCAACACTGCTGCTGCATCATCTGATCATGGCGCCATAGTTCTGAAACTGGATGAGTCGGCTGAATACAGAGCCCCAAAAACTTTTCGCTATGAACAGATGTGGGAGCGTCACCCGGACCTCCCTGATTTTATGCTGGAGGCGTGGAACAGCAAAGGGTCGACCGACTCGGTTGGCTCTCTTGGGCCAAAGCTACAAGCTCTCTCTGAGGATATCATAAACTGGGATAGAGCTACCTTTGGCCATGTTAAAGGGGAGATCCGGAAGCTGAAGCAAGAGGCGGAAATCCTCATGAGTCTTCCAGGGCGCATAGCGCCAAGCCTTCGGGAGACAGAGATAAAAGCTAGGTTGGTTGAGCTGTATTGTAGAGAAGAGATCATGCAAAAGCAAAGATCCCGTGTGGACTGACTGAAGGAGGGGGACAAGAACACCCATTTCTTCCAGTTGAGAGCATCAGCGAGGAGAAGGAAAAATCGGATCAGGAAACTGGAAGCGGATGGGGGCGTTGTTGTAGAAGATGAAAATGAGATGGCGACAATGACCCAGGAATTCTATAACAACCTCTTCACCTCTGAAGGAACGCATAACATGCATGAGGTCATCGACAAAGTACCAACTAAAGTGTCCAGTGATATGAGGACTGCCCTGGACGCCCCGTACTCGGCTGATGAAGTTAAACGAGCTCTATTCCAAATGGCGCCATCCAAAGCCCCGGGGCCGGACGGTTTTCCGGCGCACTTTTTTCAGAAGCATTGGGCGATATGTGCGGAAGAGGTCACCAAAGCTGTTTTGATGATAGTGTCGGGTACTGAAAGTGCTGAGAGCATCAACAAAACTATTCTTGTACTGATCCCGAAGGTAAAAAATCCCACACTGTTATCACAGTTCCGCCCCATAAGTCTATGCAATGTTCTTTACAAGATAGCATCCAAGGTGATTGCAAATCGACTTAAGGTGGTTCTCCCCCACATTATATCGGAAGAGCAGTCTGCTTTTGTGCCCGGGCGTTTGATCACGGACAATGTAATCGTAGCTTATGAGTGTCTCCACTTCATGAAGAGAAACAGAGCTAAGAAGCATAGGCATTGCGCTTTGAAGCTAGATATGATGAAAGCCTATGACAGGGTCGAGTGGAGCTACTTGGAAGCTATCATGTTGAAACTGGGCTTTTCAGATCGATGGGTCTCCATTGTGATGGGTATGGTGAGCTCTGTCTCCTATTCGGTGATGTTCAATGGCAGAAAATTGGATGAATTCAAACCATCCAGGGGGTATTCGACAGGGAGACCCTATCTCCCCTTATTTGTTCCTTATTGCAGCAGAGGGCCTCTCGTGCCTCCTTAACTCTGGTGTTCAGTCATCTCAACGTGATGGTCTTCATGTGGACCCTACGGCGCCTCCGATCAACCATCTTTTCTTTGCAGATGATAGCCTGCTGTTTTTTAAGGCCAACATACAAGGGGCGACTATGGTGTCAAACTTGTTAGCTTCATACAGTGCAGCTTCTGGCCAGAGAGTAAATCCTACGAAGTCAACTGTCTTCTTTAGCAAAGGCTGCCCGGAGAGTGCTAAGAATGAGATCAAGGCTTTGTTAAATGTCCCCAATGAGACTCTCAATGCAAAATACCTTGGACTTCCTTCTGATGTTGGTATCTCCAAGAATGGTGCTTTCAAATATCTAAAGGAGAGGTTGTTGGGAAGAGTGAAAGGGTGGGTGGAGAAACTTTTTTCTTCAGCTGGCAAAGAGGTTCTGATCAAATCAGTCGCTCAGGCAGTCCCAGTTTACTCAATGTCCTGCTTTAAACTGCCTAGGGGTCTCATTGAGCAACTGAATAAAATCATCCGCCAATTCTGGTGGGGAAGTAGGGAAGGAAAACGAAAGCCTGCATGGGTCTCATGGGAGGACATGACTAAACCGAAGCATATGGGGGGACTTGGCTTTAGAGATTTCGAGCTTTTCAATCTCTCTCTTCTGGCAAGACAGGCATGGAGGTTATTCACCAATGAAGAGTCATTGTGTGCAAAGATGATGAAAGCAATTTACTACCCGTCTCGAGACATTCTGTCCGCTGAATTGGGCTCCCATCCCTCTCTTATTTGGCGCTCAATCCTGGAAGGTAGAGATGTCCTAAAACAAGGACTGATCCGGAGAATTGGTAATGGCAGAACCACATCTGTTTGGGGGCACAACTGGATTCCTAGGGAGATTAATATGAGACCTCTGGCGCGGATCAGCCTTCACCCACCGGACTTGGTCTCAGAACTGATGGATGCTGCCAATCGATCGTGGAACTCTGATACATTGGAGCAATATTTCCTACCTGTGGACGTTGAAGTAATCAAGCAGATCCCTCTCCCTTCTATTAATTGCGAGGATGTGTGGACATGGAGCTTTGAGAAGAATGGCTCCTTCTCCGTTAAATCATGCTACAGAATGCTCTCGGCTACGGTGCTCCGGCGTACCGACTGGTGGGAGGGAAGGCCTGGACACTCGAACCCAGAACAAGACTACAAGGGCTGGCGGTCTCTCTGGAAAGTGAAGGTCCCGGGCAAGGTGAGACACTTCTTGTGGCGACTGGGTAGGCATTCGATCCCAACAGAAGATGTCCGTAAGAGAAGGAACATGGCAGTGAATGATGCTTGTCAGCTTTGCGGAGCACAAGATTCTTGGAGGCACTCGCTCCTTGAGTGTTCGTCCTCAAGGTGCGTTTGGGCTTTAGCGGGTGACGACATCCTTGACCACTTGATTGCTACTCGGGAGGGGAGTGCAAAGCAGTGGTTGTTCTCTCTTATTGCTATTTTGAAGCACAATGAGTTAACCCTGGTGGTGGTGACGCTATGGGCAATCTGGCATGCTCGCCGAAAAGCAATTCATGATGATGTTCATCAAAGTCCCCTGTCAACCCATCTCTTCGTCAATCACTTTATCTCAGAGTTGCAGGATCTGGAGATGGAGCCCCTGACTCGCCGGGATCAGCAGAGAAGGACCGGCTCACATGAAATATTGAACCGAAGCCTAGCAGGAGAGAACAAGATTGAGGTGTTTGGAGGAAACAACAGAACTGGCACAAGGGGAGTTGTAGCAGCCATTGTTCGAGATGGGGGAGGCGGCTATCTGGGGTCGTCTGCGTGTGTCTTCGAAGGTATACAAGATGAGAGAAGCCTTGCGATTATGGCGTGCAAAGAAGCGCAATTTCTTGCCCAAGACCTTATGCTCCAAAGGATAAATATTTCCTGTGAGTCCCAAGAAGCTGTTGCTGAGATCAACAATCGTAGCAAAGGAAGGAATTGCCTGATTATCGATGAACTAGCTCAAAACTTAAGTTTATTTTCGTCTTGTCGTTTTACTTTTGTTAGAAAGACCACTACTAGAGAGGCCTTCAAGGTGTTTAGATTTGCGTCTTCGTTGAATGTGGGTAGGCATGTGTGGCTGTTGGCACCACATGATCCTATTTGTATCCCGTTGAACTCGTTGGCGGTGGTTTAAAAGGTGTTTGAAAATCTTAAAAAAAATGCAAAATATACCCCATAAGCAAACTTATAGATTAAAATTATTTTTACATTAGTTTATGCATGTAACACTATCAATACATGCATGTTAGTCATCTTTCGCCTTTTTCTTTGAAATGATATATTGAATATTAATACAAAAGTTTTTATTCTATTTTTATACTCGTTTTTTTATTAAATTTAATTATTTTAGCAACTACTTACGCATTTTTAACAAAGATACTGCATCAACGCACGGGGAGCCATCTAGTTTGTAAAACTTTATTAACTCAAACTAAATTAGATTAAAATAAATAGAAGAACTTTAATGACATCATCTCAAGGTCTTATAAACACGTCAAAGAACAGGAGCAGTGATGGAAGGTATCAAAATATTATGACCGCATAACATAAGAGTCTACACTAAGGTCGATCAAAATACAGAGACACAAAGGTCAATCCGTCACGCACAATACTATTCTATCCGAGCCAATCACTGCATTACGCTTCGAACAACTGTTCATACCGTTCTAGAGAATACCTTCCTTTTGAAGTATCTGAATGAAATTGTTTTATTTGTGTTGTTGCTTGACGTGAACTATGATAAGCTCGTAAAAAATACACAAGCTCGTATGATTATTGTGAATCTGCGATCTTCTTGCACAACCACACATACATACTTGTTAAAATCTTTAGTATCGAGGACGTGGGCATAGCCCAGTGGTTGGGGTTGTAGAGGCGCACCCTAACAACTAGAGTTTGATTCTCTGTCAGAGATGAATTTCTGGTATTCTCACGCCAAGCCCGCTTCTTCTATATCAGTCGTGTCTAGTTCCTCCTAGACACAGTTTCATTTTTTTTAATCTTTAGTATCGTGCATTGCCCACTTTTACCTTGAGTATCGCACTAGATCGCGACAAGTGATGTGCATAAAAGCGTCATTTATCAAGCGCGAAGGAGTTTGAGGAATTAACTAAAATAAGTATTCGCTAATTAGTTTTTTTTAGAATATTGATTTCGTTTTTAAAAACACCTCTACAAAAAGTTAAACACGGCACATATCTCCCATTTTCCGAACGGGCTGGACTGCGTTTCTTCTTCTTCCTGTAGGCCCATCAGCCCACTAAAACCCTAAACCCGCGAGCCAGCCGTTCGCTGCTAGACCATCAAACTCTCTCTCCCCCAACACGACGGCGCGGCGTTTCCCTCAAAAGAACAAGGAAAAAACACGACGGCGCGGCGAGGTCGGCGGCGCGGACGCGAATGGCTTTCTGGCAGGCGCGCGACTTCCTGTTCTGCGGCGTGTGCGGCACCCTCCTCGACTTCGACTCCATCCGCTCCGCCTCCTGTCCCCTCTGCGGCTTCAAGCGCATGGCGAAAGGTCTCCCCCCTCCCCCTTTCCCCAGCCCCCCAAGTTTACTCCCCATCTTCCTGTCGTCAGCTGTGCCGAACCTCGCGAAGCATCCTTGTATTTGGCAATTCAGTGGATAATCCTTGACGGCCCTTGTTTTGTGCAGAGATCGAAGGGAAAGAAACTCGGTACGCTATCACCGCCGAGGTACGGCCCTCTCTCTGGGTGTATTGATGGGAAAATTGGATCATTTGCGATGTCTTTAAAGTTTAAATATACCGCGTTAGTTAGAAGGAATACTGCTAAGCTATTGGAATTGGGATATACTTCTTCAATCTTGTGGAATCCATGGGTTAGCTTCATCGATGGAACGCTGTGAAAAAATTCCATGAATTAAGAAGTAAGTATTGATTTTCTAGCTCACTGTGTAAGCTACCCTGGGACTGTAATGACAATTTTGATATTGGGGGTCTAGACACCTGTTGTTTTTGCATCCTGCTAGCTTGTCTTTTGCAGATTCTTTTACCAGCCAATACAAGTTTCTGCTTTAAGAACACGCGTTTGATTCTGAATCATATCTTGTCTTGTCGACAGGATATCAGAAGAGATCTAAAGATCAAACCGTTTGTGGTTCTTGAATCGGCGCCAAAGATGGACGTAGTTGTAAAAAATAGCACGGTAAGTTAAACTGATTATTCTTTTCTCAGCATATATAATCTAATGCTGTACTACTGATTATCACTTTTTTGGATACAATGTTTTTCTAAAGAAAGAAATTTCGGATACCATGTTCACTTCACCCATCTTGTTCTTCCTTGATAGGTAGAGCGACCCTGTCCTAAATGCAACCATCCTGAACTTGAATATTATGGGAAGCAGGTTATTTACTAACCTTGAGCATTCGATCCTTTTTTTTGTTATGCCTTTTGTCTTTCTAGTTCTGAATCTGACATATACCTTGTGGATGTGTACAGTTGCGGTCATCGGATGAGGGGCAGACTATTTTCTACGAGTGCCCAAACTGCAGGCATTCATACAATGAGAACACCTAAGGAACAAGTTCCTTATATGGCCACAAGGAAAATCGATGTTCAGTGTTTTGGATCCTATTCTAATTTTGAATGTTATCTGGGATATGGTGATGTGCGCTTTCTATCTAACACCTTTTTGACGGAACCTGTCTTTGATGTACTATTTTCTTGAATGTGCCCTTTAAAAAAAGAGTTGTATGTGCTCTTACTTTCTAAAGATGAAGGTGATTGCTGCATTTCTATTCAAGTTATACACACTTGTACATTGATATTATTTCATTTTTGTGTCAGTTGCCTGAAAAGTAAGTCATAAGTCGGAGTACATATTTTATTTTCGGCTAGATTGAGCTAGATTATACTAACATGGACGTTACCGTGCCAGCACAGAAGTACTCCACTTAAATCATTGGATCTCTAGCTAATTAGTTTGGTAAATATATACTGATACTGACACCCAGAAATCTGGAGCATTGGCATTTGACAAGATCGACAGCAGTGAATGTTATCGCGACAGTTCTGAGTACAGAGAGACCTACTCCATCCGCAGTGATATGCCCCAATTACGGCAACTTCTGAGACCATCTAGTCATCTACACCTTCGCGGGTTGTATTCTAAATACAGTAAGTAAACCTTGACAAATTTTTTTAACGGAGCTACGGTGGGCTTACGCCGACCTGAACCATTTTCATTATCATAAGAAGGTCGAGATACAAACACAACGGCTACGAAAGTAGCACCCAACACACAACAAGGACAAGAGAAGAGAACCAAAAGCAAGCTACAACAAATAGCCAACACCGAGAACTTAGCACCCAATAGCAGCAGGCAGACCAAGAAGAGCGGGGTTTAGCATTGTTGGATCAGCCGAAAGGAAATTTGACACCGAGAAGAAGACGCCTGCTGTCCTGCGATTACTCAGCACCTTGAAGAGCTAGGAGAGTCGCAACCACCATCGAAGGGCTTCTCACTTCCTAGCCACGTCGCAACAAAGAAGGCCGTAGACCGTGCCGAAGGGCAATCTTCCACCGAGACAGCCTTGCACCTCCTCTGAGCCACACCACGGCCACCATCACAAATAGAGATATCCAGAACACTATGCGAGGCAACCAAACCTCAGGCGTCATCGAAGGGTACCAAACTCCGAGACCTCCCCATCGCCACGAGCACCCAAGAGAGGGGTCAACCGACAACACTAGGATGACCAAGGCATCGGTTGTCGCCATAGATCACTTCCACCACCACCACCGAACACCCCAACAATCCAACAACCGCTCCAACCCAGACCTCAAACAACCAGCACGGATCCATGACTCCAAGACAACGCCCCCAAGAGGGAAACGCCATCGAAGATGCCGTCGTTGTCCGATCCAGAGGAGGATCTTAGGCTTTCGCCTGGAGCGCATGAGAGAGCGAGCAGGAGAGCTCCACAATGATGCCTTCATGAAGGGTAACGACACCCGAAGGCGTCGCCATCATTGTTACCAACAAAGTTGACACTAGGCTTTCGCCTGGAACATCCCATCCCAGTCATCTCCGCATAGCCAGCCGCCGAGTCCGGCAGATCAGACCTCCCTGCCCTCCAATCAGACCATGACGAGCGTCCCCGCTAGGCCAGAAGGAGGCGTCCGAAGCCACAGTTGCTCACCTCGAGCACCTGCACATACCGGAGTCAGGTTTGGCCAAGCTGCCACCATCATCCAATCCTCGCCACCTCCACCACACCCCACCTCCTCCACAGCAGACCCCGCCGACAACACCACCGCCGAACCTCCAGCCGTTGCCCCTGAAGGCTGATGACCGTGCAAGCCGCCGCACAAGAGATAGCCAGATCTGGAGGCAGAGTTCCCCCAGACCGAGCCAGGCAGCAAACCTCGACCACTGTCACCGGAGCACAACGCTGCCCAACACCTCCGCGCCAACCTGCCGTCTCCCGACGCGGCCACGGGACCACTGGCCAAGGAAGCCGCCGCCCCAGGGGAGCCAGATCTGGCGCAGGAGCTCCCCTGGACAGAGCAGCGATGGATCCCCGAGCGACTAGCCATCTACGCCCTCGCGCCGCCCGCGCCGCCGCACAGCGCCACCCCACCGCGTGCGGCCCAGACGCACGCGAGTCCCCGCCGCCAGACGCGCCCCGCGCCGCCACGCCCATATGGGAGGAGGTACAACCGTCCCCGCCGCCGCCAGCGCCGCGTGGGCTTCGCCCGACAATGCCCTCCGGCGGCGGCGGGAGGAGAAGAAGGGTGAGTGTGCGAGGAGCCGGCGGCGGCTAGGGTTTCTCCCGGGCCGCCCGACGCGGGGGCGTGATGACGGCTTCTCGCCCTTCGTTGGTAGGCCCCAAGTGGAAGGCGTGATGCGGTACAACAGCAAGTTTCCCTCAGTAAAGATACCAAGGTTTGTCCCCAGTAGGACTCCAGAGATGATAAGTAGATGTCAGCGGCGCAACTGACGTGGACCTGCACACAGACACAGATAACTTTGCTCCCAACGAAGTTCAAAGAGGTTGTCAATCTCTCCGGTCTTGTTGTTCACAAATGATAAAACGCAAGGGGATAATGATAACAACTTGAAAGTAAATGCAGAAAAGTAAATATAGCTTGGAAACAATAATGAGGATATGGACCGGGATACGTGATGTTCGCTAGTGATGTCTCTCTCCCAAAAGACGATAAAAATGCTATGCGAGGTAAACAAATTACAGAAAGGCAATTGACAGGATTAAGAACGCACCGCAATGCTAACTATGCTACAAAAGAAAGGAAGAGGTTCAAAAGCACGGGCAGTACGCCAAAGTAAGTAGACCGAAATCCATCTGCATCTACTACTAATCATCCACCTTGAGATATCTATCCAGAACATCTCGCTGGTATTAAGTTGCGAGCCCCACCCAAAGTGTAAACCCAAAGCAACAGACAACTGCATTAAAAATAACTTTGCGTAAAGTAAACAATCCTTGTAACCGCGGTTACAAGCACCGTTGTTTTACCCCTTGTGGCAACAACACATCCCCTAGACTCATGTTTCTGTCACTCAAGCATGTCATCGGGGAGGCATGAACTCACAATTTAGCACAACGCTCCCTCTTGGAGTCACTACCTACTACTTGGCCAAAGAAATAAACAGCAACGGGGAGCATGCAAGAATTACTTAGGAACAAAAACATAAGAGATAAAAACCAAATATATTACTCTATCACAATCTGAACATAATCTCATAATCCATTAGATCTGATCAAACTCAACATAGCAATAGCAGAAATATTACAAAGGTTCCTCGATCATGTAGGGCAGCTCACGAGGTCTAAACAATGAAGATCAAAGAGGGGAGGAGAACATCACATAGCTACTGATCACGGACCCATGGTCCAAGGAAAACTACTCACGAGACATCCGGGGAGCATCCATGGTGGAGAGGAGACTCCCGGAGGTCAATCCTCCCTCCGGCAGGGTGCCGGGAAGAGGTCTTCTGGTGCTACCGATCTTGGAAGCGCGGCGGCGGCGGAACAGAGGCGAGTTCGCGGAATAGGGTTCCTCTTCTGGAGTTTTCCCGTGACGGGGGATAAATAGGCGAAGGGGGGCAGCCAGAGGTGGACCAGGGGTCCCAGGCGCCCCCCTGGCGCGGCCAGGGGTGGGGCCGCGCCGGGTGGCCGCCTGCCCCCCTGGCTCCCCTCTGGCTCCTCCCGGGCTTTTCTGGAAGCTTCCGTCACGCTGATTTTTTATCTGAATTTTCCCGAATTTTTCTGGCACTTTTTATATGGGGGAAAACTGAAATAGAAAAACAGCAAAAAACTGGAACTGGCACTGGGGTGCACTGAGTTAATAGGTTAGTCCAAATATGATCAAAAATGCATGAAAGTGTATCTAGATCATAGCAATATCACACAAAACATGCATGGAGCAAGCAGAAATTATCGATACGTTTTGGACGTATCAACATCCCCAAGCTTAATTCCTGCTCGTCCTCGAGTAGGTAAATGATAACAACATAATTTCTGTGGTGACATGCTAGCAACCATAAAAGAAATTTGAAAAATAAAGCAATCAAGGTCATAGATTCAATTCAAGTCATAACAGGCAAGAGTCTATATTAGCATTGAAATAAGTAACGAAAGAACAAAAGGTGCAAGAGCTCTCGCTGTCCGTGACTCGAATGTCTCCAAATGGTGTTTGCGTGCAAGAAAGGAGAATAGGGAATACGAGAGAAAAAAGTATTTTTGTGTTGAGAACTGAATCTACTAAAGTTTCACACTTGGTCCTCTTTGGAATCTTATCTTGACTCGTCCCCAGACCACTAGCCAGGTACAAGTCAATTTGATCCACTCCTTTTCGATATTTTGAGCACTCATGTAATGGATGAGCGTAAGCACGAGAGTTGACACTTAGGATGGCAAAGAGAGAAATATGGTGGAGGAGGAAGACAAAAAGAATGAGAAAGGCTCACATCAATGAGGAAAATCATAGGCAAGAGATGTGTAACAACCCAGTTTTTGCAAAAATTAAAATTTTTGTTTTCGGTGTGAATTGTTTGATTGCCTGATTTGTTTGCGGTGTTTGCATCCCCGATTTATCGATCGGCGATTATTTCCCCCCCTCTTATCTCGTATCGGACGGAGACCGACCCTTGCCACCCTGACACTCGACCTTTGCGACACCGGGTTTCGCCCGATCACCGTCGCGAAAACCGCACGAGACCAGCCGCAGCCAACGGAGCGAAAAACCCCGTTTAATAATTAAACGGGTTATTTTTATAGCGCGCCGGAAAGTGTTTTCGGGATGGTTCCAGCGCGAGGTGAACGCCGCCGGCTCGATGCACTGATCGCGCAGTTCGAAGTTTTACTCGAATCGGAGTCCGTACGGAGTCTCGGCGGTCACGAACGCGATCACCGGACACGCGAGAGGGGTACCGAGGGCGTTTGCGTAAACTGGCCAGCCAACCTGCCTATATAATGACCCCCACCTCCCAACCAGCCAATTAGGGTTCCCCCTCTGGAAATTTTCAGCCACCCCCTCCACTTTACCCAGTTTTGCCTCCCAGATCCCCAGATCCCGAAATTTTTTCTCCCTGGCAATTTTGGACCGTCGGATCGCAAATCGGAGGGCTACGGGCGCGCCACGTAGCCCCTTCCCTCTCCTCTCTCCCATGGACGCGCCCAAGCGCCGCCGCCTCGTCCGGCCACTTCCGCTGGCGACCAGGAGCCGCGCCGGCCACCTCTCCTCTCTCCTCCGCGCTCTCCTCTCCTCCTTTCCTCCTTCCCTTCCTCCTCTCCCTCTCCTCTTACCTCGCCGCCTCCTCTCCCTACAGGTCCGCGCCGCCCCCGCCATGGATGGCGAGCTCGAGGAGCTCGCGCCGCCCCTGGAGCCGCACAGGTCGCCGCCCTCCTCGCCTCCGGTCGGATCCGGTGGAGCCGGCGCCCTCCATTCGTCCTCGCCCCCGCGGCGCCGAGCCGTTCCCCTCCACCGCCTGGCGCCGCCATCCCTCGCCGCCGGTGGCCGGCGCAGCCGCCTGCGCTCGGGAGGAGGCCGAGCGGGAGCAGCCCGAGCCAGACTCCCCGTTGACCTGCCAGGTGGGTCACGCCCCGGGCCCTGCAGCAGGCGCCCCAAGCCCATCCAGCAGGCCCCAGCGCCAGGCCAGTTGGGCCGGCCCAATAGTGAGGTCCAGCCAGGCCGCCCCTTATTTATTTTATTTTATTTTTCCCCTGCTGTTATTTTTTTTCTAAGTCCCTGTTAAGTACTGCTGTTAGCCGTTTTGCGAGTAGATTAACGAGTGATCCGTAGCTCCGATAAACGTGCCCCCAAAACGAAAGTTGCTCAGTTTTGCGTGCTCTAGCATTCGTATGTAGAAAGTTTTTCCGTTTGAGCTCATCTTGATTGTGTAATTGTGTGCTAAACAGGGCATCAGGCCGTTAAACTGCTAATTTTCCTGTTTAGATGTTGCTGTTAATATTTTGTTGCAACTTTGCATGATGATTGTAACAAATCCATGAGGCCTATTGCATTGATTCCTTTTGCGTTGCGTTAAGCAATGTTTCTACTTCGGTTTCATGCATTCACATGCCATATTTGCTTGCTGCATCATGTTTATATCTTGCTCCAAAGTAGCTATCCTGATGTTATTGTGCTGCTGTTGCTGAAACTGTTATTTTATTGCAACTTTGGGTGACGATTGCTTCGCAACCGTTTATCGGAATTGAGTGATTCCAATTGCATATTGTTAAGCATGATGTCTACTTTCATTACATGTATTGCATTGCCATGATATGCTTGCTGGTCATATAGTTGTTGAGCTCCTAAGTTGCTATGCTGCTGTTTTTGACAGCCACCTCAGTTTTTCTCTAAGTTTGTTACTTTGTGATGCCATGTTGTTTGCTTAATATCTTTTGATCTATGATGTCTTTTTGCATGATTCTTTTTGCCATGCCTTACCTGTCATGTCTACTTTAATTGCAAGTCATTTGTGAGCATGTTTGCATTGATTATCCTGTTTATGCATTGCTCTAAAGTATGCTTCGTGATGTTGGCAGTTTGTGCCCGTAACTTGTTTTGCTTGTATCTTCTTAACCGTAACTCCGTTTGGAGTGTGCCTTATATGTAACTTGATTAGTTTTTCGTGTACTTTGTGTTTGTGCTATTGTTTGCTGTTGTTAACCAACCTAAAATATGGTTTAGGGAAGAACAGTACCAAATGTTTTAATCATCGTGCGACACTTAGTGTATGCCATGTTTAGGTTGTGCCTCACATAAATTGACTAGCATAGATAGTTTCTTTTATGCTTCACCTCTTGCCCTGTTTATGTGCTATGACATGCTTGCTTGAGTTTCCATGTTAACAACCGTTGGTTGATCACCTGTAGCTAAGCAACTTGAACCACCGTAAACGTGCGGTATTCGTCGTGTGTGACCGATACCCCACTTAAACTGTTAGTAACCGTTCTCGATGATAGATCCGTATCGCGTTGCCGTGCCTTGTGTTGTCTTCTTTATCTTGTGTTGCCCCGTAGTAATAGATGCTTGCTCGTGGATTGCTTTCTAGTGTTTATCGTCTTGTGTGCTCCCGCGGGTACCTCTCGGAGACGATGCGAGCTTGCGATCGACTACACTTTCGGAATCCGACTTATCAACAGGCAAGGACTATACATTACTTATGATCCATTCTATTTCAACCAGCGGTTTGCATGCTAGTCTAGGTTAGGTTCGATGTTTGATCCTACCACATGTTTACAACCTCTTTCAAACCGATACAGCCATGTCCCTTCCCAGCAAACCTTGTACTGCTATGTTACTATTGCTCGTTGCTCAGCCCCTGCTTAGTATGCATGCTTAGGATGCTACGATGTTACCCTGTTACTCCTTGGTTTGGGATATCACATTATTATATTGTTGTTGATTATATGATTATTATAATGTTGACTATATTCGACGAAGGATGGAAGGTCTAGGCTATCCCGCCCCGACGCTTTGTTCCATTCGAGTCACCTAGGATCCGAGTTCTGGGTATTGGTTTTAAGACTGAGCGTGCCTAATCGCGTGTGGGATTTTATGGGGTCCCCTCTTCTTACCTACCTAGCTTCAAACATTTTTAGAGGAGGCCCAAGCTGATTTACCATTTGAAACCGTGTGTGTGCTGGTCAGCTGCCAGTAGTTTTCAAACAACTCGGGCCAGCGGAGACTTAGTTCCTCTGTTGGTCCACACTTGGTGAGCTAGGTAAGTCCCCTGTTATATAGGCGAGACTAAACCCGACCTTGGCCATACGGAAGAGTCCGATCCGAGAGCGTGGCCAGCTTTTGGATTGGGTGTCGACTCCCCGGGGGCCACCCGGATTTGTTCGTTGTTAGTTAGAGGGACCTGTCGTTTCGGATCTCTTGGAACTAAATCATAAAATGGTTGCCTATAATGGGTAGCAACTGAGAGAGATAGGCGAGCATGCAACGCCTCGTAATGGGCAGTTGGTACACCCCTGCAGGGTTAAATCTTTTCGAGAAGCCGTGTCCACGGTTATGGACGACTTGAGACCTAATCCTTGTTCATAGACAACAACAACTGAGATAATCTTAATATTACTTGATCAACGTGCGTGTGCCTTGACTGCTTCTTCTTCGTCGGGATGCGAAGAGGAGGACAAGGATAGGATAGGTGTTATGTTTGCGTAGTAGGTGGATAGCAGACTTGTTGGAGGCGATTCCTCATCGAATGCTTGGCTTCTTATCTTACTCTCTAGATCGTTAGCCACTTCATAAAATGCTAGTGCGGCAGCAACCTCACCACTTACCCCTTCCTTACCGTAAACTACTAGTTGTCCTAGAATGACGAGTGATGAAGTCCTTGCTGGGTCAGATGACCACTACAGTTGGATGCTGAGTACTTCTGTACTCATGATACTACCCCCAAACTCTTTTCAGGGTTCTGATCGACAACAGGTATGGTGATCGACGTTTCACGTGGAGACTCGACTACGACTAGTTAGGCGGATCCCGGCGGAGGGCCTGGACCCGTGTGGTTATGGGATCGATGTTTTTCTCTTTGCCAGTAGGCATTTGATTGTAGTCTGTACCCAGACATGTATCTTCCGCTGTTGTATTGTATTAAGGCAGTTGTATGCTGATTGTATGAGATGTTGTATCCTTGTATCTGTAATGTTGTGATATCATGTTGGAAATCCTGGGCATATGGCTTTGTCATATGTCGCGGTGGGATCGATATGTGCTTCGTCCCCGGATCTGGGTGGAAAAACCTAGATCTGGAACAGTACCGCATATCGGGCCTTACAACTTGGTATCAGAGCCTTACCGACCGTAGGATCCCCTCTCTGGCCGAAGTCGAGTCTGGACAAAAACTATTTTGTAGTTACTAAGTTAGTTGTCGGAGAGTAGGAATCTTTTTACTCCTTATCTTTGCTCTGGTCAGGACAAGTGTCGTAAGTGTTTTATTCTCGTCTTATCCCTTTCAAACTTTAGGATCTCGAGTGTGTGGAGTTTCGGAACCGTTACAATGCCTTGCTTGCAGCGTATTGTCTCGATTCCGATCTCAGGTTGGGAATTCCTGTAGTACCTTTAGCTTCTCCGATTTTGGGTATCATCTGGGTCATCCATTGCCATCCCTCCTTTTGCCCGGTGTTTTTACGACTTGCGTCGAAAATCACTATCCCTTGATCTGGTTTCGCGATCGTTCTTCCTCTTGACACCTGACGGTTTCGACCTTCAACGTCGCCATCTCCCTGCGGAAAGTTTCTCGACGGAAGTTCGACGTGGACATGGAGTAGAGTCCCTTGTTGGTGGTGTTGAAGATCGTCGTCTCTCTTCTCTCTTCCCCTCTCCCCCGGATCGTCCTGGATCTCGGGACGAGATCCCTTGTTGGTGGTGTTGTATTGTAACAACCCAGTTTTTGCAAAAAATAATTTTTTTTTCGGTGTGAATTGTTTGATTGCCTGATTTGTTTGCGGTGTTTGCATCCCTGATTTATCGATCGGCGATTATTTCCCCCCCTCTTATCTCGTATCGGACGGAGACCGACCCTTGCCACCCTGACACTCGACCTTTGCGACACCGGGTTTCGCCCGATCACCGTCGCGAAACCGCACGAGACCAGCCGCAGCCAACGGAGCGAAAAACCCCGTTTAATAATTAAACGGGTTATTTTTATAGCGCGCCGGAAAGTTTTTTCGGAACGGTTCCAGCGCGAGGTGAACGCCGCCGGCTCGACGCACTGATCGCGCAGTTCGAAGTTTTACTCGAATCGGAGTCCGTACGGAGTCTCGGCGGTCACGAACGCGATCACCAGACACGCGAGAGGGGTACCGAGGGCGTTTGCGTAAACTGGCCAGCCAACCTGCCTATATAATGACCCCCACCTCCCAACCAGCCAATTAGGGTTCCCCCTCTGGAAATTTGCAGCCACCCCCTCCACTTTACCCAGTTTTGCCTCCCAGATCCCGAAAATTTTGCTCCCTGGCAATTTTGGACCGTCGGATCGCAGATCGGAGGGCTACGGGCGCGCCACGTAGCCCCTTCTCTCTCCTCTCTCCCATGGACGCGCCCGAGCGCCGCCGCCTCGTCCGGCCGCTGCCGCCGGCGACCAGGAGCCGCGCCGGCCACCTCTCCTCTCTCCTCCGGGCTCCCCTCTCCTCCTTTCCTCCTCCCCTTCCTCCTCTCCCTCTCCTCTTACCTCGCCGCCTCCTCTCCCTACAGGTCCGCGCCGCGCCCGCCATGGATGGCGAGCTCGAGGAGCTCGCGCCGCCCCTGGAGCCGCACGGGTCGCCGCCCTCCTCGCCTCCGGTCGGATCCGGTGGAGCCGGCGCCCTCCATTCGTCCTCGCCCCCGCGCCGCCGAGCCGTTCCCCTCCACCGCCTGGCGCCGCCATCCCTCGCCGCCGGTGGCCGGCGCAGCCGCCTGCGCTCGGGAGGAGGCCGAGCGGGAGCAGCCCGAGCCAGACTCCCCGTTGACCTGCCAGGTGGGCCACGCCCCGGGCCCAGCAGCAGGCGCCCCAAGCCCATCCAGCAGGCCCCAGCGCCAAGCCAGTTGGGCCGGCCCAATAGTGAGGTCCAGCCAGGCCGCCCCTTATTTTTTTTATTTTATTTTTCCCCTGCTGTTTTTTTTCTAAGTCCTTGTTAAGTACTGCTGTTAGCCGTTTTGCGAGTAGATTAACGAGTGATCCGTAGCTCCGATGAACGTGCCCCCAAAACGAAAGTTGCTCAGTTTTGCGTGCTCTAGCATTCGTATGTAGAAATTTTTTCCGTTTGAGCTCATCTTGATTGTGTAATTGTGTGCTAAACAGGGTATCAGGCCGTTAAACTGCTAATTTTCCTGTTTAGATGCTGCTGTTAATATTTTGTTGCAACTTTGCATGATGATTGTAACAAATCCATGAGGCCTATTGCATTGATTCCTTTTGCGTTGCGTTAAGCAATGTTTCTACTTCGGTTTCATGCATTCACATGCCATATTTGCTTGCTGCATCATGTTTATATCTTGCTCCAAAGCAGCTATCCTGATGTTATTGTGCTGCTGTTGCTGAAACTGTTATTTTATTGCAACTTTGGGTGACGATTGCTTCGCAACCGTTTATCGGAATTGAGTGATTCCAATTGCATATTGTTAAGCATGATGTCTACTTTCATTACATGTATTGCATTGCCATGATATGCTTGCTGGTCATATAGTTGTTGAGCTCCAAAGTTGCTATGCTGCTGTTTTTGACAGCCACCTCAGTTTTTCTCTAAGTTTGTTACTTTGTGATGCCATGTTGTTTGCTTAATATCTTTTGATCTATGATGTCTTTTTGCATGATTCTTTTTGCCATGCCTTACCTGTCATGTCTACTTTAATTGCAAGTCATTTGTGAGCATGTTTGCATTGATTATCCTGTTTATGCATTGCTCTAAAGTATGCTTCGTGATGTTGGCAGTTTGTGCCCGTAACTTGTTTTGCTTGTATCTTTTTAACCGTAACTCCGTTTGGAGTGTGCCTTATATGTAACTTGATTAGTTTTTCGTGTACTTTGTGTTTGTGCTATTGTTTGCTGTTGTTAACCAACCTAAAATATGGTTTAGGGCAGAACAGTACCAAATGTTTTAATCATCGTGCGACACTTAGTGTATGCCATGTTTAGGTTGTGCCTCACTTAAATTGACTAGCATAGATAGTTTCTTTTATGATTCACCTCTTTCCCTGTTTATGTGCTATGCCATGCTTGCTTGAGTTGCCATGTTAACAACCGTTGGTTGATCACCTGTAGCGAAGCAACCTATGGAGTACAAAGATATAGAGGGAGTACTAGTGTGGATCTCTCAAAAAGGATAGTAGTGTTGCCCCTTTCTCTCTTTTTATTTCTTTTTCTCTTTTTTCTATTTTTTAGGTGGCCTCAATGGCTCTTTCTATTTAACTCTCATTTGTCCTCTTTGGGATCTTTTAATGTGTCCACTTTGGGATCCTTTCCTCACTTAAGGGCAACACTCTATTTTACAAGAGGGTAAAGAAGATCTTTCACAGTTTACAAGGTACTCAAAATCATAAAGAAGATGTAACTATCATGGTGTATGCAATGTATGTCGCTGCCAGTGTAGCAGTAACATGTATGACATGAAGATCAAGTCATGAAGAGGTGGATGTTGCATGGCAATGTAACTCGGAAAGGCTATGGAAATGCCTTGATAGGTAGGTATGGTGGCTGTTTTGAGGAAAGATAAAGGGAGGCTTATGATGACAGAGCGTATCATGCCAAGGGTTTGGATGTACCGGCGAAGGTGGACACCAACTCTCGGAGTGAGAAGAAGGCAATGCACGGCACGGGAAAGGCTAGCAAACTATGGGAAGGTGGAAGTGTCAACTCTCAATACTTACATTAGTCCGAAGAACTCATTCACTTATTATCGGTAACTCTCAATCTAATGAGGAGGTTCACAAAGATACAAGTACCCCGAGGAGGAGTGTATGGGGGTTTGGTTATCCTTGCGCATCCTCGACTCATGGTACGTGAGTGTACTCTAATATTTGACTCCTCAGAAGAGTAGTGATCTATCTAGTAGCTAGAGTTCTCAACTAGTTTAGTAGGTTTTGAAAATAAACACGGATTGCCCAAAATACGACACCTATCACTAATAGGCAAGAGCTCTTGACACCGAAAGTCCAAACATTACTCACAACAATGCCTCAAAACTATTGCAAGCTACTACTAAAATTAAATAGCAACCTCAATTACCTACTTTCAAGGCAAAACACAACTCAGTGCAACAACCAACTCTCTTAACAAGATAAACATGAAAACTAAAAAGAGTTGCAGCAACAAACTAAACAAAAGCCAAAGCTCTTGCTAAAGACAAACTAAGACTAAAAATAAACATGGCAGTAGCTATGAAAAGATAAAGAACACACAACAACAAAAAGATAGGCAGGAAAAATCCTATGATGTGTTCTAGATTTTGAAAGTGGAGCGTGTTTCTCTCCCACACAAAGTAATACGGGATCTAACTTGTTATGAACATCAAGCAAAGCTAAAGAAAACTAAAAACAAAACCTAAGAGCGAGACGCTCCAAGCATAGCACATAACACATGAAGTGATAAAAATATAGTGAGACGAAGGACGAACTGATGATGGTTGATGGAGAAGGGGATGCACGGGGGGCATCCCCAAGCTTAGACTCTTGAGTCTCCTTGAATATTTATTGGGGATGTATGGGGGCATCCCCAAGCTTGAGCACTTGACACTCCTGGATCTTCTTTCATCATCTTCCAACGCACACTTGAAAACTCCCTTCATACACAACTCATCATAAGCTGATTAGAGAGGTTAGTACCTTAATAAATAATTTTTTCTCCACTGCATATAAAGATAATCTTGAAGAGGTACTGTTTCTCAAGAGTGCAAAAAAGTTTCTGCAAAGAAAAAGCAAGCTTAAGGTTTGCAAAAGTAAGGAGAGACAAAACGTGGCAGAATCTGTGAAAAACAGAACAACAGATAGTAAAGAATTTTTAGGGGCACTTATGCAACTCAAATCAAAAAACTCAGAACATACGGAAGTTTCGTAATTGTATATAGCATACTGTGTAAAAAATTAAGCTCAAAAAGATGAACTGGGATTTTTTCTGGAATTTTTCTGGTCACGAGGACAAAATCTGTTTTCTGGACAGCATGTCACAACTTTTACTTCACTTGCCGTAAGAGGCTATAACTTGGCACAAAGTTGAAAAATAAAGATACAATGATGTTGTTACAGTAGTAACAATCATCAAGACACAACAAAAGCAAAAAGAAAAACCTAAATTCGTTGCGGGATGCCTCCCGAAAGCGCTTTCTTTTATGCCTTTAAGCTAGGCTTAAAGATTATAGAAGATGCTCTAACAAGAATAAGAATTTTGAAGCAAAAGAGAGCATCAAGAAGCAAATATGAAACGCATTTAAGCCTAACCCACTTCCTATGCATAGGCATCTTATAAGAAAATAAGTCAAAGAAGCACAAAGTGACATGCATAGAAAGGTGGAACAGGAACAATTTCAAAACTTTCAACATGAAGAGAGGTGTTTTTGCAATATGGAAATTTCTACAACCAAACTTTCCCCTCTCAAAGTAATTTTCAGTAGTATCATGAACAACATCAAGAATATAACTATCACATAAATCATGTTGTGCATGACCTACAAGCACACGTGTATAATTTTCAACACGGTCTTTAGGATCATAAGATAAATGCAACCCATCACATTGAGCCTTAATAAGAGCACAATTCTCCAGAATATGAGTCGGAGATTTCAAAAGGATAAATTTCATGCTTAACATAGGGAACTATAGCAAGTTCATCTTCGTAGGCATCATCCATAGTGGCATCATGGCCATCAACAAAGCAAGTATCAAAATCATCAGAAAGAGAAGTATCAAGTGAGTCCTCGGAATCATAATATTCCTCTTCATAGCAATCATTGGCCTCTTCTTGGGCAGCAAACATTTTATTTTTAAAATCCTCAATATAAGAATTGGAAGTATAATTCTCGAAGCAATAAGCAAGAGTTGCAAAGTTTTCAGACACGAAAATAGTATCGTGATATTTTTCAATCAAAGAAGCAATCTCATAGGCACCTTTAAAAGAAACAAACTCTTCAATCTTTTCAACATCAAAGTAATCATAAACACCTTTAGCATAAGAAGATAAGATCTCATTTTCATTAAACTCGCATTGGAAAGGGAGGTGTTTATGATCTATATTAGAACAACAAGTAAAATCATAAATGTGGCACAAAAGTTTAGCATGGCAATAAGAAGTTTGTATTTGGTCCCATAAGTTTTTCCCTTTCTCAGATAGGCGGTGCCGCGTATAATGAGAATGCTCATCCAATGATTTTTCCTCAACCAAGTCGGTCGGGTTTTTAGCGCGAGCACAAATTGATCGAAGACGATCCAAGTGAAACATGTCCATCCTACCATATTTGGGTGGTTCATCACCCATGGTGAGGATAGCATAAATAGGCAAAGCAAGACAAAGGCAAAAGGTAGCAACTATTTTTGTGGTTTTTCATAAAGGACACTGAGATAAAAACTGAAAGATAAACTAACAAGACTGAAAAACAAAGGTAAAGGGTAGTGTGCAACTCCCCTATCTTAGCACTTGGAGTATCCGGCAACGGCGCCAGAAATTGCTCTTGATGACGGCTTCTCGCCCTTCGTTGGTAGGCCCCAAGTGGAAGGCGTGATGCGGTACAGAAGCAAGTTTCCCTCACTAAAGATACCAAGGTTTGTCTCCAGTAGGACTCCAGAGATGATAAGTAGGTGTCAGCGGCGCAACTGACGCGGACCTGCACACAGACACAGATAACTTTGCTCCCAACGATGTTCAGAGAGGTTGTCAATCTCTCCGGTCTTGTTGTTCACAAATGATAAAACGCAAGGGGATAATGATAGTACTTGAAAGTAAATGCAGAAAAGTAAATATAGCTTGGAAACAATAATGAGGATATGGATCGGGATACGTGATGTTCGCTAGTGATGTCTCTCTCCCAAAAGACGATAAAAATGCTATGCGAGGTAAACAAATTACAGAAAGGCAATTGACAGGATTAAGAACGCACCACAATGCTAACTATGCTACAAAAGAAAGGAAGAGGTTCAATAGCACGGGCAGTACGCCAAAGTAAGTAGACCGAAATCCATCTGCGTCTACTACTAATCATCCACCTTGAGATATCTATCCAGAACATCTCGCTGGTATTAAATTGCGAGCCCCACCCGAAGTGTAAACCCAAAGCAACAGACAACTGCATTAAAAAGAACTTTGCGTAAAGTAAACAATCCTTGTAACCGCGGTTACAAGAACCGTTGTTTTCCCCCTTGTGGCAACATCACATCCCCTAGACTCATGTTTCTGTCACTCAAGCATGTCATCGGGGAGGCATGAACCCACAATCTAGCACAACGCTCCCTCTTGGAGTCACTACCTACTACTTGGACAAAGCAATAAACAACAACGGAGAGCATGCAAGAATTACTTAGGAAAACAAATATAAGAGATAAAAACCAAATATATTACTCTATCACAATCTGAACATAATCTCATAACTCATCAGATCCGATCAAACTCAACATAGCAATATCAGAAATATTACAAAGGTGCCTCGATCATGTAGGGCAGCTCACGAGGTCTAAACAATGAAGATCAAAGAGGGGAGGAGAACATCACATAGCTACTGATCACGGACCCATGGTCCAAGGAAAACTACTCACGAGACATCCGGGGAGCATCCATGGTGGAGAGGAGACTCCCGGAGGTCAATCCTCCCTCCGGCAGGGTGCCAGGAAGAGGTCTGCTGGTGCTCCCGATCTTGGAAGCGCGGCGGCGGAGGAACAGAGGCGAGTTCGCGGAATAGGGTTCCTCTTCTGGAGTTTTCCCGTGACGGGGGATAAATAGGCGAAGGGGGGGGGGCAGCCAGAGGTGGACCAGGGGCCCCAGGCGCCCCCTGGCGCGACCAGGGGTGGGGCCGCGCCGGGTGGCCGCCTGGGCCCCCCTGGATCCCCTTTGGCCCCCCGGGCTTTTCTGGAAGCTTCCGTCACGCTGATTTTTTATCTGAATTTTCCCGAATTTTTCTGGCACTTTTTATATGGGGGAAAACTGAAATAGAAAAACAGCAGAAAACAGGAACTGGCACTGGGGTGCACTGAGTTAATAGGTTAGTCCAAATATGATAAAAAATGTATGAAAGTGTATCTAGATCATAGCAATGTCACACAAAACATGCATGGAGCAAGCAGAAATTATCGATACGTTTTGGACGTATCAGGGCGACACGGGAGCGGGGGGGGGGGGGGGGAATCGCTTCCAGAACTCCTCTAAACCTTGACAAATCTTGTCACCCAAGGCCGATGATGGGACCAAAGAAAACAAAGCTCATAGGTCACTCATGCAAACTTTTTTTAGGGTAACTCATGCCAACTTAAATGGTCAAGGATGTTTCACCGACGATGACAAGATATGGTCAAGGATGTTTCACCGCAATTGTTTTAAAACAAAATGACTGTAAAACAACACTTCGCTGGATGCCCGTGCCTCGCTTTCATCTGCAAATTTGACATTAACAGTTAGATAAAATTAGCACTGCATATACGATGATGCTTAACTGCACATAGAACAAGTGGTATACTTACATGTACACGATCTACACCACGCGACCACCTTGACGATCGATGGAAATACAACGTCGACGATATTATAGATGGAGGGCAACTAAGTTGGGAAAGGATGGAGAGGTTCTTTTTACATACCTTGCTCGTGTGTGGACCTTGGAGCTATAGGGAGAGGGTGGCCGAGCAGAAGATGGTGGCATTGATACAAATGGAGAGGGAGTGCCGCCGCCCGCTGAGGATGGGGTGAGAGGGTTGGGGGACGACGATGGAACCTCTAATCACCCCCTCTAGACGCACTTACGATCCCACAAGTTGATATTGTTTGTAATATATGATTTACGCGCATGGATTTGAGTTATCGTAATTGATGAATCTGATTGTGAAAACAAAAATTGAAGGTTTGATCGACCAGGGCGCGTCTATGGATGTTTGAGGCGGTTCTAGATGTTCTTACCCTCGCTTCACACCACGAGCTAGCCATCGGCCTTGCAAAACCTGGTTCAACTCTGATGATCCCACTACCGCACCTACACCACCGCGCGTGAAACCCACTCCCTTGTTTCCTTGGCTTCATCTAGATGAGAAGCTCCTCCTATTTTTCTTGCCCTTCTTCACCTCCTCAATCTATCCCTATCATTAGCCATGCACACTACTGCGAGGGAAGGTGGATGCTACGAGGTTGTCATACTACAACGATGATGATCGAGCGACATAATGGGGCAACCACATGCTGAAATCGATCGACGACAGAGTTATAACCATTGGAGGCAAAAGCAACCCCCCAAGTGGTCATGTTGCAACCATCAACGGTGATGCATATCTAGAAAGTTTTAGTATTTTTATGCCATGTTTCAATCAGTTTGACATAGTTTTGACATTATTTTTATCATTTTGTAGACTGGACTATTAAATCAATGCTTCGTGCCACTTGTTTTTTTTATGTTTTAGACTTTCAAATATCAATTTTACGAGGATAAAAAAATTGTGAAAATCATAACAAAAATTATTTTGCATCAAGAAGCTTTCAGGAGTCGCTGATATAGGCCAGCAGGAGGCCCACAACCCCACGCACACACATCAAGCGACCAAGGGCACGTTATGGGGCCGCATGCCCCTCCCCCCTCCCCCCCGGGTGCTCTGATGCACTACCTCTCGACACATTTATTTATCTTTCATCCTTAAAACTTTGATTACCTATGAGTTCTCCTTTTTTCGCGCCGCACCTCTGTTCTGTGGCGATCAAATCGAAAGACCTTTTCTATTACTTTGCGAGAAGGAAAAATCATCATGGTGGGCATCTACATCATGTTGAAGGCTATCATGATCGCCCATGAGTAATTTTTGGACTGTGAATCCATAGAAGTAGCTAGATAGTTTTCTCTCTCGTGCTTCTCAATACGAAGATCACATGAGCTAGCCTACATGATTGTGATCCATCTGATGTGATTTATTGGTGCATTTGTTACGATGTGATGAATTTTTTATTTTATGATTAGATTTATCCATGAATCTTGTTTAGATCTATTAGGTTTCTTTGTTGTATAATTCTTATTTTATATACGCTCTAATCTAATTTTCTTTCTTTGTTCTAGTTTTAGGGCTGATCTTCAAGATGGAGTTGTGTATGGTAGTTATGTTCAATCTTGCAAACATTCTAGTGAAGTGATAGAAAGTGAAAGAATCTTGTACTATGTTGTTACCATTAGGGATGCAAATATAATTGTGTAGTTGTCCTTTGAACGCGAGATGAAGACAATATATCAATAGAGAATACGAGTTGAAACATGAGTACAACGATGCTCACAAAAGAATAAGAGTTGAAGCATAAAAGAGAGCATCAAAGGAGCAAAGATAAACCATAAATATGTCTAACATGCTTCCTATGCATATGCATCTTGTAAGAAAAAAAATCAATAAAGCACAAAGTATCAAACATAGGAAGGTAAAACAAGAGCGCCTTCAATATTTTTAATATGGAGAGAGGTGTTTAGCACATAAAATTCCCACAACCATATTTTCCTCTCTCATAATAATTTTCAGTAGTATCATGAACAAACTCAGCAATATAACCAACACATAAAACATTCTTTTCATGACCTACAAGTAGAAAATTTATATCAAGCTCCAAAATAGTGAGCTAAACATTAACTAAAGTCGTGACCTCTCCAATCTCATTGTAGCATTATAATTCATATCATCAAGCAACATAGGACCATCATCAAGAGCATTGTCATATATAACTTTCTAAGCAAATCTCTTCATTATCATGAATATCCATAATAGGAAAAAATAGAGGATTATCATATGATTTATAAAAATATCAAGGATTATCATAAGTAACAATATCAAAATCATCCTTGCAAGTTTCATTCATAGGGGCATCATGGCCACAAGTATAACAAGCGTCAATTTCATCAAAAAATGATATTTCAAAAGAATTTATAGGATCATAAAAATCAATATAGCATTCATCCTCCTTCGGTAAGCATGGAGGGCAATCATATAGTGTAAGTGTATAAGAGTTACTCTCATTAGAAGGTAGGCATGGGTAGCTACTACATTCTTTCTGCTTTTGTTCGTCACTCTCCTTCTCTTTTTCATCCAATGAGCTTTTAGTTTCAGCAATTTCTTCTTTCATAGAGTCCTGCAAAGCATTAGTCTTTTCTTTTGGAGGAGAAAACCTCTTAAGATAGTCAGTAATATAAAAATTATCATTAATATAAGAGGTAATAAAAGTCTGACTGGAAAGAAAGGAAAAAAAGTAAGTTGCGGCGGTGTAAATATATGATGAGTATATGGACCGGGGCGTCATGATGCTCACTAGTGATGTTTCTCTTTCAAAAAACGATAAAAGCTATGTTGGGTGAACAAATTACAATTGAACAATTGACAGAATTATGAACGCACCGCAATGCTAATTATGCTAGCAGAGAGTGCAAGGTTCAATTGTATGAGCATTACACCATGTTAAGTAAACCGTTTATTCATCAGCATCTACTTACTAATCATCCACCTTGATATATATAATCCAGAACATCTCGCTGGTATTAAGTTGTGAGCCACAAGTAAAGTTAGGACCTCAAAGCAACATATGACTGCATTAACACTCTATGTATAATGCAAGCAATCCTTGTGACACACAGTGACAAGCACCACGGTGTGTGTACAACTGGTACATCAGAGCGCTGTCGTGCACATCTGATGCATCGCGGCGCTATATAGTGCGGAACTCAATGTGTGGCTTGACGGCTCGACCGACGGGGAAACACACGATGAGGGGCTCTACGACAGTCAACAATGACGTCGTGCTCATCGAGAGCACATGTACATCAGATACATGGATGATAAAAATTCATGTGTACATGAGGTAAATCACGGAGGCGTCGTGCTCAACAGGAGGATGTGATGTATATGCACCGTATTTTTATGATGTAGTTAGCAAACTTTCTCTTAATTGAGGATCAATCGACATTGTGATGGCGACATGAAGTCCGCTCCGATCACGCGAGAAAAACCACATCGTAGATCAAATAAATTCAAAAGAAGGGTAAGAACGGAGTCATAGATAGATGTAAAAACGTTGTTGCGACCGGATCTGGATTATACCTCCGCGATGAACGACGAGAGCCTGTTTGATGGAGGCTCGGGGTAGATCAGTTGGTGGACCTCGTGATGATAACGTGTTCCACAACCTTTGCCCGTGGGTCCGATCCAAGGATGTGGAACGGATGCGTAGTCGTACACCGGACACAATCACATATGCAAAAATTAAAAAAACACAAAAAATAGTAGAACTTAGTCTTTACAATACATTAGTATATATATGGAGAGAATGGATAAACGGATAGGACCAAATCTTGAGGAAGAACCCCCACTCCAAGAAAGAATTGGGCCCGTACGCATAGCGGAGGGTCAGTTTCCCAAGGCAAAGAATCCACGCAACTTTGATGTTGTTGTAAATGTAATTTGGGCCGCGCTACGCGTCGGCCAACGGATCTTTTAAACAGATCTGCCGGTTCGTGGGCCGTTGGATTTAGCACATCACAGGATATAGCATTGCAATGGACGTTGTGTTGTATATTGTTTTGGCAACAAAGTTTATGTTGCGAAGAGCTTTTACAACATTGATGATGTTGTAGATTTTTTTTTTGATTTCATTTTTTTTAAACCATGAACATTATTACAGAAATAAATTTTGCAACACATGAGATGTTACACAAAAAATTCATCTATTTTTTGTATTCACTTTTTTGCAACATTGAATGTTGTTTGCGCATGAAATTTTTACAACACGAATGATAAGCTCAAAATAAACACGAATGATGTTGCAGAATTTTTATACATTTTTTTAATTTTTGTGCAACATGCAAAAAAGTTTGCAACAAAGATGTTATTGCAAACAAACTATTTTTGCATGCGCAGTGTTCGGTGTACTAGCATACCACGTGTTATGGGGAGGAGCCGGCGGTCGCCCGCGTGCGATCCGTCGGATGATGCAGATATTTTCTGATGTAATTTAGATTGAATATTCTCTCCTCATCCGTGAAGCATATCTTCCTGATCCCGGAACATCAGTGAAGCATATCTATGATAGATTTTTCTTTTTGAGGGGTATATCTATGATAGATTGATCACCATGACCAACAAATCTGTTGTGGATCAACATGACCCATTAGCCCACTAAAACCCTAAACCCGAGCCAGCCGTTCGCTGGTTGATCATCAAACTCTCTCTCTCCCAACAGGACGGCGCGGCGTTTCCCTCAAAAGAAGAAGCGAAGCAAAAAACACGACGGCGCGGCAAGGTCGGCGGCGCGGACGCGAATGGCTTTCTGGCAGGCGCGCGACTCCCTGTTCTGCGGCGTGTGCGGCACCGTCCTCGACTTCAACTCCCTCCGCTCCGGCTCCTGCCCCCTCTGCGGCTTCAAGCGCAAGGCCAAAGGTCTCCAAGGGAAACAAACTCGGCACGAGATCACCGCGAAGCATCATTGTGTTTAGCAATTCCGTGGCTAATCCATGACGGCCCTTGTTTTGTGCAGAGATCCAAGGGAAACAAACTCGGCACGAGATCACCGCGGAGGTACGGCTCATGGCCCTCTCTCTCCCCCGGTCCCCCCGAAGGTTTGGTGTATTGATGATCGAGTGCCTAATATGCTGCGCTAGTTATTAAAAGGAATATTGATCCTGTGCTAAGCTATTGGAGTATATTTTTAAAAGATGCTTCTTCTTCAATCTTTTGGTGTCCATGAACTAGCTCCATCGATAACACTACGAATTCCGTATAAATTAAGAACCGCTGATTTTCTAGCTCACCGTGTAAGCTATACCCTGGGACTGTAATGACAATATTGATCTTGGGGGTCTAGAGTCTAGACACCTGTTGTTTGTACATCCTGCTAGCATTGGCTTTTGCAGATTACTTTAACAGCCAATACAAGTTTCTGCTTTAAGAACCAACACGCGATTGATTCTGAATTATATCTTGTCGACAGGATATCAGAAGAGAACTAAAGATCGAACGGTTTGTGGTTCTTGAATCGGCGCCAAAGATGGACATAGTCGTACAAAATAGCACGGTAAGTTAAATTGTTTATTCTTTTCTCGGCATATATAAGCTAATACTCCATGCTATTTTGGAAAATAGCATGGACTAGTGATTATCAGTTTTTTGGATACAATATTTTTCTAAAGAAAGAAATTTCGGATACCATGTTCACTTCATCTTGTTCTTCCTTTACAGCTAGAGCAACCCTGTCCAAAATGCAACCATCCTGAACTTGAATATTACACGAAGCCGGTTATTTCCTAACCTTGAGCATTCGATGCTTTTTTTCTGTTATGCCTTTTGTCTTTCTAGTTCTGAATCTGACATATACCTTGTGGACGTGTGTGCGATTACAGTTGCGGTCATCGGATGACGAGCAGACTGTTTTCTACGAGTGCCCGAAATGCCGGCACATATACAATGAGAGCTTCTATGGAACAAGTTCCCTATATGGCCACAAGGAAAATTGATGTTCAGCGTTTTGGATCTTGTTCTAATTTTGAATGTTATCTAGGATATGGTGATGTGCGCTCTAAATCAATGGATCTCTAGCTAATTAGAAATAAACTGCATCAGGAAATCTGGAGCATTGGCGTTTGACAAGATTTATAGCGAGTGAATGTTACGGCAACAGTTCTGAGTACAGAGGGACCTACTACATCCCCAATGCTCTGCCACAATTACGACAACTTCTGAGACCATCTACACCTTCACGGGTTGTATATATTCTGAATAAGTGAATATAGTAAAACCTTGATCAATCTTGGGCACCCAAGGCCGATGATGGGACCAAAGAAAACAGAAAAAAGAACAGAGCTCCTGTTAGGTGCCTGATCTAGTTCTTCTGTTTCACTCACATATATGAATTACAAAGGGGATCCTGCCTTGCAGAGGAAGAAGAAAGTAAACTACAGTAAAGGTAAACAAAGCCAGCCGTGCCGTGAGCCTGATCCTTCTGGATGCCACTCTCCCCCCCTTGCGCGCCTTGGTTTAAGTAGTGCCAACCCAATCGGAGCCCACGTACCTGCGGTTGGGCTGCCGAATCCTTTCTGGCTTCCTGATGACTCGGTCTTCTCCTTGCTTGTTGTCGTTCGTAGTGTCACTAGCCTCCTGTAACTGGCTGGGCACGTTGTGTGTACTTGGGACGCTCACATCCCCTCCTCCTTGACTCGCGGCCGGTAGATGAGGGAAGCGAGACTTCAGCGACAGAGCATCCTCCCAGGTAGCGTCCAGTAAGGCCTCCTTCGGTTACTCCCACCCCCGCGGGGATTGGTGGCTAAACCCCGTGAATCAGCCAGGATCACTGCCACCGGGGATATATCCTCGTTTGCTCCGTATTGTGCATTCGGTTACACCCGGGGAGATTCTAAACCGCGTCCAATCCCCGTCCAACCTCGTAGTTTTGACAGGGAAGAAAACATCTCCTCCGTATGCGTGGATTTAACCCCCACGGGTCGTTGTGTCACCCAATCCCTACAGGGATTAGTTCCACTAGAGGAACTAATATCCTGGAACCGAACAAGGCCTAAGGCAGATTCCGACCAGCCAACACTTGCTCTCGGTGGCGGAAGGAGATTGGCGCCAGCGGCTGTTGAGGTTCTCCACCGGTGTAAGCTCTGCTGGAGTAGGGGTTGGTAACACTGCTGAAGCTTCGACCCCGGGGCGGAGAGCCGGACGCAACTGAGATCAGTGGCGGAGCCAGGAATGAAGCAAAGCCCGGGCCCAATTTTTTTTTGCAACATTGAAAACTTTATAACTACCCAAATCAGATATCAACATTTAAAAAAGATACCATGTGCAAGAACATATAATATAAATCACACATTCTCAATAACTTTAGAATTAACCTTACGCTTCGCAATCCAAAAATAACACATGATAAAACTACAAATAATAATGCGAAGATATAAAAGAGTACCAAATCAATTGTTTATTCATTTGAGCCTCCCATAACATGCTCGGCGGGCGAAGAAGAACCGACACCTTCAAAACATCAAAAGTGTAAGATCATAAAAAATTGCAGAAACATAGCGACTTAATTACCATTGAATCAAATCTAGAAATATTACCTCTACGAGGAGGTAAAGCCCTCTACGATCCCTGTAGGCTTGAAAACGGTATAAAATAGCATCATCACCAATACTTGCAAATACATCTCGCTCAATATAGCACACCATATTATAATTCATCCAATCATCACCCATCTTATTCCTCAACTCGGTCTTGATAATACTCATAGCTGAGAAAGCTCTTTCCACTGACGCAGTTGCAACCGACAAAATCAATGCCAACTCTATGAGTCGATATACCAAAGGAAAAACAGTGTGTCTACCTGTCTGAACCATCTTCACAGCAAGATTACCAAGGTCATTACAACATTCAAAATTTGGATCAACTCTCACATCAGCAATGAATGTTTCAAGTTGGTTTCTAAGGACAAAGGAAATCTCATATATGGAGAAGTCATCGGCATACAACTCAGCAAGTTCAACAAGTTTGTCTTCATCAAAATTAGCAAATGAGTTCCTTGGATCAAGACAAGCAATGCATCTCAATAATTGAGTAGATCTTTCAGCAAATCGATTATTTAACTCAACAATAATTTGGTCAACGACAACATTGAATATTTCATATCGGAAGCGGTGATAGTAAGTTACCATTTGACCACCACGCCCCCTTGAACGACCTCGAGCTGTTACTGTATCATCCATGTTAGGCAACACAATGTTATGTTTAACACAAAAGTCACTTGTCTCTTTCAAAAGCTCATCCCAACCATTTTCTCTTATATCCTGAAGTTTCTGCAATGTGACCCCAATCAAACTCACTGCACGAACAATGTTTTGATCTTTCCTTTGCAAGCATTGTGACAACTCATTAGTCTGTCCCAAAAGTTTAATCATAAGATGCAATATGAAAACAAACTCAAAACTTTCCATATGAGAAATCAATCCACCTGCTGTGGTTCTTTGAGTTAAATTTTCTGCATCATCATGAATGTTCTCTAATACTTGCAAAACAGATGTCCACATTATAATAAACCGACACAAAGTTTTATGATGTGTTCCCCACCTTGTATCCCGGGTCTTACAAGGTTGGTTGCTTGGTTTTTTTCCCTTTGCGAAAATTTTTCTCCGGACTCCAATTGGCTCACAATAGTGTCATGATGTTGTTGGGCTAGTTCATCATGTCTCTTACAAGAAGCATTGACGGTGTTGACAATCAAAGTTGTGTGATTGAAAAAAAATCTAGTACTGAGGAACAACTTAGCAACAACAACAACCACTAATTGTAACTGATGGGCAAAGCAATGAATATAGAATGCATAAGGATTTTCATTTATTATCAACCTTTTCAACCCACGAAATTGCCCTCATGTTAGAAGCTCCGTCATACCCTTGGCCTCTCAATTTAGATATATACAATCCATGTTTAAGAAACATACCATCCACTGCTGCCTTTAAAGAAGCCGCTCTTGTGTCACCAACATGTTTAATCCCAATAAATCTCTCAATTGTATACCCATGGTCGTTGACATACCTACATGAGACAAAGAAACATATGTATGAAACAATTATATATTACTATCAGTAAAGAACAAAAGTACAATTAACATAAAGGATACCAATTAGTTACTACCTTAAAACCATAGCCATTTGCTCCTTTATAGATGCATCTCTGGACTCATCAACAAGTAAAGAAAATCTTTTGTCCCCAATTTCAGCAATAATGGTTTTTGTGGTCTCTTCAGCACAAGCCCGACACAAATCTAATTGTATCTCATGTGAAGTCATCAAATGGTTCCCACCCGCACTATCAAGCAAAGTCCTAGCATTTGGGTCCTTCTTCTTGTACCAACTCATCAACTCCAAAAAGTTCCCCCTATTCTTAGAGGTCAAACTCTCATCGTGACCACAAAAAGGCAGAGCTTGTAATAGAAGAAATCTGATAACACCCAAAATAATTATAAGACGAGCTTTATATTACTCTTCACTCTTTTTAGTACCACGGTCTATCACATTTGCCACACATTGCCTTTGATTTTTGAAAGCCTCATAATGTTGTCTAGCTTTATTGTGAGCACTATTATGTTTACCAACATGTGTATCAAAAACACTAATTGCATCCTTCCAATTTCTAAATCCTACCACTGTGAATGCCTCAATACCAAACTTTTCCGCTCTAGGTTGCTTAAAAAGAAAGCAATAGAAACAAAAGGCTGCATCTTTATGAACACTACATTCCAACCAGCCAAGATGTCTCTTGAACCAAGAGATTGAAAGCTTCTTTCTTTAGAAGAATTTCCTCTTGTTGATTTATCAAATTTATGGTCAGTTGGTTGGGATGGACCCATATTTATATACATCCTTCTAGCAACATCTCGAAGGTCCGAGTCTATGCTTTCAATAGGTTTCCTCTTACCAGGATCAGGTTCAATATCACCTTCCTTCAATTGAGCACGAGCAGAAGCAGGAATATCAAATATGCTACTTTCCGGAGTTGAGATCGAAGGCGGACTTCTTGAAATCGGAGGTTCTATTTCTGCAGTTATTTCATTTTGTGGACTTGATTCAATCCTCTCGACCCCTTGATTCCCTTGAGCTGATACCCCGGGCGTAGACCCTTCCCTCGACGACAATGATGAAACATATCTCTTCATCTTTTATTTCTAATACATGAGATGGATTTATAAATGCATTAGATTTGAAATCAATAATACATATAGCACAATAGCACAGGGAATCAAGGGACTAATGAAACTGAAATACTAAACAATAGGTTTTAATGAAATTTTTTAGTATATTGTACTAGTACTAGTATTTGTATAGATACGATCAAAATTTATGTATTGTACTACTATTCAGCCCATATTCTTCTACGGTTCTACCTGGCTACGTTCTGCCATCGTCATCACCATCGTCACGGGCATCATCGAGATCATCATCAACATCATCCCCAACATCAGCACCATCTCCATCTTCATCCTATCTCATCTCACAATTGCAACTTGTGTTGTAATCCGTACTATCTATCCTCTCTACTCTATCGGTGTTGATTACTATTTTGTGGTGAATGCTCTTGAGTTTTGTTGGTGAAATATTGTTATGTTCAGATTGTTTATCATCTAGATAGGGTTATGGGTGCGGGCCGGGGGGCTGTTCCAGATCGATTTAGCCCAGGTTGGGCCCATGCTAGAGAGGGGGATGCAGCCCAGGCCCAGAGACATAGCAATGGCGCATCCCACCGAAGTGCGCCATTAACTTCCCTGGTTGCTAATGGCGCACTTCAGAGAGGTGCGCCATTGCTATGTCAGGGGAGAGGTGATGGTCTAGGAGAAATTTAGTAGTAGCGCACCTAACGAGCAGTGCGCCATTAGTAACGTGGACACTAATGGCGCACGTGTTTATGGTGCGCCATTGCTATATAGCAGTGGCGCACCTTAGGCACAATGCGCCATTAGCTACCATATTATCTATAGCCTATTTTCCAGTAGTGAAGCCGACCATTGTCAGGAGTAGCCGTGGCAACTTCAGTTGCACATCTGTCTTCTGCATTGGCAGCCGGCGCGGACGGCCTTGGAAGATAAGGTGGTGTCAATGCCTGAGGCAGAAAGGCCCGCTGTAGTGGTGCTTGATACGTCTCAAACGTATCGATAATTTCTGCTCGCTCCATGCATGTTTTTTTGATATTGCTATGATCTAGATACACTTTCATATACTTTTGATCATATTTGGACTAACCTACTAACTCAGTGCACCCCAGTGTCAGTTCCTATTTTCTGCTGTTTTTCTATTTCAGTTTTCCACCATATTAAAAGTGCTCCAAAAATTCGGGAAAAATCAGATAAAAAATCAGCGTAACGAAGTCTTCCAGAAGCACCCAAGTGGGGCCAGAGGGCCACCACCAGGGGCCCAGGCGGACACCTGGCGCGGTCAGGGGCCTGGCCGCGCCAGGGAGGCGCCTGGACCCCTGGTGGCCCCCCTGACTGCCCCCTTCGCCTATTTATTTCTCGTGACGGGGAGACTCCAAAGACAGAACCCTATTTCGCAATCTCGCCTCTGTTCCGCCGCCGTCGCGCTTCCAAGATCGGGAGCACCGTCAGGACTCTTCCCGGCACCCTGCCGGAGGGAGGATCGACCTCCGGGAGCTTCTCCTCCACCATGGACGCTTCTCGGATGTGTCGTGAGTAGTCTACCTTGGTCCATGGGTCCGTGATCAGTAGCTATGTGATGTTCTTCTCCCCTCTTTGTTCTTCATGGTTTAGATCTCGTGAGCTGCCCTACATGATCGAGGCAAATATGTAATTCTTCAGCTTTTGCTATGTTGAGTTTGATGGGATCCGATGGATTATGAGATTATGTTCAGACCGTGATAGAGTAATATATTTGGTTTTGATCTCTTATATTTTTGTTCCTAAGTAATTCTTGCATGTTCTCCGTTGCTGTTTATTGCTTTGGCCAAGTGGTGGATAGTAACTCCAAGAGGGAACGTTATGCTCGATTGTGGGTACTTGCCCCCTGATGACACGCTTGAGTGACAGTAACATGAGTCTAGGGGATGTGTTGTGGACACAAGGGGGAAAACGACGGTGCTTGTAACCGCGGTTGCAAGGATTGTTTACTTTACGCAAAGTTCTTTTAATGCAGTTGTCTGTTGCTTTGGGTTTACACTTTGGGCGGGACTCACAACTTAATACCAGCGAGATGTTCTGGATAGATATCTCAAGGTGGATTTCAGTCTACTTATTTTGGCGTTCTGCCCATGCTTATGAGCCTCTTCCTTTCTTTTGTAGCATAGTTAGCATTGCGGTGCGTTTATAATCCTTTCAATTGCCCGTCTATAATTTGTTTACCTCGCATAGCAGTTTTATCGTCTTTTGGGAGAGAGACATCACTAGTGAACATTGGGACCCCGGTCCATATTCTCATCACTGTTTCCAAGCTATTTACCTTTTCAGTATTTACTTTTAGTTGCTATCATTATCATTATCCCTTGTGTGTTTGACCCTTTGTAAACAACAAGACCGGAGAGATTGACAACCTCTTTGAACTTCATTGGGAGCAAAGTTAATTGTATTGTGTGCATGTCTAGGTCAAGGAAGCAACGTTTGTCGTAAACGGTGCCATTGCTTACTTGCCACCTACTTAAGTCCTACGGGAGACAAACCCTATCCTCCACATAGGGGAAATTTGCGGCTATCCTACATCTCACCTTCCACTTGCGGTAACCAACAAAGGGCGAGAAGCCATTACCACTTCCACGCCATCAGCACTCGATGCCCCGAGGAGCACTGGAATGTCTCCCCATCACTACTTCCTCTTGAAATAACGCCAAAGAGCATGCCATGTGGTCCGGTGGGCTTTGGATCAGCACCATCGCACATATGTCCTCTCAAAGTCCCTCAATGAACGGTGTGAGAAAAAAAGTAAGGATGTGTCAGTTCAGAATAGGAAAACAAATGGTTCATTAGTGTTTCTAAATTTTCAATGGATTTAGAGACTGTGCTAGTCTGACGGATATCATAAAACTGCCGAATCAACATATGGTGCTTATCCCGGCCGAATATCTTGCACAATAGAGCAGTAAACGATTACTAAGTGAGTCCAGAGAGTTTGCGCTGCACAGACTGTAACCAAATCGCGGAGGGGCCAGAGAATTTGAGGATTGCCATCGGCACCCAATATGAATCGTGCACCCTAAACATCTGAAAGTATTTCTCACAGAGCGTCTTCCAGAGCTGCGGGTTCTCGCAGGTGAAGACTGGGAAAGTCATCGGCCGCGGTAATTGCCCGAGAGACGCAAGCATTTGAGCAGACATCGGAGATGGAAACTGTGAAGGGAGGGGCATCGCAGGGGACTAGAGAGTCACCGATGGAGACCCCCTCTGGTGTGAAGCAGAGCACCGCGGCCAAATGGCCCGTGGATCTCGCGCATGGTCGCAGTAACGGTGCAGACGATGGAGATCCTCTAGGAGGAGCAGCGATGCGAGCTGCGGCTTGCAGCGCCACGACGGAGAGTGACAACTGGGAAAAATACGCCTCGAGATCAAACTTCCAGGTGGAGAGGAGTTGATCCACGCAGTCTGTGTCGCCAACGTCTTGAGGATGATGTCGACGTCGTGGTTCATTTTATCGGCGTGGGCGGAGGCGTCCGTGCTCATCTTATCAAGGTAGGCGTGGAGATCGGAATCGATGGTGGCTATCAGGTGATCACGCGCCTGCTTTCGGCGACGTGTTGTGACGCCCCCAAAATCAGACCGTGTACAGTAATCATACACGCAAGGTACACGATCGAGATCAGGGATTCACGGTGAGATATCACAATACAACTCTACAAATAAAATAATACAAGCTGTTTAATACAAGCCAGGGCCACGAGGGCTCGAATACAACAGCTCGAGAGAACAAGTCAGCGGAATCAAAAGTATCTGAGTACAGACACAAGGATACAAGGTTGCCTTAAGATGGCTAGCACAAAAACAACAACGATCGAAAAGGCGAGGCCTCCTGCCTGGGAACCTCCAAACTACTCCTGGTCAAAGGGGAACTCGACGTTGTAGAAGACATCGGGGATCTTCATGTTGCGGTGGTCGGCATCGGGGATCTCCTGCTCCTGGGCTCCAACGTCGAATGCAGTGGCCGATCAGGCAAAACAGTAAAGGAAATAAAGCAGGGTGAGTATCTAGTATACCCGCGAGTCTTACGTCCGCTACTAAGCTTTATGCATTGTATCAAATGGAAGGGGAGGCTATATATAGTGGACTGCAAGATAGAAATCAGAATAAGGGTAAGAAGCTAGGCCTATCGAAGACTAGCATCTTCCGACGATGTCTTGCAGCATGAGGTAAGAATCAGCCAATAGTTTATATAAAGCATAAAGTAACAATGCAGCAGAAGTTGCTGCAGCATTGTATAATAATAAGTTGTAATCATAATTAACAATGCCTCCGAGTTCACCTCCTCGACATCCCCGCGAGGAAGAAAACCCGGAACCATACAGTTTAATAATAATAGTTTGTAGTGGTAAGATCCAGCTTCAGCATAAAGCGTCCTGTTACCGTGGACACGGCTATCCGAATAGATTAATCTTCCCTGCAGGGGTGCACTTGTGTTACGCTACACGCACGGATCTCCAGGGTGGCGGGAACCTTGTTAGGGAACGCTCCATCGAGGCTATCCGACACTTCATAGCCCATCTTTCAAACTCAACAGAGAGGTCATCCGCCGGACTATATCCTATGTACGCGGGGCTTTGGACCCTAACCCCGACGTACTCCTGCACGGTGCGAGGCTGGCCGGTGAAGTTAAAGCAAATCCAAATAAGACACCATCGCGCGAGCAAATAATACAACACCACTTCCCGGCGCAGGCCGCGGTACTGCTGACGTCTGAAGAGTCCTCGGACGACACTACGAAGCAGAGGAGCCCATAACTCGTAATTCCCACGGGTAGGTAGTGCGTACATGGAATATAGCCAACTCAAGACATTCACTGAACCGTTTAGCATTTTAATTAACCTGCGTGACAACCGTTATCGTTGCCTCGACTTAACTGACCCGCGGACAACGACAGCAGCCAGGACGACCAGTACATCGGTGCCTGTCCCGTCGTCCCACCAAGTCACTGCGGTTACCAACAAGGTGAACCGTCTCCTTACCTTGTCTCGCGTGTGCTCCTGGAGGAGCTCGACTTTCGTGGTTTGGTAACTCTCGCGGCCAACGATCAGGGGCCAAGCACACCGGTACACTGGTCGTACCCTCCCTGTCATCCCGTCGCAATACCACTCGCGGGCACCGTTGGGTCGCCCGACTTCTTACCTTTAAGGACACCAGTTGGTTCGAGTTCCTACCATTAAGTGAAACTAGGAGGAATCACCCTCGATGGTACACTTGAGCTGGCTCGACTGAGGCATCAGCGGGATGAACTAAAGAGGTAAACCTCGTATCATCCCGGTGAAGCTACGCTACTGAGCCGACGAGAGTGAAATACGAGTCCATTCCACTCGTAAGTCAAACTCGAAGCGACTCGGTAGAGTCTCGCCGTTGTAGGTTCCCTAGGGCGTCTGCATTGATCCGTACCTGTTGCAGTTGTAATATATCATTTCCGTGATCACTCCCAGAGTGATCACACCCCGCTATCTAATCCTAGCTAACAATGCGCAGGGCTCACTGCTGAATAATGCATAAGTAATAGTAGGCAGCATAGGATTAAAGGAAGATACATCAAGGGGCGAGAAAACTCAGGCCATGCAATTGAATAGGATTGTAACCGTAGCAGCAGCAATAACAATGCCTAGTGCAAGAAATGTATGGAAAGATAGGCGATATCTGGGGAAGAGAATGGCTCTGCTTGCCTGGAAGCTCGACGGTAGTAGGAGGGTCGTCGACGAAGTAGTCGTACTCAGCAGCGGTGTAGTCAACGGCAGCAGCGGGGTCTACCGGAGATTAAGGGGGGAAGAAACAGTAAATACATAGCAAGCATATACAAACAGATGCATGACATTATAGATGAAATGTTAACGGTGTTCTAACGCAGTGCAATGCACGTTGCTCGGAGCGGGAATTCATCCGCGGATGAACGGCCAGCTCCGGGTGATTATCGGACAAGGTGTCCGGAGGGGGGAGATATCATGCCGGAGGTGTCGTGGACATCCGACACATGTGTGGTAGTGTATCCGGGTTAGTTGATCTATTCCGAACAACTTTCGTGTTCGAAATGAATTCATCCGGGTACTTTAACAATACCGGACAAATCATCGAACAGACGGTCCGGAGGGGGGGGGGAACGGTTCGACGTTTGGCATGTTAGAGGGGTGTGGTGGGAGTATGAGTAACGTATTCGTAATCGTGGATCTGTTCTGAGTAACTTTCGTATACAAAAGTTTTTCATCCGGACAACTTTTATCGGTACCGGGAATTTTCGACAGATGATCCGAAGGGGGGAATGTCGATGTTCGGTAAGTTAGAGGGGGTGGTAGACATACAGATGGCGTATTCGTATTCGTTTTATTTTTTGATCAATTTTGATGTATAAAGTTTTTCGATCCGAGTTACGGTTTAAAAGATATTGAATTTCTAATATTTAAATGATTTTTGGAGTTTCTGGAATTTCTTTTATTATTAAATTACAACATTATCCAGAACAGTGGGTTGACTGGTCAACTAACAGAGGGGACCCACCCGTCAGCCTCACAGTATAATAAAAACATTTTAATTAATTTAAATAGCCACTGGACCCACATGTCATACACTATTAATTATCTAAAATCCATTTAAATCAATTAACAAGTGATGGACCCCACCTGTCATACCCACAGAGACATATATCAATTTTATTTAAAGTAACTAAGACCAGGGCCCACCTGTAAGTGACAGAGGGGTTATCTTTGTTTATTTTAAACATCAGTTTAATTAAAGGGGGGGGGGGTTGGGCCCACTCGTAAGTGACTAGGGTGGGGAATTAACAGGGGGGCCTATTACTAATGGGGATTATCCTCCCGGCTTAACTCGCGTGTTCGCCGGTGACGAACAGGTCAGGGGAGCAAGCCGGCGAGGCGCAGCCGCCCACTCCGGCGACCATCTGGTCCGACGAGAGGTGCTACAGGATGCAGGCCACGGCTTGAGTCGGCGGAGCAGTCATTTGAAGCCAGAGGTGGCCAGAGTCGTGCCAGGGTCGACGATTGGCGTGCAAGGCCAGCCATGGACACCGACCGAAGGGAAGCGACGAATCCAGCCACTAGGGCGCGGGGCCGCAGCCAAGCGCAGGCAGGCGCGTGCGCTGGGCACGGCCAGAACGTGGGTTGGGCGGGGAGAGCGCGAGCGCGGTCGTGGTCCGGCCATGGCGGCCATGACGGTCGACGTCGACGTGGGAGGGACCTACGACAGTGAATCGAGACTGGGAGGAGGTGTAACGGGGCCGACAGCTCACCGGTAGCCTGAAGTGGATGGCAGCGGGCGCGGGGAAGGATGGGGGTGGCCGGAATTTTGAGAAGCTCGCCGGCGGGCAGAGGTTGAAGACTGACTTGATTCGCACGTCTCGGTGGTTCCCGGGCACGGCTTCTTCAGCGAGGCGACGAAGTAGGCGACGACGAACGCGGCGGACAACTCGGATAGGCGAGAGGGGCTCGGTGGCCGCGCCGGTTGCGGCGGCGTGCCCACGGTCACGCGAGGAAGAAGCAGGGGGCGCGAGGGGGGGAGGGGAAAATGGGCAGGGGGTGAGGAGCAGGTGGAGAAGGCCTTATCTCCATGAGGGAGCAGGTGAGGGAGGAGGGGGCAGGTAGGAGGGGACCGGCGCGGCATGGCCCTCTGCCATGGCGCCCTGTTCGTGGGGGAGGGGGAACAGGGAAGATGACGAGGGGAGAGAAGGGGTTGAGGTGGGCTGGGCCAGGGGTGGGCCTTTGCCCTGGGCGCTAGTTAGGTCTTTTTCATTTTCTTTTGTTTTTTTGTTTCCTTTCTTTTCTGTTGTAATTATTTTATTAGCTTTTATATTTTTGTAAAATGTGTAACATGTTCCATAATTAGCATTGCAAAGTATAGCAATACCACAAAAAGATTGGGGCAAAATAAATCCATTAACCATTTGTTTTAATTTATTCTATTGATGAAAAGGGATTTTGGCTACTATTTTTATTTGTTTGAATTATTTTGTAGCTTAACAAATTCCCAAAACCATATGGAAGTGATCCACTGATTTTTAGGCCTTTTACAAAATTGCTTTCACAATTTTTAGTTCATTTAAATTCCCACTTGTTTATTTTATCTACCATGACAATTCAATAATTCCCGAGCATTTATTTTTATTTCATATTACTTGCTAAACACTTTAATATAATACCCATTGCTATTTTAACATGGCCCAAGTTTATTTGCTATTAAATAATGAAAGTTCTTGCAACACCTAGGGTTTACTTCAAAATTCCACATTGCTTTTATATTAATATTATAAGGCAATTTAATTACCCACCATTATTGGTTTTATAATTAACACTGACCTAGGATTCTGCAAATGACTAAGGTTGATTGGGTTGAACAATGATCAAGTGGATTGGCATGCATCCACAATTCTTGGAGCAAAGTTTTATAATTTACCCAATTGAAAATTTTATCCGGGTTGGAAATTGACAAAGCTATGATCAAAGGTGATCATGGCTTGATCATCAACAGTAATGATCACTATCAATGGAATCACTGTAGTGATTACTGTACTGGATCTGAGGGTGTTACAAATCTCCACCACTACAAAGAATTCTCGTCCCGAGAATTAAAAGTAGTGTAAGGGGTAGAGTTTCGGTTTCGCCTCCTAACAAATCTTCTGGTTCTTGTTGTCCTACTCGAAGAATTTAATCCTGCATGTTGAGGTCTTCATCTCTTTGCATCGGTGCATCTTGATGAGTTTTCATCCTTTCCTCGGGGCTTCATCGCACTCACGAACGGTTAAGAGGTAAAGCTTAAGGGGGTTGGATCGATACAAGGTTAATCAAATGGGGTTGCTCAAGGTTATGGGGTACAAAGTCCTTCCGAGTTTAAGCTCAGGGAAGTACATCGAGAGAAGTTTTAAGCGGATAGGCATGCATTCGATGCCGATGATGGAAGATGGGAAAGGGCCCCCGATCATCAGACACAATCACTGAGTCTGATATCGGACGTAATATCACAAGGTCGATGACAAGAGTTAGGTTTCGGTCCTGTGGAAATGAGGGTTATGGGCCCCATTGAACCAAGGTGGTGACATTCAATGCGATCAAGTTGGAAGGGTATGACGGAGATCAACTTGTAAACTATGTCGGCAACAACATCAGTGCCAAGGGCGAGGGACGAAGAGAACCATTTTCCTGCTCGTTAAGACGAGGCGGACCAATTGGCAAAGTTCTCGTCCATCGGTGGTCACCGAAAAGTCATCAACAATCGTAACTAGTTGTACAGACAATGTAGCACACCAAAGTGTTTACATAAGCAGGGAATTATCACTGCTTAGGTTATAATGATCGCAAGAAAGTTTAAACAGACCAATGGAAAGGAAAAATGTGATTGTCTGATCATACAGACCAATGGAAGGGAAAAAGTGATGATACACAAGTATCACGTGTATATCTTTCCCAAGGAAAAGCACAACATGATATACACGACCAAGTTATATTGGCAGAGAGTCAAGGGAGGTTGTCGATGATAACACAAATCATCGAGGGGCAAGGATGGTATTTCACACGATGAATCCAATCGGCACATGGAAGAAGCCATGTAAGATTATTCGGATAATAATCCTGTCGGGACCCGGGGTTAGCGTATGCAAGTACAGCTAAGACATAGTCAGATGGAGAGCCGAGAACCGTACCCACTTGTCTAAGCAGACAAGGCCAAGCACAGAACGTTCTCGGAAAGCATCGTACGTGAGGGGCATCCCATCCAGGCCGGATGATCAACTGAGATGGGTCCTCATCGTCCGCACACAAGTCTAATGATATGGGTGGTGAACTCCCATATTCAAAGACAAGTCGCCTCAACCATACTAACGACTATCTCATAACTCTTACATAGACTTACTCCAGCCCGATCACTTAGTCGGGGTCTAGGGCGGGCTCGATCATACCACAAAGTGTGCACGAGACGGAGTCTCGAACAATCGCATCGCGATGCCCCAAGCTGCGCACATCTAAGGGCCACTTGGTGTATGAAAGACCGCCAGCCAGAACACAACTAAGGTCTCGAAAACCCATACAAAGACATGCATGTTATAAACATACACGCAGCACACATGCCTTGTATGAACAGCAGGTACCATTGCAATTCTCTACAAAGTGTACATTTTTATTGATAACTCTTATAGAGTGCAAACAGAGATCACAAACATGTGATCCAACATTACAACACACACGGAAGCAAATTATGTCTGAGTACAGACAAGTTTAACAAATGGCTTAAGAAGCCTTATTTAAACACAAGCCCTCCACGAGGGAAAACCAGTCGTCTGACTGGGACTAGACTAGTTGGTCTTCAGTCGTCCAGCTCGATGAAGAAGCCACCTTCGGGGTCAGTGGCATCATCTAAAACATAGATTAAGCAAACGTGAGTACAAAATCGTACTCAGCAAGACTTACATAGGAGCTATACTACTCATGCACATGTATCAAGGTAAAGGGAGGTGGGGTTCACTTGCAGAAGTGCCAGCTTTGACTTGGCTAATCCTGAACTACGAGTACCAAACTTTGAGGTAAGAAGCGTACACGAGTCCACTACATTCTCCAACCAATTACACCACTATGGTGGCTTCCTCGACTTCCCCACGAGAAAGCACGCCATAGCACTCACACTTATCTTGGTGTGTTTTAGAAGTATCCAGTTCAAGTTATCTAATAATCAAGCTAAGCTTTCCAATCAGTCCATAACCGCGGACGCGGCTATTCGAATAGTTTTGTTAACCTTGCAAGGGTGTACCGCTACACACACATGATCATCATTTACCGCCTTTGATCTCGACACCATTCAAGGGGTGCCAGCGAGGATGCTCACCACAACTGTTACCTCATAGCCGATCTAGTCCGAGAAAGCCGCCTACTTGGGTTGGTTACCACTATCGTGAACCCGGCCGGTTTACCGAAGTGGACCCAAGTGATGTGTGCGTGGTGCATAAGCCGGTCTCGGATGAGCCGTTCTCTCACTTAGCATCCAGGCCACAGACCTACCAGAACTCCGAACTATTGCGACATCTGGACATCGAAAGGGATGAGTTAGTAAGTTGAGAGGGGTCAGTGAGCCCAATGTGTGGTTGTACTCTTCATCTTGGATCACCACACAAGAACTCGTACTAGGGCGGTGTTCAACGAGACAACCCACCGTGTACTCCTACACAGCCTCTCATCGTTCACCTTGTATTAGGGTCGATTCACCAACACTTTTCTACCATCATCAACATGATCATTCCCATCCCGACTCACATCATAGTAACAACATGGTATCATACTAAGCATGCAATAAGCAGTAACATTGCAGGGGCCACATGATATCAAACAACTCCTACATTTGCTAGGATTGTGGTTTGCTTACTACTGTGACAAAAAGATAGGTCATGCAAAGGAATGGGTTCATCTATGCGGTAGAAACGAATCATGGTGATCATCCTAAACAATGCATAAGCGAGACATGAGAGGGAAGTGGGATTTTATCGACATGATCAATGGGGGTTTGCTTGCCTTGCTGACGAGGTTCGGGTTCGGGGTCTTCAACGTAGGGGGTGACCTCGGGTTCCGGCTCCACGTCTATCAGTAACATGACAATCATAGGATCAACAGAATGTACAATGCACAATCACATGAATAAGATTGAAAGGGTGATGTTCATGGTACTGATGTGTTGAGCATTCCATTTAAATGGAGTATATTGCAAATTGAATTGCAAATTCAAACTCCACATTTGAATTCAACATTTACCAAGTTACATGTGACATGGTTTGATCATTTTGAATTATCTTCAAATGTGTATGATATGCCTCTGAAGTGTGGTTGAATTGTAGCTTAATTCCATGGTCCAAGTAGCAAGATCATTTGATTTGAATTTGAATTAAATTCAAATAAACCAAATGACATATGCTACTGGTCCCAATTTAATTTCAACTCAAACATAGTTGAAAGTTGCATTTTGGAAAGATAATTTTCTCCTGATCATTTTTCATATATTATTTGTCCAATTTGGAGTTAATATGAATTTTCTATGAATTTCCAAAGTTTGGGGTATTTTCTGGAATTTCTGGAATTCTTTTAACTCAAATAATCTCTGGAAATTCATTTAAATCGATTTAATGCGTCAGGCTGACGTCAAGCTGGCGTCAGGGGGGGGGCTGACATGGGGGTCCCACCTGTCAGTGGCTGGATTTAATTAACCCGTGGGTTAAATTAATCCAGTGGCTTAATTAAGCCACTTGGCCCACTGGTCAGTGACCCAGGGGTCATTAGCTGGGTGATTAAGGGTGGAGTTTTGGCTGACACGCCGGCGGCTAAACGCCGGTGACTGGAGCCGCGGCGGCGACTCGCCGGAATGGCCTAGGGGCCACGAGAGAGGAAACGGAGGGCATCGGCGTGTTCCTGGAGGTCTTCCGCGTCGTCTGGAAGTAACAGGGGTTCACGGGGAGGTCGGGAGCGACGACGGCGACGACTCCGGCGGAAACAGAGAACCGGCGAGGTCGTAGTCGAGGCTAGGGGGCACGGATTTAGCTGGGACTTGGTGCAATCGAACGCTAGTGCACGTAGGATCCAAACGCGCGCACTAGGGCATCAACAGAGGCACGAGAGCGAGTTCTAGCTCGACCATGGCGGCGAGCTTGCTCGGTTCCCATGGTGGATCCGGCTAGAGGGAGCAATCCAGGGGGAGAAGAGAGGGGTTTTGCTTGCGAGTTCACCCTGAGTCTAACTGGAACGGCGGCTTGCTCGGGGAGGCTCTGGTGTTGCCGGAATTCCAAGTCGATCCGCGGCGGCCGGCGATGAAGACGATGAAGCTAGCGAGCTCGTGGAGGCGTCCGGCTCCGATTCCTTCTGCAGGTCGATGAAGACGACGACGACGAACTCCCTGGACACCTTGGTTTGGCTCCTCGACGTCGATGGCCGCGAGTTCTTGCAACGGCGAGCGGCGGCGCTCTCGGGTGGAGGAAGAAATCGGCGAAGGAGGAGGAAGGAGTCGCGCTGGAGGGGAGGAATGAATTGGGGCGGCTGCGAGACGTCTCCAGGACGCGAGAAGAGGCCACGGGGAGGCCTGGAAGCTCTCGGCGGCGACGTGGCGCCCACGGCTGGCTCGGTGGCATTCCACCGAGCAGCTTGGAGGCGCGGGACGGGGAAGAAGACCCCGCTGTCCCTGTGGGCCGGGTGGGCTGGATGGGCCGGCTCCGCCTAGGCGCCAGGTAAGGATTTTCTGATTTCTTTTCGATTTTTCTTTTCTGACATTTGTTCTGTTTAGCCAAAAAAATAGCTAAACATTTTATTAAATGCTGAAAACTTTTATGTGGTCTCATAATAATATAGACTAGCCACTTATAAAGTTTCAACATTTTTAAAATTCAAATAATTTGAATCTTAAATCAAATAGGGGTATTTGTTTAATTCCAAGGCACTGTTTGAATATTTGAAAATCTATGAGCATGGGGTGGGTCCCACATCACTTGATATGTGATCACACTCATTTATAAGATTTTTCAAAAATCTAACATGAATTTTTGGAAAAGATTTTTATCTGGACTTTTGAATTAATTCATATGGGGGGGGGTTCCTTCTCCCATTTGCTTTTGATTTTGAATTTCCTTTGATTTCTTTCATGAATGCAAAGTGAAAAAGACCCTAGCACATTACCTAACAGAGGGTTCTGACAAATCCACCAAAGGTCGGGTGGTTCGCAAAGAATCTGGTGTGAGTATCGGCACTCAACCAGAAGGAGAAAGAATGCAACGGCATCGGGTGATAGAAGCATCAGAATAATCCGAGGCTTAAGTACAAAGGAATTATGACTTCCAGATCGCGGAGGTGTATGGTATTATCCATACAGACTTAACGGTGGCAGGGGATTGCAATGGTGATGAACACGTAGGTTCTCGAGAATTTATCAGAGAATATCGTCGGAATCTTCAAGTGAAGCAAGCGATCATCTTGGGTGAAGAGATCTCCGGAAGGAAGGAGGTACGTGAACCTAAGTCAGAGAGATTAAAAATTTACCAGCAAGGATAAGAGAGCAGAGTCCCAGAGCATAGGTACGGAGAAAAAGATCCTAATACCATAGATATCACACGTAGTGACATCGATGTGGGCCCGTAAGCCAAACATTAAGTTAGCAAAGTAGTTTTGTAAATACTAGACTCAACTTCGACCAAGGAGTGGTTAGGGGCTTCCTACAGGCAGTCGGCTCTGATACCAACTTGTGACGCCCCCAAAATCAGACCGTGTAAAGTAATCATACACGCAAGGTACACGACCGAGATCAGGGACTCACGGTGAGATATCATGTCGGGACCCGGGGTTAGCGTATGCAAGTACAGCTAAGACATAGTCATATGGAGAGCCGAGAACCGCACCCACTTGTCTAAGCAGACAAGGCCAAGCACTGAACATTCTCGGAAAGCATCGTACGTGAGGGGCATCCCATCCAGGACGGATGATCAACTGAGATGGGTCCTCATCGTCCGCACACAAGTCTAAAGATATGGGTGGTGAACTCCCATATTCAAAGACAAGTCGCCTCAACCATATTATCGACTATCTCAAAACTCTTACATAGACTTACTCCAGCCCGATCACTTAGTCGGGGTCTAGGGCGGGCTCGATCATACCACAAAGTGTGCATGAGACGGAGTCTCGAGCAATCGCATCGCGATGCCCCAAGCTGCGCACATCTAAGGGCCACTTGGTGTATGAAGACCGCCAGCCAGAACACAACTAAGGTCTCGAAAACCCATACAAAACATGCATGTTATAAACATACACGCAACACACATGCCTTGTATGAACAGCAGGTACCATTGCAATTCTTTACAAAGTGTACATTTTATTTATAACTCTTATAGAGTACACACAGAGATCACATACATGTGATCCAACATTACAACACAGAGCGGAAGCAAATTATGTCTGGGTACAGACAAGTTTAACAAATGGCTTAAGAAGCCTTATTTAAACACAAAGCCCTCCACGAGGGAACCAGTCTGCTGACTGGGACTAGACTAGTTTAACTTCAGTCGTCCAGCTCGATGAAGAAGCCACCTTCGGGGTCAGTGGCGTCATCTAAAACATAGATTAAGCAAACGTGAGTACAAAGGCGTACTCATCAAGACTTACATAGGAGCTATACTACTCATGCACATGTATCAAGGTAAAAGGAGGTGGGGTTCACTTGCAGAAATGCCAGCTTTGACTTGGCTAGTCCTGAACTACGAGTACCAGACTTTGGGGTAAGAAGCGTACACGAGTCCACTACTTTCACCAACCAATACACCACTATGGTGCCTTCCTCGACTTCCCCACGAGAAAGCACGCCATAGCACTCACACTTATCTTGGTGTGTTTTAGAAGTATCCGGTTCAAGTTATCTAATAATCAAGCTAAGTTTTCCAAGTAGTCCATAACCGCGGACGCGGCTATTCGAATAGTTTTGTTAACCTTGCAAGGGTGTACCGCTACACACACATGATCATCATTTACCGCCTTTGATCTCGACACCATTCAAGGGGTGCCAGCGAGGATGCTCACCACAACTGTTACCTCATAGCCGATCTAGTCCGAGAAAGCCGCCTACTTGGGTTGGTTACCACAATCGTGAACCCGGCCGGTTTACCGAAGTGGACCCAAGCGATGTGTGCGTGGTGCATAAGCCGGTCTCGGATGAGCCGTTCTCTCACTTAGCATCCAGGCCACAAGCCTACCAGAACTTCGAACTACTGCGACATCTGGACATCGAAAGGGATGAGTTAATAGGTTGAGAGGGGTTAGTGAGCCCAATGTGTGGTTGTACTCTTCATCTTGGATCACCACACAAGAACTCGGACTTAGGGCGGTGTTCAACGAGACAACCCACCGTGTACTCCTACACAGCCTCTCATCGTTCACCTTGTATTAGGGTCGATTCACCAACACTTTTCTACCATCATCAACATGATCATTCCCATCCTGACTCACATCACAGTAACAACATGGTATCACACTAAGCATGCAATAAGCAGTAACATTGCAGGGGCCACATGATATCATTCAACTCCTACATTTGCTAGGATTGTGGTTTGCTTACTACTGTGACAAAAGATAGGTCATGCAAAGGAATGGGTTCATCTATGCGGTAGAATCGTAACATGGTGATCATCCTAAACAACGCATAAGCGAGACATGAGAGGGAAGTGGGATTTTATCGACATGATCAATGGGGGTTTGCTTGCCTTGCTGACGAGGTTCGGGTTCGGGGTCTTCAACGAAGGGGGTTCCTGGAGGTCTTCCGCGTCGTCTGGAAGTAACAGGGGTTCACGGGGAGGTCGGGAGCGACGACGGCGACGACTCCGGCGGAAACAGAGAACCGGCGAGGTCGTAGTCGAGGCTAGGGGGCACAGATTTAGCTGGGACTTGGTGCAATCGAACGCTAGTGCACGTAGGATCCAAACGCGCGCACTAGGGCATCAACAGAGGCGCGAGAGCGAGTTCTAGCTCGACCATGGCGGCGAGCTTGTTCGGTTCCCATGGTGGATCCGGCTAGAGGGAGAAATCCAGGGGGAGAAGAGAGGGGTTTTTCTTGTGAGCTCACCCTGAGTCTAACTGGAACGGCGGCTTGCTCGAGGAGGCTCTGGTGTTGCCGGAATTCCAAGTCGATCCGCGGCGGCCGGCGATGAAGACGACGAAGCTAGCGAGCTCGTGGAGGCATCCGGCTCCGATTCCTTCTGCAGGTCGATGAAGACGACGACGACGAACTCCCTGGACACCTTGGTTTGGCTCCTCGACGTCGATGGCCGCGAGTTCTTGCGACGGCGAGCGGCGGCGCTCTCGGGTGGAATAAGAAATCGGTGAAGGAGGAGGAAGGAGTCGCGCTGGAGGGGAGGAATGAACTGGGGCGGCTGCGAGACGTCTCCAGGACGCGAGAAGAGGCCACGGGGAGGCCTGGAACCTCTCGGCGGCGACGTGGCGCCCACGGCTGGCTCGGTGGCATTCCACCGAGTAGCTTGGAGGCGCGGGACGGGGAAGAAGACCCCGCTGTCCCTGTGGGCCGGGTGTGCTGGATGGGCCGGCTCCGCGTAGGAGCCAGGTAAGGATTTTCTGATTTCTTTTCTATTTTTCTTTTCTGACATTTGTTCTGTTTAGCCAAAAAAATAGCTAAACATTTTATTAAATGCTGAAATTTTTTATGTGGTCTCATAATAATATAGACTAGCCACTTATAAAGTTTCAACATTTTTAAAATTCAAATAATTTGAATCTTAAATAAAATAGGGGTATTTCTTTAATTCCAAGGCACTGTTTGAATATTTGAAAAATCTATGAGCATGGGGTGGGTCCACATCACTTGATATGTGATCACACTCATTTATAAGATTTTTCAAAAATCTAACATGAATTTTTGGAAAAGATTTTTATCTGGCCTTTTGAATTAATTCATATGGGGGGGGTTCCTTCTCCCATTTGCTTTTGATTTTGAATTTCCTTTGATTTTTTTCATGAATGCAAAGTGAAAAAGACCCTAGCACATTACCTAACAGAGGGTTCTGACAACTCGCCCCCACTCAAAAGAATCTCGTCCCGAGATTCAGAAGTCTGCGGGAGGAAGGAGGTGTACTTGGCACTGAGACGGTCTTCTCTTTCCCACGTAGCTTCTCTTTCAGAGTGGTGTGACCATTGCACTTTCAGAAACCTAATCTTCTGACGACGATTGACACGCTCTGCGGAATCAAGAATACGAACGGGGTATTCTCGATAAGAAAGGTCATCTTGGAGATCAAGCGTTTCATGGTCGACTTCGCGGATGGGGTCCTTGAAGCAACGCCTGAGTTGGGACACATGGAATACATCGTGTACTCGGGAAAGGTGCGGGGGTAGTTCAAGTTGGTAGGCAACTTATCCACGTTTAGCAATAATGCAGAAAGGTCCGATGTAACGTGGGGCCAACTTGCCTTTGATACCGAAACGTTGGGTTCCCTTCAGAGGAGTAACCCGAAGGTAAGCCTTCTCATCCAGATTGTAGCTCTCTTGCCTATGATGACGATCATAGTACCTTTTCTGACGAGACTGGGCTGCTTTCAATTGATCACGAACAATGCGAACTTTCTCTTCTGCTTCCTTGATCACATCCGGTCCAAAGAATTGTCTTTCACCGGTTTCTGACCAGTTTAGTGGTGTTCGACATCGTCGTCCATAAAGGAGTTCAAAAGGAGCCATGTTCAGACTAGATTGAAAACTATTGTTATAAGCAAATTCGGCAAATGGAAGAGACTTCTCCCAATTCTTTCCGAATGAGATAAAACAAGCTCTGAGCATGTCTTCAAGAATTTGGTTAACCCTTTCGACTTGACCGCTAGACTGAGGATGGAAAGCTGTACTAAAGGAGAGATGAGTTCCCATAGCATTCTGAAAGCTTCCCCAAAATCTAGAGGTGAAAAGGCTACCGCGATCAGAATTGATTTCCAAAGGAACACCATGAAGGGATAGAATTCTAGAGACGTGGTGCATAAGCCGGTCTCGGATGAGCCGTTCTCTCACTTAGCATCCAGGCCACAAGCCTACCAGAACTTCGAACTACTGCGACATCTGGACATCGAAAGGGATGAGTTAATAGGTTGAGAGGGGTTAGTGAGCCCAATGTGTGGTTGTACTCTTCATCTTGGATCACCACACAAGAACTCGGACTTAGGGCGGTGTTCAACGAGACAACCCACTGTGTACTCCTACACAGCCTCTCATCGTTCACCTTGTATTAGGGTCGATTCACCAACACTTTTCTACCATCATCAACATGATCATTCCCATCCTGACTCACATCACAGTAACAACATGGTATCACACTAAGCATGCAATAAGCAGTAACATTGCAGGGGCCACATGATATCATTCAACTCCTACATTTGCTAGGATTGTGGTTTGCTTACTACTGTGACAAAAGATAGGTCATGCAAAGGAATGGGTTCATCTATGCGGTAGAATCGTAACATGGTGATCATCCTAAACAACGCATAAGCGAGACATGAGAGGGAAGTGGGATTTTATCGACATGATCAATGGGGGTTTGCTTGCCTTGCTGACGAGGTTCGGGTTCGGGGTCTTCAACGAAGGGGGTGACCTCGGGCTCCGGCTCCACGTCTATCAGCAACATGACAATCATAGGATCAACATAATGTACAATGCACAATCACATGAATGAATGTTGAAACTTGAAGTATAAGTTTGGATGTGTGAGGCAATTCCATTTAAGTGGAGTATATTGCATTTGAAATGCAAATTCAAAATCCACATTTGAATTCAACTTAGTCAAGTTGTATGTGATATAGTTTGATCATCTTGAAGTATTTTCAAATGTGTATGATATGCCTCTGAAGTGTGGTTAATTTGTAGCTTAATTCCATGGTCCAAGTTGCAAGATCAATTGATTTGAATTTGAATTAAATTCAAATAAACCAAATGACATATGCTACTGGTCCCATTTTAAATTCAACTCAAACATAGTTGAAAGTTGCATATTTGGAAAGATAATTTTCTCCTGATCATTTTTCATATATTATTTGTCCAATTTGGAGTTAATATGAATTTTCTATGAATTTCCAAAGTTTGGGGTATTTTCTGGAATTTCTGGAATTATTTAAATTAGAAAAACCTTTATTGCGCCAGCACTGCATCAGCATGACGTCAGGGGGGTTTTTGACCCCGGTCAAACTGACCGGTGGGCCAGGGCTGTCAGCCTCTCATCTAATTTCCCTGTTAGATTAATCTAACAGAGAGGATTAGAGGGGGCTGGGCCCACCTGTAAGTGACCCAGGGGGGTTAGATTAGTGGCTAATCACCCCGCCACGTCAGGCTTGCCGACGGCTAGCCGCCGGTGGCCACCAGCACGGCGGCGCTGCACGGGGAGAGGGCTCCCGTGGTCCAAATCGCGCGCTTCGCCCACTGAGACGAAGCTCTCGGTGTCGCGCGTCGATTGTGACCAAAAGGAGAGGTGGGGAGGCCTTGTACGCACGCCGGCGTGGAGCTTTGCGGCGGCGGGGCTACTGGCTAGAGGCCGAATTCGATACGGAGCTCCAAATGGCGCGTGGTTGGGTGCGTTCGAAGCAACGGAGCACGGGGAATGCAAAGGACAAGGTAGCGGGGTCAATGGCTTAACGGCTGCTCGCCGACGACGAGCACGGCGGCTCGATACTCCGGCGTCCATGGCAGCACGAGACAGAGGAGGAGAAGGAAGCCGTGGCTTGAGGGGAAAAGCTCACCAGACGCTGGTGAACACGTTGGAGCAGGCGTCGGAGGCTGGGAAGTTACGGCGGCGGCGAATCGATCAACTCAAGCTCCGGCGGCCGGCGACGATCCGATGAAGCTGGCGTCAGCCCTAGCCCAAATTGGAGCTCCTTCTTCTGCTAGTCGACGGAGTCGAGGATGGCGAACACACTGGACAGCTCGGCTGGGTTCCTCGGCGTCGATGGCCACGCGGAAGCGCTGCGGTGCTCCGGCGAGTTCTCGGGTGGCGACGGAAACGAGCACGGGAGGAGGAGGAGGAAGCTCTGGAGGGGGGGAAGGGGCTCACGGCGTCTCCAGCGTCTCCGTGGCGTCGCTAGAAGGCGCAGGAGGGGCAGGTGTCGTCGGGAGAGGCGGCGACGTGCCCAGCTAGCTCGGTGGCATTCCACCGAGCAGCTTGGAGGCGCGGGGCGGGGAAGAAGACCCCCGTGCCCCTTTGGGCCGGCTGGGCTGGGGTGGGCTGACTTCGCCTGGGCGAGAGGTAAGTTCTTTTCCTTTTTCTGTTTAATCTTTCCTTTCTGTTTTTCTGTATATTTGTTTTGACTTTGGTAAAAATACCAAATCATTTTATTAAATGCTGAAAACTTTTATGTGGCCTCATAATAATATAAACTAGCCACTCATAAACTTTCAACATTTTTAAAATTCAAATGATTTGAATTTTAAATCAAAAAGGGGTATTTCTTTAATTCCAAGGTACTGTTTGAATATTTGAAAAATCTATGAGCATGGGGTGGGTCCCACATCACTTGATATGTGATCACACTCATTTATAAGACTTTTCAAAACTCTAACATGAATTTTTGGAAAAGATTTTTATCTGGCCTTTTGAATTAATTCATCTGGGGGGTGTTCCTTCTCCCATTTTGATTTTGAATTTGATTTCCAAGATTTATTTTTGAAATTTTGACATGATGCAAAGGCACTAGCTAACCCTAGCACATACCTAACAGAGGGATCTGACATATCACAACACAACTCTACAAATAAAATAATACACGCTGTTTAATACAAGCCAGGGGCCACGAGGGCTCGAATACAACAGCTCGAGAGCACAAGTCAGCGGAAGAAAAATTATTTGAGTACAGACACAAGGATACAAGGTTGCCTTAAGAAGGCTAGCACAAAAACAACAACGATCGAAAAGGCGAGGCCTCCTGCCTGGGAACCTCCAAACTACTCCTGGTCAAAGGGGAACTCGACGTCGTAGAAGACATCGGGGATCTTCATGTTGCGGTGGTCGGCATCGGGGATCTCCTGCTCCTGGGCTCCAACGTCGACTGCAGCGGTCGATCAGGCAAAACAGTAAAGGAAATAAAGCAGGGTGAGTATCTAGTATACCCGCGAGTCTTACGTCCGCTACTAAGCATTATGCATTGTATCAAATAGAAGGGGAGGCTATATATAGTGGACTGAAAGATATAAATCAGAATAAGGGTAAGAAGCTAGGCCTATCGAAGACTAGCATCTTCCGACGATGTCTTGCAGCATGAGGTAAGAATCAGCCAACAGTTTATATAAAGCATAAAGTAACAATGCAGCAGAAGTTGCTGCAGCATTGTATAATAATAAGTTGTAATCATAATTAACAATGCCTCCGAGTTCACCTCCTCGACATCCCCGCGAGGAAGAAAACCCGGAACCATACAGTTTAATAATAATAGTTTGTAGTGGTAAGATCCAGCTTCAGCATAAAGCGTCCTGTTACCGTGGACACGGATATCCGAATAGATTAATCTTCCCTGCAGGGGTGCACTTGTGTTACGCTACACGCACGGATCTCTAGGGTGGCGGGAACCTTGTTAGGGAACGCTCCATCGAGGCTATCCGACACTTCATAGCCCATCTTTCAAACTCAACAGAGAGGTCATCCGCCGGACCATATCCTATGTACGCGGGGCTTTGGACCCTAACCCCGACGTACTCCTGCACGGTGCGAGGCTGGCCGGTGAAGTTAAAGCAAATCCAAATAAGACACCACCGCGCGAGCAAATAAGACAACACCACTTCCCGGCGCAGGCCGCGGTACTGCTGACGTCTGAAGAGTCCTCGGACGACACTACGAAGCAGAGGATCCCATAACTCGTAATTCCCACGGGTAGGTAGTGCATACATGGCATATAGCCAACTCAAGACATTCACTGAACCATTTAGCATTTTAATTAACCTGCGTGACAACCGTTATCGTTGCCTCGACTTAACTGACCCGCGGACAACGACAACAGCCAGGACGACCAGTACATCGGTGCCTGCCCCGTCGTCCCACCAAGTCACTGCGGTTACCAACAAGGTGAACCGTCTCCTTACCTTGTCTCGCGTGTGCTCCTGGAGGAGCTCGACTTTCGTGGTTTGGTAACTCTCGCGGCCAACGATCAGGGGCCAAGCACACCGGTACACTGGTCGTACCCTCCCTGTCATCCCGTCGCAATACCACTCGCGAGCACCGTTGGGTCGCCCGACTTCTTACCTTTAAGGACACCAGTTGGTTCGAGTTCCTACCATTAACTAAAACCAGGAGGAATCACCCTCGATGGTACACTTGAGCTGGCTCGACTGAGACATTAGCGGGATGAACTAAAGAGGTAAACCTCGTATCATCCCGGTGATGCTAGGCTACTGAGCCGACGAGAGTGAAATACGAGTACATTCCACTCATAAGTCAAACTCGAAGCGACTCGGTAGAGTCTCGCCGTTTTAGGTTCCCTAGGGCGTCTGCATTGATCCGTACCTGTTGCAGTTGTAATATATCATTTCCGTGATCACTCCCAGAGTGATCACAGCCCGCTATCTAATCCTAGCTAACAATGCGCAGGGCTCACTGCTGAATAATGCATAAGTAATAGTAGGCAGCAGAGGATTAAAGGAAGATACATCAAGGGGTGACAAAACTCAGGCCATGCAATTGAATAGGATTGTAACCGTAGAGGCAGCAGTAACAATGCCTAGTGCAAGAAATGTACGGAAAGATAGGCGATATCTGGGGAAGAGAATGGCTCTGCTTGCCTGGAAGCTCGACAGTAGTAGGAGGGTCGTCGACGAAGTAGTCGTACTCAGCAGCGGTTTAATCAACGGCAGCAGCGGGGTCTACCGGAGATTAAGGGGGGAAGAAACAGTAAATACATAGCAAGCATATACAAACGTAGTGCAATGCACGTTGCTCGGAGCGGGAATTCATCCGGGGATGAACGGCCAGCTCCGGGTGATTATCGGACAAGGTGTCCGGAGGGGGGAGATATCATGCCGGAGGTGTCGTGGACATCCAACACATGTGTGGGTGGTGTATCCGGGTTAGTTGATCTATTCCGAACAACTTTCGTGTTCGAAATGAATTCATCCGGGTACTTTAACAATATTGGACAAATCATCGAACAGACGGTCCGGAGGGGGGGGAACGGTTCAACGTTTGGCATGTTAGAGGGGTGTGGTGGGAGTATGAGTAACGTATTCGTAATCGTGGATCCGTTCTGAGTAACTTTCGTATACAAAAGTTTTTCATCCGGACATCTTTTATCGGTACCGGGAATTTTCGACAGACGGCCCAAAGGGGGGAATGTCGATGTTTGGTAAGTTAGAGGGGGTTAGTAGACATACGGATGGCGTATTCGTATTCGTTTTATTTTTCTGATCAATTTTGATGTATAAAGTTTTTCGATCCGAGTTACGGTTTAAAAGATATTGAATTTCTAATATTTAAATGATTTTTGGAATTTTTGGAATTTCTTTTATTATTAAATTACAACATTATCCAGAACAGTGGGTTGACTGGTCAACTAACAGAGGGGACCCACCCGTCAGCCTCATAGTATAATAAAAACATTTTAATTAATTTAAATAGCCACTGGACCCACATGTCATACACTATTAATTATCTAAAATCCATTTAAATCAATTAACAAGTGATGGACCCCACCTGTCATACCCACAGAGACATATATCTATTTTATTTAAATTAACTAAGACCAGTGCCCACCTGTAAGTGACAGAGGGGTTATCTTTGTTTATTTTAAACATCAGTTTAATTAAAGGGGGGGGGTTGGGCCCACTCGTAAGTGACTAGGGTGGGGAATTAACAGGGGAGCTTATTACTAATGGGGATTATCCTCCCGGCTTAACTCGCGTGTTCGCCGGTGACGAACAGGTCAGGGGAGCAAGCCGGCGAGGCGCAGCCGCCCACTCCGGCGACCATCTGGTCCGCCGAGAGGTGCTACAGGATGCAGGCCACGGCGCGAGTCGGCGGAGCAGTCATTTGAAGCCAGAGGTGGACAGAGTCGTGCCAGGGTCGACGGTTGGCGTGCAAGGCTGGCCATGGACACCGGCCGGAGGGAAACGACGAATCCAGCCACTAGGGCGCGGGGCCGCAGCCAAACGCAGGCAGGCGCGTGCGCTGGGCACAGCCAGAACGTGGGCTGGGCGGGGAGAGTGCGAGCGCGGTCGTGGTCCCATGACGGTCGACGTCGACGTGGGAGGGACCTACGGCAGTGAATCGAGACTGGGAGGAGGTGTAACGGGGCCGGCAGCTCACCGGGAGCCTGAAGTGGATGGCAGCGGGCGCGGGGAAGGATGGGGGTGGCCGGAATTTGGAGAAGCTCACCGGCGGGCAGAGGTTGAAGACGGAATTGATTCGCACGTCTCGGTGGCTCCCGGGCACGGCTTCTTCAGCGAGGCGACGAAGTAGGCGACGACGAACGCGGCGGACAACTCGGATAGGCGAGAGGGGCTCGGTGGCCGCGCCGGTTGCGGCGGCATGCCCACGGTCATGCGAGGAAGAAGCAGGGGGCGCGAGGGGGGGAGGGGAAAATGGGCAGGGGGTGAGGAGCAGGTGGAGAAGGCCTTATCTCCATGAGGGAGCAGGTGAGGGAGGAGGGGGCAGGTAGGAGGGGGCCGGCGCGGCATGGCCCTTTGCCATGGCGCCCTGTGCGTGGGGGAGGGGAACAGGGAAGATGACGAGGGGAGAGAAGGGGTTGGGGTGGGCTGGGCCAGGGGTGGGCCTTTGCCCTGGGCGCTAGTTAGGTCTTTTTCATTTTCTTTTGTTTTTTTGTTTCCTTTCTTTTCTGTTGTAATTATTTTATTAGCTTTTATATTTTTGTAAAATGTGTAACATGTTCCATAATTAGCATTGCAAAGTATAGCAATACCACAAAAAGATTGGGGCAAAATAAATCCATTAACCATTTGTTTTAATTTATTCTATTGATAAAAAGGGATTTTGGCTACTGTTTTTATTTGTTTGAATTATTTTGGTAGCTTAACAAATTCCCAAAACCATATGGAAGTGATCCACTGATTTTTAGGCCTTTTACAAAATTGCTTTCACAATTTTTGGTTCGTTTAAATTCCCACTTGTTTATTTTATCTACCATGGCAATTCAATAATTCCTGAGCATTTATTTTTATTTCATATTACTTGCTAAACACTTTAATATAATACCCATTGCTATTGTAACATGGCCCAAGTTTATTTGCTATTAAATAATGAAAGTTCTTGCAACACCTAGGGTTTACCTCAAAATTCCACATTGCTTTTATATTAATATTATAAGGCAATTTAATTACCCATCATTATTGGTTTTATAATTAACACTGACCTAGGATTCTGCAAATGACTAAGGTTGATTGGGTTGAACAATGATCAAGTGGATTGGCATGCATCCACAATTGTTGGAGCAAAGTTTTATAATTTACCCAATTGAAAATTTTATCCGGGTTGGAAATTGACAAAGCTATGATCAAAGGTGATCATGGCTTGATCATCAACAGTAATGATCACTAACAGTGGAATCACTGTAGTGATTACTGTACTGGATCTGAGGGTGTTACACGTGTATCCAGCGTGAGGGTGGTTGAGGTGTGGCAGCGGCGATGGCGGAAGAGTGGAAGGTGGCCTCTGATACCACGATGTTAGGTGCATGATCTAGTTCTTCTCTTTCACTCATAGATATGAAGTACGACGGGGATCCTTCCTTGCGGAGGAAGAAGAAAGTAAAATACAGGAAAGGTAAACAAAGCTAGCCGTGCCGTGAGCTTGATCCTTCTAGATTCCACTCTGCTTGCGCGTCTTGGTTTAAGTAGTGCCAACCCAATCAGAGCTCACATACCTGCGGTTGGGCTGCCGAATCGAATTTGGCTTCCTGATGTCTCGGTCTTCTCCTTTCTTGTTGTCGTCCGTAGTGTCACTAGCCTCCTGTAACTGGTTGGGCACGTTGTGCGTACTTGGGACGCTGACAACTCCTAGGTGAGTAATGCCTACTTATGGTCTTGGATGTTTCACTGACGATGACACCGCAATTGTTTCAAAACAACGTGACCGCAGAACAGCACTTCGCTGGATGCCTATGCCTCACTTTCATCTGCAACTTTAACATTGACAGTTAGATAAAATTAGCACTACATATGCGATGATGCTTAACTTCGCATACAACAAGTGTTATATATTTACATGTACAAGATCTACACCACGCTGATACGTCCCAAACGTATCTATAATTTCTTCTTGCTCCATGCATGATTTGTGTGACATTGCCATGTTTTGCTTGAACTTTCATACACTTTTGATCATATTTGGACTAACCTATTAACTCAGCGCACCCAGTTGCCAGTTCCTGTTTTCTGCTATTTTTGTATTTCAGGTTTTCCGGCCATTAAAAGTACCAAATAAATCCTGAAAAAATTATATAAACAATCAACGACCCGGAAGCTTCCCGAAGAACCAAAGTTGGAAGGGGGTGGACCCACTGCTAGGACGGCTTCTCGCCCCCTTCGTTGGTTACCCCGAGTGGAGGGTTGAGATGTAGTGCAGCAGTAGTTTTCCCTCGGTGAAGATACCAAGGTTTGTCTCCAGCAGGACTCCAGAAATGATAAGTAGGTGTCAGCGGCGCAACTGACGCGGACCTGCACACAGACACAGATAACTTTGTTCCCAACGAAGTTCAGAGAGGTGGTCAATCTCTCCGGTCTTGTTGTTTACAAAGGATAAAATGCAAGGGATAATAATAGCAACTTGAAAGTAAATGCAGAAAAGTAAATATAGCATGGAAACAATGATAAGGGTATGGACCGGGATACGTGATGTTCGCTAGTGATGTCTCTCTCCCAAAAGACGATAAAATTGCTATGCGAGGTAAACAAATTACAGAAAGGCAATTGACAGGATTATGAACGCACCGCAATGCTAACTATGCTACAAAAGAAAGGAAGAGGTTCAAAAGCACAGGCAGTACGCCAAGGTAAGTAGACCGAAATCCATCTGCATCTACTACTAATCATCCACCTTGAGATATCTATCTAGAACATCTCGCTGGTATTAAGTTGCGAGCCCCACCCAAAGTGTAAACCCAAAGCAACAAACAACTTCATTAAAAGAACTCTGCATAAAGTAAACAATCCTTGTAACAGCGGTTACAAGCACCGTTGTTTTCCCCCTTGTGGCAACAGCACATCCCCTAGACTCATGTTTTTGTCACTCAAGCGTGTCATCGGGGGGCATGAACCCACAATCTAGCACAACGCTCCCTCTTGGAGTCACTACTTACTACTTGGCCAAAGCAATAAACAACAACGGAGAACATGCAAGAAATACTTAGGAACAAAAATATAAGAGATAAAAACCAAATATATTACTCTATCACAATCTGAACATAATCTCATAATCCATCAGATCCTATCAAACTCAACATAGCAATAGCAGAATTATTACAAAGGTGCCTCGATCATGTTGGGCAGCTCACGGGGTCTAAACAATGAAGATCAAAGAGGGGAGGAGAACATCACGTAGCTACTGATCACGGACCCATGGTCCAAGGAAAACTACTCACGAGACATCCGGGGAGCATCCATGGTGGAGAGGAGACTCCCAGAGGTCAATCCTCCCTCCGAAAGGGTGCCGGGGAGAGGTCTTCTGGTGCTCCCGATCTTAGGAAGCGCGGCGGCGGCGGAGCAGAGGCGAGTTCACGGAATAGGGTTCTGCTTTCGGGGTTTTCCCGTGACGCGAGATAAATAGGCGAAAGGGGGAAGCCAGAGGTGGGCCAGGGGCTCCAGGCGCCCCCTTGGCGCGGCCAGGGGTGGGGTCGCTCCGGGTGGCCGCCTGGCTCCCCTCTGGCCCCTCCCGGGCTTTTCTCGAAGCTTCCATCACGCTGATTTTTATCTGAATTTTCCCGAATTTTTCTGGCACTTTTTATATGGGGGAAAACTGAAATAGAAAAACAGCAGAAAACAGGAACTGGCACTGGGGTGTACTAAGTTAATAGGTTAGTCCAAATATGATCAAAAGTGTATGAAAGTGTATCTAGATCATAGCAATATCACACAAAACATGCATGGAGCAAGCAGAAATTATAGATACGTTTTGGACGTATCAACATCCCCAAGCTTAATTCCTGCTCGTCCTCGAGTAGGTAAATGATAACAACATAATTTCTATGGTGACATGCTAGCAACCATATAAGAACTTTGAAAAGTAAAGCAATCAAGGTTAGAGATTCAATTCAAGTCATAACAGGCAAGAGTCTATATTAGCGTTGAAACAAGTAACAAAAGAACAAAAGGTGCAAGAGCTCTCGCTGTCCGTGACTCAAATGTCTCCAAATGGTGTTTGCGTGCAAGAAGGGGGATAGGGAATAGGAGAAAAAAGTATTTTGTGTTGAGAACTCAATCTACTAAAGTTTCACACTTGGTCTTCTTTGGAATCTTATCTTGACTCGTCCCCAGACCACTAGCCAGGTACAAGTCAATTTGATCCACTCCTTTTCGATATTTCGAGCACTCATGCAATGGATGAGCGTAAGCATGAGAGTTGACACTTAGGATGGAAAAGAGAGAAATATGGTGGAGGAGGAAGACAAAAAGGATGAGAAAGGCTCACATCAATGAGGACAATCATAGGCAAGAGATGCCAAATGATAGATATGATGTGAGGAGTAGGGATTGCCATGCAATGGATGCACATACGAGCTAAGAATCTCTCCAATGGAACTAGTGGGGGTGCATCTAACTTGCTCGCTCATGAAGACCTAGAGGTCGTTTGAGGAGGCTCATTCTTGGAATATGCAAGCCAAGTTCTATAGTGTGAAGGTCCCCACATAGCTATATGCATAATGATCATCTCTATGGAGTACAAGGATATAAAGGGAGTACTAGTGTGGATCTCTCAAAAGGATAGTAGTGTTGCCCCTTTCTCTCTTTTATTTCTTTTTTCCCTTTTTTTCTATTTTTTTGTATTTTTTTTGGTGGCCTCAATGGCTCTTTCTATTTAACTCTCATTTGTCCTCTTTGGGATCTTTTAATGTGTCCACTTTGGGATCTTTTCCTCACTTAAGGGCAACACTCTATTTTACAAGAAGGTAAAGGAGATCTTTCACACTTTACAAGGTACTCAAAATCATAAAGAAGATGTAACTATCTTGATGTATGCAAGGTATGTCGCTGCCAGTGTAGAAGGAACATGTATGACATGAAGATCAAGTCATGAAGAGGTGGAAGTTGTATGACAATGTAACTCAGAAAGGCTATGGAAATGCCTTGATAGGTAGGTATGGTGGCTGTTTTGAGGAAAGATAAAGGGAGGCTTATGATGACAGAGCGTATCATGCCAAGGGTTTGGATGTACCAGCGAAGGTGGACACCAACTCTCGGAGTGAGAAGAAGGCAATGCACGGCACGGGAAAGGCTAGCAAAATATGGGAAGGTGGAAGTGTCAACTCTCAATACTTACATTAGTCCGAAGAACTCATGCACTTATTATCGTTAACTCTCAATCTAATAAGGAGGTTCACAAAGAGACAGGTACCCCGAGGAGGAGTGTATGGGGGTTTGGTTATCCTTGCGCATCCTGGACTCATGGTACGTGAGTGTACTCTAATATTCGACTCCTCAGAAGAGTAGTGATCTATCTAGTAGCTAGAGTTCTCAACTAGTTTTGTAGGTTTTTAAAATAAACACGGATTACCCAAAATACGACACCTATCACTAATAGGCAAGAGCTCTTGACACCAAAAGTTCAAACATTACTCACATCAATACCTCAAAACTATTGCAAGCTACTACTAAAATTAAATAGCAACCTCAATTACCTACTTTCAAGACAAGACACAAGTCAGTGCAACAACCAACTCTCTTAACAAGATAAACATGAAAACTAAGAAGAGTTCCAGCAACAAACTAAACAAAAGCCAAGGCTCTTGGTAAAGACAAACTAAGACTAAAACTAAACATGGCAGTAGCTATGAAAAGATAAAGAACACAGAACAACAAGAAGATAGGCATGAAAAATCCTATGACGTGTTCTAGATTTTAAAAGTGGTGCGTGTTTCTCTCCCACACAAAGTAAGACAGGACCTAACTTGTTATGAACAGCAAGCAAAGCTAAATAAAACTAAAAATAAAACCTAAGAGCGAGACTCTCCAAGCATAGCACATAACGCATGAAGTGATAAAAATATAGTGAGACGAAGGACGAACTGATGATTGTTGATGGAGAAGGGGATGCACGGGGGAATCCCCAAGCTTAGACGCTTGAGTCTCCTTGAATATTTATTGGGGATGCATGGGGGCATCCCCAAGCTTGAGCGCTTGACACTCCTGGATCTTCATTCATCATCTTCCATCGCACACTTGAAAACTCCCTTCATACATAACTCATCATAAGCTGATTAGAGAGGTTAGTACCCTTAATAAATAATTTTTCTCCACTGGATATAAAGATATTATTGAAGATCTACTGTTTCTCAAGAGTGCCAAAAAGTTTTTGCAAAGAAAAGGCAAGCTTAAGGTTTGCAAAAGTAAGGAGAGACAAAACGTGGCAGAATGTGTGAAAAACAGAACAGCAGACAGTAAAGATTTTTTTAGGGGCACTTCTGCAACTCAAATCAAAAAACTCAGAACATACGGAAGTTTCGTAATTGTATAGATCATACTGTGTAAAAAGTTCAGCTCAAAAAGATGAACTGGGATTTTTATGGAATTTTTCTGGTCACGAGGACAGAATCTGTTTTATGGACAGCATGTCACAACTTTTACTTCCCTTGCCGTATGAGGCTAAGCTTGGTACAAAGCTTGAAAATTAAAGATACAATGATGTTTCTACAGTAGTAACAATCATCAAGACCACTAAAAACAGAAGAAAAGCAAAAGAAAAACCTAAATTCGTTGCGGGCTGCCTCCTCAAAGCGCTTCTTTAGAGCCATTAGCTAGGCTTAAAGATTATGAAAGATGCTCACAAGAGAATAAGAATTGAATCAAAAGAGAGCATCAAGAAGCAAATGTCAAACACATTTAAGCCTAACCCACTTCCTATGCATAGGCATCTTGTAAGAAAATAAATCAAAGAGGCACAAAGTGACATACATAGGAAGGTAGAACAAGAACAACTTCAAAACTTTCAACATGAAGAGAGGTGTTTTTGTAACATGGAAGTTTCTACAACCAAACTTTCCTCTCTCAAAGTAATTTTCAGTAGCATCATGAGCAACATCAAGAATATAACTATCACATAAATCATGTTGTTCATGACCTACAAGCACATGTGTATAGTTTTCAACACGGTCTTTAGGATCATAAGATAAATGCAACCCATCACATTGAGCTTTGATAAGAGGAAAATTCTCCGGAGCTGGAGATTTCAAAAGGATAATAGGACAATCAAGTGTGGGTGCAATATCAACAATTTCATGCTTAACATAAGGAACTATAGAGAGTTCATTTTTGTTAGCATCATCCATAGTGGCATCTTGGCCATCAACAAAGCAAGTATCAAAATTTTCAGAAAGGGATATTTCAAGTGAGTCCTCGGAATCATGGGATTCCTCCTCAAAGCAATCATTGGCCTCTTCTTGGGCAGCAGGCATTTTATTTTTAAAATCCTCAATATAAGAATTGGAAGTATAATTCTCGAAGCAATAAGCAAGAACTGCAAAGTTTTCAGACTCGAAAATAGTATCGTGATACTTTTCAATCAAAGAAGAAATCTCATAGGCACCTTTAAAAGCAACAAACTCTTCAATCTTTCCAACATCAAAGTAATCATAAACACCTTTAGCATAAGAAGATAAGATCTCATTTTCATTAAAGTCACATTGGAAAGGAAGGTGTTTATGATCTATATTAGAACAGCAAGTAAAATCATAAATGTGGCACAAAAGTTTAGCATGGCAATAAGAAACATGTATTTGATCCCATAAATGTTTCCCTTTCTGAGATAGACGGTGCCGCGTATAATGAGCATGCTCATCCAATGATTTTCCCTCAAGCAAGTCGATTGGGTTTTTAGCGCGAGCACAAATTGATCGAAGGCGATCCAAGTGAAACATGTCCATCCTACCATATTTGGGTGGTTCATCACCCATGGTGAGGATAGCATAAATAGGCAAAGCAAGACAAAGGCAAAAGTTAGCAACTATTTTTGTGGTTTTTCATAAAGGACACTGAGATAAAAACAGAAAGGTAAACTAACAAAACTAAAATACAAAGGTAAAGGGTAGCGTGCAACTCCCCTATCTTAGCACTCGGAGTCCCCTGCAACGGCGCCAGAAAACTTCTTGCTAGGACGGCTTCTCGCCCCCTTCGTTGGTTACCCCGAGTGGAGGGTTGAGATGTAGTGCAGCAGCAGTTTTCCCTCGATGAAGATACCAAGGTTTGTCTCCAGCAGGACTCCAGAGAGGATAAGTAGGTGTCAGCGGCGCAACTGATGCGGACCTGCACACAGACACAGATAACTTTGTTCCCAACGAAGTTCAGAGAGGTTGTCAATCTCTCCGGTCTTGTTGTTTACAAAGGATAAAATGCAAGGGATAATAATAGCAACTTGAAAGTAAATGCAGAAAAGTAAATATAGCGTGGAAAGAATGATAAGGGTATGGACCGGGATACGTGATGTTCGCTAGTGATGTCTCTCTCCCAAAAGACGATAAAATTTCTATGCGAGGTAAACAAATTACAGAAAGGCAATTGACAGGATTATGAACGCACTGCAATGCTAACTATGCTAAAAAAGAAAGGAAGAGGTTCAAAAGCACAGGAAGTATGCCAAGTTAAGTAGACCGAAATCCATCTGCATCTACTACTAATCATCCACCTTGAGATATCTATCCAGAACATCTCGCTGGTATTAAGTTGCGAGCCCCACCCAAAGTGTAAACCCAAAGCAACAGACAACTGCATTAAAAGAACTCTGCATAAAGTAAACAATCCTTGTAACCGCGGTTACAAGCACCGTTGTTTTCCCCCTTGTGGCAAAAACACATCCCCTAGACTCGTGTTTATGTCACTCAAGCGTGTCATCGGGGGGCATGAACCCACAATCTAGCACAACGCTCCCTCTTGGAGTCACTACCTACTACTTGGCCAAAGCAATAAACAGCAACGGAGAACATGCAAGAATTACTTAGGAACAAAAATATAAGAGATAAAAACCAAATATATTACTCTATCACAATCTGAACATAATCTCATAATCCATCAGATCCTATCAAACTCAACATAGCAATAGCAGAAATATTACAAAGGTGCCTCGATCATGTTGGGCAGCTCACGAGGTCTAAACAATGAAGATCAAAGAGGGGAGGAGAACATCACATAGCTACTGATCACGGACCCATGGTCCAAGGAAAACTACTCATGAGACATCCGGGGAGCATCCATGGTGGAGAGGAGACTCCCGTAGGTTAATCCTCCCTCCGGCAGGGTGCCGGGAAGAGGTCTTCTGGTGCTCCCGATCTTCGGAAGCGTGGCGGCGGCGGAACAGAGGCGAGTTCGCGGAATAGGGTTCTGCTTTCGGGGTTTTCCCGTGACGGGGGATAAATAGGAGAAAGAGGGCAGCCAGAGGTGGGCCAGGGGCTCCAGGCGCCCCCCTGGCGCGGCTAGGGGTGGGGCCGCACCGGGTGGCCGCCTGGCCCCCTGGCTCCCCTCTGGCCCCTCCCGGGATTTTCTCGAAGCTTCCGTCACGCTGATTTTTTATCTCAATTTTCCCGAATTTTTCTGGCACTTTTTATATGGGGGAAAACTTAAATAGAAAAACAACAGAAAACAGGAACTGGCACTGGGGTGTACTGAGTTAATAGGTTAGTCCAAATATGATAAAAATTGTATGAAAGTGTATCTAGATCATAGCAATATCACACAAAACATGCATGGAGCAAGCAGAAATTATAGATACGTTTTGGGCGTATAACCCACCAGGGCCCCAGGAGGGTCCCTGGCGCGGCGCCACCATAGGGCGCGCCAGGTGGCCTCCTGGCTGCCCTGTGGCCCCTCTCGGTGCCCCCTTTGGCCTATATTTATCCCCTGTGACGGAAACCCCTGATATCGATCTGCTATTCCCGTTCTCCTCTCTGTTCCGCCGCCGCCGCCATTTCAAGATCGGGGCTGCCAGGAGAAGCTGCCCCGGCACCCTGCTGGAAGGAGGAATCCCCTCCGGGAGACCATCCATCACCATGGACGCCTCCCAGATATCTTGTGAGTAGTCCCCCTTGGACCATGGGTCCATGAACAGTAGCTATGTGATGTTCTCCTCCCCTCTTTGTGCTTCCACTTTCGAGACCTCGTGAGCTGCCTCACATGACCGAGGTACCTTTGTAATTTTCTGCGTTGCTATGCTGAGTTTGCTGGGATCTGATGGATTATGAGACTATGTTCAGATTGTGATGAGTAATATATTTGGTTCTCTTTTATATTTGTGTTCTTTAGTAAATTCTTGCATGTTCTCCGTTGCCGTATTTTGCTTTGGCCAAGTGATTTGTTGCAACTCCAAGAGGGAGCGTTATGCTTGATTGTGGGTTCAGCCCCTTGATGTCTAGCTTGAGTGACAGAAACATGAGACTAGGGGATGTGTTGTTGCCACCAGGGATAAAACAACGATGCTTGTACTTGCGGGTGCAAGGATTGTTTACTTTAAGCATAGTTATTTTAATGCAGTTGTCTGTTGCTTTGAGTTTACACTTTGGGTGGGATTCGAACTTAATACCAGCGAGATGTTCTGGATAGATATCTCAAGGTGGATGATTCGTAGTAGATGCAGATGGATTTCAGTCTACTTACCTTGGCGTACTGCCCATTGCTTTTGAGCCTCTTCCTTTCTTTTGTAGCACAGTTAGCATTGCGGTGCGTTTATAATCATGTCAATTGCCCAGCTGTGATTTGTTTACCTCTCTAGCACTTTTATCGTCTTTTGGGAGAGAGACATCACTAGTGAACGTCATGGGACCCCGGTCCATATTTCCACCATTGTTTACACCTTCAATTTACTTTCAGTTCTTAGTTTCCATTGCCACTATTATTATCTCTTGTGTTGATCCTTTGTAAACAGCAAGGCCGGAGGAATTGACAACTCCTCTGTACTCGTTGGGAGCAAAGTTATTTGCTGTGTGTGAAGGTCCAGGTGAAGTTAGCAACCTCGGCTCCATTGTACACTTTACCACCTTCTTGTATCTCTGCGAGTCCTACGGGAGACAAACCCTATCCTCTACAAGATAGGGCAAATTTGCTGCTACGCTACATCTCAGCTTCTTTGCTTGCATCAAGCCATTTCTGGCGCCGTTGTCGGGGACCCTCCTGTCTGCAAGACAGGGAGTTGCACACTATCTTTTATCTTTGCTTTTTAGTCTTGTTAGTGTACCTTTCAGTTTTTACCTTTGTGTCCTTTATCAAAAATCCAAAAAAATAGTATGTCTAGTTCCTTACTTGCCAATAAATGTCTGACTTCTTTGAAACCAGATATTATTGGCAAGGAGGATTCACAGAGGATCAACAAAAGTGGTACAAGGAACACCGCTTTTCTCGGAAGGGGATACACTTATGGAAACAAATACATCAGTTGTATGAGTATGCTAGAAACTTGTGCTCAATATATAATATATTTTTCTGCAGGGATGAATCTTGTTTCTTTATGAGGCACAAACACCTTGCTTTCTAATGTGAGTACAATGATGATGAAACCTTAGCTTCTTATGCTAAGAGAAACTATGATTTTTATGATGCAGAGGAAATAGAAGAATTTGTTGCTTATAAGGGTGCCTATGAAATTGCTTCTCTTCATAAAAATATCTATGATGCCCCTTACAAATCTGAGAGTCTTGCTATACTTAAATATTGTTTGGAAAATTACGATGCAAATTATTATATTACTGATCATCTTGAGAGAATCTCTCCCCAAAAGAAGAGACTAATGATTTGCAGGACTCTATGGAAGAAGAAATTGCTGAACCTAAAAGCTCCTTGGAAGAAAAAGAGGAGAAGAGTGACGAACAAAAGGAGGAAGAATGGAGTCATCCATGTCTACCTTCTAATGAGAGTAACTCTTTGACTCTTACCTTATATGAGTGTTATGATCCCATGGATTCTTTTGAAATATCCCTTTTTGATGAAGTTGATGCCTTCTATGCTTATGGCCATGATGCCACTATGGATGATGCTTACGGAGATGAACTTTCTATAGTTCCTCATGTTAAGCATGAAATTTCTGCTATTGCACCCACACTTGATTGTCTTGTTATCCTTTTGAAATCCCAACTCATATTCCGGAGAACTGTGCTCTTATTGAGGCTCAATGTGATGGGTTGCATTTATCTTATGTTCCTAAAAACCGTGTTGAAAACTATACAGGTGTGCTTGTAGGTCATGAACAATATGATTTTTGTGATAGTTATATTCTTGATGTTGTTCATGATACTACTGAAATTTATTTTGAGAGAGGGAAGTTTGGTTGTATAAACTTCCATATTACTAAAACTCCTCTCTTTATGTTGAAAGTTTTGAAGATGTTCTTGTTCCACCTACCTATGCTGGTTTATTTTTGCTTCTTTGATTTATTTTCTTATAATATGCCTATGCATAGGAAGTGGGTTAGGCTTAAAGGTGTTTCATATTTGCTTCTTGATGCTCTCTTTTGCTTCAAAATTCTTATTCTTGTGAGAGCATCTTCTATAATCTTTTTGCCTAGCTTAAAGGCGTGAAAGAAAGCGCTTGTTGGGAGGCAACCCAAGATGTTTTCTTTACTTATGTTTTTAGTGGTCTTGATGATTGTTACTACTGTAGCAACATCATTGTATCTTTATTTTTCAAGCTTTGTGCCATATATATCCTCATATGACAAGGGAAGTGAAAGTTATGACATGCTGTCCAGAAAACAGATTCTGTCCTCGTGACGGGAAAAATCATAGAAAATCACCAGTTCATCTTTTTGAGCTGAATGTTTTACACAGCGTGCTCTATACAATCACGGAACTTTCGTATGTTCTGAGTTTTTTTATTTGAGTTGCAGAAGTACCCCTAAAAAATTCTTTACTACCTGCAGTTATGTTTTTCACAGATTCTGCCACGTTTTGTCTCTCCTTACTTTTGCAAACCTTAAGCTTGCTTTTTCTTTGCAAAAACATTTTGGAAATCTTGAGAAACAGTAGATCTTCAATAATATCTTTATTTGAAGTAGATGAAAATTATTTTAATAGGGTACTAACCTCTCTAATCAGTTTACAATGAGTTATGTATGAAGGGAGTTTTTAAGTGTGCGATGGAAGATGATGAAAGAAGATCCTAGAGTGTCAAATGCTCAAGCTTGGGGATGCCCCCATGCATCCCCAATAAATATTCAAGGATACTCAAGCGTCTAAGCTTGGGGATGCCCCCGTGCATCCCCTTCTTCATCAACAATTATCAGTTCGTCCCTCGTTGCACTATATTTTTATCACTTCATGCGTTATGTGCTATGCTTGGAGCATCTCGCTCTTTACTTTTCCTAGGTTAGTTTTTGCTTTGTTTGCTGTAATAACAAGTTAGAGCCCAGCTTTCTTTTGTGTGGGAGAGAAACACGCTCCGTTTTAACTAGAACTCCTCATAGGATTTTCATGCTTATTTCCTTAGCTGTGAGTTGTTCTTTTTCTTTTCTTAGTTGTTTCCCTGTTTAGTTGTAGTGCTTTAGTTTTCTTCTAGAGCTTTTCTTTTGTCTTAGGTTGAACTTTCTATAAGTTGCATGTTTATCTTGTTTAGAGAGTTTGCCTGTTGCACTGAGTTTTGTGTCTTGACTAGAAAGTAGGTAGTTGAAGTTGCTATTCTCTTTGTAGTAGTAACTTGCAATAGTTTTGAGGTATTGATTAGAGTAATGTTTGAACTTATGGTGTCAAGAGATTTAGCCTATTAGTGATAGATGTTGTATTTTGGGAAATCCGTGTGATTTTCAAAAACCAAAACCCCTGTTGAGAACTCTAGCTACTAGATGGATCACTAACCTCTGGAGGGTTCGAATATTAGAGTACACTCACATACCATGAGTCGAGGATGCGCAAGGATAACCAAACCCCCATACACTCCTCCTCGGGGTACTTATCTGTTTGTGAAACCTCCTTATTAGATTGAGAATTACCGATAATAAGTGCATGAGTTCTTCGGACTAATGTGAGTATTCGAAAGTTGACACTTCCACCTCCTCATATTTGCTAGCCTTTCATGTGCCATGCATTGCCTCCTTCTCACTCCGAGAGTTGGCGTCCACCTTCGCCGGTATATCCAATTCCTTGGCATGATACGCTCTGTCATCATAAACCTCCTTATATCCTTCCTCAAAACAGCCACCATACCTACCTATCAAGGCATTTCCATAGCCTTTCCGAGATATATTGCCATGCAACATCCACCTTCTCATGACTTGATCTTCATGTCATACATGCTACTTGCTTGATCGATGAGCCGCATGCTAGTTGGGCCTTGTCCTAATCATTGCTACATGATGCGCTAGTATCATTGCATATCCTGCTATCCTGGAAGAGGCATACATTTGCATCATGATAGTTACATCTTCTTTATATGTGTACCCTTGAAAGTGTGAAAGATCTCCTATATTCTTGTAAAATATAGAGTGTTGCCCCTAAAGTGAGGAAAAGATCCCAAAGAGGACAAAATCAAAAGATCCCAAAGAGGACAAATCAGAGAAATAGAAAGAGCCATTAAGGCCACCAAAAAATACAAAAAATAGAAAAAAGAGAAAAATAAAAATAAAAGAGAAGGGGGCACACTACTATTCCTTTTGAGAGATCCACACTAGTACTTCATCCTCTATCCCTTGTACTCCATAGAGATCATCATACATGCATATAGATATGTGGGGACCCTTCACACTACAGAACTTGGCTTGTATATTCCAATGATGAGCCTCCTCAAACGAGCTCTAGGTCTTCTTGAGCAAGCAAGTTGGGTGCACCCCCACTAGTTCCCTTGGAGAGCTTTTAGCTCACATGTGCATCCGTTGCATGGCAATCCCTACTCCTCACATCATATCTATCATATGGACTTCTCTCGCCTATGATTGTCCTCATTGATGTGAGACTTTCAGACCTTTTTGTCTTCCTCCTCCACCTTCTTTCGGTTTCGCCTTTTAGGTGTCAACTTTCTTGCTCACGCTCATCCATTGCATGAGTGCTCAAAATATCGAAAGGGAGTGGATCAGTTTGACTTCTACCTGGCTAGTGGTCTGGGGACGAGTCAAGATAAGAATCCAAAGGAGACTAAGTGTGAAACTTTAATAGATAGTAGTTCTCAACAACTATTTTTATCTCGTATTCCCATATCCCCCTTTTTGCACGCAAACACCATCTGGAGACATTCGAGTCACGGACAGCGAGAGATCTTTCACCCTTTGTTCTTTTATTGCTTGTGTCAATGCTAATATAGAATCTTGCTTGTTAAGACTTGAATTGAATTGCATGCTTTGATTGCTTTACTTAAAAGTCCTTATATGGTTGTGTGGCATGTCGCCACAGAAATTATGCTTGTTATCATTTACCTACTCGAGGACGAGCAGGAATTAAGCTTGGGGATGTTGATACGTCCAAAACGTATCTATAATTTCTGCTTGCTCCATGCATGATTTGTGTGACTTTGCCATGTTCTGCCTGAACTTTCATACACTTTTGATCATATTTGGACTAACCTATTAACTCAGTGCACCCAGTTGCCAGTTCTTGTTTTCTGTTGTTTTTGTATTTCAGGTTTTCCGGCCATTAAAAGTACCAAATAAATCCCGAAAAAATTATATAAACAATTAGTGACCCGGAAGCTTCCCGAAGAACCAAAGTTGGAAGGGGGTGAACCCACCAGGTCCCCAGGAGGGTCCCTGGCACGGCCCCACCCTAGGGCGCGCCAGGAGGCCTCCTGGCTGCCCTGTGGCCCCTCTCGGTGCCCCCTTTGTCCTATATTTAGCCCCCATGACGGAAAGACCTGATATCGATCTGCTATTCCCGTTCTCCTCTCTGTTCCGCCGCCGCCGCCATTTCAAGATTGGGGCTGCTAGGAGAAGCTGCCTCGGCACCCTGCTGGAAGGAGGAATCCCCTCCAGGAGACCATCCATCACCATGGACGCCTCCCAGATAGCTTGTGAGTAGTCCCCCTTGGACCATGGGTCCATGACAAATAGCTATGTGATGTTCTCCTCCCCTCTTTGTGCTTCCACTTTCGAGACCTCGTGAGCTGCCTCACATGATCGAGGCACCTTTGTAATTTTCTACGTTGCTATGCTGAGTTTGCTGGGATCTGATGGATTATGAGACTATGTTCAGATTGTGATGAGTAATATATTTGGTTCTCTTTTATATTTGTGTTCTTTAGTAAATTCTTGCATGTTCTCCGTTGCCGTATTTTTCTTTGGCCAAGTGATTTGTTGCAACTCCAAGAGGGAGCGTTATGCTTGATTGTGGGTTCAGCCTCTTGATGTCTAGCTTGAGTGACATAAACATGAGACTAGGGGATGTGTTGTTGCCACCAGGGATAAAACAACGGTGCTTGTACTTGCGGGTGCAAGGATTGTTTACTTTACGCATAGTTCTTTTAATGCAGTTGTCTGCTGCTTTGAGTTTACACTTTGGGTGGGATTCACAACTTAATACCACCGAGATGTTCTGGATAGATATCTCAAGGTGGATGATTCGTAGTATATGCAGATGGATTTCGGTCTACTTACCTTGGCGTACTGCCCATTGCTTTTGAGCCTCTTCCTTTCTTTTGTAGCATAGTTAGCATTGTAGTGCGTTTATAATCCTGTCAATTGCCCAGCTGTGATTTGTTTACCTCGCTAGCACTTTTATCGTCTTTTGGGAGAGAGACATCACTAGTGAACGTCATGGGACCTCGGTCCATATTTCCACCATTGTCTACACCTTCAATTTACTTTCAGTTCTTACTTTCCATTGCCACTATTATTATCTCTTGCGTTGATCCTTTGTAAAAAGCAAGGCCGGAGGAATAGACAACTCCTCTGTACTCGTTGGGAGCAAAGTTATTTGCTGTGTGTGAAGGTCCAGGTGAAGTTAGCAACCTCGGCGCCATTGTTCACTTTACCACCTTCTTGTATCTCTGCGAGTCCTACGCGAGACAAACCTGTCCTCTAGAAGATAGGGGAAATTTGCTGCTACGCTACATCTCACCTTCCACTTGGGGTAACAAACGAGAAGAGAGAGAATTATATTCCTTGATAGCATCACACGCGACCACCTTGGCGATGGATGTAAACACAATTCTGACGAGACTATAGATGGAGCAACTACTTAGGAAAGGAGGGAGGGGCTAGTGTTTTATGCACCTTGCTCGTGACTGGACCCTGAAGCTATAGGGAGAGGGTGGGTTAGCAGAAGACGGAGAGCGTTGGTATGGGTGGAGAGGGTGTGGTGCCGCCCACAGAGGTAGGGGTGAGAGGGTTGGGGACGATGAGGAAACCTCTCTTTTTTAGACTAACATAAGTAAACAGAGTGCTACCCTGTTATGGATTTATGATCATTTTCCATCGCTATCCAAATACTCCCTGGGGCAGTTCCCACGAGCAAGCTCGCTCCAACTTATCTTGCATGAGCAGCGAGCTTGTGCGCCATAGATGACGAGGATCGACTTTGGAAAATCCCATGGTTAGGAACCCTGGGTTTGATGGTAGAATAAGGAGTGCAAGGTTGGTGATCTCGTCGGCTAATAGAGACAGGGATTTACCCAGGTTCAGGGCCCTCGATCGGTAAAAACCCCACCTCCTGCTCGATGTATTATATGGTGGAGGCAATTACAGTGGAGGATCCGACAAGATTTCCCAAGCCAGATGTATTGCGGTGAGTATTGGATGCCCTAGACGTCCCCTCTCCCATACTTTATATACTAGGCTGGGTCTCGATGAGTCCATCTACGTTTACAAGGAGACTTTCCTATTCTATCTAGTCTTGGTCGACAAATGTTGGAGTCCATGTCAGTTTGGACTCCTGGTCGGCACAGTCGTCGGTGCTTCAGGTGGGCTGATCTTGGGCCTTCCGAAGCTTGTAGTGGGCCACCAGTCTTGATACACACCAGGTACCCTCACGTTGAGGAGTCGTGGGGGTATTCCCTCGTCAGTAGCCCCTGATTTCCTGGGGGACTCGAAGAGTCGCGCAGAGACTCCAATCTGCATTAGCTCCTGTAGTGCGTTTCACCTTTACGAATTGCATGATGTTTGTGTGATGTATTCTGTAAGGTTTTGAGAGGGATGTTAAACTAAAGGGGCCGAGGCACTCGACGGATCGAGCCTCAGCGAATTGCTCTAGCGGAAAATACCACAGTAATGAATTCAAGCTCGATTCCCCCGACACGAACTTGGCGAGACTGGTGTCAAGTAAGGTCCAGGACGTGAAGGGCTTATAGGATCAATACCGCCAGTTATACTTCTCAATTGACCCAAAGTGTCCGTTAGGATTTTTATTTCATACACCTAGGCATGGAAACATACGGGAGTGAAGTCGCGTTGTGGCAAGTCCCGGCCCGGCCGACGGATCAGCGGGGTCTTACCTACGCGTTCGCGGACGCGGATTCTGGGGTTGACGAGGATTGACCTCAGCAAATCTCATGGTTAGGAACCCTGGGTTAGATTTTAGAGGAGATGTGCAGGTTGTCGATACTCGTCGGCTAACAAGAGAAAGAACTTACTGATCGATTGTATTATAATGGAGGCAATTACAGTGGAGGTCCAGGCGAGATCGCTCGGGACCGGAGGTGTTGCTATGAGATTCGATGCCCTAGACGTCCCCTCTCCCAGCCTTTATATAATAGGCTGGGTTGGAGCAAGTCCGTCTAGGTTTACAGAGAGGGTTTCCTAATCTATCTTCCCTTGGATGGCAAGTTGCGGTTTCCATGATCGTCGAGGACTCCTTATGACGATTGCCTCAAGTGGGCCAGGTGTGGGCCGGTCGAGGCTTCCAGCGTGCCCTCTAGCTTGATACGCACCAGGTACCCTCATCTGTAAGAGTCGTGGGTTCACCCCCTCGTCAGTAGACCCCGAGTGCCTAGGGGACTCGTAGATTCGCACAGGGACTGGAATCCATAATTGTCTTCAAGCGTGCAGCGCAGCTGCGAGTCATCAGATGTTAGCCATAAAAGATAGTTTATTCGAGGGATGATAATCTAGAGAGGCCCAAGGTAGTCGACTGGTCGAGCCTTGGTGAATTGGTATCAAACACCTCAAAATCCCAAAATCAAGCCGCGTCCCTCGACACGAACTTGGGAATCAACCGGTGCCTAGCAAGTCCATGCCGCACAGGTCGTCTAGGATCAATGCCGCCGGTCTCACTCATCATAAGCTGATTAGAGAGGTTAGTACCCTTAATAAAATAATTTTCCTCTACTGGAAATAAAGATATTCTTGTGGAGCTACTGTTTCTCAACATTTCCAAAGAACTTTTGCAAAGAAAAAGCAAGCTTAAGGTTCACAAAAGTGACAAAAGGCAAAACGTGGCAGAATCTGTGAAAAACAGAACAACATGTAGTAAATAATTTTTTCGAGGTACTTCTACAACTCAAATAAAAAAACTCAGAACAGACGCTCGAAAGTTAATTGTATGGAGCACGCTTCCAAAAAAATTCAGATCAAAAAGACGATCCGGTGATTTTAGGATAATTTTTCCGTCCAAGGACAAAATCTGATGTCTGGACAGCATGTCTCAACTTTTGAACTTTCTTGCAATCGGAGGCTAAACTTGGCACAAAGCTTGAAAATAAAGATACAATGATGTTGCGACAGTAGTAACAATCATAAAGACATTTAAAAACGGAAGTAAAAACATCTTGGGTTTCCTCCCAACAAGCACATTTTTTTACGCCTTTAAGCTAGGCATAGAGCAAAAAGAAGAATCAAAAGTCCCCGAGATCATCGGAGTCATAAAAACCTTCAAATTGATTTTCAATAAGTTCATTCTTCTTTTTCCTAGGGAAGAGGTACTTACCTTTCGCTTTTCCACGTAAGCGTATGTGCCCCTTACCAATATCAATGAAGCCCTTCATAGCTCGGAGGAAGTCCCTTCCAAGCACGATGTTACTTTTGTTTGGCTCCATGACGAAGAAATCCATCGTTGTAACCCTATTAAGGAATGCAACTTGGACTTCTTTACCTTTCCCTTAATCTCTGAAATATCTCCATTAGCATGTTCATGATAAGATGACAAATTGTCCATGTTTAGTTTCAAAGAATCAAGGAAGAGCATTACTTTTATGAAGGTGAGCTATGGATTGAGTTGTCAGAAATTTTTCAGTTATACAATCAAGACGCACTCGACAAAGCTATCGTCAGTTGCTATTGTCTGTAAGTAATTTCTTTCTGTAATTTAATTCTCTAGCTCAGATCGTTCATTGACTGTAATTATCCTCACTATATTCTTTTGTACGCTATTATGCAGAATGAAGATTCTTGAATGCAAAAAAGAAGGAATCTTTCAAATTGGGTAAGTTGACCCATATTTCATTTATGAAAAAATGATACAAGACAATCCCAAAGAAACAGAGGATAACTTGATAAGGTTTATGAAGAAACAAAATACCAAAACAGAAAACTATGTCCTTACAACTTCAAGTGAGTGTTACTGTCTTGTACTACAAATTCTATTTTTTACTCAATGTTAAGTGTAGTTTATGAGTTATGCATGCCTGCTTATATAAACGTGCGCAGGTCATCTGGATCCTGCTAATCATTATAATTGACGAAGGAATTTTTGAATCCCTGGACTCACTATCTAAAGACCCTCAAGAATACCAAAGCATGGTTTGTATGATCGAGGGGTAATGTCAATCATTATCGCACTATATCGGCCTCTTTCGTTCTTTTTTGATATCATGTAATTAATAACTCCTTTATTCATTTTCTTTGACGTGTAGGGTTTGGAAACGGCTCATCAATGATGTTGTCGGACAATGGAAACCGAAGCTACGTTGACAAGGGTCCAAGGTAATTAAGTAGTACTAGCTAGGTTCGCGCATCTCTTTATTTTTAGTTTCAATACTATTATCATGCTTGATTATTATCTGATTGAATTATATTCTCGCATAGTGCATGAGGCGGAAACAGGGACTAATTTATGTGCATACTACGTTTGCGAAAACATTCGCATGTCGACCGAATGGCGCAGAGATGTAAGACAACAATGGGTATGTAACCACTATTCACAATTTTTTATGATGATCTAATATATATATATACATACAACTAATATATTCATATGGATCTCCTTCTTTAAAGATGGTCGAGATATGGGCCAAGCTCCTATCAAAGAACCGCATACGAGCAATTCAAGAGAAAATTACGGGATTTTTCTTATGGAGGTCATATTTGAAAAACAAGAATACCATTACGGCTAATGCCTATATGTAATGATCTACAAATTGTAGGAGAAATTGTATATACCAAATTGTATATATATATATATGTATATATGGTCGTATGAGTATGTATTGTCGTACGAGAAATTATATTATTTATACATAGCGTGTAATGTATGTAGTAGCGTAAAATATGTTTGAACTGAATTTTTTTGAATGGAAAGCACAAAATGAAAAGGAAAAAATAAACCATACACCCTAAAACCATAAACCCCCAAATACTTCGTCCCAGATGGTCACCAACCGGGACAAAAGGTCCCCCAAGGCCCCAACCCCCAGCGCGCGATCGCGACCACGTGGAGGTACTTTAGACCCGGGTTGTGGTCAAACGGGACTGAAGGGGGGACCTTTAGTCTCGATTTAGTTGTCCCGGTTGGTGACCCGGGACTAAAGGCCCGTTTTCCACTAGTGGTTGTATCTTTGGTCCTCATGCGCCCGTCAAAAAGTTGAAACAAGTTGCGGCGTGAGCTGCTTCTTCACCCTGACAGCGTTGAAGTGGGTCGCGCCAGATCCATGGTGATGTCGTTAAGGACCGGCCCGGTCAAGGGCTTCGGCTCGGCATCTGACTCCTCCTCCATCGTTTTCTCGTCCTCGCTCAAATCTGGCGTGCTCGACAGCAAACCGACCTCTATACTTCATGCATTACGTGTCTGCCAGTTTCCCACCATGCGGGACAACTAGTGTTTCTGCTTCGTCGATGGGCTCTCCCACGTACAAGGTTTTGGAGCTCATCGTCAAGGCAAAAGTGTGAATGGGGGGATGTTCGGAGTGGTGTAATGAGGATAGTAGAGTGCACGATCATGTTTAAATAACAGGGGGACGACGAGGCTATCGGTTGAATGCGGGAATCGAAGTGGATTTGTCAAACGGCGTGCATGTTCAATACCGGTAGGCGGACGGACGGGCAGCCGGTTTGAATTCGGCAGATTAAGTCCCGTCGCATCTCTCCATCATTGAACATGCGCGGAGACAGGAATTCACAGCCAGCACCGCCCTTCAGTGAGCGGTCACGTCCTCTCTAGAGCGGGCTGATCGGCATGAATGCATGGCCAGTGATCCACGCGTGAAGAGTTTTTTTTTCAGGGAGGGATTAGGGTGGGCCTTGAGTGTTAGGTGAGGATGTGGCGGCGGTTCATACTCCCGCAAAGCTTCCACCTCCCCAGTTTGCGTTAGATGGAAAAATAGATCCGGATCCTTCGATTCGATCGGTTACAAAAGGTTAGGGTTGTCCTTGAGATGTCCTTACATCATGACTGATCAAGCACTTCACTTACTGTCGCACCACATCATTGATTAAAAAAGGCGTGGAACTTGATTGACCAAGACGAGATACAAATGATTGATTTACCATTATCGTAGCATCCACATAATTAGTTCCATACAATAATTATGACCATCTTCATGTGGTCAGCAGGTTACAATGACTCATATTTTTAGCTAACTTTGACAAAATGTCATCTCCTCATTCAACTCTGATGCAGACGTTCTCCACTCTGCTTGCAGTGTAGTATGCAACGATAGCATCTGGATCCATTAATAAGTGTCGGTCGGCAGGTGTATTATCTTGGTAGCAGAGCTGTAGGGTACGAACGTAGCCTCCCGAGCAGTCATAAGAATACACAGTGACAACGTGCGCGGCCTTCCTCTCCTCCCCAGATGATAGCTTAATCATCCTGTACTTCCCACGCGGTCTTAGCCGATACAACTCATGAGGTGGACGCGGCTTGTAGAAATGATCTTGTGGCTGCATCAAGACGGCCACTCGACCAGTATCGATGGTGGTGCATAGGCGCTCACGGTATCTCATCGCCATCTCAAACTCCTGACGGGTGTCGTCACAAGAAAGGCCTTCAAGAATACCATCCTGGATCCAGGACTCCTCCTTGCAAGGAAGCTTGCAGGCGTGAACAAGGAATTTTTGTCAGAAGAGACCACCTGCAAAATTTTATTGTCAAAAGAGACCACCTCTGAACATTATTACCAAAAATACACTAACGACACTCTGGCAAAGCAACACGGGGAAGCTGCCACCGGAAGCAACAACGGCATGTTGTGGTGCAACGTTTTTCGTTGCGAGGTGGGCCATGCCGCCGTGGCCAATGGTGGCAAGATGTGACATGGAGATCGCCAGCCGACATGCAGCCATGTGCAGTGGCGGCACCTTGCTGCTATATGCTTGATTTAACGAAAGTGAAATAGGGAAAGCGCTGCACAATCGCATGGTGAACAAGATGTGACGAGAGTTGCACAGGGTGCCGCCCCTACTCATGGCGGCAACTGCTCTTGCCGCCGTTCGCCGTTGCAGCCCAATGTGTCGCCTTTGCCCGCGGCGGCAACTGTCACGTGTCGCTTCGCTAGGGTGCCGCCGATGCATTTTTGACAATAGTATTCAGAGATGGTCTCTTTTGACAATAAAATTCCATAGGTGGTCTCTTCTAATAAAAATTCGTCAACAAGAGGTGCACTCAAGTTCATCGCGTACACCCCCTGACGCGGGCCTGGCGCAACGCCACCAGGAAACAGGTGAAGTGGGACGGAAACGGGCTCAAGTGTGTGGCACCCCGGCTCAGAGGACCGGAACGCCCCGTGCTCCAGCCCAGAGATCAAGTCTTCTGGAACACGGCACTGCTTGATATAGAACTGAACAGCTTTCTATTAACGAAGATAGGGGTACACGGGGTCTATTACAATTCTAGCGGAGACACAGCTTGCTCCTCAGGCTAGCCTCGGCTCTACACCAAGCAGTAGCATGATACGTCCCAAACGTATCTATAATTTATGCTTGTGCCATGCATGTTTTGTGTGACTTGCCATGTTTTGCTTAAACTTTCATACACTTTTAAGCATATTTGGACTAACCTATTAAATCAGTGCACCCAGTTGCCAGTTCTTGTTTTCTGCTGTTTTTGTATTTCAGGTTTTCAGGCCATTAAAAGTGCTCCGGAAATTTGGGAAAAATTATATAAAAAATCAGCGTCCCGGAAGCCTCCGGAAACACCAAGGAAGGAAGGGAGGGCCACCACCAGGACTCCAGAAGGGTCCATGGCGCGGCCCAGCCCTAGGCCGCGCCAGGCACCGTCCTGGCTGCCTGGTGGCCCCTCTCGGTGCCCCCTTTGGCCCCTATTTTTACCCCCGAGGAGGAAATCCCTAATATCGAAGTACCTTTTCCAGAAGCGATTCCGATCTCCGCCGCCATAGCTTCGGGGGTCACCAGGATCCTGCTCCGGCACCCTGCCGGGGAGGGCCTTGGCCCCCGGGGCCATCTTCATCGACTCTCCTTCCCCCATGATGCTTCTTGAGTAGTTCCTCCTTGGACTACGGGTTCTTGGCAGTAGCTATGTGGTATTCTCTCCCCCTAGATCCTCAATACAAAGTTCTCATGAGCTGCCCTACATGATTGAGATCCATATGATGTAATTGGTGTTGTGTTAGTTGGGATCCGATGAATTTTTACTTTGTTCAGTCCTAAGAGGTTTATGAATTATTGTTGTTGCAATTTGTTGTTCTTAATGCTTGTTACTAGTGCACGAGTAGCATGATCTCAGATCTGAGCACGTTATGGTTGCATGATTATAATTGTTGTTCTAGATCTTATCTACGGTTGTATGCACCTATTATAGTCCGGAACCGGCGATCCCAATGGTGATAGCTTGGGACACCAAAGGGGATGGGCTATAATTTGAGGATCACATGTGTTCATAGAGTGTTAATGCTTTGTTCCGGTGCTTCGCCGCAGGAGCACCTTAATCTCCATAAGTTCCTTAAGTGGCCCCGTTCATAGCGGGATGGTAGGACAAAAGATGTTGTGAAAATTTCTTATTGCAAGCACGTACAACTACATACGGAACACATGCCTACATTTGGTTCTTAGACTAGGATGCTCTAGTTTGTTCTTTGGCTAGAGTTGGTGCAATTCTATCAATTGCCCAACTGTAATTTGTTCACCCAGCACCTTGTTCTTTTGCCTAGAGAGGTACCACTAGTGAAACCTTGAACCCCGGTCCATCTTTCACCTCCATTGCCTTCGTTGTTACTTTTACTTTCTTTGCTGCTCCTACTACTTTGCTACTACTTTGTGGTGTTGGTGATTGGGGAAGTCTTAAAGGCTACACCCGTCAACACACCGTTGCTACTTATATCTTGTCTAGTGCTTTTTCAGGTGTGGTTGAATTGACAACTCAACTGCAAAGGCTTATAAGTATTCTTTGTCTCCCCTTGTGTCGAATCAATAAATTGGGTTACTCTTACCCGCGAAGACTGTTGCGATCCCCTACACTTGTGGGTTATCAAGACTATTTTCTGGCGCCGTTGCCGGGGAGCATAGCTTTACTTATAAAGTTCACTTGATAAGTACACTTTTGCTTATTACTCTGTTTGCTACTAATGGCTACTTTCTTTGAGACTATGTGTTATTGGCAAGGCGGATTCACGGAGGATCAACAAAAATATTACAAGGAATACCGCTTGTCTCAAAAAGGGAAACACTCATGGGGACTAATACAGGAGTTGTACGACTATGCTAGAAACTTGTGCTCAATATATAATATATCTTTCTGCAGGGATGAATCTTGTTGCTTTATGAGGAACAAACACCTTGCTTTCCAATGTGAGTACAATGATGATGAAACCTTAGCTTCTTACGCTGAGGGAAACTATGATTTTTTTGATGCAGAAAAAATGGAAGAATTTATTGTTTTTAATGGTGCCTATGAAATTAATTATTTTCTTAAAAATATTGATGATGCCCCTTACAAATCCGAGAGTCTTGATATACTAAATTATTGCTTTGAGGATTTTAATGACAATTATTATATTACTGAATATCTAAAAAGGTTCTCTCCACAAGAGGAAGAGACTAATGCTTTGCAGGACTCTACGGAAGAAGAAATTGCTGAAACTGAATGCTCCTTGGATGAAAAATAGGAGGAGAGTGATGAACAAAAGGAGGAAGAATGGAGTAGCTACCCATCTCTACCTACCAATGAGAGTAACTCTTTGACTCTTACTTTATATGATTGCCCTCCATGCTTACCAAAGGAGGATGAATGCTATATTGATTGCTATGATCCTATGGATTCTTTTGAATTATCCCTTTTTGATGAAATTGATGCTTGTGGCCACGATGCCCCTATGAATGAAACTTGCAAGGATGATTTTGCTACTGTTATTTATGATAAACCTTGCTATCTTGATGAATCTTATGATAAACCTCTATTTTTGCCTACTATGGATGTTCTTAATGATGATGAGGTTTTCTTAGAAAGTCAACATGATTATGTGCTAGTAGATCATGAAAAGCATGCTTTGTGTGATAATTATATTGTTGAGTTTGTTCATGATGCTACTGAAAATTATTATGAGAGAGAGAAATATGGTTATAGAAATTTTCATATTAGGAAAACACCCCTCTCCATGTTGAAAATCTTGAAGGTGCTCATGTTTTACCTTCCTATGCTTGTTGCTTTGTGCTTCATTTATTTATTTTGTTTCAAGTTTCCCATGCATAGGAAGCATGTTAGACTTAAATGTGGTTTGTATTTGCTCCTTTGATTCTCTCTTTTGTGCTTCAACTCTTATTCTTTCGTGAGCATCGTTACACTCATGCCTAGCTAATGGCTTTAAAGAAGCGCTTTCGGGAGGCAGCCCGCAACGAATTTAGGTTTTTCTTTTTGCTTTTCTTCTGTTCTTAGTGGTATTGATGATTGTTACTACTGTAGAAACATTATTGTATCTTTACTTTTCAAGCTTTGTGCCTTTTATAGCCTCATACGATAAGGGAAGTGAAAGTTGTGACATGCTGTCCAGAAAACAGATTCTGTCCTCGTGACTAGAAAAATCAGAGAAAAATCCCAGTTCATATTTTTGAGCTGATTTTTTTATAAAGCATGCTCTATACAATGAAGAAACTTTCGTATGTTCTGAGTTTTTTGATTTGAGTTGCAGAAGTATCCCTAAAAAATTCTTTTCTCTCTGCTGTTCTGTTTTTCTCAGCTTCTGTCCCTGTTTTTTTTTTGGCAGTTTTGCATATCTTAAGCTTGCTTTTTCTTTGCAAAATCTTTTGGGAAGGCAAGAGAAACAATATCCCTTCCTGGAAATATTTATTTGCAGTAGAGGAAAGTTATTTTTAATAGGGTACTAACCTCTGTAATCAGCTTATGATGAGTTATGTATGAAGGCAGTTTTCAAGTGTGCGATGGAAGATGATGAAAGAAGATCTTGGAGTGTCAAAAGCTCAAGCTTGGGGATGCGCCCGGAACCCCCAAGAAATATTCAAGAAGACTCAAGCGTCTAAGCTTGGGTATGCCCCCATGCATCCCCTTCTTCATCAACAATCATCAGTTCGTCCCTCGTTCCACTATATTTTTATCACTTCATGCGTTTTGTGCTATGCTTGGAGCGTCTTGCTCTTTACTATTATTAGTTCTTTTGTTTTGTTTGCTGGTCATTACAATGTCAGAACCTAACATGCTTGATTGGGAGAGATACACGCTCCACTTTAAACTAGAACACCTCATAGGATTTTCATGCTTATTCTTTGCTGTGAGTTGTTCTTTATCTTTTCTTAGCTGCTGCCCTGTTTAGTTTGTGTGCTTTAGAGTTATCTTCTAGAGCTTTTAATTGGATCAGGCTTGAACTTTTTATAGTTTGCATGCTTATCTTGTTTAGATAGTTTGCCTGTTGCACTGAGTTTTGTGTCTTGACTAGAAAGTAGGTAGTTGAAGTTGCTATTCTCTTTGTAGTAGTAACTTGCAATAGTTTTGAGGTATTGACTTAAGTAATGTTTGAACTTATGGTGTCAAGAGCTTTAGCCTATTAGTGATAGATGTCGTATTTTGGGCAATCCGTCTGATTTTCGAAAACCTAAACCCTGTTGAGAACTCTAGATACTAGATGGATCACTAATCTCTGGAGGGGTCGAATATTAGAGTACACTCACGTACCATGAGTCGAGGATGCGCAAGGATAACCAAACCCCCATACACTCCTCCTCGGGGTACTTGTCTCTTTGTGAACCTCCTGACTAGATTGAGAGTTACCGATAATAAGTACATGAGTTCTTCGGACTAATGTGAGTATTCGAAAGTTGACACTTCCACCCACATATACTTTTTCTAGCCTCTCCGGTACCGTGCATTGCCCTTTCTCACGTCGAGAGTTGACACATACTTCGCCGGTGCATCCAAACCCTTGGCACAATACGCTCTGTCATCATAAGCCGCCTTATATCTTTCCTCAAAACAACCACCATACCTACCTACAAGGCATTTCCATAGCCTTTCCGAGATACATTGCCATGCAACATCCATTGTTCTTCATGTTCATATGACTTATCCTTCATTATCATATTGTCTTACATGATCTCATAGCCTGCATGTAGTTGGGATTTGCCCGCTATTCATATTTTTGCTGCATGTTGCGCTTGACCGTTGCACATACTGCTACACTGGCAGAGGCATTCATATAGAGTCATTACTTTTTGTTTCAGAGTTGTAAGTAGATAAAAGTGTGTTGATGTTCTTCTAGAGTGTTGCCCCTACAGTGAGGAAAGGAATAAAAGATCCCAAAGTGGACAAAATACAAAAAAAAAGATCCCAAAGAGGACGAAAAAAAAGAGAGAAATAAAGAGCCATGGAGGCAACCCAAAATCAAAAAAAGTGAAAAGGAAAAAAAAGAAAAAAAAGATAGAGGGGGCAACACTACTATCCTTTATTCCACACTTGTGCTTCACAGTAGCACATGTACTTCAGTTTGTAGATAGTTTTCATGTTGTACTTGCATAACTAAGTGGGGATCCTTACACTATAGAACTTGGCTTGCATATTCCAAGGATGAGCCTCCTCAAAAGAGCTCTAGGTATTCATGAGCAAGCAAGTTGGATGCACCCCCACTAGTTCCATTGGAGGGCTTTCATACACTTATAGCTCTATGTGCATCCGCATGTTGCATGGCAATCCCTACTCCTCACATCATATCTATCATATGGCTTTCTCTCGCCTATAATTGTCCTCATTGATGTGAGCCTTTCACACCTTTTTATCTCCTTCCTCCACCATCTTTCTATTTCGCCGTTTAGGTGTCAACTTTATTTCTCACACTCATCCATTGCATTAGTGCTCAAAATATCGAAAGGGAGTGGATCAGTTTGACTTGTATCTGGCTAGTGGTCTGGGGACAAGTCCAGATAAGACTTCAAAGGAGACTAAGTGTGAAACTTTAGTAGATATAGTTCTCAACAATAAAAAGTTTTCTCTCTCGTATTCCCAAATTCCCTTTCTTGCACGCAAACACCATTTGGAGACAGTCGAGTCACAGAAATCGAGAGCTCTTGCACCTTATGTTCTTTTGTTGCTTGTGTCAATGCTAATATAGACTCTTCCTTGTTAAGACTTGAATTGAATTGCATGCTTTAATTGCTTTACTTGAAAGTCCTTATATGGTTGTGTGGCATGTCACCACAGAAATTATGCTTGTTATCATTTACCTACTCGAGGACGAGCAGGAATTAAGCTTGGGGATGTTGATACGTCCCAAACGTATGTATAATTTCTGCTTGCCAGTTCCTGTTTTCTGCTTGTTATCATGCATGTTTTGTGTGACTTTGCCATGTTTTTCTTGAACTTTCATACACTTTTGTGTTGTGTGACTTTACCACTCCAGTTATCATGCATGTTTTGTGTGACTTTGCCATGTTTTTCTTGAACTTTCATACACTTTTAAGCATATTTGGACTAACCTATTAACTAAGTGCACCCACTTGCCAGTTCCTGTTTTCTGCTGTTTTTGTATTTCAGGTTTTCCGGCCATTAAAAGTGATCCAAAAATTCCGGAAAAATTATATAAAAAATCAGCGTCCTGGAAGCCTCCGGAAACACCAAGGAAGGAAGGGAGGGCCACCACCAGGACTCCAGAAGGGTCCATGGCGCGGCCCATCCCTAGACCGCGCCAGGCACCCTCCTGGCTGCATGGTGGCCCCTCTCGGTGCCCCCTTTGGCCCCTATTTTTACCCCCGAGGAGGAAATCCCTAATATCGAAGTACCTTTTCCAGAAGCGATTCTGATCTCCGCTCCGGGGGTCACCAGGATCCTGCTCCGGCACCTTGCCGGGGAGGGCCTTGGCCCCCAGGGCCATCTTCATCGACTCTCCTTCCCCCATGATGCTTCTTGAGTAGTTCCTCCTTGGACTACGGGTTCTTGGCAGTAGCTATGTGGTATTCTCTCCCCCTAGATCCTCAATACAAAGTTCTCATGAGCTGCCCTACATGATTGAGACCCATATGATGTAATTGGTGTTGTGTTAGTTGGGATCCGATGAATTGTTACTTTGTTCAGTCCTAAGAGGTTTATGAATTATTGTTGCTGCAATTTGTTGTTCTTAATGCTTGTTACTAGTGCACGAGTAGCATGATCTCAGATCTGAGCACGTTATGGTTGCATGATTTTAATTGTTGTTCTAGATCTTATCTACGGTTGTATGCACCTATTATAGTCCGGAACCGGCGATCCCAATGGTGACAGCTTGGGACACCAAAGGGGATGGGTGATGTCTACACACACTTCTATTCTTGTAGACTATGTTGGGCCTCCAAGCGCAGAGGTTTGTAGGACAGAAGCAATTTCCCTCAAGTGGATGACCTAAGGTTTATCGAACTCAGGGAAGTAGAGGTTGAAGATGGTCTCTCTCAAGCAACCCTACAATTAAGAAATGTCAGAACCCTTTGTTAGGTAATGTTCTAGGGTCCTTTTCACTTTGCATTCATGAAAGAATTCAAAGGAAATTCAACTTCAAAATCCAAATGGGAGAAGAAAACCCCCCCAGATGAATTAATTCAAAAGGCCAGATAAAAATCTTCTCCAAAAATTCATGTTAGATTTTTGAAAAGTCTTATAAATGAGTGTGATCACATATCAAGTGATGTGGGACCCATCCCATGCTCATAGATTTTTCAAATATTCAAACAGTGCCTTGGAATTAAAGAAATACCCCTATTTGATTTAAGATTCAAATTATTTGAATTTTAAAAATGTTGAAAGTTTATGAGTGGCTAGTCTATATTATTATGAGGCCACATAAAAGTTTTCAGCATTTAATAAAATGTTTAGCTATTTTATTTAGCTAAGCAGAACAAATGTCAGAAGAGAAAACAGAAAAGAAAAATAGAAAAGGAAGCAGAAACCTTACCAGACGCCCAGGCGAAGCCGGCCCACCCCAGCCCAGCCGGCCCACAGGGGCAGCGGCGTCTTCTTCCCCGTCCCGCGCCTCCAAGCTGCTCGGTGGAATGCCACCGAGCTAGCCGGGGACGACACGTCGTCGTCGAAGAGCTTCCAGGCCGCCCCGTGCCTCTTCTCGCGTCTGGAGACTCCTCGCAGCCGCCTCGCTCCATTCCCCCCCTCCACGAGCTCCCTCCCCTCCTCTCTCGCCCGTTTCGTCGCCGCCCGAGAAGGACGCCGGATCACCATTGGTCCCCCGCGTAGCCATTGACGACTAGAAGCCCCAAGACCGTGTCCAAGCTCTTCGTCGTCGTCGTCTTCATCGACCTGCAGAAGGAATCGGAGCCGGACGCCTCCCCGAGCTCGCTAACTTCGTCGTCTTCATCGCCGGCCGCGGTGGATCGAATTCGAATTCCGGCAACTCCAGCGCCTCCCCGAGAAAGCCACCACTCCAGTTAGATTCAGGGTGAGCTCGCAAGCGAAACCCCTCTTTCTCCCCCCTCGATTGCTTCCTCTAGCCGGATCTGCCATGGGAACCCGAGCACCTCGCCGCCATGGTCGTCGTCCTCCTCGCTCCAGTGCCCGTCATGAACCCCCAGTGCACGCGTTTGACTCCCGCGTGTGCCAGCGCTCGAACGCCCCACAAATCATCCCAAACCGTGCACTACAACTTCATCTACGACCTCGCCGCCGTTCTGTTGCCGCCGGAGTCGTCGCCGTCGTCGCTCCCGACCACCCCGTGACCCCCTGTTGCCTCCAGAAGACGCGGACGAAGCTGCTGCATCCATTGGTGCCCTCCCCGTGGCCTCCCGTGGCCCCTAGGCCATTCCGGCGAGTCGCCGCCGCGGCTCCAGTCGCCGGCGGTTAGCCGTCGGTGGGTTAGCCCTTAAGCACCGGGCTAATGACCCCCTGGGTCACTGACAAGTGGGCCCAGTGGCTTAATTAAGCCACTGGTTTAATTTAACCCACGGGTTTTTTAACCCAGTCACTGACAAGGTGACCCCACATGTCAGCCCCCCCCTAACGTCAGCACTTGCGCAATAAATCAATTAAATGAATTTCCAGAGATTATTTGAATTAAAAGAATTCCAAAAATTCAAGAAAATACCCCAAACTTTGGAAATTCATAGAAAATTCATATTAACTCCAAATTGGACAAATAATATATGAAAAATGATCAGGAGAAAATTATCTTTCCAAATATGCAACTTTAAACTCTGTTTGAGTTGAATTTAAAATGGGAGCAGTAGCATATGTCATTTGGTTTATTTGAATTTAATTCAAATTCAAATCAAATGATCTTGCAACTTGGACCATGGATTTGTGTTATAATTCAACCACACATCAGAGGCATATCTTATACAATTGAAGATAATTCAAAATGATCAAACAATGTCATATACAACTTGGTTAATTTGAATTCAAATGTGGAGTTTGAATTTGCAATTCAATTTGCAATATACTCCATTTAAATGGAATGCTCAACACATCAGTACCATGAACATCACCCTTTCAATCTTATTCATGTGATTGTGCATTGTACATTATGTTGATCCTATGATTGTCATGTTGCTGATAGATGTGGAGCCGGAACCCGAGGTCACCCCCTTCGTTGAAGACCCCGAACCCGAACCTCGTCAGCAAGGCAAGCAAACCCCCTTTGATCATGTCGATAAAATCCCACTTCCCTCTCATGTCTCGATTATGCATTGTTTAGGATGATCACCATGTTACGATTCTACCGCATAGATGAACCCATTCCTTTGCATGACCTATCATTTTGTCACAGTAGTAAGCAAACCACAATCCTAGCAAATGTAGGAGTTGGTTGATATCATGTGGCCCCTGCAATGTTACTGCTTATTGCATGCTTAGTATGATACCATGTTGTTACTGTGATGTGAGTCGGGATGGGAATGATCATGTTGATGATGGTAGAAAAGTGTTGGTGAATCGACCATAATACAAGGTGAACGATGAGAGGTTGTGTAGGAGTACACAGTGGGTTGTCTCGTTGAACACCGCCCTAGTACGAGTTCTTGTGTGGTGATCCAAGATGAAGAGTACAACCACACATTGGGCTCACTGACCCCTCTCAACTTACTAACTCATCCCTTTCGATGTCCAGATGTCGCAATAGTTCGGAGTTCTGGTAGGTCTGTGGCCTGGTTGCTAAGTGAGAGAACGGCTCACCCGAGACCGGCTTATGCACCACGCACACATCACTTGGGTCCACTTCGGTAAACCGGCCGGGTTCACGATTGTGGTAACCAACCCAAGTAGGCGGCTTTCTCGGACTAGATCGGCTATGAGGTAACATTTGTGGTGAGCATCCTCGCTGGCACCCCTTGAATGGTGTCGAGATCAAAGGCGGTAAATGATGATCATGTGTGTGTAGCGGTACACCCTTGCAAGGTTAACAAAACTATTCGAATAGCCGCGTCCGCGGTTATGGACTGCTTGGAAAGCTTAGCTTGATTATTAGACAACTTGAACTGGATACTTCTAAAACACACCAAGATAAGTGTGAGTGCTATGGCGTGCTTCCTCGTGGGGAAGTCGAGGAAGGCACCATAGTAGTGTAATTGGTTGGAGAATGTAGTGGACTCGTGTACGTTTCTTACCTCAAAGTCTGGTACTCGTAGTTCAGGATTAGCCAAGTCAAAGCTGGCACTTCTGCAAGTGAACCCCACCTCCCTTTACCTTGATACATGTGCATGAGTAGTATAGCTCCTATGTAAGTCTTGCTGAGTACGACTTTGTACTCACGTTTGCTTAATCTATGTTTTAGATGATACCACCGACCCCGAAGGTGGCTTCTTCATCGAGCTAGACGACTGAAGACCAACTAGTCTAGTCCCAGTCAGACGACTGGTTTCCCTCGTGGAGGGCTTGTGTTTAAATAAGGCTTCTTAAGCCATTTGTTAAACTTGTCTGTACTCAGACATAATTTGCTTCCGCTTTGTGTTGTAATGTTGGATCACATGTTTGTGATCTCTGTTTGCACTCTATAAGAGTTATCAATAAAATTGTACACTTTGTAGAGAATTGCAATTGTACCTGCTGTTCATACAAGGCATGTGTGCTGCGTGTATGTTTATAACATGCATGTCTTTGTATGGGTTTTCGAGACCTTAGTTGTGTTCTAGCTGGCGGTCTTCATACACCAAGTGGCCCTTAGATGTGCTATGATCGAGCCCGCCCTAGACCCCGACTAAGTGATCGGGCTGGAGTAAGTCTATGTAAGAGTTTTGAGATAGTCGATAATATGGTTGAGGCGACTTGTCTTTGAATATGGGAGTTCACCACCCATATCATTAGATTTGTGTGCGGACGATGAGGACCCATCTCAGTTGATCATCCGGCCTGGATGGGATGCCCCTCACGTACGATGCTTTCCGAGAATGTTCAGTGCTTGGCCTTGTCTTCTTAGACAAGTGGGTGCGGTTCTCGGCTCTCCATATGACTACGTCTTAGTTGTACTTGCATACGCTAACCCCGGGTCCCGACAAGAAACAAGAAGTCTCTTGTGTCCCCGACACACCTAATACAACTAGGAGTTGTATAGGTGCACTAGTTCGGCGAAGAGATGGTAAAATATGGGTGATAGGTGCGGTAAAGCAAGGTAATATAAATCTGAATAAAAAGTGCAGCAAGGTAACAAGTGGTAAACGTGAGCACAAACGGTATTGCAAAGGTGGAAACAAGGCCTAGGCTTCATACTTTCACTAGTGGCAACTCCCAACAACATTAACATAGTCTAATCACATGATATTTCCCATAAAACATGCAATGGAGACGTACTCGGAGGTCATTCCTTTGTGGTCAAGAGAGGATGAGAATTGTGTAGGGCTACAAAAGCACACCTCAAAGTTCGTAGTTCTCAATCTATGGATTTCCCAATGTCACCGCGGCCATCCAAAGAGAGTACCACAATCACCACAACATATCTAAAGGATAGTCAAAGACAAGCACCAAAAGACTCTCAATCTTCAATCCACACACAAAAGAGGAAATCACTCATGAAAATATTCTTCTAATTCCATGTGCAATAGACCAGCTGTCACCATGGTCTTGGAGATTATACTAGATAAGATCAATTGAGTACATCAATCGAATACATAGAAGAAGGGGAAACATCATGGGATCACCCTAGATTAACATTGCCTATGATCAAAATCAATATCACATCATGGGAGAGAGAGAAGACCACATAGCTACTGTAGAAGACCTTAGCCCCGAGGAGGAACTACTCCCGCTTCATGGAGAAGGGAAGCAACGTCGATGGAGATGAATCCGGGGGCACTTCCCCGTCCCGGCAGGGTGCCGGGGCAGCTTCTCCAGGCAGCCCCGATCTGAAAACGGCGGCGGCGGCGGAACAAAGAGGTTTCCGCCAAAAAGAGTTCTCTTTCTGGGGTTTCTACCCCGAGGGGGTTATATAGGCGAAGGGGGGCGTCGAGGGGCCACCCAGGGCAGCCAGGAGGGTGCCTGGCGCGCCCTAGGGTTGGGGCCGTGCCAGGGACCCTTCTGGCTCCCTGGTGGTGGTCCCGGCTCTCTCCCTTGGTTATTCCGGAAGCTTCCTGCCCGCTGATTTTTAATATAATTTTTGCGGAATTTTTTGGGCACTTTAATCAGCCGGGAACGTCGTCCTACGCATCCAAAGCACGGCCTGCAAATCTGGCATGACACGCCAGGTCAGTACATTGAATGTACTTGGAAGCTCACAACAACCATGCATCAAGTCAAAACAATAACATGGCAACAGGTTCAAGTATATTAGTGAATTAAATAGGTGAGAAACAATATCATGCAGACATATATTCATCAAGCATATCACACACAATCATCGTTTAAGGTCACATGGACCCCACATGATCATTGCATGATCACGTGGCTTATCTCGGAGTCCTTACAGACTCAAACACCGGGTCACCTCATGACCAAACCATTTCCACGGGTCGTTGATACACGAGATAACTTCTCGTCCCTCGTTGGTTACCCCAAGTGGAAGGTGAGATGTAGCGTAGCAGCAAGTTTCCCTCAGCAAAGATGATGAGGTTGAAAATCGTCCAGGAGGACTCCAACAGATACAAGTAGGTGGTGAAGTGAACAAGTGGTGCCGTTGACAATCTAAGGATTGCTAACTTCACCTGGACATGCACACACAACAGATAGCTTTTCTCCCAACGAGTACAGAGGAGTTGTCAATTCCTCCGGCCTTGTTGTTTACAAAGGATAAATGCACGGGATAATAATGATAGATAGCTTACGGAAAAGTAAATACTGAAAGTAAATTGATAGTGTAAACTGTGGTGGAAATATGGACCAGGGTCCCATGATGTTCACTAGTGATGTATCTCTCCCAAAAGACGATAAAATAGCCATGCGAGGTAAACAAATTACAGCTGGGCAATTGACAGGATTATGTGCGCAAACCAATGCTAATTAGGCAAAACAGAAAGGAAGAGGCTCAAAAGCAAAGGCAGTACGCCAAGACAAGTAGACCGAAATCCATCTGCATCTACCCACTAATCATCCACCTTGAGATATCTATCCAGAACATCTCGCTGGTATTAAGTTGCGAATCCCACCCAAAGTGTAAACTCAAAGCAACGGACAACTGCATTAAAGAACTTTGTGTAAAGTAAACAATCCTTGCACCCGCAAGTACAAGCACCGTCGTTTTCCCCCTTGTGGCAACAACACATCCCTTAGACTCATGTTTCTGTCACTCAAGCTAGTCATCGGGCGGCATGAACCCACAATCATGCATAACGCTCCCTCTTGGAGTCACTACCTACTACTTGGCCAAAGCAATAAACAGCAACAGAGAACATGCAAGAGTTACTCAAGAACATAAATATAAAAGAAGAGAATCAAATATATAACTCAATCACAATCTGAACATAATCTCATAATCCATCGGATCCCAGCAAACTCAGCATAGCAACAGCAGAAAGATTACATATGTGCCTCGATCATGTAGGGCATCTCACGAGGTCTAATCCATGAAGAACAAAGAGGGGAGGAGAACATCACATAGCTACTGATCATGGATGTCGGGACCCGGGGTTAGCGTATGTAATTCCAGTCACGATACAATCACATGGAGAGTCGAGAGCCGTACCCACTTGTCTAAGCAGATAAGGCCAAGCACAGAACGCTCTCGGAAAGCATCAAACGTGAGGGGCATCCCATCCAGGCCGGATGATCAACTGAGACGGGTCCTCAACGTCCGCTCACAAGTCTAAATGCTTATGGGTGGTGAATCCCATACTCATAGACAAGTCGCCTCAACCATGTTATCGATTGGATCCTAACTCTTACATAGACTTACTCCAGCCCGATCACTTAGTCGGGGTCTAGGGCGGGCTCGATCATACAACAAAGTGTGCACGTGACAGAGTCACGAGCAATCGCATCGCGATGCCCCAAGCTGCGCACATCTAAGGGCCACTTGGTGTATAAAAGACCGCCAGCCAGATCACAACTAAGGTCTCGAAAACCCATACTAAGACATGCATGTTATAAACATACACGCAGCACACATGCCTAGTATGAACAGCAGGTATCATCACATAACTCTACAAAGTACTTCTTTATTTACTTACACATAGAGTATACAAAGATCACATGTCTGTGATCGTCATTACATCATACAACGGAAGCAAATTAGGTCTGAGTACAGACAAGTTTAACAAATGGCTTAGAGAAGCCTTGTAAACATACATGCCCTTCCACGAGGGACCATACTGCTGTCTGGGACTATGCTAACTTAGTCAACGTCGAGCTTCAGGTCGGTGACTCCATCGGGGTCTGGGTTTCCATCTAAAACATAGAATAAGCAAACGTGAGTACAAAGTCGTACTCAGCAAGACTTACATCAGAACTACACTACTCATGCTCAAGTATCAAGGTAAAGGGAGGTGGCGTTTCATCATGCAGAAGTGCCAGCTTTGACTTGGCTAGTCTTGAACTACGAATACCAGACTTGAGGTAAGAAGCGTACACGAGTCCACTACCAAGTCTCCAACCAATACACCACTATGGTTACTTCCTCGACTTCCCCACGAGGAAGCACACCATAGCACTCACGCTTATCTTGCGAATTTTATAAGTATCCATTCAAGTTGTCTAATCATCAGGTACAGGTTCCAAGTAGTCCTTAACCGCGGACGCCGCTATTCGAATAGTTTTGTTAACCTTGCAAGGGTGTAAGCTACACACACATGACCATCGGTTACCGCCAGGTCTCGCCACCGTTCAAGAGGTGACAGTGAGGATGTTCACCACGACACTTCGCTCACAACCGATCTATTCCAGGAGTCGACTATCTGAGTTGCCTCCGCTCGAGAGCCCGGCCGGATCAACGAAACGGACTCAAACAATGCAAGTGACCGAGACGCCACCTCTGGCAGATGGTTTTCCTGCCTCACAGGTGCACCCACATATCTATATGATGCAACCATTCCTTCATTCTTTTTCTATGCAGATGCCAAATGGAAAGCCCGAACTAATGTGACTCCTGGACGTCGACACGGATCAAGGTACTAGGCCGAGAGGGGTCAGTGAGCCCAATGTGTGGTTGTACTCTTTTTCTTGGATTACCATACAAGAACTCGGTGCTTAAGGCGGTGTTCAACGAGACAACCCACTGTGTACTCCTACACAGCCTCTCATCGTTCACCTTGTATTAGGGTGGATTCACCAACACAGTTTCACTTTTATCAACACCATGTTCACTATCATCCCGACTCACATCAAAAGCAACCTCAATGTAACACTAAGCATGCAATAAGCTGTAACAGTTGCAGGGGCCACATGATATCAACCAACTCCTATGTCAGCTAGGATTGTGGTTTGCTTACTACTGTGACAAGATGATAGGTCATGCATCGGATATGGGTTCAACTATGCGGTAGAATCGATACAAGGTGATCTCCTAAACATGCATAAGCGAGACTGAGAGGGAACTGGGATTTTATAGACATGATCAATGGGGTTTGCTTGCCTTGCTGACGATACACTGGGTTTAACGGTGGTCTTCTTCTTCGGGGTGATCACCGTCTCGGAAAAGCTGGTACCGGAAACAATCATCAACAAGGGGGGACAACTTCGGAAGTAAAATGCACAAACACATGATATTGTTGTGGCATGAAGTAAAGGGTACTGATTTGTGGCAAATTCAATTTAATTGAAGTATATTGCATTTGGAATGAAAATTCAAACTCCAAATTCAATTTAAAATTAAGCCATATGCACATTTGCTACTGTTGCCCCATTTTAAAATGGTCAAACATGAAAAAAAAATTGCATATTTTCAATCCTTGCATTTTTCTGATAATTTTTCATATATTATTTGTCCAATTTGGAGTTCATATGAATTTTCTATGAATTATTGAAGTTTTGGGTATTTTCTGGAATTTCTGTAATTTCTTTGGAATTGTTTTAATTCTGGAAAAGATTTACTGCATCATGCTGACATCCGCATGACGTGGGGGGTCTGACTGGTGGGGCCAGGGTGTCAGCCTCAGTGGGTTAATCCCTGTTAGATTAAACTAACAGAGGGGTTTAAGGGGGTCTAGGGCCCACTTGTCATGGACTCGGGGGGGGATTAGCAAGGTCATTAAGGCCTAATGGCCTCGCCACGCTAGCAGTGGCCGGCGGCTCAACGCCGGCGACCACAGGTCACGGCGGAGTCCGCTTACAGGCCACGAGGACGGCCAAAAATTTTGGCAAACGGCGCCTCGCGCTTGAGCTCGTCGAGCAGTGCACTCGGGCGACCACAGGAGGCACCGGAGCTTGGCCGGCGACAGCTCCCGCGGCGGCGCGCGCACGGACGAGAGGAAGACGGCGAGATAGGCCACCGTTTCGAGCACGGGCAGAGGGGAAAAGGGTACGAGCTCACCGTGATTCCAAAGGAGTCGACGGAGAGGACTTGGAGGGCGTGGCGACGACAAATTTGCCGACGAGGTCCACGGCGGCTGGCGGCTTGCTCTTCTCCGATTCATCGTCTCCAAGGTGTTGCAGCTTGCGGGCGTCGGCTACTTGAGGAAGACGAGCATGAGGGCTTCGATGGACAAGGTCTCGCGGCGGTTGGAGCCCGTTGGCCGCGGCTGCGAACGGTCGTGCTCTCCGGCGAGCTTCGGCTTGCGCAAGAATGGCGAGGAAGGAGAGGGAGAGCGACCTGGAGGAGGGGGAAGTGAGGTGGCGACCTCTGGGCGTCGCCGTGGTGTGCAGGAGAGGGCAGGGGAGAGCCAGGCAGGCTGGTGGCGTGGCGCCACGGCCGCCGCGCGCTCTCGGGGCGACACCGAGCAGCTTGGGAAGAAGACAAAGGGGAGGTGGGCTGGGCCGCGCTATGTGGACCTGGGGGTTCAGTTGGGCCAGACTAGCCAGGGGGGTCTCTTTTCTTTTTCTGCTTCTTTTCTTTTCTGTTATTTGTTTTGCTGTGCTAAAAAAATTAGCTAGGCATTTTATAGAATACCCAAAACTTTTATGTGGGCTTAGAATATAAGTAGCTAGCCACTCATAACTTTTGGGAATTTTTGAAATTCAATATATTTTGAATTTCAATTCAAATAGGGTCAAATTTAATTTCCAGGGCACCTTTTGAATTTTTGAATATTCCATGGGCATGGGAATGAACCCAAACCACTTTTAAAATGATCACCATCATTTATAGGAATTTTCCAAATATTCAACTGATTTTTGGAAAAAGATTTTTATCTGGCCATTTGAATTAATTCTCATGGCTTTTCTTTTCCCCACTTTTGGATTTCATTTGAATTTTTACATGATGCAAAGAGTCAAACAAGCCCTAGCACTTACCCTAGTTGGGGTTCTGACAATGGACCCATGGTCCAAGGTGGACTACTCACGGTTCATCTGGGAAGCATCCATGGTGGTGGAAAAGCTCCCGGAGGTGATTCCTCCCTCCGGCAGGGTGCCGGGAAGAGGTCTTCTGGTGCTCCCGATCTTGGAAGCGCAGCGGCGGCGGAACAGAGGAGAGATCGCGAAAAAGGGTTCCGTCCCCGAGGGTTTCTCGTCACGGGGAATAAATAGGCGAAAGGGCGCAGCCAGAGGTGGGCCAGGGGCTCCAGGAGCCCCCCCTGGCACGACCAGGGGCCTGGCCGCGCTCTCTGGCCGCCTGGGCCCCCTTGGCTCCCCTCTGTCCCCTCTCGGGCTCTTCGCGAAGCTTCCGGTACGCTGATTTTTCCTATATTTTTCCCAGAATTTTTCTGGTACTTTTAATAAGGGGGAAACCTGAAATAGAAAAATAGCAGAAAACAGGAACTGGCACTGGGGTGCACTGAGTTAATAGGTTAGTCCAAATATGATCAAAAGTGTATGGATGTTCATCAATATCATACCAATATCACACAAAAGAAGCATGAAGCAAGCAGAAATTATAGATAAGTTTTGGACGTATCAACATCCCCAAGCTTAATTCCCGCTCGTCCTCGAGTAGGTAAATGATAAAAGGCATCATTTCTGTGGTGACATGCTAACAACCATATAAGAACTTTTTAAGTAAAGTAATCAAAGCATGCAATTCAATTCAAGTCATAACAGGCAAGAGTCTATATCTAGTATTTAAACAAGCAACATAAGAATATAAAGGTGCAAGAGATCTCGCTGTCCGTGACTCGAATGTATCCAAATGGTGTTTGCGTGCAAGAAAGGGGATAGGGATATACGAGAAAAAGTATTTTTATTGTTGAGAACTCAATCTACTAAAGTGTCACACTTGGTCTTCTTTGGAATCTTATCTTGACTCATCCCCAGACCACTAGGCAGGTACAAGTCAAAATGATCCACTCCTTTTCGACATTTTGAGCACTCATGCAATGGATGAGCGTAAGCAAGAAAGTTGACACTTAGGAAGGCAAAGAGAGAATAAGGTGGAGGAGGAAGACAAAAAGGGTGTGAAAGGCTCACATCAATGAGGACAATCATAGGCGAGAGAAAGCCAAATGATAGATATGATGTGAGGTGTAGGGATTGCCATGCAACGGATGCACATTTGAGCTAAAAGCTCTCCAATGGAACTAGTGGGGGTGCATCCAACTTGCTTGCTCAAGAAGACCTAGAGCTCATTTGAGGAGGCTCATCATTGGAATATACAAGCCAAGTTCTATAGTGTGAAGATCCCCACATAGTTATATGCATGAATGATAATCTCTATGGAGTACAAGATATAAGATGGAGTACGAGTGTGGGTCTCTCAAAAAGGAATAGTAGTGTGCCCCCTTCTCGTTTTTTTCTTTTTTTTTTGTATTTTTGGTGGCCTCAATGGATCTTTCTATTTAACTCTCATTTGTCCTCTTTGGGATCTTTTAATTTGTCCACTCTGGGATCTTTTAATTTGTCCACTTTGGGATCTTTTAATTTGTCCACTTTGGGATCTTTTCCTCACTTTAGGGGCAACACTCTATATATTACAAAAATTATAGAAGATCTTTCACACTTTACCAAGTACTCAAATCATAAAAAAAATGTAACTATCATGTTGTTTGCAAATGTATGCCTCTGTTGGTGTAGCAGGATATGCAATGATACTAGCGCGTCATGTAGCAATGATTAGGGAAAGGCCCAACTAGCATGCGGCTCATCGATCAAGCAAGTAGCATGTATGACATGAAAATCAAGTCATGAGAAGATGGATGTTGCATGGCAATATATCTCGGAAAGGCTATGGAAATGCCTTGATAGGTAGGTATGGTGGCTGTTTTGAGGAAGGATATAAGGAGGCTTATGATGACAGAGCGTATCGTGCCAAGGGTTTGGATGCACCGGCGAAAGTGGATGCTAACTCTCGGAGTGAGAAGAAGGCAATGCACGACACAGGAAAGGCTAGCAAAATATGGGAAGGTGGAAGTGTCAATTTTCGAATACTCACATTAGTCCGAAGAACTCATGCACTTATTATCGGTAACTCTCAATCTAATAAGGAGGTTTCACAAAGAGACAAGTACCCCGAGGAGGAGTGTATGGGGGTTTGGTTATCCTTGTGCATCCTCGACTCATGGTACGTGAGTTTACTCTAATATTCGATCCCTCAGAAGATTAGTGATCCAACTAGTAGCTAAAGTTCTCAACTAATTTTGTAGGTTTTTGAAAATAAACACGGATTGCCCAAAATACGACATCTATCACTAATAGGCTAAAGCTCTTGACACCAAAAGTCCAAACATTACTCAAGAAAACACCTCAAAACTATTGCAAGTTAGTACTACAAAAAGAATAGCAACCTCAATTACCTACTTCAAGTCAAGACACAAAACTCAGTGCAACAGGCAAACTCTCTTAGCAAGATAAACATGTAAACTCAAGAGAGTTCCAGCAACAAACTAAACAAAAGCTCTTTTAAAAGATAAACATGAAAGCTAAGAGCAAAGCATGACATCAGCTATAGAAAGATAAAGAACAAACACAACAAAGATAAACAGGAAAAAGTCCTATGTTGTGTTCTAAATTTTGGAAGTCGAGCGTGTTTCTTTCCCACACAAAGAATTCTGGGATCTAACTTGTTATGAACAGCAATCAAAGCTAAAGAAAACTAAAAACAAAACCTAAGAGCGAGACGCTCCAAGAATAGCACATAACGCATGAAGTGATAAAAATATAGTGAGACGAGAGACGAACTGATAATTGTCGATGGAGAAGGGGATGCACGGGGGAATCCCCAAGCTTAGACGCTTGAGTCTCCTTGAATATTTCTTGGGGATGCATGGGGGCTTCCCCAAGCTTGAACGCTGTACACTTCTTAATCTTCTTTCTTCATCTTCCCTCGCACACTTGAAAACTCCCTTCATACATAACTCATCATAATCTGATTAGCGAGGTTAGTACCCATAATAAAATAATTTTTTCTCTACTGAAAATAAAGATAATCTTGAAGAGCTACTGTTTCTCAAGAGTGCCAAAAGGTTTTTGCAAAGAAAAAGCAAGCTTAAGGTTTGCAAAACGAAGAAAAGGCAAAACAGGACAGAATCTGTGAAAAACAGACCAGCAGGTAGTAAAGAATTTTTTAGGGGTACTTCTGCAACTCAAATAAAAAACCTCAGAACATACGAAAGTTTCGTAATTGTATAGAGCACGCTGTGTAAAAAGTTCAGCTAAAAAATCTGAACTGGGATTTTTCTCTGATTTTTCTAGTCACTAGGACAGAATCTGTTTTCCGGACAGCATGTCACAACTTTCACTTCCCTTGTCGTATGAGGCTATAAAAGGCACAAAGCTTGAAAAGTAAAGATACAATGATGTTGATACAGTAGTAACAATCATCAAGACCACTAAAAACATAAGAAAAACAAAAAGGAAAACCTAAATTCGTTGCGGTCTGCCTCTCGAAAGCGCTTCTTTAAAGCCATTAGCTAGGCTTAATGCAAAAAGATCAAGTCTTTTCAAGAAAATAACTAGCCCGTGTGACGGACTCAAAAGGAAACTTAATCTTTTTCCTAGGGAAGTGTTCCATCCCTTTCTTGAGAGGGAATTGGAATTTTATAATCCCTTCTTTCATATCAATAACAGCACCCACAGTGCGAAGAAAAGGATGTCCCAAAATAATTGGACAAGAAGGTTCACATTCAATGTCCATAATAGTAAAATCAACGGGAACATAATTGTCATTGAGAATGATAAGAACATCATCTATCTTCCCCAAAGGTTTATTTACGGAAGAGTCGACGAGACGAACACCAAAAGAACAAGGATCAAAAGGTTTCAACTCAAATATATCATACATTCTTTTGGGCATAACAGAGGTACTAGCTCCAAGATCGCATAAAGCAAAGAAAGAAAAGTTATTCAACTTAATTTTAATCATAGTATCCCAACCATCTTATAGCTTTCTAGGTATGGAGGCTTCTACCCTAAGCTTCTCCTCCCTAGCTTTGATGAGAGCATTAGTGATATGCTTCGTGAAGGCAAGATTAAGTGTGCCAGTGTGGGGGTCTCTAGACATCTTGTGAAGGAAACGAATAACTTCAGAAAGAGTGCAATTATCAAAATCAAGGTCACTACTATCAAGAAGAGTGGTAGTGGTATCCTTTAGGCTCACTTGTTTGGTAGCTTCTATAGTCATAGGAATTTCTTCTTCTACGGTTGAGGTCATAGCATCACCATTAATAGGTCCTATGGGACTAGGGGTGCATTGGGTGCTAAGGGTTTGGATATCCTCAACCACTTGGGTAGTAGCAATGGTATCTTCCTCCTTTTCTCTAGCCCATCTCTCTTTAAGTTTAGCCATCATCCTAATGTTTTCATTAATTTGTAATTGGATAGCATTCATAGGAGTGACCTTCCTCTCCTCAAGGGGAGAAGTTCTAATTTTAAGCAATTCTACTTCATGGGATAAATTGTCTACCTTCGACGAGAGGGTATCTAGTTTGTCTAGTTTTTCCTCTACACTCTTGTTGAAGGCCTTTTGGGTAGTGATAAAGTCTTTAAGCATACTCTCTAATTCATAAGTGGAGTTTTTTGTGCTAGGATAAGTGTTGTTGTTCCCATAGTTGTTGGAGGGGAACGGTCTAGGATTTCTACCATAGTTACTCCTATAAGCATTGTTGTTGAAGTTGTTTCTAGAGATAAAGTTCACATCTACTTGATCCTGAGCAATCAAAGAATTTAAAGGAACATTTTGAGGATCAATAGGAGATTGCTTGGTAAGTAAAGACATAATCAAGTCAACTTTTTCATTTAGGGAGGAGATCTCCTCGACAGAGTTTACCTTCCTACCTATTGGAGCTTTTTTGGTGTGCCATTGGGAATAGTTGGTCATCATCTCATCGAGAAGTTTTGTGGCAGCACCAAGTGTGGTTGACATAAAGGTTCCTCCCGCGGCCGAATCTATCAAGTTCCGCGAGGTAAAGTTCAAGCCTGCATAAAAAGTCTGGATAACCATCCAAGTAGTCAAACCATGCGTAGCGCAATTCTTAACAAGAGATTTCATGCCTTCCCAAGATTGGGCAACGTGTTCTATATCCAATTGTTTAAAATTCATAATAAAGCTCCTCAACTGGATAATCTTAGCAGGGGGATAGTACTTCCCGATGAAAGCATCCTTGCACTTATCCCAAGAATCTATGCTATTCTTAGGCAAGGATTGAAACCAGATTTTAGCTTCATCCCTCAAGGAGAAAGGAAAAAGCTTACGCTTAACAATATCACCATCTACTTCTTTGTACTTTTGCATATCACAAAGCTCAATAAAATTATTTAATTGCAAAGCACCATCATCTCTAGCACCAGAGAATTGATCTTTCATAACAAGGTTCAGCAAAGCAGGTTTAATCTCATAAGAAGGTGCTGAAGTAGCAGGTGTAGCAATAGGAGTGCAGATAAAGTCACTGTTGTTGTGACTAGTGAAGTCACACAACTTGGTGTTCTCAGAGGAACCCATAGCAGCAGCAAGCAAGATAACTATTTTTTTGATTTTTTATAAAAGACACTAAAGCAAAAACTGAAAGGTAAACTAACAAGACTAAAAAGCAAACATAAAAGATAGTGTGCAACTCCCCTATCTTGAAGAGTGGAGTCCCCGGCAACGGCGCCAGATTTTGCTTTGATATCACGAGATAACTTCTCGTCCCTCGTTGGTTACCCCAAGTGGAAGGTGAGATGTAGCTTAGCAGCAAGTTTCCCTCAGCAAAGATGTTGACGTTGAATATCGTCAAGGAGGACTCCAACAGATACAAGTAGGTGGTGAAGTGAACAACTGGCGCCGTTGACAATCTAAGGATTGCTAACTTCACCTGGACCTGCACACACAACAGATAGCTTTGCTCCCAATGAGTACAGAGGAGTTGTCAATTCCTCCGGCCTTGTTGTTTACAAAGGATAAAATGCACAGGATAATAATGATAGATAGCTTACAGAAAAGTAAATATTGAAAGTAAATTGATAGTGTAAACAGTGGTGGAAATATGGACCAGGTTCCCATGCTGTTCACTAGTGATGTATCTCTCCCAAAATACGATAAAATAGCCATGCGAGGTAAACAAATTACAGCTGGGCAATTGACAGGATTATGTGCGCAAACCAATGCTAATTATGCAAAACAGAAAGGAAGAGGCTCAAAAGCACGGGAAGTACGCCAAGACAAGTAGACAGAAATCCATCTGCATCTACCCACTAATCATCCACCTTGAGATATCTATCCAGAACATCTCGCTGGTATTAAGTTGTGAATCCCACCCAAAGTGTAAACTCAAAGCAACGGACAACTGCATTAAAGAACTTTGCGTAAAGTAAACAATCCTTGCACCCGCAAGTACAACAACCGTCGTTTTCCCCCTTGTGGCAACAACACATCCCCTAGACTCATGTTTCTGTCACTCAAGCTAGTCATCGGGGGGCATGAACCCACAATCATGCATAACGCTCCCTCTTGGAGTCACTACCTACTACTTGGCCAAAGCAATAAATAACAACGGAGAACATGCAAGAGTTACTCAAGAACATAAATATAAAAGAAGAGAATCAAATATATAACTCAATCACAATCTGAACATAATCTCATAATCCATCAGATCCCAGCAAACTCAGCATAGCAACAGCAGAAAGATTACATATGTGCCTCGATTATGTAGGGCAGCTCACGAGGTCTAATCCATGAAGAACAAAGAGGGGAGGAGAACATCACATAGCTACTGATCATGGACCCATGGTCCAAGGTGGACTACTCACGGTTCATCCGGGAAGCATCCATGGTGGTGGAGAAGATCCCGGAGGTGATTCCTCCCTCCGGCAGGGTGCCGGGAAGAGGTCTTCTGGTGCTCCCGATCATGGAAGCGCAACGGCGGCAGAACAGAGGAGAGATCGCGAAAAAGGGTTCCGTCCCCGAGGGTTTCTTGTCACGTGGAATAAATAGGCGAAAGGGGGCAGACAGAGGTGGGCCAGGGGCTCCAGGCGCCCCCCTGGCGAGGCCAGGGGCCTGGCAGCGCCCTCTAGCCGCCTGGGCCCCCCTGGATCCCCTCTGGCCCCTCTCGGGCTCTTCGCGAAGCTTCCGGTACGCTGATTTAATAAGGGGGAAACCTGTAATAGAAAAACAGCAGAAAACAGGAACTGGCACTGGGGTGCACTGAGTTAATAGGTTAGTCCAAATATGATCAAAAGTGTATGGAAGTTCATTAATATCATAGCAATATCACACAAAAGAAGCATGGAGCAAGCAGAAATCATAGATACGTTTTGGACGTATCAGTCGTCGCACGACCAAACGGGTCATCACATGACCATTCAACGAGTTAGGTGTCCTTCGTACCACCCAACCAATCCGGTCATCGCATGACCATCCACTCACCACAAACATACCACCGAACTCATGTTGATCATATGGTGTGACCTAGTACGAACTGTGTCCATTACCGTGGACGCGGCTATTCGAATAGATTTATTACTCTGCAGAGTTTGTGCACTTTACCCACACTATGGAGTTCTTCCTCCATCCAGTACCTCGGAACTTGTCCCACAGGATCCTTGGAACTCGTACCGCAGGACTGGACTAGGACTTCTCCAACGAGACCGTCCTACCGCATGTCCCTCTTACCGTATCACCGACATCCCGTGTTGGGTAGCCCCTGTGTCCTTCCGAAACTGACCATCACATGGCCCTGACCATCACTTGGTCCATAAACTTTGTCCTCCTCAGGGACCGCGCGCATAACAATCTGGCTGTCAAGACTACCGCCGCCTGCCTGATCAGAGTAGCCGCGCGCGCGTAGCCTCCCCTACCTTGGTGATACGCATAAGAGAACCCACCGGTAGACCGAATCAAGGCCTGCCCATACAAGCAAATGTGGCTGCACGGATAAGTTCGGTTCGGTGGCACCTGATCAACTTTTCATGAAGCATTCTCCAATAGCAAACACAAGTATCAGGTGCAACATGAGTAGCATCAAATCACAACAATGCATAACATACTAGCATAATGATTTCAGATATGATCAAACACATTTTAGATGGTGAACTTATCCGTGTTACAAATATTAAGTTATCAACATGGAAACATTATGAATGCAGTTGAGCATAACTTAGGCATAACATGAGCAGGTGTAGGAATAACATGAGCACTTAACATGGTGTTGGTATGTCATGGTTACGATGATGCAGAGCATAACATGGCAATGATATGATCAAAGCATAGCATGAATGTAACATGGTCAAAACGTAGCATGGTACTAGCATATTCAAGGATAGCATGGAAAATATAACATCAATCATAAAATGGCGACATGATCATGATCACCGATATAAGCATATCACCGTAAAGCAATTTTAAAAGCAAGTCAAAGCTTCGAAAATGTGCAAATGGTATTGTGGCTTGCCTTTCACCAGAGTGGCGTGAAACACTCCTGGTCTTCGACACCAACAAAGCCCTGCAAAATATTTTGAAATAGAGCAACGGAGAAAAAGTCAAACGCCATCTTTTGTTTAACCAGCAAATAACAATAGAAAAACATGGCCTGAAACCTATGCCAAAATAAATAGGGGCTCAAGAGCAATCCAATGCAAAAAGAATCACCCTAAATGGACTTATAGAATAGGAGATAATAATGGTCAAAGATCTGGTCAAAATGGGATTTAAAATGATTTAAAAATCATTTTTCTCTGGATAATGGGCAGGGTGACGTCGAAGGCGTAGAACCGGAGTGCGCCTTCACTTGCATATCGGTTCGGGTGGGGAGGAGAGGCTGACGGTGGGGCCGGCTGGTCAGGGGGGAGAGAAAACAGAGATGGCAGGGGCGGCGAGGCTCTCCGGCGACGCGCTCGCCGGTGAGAGGCCTGTTGCAGATCTGATGGCATGTCGAGGAAGACTGTGTAGCTTGTCTGCGAAGCTTGGCCGGGGTTGCTTGCTGGGGAAGGTCGGTATTATTCCTCAGAAGCTTGCTCTGGTGGCGTATCGAGGAATGCGGGGTATCGTACACGAGAAGCTGCCTCGATAGCATGCTGAAGAAGACTGGGTGTCCTACCTTGGAAGCTTTCTTAATAACTCACTGACGAAGATAGGTTGTCCTGCTTTGGAAGTCTGCCTCTTTATAATGTGGATACATCGGTTCCTTATGCTGGAAGTTTCGGCGGCCGGTCACTGTAGACGGTCGGTAGCTCGTGCTGAAATTCATTGGTGGGGCGTACTGAGTACGACTGAGTGCTTGCACCGTAAGCTTCTGTCGGTGGCTTCTGGTGGAAGGCTGACTGTCTTGGCCGGGAAGATACGCGGATGGCGTACTGAGGAAGGCTGGTACACTGTATGTGTCAGTTGTGTCGAGTACCTTGTCACGGAAGACTGGGGTTCCTTCTGTCCGAAGCTTTCCCTCACTGATGTGGGAACAACACTGACCACGGTGCCTGAAAATTTTCTGACTGCTGGCTTATCAGAGGAAACACCCTTCCAATCATTCCTTTGCTGGATGCGAGCTTCATGATATGTCCTGACCATCTTCCGGAATATACAGAAATAATGTGCATCTGACAAGATTGTAGCTGGTGCTTGCCATGTTTCGGACGCATATGCTTCTGGGTCACGATTTCTGCTCTCCTTGCCTGAATCCTTGTGGCGGTCATAGCTGATGCAGACTTGAGTCAAGTGATGGCTTGGGTAACGTCCCTTCGTGAGCCACATGCTTCCAATGCGATTGGGCATGACTCTTGTTTGACTTGATGATTTTCCACATCATCGCGGCCTTTAACTGATAAAATCTTTATGATTGTACTGGTTACAGGAGAAATGTATGCCTGACGCAGATGATGGTTTCCATATGATTCATACTTGAGCCAGAATGCTTCTGATGTAACTGGGTACGAGCCATTCATGTCTTGATGAGTTTCCTTATTTCTTTGCGGTCTTCCACTGATAGAATCTTCATGACCGTAACATTCACCGGAATGACGTAGACTCGATACATTCGGGCAGAACTCCTACGGGAGCTGAATATTCCTGCTGCAAGCTGGTGTGGGTCCTTGACTTGGTGTCTTCATGATGCCCGGCGGTCTTGCAGTGATTCTTCGAGGTATGCGGGGGTTATGAGCAACTTTCCATCGGGGCGGATAAAGTGACACCAAAGAACCAACGAATAAAACCACGGAGAAAAAATCAAACGAGGAACGGCTCGGTACCTCATCAGCTTTAGCGGTAGTCGATGACCATCCGGACTCCTTGCAAAGAAAAAGAGCGAATAACCCAGTAGCCACCAGAACGTTTTTTACAACTCAGATCTGGGACTGTACTGGAATAGCTCAAGCATTGCTCACGACGGCCGACCAAAATCAGCTCAGAGCATGAGGCAATGTTGGTAAAAAGAATGCAGAGGTCCCCTAAGACGGCCGAAGAGAAGCTCAGAGCATAGGGTCTCCACTGCGAAAAGAAACTCAACAACTAGCCGAGACGGCCGAAAAACAGCTCAGAACACGGGTCGGTTGTTGAAAAGAGAAATGTAAAACATGCATCTACTCCGGACGGCTGATGACCCTCAACGTAAAGGGATCTATTGCAGCGTTTTCGATAAGTAAGAGTGTCGAAACCAATGAGGAGAGAAAGGTATTGATAGGTGATTTTGGACAAGGAATAACTGCAAGCACTGAAAGATAACTCTTTAGGGGTTTTCGATATAAACAACAATAAGATAAAAGCAAGCAAGTAAATAGCACTGAGGAGCAGCAAGTGGCCCAATCCTTTTGAGCAAAGGATAAGCCTGACAACTGAACTTATAAAGACTAAAGCGTTCTGGAGGACACATGGAGAGGTAGTCACGTGCTTTCGCCATACTCCATACCGATAATAAGTGTTGAGCTGATAAGTGTTGAGTGGGTGGATCTATGCCAGCACACCTTCTAGACTAAGATAACTGCACTCTTATGATTAAACATCTTGCAAGCATCCGCGAATACAAGATAGAAATTAAGGCAAAGCCTAACCACAGCAATAAGATCAAGGATCCATTAGTCCCTTGTGCAAAAGTGTGCAAACTGGGGTTCAGGTTTCTGTCACTCCGGCAACCCACCGTAAGCATTCTTAATACACAATGTATTCCCCTAGGTCCTTAATAAGGAGAAGTGTTGAGTGTTCGACTCACACAACACCACTAGGAAAATAACAACACAACTTAAATATCAAACAACACAAATTACTTCAACATCATATGACTACTAACAACTAGACTCCTCCCATTTCCTCAAGAACTAAAGTAACTACTCACAAGATATAAAAGAGATCATGACCAAAGGTGATAAATATATGATAAACAATCTGTACATAATGATATTTCTCCAACAAAACTCAATAGCATTCACCACAAAGTAGTAATCAACACCGGTAGAGTAGAGAGGATAGATAGTACGAATTACAACACAAGATAAACTTGTGAGGTGAGATTGGATGGTGGTGGAGATGGTGCTGATGTTGGGGATGATGTTGATGATGATCTCGATGATGCCCGTGACGATGGTGATGACGATGGCGATGATCTCCCCTTCCGGGAGGTGATCTCCTCGGTGGAATCTGCCCGCCGGAGAGCCCTTTTCTTCTCTGTAGGTTTCCTCCACGGAGCGGCGGCGGAACTCCGTGAAAGCTTCTCTTTTTAGGGTTTTCGCGTAACGAGGAGTATATAGGCCAGAGGGGGAAGCCGGTAGTGGCCCCAGGGCTCCAGGCGCCCTCCCAGCGCGGCCAGGGGTGGGGTCGCGCCAGGTGGCCGCCTGGGGCTCCTGTGGCCCCCCTCTGGCCCCTCTTCGGCGAGTCTTCGTTAATCTTCTGGAAAATACCCCCCATCGATTTTCAGGTAATTTGGAGGTATTCTTCTTCAGCAACTCAACGTCCACTTTTTACCGCTGAATCTTGCGTCTGCTGCTTCGGCACCGGAAAGTTGAAAACTGTGTATAAGCCAAAACAACATAAGAACATCATCGTAATATGAAATATATCAATGAATAAGGATGGATTATGATATAAAATAGTGATGCAATTTTGATGTATCAACTCCCCCAAGCTTAGACCTCGCTTGTCCCTAAGCGAAAACTGAGCTCGGTAAACCTGTCTACAAGTTTAGAGAGTGAAGTGTCGATAAATAAAATACGGACAAGAAGCATCATGATCTTTTCACCAAACTCAAACATCCTAAACAGCAATCTCCAACTCATAAGGCCCTTATGAAAGAGTAATACAAATTATAATCAAAATTAGGGCTAAGGAAACTCATCAAATCATGGAAAACAAGTCCTTTGGTCAAGGGACAACTAAAAGCTTTAACCTTTGCTCTTTCTCTTTATATTTTGAAGAGACAATTTGGAACTTTTTGAAAGAACAAGCTATTAGTCATGAAGTGCAAATGCTAACACGAAGGAAGATGTTTGCTTGGAAAATGCTTTTGCAAACAACTTACTTATCAAGAGATAATGTCAACAATGATATGGCATGGCAAAACTTTAATGCAGCATTATATTGATGAATCTTCATCAGCATCAAGTGTCTGTTCTCTTTGGGAAAGGAGAAAGTAGGGAAAACTGACTCAACATAAAAGTAAAGGAAAAAGCCTTGTTAAAGGCAAGCAGGGAAAACTCAAGTGCTATCCTTAAATCAAACAGAATGAAAACAAGTTTTGAGAGGTGCATGATTTGTCAACGAATGCTAATAGATAACTCAATTTCTTCTCATATTGGACAAGTTTCGAGGAACGGCTCCCAAACGGGGACAATCACATCCCTGCAATCTCCTTTGTTTATCACTGCCAAAGTTTTCTGATTTCTCATGAACAAAGCATGAAGGAGGTTTTGTTTGTTGCATTATCTTTTGTGAGCTGGGCGCACTCATACCAGTTCCTCCTCGTATTTGGGGTTTGCAGATTAGACATGCAATCTCGGGGTAAAACTTGTCCAACTTAAGAGTATCATGAATTAACTACTACCTCATGAGCTAAAACAGGGGCACAAAAATAGAAGATTTTGAACATCTAAGGATAACACAAAAATTCTATGCTTTAGGAATGGTAGTGGAATACCACGAATAGGAAGGTATGGTGGACTCATATGGAAGATACTGGTTTTAGGGTATGGATGTACAAGCAGAAATCTGCTTAGTACAGAGGTTTGGCTAGAAAAGGCTTTGAGAGAACAGACAATTGATGATGACTTGGATGCAAAACAATATAAAGCATAAACATTAAAACAAGCATAACACATCAAGTTGTCTTCCTTGTCAACATAACACTACAAGCATAATAACAAAGAGGGTTTGGCTATGTCGCTAATTTGAGAAAAATAACAAGCTTGTTGTTATGAACAAAGCTATGTTTGCCAAGATTAAATAAAGTTTTTAAAGCCATACATGATATAAGGTCAATACTCCCCATAAGAATCATCATGAGGTCGATTGCGTGAAGAGAATACCGAGTGCAGCGGAGGGATCAATAGACTTCTCATTAATATTCCATCATAGACGACTCCACACTCACGGATACATAACTCTCCAAAAAGGAGTGATAGACCTCAAAGCAAACACCTATTTTATAAGATAACTTCCCTAGACATGATACGACTCTACTTGACTCTAAAAGACATAGATAAAGATAAAAATACCGGGCACTCCCCCAAGCTTGGAACTATCTAAGGGGATGCCATTACCCAAGGAGATTTACTCCTCATTCTTGTTCTTGTCGGTCACGTACTCCTTGGCGAAGCGCTTCCATGACAGTTGTTCTCCAGTCTTGAAGGACATTCCCGTTTCCAGGATCCTGCACTCAGCACCCAAACCCATGCGCATAAACTTTAGCTCATACTCACAGTTCTAGTTTAGCAGATCATAGATCTGTGCTTGGAGCCCATAAACTTTTTCTTCTAGTGCGGCCAAACTTGACCACATCTCCTTCATCTCCTTCTTGTGGGAAGCCTCTATCTCGTTCATGATGTCGAAGTTAGCTTCAACACCACGCTCCACCATCTTCTTGAACTTGAAGACCTCATGTTCCATCTCCTTCAGCCGCTCGTCGGTGCTCCCCTCCTTGACTGGTCCCTTCAGATCCTCCTTGTGGAGGTCACCATCCTCCACACGAAGGATCTGGGGGTGCTTCTTCACCTCAGCGAGGTAAGGATCTGAAGCCATGGCACCTAGGTCTAGCTGAAAGCTTTCCTGGCAGAAACAGCTCGAAAAGAAAACACACGAAATCGCGAGATATGTTGCCGGAACGATCCGGGCAAATATATAGCAAAAATTTCTGCACAAAAAGGAAGGTAACGAGCCAAAGCGGGGTAGGAGACGGACTCCGGGGTGCCCAGGCGGCCTCCCGGCGCGGCCAGGGGTGGGGCCGCGCCAGGGGGCGCCTGGGCCCCCTGGACCTGGTCTCCGGCTCCACTTCGGCCTCAATTTTTCTATATTTTTCAAAAACTCATAATCTGGAACTTTTATGACGGTTTCGCGATGTTTCCTTACCGTAATACATATGTTTCCTTATTCTGCTTCTGTTGGTGTCTGGAACAAGGTTGCAACATGTTCTTCATGAGTTGTTGTGTATACCAAATCCAGACCAACATTGACAGGATCTCCTGCTATTTAATGCTTAAGTCTTTGCCCATTCACCACTTGAGGTTTGGTGCCTGTTAATCTTGATTGCACCCGAGCGGTAGACTTCCTCAATATGAAATGGCCCTTCCCACCTGGAAAGTAGTTTACCTGGAGAAAACCTGAAACGGGATCTAAACAACAAAACTTTATCACCAACATTAAATTCACGTTTCAGAATCCTCCTATCGTGCCACTTCTTTACCTTTTCTTTGAACATTTTAGCGCTCTCGTAGGCTTCACTTCTCCACTCATCTAGAGAAGTCAAGTTCATGAGACGCTTTTCACCAGCTAATTTTGCGTCAGAATTAAGCTCTCTAATAGCCCAGAAAGCTTTGTGTTCTAATTCTAATGGCAGATGGCAAGCCTTGCAATAGACCATCTTATAGGGAGACATGCACATGGGGTTTTTGTAAGCAGTTCTATACGCCCACAAAGCATCTCCTAACTTATTTGACCAATCTTTTCTATTTCTATTGACTGTCTTCTGTAAGATCAACTTGATCTCTCTATTGGTGAGCTCAACTTGCCCACTAGTTTGAGGGTGGTACGGTGAAGCAATTCTGTGATTGACATCGTACTTGGCTAAAACTTTTCTAAAAGCTCCATGTGTAAAGTGTGAACCCCCATCAGTCATGAGATACCTGGGTACTCCAAACCTAGGAAAAATTACATCCTTGAGCATTTTCAAAGATGTCTTGTGATCAGCACTTTCAGTGGGGATTGCTTCTACCCACTTGGTTACATAATCAGCAGCAACTAAAATGTGAGCGTACTTGTGTGAGGAAGGAAAAGAACCCATAAAATCAAAACCCCAGCAATCAAAAGGCTCAATCACTAGAGAGTAATTCATAGGAATCTCATTCCTTCTACTAATATTACCAACTCTCTGACACTTATCATAGGATAAAACATAATTTCTAGCATCCTTAAAGAGAGTAAGCCAATAAAAACCTGATTGAAGAACTGATACGTCCAAAATGCATCACTATTTTATATTGTAATTTCATCCTATTCATTGATATATTCCACTTTAAAGTATTGTTCATATGTTGTTTTGGCTTGTTTTACACAGTTTACAACTTTCCGGTGCCGAAGCAGCAGAACCAGAATTTAGCGGTAAAAAGTGGACACCAAGTTGTTTAATCAGATCAAGTCCAATCGCGATGAAAATTTACGGGGAGTGTTTTTATGAAGATTGAATGGGGATCATCGAGGATGGAGGCGAGGGGACCCACCAGGCAGCCAGAAGGGTTTCTGGCACGGCCCCCCCTCCTGGCCGCGCCAGGCACCCTCCTGGATGCCTGGTGGCCCCCCTCGGTGCCCCCTCTCACCTATAAGACCCCCCTGGGGTAGAAACCCTAAAAGAGGAAGCGTTTCGTGTTTCGCCGCCGTCACGGGGCGGAAACCTACAGAGGAGAAAATCCATCTCCAGCGGGCAGATTCCGCCGGGGAGATCACCTCCCGGAAGGGGAGATCGTCGCCATCATCATCATCATCGTCACGGGAATCATTGAGATCATCATCAACATCATCCCCAACATCAGCACCATCTACATCTCCATCCAATCTCATCTCACAATTGCAACTTGTGTTGTAATCCGTACTATTTATCCTATCTACTCTGTTGGTGTTGATTACTACTTTGTGGTGAATGCTATGAGTTTTGTTGGAGAAATATCATTGTGTCCAGATTGTTTGCCACCCATCTATCACCTCTGATCATGATCTCTTTTATGTCTTGTGAGTAGTTACTTTAGTTCTTGAGAACATGGGAGAAGTCTAGTTGTTAGTAGTCATATGATGTTGAAGTGTTATGTGTTGTTTGATACTTAAGTTGTGTTGTTATTTCTCTAGTGGTGTTATGTGAGTCGAACACTTAACACTTCACCTTTCATGGGCCTAGAGGAATACATTGTGCACAAAGGATGCTTATGGTGGGTTGCCGGAGTGACAGAAACTTGAACCCCAGTTTGCACACTTTTGCATAAGGGAGTTATGGATCCTTGATCGTAATGTTGTGGTTAGGCTTATGCCTTAATTACTACCTTGTATTTGCGGATGCTTGCAAGGTGTGTAATCATAAGAGTACACTTATCTTAGTGTATAAAGTGTACTAGCATTGATCCACCCACCAACACTTATCAACACAATACATATTACTTGGTGGAGTATGGTGAAAGTAACTTGGCTATCTCTCCCATGTGTTCTCGAGAACGCTTTAGCTTTTATAAGTTTAGTTCCTAGGCTTATCCTTGTGAAAGGATTGGGCCACTTGCTACTCCTCAGTTACCCTGTTTACTTTGTCTGTCTTTTACTTTTCTGTTGCTTAAACCAAAAACCCCTAAATATTTACCTTTGAGTGTGTGCAGCCTTTCCTTATCCAGTGTCACCTATCAGCACCTTTTGCTCCTCGTTGGGATCGACATCCTTATTTATCGAAAAGCTACAATTGATACCCTAGACTTGTGGGTTATCAAGAATCGTTTATTGGCGCGATTAACAGGGAAGGCAACCCAACTGAACCTATTAACTTCACTGCCGTCAAGAACCTTATGTGTGATCCTCTCACCAGCATGATGTCCTCCATATGGACTATCGTGACATTGTTTGAGAATGTCCTTCTGCTCGTGTTCCGGTATGCACCTTCTCACGATCCCATCTGGACCTTCTTTGAAAATATGTGGGTCATCCCAAAAGTAATGCCTCAAATCATGAAAGAACTTCTTCCTTTGCTGAAATGTTAAACCTGGAGGCAAAAACTTTGCAACGATAAAGTTAGAATAATCTGCAAACCAAGGATCGGAGAGAGATTGTACTTTAACAACAGCTAGCTGTTCGTCCGAAAAATTGTCGTTGACTGGAATGGGATCATGCGGTATATCTTCCATTCTTTAAAGATTATCGGCCACCGGATTGTCTGCTCCTTTCCTATCGACAATCTGCAAATCAAATTCTTGAAGAAGGAGTACCCATCGGATGAGTCTTGGTTTGGCATCCTTCTTCTCCATAAGATACTTAATGGCAACATGGTCAGTATGAACAATAATTTTAGAATCAACAATATACTGCCTAAACTTATCAGAAGCAAACACTACTGCTAAGAATTCCTTCTCAGTAGTAGCATAATTATTTTGAGCACTATCAAGGGTTTTGCTAGCATAATATATAACATTCAACTTCTTATCAACCCTTTGCCCTAAAACAGCTCCAACAGAAAAATCACTAGCATCACACATAATTTCAAAAGGTAAATTCCAATCACGTGGTTGTACTATAGCAGCAGTTATTAAAGCTTTCTTAAGAACTTTGAAGGCTTCCTTACAATCTTCATCAAAAACAAAAGGAACATCCTTCTGGAGAAGATTAGTGAGGGGTCTCTAAGTCTTAGAAAAATCTTTAATAAATCTTCTATAGAAACCAGCATGACCGAGAAAACTAGAAATACCTTTGATGTCCCTTGGGTAGGGCATCCTTTCAATTGCTTCGATCTTGGCCCTGTCCACTTCAATTCCCCTCTCGGAAATCTTGTGTCCAAGAACAATTCCCTCGTTGACCATAAAGTGGCACTTCTCCCAATTAAGCACCAGATTTGTCTCCTCACATCCCTGCAAAACTTTATTAAGGTTGTGGAGACAATGGTCAAAAGAGGTTCCATAGACGAAGAAATCGTCCATGAATACCTCCACAATTTCTTCGCAAAAACTATGAAAGATAGCAGACATACACCTTTGAAAAGTAGCAGGGGCATTACATAAACCAAAAGGCATATGTCTGTAAGCATAAGTACCATAGGGACAAGTAAAAGTGGTCTTCTCTTGATCAGCAGTGTTAACATGAATTTGAGAGAAGCCAGAATAACCATCAAGATAACAAAAGTGAGTATTTTTTTATAACCTTTCAAGCATTTGGTCGATGAACGGCAACGGGTAGTGGTCCTTCCTGGTTGCCTTGTTCAACTTCATGTAATCAATACACATTCTATATCCAATAATAATTCGCTGAGGGGTATTAGTTCATTCTTATCATTAGGAACCATAGTTGTTCCTCCCTTCTTTGGAACACAATGAACCGGGCTTACCCACTTACTATCAGCTATAGGGTAGATAATACATGCGGCTAGAAGCTTGAGAATCTCAGTCGTTACAACATCCATCATCTTCGGATTCAACCGTCGTTGATGATCAACAACTGGTTTAGCATCGGGCTCAAGGTTGATGGTATGTTGACAAATAGACGGACTAATCCCCTTAAGGTCATCAAGGGTATAGCCAATTGCACCTCGATGTTTGCGAAGTACTTCCAATAGACACTCTTCTTCATACCCTGAAAGGTTAGAATTGACAATAAGAGGATATACTTTATTTTCATCTAAATAAGCATATTTGAGCGAATCGGGAAGAGGTTTAAGATCAAACACTGGATCTTCTTTTGGTTGCGATAAAATTCCCAAAGGCTCAACTGGAAGGTTGTGCTTTAGGATAGCAGGCTATCTTAAGAATATTTCCTCCAGCTCATTCCTCTCCTGCATATGCAAATCATTCTCGTGGTCCTCCATATATTGCTGCAAAGGATCGTTAGGAGGAATAGCAATGGAAGCAATATCTTCAATAATCCTATCATTACTAGGCAAATCAGTACCACGAGGCTGCTTAGAGAACATAGAAAAGTTAAATTCATATGGCTCACCATTGAATTCAACAGAAACTTTACCTTTCTTGCAATCTATTATAGCTCCACAGGTTCTTAGAAAAGGTCTACCGAAAATAATAGGACAAAAATTATCCCTTACTGAACCAAGTACTAGAAAGTCGGTAGGATATTTTACCTTTCCGCATAACACTTCAACGTCTCTCACAATTCCGATAGGAGAGATAGTTGCTCTGTTTGCAAGATGAATAGTAACATCAACTTATTCAAGTTCACACGGTGAAATTTCACCCATGATCTCTTGATAAGGTGAATGCGGGATAGCACTAGCACTCGATCCCAAATCGCATAGCCCGTAATAATTTTGATCTCCTATTTTAACAGATACTACTGGAGTACCTGAAATTGGGCCCTTATTCTAGGCTGTGACAAGGTTAGTAGAAACAGCACAAAAATTTATATTGGAATCTAAAGAATCATTAGTAATAAGATCCTTAACCAATGGAACTCGAGGATCGACCTTGATATGGTCCTCAGGCTCATCAATTCTTCTCTCACTCTTATTCATTATGCCTGTCACAAAAGAATGCTCCCTTATTCTTATGGGAAAAAGGGGCTTTTCATATATAACTGCAGGCACAATAGGGTCAGCAACATGAATATCAATAGGTAATTCTTTGAAGGGTTTATGGTGCTAATTCTTCTTCTTCTTAGAAGAGTCGATATGAGAGGCAATGTTCTTACAAAAATCAATCATCAGATGGGAATCAAGACCAATCTTAGAGCAAAAGGTATTAAAGTAATCAGTTTTCACATAGCTCTCTATATAAGCATGCTCATAATTTATAGTGGATTCAATACCTTTATCCATTTCCCAATCTTCGGTATTCTTCTGGATCCTTTAAAGGAGATCCCATCGTTCCTCAATGCTTTTTCGTCTGAAATACCCCACTAGAGGAGGCATCCAACAGCTCCTTATCCTGACGAGAAAGTCTAGCATAAAAATTTGTAAGTATAGTTTTCTTGGGGAGCTCATGAATAGGACATTTGAGCATTAGAGATTTCAATCTCCCCCAAGCTTGAGCGATGCTTTCTCCGTCACGAGACCTAAAGTTATAGATATAATTCCTGTCTCGATGAATTTCATGAAGAGGATAAAACTTGGTATAAAAGAGAGACATAAGCTCATGCCAATCAAGCAAATGAGAGTTATCGAGAAGCTTATACCAATCTGAAGCTTTATCTATAAGCGATACGGAGAACAATTTCTTCATGACAGACTCCTTTGATACACCTGCAAGCTTAAATAGTGAACATAGTTGTGATAAATATAGCAAGTGTTCACTGGGATTTCTGTCTTCTGCATAACGATTAGCCAAAACACAATCGATAATACCAGCTGGTATTTTATAAGGCACAATTTCAGTAGGGGGCGGTACAACCACCACAGATGTGGGGTGTTTCCCCATAAGCAACGATCCAATAGCTAGGTTGTCCATACGGACAAAGAACAGCAACAACAAAATATAAACAACGATATAAAAAATTCCTTACCAGCTTCACTTACCAATAGCGCTATGCTCCCCGGCAACGGCGCCAAAAAACATTACTTGATGACCCTCAACGCAAAGGGGTCTATTGCAGCGTTTTCTAAAAGTAAGAGTGTCGAACCCAACGAGGAGCGAAAGGTATTGATAGGTGATTTTGGACAAGGAATAACTGCAAGCACTGAAAGATAACTCTTTAGGGGTTTTCGATATAAACAACAATAAGATAAAAGCAAGCAAGTAAATAGCACTGAGGAGCAGCAAGTGGCCCAATCCTTTTGAGCAAAGGATAAGCCTGACAACTGAACTTATAAAGACTAAAGCGTTCTTGAGGACACATGGAGAGGTAGTCACGTGCTTTCGCCATACTCCGTATTGATAACAAGTGTTGAGCTGATAAGTGTTGAGTGGGTGGATCTATGCTAGCACACCTTCTAGACTAAGATAAGTGCACTCTTATGATTAAACATCTTGCAAGCATCCGCAATACAAGATAGAAATTAAGGCAAAGCCTAACCATAGCAATAAGATCAAGGATCCATTAGTCCCTTGTGCAAAAGTGTGCAAACTAGGGTTCAGGTTTCTGTCACTCCGGCAACCCACCGTAAGCATTCTTAATACACAATGTATTCCCCTAGTTCCTTAATAAGGAGAAGTGTTGAGTGTTCGACTCACACAACACCACTAGGAAAATAACAACACAACTTAAATATCAAACAACACAAATTACTTCAACATCATATGACTACTAACAACTAGACTCCTCCCATGTCCTCAATAACTAAAGTAACTACTCACAAGACATAAAAGAGATCATGATCAGAGGTGATAAATATATGATAAACAATCTGGACATAATGATATTTCTCCAACAAAACTCAATAGCATTCACCACAAAGTAGTAATCAACACCGGTAGAGTAGAGATGATAGATAGTACGGATTACAACACAAGATAAACTTGTGAGGTGAGATTGGATGGTGGTGGAGATGGTGCTGATGTTGGGGATGATGTTGATGATGATCTCGATGATGCCCGTGACGATGGTGATGACGACGACGATGATCTCCCCTTCCGGGAGGTGATCTCCTCAGCGGAATCTGCCCGCCGGAGAGCCCTTTTCTTCTCTGTAGGTTTCCGCCACGGAGCGGCGGCGGAACTCCGTGAAAGCTTCTCTTTTTAGGGTTTTCGTGTAACGAGGAGTATATAGGCCAGAGGGGGAAGCCAGGAGTGGCCCCGGGGCTCTAGGCGCCCTCCCGGCGCGACCAGGGGTAGGGCCGCGCCAGGTGGCCGCCTGGGGCTCCTGTGGCCCCCTCTGGCCCCTCTTCGGCGAGTCTTCGTTAATCTTCTGGAAAATAGCCCCCGTCGATTTTCAGGTAATTTGGAGGTATTCTTCTTCAGCAACTCAGCGTCCACTTTTACCACTGAATCTTGCGTCTGCTGCTTCGGCACCGGAAAGTTGCAAACTGTGTAAAATAAGCCAAAACAACATAAGAACATCATCGTAACATGAAATATATCAATGAATAAGGATGAATTACGATATAAAATAGTGATGCATTTTGGACGTATCAACGGCCGACGATGCATCAACTCAGAACTAGACGTGGTGCCAATATCGAAGAACGACAAGCAAGGGTCCGTCCAACTCATCTAACACCTGCCAAAACAGAGTTAGCAGCTGCCGAAGAAACTGGACAAAGAACCAACAACGAGAACCAACTAAGCAGTAAAAGCAATGCTGAACAAGCACTGAGATCACACGCAGGATCTCAACTTATTGCTACACACATCAACATGCAACAAGCAACATGCAACACTACTACTCATGCATCACGAACTACGTGAAGCTCAGGCGTTCTGGTCTGACGGCGGGTTGCCGGGGGTCGCAGGAGAGTGCGGAGGAGTCGACAACGACAAGGCTGCAACAAGATCTCTCCTTGCATCCCTTGCATCACGGACTAGCTCGACGAGGAGGGCGTACTGGGAGATCATGTAGCGGGACATGGTGATCACCGCCGCATCGGCTTCCGCCAAAGGGCGAGGAAACCTTACTTGCTACGGAGTTGCACCCAAGGTGGGGTAAAAATGGAAGGCGTGATTCTGCTGCATCGCACTTTCCTGGTGGCGTAGGCCTAACAGTCCTGCCAACGCTGCAAGCTAAATGGAACGATCCGGGGTAGAAGCGGGTCCACCCTGGAAGTTGTAGGAGCGCACGCCAATGGGGATGGTGGCGATCACATAGACGTTGGCACGGTACTCAAGCACTCCGTCTCGTGCACACTTTGATGTATGATCGAGCCCGCCCTAGACCCCGACTAAGTGATCGGGCTGGAGTAAGTCTATGTAAGGGTTATAATACAATCGATAGTATGGTTGAGGCGACTTGTCTATGAGTATGGGAGTTCACCACCCATATCATTTAGATTTGTGTGCGGACGATGAGGACCCATTTCAGTTGATCATCCGGCCTGGATGGGATGCCCCTCACGTTCGATGCTTTCCGAGAACGTTCTGTGCTTGGCCTTGTCTTCTTAGACAAGTGGGTACGGTTCTCGGCTCTCCATATGATTGTGTTGTAGCGAGGCTTGCATACGCTAACCCCGGGTCCCGACAGACTTGGTATCAGAGCAGGACTGACTGTAGGATTATCAGCCTTCGCCGAAGTCGAGTCTAGCTTGCTATAGTTATATAGTTACTCTGGGTATATAAGGGAACAACGTAAGGCTTCTTTTTTTTCTCCTTACCCTCATCGTTCTGAGTTCTGAGTCACCCTCATCTTATTCTACGGGAAGATAGGACTAGTCTCATCTATGTCTGAATAGAACATCTCGTTGATTGCCTCCTTATAGCCGTAGGATTGTTGTGGATGTCCAGAGTCTCCGTGTTTTGAGTTCCTTGAAGAAGTTATGTCCAATTTCTTCGAGGTTGTTTCATTTTCCATCCCAGTGTAGCCGTTATGCTGCCGGATTTGTTCCGTGTTTCTTAGAATCATTGCCTTTGCATTATAGTCTTCTCCTTCTGAAATCATATCCTTTTATCCTTGCCTCCATCGTACAACCTGTTCTGATTGTTGATTTTTATCACACAGGATGTCAGGTGGAACTCGTAGTGCTGTTCTTCGGAATCGAGACCGTGATCGGAATCGAAATGATGATGAACCTCCAACCCCGCCTTCTGCGGCGGAAATCATGATGGAAGATGAGAAGAATAGACGTGATCAGACACGCCTTCTGGAACTCATCGAGCAGAATACCGCCCACCATCGTAATGTGGTGGTCAGCATTCAGGACTTCATCCTCCTCAAGCCACCGGTATTCCGATGTTCTTCTGAACCCCTTGAAGCTGATGATTGGCTCCGTTCCATCGAGCGTAAGCTTGACACTGCACATGTTGCTCCCGATGACCGAGTTGTTTTCGCGGTATACTTCTTGGAAGGTGCTGCTCTTCAGTGGTGGGAGAACTATGTTGCAATGCAGCCAGATGGTCACGTAGTGACTTGGCAAGAGTTCTGTGTTGCCTTTCGAGGGTACCACATTCTGGATGAGTTGATGGAGCGCAAGAAGGAAGAGTTCTGCAATCTGAATCAAGGAGAGATGTCCATTCATGAGTATGTGAGGGAATTCAACCGTCTTGCTCGTTATGCCCAAGATGAGATCACCACCGATGCCAGAAAGCAGGCAAGGTTCCGCAAGGGACTTGCCCCATCCTTCGTCATGATCTCAACCACCTTGAGTTTGCCACCTTTGAGGATTTAGTCAACAGATCCTTCAGAGCTGAGCATGGCAATGAAGTTTTTGAGAAGTCTCGCAAGCATGCTCTTGAGCTTAACCCTTCTTCCAGTTCACGCCCTCAGAAGCGTATGATCTGGATTCCTAACAGTTTGTTTCCCCAAAACAAACCACCGAGGCCATCCCTTGTGCCGCCTTGCCCACCAGCTCCACCAAACAACCCAGCTCCCCGCACTATCTTTGGAGCCTGCTTTAGATGTGGCCAGCCTGGTCACTATTCTCATGAGTGCCCCGTCAACCAAAATGCTCCACCCCATGCCAAAGGAAACCCCACTGTTCGCGCCAAGCCAGCCCCAAAGGTTTCCACCGCTAAGCCATCCACCTCAGAAAATCTTGGACGTGTGAACCAAATCTCTGTTGAGGAAACTGATAGTACTTCTGACGTCATTCTTGGTACGCTCCCAGTCAATTGTGTTCCCACTTCTGTTCTTTTCGACCCAGGAGCATCTCACTCATTCATGTCGGAGAGTTATGCACTTCGACATGAGATATCCTTTGATGAAATGTTCACCCCTATGATCATTCAAACTCCTGGTTCAAAATGGCAAACTAATAGAGTAAGCCATGGCAATCAAATTGCAATTGAGGGTTTAGTATTCCTTGCTTCACTCATAGCCCTCAAGTCTTCAGACATTGATGTCATCCTTGGTATGGATTGGTTATCAAGACAACATGCTTTTCTTGATTGTAAATCCAAGTCAGTTAGACTTACACATCCTTCAGGCCAGACAATAGCTTATTCCTCACCAAGAACAAGAACCCAGGTGCATTCTTTGAATGTGCTTCCCCTTCCCAACCTTGAAGATCTTCCGGTGGTTCTTGACTTCCCGGATGTCTTTCCTGAAGAGCTGCCGGGAATGCCACCCGACAGATGTGTAGAGTTCATTGTAGATCTTGCCCCAGGAACCGCACCAATTTCCAGACGCCCATAAGAAATGGCCCCACGTGAGTTAGCTGAGCTTAAAACCCAACTGGAAGCTTTGTTGGAAAAAGGCTTCATCCGCCCTAGCTCATCGCCATGGGGTTGCCCCGTTCTGTTCGTAACGAAGAAAGATGGAACAGAAAGGATGTGCGTAGACTATCGCCCGCTAAATTTAGCGACGATAAAGAACAAGTAACCACTGCCCAGGATCAATGATCTTTATGATCAACTTGCAGGATCCTCTGTCTTCTCCAAGATGGATTTGAGATTAGGGTATCATCAAATCAAAATCCGAAACGAGGACATTCCCAAAACGGCTTTTACTACTCGTTATGGTCTTTACGAGTACACCGTCATGTCCTTTGGTTTAACCAATGCCCCCGCCACTTTCTCACGCATGATGAATTCGATCTTCATGGAGTACTTAGATAAATTTGTTGTGGTTTATCTCGATGACATTCTCATCTAATCGAAGAACGAAGAAGAACATGCCGAACACCTAAGGCTGGTATTGATGAAACTTAGAGAGCATCGCCTGTATGCTAAATTCTCCAAGTGTGAATTTTGGCTACCAGAAGTGACCTACTTAGGCCACGTGATTTCTGCAAAAGGCATTGCTGTGAATACCGAGAGAGTTCAGGCCGTCCTTGACTGGACTCCACCTGAATCGGTTAAGCAAGTTAGGAGTTTTCTTGGCCTAGCCAGCTATTGCCGCCGCTTCGTCGAGAACTTTTCTAAAGTTGCAAAGCCTCCAACTGAACTCCTCAAGAAAGATAAGAAATTCCAATGGACTTCCAAGTGCGAGGAAAGCTTTCAAGAGCTAAAAAGAAGATTGACTTCTGCACCCGTACTTGCACCTCCAGACACCAAAAAGGAATTCGAGATCTTTTGTGACGCCTCACGGCAAGGGTTAGGATGCATACTTATGCAAGATAGACATGTGGTAGCTTATGCTTCACGCCAGTTGCGGCCACATGAAGAGAACTATCCTACCCACGATCTTGAACTCGCTGTCGTAGTTCATGCCCTAACAACTTGGCAACATTACCTCCTTGGTAATCGTTGTGAGATCTATTCCGACCACCAAAGCCTCAAATACATTTTCACCCAGCCAGATCTTAATCTCAGGCAAAGACGCTGGATTGATTTGATAAAAGATTACGACGTAGGAATTTCTTACACCCCAGGCAAAGCCAATGTCATGGCTGATGCACTAAGTCGTAAGTCGTATTGTAACAACCTCATGTTACAATAGTATCAACCACTTCTTCATGAGGAATTTCAAAAACTCAATCTCGAGATTGTTCCTCATGGCTATCTTTCTACCTTGGTGGCGAAACCAACCCTTGAGGATAAAATCATAGCCGCCCAGAAACGTGATAGTGGTATTCGAGAGATCAAGAAGAACATTGCTAGCGGAGTTGCTAAATGTTTCCCCATAAATGATCAAGGTGTTGTTTTCTTTGGCACTCGATTGGTTGTACCACGAAAACACAATCTTAGGAGGCTAATCCTCAAAGAAGCTCATGACACTCCCCTCTCAATTCATCCTGGTAGCACAAAGATGTACCGAGACCTACGCCAGAGATTTTGGTGGACTAGGATGAAGAGAGAAATTGCTAAGTTCATTGCCGAATGTGATGTTTGTCGTCGCATTAAGGCCGAACATCAAAGACCTGCTGGCGCTCTTCAACCTTTGCCTATTCCAGAGTGGAAATGGGACAAAGTCGGTATGGACTCCGGCTTTCCAAAAACCCAGAAAGGAAACGATGCCATCTTCGTTGTCATAGATAGGCTTTCCAAAGTTGCTCACTTCCTTCCAGTTCGCGAGTCTATAACTGCTAGCCAGTTAGCGAACTTGTACGTCTCTAGAATTGTATCCCTTCACGGTGTTCCTTTGGAAATCAATTCTGATCGTGGTAGCCTTTTCACCTCTAGATTCTGGGGAAGCTTTCAGAATGCTATGGGAACTCATCTCTCCTTTAGTACAGCTTTCCATCCTCAATCTAGCGGTCAAGTCGAAAGGGTTAACCAAATTCTTGAAGACATGCTCAGAGCTTGTGTTATATCATTCGGAAAGAATTGGGAGAAGTCTCATCCATTTGCCGAATTTTCTTATAACAATATTTTTCAATCTAGTCTGAACATGGCTCCTTTTGAACTCCTTTATGGACGACGATGTCGAACACCACTAAACTGGTCAGAAACCGGTGAAAGACAATTCTTTGGACCGGACATGATCAAGGAAGCAGAAGAGCAAGTTCGCATTGTTCGTGATCAATTGAAAGCAGCCCAGTCTCGTCAGAAAAGCTACTATGATCGTCATCATAGGCAAGAGAGCTACAATCTGGATGAGAAGGCTTACCTTCGGGTTACTCCTCTGAAGGGAACCCAACGACTCGGTATCAAAGGCAAGTTGGCCCCACGTTACATCGGACCTTTCCGCATTATTGCTAAACGTGGAGAAGTTGCCTACCAACTTGAACTACCCCCGCACCTTTCCCAAGTACATGATGTATTCCATGTGTCACAACTCAAGCGTTGCTTCAAGGACCCCATCCGCGAAGTCGACCATGAAACGCTTGATCTCCAAGATGACCTTTCTTATCGAGAATGCCCTGTTCGTATTCTTGATTCAGCAGAGCATGTCACTCGCCGAAAGAAGATCAAGTTTCTGAAAGTTCAGTGGTCACACCACTCTGAGAAAGAAGTCACGTGGGAAAGAGAAGACCGTCTCAGTGCCGAGTACCCTTCCTTCCTCCCACAGACTTCTGAATCTCGGGACGAGATTCTGTTGAGTGGGGGCGAGTTGTCACAACCCCAAGTTAGGTATGTGCTAGGGTAAGCTTAGGCCTTTGCATCATGTTAAAATTTTCAAAAGAAATCAAAATGGGAGAGAGAACACCCCCCCAGATGAATTAATTCAAAAGGCTGGATAAAAAGTTTCTCCAAAAATTCCTTTTGCAATTTTGAAAAGTCTTATAAATGAGTGTGATCACATATCAAGTGATGTGGGACCCACCCCATGCTCATAGATTTTTCAAATATTCAAACAGGAGCATGGAATTAAATTTAAACCCCCATTTGAATTAAAGTTCAAATGTTTTGATTTTTAAAAAGTGCCAAACTTTATAAGTGGCTACTCTATTATAATATGAGGCCATATAAAAAAGTTTCAGCATTTTTAAAAATGCCTAGCTATTTATTTTTTTAGCATGGCCAACATATTACAGAAAAGAAAATAGAAAAGAAATAAGAAAAGGGGGCTTACCTACGAAGAAGCCCGACTAGCTCCCCCGCAGCCCACCTGGCCGGCCCAGCCCACCTGGGACTCCCCTGTCGTCTTCCCCGGGCACGAGCACACTGCTGCGTGCCCGGCATGCCGCAGCTGCCGCGGTGACAGCCTCGCAGCCGCGTCCCTGCCTCCACCTCGACGCAGAGACGCTTGGAGAAGGCCCCGTTCTTTTCCCCCTCTCCTCTGTCGTCTTCTGGGTCTCTCTCTCTCGTTCTCGCCGCACACCCGCCACACCCGTAGCCCTAGCCGAAGCGCGACGACGCCCCGACGCGGCCAACGACGCCGACAAGCCTCGCCGCCTTGTCCTTCGTCCTCCCCGGTGACGCTTACGTCGATCTGCAGCTTTGATTCGAGGAGAGGACCACCGGAGACGACGCCAGCCCCAAGGATCCGCCGCTGTCCGCCGAGAAGAGGAGCTCCAAATTCGTCGTCGTCGAGAGACCCCTGACCCCGCCGTCCTCTCCATTCGATCCAGGGTGAGCCGCTCGTCAGTTTGCCCCCTTCCCCACCTCCTCTCGTGCCCTCTCGCGTAGTTTCGGCGAGGACAGTGGCCGTACCGCCGCCGCGGTTGACGCTGTCGTCGCCACAGGCCGTGCCCTTGAACCCCTCCTACGCCAGACGATGCGCAAGGCGAAGAGGCACCTCCCAGTGCTCCCCGCTCTTTTTCCCGTGCCCCGGAGCCCATTCCCGACGAGCACCGTGCTCCGTCCGCCGCCGATGTTGAAGTTGCCGTGACCAGAGGCCTCCCGGCGAGCCCCAGCTAGCCCTAGCCGATGAGGACGAGCCCCAGCTACTCGCCTGTGCCCCCAGACCCCCTCGCTGAGCCCTCTAGCGTTTTTCCGGCGAAGCTCCGGCGTGCCCGTGCCGGCGGCGCCATTAGCGCCCTAAACCCCCTCCTAATCCCCACCTAACCCCACTGACCAGTGGCCCCCCCTAGGCTAACTAACCCCTGGTTAGTTTAAACTAACCGGGTTTTCACCCAGAGTGGATGACAGGTAGGGCCCAGGCGTCAGGTTGACTGGTCAGCGCCCCCATGATGTCATCCTGATGTCATGCCTGCGCAATAAGTGAATTTCCAGTTAATTAATAAATCAGAAAAATTCCAGAAAATGCAATAAACTTTGGAAATTCATAATTAATTCATCTGGGGGGTGTTCTCTCTCCCATTTTGATTTCTTTTGAAAATTTTAACATGATGCAAAGGCCTAAGCTTACACTAGCACATACCTAACTTGGGGTTGTGACAATAACTCTCTAGCAGCGGAATATAACTCGGCAGCGGAACAACAACGGCGGTGATGAACTCCAATCCACAGGGACACTGGTTGGGACACCTCCTAGCTCGCAAACACCGGGAACGTCATCCTACGCATCCAAAGCATGGCCTGCAAATCTGGCATGACACGCCAGGTCAGTACATTGAATGTACTTGCAAGATCACAACAACCATGCATCAAGGCAAAACAATAACATGGCAACAGGTTCAAGTATATTAGTGAATTAAATAGGTGAGCAACAATATCATGCAGATAGATATTCATCAAGCATATTATCAGTATTAAGACTAATGCACACACAATCATCGTTTAAGGTCACATGGACCCCATGTGATCATCGCATGATCACGTGGCTTACCTCGAAGTCCTTACAGACTCAAGCACCGGGTCACCTCGTGACCAAACCATTTCCACGGGTCGTCACACGACCAAACGGGTCATCGCATGACCATTCAACGGGTTAGGTGTCCTTCGTTACCACCCAACCAATTCAGTCATCGCATGACCATCCACTCACCACAAACATACCACCAAACTCATGTTGATCATATGGTGTGACCTAGTACGAACTGTGTCCATTACCGTGGACGCGGCTATTCGAATAGATTTATGACTCTGCAGAGTTTGTGCACTTTACCCACACTATGGAGTTCTTCCTCCATCCAGTACCTCGGAACTTGTCCCACAGGATCCTTGGAACTCGTACCGCAGGAGTGGACTAGGACTTCTCCAACGAGACCGTCCTACCGCGTGTACCTCTTACCGTATCACCGACTTCCCTTCTTGGGTAGCCCCTGTGTCCTTCCGACACTGACCATCACATGGCCCTGACCATCACTTGGTCCATAAACTTTGTCCTCCTCAGGTAACACGCGCATAACAATCTGGCTGTCAAGCCTACCGCCGCCTGCCTGATCAGGGCAGCCGCGCGCGCGTAGCCTCCCCTACCTTGGTGATACGCATAAGAGAACCCACCGGTAGACCGAATCAAGGCCTGCCCATACAAGCAAATGTGGATGCACAGATAAGTTAGGTTCGGTGGCACCTGATCAACTTGTCATGAAGCATGTCTCCAACAGCAAACACAAGTATCAGGTGCAACATGAGTAGCATCAGATCATAACAATGCATAACATACTAGCATAATGATTTCAGATACGATCAAACACATTTTAGATGGTGAACTTATCCGTGTTACAAATATTAAGTTATCAACATGGCAACATTATGAATGCAGTTGAGCATAACTTAGGCATAACATGAGCAGGTGTAGGAATAACACGAGCACTTAACATGGTGTTGGTATATCATGGTTACGATGATGCAGAGCATAACATGGCAATGATATGATCAAAGCATAGCATGAATGTAACATGGTCAAAACATAGCATGGTAGTAGCATATTCAAGGATAGCATGGAAAATATAACATCAATCATAAAATGGCGACATGATCATGATCACCGATATAAGCATATCACCGTAAAGCAATTTTAAAAGCACGTCAAAGCTTTGCAAAGGTGCAAAGGGTATTGTGGCTTGTCTTTCACCAAAGTGGCGTGAAACACTCCTGGTCCTCGACACCAACAAAGCCCTGCAAAGTATTTTGAAATAGAGCAACAGGAGAAAAAGTCAAACGCCATCTTTTTTCTGACCAGCAAATAACAACAGAAAAACATGGCCTGAAACCTATGCCAAAATAAATAGGGGCTCAAGAGCAATCCAATGCAAAAAAAAGAACCCTAAAAGGACTTATAGAATAGGAGATAATAATGGTCAAAGATCTGGTCAAAATGGGATTTGAAATGATTTAAAAATCATTTTCTCTGGATAATGGGCAGGGTGACGTCGAAGGCGTAGAACCGGAGTGCGCCTTCACTTGCATACCGGTTCGGGTGGGGAGGAGAGGCTGACGGTGGGGCCGGCTGGTCAGGGGGGAGAGAAAACAGAGATGGCAGGGGCGGCGAGGCTCTCCGGCGACGCGCTCGCCGGCGAGAGGCCTCGGCTGGGCTCGGGGAGTGGGGGAATTGAACGGTGGGGACCAGGCGCACACGCACGTACCCCCAGGTCCTCGACTGGTGGCCGTAGGGCAACGCTCGCTTCTTCTCCACGCACGGCAGACGGCGGGGCTCGTCGGAGGTCGATCCCGTCGTCGATTCCGACGTTGATTCGCTTGGGGAAAAGCTGGATAAGGTGCAGGGGAGCAAGGCGATCACGGTGGAGGTGCTGGCTCGGCTAGGGGGTGATCGGAATCGAGGGGGAGATCGCTGCGAATGCGCGGCGGCGCTGGTCGCCGGAGTTGGGGGAGACAAGCCCCCACAACTCGATTCCTAGATCTAGGCTGCGAATGAAGGGGAGGTGAGGCTGGTGGTGTCGAGCAACAAGCACGGGGCGGACTTTAAATAGGGGGGCGAGGTTCTCGGCTCGGGCGCCGCCGGGAGGAAGCGGCCAGCGCCGGCGGGATTCAAGGGTGAGGTGGCGTCTCGGGAGGGTTCTCGGGGTCACTGGCAAGGCATGATCGAGCAGAGGCGTGCCTGGGGCTGGGGGGGAAAGGGGAAGGTGATGGCGACGGCTCGAGGGCACTGTGGCCACAGCTTCTGGCTTGGCGGCGAGCGGCTGGCGGGAATCCGGCGAGGCTATTGCGTGGAGGAGGGGTGCGTGGAAAGGTGACCCGTGCGGCGCAGGGTGGACACGGAGAAGCAGCCAAGGGCGGGCTACAGCGCGTGCTGGGCGTGGCCAGTGGGCATCGGGCGCGCCCAGAGCACGCCATGTGCTCCCAAGAGCGTGGCCACCAAATGCACTGGTGCCCACAGTGGGTTTCTTCGTGGCCAAGGATGTCCATTCGCTAGTCCTTTCTATGCTTAGTGCACTGGTGTCATTGGATGGTCAGAAGGGTGAACAGGTTGACCTTATCTTCACTGGAAAATTGGATACAGCAAACTTGGAGCAGAAGCATTGCTCACATGGTGGGGTTTGGGTTGGAGACAGGTTGTCTTCTGGGCTAGGGATAGGAAGGACTAGTGATCTGTGGAATTTGGGCTCAAAATAATCAATGTACATGGTACTTCCTTTGCAAATGCACCATGGAGGCTGAATGTGTTTGTACTAGGATGTGGCTGTTACATGGCTCCCCTAAGCATGATATTTGGCAGAGCTTAATCATACCCTAGGGTGAGTATGTGTGCCAAATTTCAGCTCAAATGGATCAAGCTAGCTAGCACTTCCTTTGCAAATGTCCAATTAGTACAGAATGCAAAGTTGAAGCTATCATCTCATAGGATTGGTGGAAGTGGCTGACAATTGGTGTACTGGGGTTATTTGGGTGGGTGCACATGTGTATAAAATTTCATGGCCATTGGACAAGCCTAGATAGCACTTGCTTCACAAGGTGTCCTTCTGACCAGAAACTTAAACTTGATGGTGCACTCACATGGTGGGTGGGATTTGGCTCACATTTGGCTTGGTGGAGTTATATGGTAGTAGGATCATGCTCAAAAAAATTCAAGGCAAATGGAATCCCCTATCATGCACTTGCTTCACAATGCCCCCTTGCTGCACCAGAACTTTGGGAATTTATTGTGTGAGTTTGGCTAGGAAAAGTGTGTTAGGATTTTGTGGATATCAATGACATGATCATATGAGCTTTCACAAAAAGTTTCACCAGCAATGGATCAAGAGAAGTAGCACTCCCTTCACAAAGCTCCATTCTGCCCCCACAAACAAATGAATTTTTCTAGAGGAAAAACCCACTTGGGATATGAAATGTTTTTGGATAATTTGGCAAGATATGACATCAATGACATGTGGGAATTATTTGGGGATTTATGGAGCAATATAAATAGGGGTTGCTTCACAAACCTCAAATAATGAGAATACTCCTTTTATTGGAAAAAGGAATATATGGCTTGAATATATTGTGGCTTGGATGAGGTGGATCAATGGAATGGCATTGGAAAGTATTGGAAACAAGGGACACTTGAGCATGGAAATAAAATATGCTCAAGTTCAAGTCCAACGAGGTGCTCAAAATCAAATCCAACGGCAAATCCAGAAATAAATTAGAAAAGTTTTTGGAAAAAAGAAAGTTCCAAAATCCAGGGTGTCACAAAGTGGGACGCCGAACTGGGTGATGAAATCATGAATCCTACCAATGCTTGCTCCACCTTCGCGTAGGGTCCCCCGGCCAGCGGTTGAGATGATGAATGCTAGCATGTCAACATCAAAGCCCACCTCTTGAGCAAACTCAATGCGCAGGAGTGTGGTCAGTACTTCAGCAAAGCACTGGATGGAGCATACTCCATCTGCAATCAAAACAAGTTAGGACGAGTGTCAATGCCATGTATGAAAAAATATGTTTAGAATACTAGTAGGAGGTACTACCTCTGTCTCAAAAAACGTTACTATATTATGGGGCGGACGGAGTAGTACATACTTCCTCTCTTGCGGGTTAATAAAAATCTTTTACCGAGACAAATGGCAAGTGATGGAATAAGCTTCATAGTTTACAAAACCAATCAAATTAACGTGATGCATGGGTAAAAACTAAATAAACAGGAACTAGGATGCCATTATAATCCTTTTACGTGAAAAGGATATCATTTGACCCATATGACAGGAACTATAATGTTATTTTCCTTCCAAATGTGAAGAATTAATTAGTTCCTATCATTCATAGGAATCAGCAGCCATGGAAGCTCTGCGTATGGATTTAGGTTGTTCCCAATGCTCCAAGGTGTATAGGTGCTAAGCATGCCATGTAGGCAAAAAACTCATGTGGCAAGGCAATTAAAGAGGAGAAAAAACACTTTGGTGTCCCCATGAGGAAACGGTGCTAAGCGCGTAGACCTATGAAAAATGTCTACCAACTAATGCATGAAGGAGTTTAGTGATTACATAATTAAATAAATCAAGCTTAGCTACAATAGTTAAGCGTCTATGCATTGGGGATATTGGTTGCTAAGCTTTTTAATACCCTTATCTAAGCACCAATGCATTGGAGGAAGCCTTAACTTACTCCATTTTGTCTTTAAGAAGGTTCGATCACCGGGAACCCGAGGACACAAATGGAGTAACTTACTCCATTTTGAGACTAGGGTTTGGTTGGCCACAAAATAAAAGAGAGAGAGCGAGAGTGGGAGGGCCTGGACCGATTCGGCCCACCCAACTTGACGCAGCGCGGCGGAGGCGGACCATCTGGCTCCCATTCAGTGATGCACAGACTAGTTGGAGGGCAGACCGGGTCATTCTAATGTGGAAACTGACTACAAAGGGTGGCGATCGATTTGGAAAGTTGATGTTCCTCGGAAAGTTAGACATTTTCTGTGGCGACTTGGAAGGCACTCAATTTCTACTGAAGATGTGAGGATGAACCGAAAGACGTCCACATCCGATGCTTGTCACATTTGTGGGATGCCGGACTCATGGCGGCATTCCCTACTTGAGTGTTCTTCATCCAGGTGTGTCTGGGATTTATCGGATGATGAAATTGTGGAGCATCTGATCTCCACGCGTGAAGCAAATGCGAAGCAGTGGCTGTTTTCTCTCATCGCCACTTTGAAGCACGAGGACCTCACACATGTAGTGGTCACCTTGTGGGCAATTTGGCATGCTAGGCGAAAGATAATACATGAAGATAAACATGAAAGTCCACTTTCCACACATTTGTTTGTCAGGAGTTTCATTGCGGAACTCCAAAATGTGAGGACCGAGAATCCTGGCAACCATTATCGTCCAGGAGAAGCACGGGAACATGCAATATCAACTCAAGCTCTTCCTGGAGAGACGATGATTTTTTTTTCTGGAGGGACCACCCGGGATGGTGTGACCGGAGTCGTGGCTGCTATTGCACGAGATGGCCAGGGTGCCTATCTGGGATCTTCTGCTTGTGTTATACCAGGTATTACCAATGATGTCTGTTTGGCGACTCTAGCTGGTCGAGAAGCACAATTTCTTACGCAAGATCTCATGCTCCAATCTATCAAAATCGGATGCGACGTCAAGTCTGCAGTCGAAGACATCAAAGGCAGGAGTAAAGGGAAGAACTCGTTGATCATTGAGGAGTTGGTCTCAAATTTAGTTTTGTTCCTTTCTTGCAGTTTTAATTTTGTTAAAGGGGCTAACACTAGGGAAGCTTCCAAAGTTGTTAAGTTCGCTTCTTCGTTGAGTCATGGTAGGCATGTTTGGCTTCTAAGTCCGCATGATCCTATTTGTATCCCGTTGAACTTGGAGGTCGTGGAGTAAAGTTGTCTTAAAATCTCAAAAGATCATCAAAGAGAGTCGGCCAATCCCCCCCTCCCGACGCTCGCGTCGCTCCTGGCGGCGGCTCGGCGGAACCCTAACCGCCACCGCCGCCGCCCCCCTCCCAGGCCTCTCCCCCCCTCGCTGCTGCCGGAGGACGCCGGCGGGCTAAGCCCGACCGGCTGACGGCGGCGGCGGGGCATCTTTGTGTCGCGACGACGAGGGGGAGGTTCGGCCCTCTGCCGGTTTCGGCGCGCGTCGACGAGCTCCTCCGCGTGTGGCGGCTCCCCTCCGCCGAATCTGGTGGGGTGGCGACCCCCTGTCCCCCCTGGTGCGAGCTCGAGCAGGTCCTCGTCCAGCTCCCGCTAGATCTGGCCGGTTCCGACTCCGTGCGGTGGCGGCCCTGGCTGGAAGCTCCTCTTTTCGGCGTGGCTGCGGTGAGGGTGGAGGGTGGCGGCGGCGTGCTGCGGCGACTTGGAGGGCGCCAGATCTACCCGTCCTCGGGTGTCTTTGGCTCGCTGGCCCCTCTGGTCGGCGACGAGTTTGGTGGCGGCTTTTGCGAGTCTTTGCGCGAAGGCTTCGCGGAAGGTGTGCGGGTCAGCGGAGTTGCATTGCGTGTGGGTGTGGTGTTGGGAGGTGCTTCGGGCGAAAGCTCTCGGCGAATGTCGGCGTCGGCGGCGGTGTTCATGGACGCCGTGACACCTTCTTGGAGGCGCCGTCGTGGAGTTCCCCCTTGCACACCCTCGGTTCCGGCTTTTCGGGTGAAAGCCTAAGGCCCAGTCGGGTCGGGCGACGGCGTCGTCATCGTCGCTTCCCTCTTTGGGGCGTCGCCTTGAAGAGCTCTGGATCCGTTCGTGCGCTCCATGGGCTGGACGTTCGCGACATTGCGGTCGGCAGGTGTCCGTTCAGCGATGTGATTCTCTGCGCGGCTTCTTGTGTGGCAACAATGGCGGCTTCAAGCGGAGTTGGTTTGCTGCTGGATCTTCGTAGTCGGTCTCTTTCGACGTGTTCGAGGGGTCGCCAAGCCCCACCTTGTTTTTTGAAGTCGGAGCTGCTGAGAGGGCCTTGCGGTGACGATGTCAGGCGACTGGTGGTCGGTTCCGGTGCTGGCTCGACGCAAGTCCTGCGCTTCTTCCTGCGATGCTCGTGGACAGAGTCGGAGCTGCCTGGTGGTCGGCGCGTGTGGCTGACTGTTTGGCATCGGCCGACACAGGCCTCGGCGCTTGCTGCGGCGAGGGCTTCTTCGGTGCTTGTTGATGGTGGAGTCGGAGTCGCCCTCGAGGAGGTGTGATGACGATGACGCCAGATTGCAACCTCGACGACGCTTTTCTCTTTGACGGTGTGTGTCCGTTCTTGTGTGGGCTGCCAGGTCGCCCTGTTTGCCTTGTTATTGCGGGCATGTTGTAACGGTTTTCGCTCGGTTTCCCGCTAATTAACCGAATAACTCTTTTCTTGGTTAATGAATTTGGAGAAATTTGATAAAATGACACACTTTTCTTTGTTCTTTGATCCTATGACACATCTTTGTTTTTATTAGATTAAATGACACATCTTTGATTGATTGCTTGATTAAATGGCACAAATCAAGTTTTTCTCTCCTTTTTTAGGTATGGGCCCGTATGCCATATTTTGTTGGACGATTTTGCCCTCGTATCTATTCACGATCGCTCTTGGTGATAGCTGGAAGGCGACGTACGTACGACGCGAGGCGGAAGCAGATCAATCCCTGCGCCGCCGCCTCGTTGGTTCATCCCACAGCGTGCCGCTAGTCCTCCACCGCCAGTTGCCTCGCCGTTGCCTTCCCAGCCGTGCTGCCGATTCTGCCGGTCCTCCGGCTGGTTTCCTAATTGTGCTACAGCCGTTCCGTCGTTGCCGGTGAGACATCATATCCCTCCCTGGCTCCCTCTCTCTCTCTCTCCCATCATCTCTCACTTGTGCATGCACTCATGAAGTTGAATCCTGCAGGGACCCTAGATCATGTTTATTACGGTGGATGAGGAGAGCTAGTGGGCAGGATTCACAATAATTATAACAGGTTGCTTGTACTGATGGAGCCAGTCGTACAAGGGTTAGTAAATTTTGAACTGGACCATTCTCTAAATTTTTAAACGAATGTGTATGAGTAGCTAGGCCTAATCATTGATTATGTTTGAAAAAACATGTCATTTTTCAGAGAAGGAGGTGCCGCGTTGCGTGTTGTCATTTATAAACTAATTGTGAGAGTTCTCCGATTTGTCGCAAAACTTGATGATGGCAGCGAGTATCAAGTTGGTGAACATGACGTGGAGTTTGAGGTTAACATGAGACATTTTACAGTTGAAAAAATGGTAGAGCTTATTAGGTCAAAAGTTGTTTGGAGGAGTGCCCAGGAGGTCCATATTTTGTGCCAAGACAAGCACTTTGAATCAGTTGAGAGGATTGATAATTACTGGAAATTGTTGACTGCATTTCTTGAGAGATGGGAAGAGAAAGAATTGCTTGTGCTAGCTCAAGTTGTGGACATTGCAAAGGGGGTTACAACATCATCTTGTTCTAAAAATGTCCCATCTAGTGAGATAGTTGACAATATAATTTGCTCAAGTTTCGACGTTTACCAGTCAAATGCTAGTACTGCATCATGTGTCGGTGATTCTACAACTTGTAATTTTCTTCCTAGTAATCAGAGATATGTGCAATCGGATGGTGAAGTTGTCATCGATTGGTCCGCTATTGAGATAACTCCTATTGGTGATGAGGTAATAGCTCCTATGTCCCAGGAAGACATGTGTGTAGTACTTGGAATTGAGGACGACGCCGAGAATGTTCAAACACTAAATGAACCAGCACCGGTTGTTGTGTGCCATGTTAATGAGGATTTAATGGCCGAGGGAGCTATACCAGTTGATGACCAAGTTACTGAAGAGATAGAAATGACATATGACAAAGATCATCCAAATGTGAAGAAAGGTTCCATCTTTCCAACAATGATAGACTGTAGGAGGGCGGTGAGGCAATGGGCAATTAATGAAGAATTCAACCTTGGGACTTATAAAGCTAATAAGAGTAGATGGATGGCACATTATATGGCTGAGGATTGTCCATGGAAAATAACATGTCGCATCATGGCTGATAAGACGAAGACCAGGGTACTAACATAACTTACTATTCATTATTTCTGTTATTTCCTATTATGGTAGAATCATATTGATGTATGGATACTAAGAAAAAAAATGTATGCAGGTTAACCAGATAGGACCGGCACACACATGTGTTTCAAGCAGCAGGCTTAATTCTGCAATGGCCTCACAGGATTGGGTTCGAGAACGGTCTAAGAAAATCTTGAGGAAAACTCCGAATATAGGTTGCAAGGATTTACAAGAGACGTTGGAGGAAGACTGGAATGTCACCACTGGCTATCACACTGTATGGAAGGGGAGAGAGAGAGCAAAGAATGAGATATATGGTTCCTGGGGTAGTAGCTTTCGGTACCTATTCAATTTCAAAGCAGAGATAGAACTGAGATCTCCTGGAAGCATTGTTGAGGTCGATACTAAACTACAAGATGGTAAAATTTACTTCCGCAGATTCTTTATGGCGCTTAAGCCTTGTGTAGATGGATTCCATGGTGGATGTAGACCTTTTCTTAGCATAGACTCAACTGCATTGAATGGGAAGTGGAATGGTCATTTAGCTGCATGTACTGCTTTAGATGGACATAATTGGATGTTTCCTGTTGCATTTGGTTTTATTGAGGTTGAAGATGAAGATAATTGGACATGGTTCATGACACATCTACATAGAGCATTGGGGCCAATTTCAAAGCTTGCTATATGTACTGATGCATGCAAAGGCTTGGAAAATGCAGTTGAGAAAGTTTTTCCTCAAGCAGAGCAGAGGGAGTGTTTTAGGCATTTGATGCAGAATTTTTCCAAAAGATATCATGGTGACATAATTGGACGCATGTGGGCTGCAGGAAAGACATATAGACCTTCAATGTTTGAGTACCACTTCTCAAAGGTTCTAGAATCAAGTCAAATTGTGGGGAAATACTTGAAAGATTATCATAACTTGAAGTGGATGAGGTCTAGTTTTGACACCGACATCAAATGTGATTATATTCATAACAACCTTGCAGAGAGCTTTAATAATTGGATAAGAGGAATCAAAGATCTTCCTGTAGATGGGCTAGCTGACACACTTAATGGAAAGATAATGAAATTGGTTGAAACAAGGAGAAAAATTGGGGAGAAGCTACAAGGAAGGATGTTACCGGCAGTTGTACAACAAGTGAACAACAGAACAAGAGGGCTTGGGCACTTGAAAGTTACTAGAGCAAGTAACTGGAAATGTGAAGTCAGGGACATCAACAAAGATAATCTGAGGCATGTGGTTAACATAGAAGAAAGTGAGTGCACATGCCTTGAGTGGCAGCACACAGGTAAACCTTGTGAACATGCACTTGTGTTCTTGATTGGGAAAAGGAACGTGAAGATGGAAAATTATCTTCATGAGTACTACTCCGTAGAAAGGTTTAGGGCAGCTTATAGGGGGGTCATTGAGCCTATCACAGTGGCCCAATGTTGAATTAGACTTTGTACTGCATGCCCCACTCCCCAAAAGTTCAGTAGGAAGAAAAAGGAAGTTAAGATTGAAAAGTTGCCTTGAAAAGGGAGGAGGAAATTATAAAAAGAAACCACAACCAAAAGGTCAATTGGGTAGCCAAAATAGGTGCAAGAAGTGTAAGCAATTGGGACATAGGCAAGCTGGTTGCCCAACTAATGGAGTAAAGAAAAGGTAGTGTTTGTTGATTCACATTTTCTGAACTCATATTTTCCCTCGTTCTATTGTTTGTTTTACAATCTTGGTTGAATTTGTTGATAGGAAACCAAAATCTAGAAAAGTGAAACCAAACACTGAAGTCGATGTTCAATGTACAATCCCAGAAGATGCTCTCCTACATGCCAGTCCTCGCCCCATCACAAGGAGGTTATTTTCTTCTCTTCAGTTTCATAAAGTGAACGTGACATATTTTTTCTAAATCAATGCATATTGTGTAGCCAAACATCTCTTCGGAGCCCTGTTGGTGAGATGTCTCCATTGACTATCCCACAAGCGAGTCCTCGCCCTAGGACGAGAAGGTACTTGTGTTTTGCTTCTCAGTATATCTGCAAATGTGTTATGTTTTTATCTTTAACAATGCATTTTTCTGTTGCCAATCAACTCTTAGAAGCCCTCTTGAAAAGGGATCTACATTGGCTATCCCACAAGGTAGCCCTGGTCCAGTAACGAGGAGGTAATTGTTTATTTGCTTCTCTTCAAAATATATCTATCATGTTTTTATCTTTAACAATGTTATTTTGTAGCCAATCATCTCTTGGCAGCCCTATTGGAGGGACATCTTCGTTGGGTATCCTACAAGGCAGCCCCAGTTCAATGACAAGGAGGTGAAAAAATACCCAGAAATTTAATATCTCTACACTCGTTCTATTTTTTTTAATTAATGAAATTGATGTATTACAGGCAACTCTCTATGGAAACACGGGCTCCCACTTCTCCATCAAGAGTTATTGTCAAGGCCGCAAAGAAAATCACCCCAAGAAAGAGAAAACGAGTGTAGCATGTCGTTCTGTGATTCATCCTGCTTGTAGTGATCTTCATGATATTGATGCACTACTTCTTGAAGTTGATGCTTTTGGACTAAATTCTTACGTCTTATTATTTTTTGTGATGCTGCCGTATGTGTGAGAACTGTCTAAACTGAGATATGACTCACCTTATGCTTGACATCTAAATTTATACATATTAATTCTGGATTGTCAAGTTTATGGGCAGCAGCTTATTCGATTGATTTTACAGATTGGCATATGTATATTCCTTTGACATGTAAAATTGTTACAAAATTAAGAGAGTTCATGCCAATTTTTTTGTTGAAAATGCTGTCAAATTTCTGAACCAAATTCATGCCTAATGGATTAACATCAGCTAGCGACAGCAACAACCTGCTTCATCCATCAGCAACAAGCTAGCTAGCATGATAAAAAGTCATCCAGCGAGCAGCAACAACCTGCTCCAGCCATGGCAAACTCATGCCTAATTGACGTGCCCGCAAGGTGACGACGCACCATAAAGAGACTGGGCGAGGTGCCAGTGAGATGACGACTCGCCGGAAGGAGGCACGGCAAGGTGCCGGCGAGATAACGACGTTGTTTGAGACACACACTTGTATTGTTCTGTTACATACGTACGCATATGCAAGCATGTCTTTTTTTTACGAAACGCATGCATGCATGTTACTGATCCAACCAGGAGGCATGTAAATAGATACGAGGGTAGAATCGTCCAAAAAGATGTAACATACGGACACAAAGCTGGAAAAGGAGAAAAAAACTTGATTTGTGCCATTTAATCAAGCAATCAATCAAAGATGTGTCATTTAATCTAATAAAAACAAAGATGTGTCATAGGATCAAAGAACAAAGAAAAGTGTGTCATTTTGTCAAATTTCTCATGAATTTGAGATCCTTTGGGGCCGACTTAAAAAAAATGCTCCCATTCTCTCTAACCCCCAAAGGAAAAACCATTCTCGCCTCGCCGCCGCATTTTTCTCGCCTCGACAGTCACCGAGTCGCTCGCTCGCCGCCGCATCCGTTCAAGCCAGCGTTCCGTCGTCGTCCCTCAACCTTCTCATCCGGCCGGCGGGACTTAAAAAAATGCTCCCATTCTCTCTAACCCCCAAAGGAAAAACCATTCTCGCCTCGCCGCCGCATTTTTCTCGCCTCGACAGTCACCGAGTCGCTCGCTCGCCACCGCATCCGTTCAAGCCAGCGTTCCGTCGTCGTCCCTCAACCCTCTCATCCGGCCGGCGGCGGCAACCTCTCTTTTATTTTGTGGCCAACCAAACCCTAGTCTCCGTCCCCAATCACTTGAAAAAAAAAACAATCGAGACAGAGATGGCCGGCGCCGCTGAAGAAGAAACTCGTCCCCTCGTCGGACCGCCAGCAAAGGTAGTGGAAGGGGAGGCTCGTGCCCTCGTCCGAGCGCGTCTGCCAGCCAAGGTCGCGGAAGGGGAGGCTCCTCCCCTTGTCCGAGCGCGCCTGCCAGCCAAGGTGACGGAGGAACCTTTGGGGCATCGCCGCAGCCGGGGCGACGACAAGGCCGAGGGTGACCTGATGGCGAGGAGGACAGCCTTCCTCTCGTCGCCGTCGCCGTCCGTGTGGCCCTCCTCCCGACAACGCATAGTCGACCTTAACCTGCTGGACAGCGTGCAATTAGAGCGCTTTGAAGAAGAGTTGAACAGGTGTTCATTCCTCTTCCAACTTTATTATTTACTCCCTCCGATCCATAATAATTGAGTATTACTTTGCAAATTGAGAGGATTAATAACTCTACAATTTAGAGTATAAATGTTATCAGCAAGGCTTTGTTTGTTTGAGAGGGATTTGAGAGGTTTTAGGGGAAGGGGATTGGAGAGGATTTGGTGAATCCCCTCCTTTCACCCAATCCTCTCAATCCCCCTCACAGCCTCAAATCCTCTCTTCTATTCAAACATTTGGTACACAGGGTTTTGTACTAGGGGTTTTCAAAAATCCAATCTTTGCAATTTAAATAGCTCAAGAATGATAACTTGCTAAAGAAACTCCACTTCTTAGTTGCAATAAAGTAGCAGAAACTTGGTATATTTTGGTGCTCAATGGCTGAAACAAAGAGCAACGACGGCAAGTATATATGATGGTCCGAGTCTAACAATCTTCCTCAAAATCACTTTACATGGGTTAATGAGCAACGGCAGCAAGTATATATTTTGGTACATAGGTTCAGTACTTTAAAAACTCAACTTCGCAGTTTCCAGGGCACCCAACCAAAAGGAATCAGTACTATATTACAACTAACAAATGGAGTATAACCATGTTACAAATCACATCAGAGACTGCATCATTTCGAGCTAGCGAAATAACATGGGAAACAAATAAGAGTCGATTGGCGTGGGAGAGGACGATCTTGTTAATGAGCACCCTGAATCCGCAGATCCAAGCATGAGAATCTTGTCAATGCACAGCTTTGGCCCTGCATATAGAGGGTGTTTTTGTGAGCTATTCATGAACATGATACCTTATTTTACTCATGTGAATACAGTAGTACAGCCAAATATTCATGCAATGGATAATCAACAAAAGAACAACCAAGACTACTAGTACAGACTGCACACAAATATCTGATTTAACTAGCTAATGTAATGGATTATCAGCAATAACAAAATGGACAAGCTGGTTTACTACTTCTCTTCAAGTGTCACATACATCTGTAACCAGAAATAGCTAAGATAATTCACACCTTGATCTGACTTTGTAACCAAAAATAGCTAAGATAATAAACAGATGCAATATCTACTACCCAGCTATTTTCGATATACAACTAGCAGCAATCTAGGATGCTGCTGGCAGCCTGGCACGCTGAAAAAAGAACACTGTAATCAATCAATCTCTGAATTCTGGAGAGAATTACTGAGAACTACTAGTTCCCAGTGGTTAAATAGGTTTGCTGGAGAGAATAAATAGGTTTGCTTGAGAGAATGTTATTTTAGCGGTTAAAGAACCATTCCCAGGATATGTTCAGCAGATCACATCGTTTGCAAATTTTGAACTAGCACATGACATAGGGGCGGGTCCTGAAATGGGTAAAAAGTAGACAAATCAAGAACATTGCAGGCATAGCTGAGTAAAATAAACTGTATAATCATGAACAACTGATAACTCCATATGACCGAATCACACTCATATGATTTTTTGTGAAACCATCCATAGCAAACCAAGGGGATCGAATTTTGTGGACACTGGCCAGCATCACTCAGTTTGATCGGCTAGCGGAATCACATGTAAAACAAAGAGATTCGGATCATAATCCGCACACAGCCCGCAGTAATTCTACAGAAAACAAACGCCCGTGGCTACAGAAACCATGTTGCAAACTTTCCACATGAACATACTAGTAATAATACTCCGAATAGCACTGTAGTAGTATTTGAGAGTATCCTACTACTACTATCTATGTGTGATGCTTGGCGTCGCTAGGTTGGCAATGTATGCTGGGCACATGATGTGCGAATCATAAGTTTGAACAAAAGCGAACCCCGTCAGAAAGGCAACGAGAGAGATGTATTTTGAAGGGCCGTGTGGTGTGTTTCAGTCGAAACATGGGAGCCCTGGGAGGAAAGGCAGGGCGCGGTGATCCAATTGTTGCTCTCCCTTTTGGTTGGTTCCTTCCTTCCGGTTCGTTTGAGCCAAGGCTGTGCACGATCGAGGGATGTGTACCGACGGCGAGGCGCGTGCGGCAGAGACGGCGGCCGCGGCGCGGAGAGACTCACCGGAGAGAACGCCAGCGATCCGATGGCGTCGGGAAGGGGAGGGGCAGCAGCGCGTCGGGTAGGAGGAGAGGGGCGGCGGCGGCGGCTGCTTCGGGGCGAGTCTTCCCTGCCTGTGCCCTCGAGGCTGAAGAACCGCGTGGGTTGAAGAGGTTCGGAAGGGTTTCGGGTGGAATGGGCTGGCTAAACCACGCGAAAAAACAGGCCCAAGTGGATTGTAGAGGGTTTTGGGCCTCGCGAGTTTTTTCCCCTCCAATCCCTTTCAAACCCCTTGAAACAAACGAGGCCCAATGGGTACAACGATACATTCGGATTCAGTTGAAGAAGAATAGCTAGTCTTATAGGATAAGAAGCATCATCTCATCTCTATCTAGTTAGGACAAGCAGTCCAGGAGGGCCTAGTGGTCAACTGGTGACACAATGAATCTGTTGAAGGCAAAGTTTAGAAATTTTGAGTACCAATGAAGAAGCAGCTTCCATGTCAAAGAATAATTCAAATAAATCTGTTCCAGATCCTGTGCATCACTTATGTATATGTATATACAGTACATACAACTTAAAGCATGAATATTCTTTTCTATCCATCAGATTCATGCCTTGATGCGTAAAAAGCCACGCAAGGTGCGAGTTAGGCAATCTCCTACCTGAAACATCTTCTCTTATTCTACCAATACGAAATAAATTTTACGGCATAATTTAGTGGACCGAAAAAATGTAAGTTCAGATTGAGATAGTTGGGTTTGCCAATATCTAACTGTGTTTATCTTCTCTGGCTCAGCATCTCGCTGCTCCTATCTAACTGACCTGTGTTTATCTTCTATGTTAGGGCCCCGAGCCCCTCGGAGGTAGAAGCTCAAGATCATCACCTTGTCATGGAATGCCTTCACCTCTACAACTTAAATCATCCGGTACTGGACCTCCTCTCCGTTTGGTCTTTTGCAGCTTGCTTGGGTCCATATACGGTTATTCTGTTTTTGTTTTACCTTGCTACCTGTTCCCATTTCGTTTACCATCCAGGAAAATGAGTACGTACCTGCCCCCGGCAAGGTGATCAGACACAGCAGTCCTCACAATGGCTGTTTCTGGACTCATGGCAACTTCGTGGCTAGCCCCAAGCGCTCTGGCTGCTTCTCCTTTCTGCCTGCTCGACGAACTCTCTTCTTCTATGAGCTTGTTACCAAAGCTGATTTCGAAGGAGTTGTTTCGTGCACCCCACTAGGTATGTATTACTATTATGGTGCTCCCCTACCTTTTCATTCATCACATCATACATACCACATGTTTAATCTGGAAACTCAAATCTCTGTAATCATATACAGGAAGCTAGTGCTTGATGTCGAAAAGCACCTTAGCGTATTGTATATTTATATCTTCATAAAATGTGCTCTGGTGACCATTGTCTTGAAAACTGTTTATGTTGTCTTTCTGTGGTGTGGTGAATTTGGCGGACTTGTTATGATTTTACAATTATTGTGCACTTGTTTTAGCATTGTTCACCTAGGATAAACTTGTGGTATTTGCCTTTTTTTTTCTTTTTTGTGCATGGGGTGACTGATACATACTACTCCATGCTTGTTTACGGGATCTTTCCTGCTACAATCACGATGGCTGTTGTTACAAACCTAGGCTCCTCTTTCCATGTTCCACTAGGTTATTGCTTGCTTTGTAAAAAATAATTAACGGCCCTTGTTGGTGCCTTCGATGTTACATCATGCATGTTCTATGCTGATTCCACTTTGTTTATTTCCTTGCTTTTGTTTTGCAGAAGAGCCAGTTACTGAAGCCTACAGTGTTCTTGGCGTTCGTCTTGGGTGGGGAACTCGTCGTGATGGCAGTTGTATTTCCTCGCTTCCTCTTTCTTATATATCCTTTGATGATGACAGAACAGAAGGGAACAATTGTTCTCTTGCTTGTGCATGTTTGTTGACTACTGGCTTGGTGTCTTTGTTTTTCAGCGGATTGCCGTTGTGAGACATGCAACCGTCTTGTTGATAGAGATGTTCTTTTTGGGGGGAGAGCATTTCCGTGTGGACATGACAAGGCAGAGTGTGTTTGTCAAATGTGCTATCTTCTCTCTGGAGTGCTGCATCCATTGCCAGAAAAATTTGCGTTTGGGAATGATGACTAGAGTTGGCTGTGCCTCCTCATTTGTGGATAGGAAAAACTCGTAAAATGATGATATTCCTTAGGTTGGTAGTTGTGCTGCTGCATATTATGTGTTCCCGGGTGGAATGCCCTATGCTATGTTATGCTATGTATTATTGTGAAAGAGATGATGGCTCTGAGGTAAAATAAAGTCATATGCAAGTAAACCTGTCCAGGGTGTGCCATTCTTGCCAGGGTTGAGCAGCTACTACTCCTAGACACATTTCTCACTACGCCAAAAACCCTATATGCACAAATTCAAAAAAAAAAAAAACCTATATGCACAAATCATGAATATTCTCTTCTATCCATCATATTCATGCCTTGATGCGTAAAACGCAAGAGAAGGTGCGAGTTAGGCAATCTCCTACCTGAAACATCTTCTCTTATTCTACCAATAGAAAATAAATTTTACGGCACAATTTAGTGGACCGAAAAAAAATGTAAGTTCAGATTGAGATAGTTGGGTTTACCAATATCTAACTGTGTTTGTCTTCTCTGGCTCAGCATCTCCCTGCTCGTATCTAACTGATCCGTGTTAATCTTCGATGTTAGTGCCCCGAGCCCCTCTGAGGAAGCAGCTAAAGACCATAACCTTGTCATGGAATGCCTTCGCCTCTACAACTTAAAGCATCCGGTACTGGACCTCCTCTCAGTTTGATCTTTTGCAGCTTGCTTGGGTCCATGTACTGTTATTCTGTTTTTGTTTTACCTTGCTACTTGTTCCCATTTCGTTTACCATCCAGGAAAATGAGTACGTACCTGCCCCCGGCAAGGTGACCAGGCATGGTAGTCCTCACAATGGTTGTTTCTGGACTCATGGCAACTTCGTGGCTAGCCCCAAGAGCTCTGGCTGCTTCTCCTTCCTGCCTGCTCGACGAACTCTCTTCTTTTATGAGCTTATGAACAAAGTTGATTTCAAAGGAGTTGTTTCGTGCACCCCACTAGGTATGTATTGCTATCATAGTGCTCCCTTACCACTTCATTCATCACACCATACATACGACATGTTGAATCTGGAAACTCAAATCTCTGTAATCATATACATGAAGCTAGTGCTTGATGTTGAAAAACAGCTTAGCGTATTGTATATCAATATCTTCGTAAAGATGATTGATACATACTTGTTTACGGGATCTTTCATAGTACAATCAAGATGACTGTTGTTACAAACCTAGGCTCCTGTTTTTTATTCCATGTTCCACTAGGTTATTACTTGCTTTGTAAAAATAAATATAATAACGGAACTTGTTAGCGCCTTCGCTGTTACATTGTGCATGTTCTATGCTGATTCCGCTTTGTTTATTTCCTTGCTTGTGTTTTGCAGATGAGGCAGTTACTGAAGCCTACAGTTTTCTTGGCCTTCGTCTTGGGTGGGGAATTTGTCGTAATGGTGAATGTATGTCCTCGCTTCCTCTTTCTTGTATATATCCTTTGATGATGACAGAACAGAAGTGAACAATTGTTCTCTTGCTTGTGCATGTTTGTTGACTACTGGCTTGGTGTCTTTGTTTTTCAGTGGATTGCCGTTGCAAGACATGCAAGCGTCTTGTTGATAGAGAGGTTCTTTCTGGGGGGAGAGCATTCCCGTGTGGACATGACAAGGCGGAGCGTGTTTGTGAAATGTGCTATCTTCTTTCTGGAGTGTTGCATCCATTGCCAGAAGATTTTGAGTTTGACAATGATGACTAGAGCTGGCTGTGCCTCCTACTCATTTGTGAATAGGAAAGACTTGTAATATGATGATATTCCTTAGGTTGTTGGTTGTGCTCCTGCATATTATGTCTTCCCGTGTGGAATGCCCTATGCTATGCTATGCTATGTAGTATTGTGATAGAGATGATGGCTCTGGGTAAGATAAAATCATATGCAAGTAAACCTCGTCGGTTGCTATGTATGTATGAGATGGTTGATAGCATCGGTGGTTAACTGTTTTGGTTAGCAACTCAACTTCATCGTACCTAACTAGGGTCTCATTGCTCATGACTTAGTGACTTCATTGTGCACTTTGCATTCTAGTCTAGGGTGTACCATTCTTGTACGGGTTGAGCAGCTATTAAGCCTAGACACATTTCAATGTGATGTGATCATTCAAGTGTTTAGTCTTACTTGTAGTGCAAAAAGCAGGTTTTATTTTGCCAAGTTTCTGTGCTCTTTAGAAATTATTACTGTTGATGCACAGAAGTACTCCCTCCGTTTTGAAATAAGTGTCTTAACTCTAATACAAAGTTGAGACACTTATTTCAGAACAGGGAAAGTATAAGACATCTTGCCAGCTGCTTCAACCGGTTCAGTAGATGCATGATCGGACCTAGCTTTCACAGGGTAGACTCTTATTTCTGGGTAGGGTCTCCACGGATCTAGCTTTGTGTTTGATCGCCGGTGGGACAGGGTTGTATCGGCCATTTCCACGGGGAACAAATCCATGACTACGAACATCGGGAAGGAACACCCCGCCATGCTTGCATCATGTCTCGCGACGCCACCCTATTTCCATCGTTCTCACAACTCCCTTCCCGTCGTCCATCGGGGACTTGTCTCCCTTCGCTGCTAGGAAGCTAGGGTTTGATCCTGGTCAATGTCCCCCTTCTCAACAGTCACCACGTGTGAGTGTTATCCTGCTCCTTCACTTGACCATGGCTGAATCTTCACTTGATCTTTTTTTTTCCTTTTGCGAATGTTGACTTAATTTGGTTGCTGAATCTTACATATGGTGCTGCAGCTTCTGGGTTAGCATTGTGAAGTACATATATGCATGTATGATTCAGTTTTCTATTTATTTAACTAAAATTATACGGAATGCCATGCTACATTCCTTGCTTGAGCACCTTGCTGCTCATCTTGCACAAAATTCTTCAATTTAGCATGGCAACTTCGACTGTTTAGCAGAACCAACGTCCTGGTCACAATTTGCATAGTGCTGGTAATTCATCTAGTGTCACTACAACATGTACCTTATTTGGAGGCATTTTGAAACGCCTCCAAAGGCCAATAAAACGTCTGCATACGTATTTGAAGGCATTCAGAATTTATGCCAGAAATGGTCTAGAAGGGAAAGGCCTTCTAAGGCATTTTTCTAGGACACCTCCAAACATCAGTATATAGGCAACGCCTACAAAGTGCAATTTGAGTTAATTTTAACAGTGCCTCCAATGATATAGTTCTGAGTACAGAGAGACCTATTCCATCCCCAATGATCTGCCACAATTACGACAACTTTTTAGACCATCCCCAGTTCTGAGTAAAACCTTGACCAATCTTGGGCACCCAAGGCCGATGATGGGACCAAAAAAAAAAAAAGAACGAGAGAAAAAACAGAGCTCCTAGGTGACTCATGCCAACTTATGGTCAAGGATGTTTCACCGACGACGACACCGCAATTGTTTCAAAACAAGGTGACCGCAAAACAGCACTTCGCTGGATGTCCATGCCTCACTTTCATCTGCAAATTTGACAGCAGCAATTAGATTAAATTAGGCACAGCATATGCGATGTTTAACGGCGCATAGAACAACTGGTATACTTACATGTACAAGATCTACACCACGCGACCACCTTGTAATCTGTTTGGTTACTTCAAACAAATCAACCTCGGTATAAACAGACATCTACGTTTCAGATTTCATAGGAGGCTCGTCCTTCAATCCTTTCGTCAGCATATCATAATTGATGGATGCAAGTTGTGAAAGATTCTGCAGCAAGAATAATTTAGAAGAATGATGTGCAGAATATAGGCACAAGAGGGCTAATAATAAAATTTCAGGGATGTACATTTAAGGACTAATACATATTTGAAACCAGACCACAAATGCAGTGGAAGGTGAACTGTTATTTGTAGTTGTTGGATCATTATTATAACATTGGGGAATCCATGGACATTTTACTATGTGTTAAAGTGAAATGATTGTGCTACACTCAAATGGGATAACTGAACTATTGCTTAAGCAACTCGCTCATGGATGGCCAGCATTTAGAGTAACTAGCATTCAATTTTTGCCTCTTGCTACTAGGGTTGGGCTCTTAACAGTATATATGATGATGTTTAAAAGGTGATATTTAATGTCTGGCAGTGGACATATTCTTTGCCTGTATCTGAGATATAAGAGTAAATTTCGTGAAACAACAGGTTGGATATGGAAACTATCACCGCACTGCAGATTTAGGGATCAAATCTATTACAAGACTACAAGTTTTAAAATGCACCCAAGTCCCCACCCAGGCTCACAGACGTCATACTCAAGAAGTACCGGATGATTCCCACACAGCAAGCCAAGTTACCTTCCGCCAATTGGACAAAACGATTTTCAGCATGGAGCCAATCAAGGATTATTTTTAATATAATGTGTTGGTCAGGTGGGGAATTTGGTGCACCCTACAGTTTGTGATAAAATTGACATCTAGATCAATAGTTCCGTGAAATTGGTCCCTGATATGTAGCTTTCTTGCAATTGTATATAAACTTGCAATTTTCCAAAATTCAATCATGAAGAAAATGCAAGTAATGGTTAACACACGCACTTAAAAGGGGGAACAGTTAATTCAAAGATCATTCCACCTATCTATGTGCTGTCATCATAAGAAAATGAATGAAAATAAGGCCTGGGAAGCTGTAGGTTCACCTTGAATGAGAAGTTGCTGAAAGAGTAATTGACATTTGGGCCAGATTCAAACTCATCAGGGCCACCTCCATGCTCATCCCCCTAATTTGCAAATTTTAAAATAGGTTAGCAAAGGAACTGTAACGGTCATAAACTACTGGAAATGCAGGCATGTTCTTTTCAATCAACATCTGTGATCCATACCATGTCATCTTGGTTATTGCTCACACAACTACTGCTGCCACTATGGCTTCCATTATCACTGGAATCTTCAAACTCATAGGCTTCATATATGTTTTCATCTGATGGATTCCAAGAGTAACGGCTGGTGAAGTAGCTGGTATCAAATGCACTATCTGAGGAGGGAACGAAAGCAGCCTGCAAATGATTTTTTCTGTTATCCCTGGTATGCCTATAGAAAAGAGATGTGGTTCGTGCCTAAAGAAAATAATCTTAACCCTATCTCACCTTCTGCCTAGCAAGTGTATCCCAGCTAATGTCCTTGAAGAATGGATGTTGTTTGACCTAGAGGAAAATAGCATTAGCAAAATCAATCATGTATACCATAAAATATTTGAATAGAATATCAATGAAAGAAGGTTCCATGAAAGGATACTTCCAGCACCATCAAAATACCTCAGAGGCACCATCTGATCCTAAACGTTGATGAGGGTCTTCTGTCAAAAATCTGGAGGAAGTTGCCATAAGATCACTGTCTTACTTAAACCATATCCGCAATTAACTAGATCAAACATTTAAAATTCGAGCGTGAAGTTGCTAAGCAATCTTGTAACTGAAATCTGCACCATTGATGACATGCCTATACCTAAAAGTTAATGTGTACGACGATTCCTGACTATATATTTCAGTGAGAAAACATAACATAATCCTATGCATAGAAAGTGCAAAACTATAAAGTCCTGTTCTATGTGATGCTATCTGAGAGGGCAACGACATGTAAATGAATAATAATGGATTGTCATTTCAGGCTTTGATTGTGTCTAGTTGACATATCAACAGCGAGAAGCACTAGCATACAATCATGTAACGCTAACACATGAGTAGTTAAGTACTCAAATGGTTTGAAACATTTCTTACTTGTCAATTAGATCTTTCGCTTCAAAACTCATCTCTTCTGGGACATGCGGCCAAGGTATTTTGCGATTAAGAATATTGTCAAATATTGTCTACACAAACAAGTACAAGAAGAGTGTCAAGTTGCACCAACACGACCGGATAACAGAAACCAACATTGAGTGCAAAAGTTTCTCAGTCTGATCTGAAGGAAAAAATGTCCGCAGTAACCAACATTTTATACCGAAAATGCAAAGTATGGTACCTGAGGGTGCTCTGCATTGAATGGAGGTATTCCAACAAGTAGCTCAAAAAGAATTACACCTACAGACCACCAATCTGCACTAGTACCTGGGAAGATAATGCACAAGGAAAAAAAAAAGTCATAGTCAAGATCAGAAAAATACAGAATCAAAACGATAATTATGTTTATCATTTTACCATGTCCTGTTCCCAAAAGGATTTCTGGTGCTAAATAATCAGGGGTTCCAACTGCAGAACGCTTTTGTCGTCGTGCTCGGTGATCCATTTCCTCAAGTTCATTCATCTGAGGTTCGTCATCGCCATACAATGAAGCCCCACTAACAGCAGGGCCAGATAGATCATCTGTGCTGTTGATCAGACCAACCTTGGACAACCCAAAATCTGTCAACTGAAGGCAATCAAGATTAATAAATAGCAATAATACTAAGACAAAAATAAACGTGGTATCACAATGAATCGTATTTTTCCTGTCCAAATAAAGCTTTCCACAAAATAGGATATTAGGCATGGAATTAGTGGCGATCGAAACAATAGTAGGCTACAAGACATAGGAGTTCAGAAACAAACTTAAGTACCAAATATGTTATTTTATTATATATGGAAGCTCACAAACAAGCCAATGGATCTAAAGTAAGCTTAAATTTGACTCGTGCAACTCTTTGTTTTTTTCCAAGGAAAAATCTCATAGATTTTTAGCATTACCTAATAGGCGGCTAATACCAAGGTCGGAACCTCTGAAATCCAAAAAAAGTGATGACATGATTTATTTAATTTTAAATGGTGTGAATTAATAAGGAAATATCAGTAGCATTACAATCATGCCAGGTTACCCCCAAAGTGCGGGCTGGGACTGCACTGAGCAAAACACAATCACACAACACCTCTCTACTAAACTCTGCTGAGTTGACTCCATGTTCTGGGAGATGAGACAGCAGCATGAGTCAAAAAAAGAGATAAAATGATGCCATTGTAAAGTTTCTAATCATGCATCATGAAATTCAGTACTGATTATACTCAATAGCATGTATGTAGGCTGGTTATTTTATCTCCCATTGCAAATCTACTTTTCTTCGATAAAAATAAATACTACCAGTAACCAGACAACAGAAACAAGAACCACATTTCGAAACAAGAACGTTATTCTATTGCCTATCTAATGTTCAACATATGATGATTTCGAGAGAAAAGGTAACAACCATCTGCCTGCGTACCTTTACATGCCCATCATGAGCTATCAATAGGTTGTCAGGTTTTAGATCTCTATGAACGATTTGCATGGAGTGCAAATATTCCAAAGCTAGAACCTGCAGTTTGTATTTTTAATAATTGGGCTGGGAGAAAATGAAAAATATCCCGACACAAACTTAAATAAACTTACAACTTCTGCAAGGTATACACGAGCAACATCTTCATCCAAGCACCCTAAGTTTCTCAGTAATGAATACAGGTCCCCTCCATTTAGATACTCCATGACCAGATACAAATTTTCCCGCGAGGTAAACGAATAGAAGAAACGAACCTTCCAAAAGCATAACCATTTTAGAATCAAGTTATACCCAAGTTTTTCGATCATCAAGTAATATCCAAGTTAATAGTCATAATTGTAAGTTCACTCACCACAAAAGGATTCCTGACCGTGATCAATATATCACGTTCAGCCAATATACTCTCGACAGCGTTTTTTCGAATCATATCTGCCTTCCGAAGTACCTGATTAGAAGTAAGGCAATCCAGCACATGAGTCGCAATAGAACAGTATTCTATGTCATGAAACAAAAGGAAGTTGCACCGGAGCAAGTCCAAAATTTGCTACTGAGTACTATAGTTCTACATGAATATAACCTGACGAATGTTTAGTACTAGTAAAATAAAATCAATCACATTGCATTGTTTTTTGTGGTGTGTCAGAATGCAATCGTGTCCTATCAAAAATCACAATACACGTACATTCTTATGGAAAGTGATCATGTAATATAATCCTTTCAGAAACCTTCTTTTTTTCTGCTAACAAGCATGAATAAGGTGGAGTATAGCGTGTGAGAACTAACACACCGTACTCCATCTTTCCTTTTTCTTGACTTAGCAAGCTGGGAGCAAATACAAAAGGGGAGGGGGGGTAACCTCGATAACGGTTTTCAATCCAATTATTTGACCATGCCGTTTTTGGTACATGCTGACACATGACATGAGTATCTAAAAAAATACCTTTATAGCAAAGAGGTCTCCTGTAGTTCTTTTCTTGGCCAAGAAAACACGTCCAAATGCTCCACGGCTGATAGGTTTTATGATTTCAAAGTCGTCAATTGAAGTACGATCTTTGACTGGATGAACAGGACTTGCTCGTAAGCTACGAACAACATCATCTTCTTCGTCCATTATGGCACTCGACGAGTCAACCTTGTCCATATCAACTGAGTCACAAAGCTGCAGGTACTTTTCCCTGAAGGATTTATGAAAATGAGAAGATGTAATCAATTAAGTAAAATAGGGAAAATAATAATACTGTTATAAATCAGCAGAAGTGAAATGGCTGAAGGAATTATTAACTCAGCAGATCCTCACCGATGGAGTTTTTCTATACGTGTGCCAAATGTCTGCACTGTGAGGGCTTCATGCTTCCTACGATTGACAATCTCTTGCAGATCTTCTATGCATGTAACCAATTGGGATAAAGCACTTTCTTCATCCAGAGGGGTATTAGCAATACATCGTGCAATATCAGCAAGTTCAACAATCTGCACCGGTGGAAGGCGACTATTTTAGCAACTTGAAAACTTGATAGATGAAGCTGAAGGAAGTTTTGAGTACGAAATGGATAGCACTTTTTACATTAGATGTAGAGTTGGTTTGATACCATGGCAAAGATGCATGGTTAGGAAAAATTATCCACATGTCATCCTCAAGTTGTATGGCATTTTTCTGATCACATAACTTTGTGCTGATACTGAGCTAATTAATTCTACAATACAAGTCATTTCCCAACAGCAAAAGAACGCTACTCCCTCCTTCACAGTTTACAGGGCATGCGCGTGCCCCTAGGTGATCAATTTACCAACATAAACAAGATATATAACATAAAAAATTATACCATTTCAAAATATGACATCTGAAGTTTACAATGATATGTTTTTTATAATATATATCTTGTGTTATGTTGGTTAAATTGACGATCTAGGGGCACGCGCATGCCCTGTAAACTGTGAAGGAGGGAGTATTAGGGATACAAGAATGATAACCCTTCCACCTACCATCAACAAAATCTATGAATCCCTTCATGTCAATATTTATGTCATTTACTTTCAACGGTTAATATTCAAAAGTTGCACAACAAACTTCAGTACTCAGCAGATATCATCATGGTCACTAGATTTGCACAACACACTCGTATAAACAAAGATACTAGCTATTACTTTTTCCACAGTAGGGTAATTTCGCAACTGAAAACTTTCTAACAGAATGACTGGCTACTGATGCAAAAACGAGATATACGCATAATAACATAAATTGTACGCATAGCTTTCTTTACCTGTGGAAGATCATCACTCTCATTAATCGCACTTCTACCAGCTAAAAGCATGTCTATATGATTTGACCTTGGAGTTGTTAGTGGAGATCTAGGAGTCATACTTCCTGCTGATGATGTAGCCATTCCATGATCAGATTTTGGCCCAAAGCGAGTCTTACACGTCATTGAAGGAAGATTTTTTATGTCATCCAACGAAATGGTGTTATCAGCCTCTTGGAGATAGTCAATCATATCAGCAGAACCTCTTCTAGACCAGTCAGAGAGTTTTGGAGAGGGACCGTCAGATTCTTCATTAATGCTTGGATTTGAAACTTTTGCAGCATCTGGGCTGCTGACAGAATTCATAAGGTCTTTCTGTGAATAAGACTCGACCAACTTTTCAAGTGTTTCTGCAACTCTTACTAAACGTTCATCAACACTTACACCTTTTTGGTCACACCTGTCAGCAATTGCACATACTGCCGAATGGTTTTCTACGTAATTTGTAGGGACATATTCTTCACATATGCGACACATTATCGAACCCTCTTCAGAAATATTTGGCTGGTCAGACCAGTGTCCCCATGAAGTTTTGTGTTGATGCTTGGGAGGAAGCGGTTGATGTGATACAGATTCTACTGGGCTGGTTAATTCAACGCCGCTAGCAATCGTAGCAAGTGGTTCTGCTTTCTTAGTAGGCGATTCCTCTTTAATAGGGGTAGGTTCTTTTGGGGGCTTTGGAACAGGTGATGGAAAAGGTTTCCAGGAAGACATCCGTTCTCTGGTTGGAGATTCAGCTTCTTTCTTAATATCAGTGTCAAGGGGCAAAAAAATCTTAACAGGTTTTATTTCCTGGCTTCTTCTCCATTTCAGATTATGCTGCTCTTGACTGTATGATTTTCTTGCTTCGCTTTTGCTATTTCTGGTTGTCGTAACATGTGGACCTGATTGAGTTAAAATCTTGTTATCAGCAGATTGTATAATCTTATCTCGCTGGTCCATAACAACTTCGTCCTCAGCAAATCCACTCTCCTTGTGAAACTGGAGCAGCCTTGTACATCTTGTAAGGATAAAGAGCATCCGAGTGTAAAGCTTCTTCAGCACACCCATTGGGAGCTCCTGACGTTGATCATCCAAATCTTGCACTATACCTTCACATTGTAGCCAAAGTTCCCCGGGTGTCATTACAGAGCAGCTGCGTGCAAGTATTAACAAATCCTCCAAAGTTTCTTTCCACTCAGGATGAGAGTCTGCGTATTTTTCCATTACACTAACCAAGTCTCCTGCAAAAACTGCCAAATCTGTATTTACCTCTTCCTTTGCCTTCTCAAATCTCAACTGAATAACTTTTAATACCTCCTGCATAGACAACAAATGACAAGATTATATTTATTGGGTGGATTAAAAAATGAATCAGGCAAAACAAAAATAGAAGTGTGGTTATTAAAAGAATCAGGAAAAACTTAAATACAAGTGCCAAATGTAGATACATTATTGATCATCATCTCACCCAGAACAATAAGTGAGATTACCTTCAAGTTGTATATGCCTCGAGGTTTCAAGAATGGGAATGGTCGGACCCCTTTGGAGTTCAACTCATGTGAAAAACTTTTTATATCTGAAGGGTTTCTCTTCCTTGGTGCACTGGTAGCCTGCATGATGGCCTTAAAGCGTGGAGACTCGGATTCCTTTGGTGTTTCACAGGCATCATATGCACCCTGTCAATTAAGATGTATTTGCAGAGGTGTAAGCAAAAGAGGGGGAAATGGACACTCATCGTTTACTTATAAGGTGTGGAAAGCATATGCATATACAGCATTACCACAGTTGCTGGTATGTGGGGCGGAGTCCTCAAATCTCCCGAATGGTTCCGGAATGCGTTAGATTTAGCTGTGTATAAGATAGAGAAAATGCCCACGTATAAAGTATGGTTGTTAAGACAGAAAGGGTACCAGAGAAAAGGACTAGGTAAAACATAACAATTATTAGAAGAATATCAAGAACAAACCCCCACAATAGAAAGCCGCCAGAGCACATAAAACATGATATCGAGTTACAGAAGACACACTTGGTTCTAATTTGCACAGATAGACCCAGCAATTGTCAGATATTGCCCTATGGGCACACAAATGCAGTAAAGAAGAATGTGCTGCTGCGGACAAGCTTACAATTAATGTTTGTATGAGATCCTACAATCAACTGAACCGTGCACTATAGGATTGTAATCAGACAGCTATAGTGATATAATATGCATCTTTACAGTGTCATTCACTACGCTGCAGACTCCAAACACTTCAATTTTACGAGCTAAATGAAGCACAAGCAAAATGACTGATACAGCCCTGTCCGCGTAGACAAGTGTCAATGAAGTGGCACTGAGTAACGCCTGCTACGTGTCCGAAAAAAGCTGCACACAACGAATTGTTTATATAGAATTGCGCACCGCTTATATTTATTCAGAATTGCCTAATGCTCAAGCACTAAAACAGGCAAGCAATAACTATCATTCTCTCAGCCGTTTCGAGTTGGCGACGACTAGAAAATTTCTTTCATCAGCACCAGGTATCTGGATAGGATGCGCATGTACCAAGATGAATCATGCACTCGCGAGACCGGACAAATCGACACATCTAAGGTGAGACTAGAGATTCTCTGCCGTTATGTCGGAAACCGCCAACTTAGTAAGCAATTGATGAGCATGAATAGCTACAGACTTGACGTCCTATGTGAGAGCTGACCACTAGGAAGGAAGTTGTAAGCCCTAGCTTGTACCAATCAGTAGCCAGCATACAGGAGCATGCAGCAAAGCCATGAACAAAGCTTCCAAACAGGGCACACGAGCAGGATCACTTGACTACTACCTTTTGCAGCGCTCTTCCCTTGTGCTTCCACGGCCGTGGCTGCCGCACCACCGCGCACGGGCTGCTCGGCCGCCTTCCCCTTCCCCTGGGTACTGCCACTGCCAGCACTAGTGGTGGAATCGGCCCAGGAGCTGATGCCCTTCTTCCCGGAGGCGGCAGAGTTGCCGGCCGTGGAGTGGCCGCGCGCGAGGTTGCTGCTCCCGAGCGCGGCGGCCATCCGCTGGCCCTCGTGCGGCAGCGGGCCGGATCTCGTCTTGATCTTGTTGAGGCCGAGCGAGGAGGCGAGGATCGGGGAGAGGGCCGCGGCGGACGCCCCGCCCCCGGCCGCATCCTTGAGCTGGGCGGCCTTGGCGGCGGAGGGGCTGGGGGATGCGCTCCGGGGGGAGGAGGCGGAGGCGGAGCCGAAGAGCTTGTCGCGCTTCTTGGGGGTCTCGGATTTGGGCTTCTTCTTGTCGGATCTGGAGGAGGCGGAGGAGGAGGCCGGCGAGGCGGTGGCGGAGGCGGCGGCGGCCCCCGGCGCGGAGGTGGGCGTGCGCGGGCTGTTGCTGCCGTCGGGGCTGGTGGAGGACTCGGAGGACTTGTGCCGCGACGAGAAGAAGCGGCCCTTGAAGACCATCGCCGCCGGAGCGGGGTTCCGTCGAACAGGTGGGGGGGGCGAGACGGCACACAGTGTTGAGCGGAGCGAGGCGAGGGGGGTGGGGAGGGGAAGCGAGAGGGAGCGTGCTGGTGGGGACAGTGGGGAGGAAATGTAGGGATGGGGGTGTGCGGCCGGGTCTGCGCCGGCTCTCGCGGCTCGCGTGCGTGCGTGACTCACCCCGGCGCCCGCGACTGGCGTTTGACTGTCTAGGCGCGGCGCAGTGAGAGAGAGGAAACCGGTGGGCCGTGGCAGCAACCCGGCGGCTTCAAGCGCTGGCTGCTAGGGCCCCGGTCTGGCAGGGTCAAAGATAATCAGAGTACAAACATGGATTCAGATAAGTACTTTTTTTACCATATATATCATGCATTTGTAGTATTACCGTGACTATTACTGCTGAAGATCACGATCACAGAGACCAAACCTAATGAGTTCACACGTATGGGTATGATTTCGTACGCATTAATCATGCTTTATAGGATTTTTATCTGTAAAGGATTAAAAAAAATTATTTTTAAAATCGGTACCGAAGGATCTCGATTCATTACAAAAAAGTTTAGTTAGGGAAAGGTTGAACAGAAATTGTCGTAACAGGCCCGCCGAAACAAGGCACCCCGGGAACCTCACGATTTGCACAGAAACGCACACGCCACCGAAAAAGAAAGCTCCATCGAGATTTGTCGTCGCTCCTCCACGAAGATGGTATCCAGCACACCGGTCCAATTGGTGCACTCTATGTAGTTGTGAAATTTGATTCATTACAAACAGTTGCCTAATTAGTTAGGAAAAGGTTGAACAGAAATTGTCGGACCCTTCGAAACAAGGCACCCTGGGAACCTCGCGATTTGCATAGAAACGCACACCCCACCGAGAAAGAAAGCTCCATCTAGGTTTGTCGTCACTCCTCCACGAAGATGGTATCCAGCGCATCGGTCCAATTGATGCACTGGATGCAGTTGTGAAATTTGATCCCTTCGATATGAATCCAAAGGTTGAGAGCAGTCTAAAAGATAGATTGGTGAAACATTTAGAAAACAAACCTCATGTGATGAAATCTAATGAATTACGGCTATGATTTTGTACGCATTAATCATGTTTTAGAGGATTTTTATCTCTAAGGGGTTAAAATTATTTATTTTTAAAATCGATACTGAAGGATATCGATTCATTACAAAAAGATGCCCAATTAGTTAGGAAAAGGTTCAACGGAAATTGTCGTAACAGGCCCGCCGAAACAAGGCACCCTCGGAACCTTGCGATTTGCACAGAAACGCACACGCCACCGAGAAAGAAAGCTCCAACTAGGTTTGTCGTCACTCCTCTGTGAAAAAGGTATCCAGCACACCGGTCCAATTGGTGCACTGGATGCAGTTGTGAAATTTGATCTCTTCGATATGAACCCAAGGGTTGAGAGCGGGCTAAAAGATAGATTGTTGAAACGTTTAGAAAATAAACCTCATGTGCTAAAGCTAATGAATTACGGCTATGATTTTGTACGCATTAATCGTGTTTTAGAGGATTTTTATCTCCAAGGGGCTAAAATTGTTAGTTTTGAAGCCGGTACTGAAGGATCTCGATTCATTACAAAAAGTTGCCTGATTAGTTAGAAAAAGGTTGAACGGAAATCGTCGTAACATGCCTGTGGAAACAAGGCATCCCGGTAACCTCGCGACTCACGGAAAAACGCACACCCCATCGAGGTTTGTCGTCACTCCTCCACGAAAAAGGTATCCAGTGCACCTACCAATTGATGCACTACATGCAGTAGTGAAATTCGATCCCTTGGATGGATATGAACCCAAGGGCTAAGAGCGGGTCGGAGGGGTTGCCCCTAGCCTAGGCGTCCAGGTGGCGCGGTTAGAGGTAGGTTGTGCCCCCTGCCCGCCCGGACAGGTGGGGCCACCCCCAGTTCCTCCATTGGCCTATATTTTCCCTTCAGGACGAAACCCCCAGAACATCACCACCACCGAGCAGCCAGAGGAAGTCCCTCGAACCGGCACATGTAAGCCACCACCTCCAACCTTTTGGATATGTGCCCTAGAGGCAAATTAATAAAGATATTTGTCACATGTCCATTTTGTTCATAATACGTTTTATACTATGCTAGAATTGTATTACTCGGAAACACTAATACACGTGTAGTATATAAACATCCGTCCCCAGTTAAACTCAGGTAAACTAGCTCGTTGGGAAATTGATGATCAAGGTTTCCTGATCATGGAGACACATAAGTCTATTGACAATGAGGTCATATCATTAGGAGAATGATGTGATGGTCACCCACCCAGCTAAAGCATTGCGATGTGATCAAGTCACATAGTTCAGCATTGCGATGACTTTGTAACATATGACTTAGTCCTTGGACCGTAATGAACATACGTAATTGCTATCTACTAGGAGGCTTTGATTTGCATCCACCGCCTGACTAAAATATGTTGGCCATAAAGGTGTACTTTGGGCATTCCGAAATATGTTGATGAGTATGCAAATAGATCAAAGCGGGATTTTTTCAGTCCGAGTGACAGACGGGTACGGTGGGCCCACTCGGTGATATTGCATCAATACCTTGCAAGGAAGTGACTAGGTCACAAGAGATGTAATAGGCACAGACGAGTAAACTCGTTTGTTGGGAACGAGGTGTGAACTAGGTATAAGGATACCGACGATCAAACCTCGGACAAACAAAGTACCGCAGGACAAAGGGATCAAGTCTTGTCGTTAACAGTTTCCAACATCGATTGAAATTCATTCGATGGAAGCGCGGGGGCTATCAAGGATTGTAACCAGGTCCAATTGAATAGTCATGAATTAAGAAAGTGTCTTGATCATGTATGTTGTTTTCCGGACCGTAGGGTGTCACACTTAAGGATAATTGATGCATTGGGATAGATTCGGAATTATCGGTGAAATAGGAAAGAGCACCGGAATTGTTCCGGGAGAGAATGGAAGTTGTTCCGGATATTTTGAAAGGTTTAAAATAATTTTTAATTATATTTAATAATGTTTTATTATTTAATTCACAGAATTAAATATTAAAATATATTTAAATTAATTAATTAAATGGGAAAAAGGCATATGGGTCTATTTGAGGCCCATTAGGGGAAGGAGGGGGGGTCCCCCCTTGGGCCATGCGCCAAGGGAGGGGGCCACCCCCTAACGCTATGTTTGTTTAACCCCACCCCGGCGGGGTTATGGGCCAAATCCGCGCGGATTGAGAGGGATTTCCCCCGCCGGGGAATAAACCCGCCCACGAGTATTTTTTCCTTCGGTTAAGCCCCGTGGCTTGTTTCCTTGGCCCAAACCTCCTTGATTCCGCGCGGAACCTACCCTCGACCCGGAGCTGGTGGAAAAAAAACCTCGCAACTCTCTCCTTTCCTCTCCCGAGCGGCGGCGGCAGGGGACGGCGAAGACGAGAAGGCGACGGCATGGGACGACGGAGACGAGCAGGCAGCGGCGAGTGGACAGCGAACGGCATCGGTGACGCAACGATCCTGGAGGAAAACGGCAGCCGGGCGCCCCCACCGAAACCCTAGCCCCGCCCATCCTCCCCTGCCGCCTCCTTCCGCCCGTCTTCCTCTGCCTCGGCTACAGCTGGCCAAGGTGAGTTTATTTCCCTCCTTTTCTTCTTGCTCTGAACATGTGTGAATAGGTGGATGAGGTTGCAAATTACCATGGATTTTGTTATACTGTGCAAGTGTTGGATGCATTTGAATGTCATATGATTCTTGCCCGCTTGGTCTAGTTCTTGAACATCATGCTTGGTCTGGTTCTTGATAATTACCTGACTGCATTTGTTGCTACATTTTTCCAAGCATTTTTGCTCCTCGGCAGTATGTTGATTAGTTAGCTCTAGAGTCAAATCATTGCAATTAATTTAATCTTTCTTGATCACACGTTAACATGTAAATTCAGACAAGCTAGGTGCAACAACTACAATCCTAAAGTTTATGTGGTGCCTGTTACGGAGAGCTAGCTCTAGAATCAAATCATTAGCACTACAAACTAACTGGAGGAGTACCATGCAAGCATGACCCCTTTTTGGTTCCTGCATCTAAACAAAGGGGTGTGAAACCATGTACAAGTAGAAGAAGAATTACATGTAGATTTAGACAATGTTTGTGCTCCTTTGATAGATTTACATGTAGATTCAGTACAGTAGATAAAAGTTTCGGTTTATGTGTACTGTTCAGAAATTCAATTCAATTCAGTTTGTATTGCTCAATACACATGACATGCAATTGCTCGAATTTCACATAAAAATTCAATTCAGTTTATTTAGTCTGATTGGAGCCCTGATTGTTACTTCTGATATACTCCAGGATAAAAAATCAATTTGTACTCCAACAGCAAACATGACATCTAACAGCAGATATTCCTTAGTTCTTAAAAAACAACAGATATTTCTTCTAACAAACATGTCCATATACTCTTGGTCATGTACTCTAGCAAAATTCAGTTTGTACTTGACCACCAGAACTATGATCATGTACACGGCAGAATTCAGTTTGTACACAGCAACTAATCGATCATTGACCATCACAGCTAATCTAGATAGATATCTGAAAATTCTCCGTTATGCTAGCTGAACCTGCCCATTGTGCTAACATTAGTGCAGATTGGAGAAAACTGGGATGAAGAAATAGGCTGCATGGAGGTCAGGTGGAAAAGGGCAATGTCATACGCATTTTGGCACGAGGTAGTCCCGAATCTCCGTTGCAAATCAGAATATGCTCGAAACTTGGTTCTTGAAAGAACTGTCTTTTCTGTCCATGCATTAATTAATTTTCAGTTTACTATGTTTCTTCTGGTTTCTTAAAGTCTTAGTTGGGTTGTTAGCTTAATTGAACCAATTACATAAGTAGTACTCCCTCCGTTTCAAATTAGATTACTTTAATTGTGCACATATCTAGATACAGATGTGAACAAATGGGAGTCATCTAATTTTACAGAAGAGTGAAGGAAGTGATTTTTAACTGACTATCCAATTTATTTCCTTACTGCAGAAGAAGATTAGATATGATTGAAGGATTGGAGGCTATGGATTTCTGAACATCGGCAGCCAACCATAGAAGCACAAGGCAGCGATCGCCTGCGCGTCATCCCATGGGTGTTCCCGTGGATACAGACGCGGCTGGCGATGCCCGGGTCATGTACGAGGAGTGGCCCGTCCAACCCATTGTCGACATGATCGTGATAGTGGTGGCCAAGGCCGACGTGCTCATGGACAAGCACCGCGACGGCGTGCTGGTGCCATCGCGGAGCAGTGTGAGCTTGGGGAGGAGTTGCGGCGGGAGCTAGTGATACTCTATCCTCATTGGTTACCCCACGTGGAAAGTTATATGTAGTGTAGCGGCAAATTTCTTTTGGTGAAGATACCAAGGTTGAGTATCGAACCAGTAGGACTCTGATAATGATAAGTAGGTGGTTCGGCAAGTGATGCGTCGTCTGAAAAGAACCACTTGCTTTGCCTGTACCTGCACATGACACAAATAACTTTGCTTCCCAACGAGTACAGAGAGGTTGTCAATCTCTCCGGCCTTGCTGTTCACAAAGGATCAACGCAACAGATAAAAGATAATAATGATAGCAGCTAGAAAGTAAAAACAGGAAAATAAAAGAGTGTGTAAACAGTGATGAGAATATGGACCGGGTCTTGTGATGTTCACTAGTGATGTCTCTCTCCCAAAAGACGATAAAACTGCTATGCGAGGTAAACAAATCACAGCTGGGCAATTGACAGGATTAAAAACGCACCGCAATGCTAACTATGCTACAAAGAAAGGACAAGGCTCAAAAGCATGGGCGGTACGCCAAAATAAGTAGACCGAAATCCAATTGCATCTACTACTAATCATCCACCTTGAGATATATATCCAGAACATCTCGCTGGTATTAAGTTGTGAGCCCCACCCAAAGTGTAAGCACAAAGCAACAGACAACTGCATTAAAAAGCACTTTGCGTAAAGTGAACAATCCTTGCAACCGCGGTTACAAGCATCGTTGTTTTCCCCCTTGTGGCAACAACACATCCCCTAGACTCATGTTGTTGTCACTCAAGCGTGTCATCATGGGGCATGAACCCACAATCGAGCATAACGTTCCCTCTTGGAGTCACTACCTACTACTTGGCCAAAGCAATAAACAGCAACGGAGAACATGCACGAATTACTTAGGAACAAAAATATATTACTCAATCACAAACTGAACATAGTCTCATAATCCATCAGATTCCAGCAAACTCAGCATAGCAACAGCAGAAAATTACATATGTGCCTCGATCATGTAGGGCAGCTCACGAGGTCTAAACCATGAAGAACAAAGAGGGGAGGAGAACATCACATAGCTACTGATCATGGACCCATGGTCCAAGGGAAACTACTCACGGATCATCCGGGAAGCGTCCATGATGGAGGGGAAGCTCCCGGAGGTCAATCCTCCCTCCGGCAGGGTGCCGAGAAGAGGGCTGCTGGCGCTCCCGATCTTGGAAGCGCGGCGGCAGCGAAACAAAGGCGAGATCGCGAAAAAGGGTTCTGTCTTCGGAGGTTTCGCGTCACGGAGAATATATATAGGCGAAGGGGGTAGCCAGGGGTGGCACCAGGGGTCCAGGCGCCCCCCTGGCGCGGCCAAGCCCTAGGCCGCGCCAGGTGGCCGCCTGGGGCCCTGGTGGGTACCCTCTGGTCCTCCTTCGGGACTCCGGAAGGTTCCTTCACGCTGATATTTTATATGATTTTTCCCGGATTTTTGGAGCACTTTTAATATGGGGGAAACCTAAAATAGAAAAATAGCAGAAAACAGGAACTGGCACTGTGGTGCACTGAGTTAATAAGTTAGTCCAGGTATGATCAAAAGTGTATAAAAGTGTAGCTAGATCATAGCAATATCACACAAAACATGCATGGATCAAGCAGAAATTACATATACGTTTGGGACGTATCAACATCCCCAAGCTTAATTCCTGCTCGTCCTCGAGTAGGTAAATGATAACAAGCATAATTTCTGTGGTGACATGCTAGCAACCATATAAGAACTTTTAAAGTAAAGCAATCAAGGTATGTAATTCAATTCAAGTCATAACAGGCAAGAGTCTATATTAGCATTGAAACAAGCAAGATAAGAACCTTAGGTGCAAGAGCTCTCGCTGTCCATGACTCGAATGTCTCCAAATGGTGTTTGCGTGCAAGAAGTGGGAGATGGGAATACGAGAAAAAAGTATTTTTGTTGAGAACTCAATCTACTAAAGTTTCACACTTGGTCTTCTTTGAAATCTTATCTTGACTCGTCCCCAGACCACTAGCCAGGTAGAAGTCAATTTGATCCACTCCCTTTCGATATTTTGAGCACTCATGCAACCGATGAGCGTAAGCACGAAAGTTGACACTTATGATGGCAAAGAGAGAAGTATGGTGGAGGAGGAAGACAAAAAGGTGAGAAAGGCTCATATCAATGAGGACAGTCATAGGCGAGAAAGCCAAATGATAGATATGATGTGAGGAGTAGGGATTGCCATGCAAAGGATGCACATATGATCTAAGAAAAGCTCTTCAATGGAACTAGTGGGGGTGCATCCAATTTGCTCGCTCACGAAGACCTAGAGCTCATTTAAGGAGGATCATCCTTGGAATATGCAAGCCAAGGTCTATATTGTGAAGGTCCCCACATAGCTATATGCATATATGAACATCTCTATGGAGTACAAGGATAAGTGGGAGTACTAGTGTGGATCTTTCAAAAGGATAGTAGTGTTGCCCCTTTCTCTCTTTTTATTTTCTATTTCTCTTTTTTCTAATTTTTTTCTATTTTTTTGGTGGCGTCAATGGCTCTTTCTATTTAACTCTCATTTGTCCTCTTTGGGATCTTTTATATTTGTCCACTTTGGGATCTTTTCCTCACTTAAGGGCAACACTCTATTTTACAAGAAGGTATAGAAGATCTTCACACTTTACAAGGTACTCAACATAAAGAAGATGTAGCTATCATGATGTATGAAAATGTATGGCTCTGCCAGTGTAGCAGGAACATGTATGACATGAAGATCAAGTCATGAAGAGGTGGATGTTGCATGGCAATATATCTCGGAAAGGCTATGGAAATTCCTTGATAGGTAGGTATGATGGATGTTTTGAGGAAAGATATAAGGAGGTTTATGATGACAAAGCGTATCATGCCAAGGGTTTGGATGCACCGGCGAGGTGGACGCCAACTCTCGGAGTGAGAAGAGGGCAATGCACGGTACCGAAGAGGCTAGCAAATATGAGGAGGTGGAAGTGTCAACTTTCAATACTTACATTAGTCTGAAGAACTCATGCACTTATTATCGATAACTCTCAATCTAATGAGGAGGTTCACAAAGAGACAAGTACCCCGAGGAGTGTATGGGGGTTTGGTTATCCTTGCGCATCCTTGACTCATGGTACGTGAGTGTACTCTAATATCCGATCCCTCAAAAGATTAGTGATCCATCTAGTAGTTAGAATTCTCAACTAGTTTTTGTAGGTTTTTGAAAAGTAAACACGGATTGCCCAAAATATGACACCTATCACTAATAGGCTAGAGCTCTTGACACCAAAAGTTCAAACATTACTTACAACAATACCTCAAAACTATTGCAAGTTACTACTACAATTGAATAGCAACCTCAATTACCTACTTTCAAGACAAGACACAACTCAGTGCAACAACCAGCTCTCTTAACAAGATATACATGAAAACTAAAGAGAGTTCCAGCAACAAACTAAACAAAATCCAAAGCTCTTGCAAAAGACAAACACTAAAACTAAAACTAAACATGGCAGTAGCTATGAAAAGATAAAGAGCACAGAACAGTAAAAAGATAGGCATGCAAAATCCTATGATGTTTTCTAGATTTGAGTGGAGCGTGTTTCTCTCCCACACAAAGTAAGCTGGGGTCTAACTTGTTAAGAACAGCAAGCAAATCTAAAGAAAACAAAAAAGTAAACCTAAGAGCGAGACGCTCCAAGCAAAGCACATAACGCATGAAGTGATAAAAATATAGTGAGACGAAGGACGAACTGATGATTGTTGATGGAGAAGGGGATGAACAGGGGCATCCCCAAGCTTAGACGCTTGAGTCTCCTTGAATATTTATTGGGTATGCATGGGGGCATCCCCAAGCTTGAGCGCTTGACACTCCCGGATCTTCTTTCATCATCTTCTCTCGCACACTTGAAAACTTCCTTCATACATAACTCATCATAAGCTGATTAGAGAGGTTTGTACCCTTAATAAAATATTTTTTTCCCGCTGGATATAAAGATATTCTTGAAGAGCTACTGTTTCTCAAGATTTACAAAAGGGTTTTGCAAAGAAAAAGCAAGCTTAAGGTTTGCAAAAGTAAGAAAAGGCAAAACATGGCAGAATTTGTGAAAAACAGATCAGCAGGTAGTAAATAATTTTTTTGGGGTACTTCTGCAACTTAAATCAAAAAACTCACAATTGTATAGAGCATGTTGTGTAAACAATTCAGCTCAAAAAGATGAACTGGTGATTTGTTTTGATTTTTTCCGTCAAGCAGACAGAATCTGTTTTCTGGACAGCATGTCACAACTTTTGCTTCCCTTATCATAAGAGGCTAAACTTGGCACAAAGCTTGAAAGTAAAGATACAATGATGTTGCTACAGTAGTAAAAATCAACAAGACCACTAAAAACATCTTGGGTTGCCTCCCAACAAGCGCTTTCTTTTACGCCTTTAATCCAGGCATAAAGCAAAAGAAGAATCAAGTTTTATCAAGAGAGAGAGAATAGTTAGCCCGTGTAACGGACTCAAAAGGTAACTTGATTTTCTTTCTAGGGAAGTGTTCCATCCCCTTTTTGGGAGGGAATTGAAATTTTATATTCCCCTCTTTCATGTCAATAATAGCACCAACGGTGCGAAGAAAAGGACGTCCCAAAATAATTGGACATAAAGGTTCACACACTATATCCATAATAATAAAATCAACGGGAACATAATTGTCATTGACAATGATAAGACCATCGTCGATCTTCCCCAATGGTTCTTTACAGAATAATCAACGAGACGAACACCAAAAGAACAAGGATCAAAAGGTTTCAATTCAAACATGTCATACATTCTTTTGGGCATATGATGGCGGAGAAGTTAATAGGTTTAGTTGGGTTGCCTCCCCTGTTAACCGCGTCAATAAACGTTTCTTGATAACCCACAAGTCTAGGGGATCAATTGTAGCTTTTCGATAAATAAGGATGTCGATCCCACGAGGAGCAGAAGGTGCTGATAAGTGACACTGGATAAGGAAAGGCTGCTGATGTCTACACACGCTTCTATTCTTGTAGACTATGTTGGGCCTCCAAGCGCAGAGGTTTGTAGGACAGCAGCAATTTCCCTCAAGTGGATGACCTAAGGTTTATCGAACTCAGGGAAGTAGAGGTTGAAGATGGTCTCTCTCAAGCAACCCTACAATTAAGATACAAGAAGTCTCTTGTGTCCCCAACACACCTAATACTACTAGGAGTTGTATAGGTGCACTAGTTCGGCGAAGAGATGGTAAAATATGGGTGATAGGTGTGGCAAAACGAAGTAATATAAATCTGTAATAAAAAGTGCAGCAAACAAACATGTAACAAAAGTGAGTGCAAACGGTGTAACAATGGTGGAAACAAGGCCTAGGCTTCATACTTTCACTAGTGGCAACTCCCAACAACATTAACATAGTCTAATCACATGATATTTTCCATAAAACATGCAATGGAGACGTACTCGGAGATCATTCCTTTGTGGTCAAGAGAGGACGAGAATTGTGTAGGGCTACAAAAGCACACCTCAGAGTTCGTAGTTCTCATCTATGGATTTCCCAATGTCACCGCGGCCATCCAAAGAGATTACCACAATCACCACAACATATCTAAAGGATAGTCAAAGACAAGCACCAAAAGACTCTCAATCTTCAATCCACACACAAAAGAGGAAATCACTCATGAAAATATTCTTATAATCCATGTGTAATAGACCAGCTGTCACCATGGTCTCGGGGATTATACTAGATAAGATCAATTGAGTACATCAATCCAATACATAGAAGAAGGGGAAACATCATGGGATCACCCTAGATTAACATAGCCAATGATCACAACAAAGATCACATCATGGGAGAGAGAGAAACCACATAGATCAATATATAAGCCTTAGCCCCGAGGGGAACTACTCACACATGGACATGGTGAGAGGGAGAGTTGTTGATGGAGAGGTGAAGCCCGGAGGAGATGAAGGAGACGGCGACGGCGGCGGCTACGACGGCGGCGGCGCCCACGGCCACGGCCCTTGGGGGCAGCGGCCCTTGGCCCCTTCTTTTTCCTTGGAGATGGTGCTGCTGTGGAGATTGATCTCCCCCTCAAGACGATTGCCAAGGAGAGGAAATTTCGTGGTGCCCTTTGACCTAGGTTTCCTCTCTTTATATAGACTCCCGGATTCCCGTCATCCAGATTACGTCTTCTGTATTTCGGGGTTTCTGGAAGCATCCGAACTCCGATTGGGCCGAATTTTATGTCTAAATCTACCGGAAAAAAATTCTCTACAACTTTGTAGTTTTAAGTTTTTCCGTTTGAGGCCGCCTTCTAGCGTTTACGAGGTGATCTTTAAAACCTGTCTGGTGGGGACAGATTTCGGGAGAGTTAGAGTCCAACTCCTACAAGGCTCCTTTTTGTGATTTTTCCTTTATCCGAGTAATTACTACACATAAAGTACAAAAATAAGAACTTGTGCACTCTTGCAACCATTAATAGGTTAGTTCCAAAATATGTTATAAAAAGATATGAAAGTGTATCAAAAGCATAGCAATATCACACAAAACATGCATGGAGCAAGCAGAAATTATAGATACGTTTGGGACGTATCAACATCACCAAGCTTAATTCCTGTTCGTTCTTGAGTAGGTAAATGATAACAAGCATAATTTCTATGGTGACATGCCACACAAACATATAAGGACTTTTAAGTAAAGCAATAAAAGCATGCAATTCAATTCTAGTCTTAAGAAGCAAGAGTCTATATTAGCATTGACACAAGTAACAAAAGAACAAAAGGTGCAAGAGCTCTCGCTGTTCGTGACTCGAATGTCTCCAAATGGTGTTTGCGTGCAAGAAAGGGATAGGGGATACGAGATGAAAAAGTATTTTTGTTGAGAACTCAATCTACTAAAGTTTCACACTTGTTCTTATTTGAAATCTTATCTTGACTCGTCCCCAGACCACTAGCCAGGTACAAGTCAATTTGATCCACTCCTTTTCGATATTTTGAGCACTCATGCAATGGATGAGCGTAAGCAAGATAGTTGACACTTAGGATGGCAAAGAGAGAATATGATGGAGGAGGAAGACAAAAAGGGTGTGAAAGGCTCACATTAATGAGAACAATCATAGGCGAGAGAAAGCCAAATGATAGATATGATGTGAGGAGTAGGGATTGCCATGCAACGGATGCACATATGAGCTAAAAGCTCTCTAAGGGAACCAGTGGGGGTGCATCTAACTTGCTTGCTCATGAAGACCTAGAGCTCTTTTGAGATAGCTTATCATTGTAATATACAAGCCAAGTTCTATAGTGTGAAGGTTCCCCACATAGCTATATGCATGATGATAATCTCTTTGGAGTACAAGATATAAGATGTAGTACGAGTGTGGATCTCTCAAAAGGAATAGTAGTGTGCCCCCTTCTCTCTTTTTATTTCTTTTTTTTCTCTTTTTTCTCTTTTTTTGTATTTTTTTGGTGGCCTCAATGGCTCTTTCTATTTAACTCTCATTTGTCCTCTTTGGGATCTTTTGATTTGTCCACGTTGGGATATTTTCCTCACTTAAGGGCAACACTCTAATTTACAAGGGGGTATAGAAGATCTTTCACACTTTACAAGGTACTCAAAATCATAAAGAAGATGTAACTATCATGATGTATGCAATGTATGTCGCTGCCAGTGTAGCAGGAACATGTATGACATGAAGATCAAGTCATGAAGAGGTGGATGTTGCATGACAATATATCTCGGAAAGGCTATGGAAATGCCTTGATAGGTAGGTATGGTGGCTGTTTTGAGGAAAAATATAAGGAGGTTTATGATGACAGAGCGTATCATGGCAAGGGTTTGGATGTACTGGCGAAGGTGGACACCAACTCTCGGAGTGAGAAGAAGGCAATAAACAGCACGGGAGAGGCTAGGAAAATATGGGAAGGTTGAAGTGTCAACTTTCAATAATTACATTAGTCCGAAGAACTCATGCACTTATTATCGGTAACTCTCAATCTAGAAGGAATTTCACAAAGAGACAAGTACCCCGAGGAGGAGTGTATGGGGGTTTGGTTATCCTTGCGCATCCTTGCGCATCCTCGACTCATGGTATGTGAGTGTACTCTAATATCCGACCCCTCAGAAGAGTAGTGATCCATCTAGTAGCTAGCGTTCTCAACTAGTTTTGTAGGTTTTGAAAATAAACACGGATTGCCCAAAATACGACACCTATCACTAATAGGCTAGAGCTCTTGACACCAAAAGTTCAAACATTACTCACATCAATACCTCAAAACCATTGCAAGTTACTACTAAAATTAAACAGCAACCTCAATTACCTACTTTCAAGACAAGACACAACTTAGTGCAACAACCAACTCTCTTAACAAGATAAACATGAAAACTAAAGAGAGTTTCAGCAACAAAGTAAACAAAAGCCAAGGCTCTTGCTAAAGACAAACTAAGACTAAAACTAGACATGGCAGTAGCTACGAAAAGATAAAGAACACACAACAGCAAAAATATAGGCCTGAAGAATCCTATGATGTGTTCTAGATTTTGAAAGTGGAGCGTGTTTCTCTCCCACACAAAGTAAGACGGGATCTAACTTGTTATGACCAGCAAGCAAAACTAAAGAAAACTAAAAATAAAACCTAAGAGCGAGACGCTCCAAGCATAGCACATAAAGCATGAAGTGATAAAAATATAGTGAGACGAAGGACGAACTGATGATTGTTGATGGAGAAGGGGATGCATGGGGGCATCCCCAAGCTTGAGCTTGACACTCCTGGATCTTCTTTCATCATCTTCATCGCACACTTGAAAACTCCCTTCATACATAACTCATCATAAGCTGATTAGAGAGGTTAGTACCCTTAATAAAATAATTTCCCCCACTGGATATAAAGATATTCTTTAAGAGATACTGTTTCTCAAGATTGCCAAAAGGTTTTTGCAAAGAAAAAGCAAGCTTAAGGTTTGCAAAAGTTAGGAGAGACAAAACGTGACAGAATCTGTGAAAAACAGAGCAGCGGGTAGTAAAGAATGTTTTAGGGGCACTTCTGCAATTCAAATCAAAAAACTCAGAACATACGAAAGTTCCGTGATTGTATAGAGCATGCTGTGTAAAAAATTCAGCTCAAAAGGATGAACTTGTGATTTATTCTGATTTTTCCCGTCACGAGGACAGAATCTGTTTTCTGGACAGCATGTCACAACTTTCACTTCCCTTGTCATATGAGGCTATACTTGGCACAAAACTTGAAAAATAAAGATACAATGATGTTGCTACTGTTGTTGCTACTGTAGTAACAATCATCAAGTCCACTAAAAACAGAAGAAAAACAAAAAAGTAAACCTAAATTCGTTGCGGGCTGCCTCCCGAAAGCGCTTATTTAAAGCCATTAGCTAGGCTTAAGATTTTAGTGATGCTCTCATAGGAATACGAGTTGAAGAACAAAAGAGAGCATCAAGAAGCAAATATCAAACACATTTAAGTCTAACATGCTTCCTATGCAAAGGGATCTTGTAGAGAAATAACTCATTGAAGCATAAAGATATTAGCATAGGAAGGCAAAAAATGTGCAACTTCAAAACCTTCAACATAAAGAGAGGGAACTTGATATTATTGAAATATCTATAAGCATATGTTCCCCTCTCATAATAATTTCCAGTGGGATCATGAATAAACTCAACAATATAAGTATCACATAAAAAATTCTTATCATGATCCACAAGCATAGAAAATTTGTTACTCTCCACATAAGCAAAATCTTTCTCATTAGTAATAGTGGGAGCAAACTCAAGAAAATAGCTATCGCATGAATCATTTTTATCATGATACACTTGCAAACATTTATTCTTTATAGCATAAGTGTCATCACAATAATCATCATAAATAGGAGGCAAAGTATCATCAAAATAAATTTCCTCATCAAAACTTGGGGGGCTAAAAAGATCATCATAAAACGTAGCATCCCCAACCTTAGAACTTTGCATATCATTAACATCAAAGGTATTCAAAGAAGACATACTAATAACATTGCTACTATCATGAGTGTTGTGCAAATAATAAAGCTCCATAGGCTTTTTGATTTTCTCTTCAAACACTTCATGTCCCAACTCAAGGTAGAGCTCATAAAGCTCTCTCATAATATTTTTGTTGTTTTCCATAAAGCCTATCTAGTGAAAATAAAAACAAGAAACAAAAAGAATTAATTGCAAGATCTAAAGATATACCTTCAAGCACTCACCTCCCCGGCAACGGCGCCAGAAATAGCTTGATGTCTACGCACGCTTCTATTCTTGTAGACTATGTTGGGCCTCCAAGCGCAGAGGTTTGTAGGACAACAACAATTTCCCTCAAGTGGATGACCTAAGGTTTATCGAACTCAGGGAAGTAGAGGTTGAAGATGGTCTCTCTCAAGCAACCGTACAATTAAGATACAAGAAGTCTCTTGTGTCCCCAACACACCTAATACTACTAGGAGTTGTATAGGTGCACTAGTTCGGCGAAGAGATGGTAAAATATGGGTGATAGGTGTGGCAAAACGAAGTAATATAAATCTGTAATAAAAAGTGCAGCAAACAAACATGTAACAAAAGTGAGTGCAAACGGTGTAACAATGGTGGAAACAAGGCCTAGGCTTCATACTTTCACTAGTGGCAACTCCCAACAACATTAACATAGTCTAATCACATGATATTTTCCATAAAACATGCAATGGAGACGTACTCGGAGATCATTCCTTTGTGGTCAAGAGAGGACGAGAATTGTGTAGGGCTACAAAAGCACACCTCAGAGTTCGTAGTTCTCATCTATGGATTTCCCAATGTCACCGCGGCCATCCAAAGAGATTACCACAATCACCACAACATATCTAAAGGATAATCAAAGACAAGCACCAAAAGACTCTCAATCTTCAATCCACACACAAAAGAGGAAATCACTCATGAAAATATTCTTCTAATCCATGTGTAATAGACCAGCTGTCACCATGGTCTCGGGGATTATACTAGATAAGATCAATTGAGTACATCAATCCAATACATAGAAGAAGGGGAAACATCATGGGATCACCCTAGATTAACATAGACAATGATCACAACAAAGATCACATCATGGGAGAGAGAGAAACCACATAGAAAAAGATATAAGCCTTAGCCCCGAGGGGAACTATTCACACATGGACATGGTGAGAGGGAGAGTTGTTGATGGAGAGGTGAAGCCCGGAGGAGATGAAGGAGACGACGACGGCGGCGGCCACGGCGGCGGCGGCGCCCACGGCCACGGCCACGGCCCTTGGGGGCAGCGGCCTTTGACCCCTTCTTCTTCCTTGGAGATGGTGCTGCTGTGGAGATTGATCTCCCCCTCAAGACGGCTGCCAAGGGGAGGAAATTTCGTGGTGCCCTTTGACCTAGGTTTCCTTTCTTTATATATACTCCCGGATTCCCGTCATCCAGATTACGTCTTCTGTATTTCGGGGTTTCTGGAAGCATCCGAACTCCGATTGGGCTGAATTTTATGTCTAAATCCACCGGAAAAAGAATTCCCTACAAATTTTTAGTTTTAAGTTTTTCCGGTTGAGGCCGTCTTCTAGCGTTTCCGAGGTGATCTTTAAAACCTGTCTGGTGGGGACAGATTTCGGGAGAGTTAGAGTCCAACTCTTACAAGGCTCATTTTTATGATTTTTCCTTTATTCGAGTAATTCCTACACATAAAGTACAAAAATAAGAACTTGTGCACTCTTGCAACCATTAATAGGTTAGTTCCAAAATATGTTATAAAAAGATATGAAAGTGTATCAAAAGCATAGCAATATCACACAAAACATGCATGAAGCAAGCAGAAATTATAGATACGTTTGGGACGTATCAGCAACTTGGTGTCCACTTTTCACCGTTGAATCCTGGTTCTGCTGCTTCGGCACCGGAAAGTTGTAAACTGTGTAAAACAAGCCAAAACAACATAAGAACAATACTTTAAAGTGGAATATATCAATGAATAGGATGAAATTACGATATAAAATAGCCATGATTTTTGGACGTATCAACTCCCCAAGCTTAGACCTCGTTTGTCCCCAAGCGATTACAGAGCTCGGTAAACCTATCCACAAGTTTAGAGAGTGAAGTGTCGATAAAAAAATACGGACAAAAAGCATCAAGATTTCTCACCAAACTGAAGCATCCTCAACACCAACCTCAACTCATGAGGTCCTTATGAGAAAGTAGTAACAATTATAACAAAGTATGACCTGAAAACTCATCAAATCATGGCAAACATAGCCTTGGTCAAGGAACAACTAATAACTTTCACTTTTGCTCTTTCACTTATAATGGAACCAGTTAAAGCTTTGAAAAGAACATGTTATTAGTCAAGAAGTGCACATGTTAACACAAAGGAAGATGTTTACTAAGCATAAGCTCTTGCAAACAACTCACTTATCAAAAGATAATGTCAACAAAGATGTAAAATGCTAACTTTCAATGCAGCTTTGTATGCAAGAATCTTTATTAACATCAAGTGTCTGTTCTCTCTCAAGAAGGAAGGAAGTAGGAAGGACTGACTCAGCACAAAATAAAGGATAAACCCCGTGCGAAAGGGTAAGCAGGGAAAACTCATGTGCCATCTCTAGATCAAACAGAATAAAAACAGAGTTTTGGAAAGTGCATGATCCGTCAACGACTGCTGATGTTTACACACGCTTATATTCTTATAGACTATGTTGGGCCTCCAAGCGCAGAGGTTTGTAGGACAGCAGCAATTTCCCTCAAGTGGATGACCTAAGGTTTATCGAACTCAGGGAAGTAGAGGTTGAAGATGGTCTCTCTCAAGCAACCCTGCAATTAAGATACAAGAAGTCTCTTGTGTCCCCAATACACCTAATACAACTAGGAGTTGTATAGGTGCACTAGTTCGGCGAAGAGATGGTAAAATATGGGTAATAGGTGCGGCAAAACAAGGTAATATAAATCTGTAATAAAAAGTGCAGCAAAGAAACAAGTAACAAAAGTGAGTGCAAACGGTGTAACAATGGTGGAAACAAGGCCTAGGCTTCATACTTTCACTAGTGGCAACTCCCAACAACATTAACATAGCCTAATCACATGATATTTCCCATAAAACATGCAATGGAGACGCACTCGGAGGTCATTCCTTTGTGGTCAAGAGAGGATGAAAATTATGTAGGGATACAAAAGCACACATCAAAGTTCGTAGTTCTCAATCTATGGATTTACCAATGTCACCGCGGACATTGAAAGAGAGTACCACAATCACCACAACATATCTCAAGGATAGTCAAAGACAAGCACCAAGAGACTCTCAATCTTCAATCAACACACAAAAGAGGAAATCACTCATGATAATATTCTTCTAACCCATGTCCAAGAGACCGCTGTCACCTTGGTCTCGGGGATTATACTATATAGTATCAAGTGAGTACATCAAATCCAATACATAGAAAAGGGGAAACATCATGTGATCACCCTAGATTAACATAGCCAATGATCACAACAAAGATCACATCATGGGAGAGAGAGAGAAACCACATAGATCAAGATACAAGCCTTAGCCCCGAGGGGGGACTACTCACACATGGACATGGTCATAGAGAGAGAGTTGTTGATGGAGAGGTGCATCCCGGAGAAGATGAAGGAGACGGCGACGGCGACGGCGGCCACGGCGGCGGCGGCGCCCACGACCACGGGGGTGGCCACGGCTCTTGGGGGCAGCGGCCCTTGACCCCTTCTTCTTCCTTGGAGATGGTGCTTCTGTGGAGATTGATCTCCCCCTCAAGACGGCTGCCAAGGGGGAGGAAATTTCGTGGTGCCCTTTGACCTAGGTTTCCTCTCTTTATATAGACTATCGGATTTCCGTCATCCAGATTACGTCTTCTGTATTTCGGGGTTTCTGGAAGCATCCGAACTCCGATTGGGCCGAATTTTATGTCTAAATCCACCGGAAAAAAATTCTCTACAACTTTGTGGTTTTAAGTTTTTCCGTTTGAGGCCGTCTTCTGGCGTGTCTGAGACGATCTTTAAAACCTGTCTGGTGGGGACAGATTTCGGGAGAGTTAGAGTCCAACTCCTCCAAGGCTCCTTTTTGTGATTTTTCCTTTATCCAAGTAATTCCTACACATAAAGTACATAAACAAGAACTTGTGCACTCTTGCAACCATTAATAGGTTAGTTCCAAATATGTTATAAAAAGATATGAAAGTGTAAGCAAAACATGGCAAAGTGACACAAATCATGCATGGAGCAAGCAAAAATTGTAGATACGTTTGGGACGTATCAACTGTTGATGGATAACTCATTCACTTCATGATTTGGACAAGTTTCGAGGAACGGCTCCCATGTGGGGACGATCACATCCCCTTAGATTCCTTTGTTTATCACTCATAAATGGGCGAAGGAACTTGTGTGTTAGTATTTATCTTTTATGAGCTGGGCATTCATGCCAGTCCCTTCTCGTATAAGGGGTTTGCAGATTAGGCATGCAATCCCAAGATAAAACTTGTCCAAATTAAGAAGATCATGGGTTACCCACCACTTCCTCATGAGCTGAATCGGTGGCACAAAACAGAAGATTTTGAACATCTAGAGATAGCACATAAATTATATATACTTTAGGAGTGGTAGTGGAATACCACAAATAGGAAGGTATGGTGGACTCAAGTGGAAGATGTTGGTTTCAGGGTATGGAAGTGCAAGCAGAATTCCACTTTGTACAGAGTTTTGGCTATCAAGGCTTTGAGAGACCAGACAATTGATGACAACTTAGTTGCAAGCAATACAAAGCATAAACATTAAAACTAGCATGAAACATCAAGTTGTCTTCCTTGTCAACATAACACTTCAAGCATAATAACACAAAGGTTTTGGCTATGTCGCTACTTTGAGAAAAACATGCTTGTTGTTATGACCAAAGCTATACTTGCCAAGATTTAAATAAAGTTTTCGAAGCCATACCTGATATAAGGTCAATACTCCCCATAAGAATCAGCTCATAATGTCGATTGCGTGAAGAGAATAACGAGTGCAGCAAAGAAACCAATAGACTTCTCATTAATATTCCTTCATAGATGACTCCACACTCACGGATACAAAGCTCTCCACAAAAGGAGTGATAGATCTCAAAGCAACACATATTTCATAAGGTAACTTCCCTAGACATGATACGACTCTACTTGACTCCTAAAGACAAAGATAAAGATAAAAGATACCCGGCACTCCCCCAAGCTTGGAACAAGCTAAGGGGATGCCATTACCCGAGGAGATTTACTCCTCATTATTGTTCTTCTCAGTCAGGTACTCCTTGGCGAAGCGCTTCCATGGTAGATGTTCTCCAGTCTCGAAGGACATTCCCGTCTCTAAGATCCTGCACTCAGCACCTAAACCCATGCGCAGAAACTTTAGTTCATACTCACAATTCTGGTTCTGCAGATCATAGATCTGTGCTTGGAGTTCATAAACTTTTTCTTCTAGTGCGGCCAAACTTGACCACATCTCCTTCATCTCCTTCTTGTGGGAAGCCTAGATCTCGTTCATGATGTCGAAGTTAGCTTCAACACCACGCTCCACCATCTTCTTGAACTTGAAGACCTCATGTTCCATCTCCTTCAGCCGCTCCTCGGTGCTCCCCTTCTTGACTGGTCCCTTCAGATCTTCCTTGTGGAGAACACCGTCCTCCACACGAAGGACCTGGGGTGCTTCCTCACCTCAGCGAGGTAAGGGTTGATGACGTTGACGATGAACTTGTCCTTGGAGGAACTTGGGGAAGCACTGACACCTAGGTCTAGCTAAAAGTTTTCCTGGCAGAAATAGCTCGAAAAGAAAACACGCGAAATCGAGAGATACGGTGTCGGGACAATCCGGGCAAATATGTAGCAAAAATTTCCGCAACAGAAGGAAGGTTTCAAGCCTAGGTGGAGTCGGAGTCGGAGTCCAGGGCACCCAGGAGGGTGCCTGGCACGGCCAGGAGGTGGGGCGCGCCAGGAGGCCTCCTGGGCCCCCTGGAGTTCCTCTCCGGCTCCACTCGGGCTTGGAATTTTCCTAATTTTGCAAAAACTTTGAAAAGTAAACTTTTATTGACGTTCGCGATGTTTCCTTACCGTAGTACATACCTTTTCTTATTCTGCTCCTGCCAGTGTCTGAAACTGGGCTGCAACATGTTCTTCATGAGTTCTTGTATATATCATGTTTGCATCCACATTGATAGGATCACCTGCCATGTAATGTTTGAGTCTTTGTCCATTCACAACTTGAGGTTTGGTGCCTTCGAAATTATTGATCTTGATTGCACCAGACCGATATACTTCTTCGATATGAAAAGGTCCTTCCCATCTAGAAAGTAGTTTACCTGGAGAAAACCTGAAACGAGATTTGAACAACAAAACTTTATCACCAACATTAAATTTACGTTTCAGAATTCTTTTATCGTGCCACTTCTTTACCTTTTCCTTGAACATTTTAGCGCTCTCGTAAGCTTCACTCCTCCACTCATCTAGAGAAGTCAAGTTCATGATACGCTTTTCACCAGCTAACTTTGGGTCAGCATTTAGCTCTCTGACAGCCCAGAAAGCTTTGTGCTCTAACTCTAATGGTAAATGGCAAGCCTTGCCATAGACCATTTTATACGGAGACATGCCCATGGGGTTTTTGTAAGCAGTTCTATACGCCCACAAAGCATCTCCTAACTTATTTGACCAATCCTTTCTATTTCTATTGACTGTCTTATGTAAGATCAATTTGATCTCTCTATTGGTGAGCTCAACTTGCCCACTAGTTTGAGGGTGGTACGGTGATGCAATCCTATGATTGACATCTTACTTTGCTAGAGCTTTCCTAAAAGCTCCATGCGTGAAGTGTGACCCTCCATCTGTCATGAGGTACCTTGGTACTCCAAACCTAGGAAAAATTACATCCTTGAGCATTTTCAAAGATGTCTTGTGATCAGCACTCTCAGTGGGGATTGCTTCAACCCACTTGGTTACATAATCAACGACAACTAAGATGTGTGTGTACTTGTGTGAGGAAGGAAAAGGACCCATAAAATCAAAACCCCAGCAATCGAAAGGTTCGATCACTAGTGAGTAATTCATAGGCATCTCATTCCTCCTACTAATGTTACCAACTCTCTGACACTTATCACAAGATAGAACGTACCTTTGGGCGTCCTTAAAAAGAGTAGGCCCATAAAAACCTGATTGTAATACTTTATGTGCGGTCCTTTCACCGGCATGATGTCCTCCATAGGGACTATCGTGACATTGTCGAAGAATGTCCTTCTGTTCGTGTTCCGGTACACATCTTCTCACGATCCCATCTGGACCCTCTTTGAAAAGATGTGGATCATCCTGATACGTCCCAAACGTATCTATAATTTCTGCTTGCTCCATGCATGTTTTGTGTGATATTACTATGCTTTTGATACACTTTCATATCTTTTTATAACATATTTTGGAACTAACCTATTAATGGTTGCAAGAGTGCACAAGTTCTTGTTTTTGTACTTTATGTGTAGGAATTACTTGGATAAAGGAAAAATCACAAAAAGGTGCCTTGTAGGAGTTGAACTCTAACTTTGCCGAAATTTGTCCCCACCAGAAAGGTTTTAAAGATCGCCTCGGAAACTCTAGAAGACGGCCTCAAACGGAATAACTTAAAACTACAAAGTTGTAGGGAATTTTTTCCGGTGGATTTAGACATAAAATTCGGCCCAATCGGAGTTCGGATGCTTCCAAAAACCCCGAAATACAGAAGACCTAATTTGGATGAAGGGAATTCGAGAGTCTATATAAAGAGAGCAAACCTAGGTCAAAAGGCACCACGAAAATTCCTCCCCCTTGGCAGCCGTCTTGAGGGGGAGATCAATCTCCACAACAGCACCATCTTCAAGGAAGAAGAAGGGGCCAAGGGCCGCTGCGCCCAAGGGTCGTGGCCGTGGGCGCCGCCGCCGTCGCCGTCTCCTTCATCTCCTCCGGGCTGCACCTCTCCATCAACAACTCTCCCTCTCACCATGTCCATGTGTGAGTAGTTCTCCTCGGGGCTAAGGCTTATATCTTGATCTATGTGGTGTCTCTCTCTCCCATGATGTGATCTTTGTTGTGATCATAGGCTATGTTAATCTAGGGTGATCCCATGATATTTCCCCTTCCTTTATGTATTAGATTGATGTACTCAATTGATCTTATCTAGTATAATCTCCGAGACCAAGGTGACAGCGGTCTATTGGACATGGGTTAGAAGAATATTATCATTAGTGATTTCCTCTTTTGTGTGTGGATTGAAGATTGAGAGTCTCTTGGTGCTTGTCTTTGACTATCCTTTAGATATGTTGTGGTGATTGTGGCACTCTCTTTGGATGGCCGCGGTGACATTGGGAAATCCATAGATTGAGAACTACGAACTATGATGTGTGCTTTTGTAGCCCTACACAATTCTCGTCCTCTCTTGACCACAAAGGAATGACCTCCGAGTACGTCTCCATTGCATGTTTTATGGTAAATATCATGTGATTAGACTATGTTAATGTTGTTGGGAGTTGCCACTAGTGAAAGTATGAAGCCTAGGCCTTGTTTCCATCATTTTTACACTGTTTGCACTCACTTTTGTTACTTGTCTCTTTGCTGCACTTTTTATTACAGATTTATATTACTTTGTTTTGCCACACCTATCACCCATATTTTACCATCTCTTCGCCGAACTAGTGCACCTATACAACTCCTAGTTGTATTAGGTGTGTTGGGGACACAAGAGATTTTTTGTATCTTAATTGCAGGGTTGCTTGAGAGAGACCATCTTCAACCTCTACTTCCCTGAGTTCGATAAACCTTAGGTCATCCACTTGAGGGAAATTGCTGCTGTCCTACAAACCTCTGCGCTTGGAGGCCCAACATAGTCTACAAGAATAGAAGCGTGCGTAGACATCACATCCCAAAAGTAGTGCCTCAAATCCGTGAAGAATTTCTTCCTCTGCTGAAATGTAAAACCTGGAGGCAAAAACTTTGCGACGATAAAATTAGCATAATCTGCAAACCAAGGGTCGGAATGAGACTTTACTTTTACAACAGGAAGCTGTTCATCTGGGAAACTGTCGTTGACTGGAATAGGATCATGCGGGATATATTCTATCCTTGAAAGATTATCCACCACCGGATTGTCTCCCCTTTTCTATCGACAATCTGCAAATCAAATTCTTGAAGAAGGAGTACCCATCTAATGAGTCTTGGTTTGGCATCCTTTTTCTGCATAAGATACTTAATGGCAGCATGGTCAGTATGAATAATAACTTTAGAATCAACAATATACTGCCTAAACTTATCACAAGCAAACACTACTGCCAAGAATTCCTTCTCGGTAGTAGCATAATTCTTTTGAGCACTATCAAGTGTCTTGCTGGCATAGTGGATGACATTCAGCTTCTTGTCAACCCTTTGTCCTAAAACAGCTCCAACAACAAAATCACTAGCATCACACATAATTTCAAAGGGCAAATTCCAGCCAGGTGGTTGCACTATAGGAGCGGTTATCAAGGCTTTCTTAAGAACTTCAAAAGCATCCTTACAATCTTCATTAAATACAAAAGGAGAATCCTTCTGGAGAAGATCGGTAAGGGGTCTCGAGGTCTTAGAAAAGTCTTTGATAAATATTCTATAGAAACCAGCATGACCTAGAAAGCTACGAATACCTTTGATGTCCCTTGGATAGGGCATACTTTCAATAGCTTCAATCTTTGCCGTGTCCACTTCAATTCCCCTTTCGGAAATCTTGTGTCCAAGAACTATCCTTCGTTAACCATGAAATGGCACTTCTCCCAATTGAGCACCAAATTAGTTTCTTCACATCTCTGCAAAACTTTATTAAGATTGTGGAGACATTGGTCAAAGGAGTTTCCATAGACAGAAAAGTCGTCCATGAAAACTTCTACAATCTCCTCACAGAAACCATGAAATATTGCAGACATACATCTCTGAAAAGTAGCAGGTTCATTACACAAACCAAAAGGCATACGCCTATAAGCATAAGTACCGTAAGGACACGTGAACGTGGTCTTCTCTTGATCCGCGGTGTTAACGTGAATCTGGGAGAAGCCAGAATACCCATCAAGATAGTAGAAGTGGGTGTTTTTAGATAGCCGCTCGAGCATCTGATCAATAAAGGGCAGAGGATAGTGGTCCTTCCTGGTGGCCTTGTTCAACTTCCTGAAATCAATACACATTCTATATCCAATAATAGTCCTCTGAGGTATTAGTTCATTTTTATCATTAGGAACAACAGTTATACCTCCTTTCTTAGGAACACAATGAACGGGACTTACCCACTTATTATCAGCTATAGGATAGATGATACCTGCGGCTAGAAGTTTGATAGTCTCCGTCCTAACCACGTCCTTCATCCTTGGGTTCAACCGTCGTTGATGAGCAACAACTGGTTTAGCTTCGGGCTCGAGATTGATAGTATGTTGGCAAATGAATGGACTAATACCCTTGAGATCATCAAGAGTATAGCCAATAGCACCTTGGTGTTTGCGGAGTGTCTCCAATAATCGCTCTTCTTCATACCCTGAAAGGTTATAATTGATAATAACAGGATATACTTTCTTTTCATCTAAATAAGCATACTTAGGCGTATCGGGCAGTGGTTTTAGATCAAACACCGGGTCTTCTTTTGGTCGCGAGAGGATTCCTAAAGGTTCAACCGGGAGGTTGTGCTTCAGGATAGGAGTTTTTCCTAAAACTATGTCTTCTAGTTCATCCCTCTCCTGCATATGTATGTCATTCTCGTGGTCTTCCATAAATTGCTGCAAAGTATCATTAGGAGGAATAGCAATAGAAGCAATTTCTTCAATAATTTTGTCATTACTTGACAAGTCAGTACCACGAGGCTGCTTAGAGAACTTAGAAAAATTAAATTCATACGGATCACCGTTGAATTCAACAGAAACTTTACATTTCTTGCAATCTATTATAGCTCCACAAGTGTTGAGGAAGGGCCTACCAAAGATAATAGGGCAAAAACTATCTTGCACTGAACCAAGTACAAGAAAGTCAGTAGGATATTTTACCTTCCCGCAGAGTACTTCAACATCTCTCACAATCCCAACTGGAGAGATTGTTTGTCTATTTGCAAGATGAATCGTGACATCAATGTCCTCGATCTCACACGGCTGAATCTCGTGCATGATCTCTTGATAAAGTGTGAAGGTAATAGCGCTGACGCTAGATCCTAAGTCACATATCCCATAGTAATTATGATCTCCTATTTTGACAGATACAACTGGTGTACCTGAAATTGGGCCTTTGTTCTTGGCTGTAACAATGTTAGTGGAAACAACACAAAAACTAATAGTGGATTCTTTAATATCACTGGTTACTAGATCCTTGACCATTGCAACTTGAGGCTTGACCTTGATCATGTCCTCAGGTTCGTCAGTGGTCCTTCCGTTTTTGTTTAGAATACCTGTAACAAAAGAGTGCTCCTTTATCCTTGAGGGATAAGGAGGCTGTTCATACACAACTGCAGGTAAAACAGGACCAGTAACATTAATCTCAATAGGTGACTCCTTGAAAGGTTTATGATGTTGACTCTCCTTCTTCTTATAAGAATCAATATGAGAAGAAAAGTCCTTGAAAAATTCAACCATTAGCTGGGAATCAAGACCAATTTTAGAGAAAAAGGTATTAAAGTGATTAGTCTTCATATAGCTCTCAATGTAATCATATTCATAGTTTATAGCGGGTTCAATACCTTTATCGATTTCCCAGTCTTCAGTGTTCTTCTAGATCCTTTCTATAAGATCCCATTTTTCTTCCATACTTCTGGTCTAGAATACCCTGCTAGAGGAGGCATCCAACATCTTATTTTTTTGACGAGAAAGCCTGGGATAAAAATTTGCAAGTATAATTTCCTTGGGGAGCTCATGGTTTGGGCATTTGAGCATCAGTGACTTCAGTCTCCCCCAAGCTTGAGCGATGCTCTCTCCGTCGCGAGAGCAAAAGTTGTAGATGTAGTACCTGTCTTGGTGAATTTCACGAAGAGGATAAAACTTTGCATAAAAGAGAGACACAAGCTCTGGCCATTCAAGCAGATCAGAGTTATCGAGTAGCTTATACCAATCTGAAGCTTTATCTTTGAGTGATATGGAGAATAGTTTCTTCATGACGAACTCCATCGTTACACCTACAAGCTTAAATAAAGAACATAATTGTGATAAATATAGTAGGTGTTCTCCTGGATGTCCTTCTCCTGTATAACGATTAGACAAGACATGATCAATAATACCAGGTGGTATTTTATAGGGCACAATTTCAGTAGGGGTAGGAGTGACCACCACAGTCGTGGGGCGGCTCCTTGCCAGCAACAAACCAACAAAAAAAGAGTACATAAGGACTGAAAGTAACAACAGAAAATAAAGGTTTCCTTACCGGCTTCACTTACCAATAGCGCTACACTCCCCGGCAACGGCGCCAGAAAAGCTCGTTGATGGCGGAGAAGTTAATAGGTTTAGTTGGGTTGCCTCCCCTGTTAACCGCGCCAATAAACGATTCTTGATAACCCACAAGTCTAGGGGATCAATTGTAGCTTTTCGATAAATAAGGATGTCGATCCCACGAGGAGCAGAAGGTGCTGATAAGTGACACTGGATAAGGAAAGGCTGCACACACTCAAAGGTAAATATTTAGGGGTCTTGGTTTAAGAACAGAAAAGTAAAAGACAAGCAAAGTAAACAGTGTAACTGAGGAGTAGCAAGTGGCCCAATCCTTTCACAAGGATAAGCCTAGGAACTAAACTTATAAAAGCTAAAGCGTTCTCGAGAACACACGGGAGAGATAGCCAAGTTACTTTCACCATACTCTGCCAAGTAATATGTATTGTGTTGATAAGTGTTGGTGGGTGGATCAATGCTAGTACACCTTCTAGACTAAGATAAGTGTACTCTTATGATTACACACCTTGCAAGCATCCGCAAATACAAGTTAGTAATTAAGGCATAAGCCTAACCACAACATTACGATCAAGGATCCATAACTCCCTTGTGCAAAAGTGTGCGAACTGGGGTTCAGGTTTCTGTCACTCCGGCAACCCACCATAAGCATCCTTTGTGCACAATGTATTCCTCTAGGCCCATGAAAGGTGAAGTGTTAAGTGTTTGACTCACATAACACCACTAGAGAAATAACAACACAACTTAAGTATCAAACAACACATAATACTTCAACATAATATGACTACTAACAACTAGACTTCTCCCATGTTCTCAAGAACTAAAGTAACTACTCACACGACATAAAAGAGATCATGATCAGAGGTGATAGATGGGTTGCAAACAATCTGGACACAACGATATTTCTCCAACAAAACTCAATAGCATTCACCACAAAGTAGTAATCAACGCCAACAGAGTAGAGATGATAGATAGTACGGATTACAACACAAGTTGCAATTGTGAGATGAGATGGGATGGTGATGGATATGGTGCTGATGTTGGGGATGATGTTGATGATGATCTCGATGATGCCCGTGACGACGACGATGATGATGATGATGGCGACGATCTCCCCTTCCGGGAGGTGATCTCCTCGGCGGAATCTGCCCACCGGAGATGGATTTTCTTCTCTGTAGGTTTCCGCCCCGTGGCGGCGGTGAAACACGGAAACTCTTCTATACTTAGGGTTTCACCCTAGGGGGGTCTTATAGGCGAGAGGGGGCACCGAGGGGGGCCACCAGGCATCCAGGAGAGTGCCTGGCGCGGCCAGGAGGGGGCCGCGCCAGGCACCCTTCTGGCTGCCTGGTGGGTCCCCTCACCTCCGTCTTCGGTGATCCCCAGTCAATTCCCATAAAAACGATCCCCGTAAATTTTCATCGCATTTGGACTTGATCTGATTCAGCAACTTGGTGTCCACTTTGCACCGCTGAATCCTGGTTCTGCTGCTTCGGCACTGGAAAGTTGTAAACTGTGTAAAACAAGCCAAAACAACATAAGAACAATACTTTAAAGTGGAATATATCAATGAATAGGATGAAATTACGATATAAAATAGTGATGCTTTTTGGACGTATCAGCATAACAGAGGTACTAGCTCCAACATCACATAAATCATAGCAAGAGAAGTTATTCAGTTTAATTTTTATCATAGGGTCCCAAGCATCGTCTAGATTCCTAGGTATGGAGGCTTCTATTCTAAGCTTCTCCTCCCTAGATTTGATGAGAGCATTAGTGATATGCTCCGTGAAGGCAAGATTAAGTGTGCTAGGGTGGGGGCCTCTAGACGTTTTGTGTAGGAAGCTAATAACTTCTGAGAGGGTACAACCAGGGGCGGAGCCAGGATTTGAGTATAGGGGGGGGGGCTGAGCAAAATTGATTGAAAAAAATTGATGTGAAAAAAGTGTTGTAATACTATATTAATGCATCGCTTCGACCAAGTAAAATATAATTGACTCCGTGTTAGTTAAAAATTACCCTACAATTGTCAATAACATCAAAATTATTTGTCAATTCATCAAAAGCTAACCTAATTGCTAGATAATTTCCTTTTAAATATAGATTATCATGCAAATCAGAACAATTTGTCTCCAATTGTACCAAGATTGGGAACTCAAACAACATGGTTAAAAATCGAATATATCTTTGTGATGCTTAGCTATGATTTTCTTTTCTTAACCTTTAGCAGATCAAACAAACAAAATTAAATTGAATTAGCATCAAGAATCACCATTAAAATAACTACACTAGGTTATAGAATTTTGACGCATGCAAGATTAGAGTTGAGAGAGATTATTGGACAATAATAGGGATACCAACCTTTGTTTGTTGACTTAAAACACTAGAGATTCGATGGGAGAAGTCTGCAGGATTTCTCATCACACAGTCGGCATCTGTTGAGTTAATCATATTAAAATCTAATCATGGGCATGGAGCGCTGGATGCAGCGGCATCCGCCTATCCTAATCGCCGTAAAATACGTATTAATCTCGTTAGGGGTGGTTTTTCATAGGGTAATTATCAAATGGGATGTACTAGGGAGGTGATCTTATACTAAAAAAGTGACGAAGTGGATAGATACCGTGTACGTGCATGCATGCAGCCTCTCCCTTGACTTGGCAAATTCGTTATGACCTTTTGTGCATGATGATTAAATTTTAGCCCATGTAATTAGCGTTAATGGCCGGAATAATTAGGCTTAGCACTAGGCTAGTCGCTGCTATACAATTCGCTGGAGGGGGCCAAACATAGGGGGGGTCTGGCCCCCGCTCGCCCCACTACTGGCTCCGCCTCTGGGTACAACTATCAAAATAAATATCACTACTATCAAAGGTGGTGGTAGTAGTGTCATCTAGGCTCACTTGTTTGAAACCCTCTATGTTCATAGGAGTTTCTTCTTCTACGGTTGAGGTATTAACATCACCATTAATAGGTCCAATGGGAGTAGGAGTGTGTTGGGTGCTAATAGTTTGGGTGTCCTCAACAATTTAGATGGTAGCAACTGTGTGGTGTGTAGGAAGGCTTTTAATTCTATCCTCTTCCTTTTTTTTTCTAGCCCATCTTTCTTTGAGTTTAGCCATCATCCTAATATTTTCATTAATTTGTAATTGGATAGCATTAATAGTAGTGGTCTTCCTCTCCTCAAGGGGAGAGGTTCTAATTGGAAGCATCTCAACATCAAGGGCTAAGCTATCTACCTTCAAAGAGAGATTATATAATTTAGCTAATTTCTCTTCTACATTCTTGGTGAAGGCTTTTTGGGTAGTGATAAAGTCTCTAAGCATGTTTTCTAGTTCAGAAGTGGGGTTCTTGTTGCTAGGATAAGTGTTGTTGTTCCCATAGTTGGATGGAAACGGTCTAGGATTGCTAGAAAAATTGCCCCTATAAGCATTGTTGTTGAAGTTGTTTCTACCAATAAAGTTCACATCTACTTGTTCCTAAGCAACCAAAGAATTTAAAGGAACATCATGAGGATCAATAGAGGGTTGCTTGGTAAGTAGAGACATAATTAAGTCAACTTTTTCATTTAGAGAGGTAATCTCCTCGACAGAGTTTACCTTCCTACCCGTTGGAGCGCGTTCGGTGTGCCATTGGGAATAGTTGGTCATCATCTCATATAGGAGTTTTGTGGCAGCACCAAGTGTAGTTGACATAAAGGTTCCTCCCGTGGCCGAATCTAACAGGTTCCGCGAGGTAAAGTTCAATCCTGCATAAAAAGTCTGTATAACCATCAAAGTAGTCAAACCATGTGTAGGGCATTTCTTAACAAGAGATTACATACGTTCCCAAGCTTGGGAAACATGTTCATTATCCAATTGCTTAAAAATCATAATGTTACTCCTCAATTGGATAATTTTAGCAGGTGGGTTATACTTCCCAATAAAATCATCTTTGCACTTATCCCAAAAATCTATGCTATTCCTAGGCAAAGATTGAAACCATATTTTAGATTCTCCCCTTAAAGAGAAAGGAAAGAGCTTAAGCTTAACAACATCACCTTCTACTTCTTTATACTTTTGCATATCACATAACTCAACAAAATTATTTAAGTGTAAAGCAACATCATCTCCAGCACCAGAGAATTGATCTCTCATAACAATGTTTATCAAAGCAGGTTTCATTTCATAAGAGGTAGCTGAAGTGGCAGGTGTGGCAATAGGAGTGCAGATAAAGTCTTTGTTGTTGTGACTAGTGAAGTCACACAACTTGGTGTTTTCAGTGAAAACCATAGTAGCAGCAAGTGTGGCATTTTTTTGTAATTTTTGATATATGACACAAAGATAAAAACTGTAAGGTAAACTAACAAGACTAAAAAGCAAAGGTAAAAGATAGTGTGCAACTCCCCTATCTTAGCACTCGGAGTCCCCGGCGACGGCGCCAGAAATTTGGTTGATACTCTATCCTCATTGGTTACCCCAAGTGGAAGGTTAGATGTAATGTAGCGGCAAATTTCCCCTATGTAGAGGTGATGGCTTCTCGCCCTTCGCCGGTTACCCCAAGTGGAAGGTTGAGATGTAGCGCAACAGCAAATTTCCCTCGGTGAAGATACCAAGGTTTGTCTCCAGTAGGACTCCAGATATGATAAGTAGGTGTCAGCGGCGCAACTGACGTGGACCTGCACACAGACACAGATAACTTTGTTCCCAACGAAGTTCAGAGAGGTTGTCAATCTCTCCGGTCTTGTTGTTCACAAAGGGTAAAACGGAAGGGATAATGATAGCAATTGAAAGTAAAAAGCTGTAAAGTAAATATAGCGTGGAAACAATAATAAGGATATGGACAGGGATACGTGATGTTCACTAGTGATGTCTCTCTCCCAAAAGACGATAAAACTGCTATGCGAGGTAAAAAAATTACAGAAGGGCAATTGACAGGATTATGAACGCACCGCAATGCTAACTATGCTACAAAAGAAAGGAAGAGGCTCAAAAGCACGGGCAGTACGCCAAAATAAGTAGACCGTAATCCAACTGCATCTACTACTAATCATCCACCTTGAGATATCTATCCAGAACATCTCGCTGGTATTAAGTTGCGAGCCCCACCCAAAGTGTAAACCCAAAGCAACAGACAACTACATTAAAAAGAACTTTGCGTAAAGTAAACAATCCTTGCAACCGCGGATACAAGCACTGTTGTTTTCCCCCTTGTGGCAACAGCATATCCCCTAGACTGATGTTTCTGTCACTCAAGCGTCGGGGGGCATGAACCCACAATCGAGCATAACGTTCCCTCTTGGAGTCACTACCTACTACTTGGCCAAAGCAATAAACAGCAACGGAGAACATGCAAGAATTACTTAGGAACAAAAATATAAGATATAAAAACCAAATATATTACTCTATCACAATCTGAACATAATCTCATAATCCATCAGATCCCATCAAACTCAGCATAGCAACAACAGAAATATTACAAAAGTGCCTCGATCATGTAGGGCAGCTCACGAGGTCTAAACCATGAAGAAAAAAGAGGGGAGGAGAACATCACATAGCTACTGATCACGGACCCATGGTCCAAGGAAAACTACTCACGAGACATCTGGGGAGAATCCATGGTGGAGAGGAGACTCCCGGAGGTCGGCCCTCCCTCCGGCAGGGTGCCGGGAAGAGCTGTTCTGGTGCTCCCGATCTCGGAAGCGCGGCAGCGGCGGAACAGAGGCGAGTTTGCGAAATAGGGTTCTGTCCTCGGAGTTTCCCTGTGACGGAGAATAAATAGGCAAAGGGGGGCAGCCAGAGGTGGACCAGGGGCCCCAGGCACCCCCTGGCGCGGCCAGGGGTAGGGCCGCGCCGGGTGGCCGCCTGGCCCCCCTGGCTCCCCTCTGGCCCCACTCGGGCTCTTCGCGAAGCTTCCTGTACGCTGATTTTTCCTGTATTTTCCCGGAATTTTTTTGGCACTTTTTATATGGGGGAAAATTGAAATAGAAAAGCAGCAGAAAACAGGAACTGGCACTGGGGTGCACTGAGTTAATTGGCTAGTCCAAATATGATCAAAAGTGTATGAAAGCGTATCTAGATCATAACAATATCACACAAAACATGCATGGAGCAAGCAGAAATTATAGATACGTTTTGGACGTATCAACATCCCCAAGTTTAATTCCTGCTCGTCCTCGAGTAGGTAAATGATAACGACATAATTTCTGTGGTGACATGCTAGCAACCATAAACGAACTTTGAAAAGTAAAGCAATCAAGGTTAGAGATTCAATTCAAGTCATAACATGCAAGAGTCTATATTAGCATTGAAACAAGTAACAAAAGAACATTAGGTGCAAGAGCTCTCGCTGTCCGTGACTCGAATGTCTCCAAATGGTGTTTGCGTGCAAGAAGGGGGATAGTGAATACGAGAAAAAAGAGTATTTTTGTGTGTGTTGAGAACTCAATCTACTAAAGTTTCACACTTGGTCCTCTTTGGAATCTTATCTTGACTCGTCCGCAGACCACTAGCCAGGTACAAGTCAATTTGATCCAATCCTTTTCGATATTTTGAGCACTCATGCAATGGATGGGCGTAAGCACGAGAGTTTACACTTAGGATGGCAAAGAGAGAAGTGCGGAGGAGGAAGACAAAAAGGATGAGAAAGGCTCACATCAATGAGGACAATCATAGGCAAGAGATGCCAAATGATAGATATGATGTGAGGAGTAGGGATTGCCATGCAACGGATGCACATACGTGCTAGGAAGCTCTCCAAAGGAACTAGTGGGGGTGCATCTAACTTGCTCGCTCATGAAGATCTAGAGCTCGTTCGAGGAGGCTCATCCTTGGAATATGCAAGCCAAGTTCTATAGTGTGAAGGTCCCCACATAGCTATATGCATACTGATCATCTCTATGGAGTACAAGGATATAAGGGAGTACTAGTGTGGATCTCTCAAAAGGAAAGTAGTGTTGCCCCTTTCTCTCTTTTTATTTCTTTTTCTCTTTTTCTATTTTTTTGTATTTTTTTGTGGCCTCAATGGATTTTTCTATTTAAATCTCATTTGTCCTCTTTGGGATCTTTTATTGTGTCCACTTTGGGATCTTTTCCTCACTTAAGGGCAACACTGTATTTTACAAGAAGGTAAAGGAGATCTTTCACACTTTACAAGGTACTCAAAATCATAAAGAAGATGTAACTATCATGATGTATGCAATGTATGTCGCTGCCAGTGTAGCAGGAACATGTATGACATGAAGATCAAGTCATGAAGAGGTGGATGTTGCATGGCAATGTAACTCAGAAAGGCTATGGAAATGCCTTGATAGGTAGGTATGGTGGCTGTTTTGAGGAAAGATATAAGGAGGCTTATGATGACAGAGCGTATCATGCCAAGGGTTTGGATGTACCGGCGAAGGTGGACACCAACTCTCGGAGTGAGAAGAAGGTAATGCACGGCACGGGAGAGGCTAGCAAAATATGGGAAGGTGGAAGTGTCAACTTTCAATACTTACATTAGTCCGAAGAACTCATGCACTTATTATCGGTAACTCTCAATCTAATAAGGAGGTTCACAAAGAGACAAGTATCCCGAGGAGGAGTGTATGGGGGTTTGGTTATCCTTGCGCATCCTCGACTCATGGTATGTGAGTGTACTCTAATATTTGATCCCTCCAAAGATTAGTGATCCATCTAGTAGCTAGAGTTCTCAACTAGTTTTGTAGGTATTGAAAATAAACACAGATTGCCCAAAATACGACACCTATCACTAATAGGCTAGAGCTCTTGACACCAAAAGTTCAAACATTACTCACATCAATACCTCAAAACTACTGCAAGTTACTACTAAAATTAAATAGCAACCTCAATTACCTACTTTCAAGACAAGACACAACTCACTGCAACAACCAACTCTCTTTAACAAGATAAACATGAAAACTAAAAAGAGTTCCAGCAACAAACTAAACAAAAGCCAAGGCTCTTGCTAAAGACAAACTAAGACTAAAACTAAACATGGCAGTAGCTATGAAAAGATAAAGAATACACAACAACAAAAAGATAAGCAGGAAAAATCCTATGATGTGTTCTAAATTTTGAAAGTGGAGCGTGTTTCTCTACCACACAAAGTAAGACGGGATCTAACTTGTTATGAAAATCAAGAAAAGCTAAAGAAAACTAAAAATAAAACCTAAGAGCGAGACGCTCCAAGCATAGCACATAACGCATGAAGTGATAAAAATATAGTGAGACGAAGGATGAACTGATGATTGTTGATGGAGAAGGGGATGCACGGGGGCATACCCAAGCTTAGACGCTTGAGTCTCCTTGAATATTTGTTGGGTATGCATGGGGGCATCCCCAAGCTTGAGCGCTTGACACTCCTGGATCTTCTTTCATCATCTTCCATCACACACTTCAAAACTCCCTTCATACATAACTCATCATAAGCTGATTAGAGAGGTTAGTACCTTTAATAAATAATTTCTCCCCACTGGATATAAAGATATTCTTGAAGATCTACTGTTTCTCAAGTGTTCCAAATTTTTTTTGCAAATAAAAAGCAAGCTTAAGGTTTCCAAAAGTTAGGAGAGACAAAACGTGGCAGAATCTGTGAAAAACAGAACAGCAGGTAGTAAGTAATTTTTTAGGGATACTTCTGCAACTCAATTAAAAAAACTCAGAACATATGGAAGTTTCGTAATTGTATAGAGCATGCTGTGTAAAAAATTTCAGCTCAAATATATGAACTGGGATTTTTCTGGAATTTTTCTAGTCACGAGGACAGAATCTGTTTTCTGGACAGCATGTCACAACTTTTACTTCCCTTGCCGTATGAGGCTAAACTTGGCACAAAGCTTGAAAAATAAAGATACAATGATGTTGCTACAGTAGTAACAAACATCAAGACACAACAAAAGCAAAAAGAAAACCTAAATTCGTTGCGGGCTGCCTACCGAAAGCGCTTCTTTAAACCCATTAGCTAGGCTTAAAGATTATAGAAGATGCTCTCATAAGAATAAGAATTTTGAAGCAAAAGAGAGCATCAAGAAGCAAATGTGAAACACATTTAAGCCTAACCCACTTCCTATGCATAGGCATCTTGTAAGAAAATAAATCAAAGAAGCACAAAGTGACATGCATAGGAAGGTAGAACAAGAATAACTTCAAAACTTTCAACATGAAGAGAGGTGTTTTTGTAACATGGAAGTTTCTACAACCAAACTTTCCTCTCTCAAAGTAATTTTCAGTAGCATCATGAACAACATCAAGAATATAACTATCACATAAATCATGTTGTTCATGACCTACAAGCACACGTGTATTGTTTTCAACACGGTTTTTAGGATGATAAGATAGATGCAACCCATCACATTGAGCCTTGATAAGAGCATAGTTCTCCGGAATATGAATTGGAGATTTCAAAAGGATAATAGGACAATCAAGTGTGGGTGCAATAGAAACAATTTCATGCTTAACATGAGGAACTATAGCAAGTTCATCTCCATAAGCGTCATCCATAGTGGCATCACGACCATAAGCATAGAAGGCGTCAACTTCATCAAAAAGGTATATTTCAAAAGAATCCATAGGATCATAACACTCATATAAGGTAAGAGTCAAAGAGTTACTCTCATTAGAAGGTAGACATGGATGGATCCATTCTTCCTCCTCTTGTTCGTCACTCTCCTCCTCTTTTTCATCCAAGGAGCTTTCAGGTTCAGTAATTTCTTCTTCCATAGAGTCCTGCAAAACATTAGTCTCTTCCTTTGGAGGAGAGATTCTCTCAAGATGATCAGTAATATAATAATTTGCATCATAATTTTCCAAACAATAGTTAAGTATAGCAAGACTATCAGATTTGTAAGGGGCGTCATCAATATTTTCAAGAAAAGAAGTAATTTCATAGGCACCCTTAAAAGCAACAAATTCTTCTATTTGTTCTGCATCATAAAAATCATATTTTATCTTAGCATAAGAAGCTAAGGTTTCATCCTCATTGTACTCACATTGGAAAGCAAGGTGTTTGTGCCTCATAAAGCAACAAGATTCATCCCTGCAGAAAGATATATTATATGCTGAGCACAAGTTTTTAGCATACTCATACGATTGATGTATGAGTCTCCATAAGTGTATCCCTTTTTGAGACAAGCGGTATTCCTTGTAATATTCTTGTTGATCCTCGGTGAATCCTCCATGCCAATAAGATCTAGTTTCAAAGAAGTTAGACATTGATTGGCAAGTAAGGAACTAGACATACTATATATATATATTTTGATTTTTGATAAAGGACACAAAGATAAAAACTGAAAGGTAAACTAACAAGACTAAAAAAACAAAGGTAAAGGGTAGTGTGCAATTCCCCTATCTTAGCACTCGGAGTCCCCGGCAACGGCGCCAGAAATTCGCTTGACGGCTTCTCGCTCTTCGTCGGTTACCCCAAGTGGAATGTTGAGATGTAGCGCAACAGCAAGTTTCCCTCGGTGAAGATACCAAGGTTTGTCTCCAGTAGAACTCCAGATATGATAACTAGGTGTCAGCTGCGCAACTGACGTGGACCTGCACACAGACACAGATAACTTTGTTCCCAACGAAGTTCAGAGAGGTTGTCAATCTCTTCGGTCTTGTTGTTCACAAAGGGTAAAACGCAAGGGATAATGATAGCAATTGAACGTAAAAAGCAGGAAAGTAAATATAGCGTGGAAACAATAATAAGGATATGGACCAGGATACGTGATGTTCACTAGTGATGTCTCTCTCCCAAAAGACGATAAAACTGCTATGCGAGGTAAAAAAATTACAGAACGGCAATTGACAGGATTATGAACGCACCGCAATGCTAACTATGCTACAAAAGAAAGGAAGAGGCTCAAAAGCACGGGCAGTACGCCAAAATAAGTAGACCGTAATCCAACTGCATCTACTACTAATCATCCACCTTGAGATATCTATCCAGAACATCTCGCTGGTATTAAGTTGCGAGCCCCACCCAAAGTGTAAACCCAAAGCAACAGACAACTACATTAAAAAGAACTTTGCGTAAAGTAAACAATCCTTGCAACCGCGGTTACAAGCACCGTTGTTTTCCCCCTTGTGGCAACAGCACATCCCCTAGACTCATGTTTCTGTCACTCAAGCGTGTCATCAGGGGGCATGAACCCACAATCGAGCATAACGTTCCCTCTTGGAGTCACAACCTACTACTTGGCCAAAGCAATAAACAGCAACGGAGAACATGCAAGAATTACTTAGGAACAAAAATATAATAGATAAAAACCAAATATATTACTCTATCACAATCTGAACATAATCTCATAATCCATCAGATCCCATCAAACTCAGCATAGCAACAACAGAAATATTACAAAAGTGCCTCGATCATGTATGGCAGCTCACGCGGTCTAAACCATGAAGAACAAAGAGGGGAGGAGAACATCACATAGCTACGGATCACGGACCCATGGTCCAAGGAAAACTACTCACGAGACATCCGGGGAGCATCCATGGTGGAGAGGAGACTCCCGGAGGTCGGACCTCCCTCCGGCAGGGTGCCGGGAAGAGGTCTTCTGGTGCTCCCGATCTCGGAAGAGCGGCGGCGGCGGAACAGAGGCGAGTTTGCGAAATAGGGTTCTGTCCTCGGAGTTTCCCCGTGCCGGAGAATAAATAGGCGAAGGGGGGCACCCAGAGGTGGACCAGGGGCCCCAGGCGCCCCCCTGGCGCGGCCAGGGGTGGGGCCGCGCCGGGTGGCCGCCTGGCCCCCTGGCTCCCCTCTGGCCCCACTCGGGCTCTTCGCGAAGCTTCCTGTACGCTGATTTTTCCTGTATTTTTCCCGAAATTTTTCTGGCACTTTTTATATGGGGGAAAACTGAAATAGAAAAACAGCAGAAAACAGGAACTGGCACTGGGGTGCACTGAGTTAATAGGTTAGTCCAAATATGATCAAAAGTGTATGAAAGTGTATCTAGATCATAGCAATATCACACAAAACATGCATGGAGCAAGCAGAAATTATAGATACGTTTTGGACGTATCAAGAGGATAGGGTTTGTCTCCCGTAGGACTCCGGCATTGATAAGTTGGTGTCAACGGTGCAACTGACGTGGACCTGCACACGACACAAATAACTTTGCTTCCCAACGAGTACAAATAGGTTTTCAATCTCTCCGGCCTTGCTGTTCACAAAGGATCAACGCAACAGATAAAATATAACAATGATAGCAGCTGAAGAGTAAAAGCCGGAAAATAAAAGAGCATGTAAACAATGATGAGAATATGGACCGGGGTCCTATGATGTTCACAAGTGATGTCTCTCTCCCAAAAGACGATAAAACTGCTATGCGAGGTAAAAAAATACAGCTGGGCAATGGACAGGATTAAAAACGCACCGCAATGCTAACTATGCTACAAAGAAAGGACAAGGCTCAAAAGCATGGGCGGTACACCAAAATAAGTAGACCGAAATCCAATTACATGTAGTACTAATCATCCACTTTGAGATATCTATCGAGAACATCTCGCTGATATTAAGTTGCGAGCCCCACCCAAAGTTTAATCCCAAAGCAACAAACAAGTGCATTAAAAAGAACTTTGCGTAAAGTAAACAATCCTTGCAACCGCGGTTACAAGCATCGTTGTTTTCCCCCTTGTGGCAACAACACATCTCCTAGACTCATGTCTCTGTCACTCAAGCTAGTCATCACGGGGCATGAACCCACAATCTAGAATAACGCTCCCTCTTGGAGTTACTACCTACTACTTGGCCAAAGCAATAAATAGCAACGAACAACATGCAAGAATTACTCACGAACAAAAATATAAAATATAAGAACCAAATATATTACTCAATCACAAACTGAACATAGTCTCATAATCCATCAGATCCCAGCAAACTCAGCATAGCAACAACAGAAAATTACATATGTGCCTCGATCATGTAGGGCAAATCACGAGGTCTAAACCATGAAGAACAAAGAGGGGAGGAGAAAATCACATAACTACTGATCACGGACCCATGGTCTAAGGGAAAGTACTCACGACACATCCAGGAAGCGTCCATGGTGGAGGGGAAGCTCCAGGAGGTCAATCCTAGCTCCGGCAGGGTGCCGGGAAGAGGTCTCTTGGCGCTCCCGATCTTGGAAGCGCGGCGACGACGGAATAGAGGAGAGATCACAAAAAAGGATTTTGTCCTAAGAGGTTTTGCGTCACGGGAAATATATAGGCGAAGGGGGGCAGTCAGGGGGGCACCAGGGGTCCCGGCGCGGCCAACCCCTAGGGCGCGCCACCAAGGCGCCTGGGCCTCTGGTGGTGGCCCTCTGGCCCCACCCAGGTGATTCCGGAAGGTTCCTTCACATTGATTTTTATCTGATTTTTCCTGAATTTTTGGAGCAATTTTAATATGTGGGAAACCCGAAATAGAAAAACAACAGAAAACAGGAACTGGCACTGTGGTGCACTGAGTTAATTAGTTAGTCAAAATATGATCAAAAGTGTATGAAAGTGTATCTAGATCATAGCAATATCACACAAAACATGCATGGAGCAAGCAAAAATTATAGATACGTTTGGGACGTATCAACTAGGTATAAGGATACCGGCGATGAAACCTCGGACAAACAAAGTACCGCAGGACAAAGGGATCAAGTCTTATCGTTAACGATTTCCAACAGTAATTGAAGTTCATCCGATGGAAGCACAGGGGCTATCAAGGATTGTAACCTGGTCCAATTGGTTAGTCATTGATCAGGAGGGTGTCTTGATCATGTATGCTATTTCCCGGACTGTAGGGTGTCACACTTAAGGGTAACCGATGCATTGGGATAGATTCGGGATCATCGGTGAAATTGGAGAGAGCACCGGAATTGTTTCGGGAGAGAACAAAAGTTGTTTCAGATATTTTGAAAGGTTAAAAATAATGTTTAATTATATTTAATAATGCTTTATTATTTAATTAACAGAATTAAATATTAAAAACATTTGAATTAATTAATTAAATGGGGAAAAGGCATATGGGCCTAATTGAGGCCCATTAGGGGAAGGAGGGGTTCTCCCCTTGGGCCATGCGCCAAGAAAGGGCCCACCCCCTAAGGATGGCGCACTCCCCCCTCCCAAGGGTTTAGTCCCACATGGGGGAGGGGAGGAGGATCCCACCCCCTTGGCCTATATAAGGAGGGGTAGACCCCCCTTTTTCCTTCATCTCATTGAATTATCTCTCTCTTTTTCTCCTACCTCGAGCGGACTCCCCTTGTTTGGAGTTTGCACTTGGTTGGGAGTTCTCCACCAAAGCACACCGTCGCTCTGCCGGAGTCGGGATCCGAATCCGTCTTCTATCCACTGCACGCTTGGTTCGGAGCCCGGAGGGAACATCGGTTGCACCGTACGTGCGTAATCTCCTCTAGGCACTACACTTGTGGTGCTACTTCATCGTCTGGAGGTCGTCGGGAGTCTCCAACACCGGGGGTCTTCTACACGATAGGGAGGTCGTAGTTCCGAGTCTACGCCAACCACGTTCGCAAGAACGTTTCTCTCTTTCGGTCTTCAAAGGTATGAACACCGATTCCCTTCGTTACTTTACATCACCATAAAAAAGATCTTTGGTTCGGGTATCGTAGGTTGGATAAATTATTGTTTTCTGCCCCGTATCCCAACACAACCACCAAAGCTCGGATCCAACGGTTAGAAACAGCTTCGCAGCTGCCACCTACGCCACGCAGAGCCGCCGAGGAAGCAACCCCATCACCACACTAGGATCCATAATCGATCACGCCTGGACAGATCCGGCACCCCGCACAACAGCGACATACGACCCATAGGTCGACGCCAAGCGTCCCTAGCATGACCAAGGGTTGATGCACTTTCGTGAAGAACTGCCCCCCCCCCCGAGATCCAACCTTGGCGCTACCCATGCATCCCCCAACTGAAGAAGAATATATCCAAGGCCTGCGCCCCGGCGCCCAGCCACTACTAATCTACCATCACACGCTCCAGATCCCCCCCACGCCTCCACCGCACCAGAACCGGCGACTCCACAGGGCTGAGCCTGCGAGCTCCACCATATGAAGGGTTCGTTGCATAGAAAACAATTTTTTTCCTACGATTGCAACTACCAAGATCACATCTACGAGATAACTTGTAACGGTTTGAGAAGGACTCACCCTCGAAGACCAAAAAGCTTTAACGAGAACGATTCTCGTGGGTGATGTAGTCGATCACTTGCCGACCTCAAGGTCGTGATGAAGATGGGCGCCACAAACGGGCAGCGCCTCCGTAATCGGTCACACGTACGGATCAGCGACGACCTCCGCCCCTTGCTCCAGTTGGGCAGCGGAAGTAGTGGATCCTCGGGAACTCCAGCAGCACTACAACATAGTGGTGGTGGTGGTAGAGAAGATCTTGAGCAGGGCTTCGCCTAAGCACCGTACTCGTGAAACTGGATCAGGTAGCAAGGGGAGGAAGATGCCAACCAAAGGGCATATGAGAGATGGAGGAATTGGTGTGTAGAGGGGTCTCCACCCATCTATATATAGGAGGGGGAGGCAGCCCCCAAGGGGTAGCACGCCCCAAGAGGTGCCCCCACCTCTCCCCTCATCATGTGGGTGGACTCCCCACTCACAAAAACAAAGGGTCACACATTATTCCCATAACTTCCATAATTCTCCACTCAAAATTCCAAGAGTTTATCACATTAAAACACTTTTAATTATCTTGTTTAATGTCACTCAAATTAATGAACACTTCATTCAATGAGTACTTCATTGATGAACACTTCATTCAATGAACACATTAACAATTATCCCCTTGCACTATTTTGATATACCGAAACTATTCCAGCAGTTTTATCAAAACAGTCCATGTGCTATCCAGTATATTCTCTGGCGTTCCGTATCCACTCAAACGCGTCAACGAATCCTTAAGTATGTCACCCTACGGTTCGTGAATAAAATGGACATGACAGAGACTCTTCTCTGATCAATAATCATCAGCGGGATCTGGAGATCCATGATGACTCCCACTTACTCAACGATGAACTAGTGATCGTGTGAACCAAAACTCCGTAACCAATTCCTTTTGTCTCGCGATATTTTACTTGTCCGAGATCCGATCATTTGGTATCATCCATACCTAGTTCGATCTCGTTACCGACAAGTACTCTTTACTCGTTCCGTGATATAACATCCTCGTGAGCCAGTCACGTGCTTGCAAGCGATGTCAATGTGATATCACCGAGAGGGCCCAGAGTATATCTCTCCGTCATCTGGATGGACAAATCCCACTCTTGATCCACGAGCCTCAACTAACACTTTCCAAGTACCCAACGACACCTTTATAATCACCCTGTTACGGTGTGACGTTTGATGGAATCAAAGTACTCTTCCGGTGTCAGTGATTGACGTGATCTCATGGTCTAAGGATTAGGGTTACTTCGTGAAAGTTTGATACAGCAATAGAAACTTGATGACATGATCGTATTGCTATAACTACTGTGGGTGTATGTTCATCACATCATTCTCCAATGACATGACCTTGTTATTAACAACATCCAATGTTCATGATCAGGAAACCTTGATCATCCGTTAATCAACAAGCTAGTATAAAGAGAGGCATTACTAGGAACCTTTTCTCTGTTTATTAAACACACATGTATTAACGTTTCCGGTTAACACAATTATAGCATGAAAATAAACATTTATCATAAACATGGAATAAGATAATAACCACTTTATTATTGCCTCTCGGGCATATTCCCTTCACCATACGCTCCAGATCCGCGTTGTTGAAGCCGGAACTGATGGGTGTAGATATCGCCTCCTCGTTGGTTACCCCAAGTGGAAGGTTATGATCTAGATGGCAGCAAATTTCCCTTAGTGAAGATAACGAGGTTATCAACCGAGAAGGATTCCAAAGACTACAAGTAGGTGTCTGCTGCTCTCGCGCTAAGAGAAGATGCGGACCTGCACACAAGAACATAAATAACTTTGCTCGCAACGAGTACAGATTGGTTGTCAATCTCTCCGGCCTTGCTGTTTACAAAGGGTCAAACACAAAGGGGAAATAATAATAATGCGACTTAAAGGAAAAGTAAAGTAGTAAACGTTAATGGTGTAAACTATGATGCGAAGATGGGCGGGGTAACATGACGTTCACTAGTAGTGTATCTATCCCAAAAGATAGTAAAGAACTATGATGTGTAAATGATACGCGAGAGACGATAATGACTTCTCGCCCTTCGTTGGTTACCCCAAGTGGAAGCTGAGATGTAGCGTAGAGGCAACTTTACCTTGGTGAAGATACCAAGGTTGAGATCGACCAGTAGGACTCCAAGGTCGACAAGTAGGTGGCAAGGAAACAATGGCACCGTTTTTAAGACAAAAGTTGCTTCCTTGACATGAACCTGCACACACAACAAGTAACTTTTCTCCCAAAAAAGTTCAGAGAGGTTGTCAATCTCTCCGGCCTTGTTGTTTACAAAGGATAACACACAAGGGATAATAGTAGTGATAACTGCAACTGGAAAGTAAAAGCAATAAGTAAATTGAGGGTGTATACAGTGGTGAAAATATGGGCCAGGGTCCCATGATGTTCACTAGTGATGTCTCTCTCCCAAAAGACGATAAAACTGCTATGCGAGGTAAACAAAGCATAGCTGGGCAATTGACAGGATTACGGGCGCAAATCAATGCTAACTGTGCTACAAAGAAAGGAAGAGGCTCAAAAGCATGGGCAGTACGCCAAAATAAGTAGACCAAAATCCATCTGCATCTACTACTAATCACCCACCTTGAGATATCCATCCAGAACATCTCGCTGGTATTAAGTTGCGAGCCCCACCCAAAGTGTAAACCCAAAGCAACATACAACTGCATTAAAAAAACTTTGCGTAAAGTAAACAATCCTTGCAACCGCGGTTACAAGCATCGTTGTTTTCCCCCTTGTGGCAACAACACATCTCCTAGACTCATGTCTCTGTCACTGAAGCTAGTCATCACGGGGCATGAACCCACAATCAAGCATAACGCTCCCTCTTGGAGTTACTACCTACTACTTGGCCAAAGCAATAAATAGCAACGAACAACATGCAAGAATTACTCACGAACAAAAATATAAAAGATAAGAACCAAATATATTACTCAATCACAATCTAAACATAGTCTAATAATCCATTAGATCCCAGCAAACTCAGCGTAGCTACAACAAAAAGAATTACATATGTGCCTTGATCATGTAGGACAGATCACAAGGTCTAATCCATGAAGAACAAAGAGGGGAGGAGAACATCACATAGCTACTGATCATGGACCCATGGTCCAAGGTGGAATACTCACGGATCATCCGGGAAGCGTCCATGGTGGTGGAGAAGCTCCCGGAGGTCAATCATCCCCCTGGCAAGGTGCCGGGAAGAGGTCTTCTGGTGCTCCCGATGTTGGAAGCGCGGCGGCGGCAGAACAAAGGCGAGATTGGGAAAAAGGTTCTGTCCTCGGAGGTTTTGGGGCGAAGGAAATATATAGGCGAAGGGGGCAGCCAGGGGGCCACCAGGGGGTGCAGGCGCCTCCCTGGCGCGGCCTAGGGTGGGGTCGCGCCCCCTGGCCGCCTAGGCATAGGGTGCCCCCCCGTCTCTCCTTCGGGGCTCCAGAAGTTTCCGCTGCGCTGATTTTTTACTGGATTTTTCCAGAACTTTTCTGGCATTTTACGTAATGGAAAAACCTGAAATAAAAAGACAGCAGAAAACAGGAACTGGCACTAGGGTGCACTGAGTTAATAGGTTAGTCCAAATATGATCAAAAGTGTATGAAAGTGTATCTAAAACATAGCAATATCACACAAAACATGCATGGAGCAAGCAGAAATTATAGGTACATTTGGGACGTATCAACATCCCCAAGCTTAATTCCTGCTCGTCCTCGAGTAGGTAAATGATAACAAGCATAATTTCTGTGGTGACATGCTACCAACCATATAAGAACTATTAAGTAAAGCAATCAATGTATGTAATTCAATTCAAGTCATAACAGGCAAGAGTCTATATTGGCATTGGAACAAGCAACATAAGAACATTAAGGTGCAAGAGCTCTCGCTGTCTATGACTCGAATGTCTCCAGATGGTGTTTGCGTGCAAGAAGTGGGAGATGGGAATACGAGAAAAATATTTATTTGTTGATAACTCAATCTACTAAAGTTTCACACTTAGTCTTCTTTGGAATCTTATCTTGACTCGTCCCCAGACCACTAGCCAGGTACAAGTCAAATTTTTCCACTCCCTTTTGATATTTTGAGCACTCGTGCAATGGATGAGCGTAAGCACGAGAGTTGACACTTAGGATGGCAAAGAGAGAGATATGGTGGAGGAATACCCAACGGTTACTTTGGGATAACCTACAAAGACGTACTTTATCCGACTTTGGTTGTAAACATTTTACATATGCCTTGCATACCAAAATTTAAGAAAAGACAAATTGGGTTTTATCCCATTCCATAACTTATATGGTGTCATTTCAACGGATCTCGATGGCGCTCTTTTCAGTGAAAAGCGGTAGTCTCTAAAGCTTAATCCTTAAAATATAATGGCAATTTTATAAATAACACCTTTGATCCTTACCATGTCAAACAAGGTTTGATTACATCTCTCGAACACTCCATACTCCTATGGTGTTTCGGGAAATGCAAGTTTTGGAACGATTCCTAAACTCTCAGGCATTTGCTAAACTTTTAACTCAAAAATCTTCTTTTATGATCCAATCATAAACTCTTATTTTCTCGTTACAATGATTTTCACTTCATCTTGAAATTTATTTGAACATTTTCAAACATTTCATACTTCTTCCTTATCAAGTAAATATACACATATATTCACTCAAATCCTCGGTTAAAGTATATGAAGTTATAAGACCCACCACACACGGCTACACATAATGAACTATACACATCAACATGTATAATGTCCAATAAGTTAGTCGTCCGTCCTTCTTTGGCCTATGAACGGAGTTTCAATCATTTCTAGGAAATTCTTACAAGCGTCAGTTGATTCAAAATCAAAAGACTCCAAAATTCCACCAACATGGAGTTTCTTCATGTTATCTTTCCAATATGATTTAAACGGTGTTTCAATCATCTCTAGAAATTTCTCACAACCGTCAATTGATTCAAAATCAAAAGACTCCAACTCTCGGTGGATGTTTTGAGGAAAGATATAAGGAGGCTTATGATGACAGAGCGTATCATGCCAAGGGTTTGGATGCACCGGCGGGTAGGCGCCAACTCTCGGAGTGAGAAGAGGGCAATGCGCGGTACCGAAGAGGCTAGCAAATATGAGGAGGTGGAAATGTCAACTTTCAATACTTACATTAGTCCGAAGAACTCATGCACTTATTATCGGTAAGTCTCAATCTAATCAGGAGGTTCACAAAGGGGCAATTACCCGGAGGAGTGTATGGGGGTTTGGTTATCCTTGCGCATCCTCGACTCATGGTACGTGAGTGTACTCTAATCTTCGATCCCTCCAAAGAATAGTGATCCATCTAGTAGCTAGAGTTCTCAACTAGTTTTTGTAGTTTTTGAAAATAAACATGGATTGCCCAAAATACTACACCTATCACTAATAGGCTAGAGATCTTGACACCAAAAGTTCAAACATTACTCACAACAATACCTCAAAACTATTTCAAGTTACTACTACAATTGAATAGCAACCTCAATTAGCTACTTTTAAGTCAAGACACAACTCAGGGCAACAACCAACTCTCTTAACAACATAAACATGAAAAGCAAAGAGAGTTCCAGCAACAAACTAAACAAAATCTCTGGAAAAAGATAAACATGAAAACTAAGAGCTAAACATGACAACAACTACGAAAAGATAAAGAACACACAACAAAAGAAATATAAGCATGAAAATCCTATGATGTGTTCTAGTTTGAAGTGGAGCGTATTTCTCTCCCACACAAAGAAAGTTGGGTTCTAACTTGTTATGAACAGCAAACAAAGCTAAAGAAAACTAAAAAGTAAACTAAAGAGCGAGATGCTCCAAGCATAGCACATAACACATGAAGTGGTAAAAATATAATGAGACGAAGGACGAACTAATAGTTGTTAATGAAGAAGGGGATGCACGGGGGCATACCCAAGCTTAGACGATTGAGTATCCTTGAATATTTCTTGGGGGCGCATGGGGGCATCCCCAAGCTTGAGCGTTTGACACTCCAGGATCTTCTTTCATCATCTTCCCTCGCACACTTGAAAACTCTCTTCATACATAACTCATCATAATCTGATTAGAGAGGTTAGTTCCCACAATAATTTTTTTTGCCTCTACTGGAAATAAAGATTTTCGTGAAAGGCTATTGTTTCTCAAGACCGCCAAATTTTTTTTTCAAAGAAAAATCTAGCGCAAGACTTGCAAAACTGAGAAAAGGTAAAACATGGCAGAATCTGTGAAAAGCAGACCAGCAGGTAGTAAATGATTTTTTTGGGGTACTTCCGCAACTCAAATAAAAAAACTCAGAACAGGCGCCCGAAAGCTAATTTTATAGAGCATGCTTTCAAAACAATTCAGATCAAAAAGATGATCTGGTGATTTATCGTTAATTTTTCCATCCAAGGACAGAATCTGTTTCTGGACAAGATGTCGCTACTCTTGAACTTTCTTGCAATCGACGACTAAAATTGGCACAGAGCTTGAAAATAAAGATACAATGATATTGCTACAGTAGTACCAATCATCAATAGCACTAAAAACAGAAGTAAAAACATCTTGGGTAGCCTCCCAACAAGCGCTTTCTTTTACGCCTTTAAGCTAGGCAAGAAGCAAAAAGAAGAATCACGTTGTATCAATCGAACCATCATCAAGGTCATCAAAAAGTCTGCAATTGTACAACTAGTTTTAAGAGGTCTTTCAAATAAAGGCCTAATGAAGATACTTCTAGGGATAAACCCCCAAAAGGCGGAAAATCAATTCGAGTTTCATTTATAAATTTATCTAAGAGAGGTATTTCTTCCAAAGTTTTCATGGTTTCAACTCCCTTGGAAATGAGTGGATTATTTTTAGGTCGGGGAACCTTAGGGACATAAGTGAACTTAGGTTCCTTCCTTGCCGGGGTTCTACCTTTTTTGGTTTGATTGAGGCGAAAGTAGTTCCTAAAGTGTCAATGATTTCCTCAATCTTATCTATCCTAGAAGGATCCAAATCATGGGATTTGATGGTCTCCGAAGTTTTGATAATTTTATGCATGGAGCTATCAAGTCTATTCAAATTCCCTTGAATCTTAAGATCCAACTCACTTATCTTATTTATGCTTGGTATTTCTAATTCTATCTTTTCAAGTTTTTTCATAATGTGAACTAGAGTGATATTCTCTTGAATGCTAGCAACAGGGAGATTTCCAACAAGATTTTCAATAACATTAAGATATTCCCATATTGGGGCTTCTAGGAAATTGATACGTCCCAAATGTATCTATAATTTCTGCTTGCTCCATGCATGTTTTGTGTGATATTGCTATGATCTAGATACACTTTCATGCAATTTTGATTATATTTGGACTAACTTATTAACTCAGTGCACCACAATGCCAATTCCTGTTTTCTGCTGTTTTTATTCCAGTTTTCCCCCATATTAAAAGTGATCCAAAAATTCAGGAAAAATTGGATAAAAAATCAGCGCAACGGAAGCTTCCAGAGCCCCGAAGGAGGGCCAGAGGGGGGCCCACCTGGTGCCTAGGCAGCCAGGTGGCGCGGCCTAGGGTGGGGCCGCGTCGGGTGGCCGACGCCTGGACACCTGGTGGCCCCCCTGGCTACCCCCCCTTCGCCTATTTATTCCTCGTGACGCGAATCCCCCGAAGATAGAACCCCTTTTCACGATCTCGCCTCTGTTCCGCCGCCTCCGCGCTTACAAGATCGGGAGCGCCAGCAGACTTCTTCCCGGCTCCCTGCCGGAGGGAGGATCGACCTCCGGGAGCTTCCCCTCCACCATGGACACTTCCCGAATGTGCCGTGAGTAGTTTACTTTGGACCATGGGTCTGTGATCAGTAGCTATGTGATGTTCTCCTCCCCTCTTTGCTCTTCATGGTTTAGACCTCGTGAGCTGCCCTATATGATTGAGGCACATATGTAATTTTTCTGCTATTGCTATGCTGAGTTTGATGGGATGTGATGGATTATGAGATTATGTTCAGATTGTGATAGAGTAATATATTTGGTTCTTATCTTTTATATCTTTGTTCCTAAGTAATTCTTGCATGTTCTCCGTTGTTGTTTATTGCTTTGGCCAAGTAGTAGGTAGTAACTCCAAGAGGGAACGTTATGCTGGATTGTGGGTTCATGCCCCCCGATGACACGCTTGAGTGACAAAAACATGAGTCTAGGGGATGTGCTGTTGCCACAAGGGGGAAAACAAAGGTGCTTGTAACCACGGTTGCAAAGATTTTTTACTTTACGCAAAGTGCTTTTAATGCAGTTGCCTGTTGCTTTGGGTGGGGCTCGCAACTTAATACTAGCGAGATGTCCTGGATAGATATCTCAAGATGGATGATTAGTAGTAGATGAAGTTGGATTTCGGTCTACTTATTTTGGCATACTATCCATGCTTTTGAGCCTCTTCCTTTCTTTGTAGCATAGTTAGCATTGAGGTGCGTTTATAATCCTGTCAATTGCCCAGCTGTAATTTGTTTACCTCGCAAAGCAGTTTTATCGTCTTTTGCGAGAGAGACATCATTACGGGACCCCGGTCCATACTCTCATCACTGTTTAAAAGCTCATTTACTTTCTTGCTTTTACTTTCAGTTGCTATCATTATCATTATCCCTTGCGTTTAATCCTTTGTAAACAACAAGACCGAAGAGATTGACAACCTCTCTGAACTTCGTTGGGATCAAAGTTATTTGTTTCTGTGTGCAGGTCCAGGTTAAGAGAGCAATATCTCAAACGGCGTGTTGCTCGCTTCACCACCTACTTATCATTACCAGAGTCCTACTGGTCGATACTCTCAACCTTGGTATCTTCACCAAGGGAAACTTGCCGCTACACTGCATCTCACCTTCCACTTGGGGTAACCAACGAAGGGCGAGAAGCAACTAGTCAACTCTCTTGTCATTAAGCAAATTTCTGGCGCCGTTGCCGGGGACTGTGAGTGCTAAGATAGGGGAGTTGCCCACTACCTTTTACCTTTGCTTTTTAGTCTTGTTAGTTTACCTTTTTGTTTTCATCTTTGTGTCTTATATCAAAAACTACAAAAAAATCTGCCACACTTGCTGCTACTATGGGTTCCACTGAAAACACCAAGTTGTGTGACTTCACTAGTCACAACAACGAAGACTTTATCTGCACTCCTATTGCCACACCTTCCACTTCAGGTACCTCTTATGAAATTAAACCTGCTTTGCTAAACCTTGTTATGAGAGATCAATTCTCTGGTGCTGGAGATGATGCTGCTTTACACTTAAATAATTTTGTTGAGTTATGTGATATGCAAAAGTATAAAGAAGTAGAAGGTGATGTTGTTAAGCTGAATCTTTTTTCTTTCTCTTTGAGGTAAGGAGCTAAAATTTGGTTTCAATCTTTGCCTAGGAATAGCATAGATTCTTGGGGTAAGTGCAAAGATGTTTTTATTGGGAAGTATTACCCACCTGCTAAAATTATCCAATTGAGGAGTAATATTATGAATTTTAAACAATTGGATAATGAACACGTTTCCCAAGCATGGGAACGCATGAAATCTCTTGTTAAGAAATTCCCTACACATGGTTTGACTACCTGGATGGTTATCCAGACTTTTTATGCAGGATTGAACTTTACCTCGCGGAACCTGTTAGATTCGGCCGCGGGTGGAACCTTTATGTCAGCTACACTTGGTTCTACCACAAAACTTCTCGATGAGATGATGACCAACTATTCCCAATGGCACACCGAACGCGCTCCAACGGGTAGGAAGGTAAACTCTATCGAGGAGATTACCTCCCTAAATGAAAAAGTTGACTTGATTATGTCTCTACTTACCAAGCAACCCTTTATTGATCCTCATGATGTTCCTTTAAATTCTTTGGTTGCTCAGGAACAAGTAGATGTGAACTTTATTGCTAGAAATAACTTCAACAACAATGCTTATAGGGGCAACTTTGCTAGTAATCCTAGACCGTTTCCATCCAACTATGGGAACACCAACACTTATCCTAGCAACAAGAACCCCACTTCTGAACTAGAAAATATGCTTAGAGACTTTATCACTACCCAAAAAGCCTTCAACAAGAATGTAGAAGAGAAATTAGCTAAGTTAGATAATCTCTCTTTGAAGGTAGATAGCCTAGCCCTTGATGTTGAGATGCTCAAAATTAGAACCTCGACCCTTGAGGAGAGGAAGGCCAGTCCTATTAATGCTATCCAATTACAAATTAATGAAAATATTAGGATGATGACTAAACTTACAGAAAGATGGGCTAGAGAAAAATAGGAAGATGATAGAATTAAGAGCCTTCCTACACACCACACATTTGCTACTATTCAAATCATTGAGGATACCCAAACTATTAGCACCCAATGCACTCCTGGTCCCATTGGACCTATTAATGGTGATACTAATACCTCAACCGTAGAAGAAGAAACTCCTATGAACATAGAGGGTTTCAAACAAGTGAGTGATACTTCCCAAACGTATCTATAAATTCTGCTTGCTCCATGCATGTTTTGTGTGACTTTGTCATGTTTTGCTTGAACTTTCATACACTTTTGAGCATATTTGGACTAATCTATTAACCCAGGGCACCCAGCTGCCGGTTGTTGTTTTCTGCTGTTTTTGTATTTCAGGTTTTCCGGCTATTAAAAGTGCTCCAAAAAATCCAGGAAAATCAGATAAAAAATCAGCGTCGCGGAAGCTTCCGGAAACACGAAAGCAGCGAAGGAGGGCCACCGCCAGGGAGCCAGGAGGGTCCCTGGCGCGGCCCCACCCTAGGCCGCGCCAGGAGGCCTCCTGGCTGCCTGGTGGGTCTCCTCGCTGCCCCCTTCGCCTATATTTACCCCTCGGGGTGGAAACCCCTAATACGGACTCCTCTTTCGTGATCTCGCCTCTGTTCCGACGCCGCCGCCGTTTCAAGATCGGGGCTGCCTGGAGGAGCTGCTCTAGCACCCTGCCGGAAGAAGCTACCCCCTCCGGGAGACCATCCATAGCCATGGACGCCTCCCGTATGTACCGTGAGTAGTTTCCCTTGGACCATGGGTCCGTGACCAGTAGCTATGTGATCTATCTCTCCCTTCTTTGTGCCTCCACTTTCGAGTCCTCGTGAGCTACTTCACATGATCGAGGCACCTATGTAATTTCTGCTGTTGCTATGTTGAGTTTGTTGGGATCTGATGGATTATGAGACTATGTTCAGATTGTGATGAGTAATATATTTGGTTCTTCTCTTTTATATTTTGTTCTTTAGTAAATTCTTGCATGTTCTCCGTTGCGGTATTTGCTTTGGCCAAGTATTTTATTTGCAACTCCAAGAGGGAGCGTTATGCTTGATTGTGGGTTCAGCCCCCTGATGTCTAGCTTGAGTGACAGAAACACGAGACTAGGGGATGTGCTGTTGCCACCAGGGATAAAACAACGGTGCTTGTACTTGCGGGTGCAAGGATTGTTTACTTTACGCAAAGTTCTTTTAATGCAGTTGTCTGTTGCTTTGAGTTTGCACTTTGGGTGGGATTCGCAACTTAATACCAGCGAGATGTTCTGGATAGATATCTCAAGGTGGATGATTCGTAGTAGATGCAGATGGATTTCGATCTACTTACCTTGGCGTACTGCCCATTGCTTTTGAACCCTTCCTTTCTTTGCAGCATAGTTAGCATTGCGGTGCCTTCATAATCCTGTCAATTGCCCAACTATGATTTGTTTACCTCGCTAGCACTTTTATCGTCTTTTGGGAGAGAGACATCACTAGTGAAAATCACGGGACCCCGGTCCATCTTCATATCATTGTTTACACCCTCAATTTACTTTTAGTATTTACTTTCAGTAGCCACTATCATTATCTCTTGCGTTGATCCTTTGTAAACGGCAAGGCCGGAGGAATTTACAACTCCTTTGTACTCGTTGGGAGAAAAGTTATTTGTATCTGTGTGCATGTCCGGGTGAAGTAGCAACCTCGGCGCCACTGTTCACTTTACCACCTTCTTGTATCCTTCGGAGTCCTACGGGAGACAAACCTTGGTATCTTTGCCAAGGGAAAACTTGCCGCTACTCTACTATATCCAACCCTGCACTTGGGGTAATCAACGAGGGCTTGAAGAGTATAACACTCTCTTGCCACCAGCAAGTTTTCTGGCGCCGTTGCCGGGGACTCCAGCCCACAAGATAGGGGAGTTGCACACTATCTTTTACCTTTTTCTTTTTAGTCTTGTTAGTTTACCTTTCAGTTTTTACTTTTGTGTCCTTTATAAAAAATACCAAAAATACCCGCTGCTACTATGGGTTCCAATGAAAACACTAAGTTGTTTGACTTCACTAGTCACAACTGAAGGGTTCGTTGCATAGAAAACAAAATTTTCCTACGGTTGTAACAGCCAAGATCACATCTAGAAGATCACTTGTAACGGTTTGAGAAGGACTCACCCTCGAAGACCAAAAGCTTTAACGAGAACTATTCTCGTGGGTGATGTAGTCGAACACTCGCCGACCTCAAGGTCGTGATGAAGACTTGACGCCACGAACGGGCAGCGTCTCCGTAGTCGGTCACACGTACAGATCAGTGACGACCTCCGCCCCTTGCTCCAGTTGGGCAGCGGAAGTAGTGGATCCTCGGGAACTCCAGCAGCACTACAACATAGTGGTGGTGGTGGTAGAGAAGATCTTGAGCAGGGCTTCGCCTAAGCACCGTACTCGTGAAACTGGATCAGCTAGCAAGGGGAGGAAGATGCCAACCAAAGGGCATATGAGAGATGGAGGAATCAGTGTGTAGAGGGGTCTCCACCCATCTATATATAGGAGGGGGAGGCAGCCCCCAAGCGGTAGCACACCCCAAGAGGTGCCCCCACATCTCCCCTCATCATGTGGGTGGACTCTCCACTCACAAAAACAAAGGGTCACACATTATTCCCATAACTTCCATAATTCTCCACTCAAAATTCCAAGAGTTTATCACATTAAAACACTTTTAATTATCTTGTTTAATGTCACTCAAATTAATGAACACTTCATTTAATGAGTACTTCATTGATGAACACTTCATTCAATGAACACATTAACAATTATCCCCTTGCACTATTTTGATATACCGAAACTATTCCAGCAGTTTTATCAAAACAGTCCATGTGCTATCCAGTATATTCTCTGGCGTTCCGTATCCACTCAAACGCGTCAACGAATCCTTAAGTGTGTCACCCTACGGTTCGTGAATAAAATGGACATGACAGAGACTCTTCTCTGATCAATAATCATCAGCGGGATCTGGAGATCCATGATGACTCCCACTTACTCAACGATGAACTAGTGATCGTGTGAACCAAAACTCCGTAACCAATTCCTTTTGTCTCGCGATATTTTACTTGTCCGAGATCCGATCATTTGGTATCATCCATACCTAGTTCGATCTCGTTACCGACAAGTACTCTTTACTCGTTCCGTGATATAACATCCTCGTGAGCCAGTCACGTGCTTGCAAGCGATGTCAATGTGATATCACCGAGAGGGCCCAGAGTATATCTCTCCGTCATCTGGATGGACAAATCCCACTCTTGATCCACGAGCCTCAACTAACACTTTCCAAGTACCCAACGACACCTTTATAATCACCCTGTTACGGTGTGACGTTTGATGGAATCAAAGTACTCTTCCGGTGTCAGTGATTGACGTGATCTCATGGTCTAAGGATTAGGGTTACTTCGTGAAAGTTTGATACAGCAATAGAAACTTGATGACATGATCGTATTGCTATAACTACTGTGGGTGTATGTTCATCACATCATTCTCCAATGACATGACCTTGTTATTAACAACATCCAATGTTCATGATCAGGAAACCTTGATCATCCGTTAATCAACAAGCTAGTATAAAGAGAGGCATTACTAGGAACCTTTTCTCTGTTTATTAAACACACATGTATTAACGTTTCCGGTTAACACAATTATAGCATGAAAATAAACATTTATCATAAACATGGAATAAGATAATAACCACTTTATTATTGCCTCTCGGGCATATTCCCTTCAACAACAACAGTGACTTTATCTGCACTCCTATTGCTCCACCTGCCACTTCAGCACCTTCTTATGAGATTAAACCTGCTCTGCTTAACCTTGTTATGAAAGATCAATTCTCAGGAGCAGGAGAAGATGCTGCCTTGCACCTAAAAACTTTATCGAGCTCTACGACATGCAGAAGTACAAGGAAGTGGATGGAGACATCGTCAAGCTGAAGCTTTTTCCTTTCTCCTTGAGAGGAAGAGCCAAGGAGTGGCTACAATCTTTGCCCAAGAACAGTATCGATTCTTGGAGTAAATGCAAAGATGCTTTTATAGGGAAGTACTATCCCCCTGCTAAAATTATTCAATTACGGAGTAACATTATGAATTTCAGGCAATTGGATAACGAACACGTTGCCCAGGCTTGGGAACGTATGAAGACGCTTGTCAAGAACTGCCCCACACATGGACTGACTACCTGGATGGTTATCCAGACTTTTTATGCAGGCTTGAACTTCACCTCGCGGAACCTGTTAGATTCGGCCGCGGGAGGAACTTTTATGTCAACCACGCTTGGTGCTGCCACAAAGCTACTTGATGAGATGATGCTGAACTACTCGCAATGGCACACCGAGAGATCTCCAACTGGTAAGAAGGTAAACTCTGTCGAGGAGATCTCCTCTTTAAATGAAAATGTTGACCTTATCATGTCTCTACTTACCAAGCAACCCTCTATCGATCCTCAAGATGTTCCTTTAAATTCTTTGGTTTCTCAGGAGCAAGTAGATGTTAATTTTGTCTCTAGAAACAACTTCAACAATAATGCTTACAGGAGTAACTTTGGTAGCAACAATCCTAGGCCCTTCCCATCCAACAACTATGGGAACAACACTTATCCTACCACCAGAAACTCCACTTCAGAACTAGAGAGTATGCTTAGAGACTTTATCACTACCCAAAAGGCCTTCAACAAGAATGTGGAAGAAAAACTAGTTAAATTAGATAATCTTTGTTTGAAGGTATACACCTTAGCCCTTGATGTTGAGATGTTAAAAATAAGAACCTCTCCCCTTGAGGAGAGTAAGGTCACTCCTATTAATGATGTCCAGTTACAAATCAATGAAAATATTAGGATGATGGCTAAACTGAAAGAAAGATGGGCTAGAGAAAAAGAGGAAGAGGATAGAATTAAGAGCCTTCCTACCTACCACACCGTAGCCACTATCCAAGTAGTTGAGGATGTCCAAACTGTTAGCACCCATCACACCCCTAGTCCCACTGGACCTATCAATGGTGATGCTACCACCTCAGCCTTAGAAGAGGAAAAATCTATGAACATAGAGGCTTTCAACCAAGTAAGCTTAAATGATATCACTACCTCCTTGATAGATAGTAGTGACTTAGACTTTGACAACTGCACATTACCAGAAGTTATTGGTTTCCTACACAAGATGTCTAGAGACCCCCACACTAGCACACTTAATCTTGCCTTCACAGAGCATATCACCAATGCTCTAATCAAAGTTAGGGAGGAGAAGCTTAGACTAGAAGCCTCCATACCTAGGAAGCTAGAAGATGGTTGGGATCCCATGATAAAAATTAAATTGAATAACTTCTCTTGTTATGCTCTTTGTGATGTTGGAGCAAGTACCTCTGTTATGCCAAAAAGAATGTATGATATGCTTGAATTGAAACCTTTTGATTCTTGTTCTTTTGGTGTTCGTCTTGTTGATTCTTCCGTAAAGAAACCTTTGGGGAAGATCGACGATGTTCTTATCATTGTCAATGACAATTATGTTCATGTTGATTTTATTATTATGGACATTGAGTGTGAGCCCTCTTGTCCAATTATTTTGGGACGTCCTTTTCTTCGCACAGTTGGTGCTATCATGGACATGAAAGAGGGAACTATCAAATTCCAATTCCCTCTCAAAAAAGGGATGGAACATTTCCCTAGAAAAAAGATTAAGTTACCTTTTGAGTCCGTCACACGGGCTAGTTATTCTCTTGAAAAGACTTGATCTTCTGCTTTAAGCCTAGCTAATGGCTCTAAAGAAGCGCTTTCGGGAGGCAGCCCGCAACGAATTTAGGTTTTTCTTTTTTGCTTTTGTTCTGTTCTTAGTGGTCTTGATGATTGTTACTACTGTAGCAACATTATTGTATCTTTATTTTTCAAGCTTTGTGCCAAGTTTAGCCTCATACGGCAAGGGAAGTAAAAGTTGTGACATGCTGTCCAGGAAACAGATTTTGTCCTCGTGACCAGAAAATTTCCAGAAAAATCCCAGTTCATCTTTTTGAGCTGAAATTTTTACACAGCGTGCTCTATACAATTACGAAACTTCCGTATGTTCTGAGTTTTTGTATTTGAGTTGTAGAAGTATCCCTAAAAAAATTCTTTACTACCTGCTGTTCTGTTTTTCACAGATTCTGCCACGTTTTGTCTCTCCTAACTTTTGCAAACCTTAAGCTTGCTTTTTATTTGCAAAAACTTTTTGGTAATCTTGGGAAACAGTATCTCTTCAAGTTTATATTTATTTCCAGTAAGCGAAACATTATTTTATTAGGGTACTAACCTCTCTAATCAGCCTACAATGAGTTATGTATGAAGGGAGTTTTCAAGTGCGCGATGGAGGATGATGAAAGAAGATTCAGGAGTGTCAAGCGCTCAAGCTTGGGGATGCCCCCATGCATCCCCAATAAATATTCAAGGAGACTCAAGCGTCTAAGCTTGGGGATGCCCCCGGTGCATCCCCTCCTTCATACACAATTATCAGTTCGTCTCTCGTTGCACTATATTTTTATCACTTAATGCGTTATGTGCTTTGCTTGGAGCGTCTCGCTCTTTACTTTTCTAGGTTTGTTTTGCTTTCTTTGCTGTAGTAACAAGTTAGACCCCAACTTACTCTTTTGTGTGGGAGATACACACGCTCCGCTTGAATTAGAACTCCTCATAGGATTTGCATGCTTATTCTTTTAGCTGTGAGCTGTTCTTTTTCTGTTCTTAGCTGCTGTTCTGTTTAGTTGTAGTGCTTTAGTTTTTCTAGAGCTTTTATTTTGTCTTAGGTTGAACTTTCTATAGGTTGCATGTTTTATCTTGTTAGAGAGTTTGCCTGTTGCACTGAGTTCTGTGTCTTGACTGAAAGTAGGTAGTTAAAGTTGCTATTCTCTTTGTAGTAGTAACTTGCAATGGTTTTGAGGTATTGATGTGAGTAATGTTTGAACTTATGGTGTCAAGAGCTCTTGCCTATTAGTGATAGATGTCGTATTTTGGGCAATCCGTGTTTATTTTCAAAAACTACAAAACTAGTTGAGAACTCTAGCTACTAGATGGATCACTAACCTCTGGAGGGTTCGAATATTAGAGTACACTCACGTACCATGAGTCGAGGATGCGCAAGGATAACCAAACCCCCATACACTCCTCCTCGGGGTACTTGTCTCTTTGTGAACCTCCTTATTAGATTGAGAGTTACCGATAATAAGTGCATGAGTTCTTCGGACTAATGTGAGTATTCGAAAGTTGACACTTCCACCCACCTATACTTTTTCTAGCCTCTCCTGTGCCGTGCATTGCTTTCTTCTCACTCCGAGAGTTGGCGTCCACCTTCACCGGTACATCCAAACCCTTGGCATGATACACTCTGTCATCATAAACCTCCTTATATCTTTCCTCAAAACAGCCACCATACCTACCTATCAAGGCATTTCCATAGCCTTTCCGAGATACATTGCCATGCAACATCCACCTTCTCATGACTTGGTCTTCATGTCATACATGCTACTTGCTTGATCGATGAGCCGCATGCTAGTTGGGCCTTGCCCTAATCATTGCTACATGACGCGCTAGTATCATTGCATATCCTGCTACCCTGGCAGAGGCATACATTTGCATCATGATAGTTATATTTTCTTTATGTGAGTACCTTTGTAAAGTGTGATAGATCTCCTATATTCTTGTAAAATATAGAGTATTGCCCCTAAAGTGAGGAAAAGATCCCAAAGAGGACAAAATCAAAAGATCCCAAAGAGGACAAATGAGAGTTAAATAGAAAGAGCCATTGAGGCCACCAAAAAATAGAAAAAAATAGAAAAAAGAGAAATAAAAAATAAAAAGAGAGAAGGGGGCATAATACTATTCCTTTTGAGAGATCCACACTAGTACTTCATCTTCTATCCCTTGTACTCCATAGAGATCATCATCATGCATATAGCTATGTGGGGACCCTTCACACTATAGAACTTGGCTTGTAGATTCCAATGATGAGCCTCCTCAAAAGATCTATAGGTCTTCTTGAGCAAGCAAGTTAGATGCACCCCCACTAGTTCCCTTGGAGAGCTTTTAGCTCACATGTGCATGGCAATCCCTACTCCTCACATCATATCTATCATTTGGCTTTCTCTCGCCTATGATTGTTCTTATTGATGTGAGCCTTCACACTCATATAGCTATGTGGGGACCTTCACACTATAGAACTTGGCTTGCATATTCCAAGGATGAGCCTCCTCAAAAGAGCTCTAGGTCTTCATGAGCGAGCAAATTAGATGCACCTCCACTAGTTCCTTTGGAGAGCTTTTTAGCTCATATGTGCATCCGTTGCATGGAAATCCCTACTCCTCACATCATATCTATCATTTGTCCCTCTCTCGCCTATGATTGTCCTCGTTGATGTGAGCCTTTCACACCTTTTTGTCTTCCTCCTCCACCTTCTTTTTGTTTCGCCTTTTAGGTGTCAACTTTCTTGCTCACGCTCATCCATTGCATGAGTGCTCAAATTATCGAAAGGGAGTGGATCAGTTTGACTTGTACCTGACTAGTGGTCTGGGGATGAGTCAAGATAAGAATCCAAAGGAGACTAAGTGTGAAACTTTAGTAGATAGTTGTTCTCAACAACCTTACTTTTTCTCTCGTATTTCCCTATCCCTTGCTTGCACGCAAACACCATTTGGAGACATTCGAGTCACGGACAGCAAGAGCTCTTGTATCTTTTGTTCTTTTGTTACTTATGTCAATGCTAATACAGACTCTTACTTGTTAAGACTTGAATTGAATTGCATGCTTTGATTGCTTTACTTAAAAGTCTTTTTATGGTGGTGTGGCATGTCACCACAGAAATTATGCTTGTTATCATTCACCTACTCGAGTACGAGCAAGAATTAATCTTGGGGATGTTGATACGTCCCAAACGTATCTATAATTTCTGCTTGCTCCATGCATGTTTTGTGTGACTTTGCCATGTTTTGATTGAACTTTCATACACTTTTGAGCATATTTGGACTAATCTATTAACCCAGTGCACCCAGCTGCCAGTTGCTGTTTTCTGCTGTTTTTGTATTTCAGGTTTTCCGGCTATTAAAAGTGCTCCAAAAAATCCAGGAAAATCAGATAAAAAATCAGCGTCGCGAAAGCTTCCGAAAACACCAAAGAAGCGAAGGAGGGCCACCACGCCAGGAGGCCTCCTGGCTGCTTGGTGGGTCTCCTCGACCCCCCCCCTTCACCTATATTTACCCCTCGGGGTGGAAACCCCTAATACGGACTCCTCTTTCGCGATCTCGCCTCTGTTCCGCCGCCGCCGCCGTTTCAAGATCGGGGCTGCCTAGAGAAGCTGCTCCGGCACCCTGCCGGAAGAAGCTACCCCCTCCGGGAGACCATCCATAGCCATGGACGCCTCCCGTATGTACCGTGAGTAGTTTCCCTTGGACCATGGGTCCGTGACCAGTAGCTATGTGATCCATCTCTCCCTTCTTTGTGCCTCCACTTTCGAGTCCTCGTGAGCTGCTTCACATGATCGAGGCACCTATGTAATTTCTGCTGTTGCTATGCTGAGTTTGTTGGAATCTGATGGATTATGAGACTATGTTCAGATTGTGATGAGTAATATATTTGGTTCTTCTCTTTTATATTTTGTTCTTTAGTAAATTCTTGCATGTTCTCAGTTGCGGTATTTGCTTTGCCCAAGTATTTTATTTGCAACTCCAAGAGGGAGCGTTGTGCTTGATTGTGGGTTCAGCCCCCTGATGTCTAGCTTGAGTGACAGAAACATGAGACTAGGGGATGTGCTGTTGCCACCAGGGATAAAACAACGGTGCTTGTACTTGCGGGTGCAAGGATTTTTTACTTTACGCAAAGTTCTTTTAATGTAGTTGTCTGTTGCTTTGAGTTTACACTTTGGGTGGTATTCGCAACTTAATACCAGCGAGATGTTCTGGATAGATATCTCAAGGTCGATGATCGTAGTAGATGCAGATGGATTTCGGTATACTTACCTTGGCGTACTGCCCATTGCTTTTGAACCCTTCCTTTCTTTGCAGCATAGTTAGCATTGCGGTGCCTTCATAATCCTGTCAATTGCCCAACTGTGATTTGTTTACCTCGCTAGGACTTTTATCGTCTTTTGGGAGAGAGACATCACTAGTGAAAATCACGGGACCCCGGTCCATCTTCATATAATTGTTTACACCGTCAATTTACTTTCAGTATTTACTTTCAGTAGCCACTATCATTATCTCTTGCGTTGATCCTTTGTAAACGGCAAGGCCGGAGGAATTGACAACTCCTCTGTACTCGTTGGGAGCAAAGTTATTTGTATCTGTGTGCAGGTCCAGGTGAAGTAGAAACCTTGGCGCCACTGTTCACTTTACCACCTTCTTGTATCCTTCGGAGTCCTACGGGAGACAAACCTTGGTATCTTTGCCAAGGGAAAACTTGCCGCTACTCTACTATATCCAACCCTGCACTTGGGGTAATCAACGAGGGCTTGAAGAGTATAACACTCGCTTGCCACCAGTGAGCCTAGATGACACTACCACCACCTTTGATAGTAGTGATATTGATTTTGATAGTTGCACCCTCTCATAAGTTATTAGCTTGTTACACAAAATGTCTAGAGACCCCCACACTAGCACACTTAATCTTGCCTTCATGGAGCATATCACAAATGCTCTCATCAAAGCTAGGGAGGAGAAGCTTAGAATAGAAGCTGATGGCTTCTCGCCCTTCGTCGGTTACCCGAAGTTGAAGATTGAGATGTAGCGCAGCAGCAAGTTTACCTCAGTGAAGATACCAAGGTTTGTCTCCAGTAGGACTCCAGATATGATAAGTAGGTGTCACCGACGCAACTGACGTGGACCTGCACACAGACACAGATAACTTTGTTCCCAACGAAGTTCAGAGAGGTTGTCAGTCTCTCCGGTCTTGTTGTTCACAAAGGGTAAAACGCAAGGGATAATGATAGCAATTGAAAGTAAAAAGCAGGAAAGTAAATATAGCGTGGAAACAATAATAAGGATATGGACCGGGATACGTGATGTTCACTAGAGATGTCTCTCTCCCAAAAGACGATAAAACTGCTATGCGAGGTAAACAAATTAAAGAAGGGCAACTGACATGATTATGAATGCACCGCAATGCTAACTATGCTACAAAAGAAAGAAAGAGGCTCAAAAGCACGGGCAGTACGCCAAAATAAGTAGACCGTAATCCAACTGCATCTACTACTAATCATCCACCTTAGGATATCTATCCAGAACATCTTGCTTGTATTAAGTTGCAAGCCCCACCCAAAGTGTAAACCCAAAGCAACAGACAACTGCATTAAAAAGAACTTTGCGTAAAGTAAACAATCCTTGCAACCGCGGTTACAAGAACCGTTGTTTTCCCCCTTGTGGCAATAGCACATCCCCTAGACTCATGTTTCTGTCACTCAAGCGTGTCATCGGGGGGCATGAACCCTCAATCGAGCATAACGTTCCCTCTTGGAGTCACTACCTACTACTTGGCCAAAGCAATAAACAACAACGGAGAACATGCAACAATTACTTAGGAACAAAAATATAAGAGATAAAAACCAAATATATTACTCTATCACAATAACATAATCTCATAATCCATCAGATCCCATCAAACTCAGCATAGCAACAGCAGAAATATTACAAAAGTACCTCGATCATGTAGGGCAGCTCACGAGGTCTAAACCATGAAGAACAAAGAGGGGAGGAGAACATCACATAGCTACTGATCACGGACCCATGGTCGAAGGAAAACTACTCACGAGACATCCGGGGAGCATCCATGGTGGAGAGGAGACTCCCGGAGGTCGGCCCTCCCTTCGGCAGAGTGCCGGGAAGAGGTCTTCTGGTGCTCCCGATCTCGGAAGCGCGGCGGCAGCGGAACAGAGGCGAGTTTGCGAAATAGGGTTCTGTCTTCGGAGTTTCCCCGTGACGGAGAATAAATAGGCGAAGGGGGGCAGCCAGAGGTGGACCAGGGGCCCCAGGCGCCCCCCCTGGCGCGGCCAAGGGTGGGGCCGCGCCGGGTGGCCGCCTGGACCCCCTGGCTCCCCTCTGTCCCCACTCGGGCTCTTCGCGAAGCTTCCCATGCGCTAATTTTCCTGTATTTTTCCCGGAATTTTTCTGGCACTTTTTATATGGGGGAAAACTGAAATAGAAAAACAGCAGAACACAGGAACTGGCACTGGGGTGCACTGAGTTAATAGGTTAGTCCAAATATGATCAAAAGTGTATGAAAGTGTATCTAGATCATAGCAATATCACACAAAACATGCATGGAGCAAGCAGAAATTATATATACGTTTTGGATGTATCAACATCCCCAAGCTTACTTCCTGCTCGTCCTCGAGTAGGTAAATGATAACATCATAATTTCTGTGGTGACATGCTAGCAACCATAAAAGAACTTTGAAAAGTAAAGCAATCAAGGTTAGAGATTCAATTCAAGTCATAACATGCAAGAGTCTATATTATCATTGAAACAAGTAACAAAAGAACATTAGGTGCAAGAGCTCTCGCTGTCCGTGACTCGAATGTCTCCAAATGGTGTTTGCGTGCAAGAAGGGGGATAGGGAATACGAGAAAAACATTTATTTGTTGAGAACTCAATCTACTAAAGTTTCACACTTGGTATTCTTTGCAATCTTATCTTGACTCATCCCCAGACCACTAGCCAGGTACAAGTCAATTTGATCCACTCCTTTTCGATATTTCGAGCACTCATGCAATGGATGAGCGTAAGCACGAGAGTTGACACTTAGGATGGCAAAGAGAGAAGTACGGAGGAGGAAGACAAAAAGGATGAGAAAGGCTCACATCAATGAGGACAATCATAGGCAAGAGATGCCAAATGATAGATATGATGTGAGGAGTAGGGATTGCCATGCACCGGATGCACATTCGAGCTAAGAAGCTCTCCAATGGGACTAGTGGGGGTGCATCTAACTTGCTCGCTCATGAAGACCTAGAGCTCGTTTGAGGAGGCTCATCCTTGTAATATGTAAGCCAAGTTCTATAGTGTGAAGGTCCCCACATAGCTATATGCATAATGATCATCTCTATGGAGTACAAAGATATAAAGGGAGTACTAGTGTGGATCTCTCAAAAGGATAGTAGTGTTGCCCCTTTCTCTCTTTGTATTTCTTTTTCTCTTTTTCTATTTTTTTGTATTTTTTTGTGGCCTCAATGGCTCTTTCTATTTAACTCTCATTTGTCCTTATTGGGATCTTTTATTGTGTCCACTTTGGGATCTTTTCCTCACTTAAGGGCAACACTCTATTTTACAAGAAGGTAAATGAGATCTTTCACACTTTACAAGGTACTCAAAATCATAAAGAAGATGTAACTATCATGATGTATGCAATGTATGTCGCTGCCAGTGTAGCAGGAACATGTATGACATGAAGATCAAGTCATGAAGAGGTGGATGTTGCATGGCAATATATCTCGGAAAGGCTATGAAATGCCTTCATAGGTAGGTATGGTGGCTGTTTTGAGAAAAGATATAAGGAGGCTTATGATGAAAGAGCGTATCATGCCAAGGGTTTGGATGTACCGGCGAAGGTGGACACCAACTCTCGGAGTGAGAAGAAGGTAATGCACGGCACGGGAGAGGCTAGCAAAATATGGGAAGGTGGAAGTGTCAACTTTCAATACTTACATTAGTCCGAAGAACTCATGCAATTATTATCGGTAACTCTCAATCTAATAAGGAGGTTCCACAAAGAGACAAGTACCCTGAGGAGGAGTGTATGGGGGTTTGGTTATCCTTGCGCATCCTCGACTCATGGTACGTGAGTGTACTCTAATATTCGACCCCTCAGAAGAGTAGTGATCCATCTAGTAGCTAGAGTTCTCAACTAGTTTTGTAGGTTTTGAAAATACACACGGATTGCCCAAAATACGACACCTATCACTAATAGGCTAGAGCTCTTGACACCAAAAGTTCAAACATTACTCACATCAGTACCTCAAAACTATTGCAAGTTACTACTAAAATTAAATAGCAACCTCAATTACCTACTTTCAAGACAAGACACAACTCAGTGCAACAACCAACTCTCTTTAACAAGATAAACATGAAAACTAAAAAGAGTTCCAGCAACAAACTAAACAAAATCCAAGGCTCTTGCTAAAGACAAACTAAGACTAAAACTAAACATGGCAGTAGCTATGAAAAGATAAAGAACACACAACAGCAAAAAGATAAGCAGGAAAAATCCTATGATGTCTTCTAAATTTTGAAAGTGGAGCGTGTTTCTCTCCCACACAAAGTAAGACGGGATCTAACTTGTTATGAACAGAAAGCAAAGCTAAAGAAAACTAAAAATAAAACCTAAGAGCGAGACGCTCCAAGCATAGCACATAACGCATGAAGTGATAAAAATATAGTGAGACGAAGGACGAACTGATGATTGTTGATGGAGAAGGGGATGCACGGGGGCATCCCCAAGCTTAGACGCTTGAGTCTCCTTGAATATTTGTTGGGGATGCATGGGGGCATCCCCAAGCTTGAGCGCTTGACACTCCTGGATCTTCTTTCATCATCTTCCATCGCACACTTGAAAACTCCCTTCATACATAACTCATCTTAAGCTGATTAGAGAGGTTAGTACCCTTAATAAATAATTTCTCCCCACTGGATATAAATATATTCTTGAAGAGCTACTGTTTCTCAAGATTGCCAAAAAGTTTTTGCAAAGAAAAAGCAAGCTTAAGGTTTGCAAAAGTTAGGAGAGACAAAACGTGGCAGAATCTGTGAAAAACAGAACAGAAGATAGTAAAGAATTTTCTAGGGGCACTTCTGCAACTCAAATAAAAAAACTCAGAACATACGGAAGTTTCGTAATTGTATAGAGCATACTGTGTAAAACTTTCAGCTCAAAAAGATGAACTGGGATTTTTTTGGAATTTTTCTGGTCACGAGGACAGAATATGTTTTCTGGACAGCATGTCACAACTTTTATTTCCCTTGCCGTAAGAGGCTATAAGTTTGCACAAAGCTGAAAAATAAATATACAATGATGTTGCTACAGTAGTAACAATCATCAAGACACAACAAAAGCAAAAAGAAACACCTAAATTCGTTGCGGGCTGCCTCCCGAAAGCGCTTTCTTTTATGCCTTTAAGCTAGGCATGATGCAAAAGAAGAATCAATGGTATCCAAGATCAGAATCATTATCAAGATCATCAAAAAGCTCTTCAATTGTACAACTAGTCTTAAGAGGTCTTTCAAATAAAGGCCTAATGAAGATACTTCTAGGGAGAAAACCAAAAGGCGGAAAATCAATGGAAGATTCATTTATAAAATTATCAAAGAGAGGTATTTCTTCCAAAGTTTTCACGGTTTCAACTTCTTTGGCAATAGGTGGTTTATTTTTAGGTTGGGGAATCTTAGGGACATAATTGAACTTAGGTTCCCTTCTTGCCGAAGTCTCTACCTTTTTTGTTTTGATTGAGGAAAAAGTAGTTCCTAGAGTATTAATGATTTCCTCAATCTTATCTATCCTAGAAAGATCCGTATCACGGGATTTGATGACCTCCAAAGTTTTAATAATTTTAAGCATGGAGCTATCAAGCCTATTCAAATTCCCTTGAATCTTGCGATCCAACTCATTTATCCTAGTTATACTTGGTATTTCTTACTCTATCAATTCAAGTTTCTTCATAACGTGAGATAGAGTTATATCTTCTTGTATGCTAGCAATAGGGAGATTTCCAACAAGATTTTCAATAACATTAAGAGACTCCCAAGTTGGGGCTTCTAGAAAATTCCCATTGATAGTAGTATCTAATATGAACCTATTCCAAGGAGTAATCCCGACATAAAAATTTCTAAGCAGGATAGTAGTGGATTGCTTCTTGGTGGCTCTTTTTTGAGAATCATTAATTCTATACCAAGCATCTTTTAAACTTTCTCCACCTTTTTGTTTAAAGGTGAGAACCTCTGTCTCAACAAAGGCAAAAGGGCCAGACATAATGACAACTAACAAGATAAATAATTTTTTTGTAATTTTTGATAAAAGACACAAAGATAAAAACTGAAAGATAAACTAACAAGACTAAAAAACAAAGGTAAAGGGTAGTGTGCAACTCCCCTATCTTAGCACTCGGAGTCCCCGGCAACGGCGCCAGAAATTCGCTTGATGGCTTCTCGCCCTTCGTCGGTTACCCCAAGTGGAAGGTTGAGATGTAGCGCAGCAGCAAGTTTCCCTCGGTGAAGATACCAAGGTTTGTCTCCAGTAGGACTCCAGATATGATAAGTAGGTGTCAGCGGCGCAACTGACGTGGACCTGCACACAGACACAGATAACTTTGTTCCCAACGAAGTTCAGAGAGGTTGTCAATCTCTCCGGTCTTGTTGTTCACAAAGGGTAAAACGCAAGGGATAATGATAGCAATTGAAAGTAAAAAGCAGGAAAGTAAATATAGCGTGGAAACAATAATAAGGATATGGACCGGGATACTTGATGTTCACTAGTGATGTCTCTCTCCCAAAAGACGATAAAACTGCTATGCGAGGTAAACAAATTACAGAAGGGCAATTGACAGGATTATGAACGCACCGCAATGCTAACTATGCTACAAAAGAAAGGAAGAGGCTCAAAAGCATGGGCAGTACGCCAAAATAAGTAGACCGTAATCCAACTGCATCTACTACTAATCATCCACCTTGAGATATCTATCCAGAACATCTCGCTGGTATTAAGTTGCGAGCCCCACCCAAAGTGTAAACCCAAAGCAACATACAACTGCATTAAAAAGAACTTTGCGTAAAGTAAACAATCCTTGCAACCGCGGTTACAAGCACCGTTGTTTTCCCCCTTGTGGCAACAACACATCCCCTAGACTCATGTTTCTGTCACTCAAGCGTGTCATCGGGGGGCATGAACCCACAATGGAGCATAACGTTCCCTCTTGGAGTCACTACCTACTACTTGGCCAAAGCAATAAACAGCAACTGAGAACATGCAAGAATTACTTAGGAACAATAATATAAGAGATAAAAACCAAATATATTACTCTATCACAATCTGAACATAATCTCATAATCCATCAGATCCCATCAAACTCAGCATAGCAACAGCAGAAATATTACAAAAGTGCCTCGATCATGTAGGGCAGCTCACGAGGTCTAAACCATGAAGAACAAAGAGGGGAGGAGAACATCACATAGCTACTGATCACGGACCGATGGTCCAAGGAAAACTACTCACGAGACATCCGGGGAGCATCCATGGTGGAGAGGAGACTCCCGTAGGTCGGCCCTCCCTCCCGCAGGGTGCCGGGAAGAGGTCTTCTGGTGCTCTCGATCTCGGAAGCGCGGCGGCGGCGGAACAGAGGCGAGTTTGCGAAATAGGGTTCTGTCCTCGGAGTTTCCCCGTGACGGAGAATAAATAGGCGAAGGGGGGCAGCCAGAGGTGGACCAGGGGCCCCAGACGCCCCCCTGGCGCGGCCAGGGGTGGGGCCGCGCCGGGTGGCCGCCTGGGCCCCCTGGCTCCCCTCTGGCCCCACTCGGGCTCTTCGCGAAGCTTCCTGTACGCTGATTTTTCCTGTATTTTTCCCGGAATTTTTCTCACACTTTTTATATGGGGGAAAACTGAAATAGAAAAACAGCAGAAAACAGGAACTGGCACTGGGGTGCACTGAGTTAATAGGTTAGTCCAAATATGATCAAAAGTGTATGAAAGTGTATCTAGATCATAGCAATATCACACAAAACATGCATGGAGCAAGCATAAATTATAGATACGTTTTGGACGTATCAGAAGCCTCCATACCTAGGAAGCTAGATGATGGTTGGGACCCTATGATACAAATTAAATTAAATAACTTCTCTTGCTATGTTTTATGTGACATTGAGGCTAGTACCTCTGTCATGCCCAAAAGAATGTATGACATGTTTGAATTGAAACCTTTTGATTCTTGTTCTTTTGGTGTTCGTCTCGTTGATTCTTTCGTAAAAAACCTTTGGGGAAGATCGACGATGTTCTTATCATTATCAATGACAACTATGTTCTCGTTGATTTTATTATTATGGATATAGAGTGTGAACCTTTATGTCCAATTATTTTGGGACGTCCTTTTCTTCGCACCGTTGGTGCCGTTATTGACATGAAAGATGGGAATATAAATTTCAATTCCCTCTAAAAAAGGGGATGGAACACTTCCATAGAAAGAAAATCAAGTTACCTTTTGAGTCCGTTACACGGGCTAGCTATTCTCTCTCTCTCTCTTGATAAGACTTGATTCTTCTTTTGCTTTATGCCTAGCTTAAAGGCGTAAGAGAAAGTGCTTCTTGGGAGGCAACCCAAGATGTTTTTACTTCTGTTTTTAGTGGTCTTGATGATTGTTACTACTGTAGCAACATCATTGTATCTTTATTTTCAAACTTTGTGCCAAGTTATAGCCTCTTATGACAGGGGAAGCAAAAGTTGTGACATGCTGTACAGAAAACAGATTCTGTCTTCTTGACTGAAAAAATCGGAAAAAATCACCAGTTCATCTTTTTGAGCTGAAATTTTTACTCAACATGCTATATACAATTGTGAAACTTTCGTATGTTCTGAGTTTTTTTATTTGAGTTGCAGAAGTGCCCCCAAAAATTTTCTCTACTACCCGATGTTCTGTTTTTCACAGATTCTCCCACGTTTTGCCTTTTCTTACTTTTGCAAACCTTAAGATTACTTTTTCTTTGCAAAAACCTTTTCCAAATCTTGAGAAACAGTAGCTCTTCAAGAATATCTTTATATCCAGTGGGGAAAATTTATTTTGATAAGGGTACAAACCTCTCTAATCAGCTTATGATGAGTTATGTATGAAGGGAGTTTTCAAGTGTGCGAGAGAAGATGATGAAAGAAGATCCGGGAGTGTCAAGCGCTCAAGCTTGGGGATGCCCCCACGCATACCCAATAAATATTCAAGAAGACTCAAGAGTCTAAGCTTGGGGATGCCCCTGTTCATCCCCTTCTCCATCAACAATCATCAGTTCGTCCTTCGTCTCACTATATTTTTATCACTTCATGCGTTATGTGCTATGCTTGGAGCGTCTCGCTCTTAGGTTTACCTTTTAGTTTTCTTTAGCTTTGCTTGCTGTTCGTAACAATTTAGACCCCAGCTTACTTTGTGTGGGAGAGAAACACGCTCCACTAATATCTAGAACACATCATAGGATTTTTCATGCCTATCTTTTTACTGTTGTGTGTTCTTTATCTTTTCGTAGCTACTACCATGTTTAGTTTTAGTGTTAGCTTGTATTTAGCAAGAGCCTTGCATTTCGTTTAGTTTGTTGCTGGAACTCTCTTTAGTTTTAATGTTTATCTTGTTAAGAGAGTTGGTTGTTGCACTGAGTTGTGTCTTGTCTTGAAAGTAGGTAATTGAGGTTGCTATTTAATTTTAGTAGTAACTCGCAATAGTTTTGAGGTATTGTTGTGAGTAATGGTTGAACTTTTGGTGTCATGAGCTCTAGCCTATTAGTGGTAGGTGTCGTATTTTGGGAAATCCGTGTTTATTTCAAAACCTACAAAAACTAGTTGAGAACTCTAGCTACTAGATGGATCGCTAATCTTTGGAGGGATCGGATATTAGAGTACACTCACGTACCATGAGTCGAGGATGCGCAAGGATGACCAAACCCCCATACACTCCTCCTCGGGGTACTTGTGTCTTTGTGAACCTCCTTATTAGATTGAGAGTTACCGATAATAAGTGCATGAGTTCTTCGGACTAATGTAAGTATTGAAAGTTGACACTTCCTCATCCTCATATTTGCTAGCCTCTCCCATGCCGTGCATTGCCTTCTTCTCACTCCGTGAGTTGGCGTACACCTTCGCCGGTACATCCAAACCCTTGGCATGATACGCTCTATCATCATAAACCCCCTTATATCTTTCCTCAAAACATCCACCATACCTACCTATCAAGGCATTTCCATAGCCTTTCCGAGATATATTGCCATGCAACATCTACCTCTTCATGACTTGATCTTCATGTCATACATGTTCCTGCTACACTGGCAGAGGCATACATTGCATATATCATGATAGCTGCATCTTCTTTATGTTTTGAGTACCTTGTAAAGTGTGAAAGATCTTCTATACCCTCTTGTAAATTAGAGTGTTGCCCTTAAGTGAGTAAAAGATCCCGAAGTGGACAAAATAAAAGATACCAAAGAGGACAAATGAGAGTTAAATAGAAAGAGCCATTGAGGCCACCAAAAAATACAAAAAAATTAGAAAAAAGATAAAAAGAAAATAAAAAGGGAGAAAGGGGCAACACTACTATCCTTTTGAAAGATCCACACTAGTACTCCCTCTCATCCTTGTACTCCATAGAGATGATTATTTATCCATATAGCTATGTGGGGACCTTCACACTATAGAACTTGGCTTGCATATTCCAAGGATGAGCCTCCTCAAAAGAGCTCTAGGTCTTCATGAGCGAGCAAATTAGATGCACCCCCACTAGTTCCTTTGGAGAGCTTTTTAGCTCATATGTGCATCCGTTGCATGGAAATCCCTACTCCTCACATCATATCTATCATTTGTCCCTCTCTCGCCTATGATTGTCCTCATTGATGTGAGCCGTTCCAAAGAAGGCTCACATCAATGAGGACAATCATAGGCGAGAGAAAGCCAAATGATAGATAAGATGTGAGGAGTAGGGATTGCCATGCAACGGATGCACATATGAGCTAAGGTAAGCTCTCTAATGGAACTAGTGGGGGTGCATCCAACTTGCTTGCTCAAGAAGACCTAGAGCTCATTTGAGGAGGCTCATCATTGGAATATACAAGCCAAGTTCTATAGTGTGAAGGTCCCCACATAACTATATGCATGAATGATAATCTCTATGGAGTACAAGATAGAAGATGGAGTACGAGTGTGGATCTTCTAAAAAAGAATAGTAGTGTGCCCCCTTCTCTCTTTTTATTTTGTCTCTTTCTCTTTCTCTTTTTTTCTTTTTCTATTTTTTCATTTTTTTGTATTTTTTGGTGGCCTCAATGGCTCTTTCTATTTAACTCTCATTTGTCCTCTTTGGGATCTTTTAATTTGTCCTCTTTGGGATCTTTGAATTTTTTCCACTTTGGGATATTTTCCTCACTTTAGGGCAACAATCTATATATTACAAAAAGTATAGAAGATCTTTCACACTTTACAAAGTACTCGAATCATAGAGAAAATGTAACTGTCATGATGTATGCAAATGTATGACTCTGCCAGTGTAGCAGGATATGCAATGATACTAGCGCGTCATGTAGCAATGATTAGGGAAAGGCCCAACTAGCATGCGGATCATCGATCAAGCAAGTAGCATGTATGACATGAAGATCAAGTCATGATAAGATGGATGTTGCATGGCAATATATCTCGGAAAGGCTATGGAAATGCCTTGATAGGTAGGTGTGGTGGCTGTTTTGAGGAAGGATATAAGGAGGCTTATGATGACAGAGCGTATCGTGCCAAGGGTTTGGATGTACCAGCGAAGGTGGACGCCAACTCTCGGAGTGAGAAGAAAGCAATGCACGGCACATGGAAGGCTAGCAAAATATGGGAAGGTGGAAGTGTCAACTTTCGAATACTCACATTAGTCCGAAGAACTCATGCACTTATTATCGGTAACTCTCAATCTAATAAGGAGGTTCACAAAGAGACAAGTACCCCGAGGAGGAGTGTATGGGGGTTTGGTTATCCTTGCGCATCCTCGACTCATGGTACGTGAGTGTACTCTAATATTCGACCCCTCAGAAGAGTAGTGATCCATCTAGTAGCTAGAGTTCTCAACTAATTTGTAGGTTTTGGAAAATAAACACGGATTCCCCAAAATACGACATTTATCACTAATAGGCTAAATCTCTTGACACCAAAAGTCCAAACATTACTCAAAACAATACCTCAAAACTTTTGCAAGTTACTACTAAAAAAGAATAACAACCTCAATTACCTACTTCAAGTCAAGACACAAAACTTAGTGCAACAGGCAAACTCTCTAAACAAGATAAACATGCAAACTCAAGAGAGTTCCAGCAAAAACTAAAAAAAAGCTCTTTGAAAATATAAGCATGAAAGCTAAGAGCAAAACATGACAGTAGCTATGAAAAAGATAAAGAACACACACAGCAAAGATAAGCATGAAAAGTCCTGTGTTGTGTTCTAGATTTTGGAAGTGGAGCGTGTTTCTCTCCCACACAAAGAAAGATGGTCTCTAACTTGTTATGAACATCAAGTAAAGGTAAAGAAAACTAAAAATAAAACCTAAGAGCGAGACGCTCCAAGAATAGCACATAACGCATGAAGTGATAAAAATATAGTGAAACGAGAGACGAACTGATAATTGTCGATGGAGAAGGGGATGCACGGGGGCATCCCCAAGCTTAGACACTTGAGTCTCCTTGAATATTTCTTGGGGATGCATGGGGGCATCCCCAAGCTTGAACGCTTGGCACTTCTTAATCTTCTTTCATCGTCTTCCCTCGCACACTTGAAAACTCCCTTCATACATAACTCATCATAATCTGATTAGCGAGGTTAGTACCCATAATAAAATATTTTTTCTCTACTGTAAATAAAGATAACCTTGAAGAGATACTATTTCTCAAGATTGCCAAAAAGTTTTTGCAAAGAAAAAGCAAGCTTAAGGTTTGCAAAACGAGGAAAAGGCAAAACAGGACAGAGTCTGTGAAAAACAGACCAACAGGTAGTAAAGAATTTTTTAGGGATACTTCTGCAACTCAAGTCAAAAAACTCAGAACATACGAAAGTTTTGTAATTTTATAGAGCACGCTGTGTAAAAAATTCAGCTCAAAAAGATGAACTGGAATTTTCTCTGATTTTTCTAGTCACGAGGATAGAATCTGTTTTCTGGACAGCATGTCACAACTTTCACTTTCCTTGTCGTATGAAGCTATAAATGGCACAAAGCTTGAAAAGTAAAGATAAAATGATGTTGCTACAGTAGTAACAATCATCAAGACCAATAAAAACAGAAGAAAAACAAAAAAGAAAAACCTAAATTCGTTGTGGGCTGCCTCCCGAAAGCGCTTCTTTAAAGCCATTAGCTAGGCATAAGACTTTAATGATGCTCTCATAGGAATAAGAGTTGAAGAACAAACTAGAGCATCAAGAAGAAAATACCAAACACATTTAAGCCTAACATGCTTCCTATGCATAGGAATATTGCAATAGAATAATTCATTGAAGCACAAAGCAATAAGCATAGGAAGGCAAAACAAGTGCAGCTTCAAAACCTTCAACATAAAGAGAGGGAACTTGATATTATTGAAATATCTATAAGCATGTGTTCCCTTCTCATAATAATTTTCAGTGGGATCATGAATAAACTCAACAATATAAGTATCACATAAAGCATTGTTACCATGATCCACATGCAAAAAGGTACTCTTACTCTCCACATAAGCATAATCTTTCTCATTGGTAATAGTGGGGGCAGGACTATCATAAACAACTTGAACACTATAGATTAATTGTGTATTAGGAAGATGGTGTTCAGCAAGGGAGTAATCCCCTCCATGATTATGACAAGTTTCATAAGGATAATTTCTCCTTATGTCATAGGTACCTTTACAATCACTACAGATAGGAGTTATAACATCATCATAGTAGAGAAGAGTATTATCATTGCTACCAAATATATTTGTAAACATGTTGTCTTTATTCTTACTAGCAAAAGAATTATCAATTACCACATCACTAATGGGTAAAGGACTTGCAATCCTATCATCCCCAAGCTTAGATCTTTCCATATCATCATTTTCAGAGTTGGCACCAAAAAGATTTTCAAGATCATAAGTAGCATTATCATCATCTTCCCAATCACAATAAGTAACATGCATATCATAATCAAAATCATCTTCAATAGTGCCTACAGACTTAACATCAGGATAATAATGAATGCAATCAAGCTCACCATCCTCCATAAATTTATGAACGTTAGGATAAAAATTGATGCGAGGAATATGCTCAGGCCAGGTTGATACCCATTATTCTTCCTTCTTTCTCCTCTTCCTCCTCCTCTTCTTTTTCTTCTTCTTCACCTTAGGAGGGAGTGGTTGGAGATGAAGTTTCTCCATATATCCTGGTTTATCATCAGAAACAATAGGGGAAACTTGGGAGAAACTCTCCTTTTTATTAGTATAAATATAAGAGACATTTTTATACTTTGGTAATATTCCCTCCTTTCTAATCTTACTTATGTAATCATTTTCATGGCAGTGAACAACACAATAGAGATGGCAATTTTGCAAAGTGTTGTTTATTCCTAAGGCATTAACATCTAGCCAAGAAGTCTTTTCTGATAACTCTTCACACATCAAAAAATAACATAAGTTCATCATAAAGATCAGGGGTGATCATGTTATCACACAACTGGTTAACAGTTATGTTTCGAAAGTTCATGCATTGAAAATTAAAGTGACCCTCTATACCACAAAGTTCACAAGTAAAAGGATAAAAGTCACACAATTCTCTAGCAATTTCATTTAAATCTTTGACCCAATTGATTGTTCTTTCATGCTTATGTCGCTTACAATACTTCTCTTCTTCAATCATAGGCCTTTCACAAGGTCTATCCACTCCACAAAAATTAACATGCTTATATAAAACTTCCTTTTCAGGAATTGGATCATGCATGTTGCAATCATCATGAACAAATTTATTTTCTTTGAAAATCTCTTTAAAAGGTTCATGATGCTTGATCCAATCCTCCTTAGGCATATTAAGATGTGAAGCAAAAGATTTGAGGAAATCAACAAGGAGTTGAGAATCAAGCCCAATCTTAGCACTAAACTTATTAAAACTTGCAGTTTCAACAAAGGACTTAATGCAATCATACTCATAAATTATACCTGACTCTTTACCTTTGTCGATCTCCCAATCTTCAGTGTTGCGTTGAATTCTTTCAAGGAGTTCCCATTTAGCATCAATCTTTTCGTTTGTGAAAGAACCCATAGAGGAAGCATCGAGCAAGTCTTTATCCTGTCGAGAGAGCCTTGCATAAAAATTAGTAATAATGATATCTTTGGGGAGCCCATGGTTAGGAAATTTTAGCATTAAATTTTTCAGTCTCCCGCAAGCTTGAGATATGCTCTCTCCGTCATGGGGATAGAAATTATAAACATAATTACTATTCTCATGAACTTCATGAAGAGGATAAAACTTGGAGTAAAAGAGAGACTGGATCTCTTCCCAATCCCGTAGGTGAGAATCATCTAGTAGCCTATACCATTCCAATGCTTTTCCTTTCAGTGACAAGGCAAATAATTTCTTCATGACTTCACCTCTTGTCAAACCTGAAATCTTAAACAACTCACAAAGTTCTGTAAGTTTCAACAAATGAATACTAGGATTGACTGTTCCATCATAACAATCATTCCTAATTATTTCAATTATCCCAAGTGGTATTTGGAATGGGATACATTCAGTAGGTGGAGGAGACTTCTCTACCACGGGTGTGGTAAAGCGGCCTTCCCCAAGAAACGAACTAAGAGTGCGGTTTTCCATAAACATAACTAGTGAAAATAAAAACAAGAAACGAAAAGATTTAATTGCAAGATCTAAAGATATACCTTCAAACACTTACTTCCCCGGCAACGGCGCCAGAAATAGCTTGATGTCTACACACGCTTCTATTCTTGTAGACTATGTTGGCCTCCAATGGCAGAGGTTTGTAGGACAGCAACAATTTCCCTCAAGTGGATGACCTAAGGTTTATCGAACTCAGGGAAGTAGAGGTTGAAGGTCTCTCTCAAGCAACCCTGCAATTAAGATACAAGAAGTCTCTTGTGTCCCCAACACACCTAATACAACTAGGAGTTGTATAGGTGCACTAGTTCGGCGAAGAGATGGTAAAATATAGGTGATAGGTGTAGCAAAAAATAGTAATATAGATCTGTAATAAAAAGTGCAGCAAGCAAACATGTGACAAAAGTGAGCACAAATGGTGTAACAATGATGGAAACAAGGCCTAGGCTTCATACTTTCACTAGTGGCAACTCCCAACAACATTAACATAGTCTAATCACATGATATTCCTCATAAAACATGCAATGGAGACGTACTCAGAGGTCATTCCTTTGTGGTCAAGAGAGGACGAGAATTGTGTAGGGCTACAAAAGCACACCTCAGAGTTCGTAGTTCTCATCTATGGATTTCCCAATGTCACCGCGGCCATCCAAAGAGAGTACCATAATCACCACAACATATCTAAAGGATAGTCAAAGACAAGCACCAAGAGACTCTCAATATTCAATCCACACACAAAAGAGGAAATCACTCATGAAAATATTCTTCTAACCCATGTCCAATAGACCGCTGTCACCATGGTCTCGGGGATTATACTAGATAAGATCAAGTGAGTACATCAATCCAATACATAGAAGAAGGGGAAACATCATGGGATCATCCTAGATTAACATAGCCTATGATCACAATCAAGATCACATCATGGGAGAGAGAGAAGACCACATAGCTACTGGTAGAAACCTCAGCCCCGGGGAAGAACTACTCCCGCATCATGGAGGGAGGAAGCAACGTCGATGGAGATGAATCCGGGGGCACTTCCCCGTCCCGGCAGGGTGCCGACACAGGAATTCTGGTCCCCCGAAGCTATTCGGCGATGGCGGCGGAGATCGGAATTGCTTCTGGAGAAAAGGGGCCTGTCCCCGAGGGTTTCTCGTCACGGGGAATAAATAGGCGAAAGGGGGCAGCCAGAGGTGGGCCAGGGGCTCCAGGCGCCCCCCCTGGCGTGGCCAGGGGCCTGGCCGCGCCCTCTGGCCGCCTGGGCCCCCTGTCTCCCCTCTGGCCCCTCCTGGGATCTTCGCGAAGCTTCCGGTACTCTGATTTTTCCTATATTTTTCCCGGAATTTTTCTGGTACTTTTAATAAGGGGGAAACCTGAAATAAAAAACAGCATAAAACAGGAACTGGCACTGGGGTGCACTGAGTTAATAGGTTAGTCCAAATATGATCAAAAGTGTATGGAAGTTCATCAATATCATAGCAATATCACACAAAAGAGGCATGGAGCAAGCAGAAATTATAGATACGTTTTGGACGTATCAGTAACCAACGAGGGGCGAGAAGCTATCGTGTTGTTGCCGGGGAAGCAAACTACCTGTCAACTCTCGCGTCATCAAAGCAATTTCTGGCGCCGTTGATGGCTTCTCGCCCCTCGTTGGTTACCCCAAGTGGAAGGTTTGAGATGCAGTGCAGCAGCAAGTTTCCCTCGGTGAAGATACCAAGGTTATTGAACCAGTAGGACTCAGGAGATACAAGTAGGTGGAAACGTCGCCAGAAATTGCTTCCTGACTAGGGTGTTGTCGTGGACCTGCACATAGCAACAAATAACTTTGCTCCCAACGAGTACAGAGGAGTTGTCAATTCCTCCGGCCTTGTCGTTCACAAAGGATCAACGCAAGAGATAAAAGGTGCAAAGGAAAGTAAAAGCTGAAAGTAAATTGAGGGTGTGAACAATAATGTGAAGATGGAACGGGGTCCCGTGATTTTCACTAGTGATGTCTCTCTCCCAAAAGACGATAAAAGTGCTAGCGAGGTACACAAACCACAGTTGGGCAATTGACAGGATTATGAACGCACCGCAATGCTAACTATGCTGCAAAGAAAGGAAGGGCTCAAAAGCAATGGGAAGTACGCCAAGGTAAGTAGACCGAAATCCATCTGCATCTACTACGAATCATCCACCTTGAGATATCTATCCAGAACATCTCGCTGGTATTAAGTTGCGAATCCCACCCAAAGTGTAAACTCAAAGCAATAGACAAGTGCATTAAAAGAACTTTGCGTAAAGTAAACAATCCTTGCACCCGCAGGTACAAGCACCGTTGTTTTATCCCAGGTGGCAACAACACATCCCCTAGTCTCATGTTTCTGTCACTCAAGCTATACATCAAGGGGCTGAACCCACAATCGAGCATAACGCGCTCTCTTGGAGTTGCAAATAAAATACTTGGCCAAAGCAAATACCGCAACGGAGAACATGCAAGAATTTACTCAAGAACAAAATATAAAAGAGAAGAACCAAATATATTACTCATCACAATCTGAACATAGTCTCATAATCCATCAGATCCCAACAAACTCAGCATAGCAACAGCAGAAATTACATAGATGCCTCGATCATGTGAAGCAGCTCACGAGGACTCGAAAGTGGAAGCACAAAGAGGGGAGAGATTCATCACATAGCTACTGGTCACGGACCCATGGTCCAAGGGGGACTACTCACGGTACATACGGGAGGCGTCCATGGCTATGGATGGTCTCCCGGAGGGGGTTCCTCCTTCCGGCAGGGTGCCGGGGTGTCAGATCCCTCTGTTAGGTATGTGCTAAGGTTAGTTAGTGCCTTTGCATCATGTCAAAATTTCAAAAAGAAATCTTGGAAATCAAATTCTAAATCAAAGTGGGAGAAGGAACACCCCCCAGATGAATTAATTCAAAAGGCCAGATAAAAATATTTTCCAAAAATTCATGTTAGAGTTTTGAAAAGTCTTATAAATGAGTGTGATCACATATCAAGTGATGTGGGACCCACCCCATGCTCATGGATTTTTCAAATATTCAAACAGTACCTTGGAATTAAAGAAATACCCCTTTTTGATTTAAAATTCAAATCATTTGAATTTTAAAAATGTTGAAAGTTTATGAGTGGCTAGTTTATATTATTATGTGGCCACATAAAAGTTTTCAGCATTTAATAAAATGGTTTGGTATTTTTATCAGAGCCAAAACAAATATACAGAAAAACAGAAAAAGGAAAAGAACTTACCTGTCGCCCAGGGGCGAGGCCCACTTACCTGGCCGGCCCAGCCCACCAGGGGACCTCCCCTGTCGTCTTCCTCCCCGCCTCTCCAAGCACCTCGCTGGAGGCAGGGCGAGGCCACGGCGACACGACGCCTCCAGGGCCTTCTAGACCTCCCCCGTCCTCATCTCTTCGCCGCGGAGACCCCGTGCTCCTCCTCCCTCACTTCCCCCCCTCCCCTGGAACCTCCTCTCTCTCTCCCGAGCGCTCCAGCGAAGAACCGAGAACTCCCCGTCGCCGCCGTGTGCGCGTAGCCGTGGCCACCGTGCCCCTCCCGCCGCACCGTCGTGTCCCTCAAGCTCGCCGTCGTCGTCTTCGTCTCCTACTCGAAGGAATCGAGCCAAGAAGCTCCCTGGACGTCGCCTGCTTCGCGAGATCACCGCCGGCCGCCGCACGGGACTTCTCCAAATTCGTCGCCGACGCACCTCCTCCGACCCCGCCGTCTCCTCTGCTCGATTCGGGGTGAGCTCCTCGCCATTTTGCCCTGTCTGGTACCCCTCCCCGTGCCCTCCGTCGCCGTTTGCCATGGACAGTGGCTCCGGCCGCCGCCTGGCTTGTCCTAGCCGACGACTCCGTGCTCCCCTTGGTGCCCTGATGGCACCAGTGGACGCGCGACAACGCGAGGCACGTCCCCGTGCCCCCAGTCCTCTCCCCCGTGCCCAAAAACCACACCCCGGCCGAGCGCCGCCGTGCCCGTGCCACCGGCGGTTAACCGCCGGGAACTTAAACCTAAACCGACCCCTAATCACCCTAACCCCCACTGACCCCTGGGCCCCAGCCCCTAATCCCTTTGTTTATTTTTTTTAACCACGGGATTAACCCCCTGTGTCACAGACAGGTGGGCCCCTGTTGTCAGCCCCCCCCCCCCCACGTCACTGTGACGTCAGCCTGACGAAATAAATCGAGTTAATGAATTTCCAGTTAATTATTAAATCAGAGAAATTCCAGAAATTACCCCAAACTTTGGAAATTCATAGAAAATTCATATTAACTCCAAATTGGACAAATAATATATGAAAAATGATCAGGAGAAAATTATCTTTCCAAATATGCAACTTTCAACTCTGTTTGAGTTGAATTTAAAATGTGATCAGTAGCATATGTCATTTGGTTTATTTGAATTTATTTCAAATTCAAATCAATTGAGTTTGCAACTTGAACCATGGATTTAAGCTATACTTCAACCACACTTCAGAGGCATATCATACACATTTGAAGTTGATTTAAAATGATCAAACTATGTCAATTACAACTTGGCTAAGTTGAATTCAAATGTGGATTTTGAATTTGCATTTCAAATGCAATATACTCCACTTAAATGGAATTGCCTCACACATCAAAACTTATACTTCAAGCTTTAACATTCATTCATGTGATTGAGCATTGCATTCATATTGATTGCTACTTCATGCTTTGTTTGTCGAGTAGAGGTGGAACCGGAGCAAGAGGTCACCCCCTTCGCTGAAGATCCAGAACCCGAACCTCGTCAGCAAGGCAAGGAAAACCCCATTGATCATGTCGATAAAATCCCACTTCCCTCTCATGTCTCGCTTATGCATTGTTTAGGATGATCACCATGTTACGATTCTACCGCATAGATGAACCCATTCCTTTGCATGACCTATCATTTTGTCACAGTAGTAAGCAAAATCACAATCCTAGCAACTGTAGGAGTTGTTTGATATCATGTGTCCCCTGCAAATGTTATCGCTTATTGCATGTTTAGTATGATACCATGTTGTTACTGTGACGTGAGTCGGGATGGTAGTGATCATGTTGATGATGGTAGAAAAGTGTTGGTGAATCGACCCTAATACAAGGTGAACGATGAGAGGCTGTGTAGGAGTACACAGTGGGTTGTCTCGTTGAACACCGCCCTAGTACGAGTTCTTGTGTGGTGATCCAAGATGAAGAGTACAACCACACATTGGGCTCACTGACCCCTCTCAACCTATTAACTCATCCCTTTCGATGTCCAGATGTCGCAATAGTTCGGAGTTCTGGTAGGCTTGTGGCCTGGATGCTAAGTGAGAGAACGGCTCACCCGAGACCGGCTTATGCACCACGCACACATCGCTTGGGTCCACTTCGGTAAACCGGCCGGGTTCACGATTGTGGTAACCAACCCAAGTAGGCGGCTTTCTCGGACTAGATCGGCTATGAGGTAACAGTTGTGGTGAGCATCCTCGCTGGCACCCCTTGAATGGTGTCGAGATCAAAGGCGGTAAATGATGGTCATGTGTGTGTAGCGGTACACCCTTGCAAGGTTAACAAAACTATTCGAATAGCCGCGTCCGCGGTTATGGACTGCTTGGAAAGCTTAGCTTGATTATTAGATAACTTGAACCGGATACTTTTAAAACACACCAAGATAAGTGTGAGTGCTATGGCGTGCTTCCTCGTGGGGAAGTCGAGGAAGGCACCATAGTGGTGTATTGGTTGGAGAAAGTAGTGGACTCGTGTACGCTTCTTACCTCAAAGTCTGGTACTCGTAGTTCAGGACTAGCCAAGTCAAAGCTGGCATTTCTGCAAGTGAACCCCACCTCCCTTTACCTTGATACATGTGCATGAGTAGTATAGCTCCTATGTAAGTCTTGCCGAGTACGACTTTGTACTCACGTTTGCTTAATCTATGTTTTAGATGACGCCACTGACCCCGAAGGTGGCTTCTTCATCGAGCTGGACGAATGAAGTTAAGCTAGTTTAGTCCCAGTCAGCAGACTGGTTCCCTCGTGGAGGGCTTTGTGTTTAAATAAGGCTTCTTAAGCCATTTGTTAAACTTGTCTGTACTCAGACATAATTTGCTTCCGTTCTGTGTTGTAATGTTGGATCACATGTATGTGATTTCTGTGTGTACTCTATAAGAGTTATAAATAAAATGTACACTTTGTAGAGAATTGCAATGGTACCTGCTGTTCATACAAGGCATGTGTGCTGCGTGTATGTTTATAACATGCATGTCTTTGTATGGGTTTTCGAGACCTTAGTTGTGTTCTGGCTGGCGGTCTTTCATACACCAAGTGGCTCTTAGATGTGCGCAGCTTGGGGCATCGCGATGCGATTGCTTGAGACTACGTATCGTACACACTTTGTGGTATGATCGAGCCCGCCCTAGACCCCGACTAAGTGATCGGGCTGGAGTAAGTCTATGTAAGAGTTTTGAGATAGTTGATAGTATGGTTGAGGCGACTTGTCTTTGAATATGGGAGTTCACCACCCATATCATTTGACTTGTGTGCGGACGATGAGGACCCATCTCAGTTGATCATCCGGCCTGGATGGGATGCCCCTCACGTACGATGCTTTTCGAGAATGTTCAGTGCTTGGCCTTGTCTGCTTAGACAAGTGGGTGCGGTTCTCGGCTCTCCATATGACTATGTCTTAGCTGTACTTGCATACGCTAACCCCGGGTCCCGACAGACTTGGTATCAGAGCAGGACTGACTGTAGGACTAGTAGCATTGGCCGAAGTCGAGTCTAGCTTTCTTTAGTTATATAGTTACTCTGGGTATATAAGGGAACAACGTAAGGCTTCTTTTTTTCTCCTTACCCCCTTAGTTCTGAGTTCTGAGTCACCCTCATCTTATTCTACGGGAAGATAGGACTAGGCTCTCCTCTGTCTGATTAGCACATCTCGTTGTTTGCTTCCTTATAGCCGTAGGAAAGTTGTGATCGGTTTATTAGATTGGTTATGCTCCCTGTTTTACTACATCGTATGTAAGTGTTGTTTCCATGTTGTAAGGAATTTTCTTTTTCTTTCAATTACAGCCGTTATGCTGTTCGAGTCATTCCAGGTTTATCTCATAATCTGATGCATTTGCAAACTCCTGCTTTCTGTTTCAGATGGCAGATCTTCTCCCTCGGCAGATTGTTCGTTTGACCAGGTGCCTCGGTGTGCGTGGCCATCCCGCCACGTTGATCGAGATGATGTCCTATGTGGGATATCGATGGTACCCTGAGTATACCGTCGAGGAGCAGTTCCACGACTTCAACCAGGGAGCCCCGATCTTGAAACGGCGGCGGCGGTACAGAGGCGAGATCGCGAAAGAGGGATCGATATTAGGGGTTTCCACCCCGAGGAGTAAATATAGGCGAAGGGGGGGTCGAGGGGACCCACGAGGCAGTCAGGAGGATCCCTGGCGCGGCCCAGGGTGGGGCCACGCCACCTGCCCTCCTGACTGCCTGGTGGTGGCCCCCCTTCCCTCTCTTGGTGATTCAGGAAGCTTCTGTTGCGCTGATTGTTTATATATTTTTCCCGGAATTTTTGGAGCACTTTTAATGGCCGGAAAACCTGAAATACAAAAACAGCAGAAAACAGAAACTGGCAACTGGGTGCACTGAGTTAATAGATTAGTCCAAATAGGTTCAAAAGTGTATAAAAGTTCAAGCAAAACATGGCAAAGTCACACAAAACATGCATGGAGCAAGCAGAAATTATAGATACGTTTGGGACGTATCAGCCGTTTTCGGGGACTCCGCTCTTCAAGATAGGGGAGTTGCACACTATCTTTTAGCTTTGCTTTTTAGTCTTGTTAGTTTACCTTTCAGTTTTTATCTTCGTGCCCTTTATCAAAAATCTAAAAAATATATAGTACGTCTAGTTCCTTACTTGCCAATCAATGTCTGACTTCTTTGAAACCAGATCTTATTGGCATGAAGGATTCACCAAGGATCAACAAAAGTGGTACAAGGAACACCGCTTGTCTCAAAAGGGGATACACTTATGGAAAGAAATACACCAGTTGTATGAGTATGCTAGAAACTTGTGCTCAATATATAATATATCTTTCTGCAGAGATGAATCTTGTTGATTTATGAGGCACAAACACCTTTCTTTCCAATGTGAGTACAATGATGATAAAATATTAGCTTCTTATGCTAAGGGAAACTATGATTTTTATGATGCACAACCAATAGAAGAATTTGCTGCTTATAAGGGTGCCTATGAAATTACTTCTCTTCTTAGAAATATTAATGGTGCCCCTTACAAATCTGAGAGTCTTGCTATACTTAACTATTGTTTGGAAAATTAGGATGCAAATTATTATATTACTGATCATCTTGAGAGAATCTCTCCCCCCAAAGGAAGAGACTAATGTTTTGCAGGACTCTATGAAAGAAGAAATTGATGAAACCGAAAGCTCATTGGATGAAAAAGAGGAGGAGAGTGACGAACAAAAGGAGGAAGAATGGAGCCATCCATGTCTACCTTCTAATGAGAGTAACTCTTTGAATCTTACCTTATATGAGTGTTATGATCCTATGGATTCTTTTGAAATATCCCTTTTTGATGAAGTTGATGCCTTCTATGCTTATGACCATGATGCCACTATGGATGATGCTTACGGAGATGAACTTTCTATAGTTCCTCATGTTAAGCATGAAATTGTTGCTATTGCACCCACACTTGATTTTCCTATTATCCTTTTGAAATCTCCAAATATTCCGGAGAGTTTTGTCCTTATTAAACGTCAATGTGACGGGTTGCATTTATCTTATGATCCTAAAGACCGTATTGAAAACTATACACGTGTGCTTGAAGGTCATGAACAACATGATTTATGTGATAGTTATATTCTTGTAGTTGTTCATGATACTACTGAAAATTACTTTGGGAGAGGAAAGCTTGGTTCTAAAATCTTTCATGTTACAAAAACACCTCTCTTTTTGATGAAATTTTTAAAGTTGCTCTTCTTCCACCTTCCTATGCTTGTCACTTTGTGCTTCTTTGATTTATTTTATTATAAGATGCCTATGCATAGGAAGTGGGTTAGGCTTAAATTTGTTTCATATTTGCTTCTTGATGCTCTCTTTTGCTTCAAAATTCTTATTCTTGTGAGAGCATCTTCTGTAATCTTTTTGCCTAGCTAATGGCTTTAAAGAAGCGCTTTCGGGAGGCAGCCCGCAACGAATTTAGGATTTACTTTTTGTTTTTCTTATATTTTCAGTGGTCTTGATGATTTTTACTACTGTAGAAACATCATTGTATCTTTACTTTTCAAGCTTTGTGCCTTTTATAGCCTCATATGACAAGGGAAGTGGAAGTTGTGACATGTTGTCCAGAAAACAGATTCTGTTCTCATGACTAGAAAAATCACAAATAAATCCCAGTTCATCTTTTTGAGCTGATTTTTTTACACAACATGATCTATACAATTACGAAACTTTCGTATGTTCTGAGTTTTTTTATTTGAGTTGCAGAAGTATCCCTAGAAAATTCTTTACTACCTGCTGGTCTGTTTTTCACAGATTCTGTCCAGTTTTGCCTTTTCTTCGTTTTGCAAACCTTAAGCTTGCTTTTTCTTTGCAAAAAACTTTTTGGAAATCTTGAGAAAAGTAGCCCTTCAAGAATATCTCTATTTCCAGTAGAGAAAAATTATTTTATTATGGGTACTAACCTCGCTAATCAGATTATGATGAGTTATGTATGAACGGAGTTTTCAAGTGTGCGAGGGAAGATGATGAAAGAAGATTCAGGAGTGTCAAGCGCTCAAGCTTGGGGATTCCCCCATGCATCCCCAAGAAATATTCAAGGAGACTCAAGCGTCTAAGCTTGAGGATGCCCCCGTGCATCCCCTTCTCCATCAACAATTATCAGTTTGTCTCTTGTTTCACTATATTTTTATCACTTCATGCATTATGTGCTATGCTTGGAGCGTCTCGCTCTTAGGTTTTACTTTTAGTTTTATTTAGCTTTGCTTGCTGTTCATAACAAGTTAGAACCCAGATTTCATTGTGTGGGAGAGAAACACGCTCCACTTCCAAAATCTAGAACACAACATAGGACTTTTCATGCTTATCTTTGCTGTGTGTGTTCTTTATCTTTTCATAGCTACTGTCATGTTTTGCTCTTAGCTTTCATGCTTATCTTTTCAAAGAGCTTTTGTTTCGTTTGTTGCTGTAACTCTCTTGAGTTTTCGTGTTTATCTTGTTTAGAGAGTTTGCTTGTTGCACTGAGTTTTGTGTCTTGACTTGGAGTAGGTAATTGAGGTTGCTATTCTTTTGTAGTAGTAACTTGCAATAGTTTTGAGGTGTTGTTTTGAGTAATGTTTGGACTTTTCGTGTCAAGAGCTTTAGCCTATTAGTGATAGATGTCGTATTTTGGGAAATCCGTGTTTATTTTCAAAACTTACAAAATTAGTTGAGAACTTTAGCTACTAGATGGATCACTGCTCTTCTGAGGGGTCGAATATTAGAGTACACTCACGTACCATGAGTCGAGGATGCGCAAGGATAACCAAACCCCCATACACTCCTCCTCGGGGTACTTGTCTCTTTGTGAACCTCCTTATTAGATTGAGAGTTACCGATAATAAGTGCATGAGTTCTTCGGACCAATGTGAGTATTCAAAAGTTAACACTTCCACCTTCCCATATTTTTCTAGCCTCTCCTGTGCCATGCATTGCTTTCTTCTCACTCCGAGAGTTGGCGTCCGCCTTCGCCGGTACATCCAAACCATTGGCATGATACACCTTGTCATCATAAACCTCCTTATATTCTTCCTCAAAACAACCACCATACCTACCTACCAAGGCATTTCCATAGCCTTTCCGAGATACATTGCCATGCAACATCCATCTTCTCATGACTTGATCTTCATGTCATACATGCTACTTGCTTGATCGATGAGTCGCATGCTAGTTGGGCCTTGCCCTAATCATTTCTACATGACGCGCTAGTATCATTGCATATCCTGCTACACTGGCAGAGGCATACATTTGCATACATCATGATAGTTACATCTTCTTTATGATTTGAGTACTTTGTAAAGTGTGAAAGATCTTCTATACTTCTTGTAATATATAGAGTGTTGCCCCTAAAGTGAGGAAAAGATCCCAAAGAGGACAAATTAAAAGATCCCAAAGAGGACAAATGAGAGAAATAGAAAGAGCCATTGAGGCCACCAAAAAAATACAAAAAATAGAAAAAAAGAGAAAAGGAAATAAAAAGAGAGAAGGGGGCACACTACTATTCCTTTTGAGAGATCCACACTCGTACTCCCTCTTATATCTTGTACTCCATAGAGATTATCATTCATGCATATAGCTATGTGGGGACCTTCACACTATAGAACTTGGCTTGTATATTCCAATGATGAGACTCCTAAAATGAGCTCTAGGTCTTCTTGAGCAAGCAAGTTGGATGCACCCCACTAGTTCCATTGCAGAGCTTACCTTAGCTCATATGTGCATCCGTTGCATGGCAATCCCTACTCCTCACATCATATCTATCATTTGGATTTCTCTCGCCTATGATTGTCCTCATTGATGTGAGCCTTTCACACCTTTTTGTCTTCCTCCTCCACCATATTCTCTCTTTGGCATCCTAAGTGTCAACTTTATTGCTTACGCTCATCCATTGCATGAGTGCTCAAAATGTCGAAAAGGAGTGGATCATTTTCACTTGTACCTGGCTAGTGGTCTTGGGATGAGTCAAGATAAGATTCCAAAGAAGACCAAGTTTGAAACTTTAGTAGATTAAGTTCTCAACACAAAAACACTTTTTCTCGTATATCCCTATCTCCTTTCTTGCACGCAAACACCATTTGGAGACATTCGAGTCACGGGCAGCGAGAGCTCTTGCACCTTTATGTTCTTATGTTGCTTGTTTCAATACTAAATATAAACTCTTGCCTGTTATGACTTGAATTGAAGTAAATGCCTTGATTGCATTACTTAAAAGTTCTTATATGGTTGTTAGCATGTCACCACAGAAATTATGCTTTTATCATTTACCTACTCGAGGACGAGCAGGAATTAAGCTTGGGGATGTTGATACGTCCAAAACGTATCTATAATTTCTGCTTGCTCCATGCCTCTTTTGTGTGATATTGCTACGATATTGATGAACTTCCATACACTTTTGATCATATTTGGACTAACCTATTAACTCAGTGCACCTCAGTGCCAGTTCCTGTTTTCTGCTGTTTTTCTATTTCAGGTTTCCCCCATATAAAAAGTGCTCCAAAAATTCGGGAAAATCCAATAAAAATCAGCATACAAGAAGCTTCCGGAATCACCGAGGGGGGGGCCAGAGGGGACCCACCAGGGCCCCAGGCGCCCTCCCGGCGTGCCCTAGGGTGGGGCCGCGCCAGGGGGCCTCCTGGACCCCTGGTGGCCCCCATAGATGCCCCCCTCGCCTATTTATTCCCCGTGACGCAAAAACCCCGAGACGGGAACCCTTTTTCGCGATCTCTCCTCTGTTCCGCCGCCGCCGCTCTTTCGAGATCGGGAGCACCACAAGACCTCTTCCCGGCACCCTGTCGGAGGGAGGAACCACCTCCGGGAGCTTCTCCACCACCATGGACGCTTCCCGGATGAATTGTGAGTAGTCCACCTTGGACCATGGGTCTATGATCAGTAGCTATGTGATGTTCTCCTCCCCTCTTTGTTCTTCATGGATTAGACCTCGTGAGCTGCCCTACATAATCGAGGCACATATGTAATATTTTTGCTGTTGCTATGCTGAGTTTGCTGGGATCCGATGGATTATGAGATTATGTTCAGATTGTGTTTGAGTAATATATTTGATTCTCCTCTTTTATATTTATGTTCTTGAGTAATTCTTGCATGTTCTCCGTTGTTGTTTATTGCTTTGGCCAAGTAGTAGGTAGTGACTCCAATAGGGAGCGTTATGCATGATTGTGGGTTCATGCCCCCCGATGACTAGCTTGAGTGACAGAAACATGAGTCTAGGGGATGTGATGTTGCCACAAGGGGGAAAAAACGGTGCGTGTACTTGCAGGTGCAAGGATTGTCTACTTTACGCAAAGTTATTTAATGTAGTTGTCTGTTGCTTTGAGTTTACACTTTGGGTGGGATTCGCAACTTAATACCAGCGAGATGTTCTGGATAGATATCTCAAGGTGGATGATTAGTAGGTAGATGCAGATGGATTTCGGTCTACTTGTCTTGGCGTACCGCCCAAGATTTTGAGCCTCTTCCTTTCTTTATAGCATAATTAGCATTAGTTTGCGCACATAATCCTGTCAATTGCCCAGCTGTAATTTGTTTACCTCGCATGGCTATTTTATCGTCTTTTGGGAGAGAGACATCACTAGTGAACATCATAGGACCCCGGTCCATATTTCCAATACTGTTTACATCCACTATGAATTTACTGCTTTATTTACTTTTCCGTTGCTATCACTATCATTATTATCCCGTGCGTTTTATCCTTTGTAAACAACAAGGCCGGAGGAATTGACAACTCCTCTGTACTCATTAGGAGCAAAGCTTTCTGTTTGTGTGTGCAGGTCCAGGAGAAGCAAGTGATTATCAAACGACGCATCACTTGCCGAACCACCTACTTGTCGATCTTGGAGTCCTACTGGTTCAATACTCAACCTTAGCATCTTCGCTAAGGGAAATTGCTGCTATCTACATCTCAACCTTCCACTTTGGGTAACCAACGAGGGGCAAGAAGCTATCATGCTGTTGCCGGGGAAGCAAACTACCTGTCAACTCTCGCGTCATCACCTATCCCCCTTCTTGCAGGCAAACACCATTTGGAGATATTCGAGTCACGGACAGCGAGAGCTCACCTGATGTTCTTTCGTTGCTTGTTTCAATGCTAATATAGACTCTTGCATGTTATGACTTGAATTGAATCACTGATACGTCTCAAACGTATCTACTTTTCCAAACACTTTTGCTATTGTTTTGACTTCATTCTTGCATGATTTGGACGAAACTAACCCGGACTGACGCTATTTTTAGCAGAGCTACCTGTGTTGTTTTCTTTTGTGCAGGTTTCTGGATATTTAGGTACGCTGGAAAAATCCATAAAAACTATATAAAAAATCAGCGTTCCCGAAGCTTCGACGAGTCCAAAGGGGGGCCACAGAGCATCCAGAGGGCACCCAGAAGGGTGTGTGGCGCGGCCCAGCCCCTGGCCGCGCCACCTGCCCTCCTGGGCGGGTCCCACACCCCCTGGTGCCCTACCTTGGCCCTATTTATTCCCTCGGCGAGGAAACTCCGAAACAGAAGTCGCTTTTTTAATCTACGTCGCGGAGCCGCCGCCACCCTCTATTCTTCTTCGGGAGAGCTAATCTGGAGGTTGTTTTGGCCTCCGGTGAGGGGAAATCATCGCCATCGTCATCACCATCGCCTCTCCATCACCCCTCCATGACTTCTTCTCTCATGTGTGAGTAATTCCCTGTTGTAGTCAAAGGGGGTGGTAGTGATTGGATGAGTTAGATCATGTAATAGTTCATCGGATTGTTGGGGGCATTAAGATATTCCCATACTGGGGCTTATAGGAAATTAGTGAACATCACGGGACCCCGGTCCATATTCTCATCACTGTTTACACGCTCATTTACTTTCTTGCTTTTACTTTCAGTTGCTATCATTATCATTATCCCTTGCGTTTGATCCTTTGTAAACAACAAGACCAGAGAGATTGACAACCTCTCTGAACTTCGTTGGGAGCAAAGTTATTTGTTTCTGTGTGCAGGTCCAGGTTAAGAGAGAAATATCTCAAACGACGCGTTGCTCGCTTCACCACCTACTTATCATTATCGGAGTCCTACTCGTCGATACTCTCAACCTTGGTATCTTCACCAAGGGAAACTTGCCGCTACGCTGCATCTCACCTTCCACTTGGGGTAACAACGAAGGGCGAGAAGCAATTATCATCTCTCACGTATCAGCAATTCCCATTGATAGAAGTATCTAGAACGAACCTATTCCAAGGAGTAATTCCAACATAAAAGTTTCTAAGCAGGATAGTAGAGGATTGCTTCTTGGTGGCTCTTTTCTGAGAATCATTAATTCTATACCAAGCATCTTTTAAACTTTCGCCACCTTTTGTTTAAAGGTGAGCACTTCTGTCTCAACAAAGGCAAAAGAACGAGACATAATGACAACTACTAGCAAGGTATTTTTGTGTGGTTTTTGATAAAAGACACTAAGATAAAAACTGGAAGGTAAAATAACAAGACTAAAAATCAAAGGTAAAAGATAGTGTGCAACTCCCCTATCTTGAAGATTGGAGTCCCCCGCAATGGCGCCAGAAATTTTCTTGATACGCGAGAGATGATAACGGCTTCTCGCCCTTTGTTGGCTACCCCAAGTGGAAGGTGAGATATAGCGTAGCGGCAACTTTCCCTTGGTGAAGATACCAAGGTTGAGATCGACCAGTAGGACTCCAAGGTCGACAAGTAGCTGGCAAGGAAACAATGGCACCGTTTTTAAGACAAAAGTTGCTTCCTTGACCTGGACCTGCACACACAACAAGTAACTTTGCTCCAACGAAGTTCAAAGAGGTTGTCAATCTCTCGTGCCTTGTTGTTTACAAAGGATCGAACGCAAGGGATAATAGTAGTGATAACTGCAACTGGAAAGTAAAAGCAATAAGTAAATTGAGGGTGTAAACAGTGGTGAAAATATGGATCGGGGTCCCATGATGTTCACTAGTGATGTCTCTCTCCCAAAAGACGATAAAACTGCTATGCGAGGTAAACAAATCACAGCTGGGCAATTGACAGGATTACGTACGCAAACCAATGCTAACTATGCTACAAAGAAAGGAAGAGGCTCAAAAGCATGGGCAGTACGCCAAAATAAGTAGACCAAAATCCATCTGCATCTACTACTAATCATCCACCTTGAGATATCTATCCAGAACATCTCGCTGGTATTAAGTTGCGAGCCCCACCCAAAGTGTAAACCCAAAGCAATAGACAAATGCATTAAAAGAACTTTGCGTAAAGTAAACAATCCTTGCAACCGCGGTTACAAGCATCGTTGTATTCCCCCTTGTGGAAACAACACATCTCCTAGACTCATGTCTCTGTCACTCAAGCTAGTCATCAGGGGGCATGAACCCACAATCAAGAATAACGCCCCCTCTTGGAGTTACTACCTACTACTTGGCCAAAGCAATAAACAACAATGGAGAACATGCAAGAATTACTCAAGAACAAAAATATAAAAGATAAGAACCAAATATATTACTCAATCACAATCTAAACATAGTCTAATAATCCATTAGATCCCAGCAAACTCAGCATAGCAACAGCAAAAAGAATTACATATGTGCCTTGATCATGTAGGGCAGATCACAAGGTCTAATCCATGAAGAACAAAGAGGGGAGGAGAACATCACATAGCTACTGATCATGGACCCATGGTCCAAGGTGGACTACTCACGGATCATCCGGGAAGCGTCCATGGTGGTGGAGAAGCTCCCGGAGGTCAATCCTCCCTCCGGCAGGGTGCCGGGAAGAGGTCTTCTAGTGCTCCCGATCTTGGAAGCGCGGCGGCGGAAGAACAGAGGAGAGATCACGAAAAAGGGTTCTATCCTCGGAGGTTTTGGGGCGAAGGAAATATATAGGCGAAGGGGGGCAGCCGGGGGGCCACCAGGGGGTGCAGGCCCCCCCCTGGCGCGGCCTAGGGTGGGGCCGCGCCCCCTGGCCTCCTAGGCATAGGGTCGCCCCCCGGCTCTCCTTCGGGGCTCCAGAAGCTTCCGCTGCGCTGCTTTTTTTTATTTTTCCAGAATTTTTCTGGCATTTTACGTAATGGAAAAACCTGAAATAAAAAGACATCAGAAAACAGGAACTGACACTGGAGTGCACTGAGTTAATAAGTTAGTCTAAATATGATCAAAAGTGTATGAAAGTGTATCTAAAACGTAGCAATATCACACAAAACATGCATGGAGCAAGCATAAATTATAGATACGTTCTGGACGTATCAGTAAACAAATTACAGCTGGGCAATTGATAGAATTATAAATGCACCGCAATGCTAATTATGCTACTAGAAAAGTAAAAGGCTCAATCGTATAGGCATTACACCAAGACAAGTAGATAGTTTATTCATCAGCATCTACTCACTAATCATCCACCTTGAGATGTCTATCCAGAACATCTCGCTGGTATTAAGTTGCAAGCCAAACATAATGCTGCAAACTCAAAGCAACGTACAACTATCTTGACACTCTATGTGTAATGTAAGCAATCCTTATGACACACAATCATAAGCACCATTGTTTTACCCCTAATGGCAACAACACATTACCTAGTCTCATGTTTCTGTCACTCAAGCTAGACGTCGGGAGGCATGAACACATCATCAAGCGTAAATCTCCATCTTGGAGTTGCAATCTATATTTGGACAAATTAATACACGACAAGGGAGAACATGCATGAACACTGAAAAACAAAAATATAAAGGTAAACCAAATGTATTACTCTTACAAATCTGAACATAATCTCATAATCCATCGGATCCCAGCAAACACAACATAGCAAAGAAGGAATCATAACATATGTGCCTTGATCATGATAAGCAGCTCATAAAGGCTAAAAATTGAAGCACAAGATTGGAGAGAATACATATACTAGCTACTGATCATGGACCCATGGTCCAAGGAAACTACTCACGACGCACCCCGTAGGCGATCATGGTGATGGAGGAGCCTTCCGAGATCAATCCTCCCTCCGACAGGGTGCCGGGATAGGAACTTCTGCTGTTCCCGATCTCAGAATCGCGACAGCGGCGGAACAGTAGGGTATTCGCGAAAAATGGTTCCTCCTCTAAAGTTTTCGGGACACGAGGTAAATATATGCCAAAGGGGGGCACCAAGGGAGGTCCCACTGGACTAGGCGGCCGAAGGGCGCCCCCCTGGGAACGCCCTAGAGGCGCCTGAGCCAGGGGTGTCCCCCTCCAGGTGCCCTTATGGCTTTTGGAGTCTTCCAGCCTAAATTTTTTTTAGGATTTTTTCTAGAATTTCCCGAGCACTTTGAATTTTCACCTTTTTCTGTCGTGCACGGACAAAAACTAGCACTGTGTACTAGGTTAATAGTTTAGGCCCAAATATGTTGTAAATGATATGAAAGTGCATCAAAACATATAGCAATATCACCAAAAAATCATGGAACAAGCAAAAATTATAGACACATTTGGGACGTATCAACATCCCCAAGCTTAATTCATGCTCGTCCTCGAGTACATAAATGACAACAAAGATAATTTTTATGGTGGCATGCTATCAACATAAGTAGAACTATAAAGTACAACAAGCAAAAGATGTAAATCAAGTCAAAGTAATAAGAAGCAAGAGTTTATACCTAGTATTGAAGCTAGCATAGTAAGAACATAAATGTGCAAGAGCTCTCGCTGTCCATGACTCAAATGTCTCCAATCGGTGCTCTCATGCAGAAAATGGGAGATGGGTTTAAAGCATAAAAATAATAATTATTGGTTGAGAAAAAAAACTACTAAATTTCACACTTGGTCTCTTTGGGAATCTTATTATGAATCATCCCCAGACCATCGGCCATGTACAAGTCAATTCGATCAACTCCCTTTCGACTTTGAGCACTTGATACGTCCAAAACGTATCTATAATTTCTGCTTGCTCCATGCATATTTTGTGTGATATTGCTATGATACTGATGCACTTTCATACACTTTTGATCATATTTGGACTAACCTATTAACTCAGTGCACCCCGGTGCCAGTTCCTGTTTTCTGCTGTTTTTGTATTTCAGGTTTTCCCATTACTTAAAGTGCCAGAAAAATTCCGGGAAAAATATAGGAAAAATCAGCGTACATGAAGCTTCGGGAAGAGCCCAAGTGGAGCCAGAGGGGAGCCAGTGGTGGCCCAGGCGGCCACCTGGCGCGGCCACCCCCTAGGCCACGCCAGGGGGCGCCTGGGGCCCCTGGTCCACCTTTGGCTGCCCCCTTCGCCTATATATCCCTCTCGTCCCGAAACCCTCGAGGAAAGAACCCTTTTTCGTGACCTCTCCTCTGTTCCGCCGCCGCCGCGCTTCCAAGATCGGGAGCACCAAGAGCCCTCTTCCCGGCACCCTGCCGGAGGGAGGAACCACCTCCGGGAGCTTCTCCACCACCATGGATGCTTCCCATGATGAACCGTGAGTAGTCCACCTTGGACCATGGGTCCATGATCAGTAGCTATGTGATGTTATCTTCCCCTCTTTGTTCTTCATGGTTTAGACCTCGTGAGCTGCCCTACATGATCGAGACACATATGTAATCTTTCTGCTGTTGCTATGCTGAGTTTGCTGGGATCTGATGGATTATGAGACTATGTTCAGATTGTGTTTGAGTAATATATTTGATTCTCCTCTTTTATATTTATGTTCTTGAGTAATTCTTGCATGTTCTCCGTTGTTGTTTATTGCTTTGGCCAAGTAGTAGGTAGTGACTCCAAGAGGGAGCCTTATGCATGATTGTGGGTTCATGCCCCCTGATGACTAGCTTGAGTGACAGAAACATGAGTCTAGGGGATGTATTGTTGCCACAAGGGAGAAAACAACGGTGATTGTACTTGCGGGTGCAAGGATTGTTTACTTTACACAAAGTTCTTTAACGCAGTTGTCTGTTGCTTTGAGTTTACAACTTAATACCAGCGAGATGTTCTGGATAGATATCTCAAGGTGGATGATTAGTAGGTAGATGCAGATGGATTTCGGTCTACTTGTCTTGGCGTACCGCCCATGCTTTTGAGCCTCTTCCTTTCTTTATAGCATAGTTAGCATTGGTTTGCGCACATAATCCTGTCAATTGCCCAGCTGTAATTTCTTTACCTCGCATGGCTATTTTATCGTCTTTTGGCAGAGGGACATCACTAGTGAACATCATGGGACCCCGGTCCATATTTCCACCACTGTTTACACCCACTATTTATTTTCTGCTTAATTTCCTTTTCTATTGCTATCGCTATCATTATTATCCCGTGCATCTGATCCTTTATAAACAACAAGGCTGGAGGGATTGACAACCTCTCTGAACTCTTTGGGAGCAAAGTTATCTGTTGTGTGTGCAGGTCCACGCTAACCGCCTAATTGCTGGCGCCGTTGTCACCTTCCTGTCGTTGTCGGAGTCCTACTGGAGACAAACCTTGGTATCTTCACCGAGGGAAATTTGCTGCTGTCTACATCTCAACCTTCCACTTTGGGTAACCAACGAGGGGCGAGAAGCCATCAAATCTAATTTCTGGCGCCGTTGCCGGGGACCCCACTCTTCAAGATAGGGAAGTTTCACACTATCTTTTATCTTTGCTTTTTAGTCTTGTTAGTTTACCCTTCAGTTTTTGCTTTAGTGTCCTTTATCAAAAATCAAAAAAATAGTTTCCTTGCTTGCTGTTGTTATGGGTTCCTCCGAGAACACCAAGTTGTGTGACTTCACTAGTCATGACAACAGTGACTTTATCTGCACTCCTATTGCTCCACCTACCACTTCAGCATCTTCTTATGAGATTAAACCTGCTTTGTTGAACCTTGTTATGAAAGATCAATTCTCCGGTGCTGGAGATGCTGCTGCTTTGCACTTAAATAATTTTGTTGAGCTCTGTGATATGCAAAAGTACAAAGAAGTAGATGGTGATATCGTTAAGCTTAAGCTTTTTCCTTTCTCCTTGAGACGAGGAGCTAAAATCTGGTTTCAATCCTTGCCTAGGAATATCATAGATTCTTGGGATAAGTGCAAGGATGCTTTTATTGGGAAGTACTACCCCCCAGCTAATATTATCCAATTGAGGAGTAATATTATGAATTTAAAGCAATTGGATAATGAGCACGTTGCCCAAGCTTGGGAACGCATGAAATCTCTTGTTAAGAATTGCCCTACGCATGGTTTGACTACTTGGATGGTTATCCAAACTTTTTATGCAGGCTTGAACCTTGCCTCGTGGAACTTGCTAGATTCGGCCGCGGGAGGAACCTTTATGTCAACAACGCTTGATGCTGCCACGAAACTACTCGATGAGATGATGACAAACTATTCCCAATGGCACACCTAAAGAGCTCCAATAGGTAGGAAGGTAAACTCTGTCGAGGAGATCTCCTCCCTAAATAAAAAAGTTGACTTGATTATGTCTCTACTTACCAAGCAATCTCCTATTGATCCTCATGATGTTCCTTTAAATTCTTTGATTGCTCAAGATCAAGTAGATGTGAACTTTATCTCTAGAAACAACTTCAATAACAATGCTTATAGGAGTAATTTTGGTAGCAATCCTAGACCGTTCCCCTCCAACAACTATGGGAACAACAACACTTATCCTAGCACCAGAAACTCTACCCCTAGATATAGAGACATGCCTAGTTATGAGAAACTTTTGGAAATAGAGAAGGCCACTAAGAACTACATGCACACCCAATATGAACAAAATAAGACCTTCTCTAGACAATTAGATGAGCATACTTCTATCTTGCAAGACATTGGTAGACAACTAGAGAGTCTGAACATTGAGATCTCTAACCTTCAAACTAGGCTCACCACCACGGAAACCCAAGTTTCCAATATGTCTCACACACAGGCTACTTTGATAAACCAAATGGCAGCCAAACCTGAAGTGGTTTCGACTATAAAGGAGGAAGAAGATAGAATTAAGAGCCTTCCTACACACCATACCGTTGCTACTATCCAAGTCGTTGAGGATATCCAAACTCTTAGCACCCAATGCACCCCTAGTCCCATAGGACCTATTAATGGTGATGCTATGACCTCAACCGTAGAAGAAGAAGCTCCTATGACTATAGAAGCTACCAAACAAGTGAGCCTAAAGGACACCACTACCACTTTACTTGATAGTAGTGACCTTGATTTTGATAATTGCACCCTTTCTGAAGTTATTGGTTTCCTTCACAAGATATCTAGAGATCCCCACACTAGCACACTTAATCTTGCCTTCACGGAGCATATCACTAATGCTCTCATTAAAGCTAGGGAGGAGAAGCTTAGGGTAGAAGCCTCCATACCTAGAAAGCTAGAAGATGGTTGGGATCCTATGATTAAAATTAAGTTGAATAACTTCTCTTGCTATGCTTTATGTGATGTTGGAGCTAGTACCTCCATTATGACCAAAAGAATGTATGATATATTTGAATTGAAACCTTTTGATCGTTGTTCTTTTAGTGTTCGTCTTGTCGATTCTTCCGTAAAGAAACCTTTGGGGAAGATCGATGATGTTCTTATCATTGTCAATGACAATTATGTTCCCGTTGATTTTACTATTATGGACATTGAATGTGAACCTTCTTGTCCAATTATTTTGGGACGTCCTTTTCTTCGCACCGTGGGTGTTGTCATTGATATGAAAGAAGGGATTATAAAATTCCAATTCCCTCTCAAGAAAGGGATGGAACATTTCCCTAGAAAGAAGATTAAGTTGCATTTTGAGTCTGTTACACGGGCTAGTTATTTTCTTGATAAGACTTGATCTTTTGCTTTAAGCCTAGCTAATGGATTTAAAGAAGCGCTTTCGGGAGGCATCCCGCAACGAATTTAGGTTTCCCTTTTTGTTTTTCTTCTGTTTTTAGTGGTCTTGATGATTGTTACTACTGTAGCAACATCATTGTATCTTTACTTTTCAAGCTTTGTGCCATTTATAGCCTCATATGACAAGGGAAGTGAAAGTTGTGACATGCTGTCCAGAAAACAGATTCTGTCCTCGTGACGGGAAAAATCATAGAAAAATCCCAGTTCATCTTTTTGAGATGATTTTTTTACACAGCGTGATCTATACAATCACGGAACTTTCGTATGTTCTGATTTTTTTATTTGAGTTGCAGAAGTATCCCTAAAAAATTCTTTACTACCTGCTGGTCTGTTTTTCACAGATTATGTCCTGTTTTGCCTTTTCTTCGTTTTGCAAACCTTAAGCTTGCCTTTTCTTTGCAAAAACTTTTTGGCGATCTTGAGAAACAGTAGCTCTTCAAGAATATCCTTATTTACAATAGATAAAAAATATTTTATTATGGGTACTAACCTCGCTAATCAGATTATGATGAGTTATGTATGAAGGGAGTTTTCAAGTGTGCGAGGGAAGATAATAAAAGAAGATTCGGGAGGGTCAAACGCTCAAGCTTGGGGATGCCCCATGCATCCCCAGTAAATATTCAAGGAGACTCAAGCGTCTAAGCTTGGGGATGCCCCCATGCATCCCCTTCTCCATCAACAATTATCAGTTTGTCTTTCGTTCCACTATATTTTTATCACTTCATGCGTTATGTGCTATGCTTGGAGCGTCTTGCTCTTAATTTCCTTTTTAGTTTTATTTAGCTTTGCTTGCTGTTCATAACATGTTAGAACCCAGCTTTCTTTGTGTGGGAGAGAAACACGCTCCACTTCACCCTAGAACACAACATAGGATTTTCATGCTTATCTTTGTTGTGTGTGTTCTTTATCTTTTTCGTAGCTGCTGTCATGTTTTAGCTCTTAGTTTTAATGCTTATATTTTTAAGAGATTTTGTTTAGTTTGTTGTTTGAACTCTCTTGAGTTTTCATGTTTATCTTGTTTAGAGAGTTTGCCTGTTGCACTGAGTTTTGTGTGTTGACTTGAAGTAGGTAATTGAGGTTGCTATTCAATTGTAGTAGTAACTTGCAATAGTTTTGAGGTATTGCCATGAGTAATGTTTGAACTTTTGGTGTCAAGAGCTTTAGCCTATTAGTGATAGATGTCGTATTTTGGGCAATCCGTGTTTATTTTCGAAAAACCTAAAAAATTAGTTGAGAACTTTAACTACTAGATGGATCACTAATCTTTGGAGGGATCGAATATTAGAGTACACTCACGTACCATGAGTCGAGGATGCGCAAGGATAACCAAACCCCCATACACTCCTCCTCGGGGTACTTTTCTCTTTGAGAACCTCCTAATTAGATTGAGAGTTACCGATAATAAGTGCATGAGTTCTTCGGACTAATGTGAGTATTCGAAAGTTGACACTTCCACCTAGCCATATTTTTCTAGCCTCTTCGGTACCGTGCATTGCCCTTTCTCACCTCGAGAGTTTGCGCATACTTGGTCGGTGCATCCAAATCCTTGCCACGATACGCTTTGTCATCATAAGCCTCATTATATCCTTCCTCAAAACATCCACCATACCTACCTATCAACGCATTTCCATTGCCTTTCCGAGATACATTTCCATGCAACATCCATCTTCTCATGACTTGGTCATCATGTCATACATGCTTTTTCTTGATCGATGAGTCGCATGCCAGTTGGGCCTTTCCCTAATCATTGCTACATGACGCGCTAGTATCATTGCATATCCTGCTACACTGGCAGAGGCATACATTTGCATACTTCATGATAGTTTCATTTTCTTTATGTTGAGTACTTTTGTAAAGTGTGAAAGATCTTCTATACTTCTTGAAATATATAGAGTGTTGCCCCTAAAGTGAGGAAAAAAACCAAAAAAGATCCCAAAGAGGACAAAATCAAAAGATCCCAAAGAGGACAAATGAGAGTTAAATAGAAAGAGCCATTGAGGCCACCAAAAAATACAAAAAATAGAAAAAGGAGAAAAAGAAATAAAAAGAGAGAAGATGGCACACTACTATTCCTTTTGAGAGATCCACACTCGTACTCCATCTTATATCTTGTACTCCATAGAGATTATCATTCATGCATATAGCTATGTGGGGACCTTCACACTATAGAACTTGGCTTGTATATTCCAATGATGAGACTCCTCAAATGAGCTGTAGGTCTTCTTGAGCAAGCAAGTTGGATGCACCCCCACTAGTTCCATTGGAGAGCTTACCTTAGCTCATATGTGCATCCGTTGCATGGCAATCCCTACTCCTCACATCATATCTATCATTTGGCTTTCTCTCGCCTATTATTGTCCTCATTGATGTGAGCCTTTCACACCTTTTTTGTGTTCCTCCCCCATCATTTCTCTCTCTTTGCCATCCTAAGTGTCAACTTTCTTGCTTACGCTCATCCATTGCATGAGTGCTCAAAATATCGAAAGGGAGTGGATCATTTTGACTTGTACCTGGCTAGTGGTCCGGGGATGAGTCAAGATAAGATTCCAAAGAAGACCAAGTGTAAAACTTTAGTAGATTAAGTTCTCAACAATAAAAACTATGTTTTACTCTCTCGTATATCCCTTTCCCCTTTCTTGCATGCAAACACCATTTGGAGACATTCAAGTCATGGACAGCGAGAGCTCTTGCACCTTTATGTTCTTATGTTGCTTGTTTCAATGCTAATATAGACTCTTGCCTGTTATGACTTGAATTGAATTACATGCCTTGATTGCTTTACTTAAAAGTTCTTATATGGTTGGTAGCATGTCACCACAGAAATTATGCTTGTTATCATTTACCTACTCGAGGACGAGCAGGAATTAAGCTTGGGGATGTTGGTACATCCAAAACGTATCTATAATTTATGCTTGCTCCATGCATCTTTTGTGTGATATTGCTATGATATTGATGCACTTCCATACACTTTTTATCATATTTGGACTAACCTATTAACTCAGTGCACCCCAGTGCCAATTCCTGTTTTCTGCTGTTTTTGTATTTCAGGTTTTCCCATTGCTTAAAGTGCCAAAAAAAATCTGGGAAAATATAGGAAAAATCAGCGTACAGGAAGCTTCGGGAAGATCCCAAGTGGGGCCAGAGGGGAGCCAGAGGTGGCCTACGCGGCCACCTGGCGCGGCCACCCCTAGGCCGCGCTAGGGGGGCGCCTGGGGCCTCTGGTCCACCTCTGGCTGCCCCTCTTCGCCTATATATCCCTCTCGTCCCGAAACCCTCGAGGACAGAACCCTTTTTCGCGATCTCTCCTCTGTTCTGCCGCCGCCGCGCTTCCAAGATCGGGAGCACCAAGAGCCCTCTTCCCGGCACCCTTCCGGAGGGAGGAACCACCTCCGGGAGCTTCTCCACCACCATGGATGCTTCCCAGATGAACCGTGAGTAGTCCACCTTGGACCATGGGTCCATGATCAGTAGCTATGTGATGTTCTCTTCCCCTCTTTGTTCTTCATGGTTTAGACCTCGTGAGCTGCCCTGCATGATCGAGGCACATATGTAACATTTCTGCTATTGATATGCTGATTTTTCTGGGATCTGATGGATTATGAGACTATGTTCAGATTGTGTTTGAGTAATATATTTGATTCTCCTCTTTTATATTTATGTTCTTGAGTAAATCTTGCATGTTCTTCGTTGTTGTTTATTGCTTTGGCCAAGTAGTAGGTAGTGACTCCAAGAGGGAGCGTTATGCATGATTGTGGGTTCATGCCCCCTGATGACTAGCTTGAGTGACAGAAACATGAGTCTAGGGGATGTGTTGTTGCCACAAGGGAGAAAACAACGGTGCTTGTACTTGCGGGTGCAAGGATTGTTTACTTTACGCAAAGTTCTTTAATGCAGTTGTCTGTTGCTTTGAGTTTAAACTTTGGGTGGGATTCACAACTTAATACCAGCGAGATGTTCTGGATAGATATCTCAAGGTGGATGATTAGTAGGTAGATGCAGATGGATTTCGGTCTACTTGTCTTGGCGTACCGCCCATGCTTTTGAGCCTCTTCCTTTCTTTATAGCATAGTTAGCATTGGTTTGCGCACATAATCCTGTCAATTGCCCAGCTGTAATTTGTTTACCTCGCATGGCTATTTTATCGTCTTTTGGGAGAGAGACATCACTAGTGAACATCATGGGACCCCGGTCCATATTTCCACCACTGTTTACACCCACTATTTATTTTCTGCTTAATTTCCTTTTCTGTTGCTATCGCTATCATTATTATCACGTGTGTTTGATCCTTTGTAAACAACAAGGCCGAAGGGATTGAAAACCTCTCTGAACTCTTTGGGAGCAAAGTTATCTGTTGTGTGTGCAGGTCCACGCCAACTGCCTAATTGTTGGCACCGTTGTCACCTTCTTGTCGTTGTCGGAGTCCTACTAGAGACAAACCTTGGTATCTTCATTGAGGGAAATTTTCTGCTGTCTACATCTCAACCTTCCACTTTGGGTAACCAACGAGGGGCGAGAAGCCATTATCACTCGTGCAACGAATGAGCACGAGCAAGATTAGTTGGCACTTAGGATGGCAAAGAGAATACATGATGGGGATAGGAAGGCAAAAAGTGTGAAAGGCTCACATCAATGAGGACAATCATAGGCGAGAGAAATCCAAAGGATATATATGATGTGAGGAGTTGGAATTGCCATGCAACGGATGCACAATGAGCTGTGAGTATATGAAAGCTCTCTAATGGAACTAGTGGGGGTGCATCCAACTTGCTTCTCACAAAGACCTAGAGCTCTTTTGAGGAGGCTCATCATTGGAATATACAAGCCAAGTTCTATAGTGCAAAAGTCCCCATTTAGTTATGCATTAATGATATGAAAACACTCTATGAAGTACAAGTGCTACTTTGAAGCACGAGTGTGGACCTTTAAGAAAAAGGAATAGTAGTGTTACCCCCTTCTCTCTTTTTATTTTAATTTCTTTTTCTCTTTTTTCTATTTATTTTAATTTTTTGTGGCCTTTGGCTTTTTCTATTTATCTCTCATTTGTCCTCTTTGAGATCTTTTCATGTGTCCTCTTTTGGGATCTTTTATTTGTTTCCTCTTTGGGATCTTTTCCTCACTTTACGGGCAACACTATATACAAGGATGAACAAGATCAACACTCTTTTACAAGGTACTCATAATAAAACTGAAATTATATCATGATGTATGCAATGTATGCCTCTGCGAGTGTAGCAGGATATGCAATGATGCTAGCGTGTCATGTAACAATTATGTAAGGGCGAAGCCCAACTATCATGTGGTTCTACAATCAAGCAAAATAATGTATGATAATGAAAGATCAAGTCATGAGAAGATGGATGTTGCATGGCAATGTATATCAGAAAGGCTATGGAAATGCCTTGATAGGTAGGTATGGTGGCTATTCTGAGGAAGATATAATGAGGCTTATGTACGACAGAGCGTATCATGCCAAGGATTTGGATGCGCCGGCGAAGTTTGCAACGACTCTCAAGGTGATAAAGGGCAATGCACGGTACCGAAGAGGCTAGCAAAATATGGCTGATGGAAGTGCCAAGAATCGAATACTCGCATTAGTCAAAGGAACTCATCCACTTATTATCGGTAACTCTCTATCTACTCAGGAGATTCATAAAGAAACGAGCACATGATGACCCTCAACTGTAGGGGATCGATTGTAGTGTTCTCGCGGGTAAGTTAACCCAATTTATTGATTCGACACAAGGGGAACCAAAGAGTATTTATAAGCTTTGATAGTTGAGTTGTCAATTCAACCGCACCTGAAATATGCTTGCTTGCAACAAAGTATTAATAGCAACTGTGATATGATATCGATAGTGATAACAACGAAAGTAAACTAGTAGTAACCAGCAGGATTAAAACACTGTAGGCTAGGGAGATGGATGGTCGGGCGCTGCATGAATAAGAATGAACATGTAATAGATTCTAACACGGGGCAAGGCACACAGAAAAGCAATGATCATCTAGGCAAATATCAAACATTAGGCATGTATCCCATAGGTAGTTGTGCGTGCTTGCAATAAGAACTTGCACAACATCTTTTGTCCTACCATCCCGCTATGAACGGGGCCAAAAGGAACTTATGGAGATTAAGGTGCTCCCGTCAAAGAGCACCGGAACAAAGCAATAAACTCAATGGATACACGAAATCCTCAAATTATGGACCATCCCCTTTGGTGTCCCAAGCTGTCACCTTTGGGATCACCGGTTCTGGACCATAATAGGTGCATACAACTCATAGATAGGATCACGAACATAAATAAACTCATGGAAACATAAGTGGTTCAGATCTGAAAACATGGCACTTGGGCCCAAAGTGACAAGCATTAAGAGCAACAAGTTGTAGCAAAGATGATAAACACCAAAGTAGATGATAGGCAACAATGCCCCCAACAATCTGACGAACTATTACATGACCAATCTCATCCAATCCCTACCATCCCCTTTGCCTACAGTAGGGAATTACTCACACATGTGAAGAGAAGTCATGGAGGGATGATGGAATGGTGATGGTGATGACGTTGGCGACGATCTCCCCTCTCCGGAGGCCAAATCGGCCTCCAGATTAGCCCTCCCGGGGAAGAACAGAGGTTGGCGGCGGCTCCGCGACGGGTTCTGGAAAAGCGACTTCTGTTTTGGAGTTTCACCGTCACGGGAATAAATAGGAGACGAATTAGGGCACCAGGGGAGGGGGGAGTCGCCCAGGCGGACAGCTGGCGCGGCCCCACCCCTGGCCGCGCCAGCAGGGCGCCTGCCCCCCTGGCTGCCCTCTGGCCCCCCTTCTGGCTCCGGGCTCCTTCGGGTGCGTGGATTTTTTTGGTATTTTTTTGGGAATTTTCTGAGATGTCCAAAAATCCATTTTCCCGCACACCATAAAACCATACAAACAGATCTGCTGAAAACAACGTCAGTCCGGGTTAGTTTAGCTCAAATCATGCAAGAATGAGGGCAAAACAATAGCAAAAGTGCTTGGAAAAGTAGATACGTTTGAGATGTATCAGCACCCTAAGAGGAGTGTTTGGGGGCTTTGTTATCCTTGCGCATCCTCGACCCATTATACATTAGGCTACTCTTTTACAATCCCGCAAAGATTAGTGATCTTTTTAGTAGCTAAAGTTCACAGCTTATTTTTTATAGTTTTCGAAAATAAGAACGTTGAACCAAAATACAACTCCTATCACTAATAGGCTTGAGCTCTCGACACACAAAATTCCAAACATTACTTGAAACAACACCTCAAAACTATTGCAGGTTACTACTATACTTAATTTAGCAACCTTGATTACCTACTCAAAGTAAGAGACACATATGGTGCAACAAGGCCATCTCTCTAAACAAGATAAACATAAAACGCAAGAGAGTCCTATAATTCTAATTCTCAGCTCTTAGAAATAAATAAACATGCAAAACAAGAGCTAAACATGACTGATATGTCTCAAACGTATCTACTTTTCCAAACACTTTTGCTATTGTTTTGCCCTCATTCTTGCATGATTTGGACGAAACTAACCCGGACTAACGCTGTTTTCAGCAGAGCTGCCTGTATGGTTTGTTTGTGCGCGGGAAAATGGATTTTTAGACGTCCCAGAAAATTCCCAGAAAATTACCTGAAAATCCACGCACCCGAAGGAGCCAGATGCCAGAAGTGGGACCAGAGGGGAGCCATGGGGGCCCCAGGCGCGGCCAGGGGTGGGGCCGCGCCCTCTGGCCGCCTGGGCTGCTCCCCCCTCCTCTGGTGCCCTACCGAGGCTCCTATTTATCCCCGTGACGAGAAAACCCCAGAACATAAGTCGTTTTCCCAATTTCCGTCGCGGAGCCGCCGACACCCTCTGTTCTTCTACGGGAGGGCTAATCTGGAGGCTGATTTGGCCTCCGGAGAGGGGAGATCGTCGCCATCGTCATCACCATCGCCACTCCATCCATCCTGCATGACTTCTCTTCATATGTGTGAGTAATTCCCTGCTGTAGGCAAAGGGGATGGTAGGGATTGGATGAGTTTAATCATGTAATAGTTCGTCAGATTGTTGGGGGCATGTTGCCTATCATCTACTTTGGTGTTTATCATCTTTGCTACAATTTGTTGTTCTTAATGCTTGTCACTTTGGGCCCGAGTGCCATGTTTTCAGATCTGAACCCTATGTGTTTTCATGAATATATTTTTGTTCTAGATCCTATCTATGAGTTGTATGCACCTATTATGGTCCGGAACCGGCGATCCCAAAGGTGACAGCTTGGGACACCAAAGGGGACGGTCCATAACTTGAGGATTCCATGTATCCATTGAGTTTATTTCTTTGTTCCGGTGCTCTTTGAAAGGAGTACCTTAATCTCCATAAGTTCCTTTTGGCCCCGTTCGTAGCGGGATGGTAGGACAAAAGATGTTGTGCAAGTTCTTATTGCAAGCACACACAACTACCTACAGGTTACATGCCTATTGTTTGATATTTGCCTAGATGATCATTGCTTTTCTGTGTGCCTTGCCCTGTGTTAGAATCTATTATATGTTTACTCTCATCCATGCAGCGCCCAACCATCCATCTCCCTAGCCTACAGTGTTTTCATTCCTGCTTGTTGTTAGTTATTACTTTTGTTGTTACTTTTGTTGTTGCTATCATCACTATCATATTACCGTTACCACTTATCTATTGTTGCAAGCAAGTATATTTAAGGTGCGGTTGAATTGACAACTCAACTTTCAAAGCTTATAAATACTCTTTGGCTCCCCGTGTGTCGAATCAATAAATTGGGTTAACTTACCCGCGAAGACTATCTTGACCCCTTACGCCTGTGGGGCATCAAGCATCGTTTTCTGGCGCCGTTGCCGGGGAGCATAGCAATATTGACAAGTCTACTTGAAGTATCCTGCCTACTGCATATCATCCGCTATGGGTAAGAAAGGAGACCCCAAGGTTCCGATCTTACCATCCCGTACAAGAAAAGGTACTTTTCTAAACACTAGCGCTACACTTGATTCACCTTCTGTTATGAGTAAGTTTACTTCACCACCACTACATGATGCTTCTATTGAGTCTGTTACTATATCCGATACTTTTGATGATGCTTCCACTACTCTTGATGATGCTACTTTTCTTGGTCACCATATTGAAACTCAGACTGCTAAGGCTGCAGCAAAATCCAAGACCAAGACCCCTGCTACCTATATTCCTACCTGCGAAACCTTTGGTTACCCGAGCTTAGATGAACTCAGGGAGAGAATCCTTAATGATGATTATGTTACTCTTGATGATGATTTTTGCAGGGAACTCAAAGAGTGTGTCGACTCTGACCCTGGTGCTGTTAAAGAGTTGCTCAAAAGGCACGCCATGAAGAACAAAGTTATTCCTGATCCTCAATTTTCCACATCTCCTATATGCATCACTGATCCTGATTATAATTTCTCTGTTGATCTTTCACTTATATCTACAATCGAGGCTGACCCCTTTTATGGCAGAGAAAATGATGATGCTATAGCACACTTGACCAAACTCGCTGAGTTGAGCGACCTATTCACTACTGATGAGAAGATACAAAACTTCTATGTGGCCAAGCTTTTCACTTTTTCTTTGAAGGGAGACGCTAAATCATGGTACGATGCATTACCCTATGGTTCCGTTAAAAGTCCTCAGGACTTAGTCAAAAAAATTGTTGATAAGTATTTCCCAGCTCATCTGCAACATGCTGCTTTGCAAAGAATCTATAACTTTAAACAATTGCAGGATGAGCAACTACCTAAATCTTGGGGGAGGTTTTGTGATTTACTTAAGGTTATGCCGGGACATGGAATCCCCAAGAATGAACTGCTTGATATATTTTATGCTGGTTTAACCGATGAATCCAGAACCTATCTGGATAGTTGTGCTAGTTGTGTTTTCAGGGAAAGAACCCCGGACGATGCAGAAGAATTAATGTGCAAAATTGCCAAGAACTATGAAGACTGGTCCGTTCCTGAACCACTTCTACCACCGAAAAAGAGGGGCATGCTTGTTCTGAACCCCGAAGATATGCAAGAAGCAAAGAAGTCTATAAAGGAGAAAGGTATTAAAGCCGAAGACGTGAAGAATTTACCGCCTATTGAGAAGTTGTGTGAGCCTACTACTCACCCTCCCTTGGTAGAGGTACACTCTCTATTAGACTTTACTGAAAGTGACATCCCTAAAGGTAAGCCTCCCGACCAATGTTTAGATGAGCTTGATAATTTTGTTGTTAAGCAAGACCATTTTAATAGGAAGTTACAAAGTCAATTGCATGATAATTCTCTTGCTATCAAAAGTTTATGTGATGTTCTAGAAAGAACAATTAATGATGTTAAATGTCTTGTTAAGCATTTTCATATGGTTCAAACTCATCTTGAACAAATTTCTAATGTGCAAAAAGATTTGCTTGCTAATAATGCCAAACAGAACATACAAGCTTATGGAATCAAAACTAGGGGTGGAACACACACCCAGGACCCACTCTATCCTGAGGGGCATCCAAAGAGGATCGAGCAAGATTCTCAAGTACAAGAAGAAGACGAGACTGTTAGCTCTCCGAAGAAAAAGAAGAAGAAGAAGAAGAAACACAAGGAGGCTGACAATCCCGATGATCCTATTACAAGTGAAAAGCCAGTTGTTGATCCTAACAGCATACCTACCTCCGATGCTGAAACAGAAGACGGTGCCGAGTCTGAAGAAAAAGACGCGGAGAAGGATGATTCTCCCCAGGAAAGAGAAGAAGAAGCACCCGATAAACCCAAAAGGTACTCAAAAGAAGACTTCATCGCAAGGAGACATGGGAAGGAAAGAGAACCATGGATACAGAAACCCATGCCCTTTCCAGGTAAATCCCTCAAATCTAAAGAAGAAGAGCATTATAATAAATTTTGTGAATGGATGAAACCTCTTTTTCTTCAAATTCCTTTGACTGATGCTATTAAGTTACCTCCTTATTTGAAATATATGAAAGATATTGTTACTAATAAAAGAAAAGTTCCTAAGGAGGCAATATCTACTATGCTTGCTAACTACTCTTTAAGTGGCAAGATCCCTAAGAAGCTCGGCGATCCAGGTATACCCACCATTCCTTGCTCCATAAAAAATAATTACGTCAGAACTGCTTTATGTGATCTTGGTGCAGGAGTGAGTGTTATGCCCTTCTCTCTTTACAAAAGGCTTTGTTTAGAGAAACTAATCCCTACAGATATCTCCCTTCAGATGGCTGACAAGTCAACAGCTGTCCCAATAGGTATTTGTGAGGATGTACCCGTTGAAGTTGCTAACTGTTTGATCCTTACAGATTTTGTTGTGCTTGACATGCCCGAGGATGGGAGCATGTCCATTATCCTTGGTAGACCTTTTCTTAACACCGCAGGTGCTATCATTGATTGCAATAAAGGAAAGGTCACCTTCAACGTTGATGATAAAGAACACACGGTGTACTTTCCAAAGAAGATCGACAAGAGGCATGGCCTTAACTCTATAGAGAATATCGAGACCGTGAAGATTGGAGAATGGGACTGTCCACTACATGTGCACCACAAATACAAAACCATTATGGTTGGGACAATGTCCATTAAAGTGAAGGTGCAATGATCACTTAATAAGAGGGGAGACTTTTTGTTCTATATATCGCCGGTTTGTTGGTAAGACTTGATCAACCTTGCTAGTGAGCTTGTTTTATATAGGTAAAAATTTAAGCTTGTTATGTTTTCATTTGCTTTAGCTTTCATTCTCTTTGATGTACCAAGTTTTTATGTTTTTGAAGCTTCACAATACCAATCACTGCTTTAAGTTTTTAGAAAGTTTTGCGGCTTTTTGAACTCCGAGAAATTTTCAACAGTGAAGTTTTCAAAAAAATTCCAGAAAAATAAAAATAAAAATTTCCATGCCGGGAGTGACCCAGAGGCACCTGGGGCTGACCAGGGGGGGCCACCAGTGGCCCAGGCGGCCAGCTGGCGCGGCCTGCCCCCTGGCCGCGCCCACAGGGCGTCTGGGGCCCACAGGGCAGCCAGCCAGGTATGTCTTCTTCCTCCTCCTTCCTCTCTCTCCAAAAACACGAGTTCTGCTCCAGTTCTTGCGTTCTTGCTGTTCTTGGAGGTGATTTTTGATCTCTCTCTACAGCCCACCATTCGAGCTGAAATTTTGAGAAAATACTCCCTGTTATGTAACTCCTCCACTCCTCCAAATAGATTTTTGGTTGGTGGCTTCATTTGTGAGTATTTAGTAGTTCTTGGTGCTGTTTATATGAGCTTGCATGCATGTGTAGAATTTTGTTTTCCAAGTTTTGATGCAAGTTTATGCCTTAGGTAAGTGAGTTGAGTAGTTTTCCTTAACTCACTTTGTTTAAATCATTGTTTTTGTAATTTGTCAAAAATTTCAGAAATGAGTTTGCTAGGAAGAGCAAAGGGGTGGCTTGGAAAGAAAAGGCCTGAGCGCTCCGATCGAGTTACGAGAGCTTCAGCTTCACCCTCGACTGCTAGGGTGAGCTACAACGAGGATCATGTGCCCTTAGAGTTGTTGGAGGACACAAATCAAGCACGTGCAATGACTTTCCCGTGCGATGAATTCCTTGAAGCCGCAGGAATCAGGGAGGATTTTTATAATCTTTGTGCTAATGCAGGTTTGACGCGGCTCGCAACGTGCCGTGTTACCCAGTATCAAAAACTCACCTCCTGTTTCATTAACAGTTTTAGATATAACCTTGATGCTGGTTCTGTTGAGTTTAAAATTTACAATGATCTTTTGACCATGCCTTTGGAAAGGTTTTGTGAAATAATAGGTGTGCCGAACGTGGGACAGACTGCGAAGATGAGCTCTCAGCCCTCCGAGCTGAGAACCGTCTTCAACTCGCTCTGTAGCATGGATACGAGGGATATTCATCGGTCAAAGATCTCCAGCATCTTATTTCCACACCTCAGGTATTTTGCGTATTATATTGCTAGAGGGGTGTTAGCTCGTGACAACACGGGCAACATATCTGCGCCGGATATTGCTATCCTGGCAACCGCCCTTTCGGGGAGGTTTGATTATAATGTGGGTGCCTTAATTGCTCGACGCCTTGCTATGAACGGTAACAAGGGAGACTTATTTGGTGGCGTTTACGCCACACTTTTCCTAGAGTCTCTTAATGGCACCCCACACCCCGACACCCCGATGATAAGCCTTTTACTTATTTAAGTTTTGATCTTGCTGCTATGAAAAGGCATAAGTTTGTTACCATGACTTCCGAGTTTGGTAACCTTGATTATATCTTACGTTTCAGAGCTACCACGGAACGCAAGATCCGTCTACCTGCACCTCTTTTGTTTGATTTTTCTCGCAGGAACGGATGGTCCTTTGATGTTATCCAGTTCGATGAGTTCGTGGTCCAGCATCAGTTTCATAACCCCATGGAGGGGGTTGTGTCCGACGAGGAGGAGCATGGTGAGTTCCCACCTTTCTAGGGAGAGACCGTCACCCAGTTCGGTGAAGGGTCTTCTTCTGCTTGGAGCGCGGATCCTTCTTCGTGGGAGGATCCGAGGACTTTGGTGTACGCGCCGGAAGCCTCATACGATCCTTGGACTCACCCGTACTACCCTGGAGCAGGAGGCTCCTGGGGACATTAGCCGCTACCGACTTAGGCCAAAAGCCTAAGCTTGGGGGAGTACGTGCCCTTCTCACTTTTCCATTGTATTATCCATTTTATTCGCTTTGATCCTTTCGAATCTTTTGTCCGTTTTTCTTTCTTTCTTTCTTTGCAAAAACAACAAAAAGATTTTCTCTTTTTTTTTTCTTTTAACCTTTGAAAACCCCAAAAAGATTTCCTTTCTCTCTTTAGTTTGCTTTGTTTTCAGAGATCAGCTCGAGTCCGTGATGGTATTTCATTATATTTCCTACGTTCGATCGTGCAAGTGACGAGGCAGTAATGACGAAGATCGACGAAAGGGAAGCAACAAGGAAAACCGGTATGAACTCTTCTTGTTTCTACTTTGGTACATATGCCTGTACTTATGATCTAGAGACCAGCTTGTAGCGACATAGTGCTATGTTTACAATGCTTTCCCAGTGTTCATGCTTTCCTTGTGGCTAGTCTCAAATAGCTAGAGTGCATAATGTGTTGTTGAAATGATTTACATGCATTGCATTGTTCATGGTTTGGCATACTGGAGTGGTATTTCCCTTCGGAGAATTTTTGGATTGACTTGGCACATGTTCACACATGCTTATGACTAAAAAGTCTACTTTTTCCTTGATGATCTTTTTGTTTCAGAATAGTTATATCACTTTCATGCCCGATTCAATGTTGCTTTGTCGCTCTGCATGATTATGACAGTTATTGCTCTCTAGTTGGTCGCTTCCCAGTCTTTTGCTAGCCTTCGCTCGCACGAAGCGGAATTCTGCTTGTGCCTCCAAACTCCTTTTCAAACCCAGTTGTTCCATTTGAGTCCACCATACCTACCTATATGTGGTATTTACCGGCCACTCCTAACTTAGACTTTCTTGTGCCATCTCGAAATTTATGCAAAAGTTTCCCTTTTGTAACCGTACAAGCTCATGGTGCGGTGAGGGGAAATCAGTATCTTTCATGCCAAAAATATTTTGACGGAAGTTTTAACTAGTCAAAACAGAAAAAGGAAAAAAAATATGAGAGTTACACCTCCTCCATACTTGATGATGGAGTGAAATGGACCAAATGCTGCTTACGATAGGTGGAACGATACCCTCCTTCCATCCTTGAGGCAAAATAAAAGGTTCCATAGACCATCGAAGATTTATGGATAAGGGAATATGTGTAAGCAAAAAGCATTATATATGGTTGGCATGGGAGATATTGAGAGACCTTTACCGTTCACCGTTGACTGGAAAGATGCACTTCTCAAAAATATTTTATCTCCGTTTTCAAAACCAAGAGCTCTGGCACATGTTTAGTCTTTGCTTCCTTTCACGGGTTTTCAACCTTGCCATCAAAAGCCACGCTTCGAGAGTCTCCCCTTCTTTCTTCAAAGCACCAACTATGAGAGCATAATTGTCATTCTTAGTGTAACATGCATTGTCCCAAAGTATTACATTGTCTTCTGTTTGCTTGTGTTATTGCTAGTCCGAAATACTGAGTTCTAGTCACCTTTAAAACTCCGGAGGAGTTTCTGCATTTATGTTTTGCTTCACTCATGGAGGCTAGCGAAATGCCACTCAAGTATGTTCAAGCTATGTGCATTGTGATCCTGTTTTGATTTTCAGTAGCCTATTATTTACTTTTAGTTGTTTGTGACTGATCACATGAAAGAGAATTTCTTCGTGCATTGTCCTTGTAGCATTGTTTCAATACTTGCTAAACTCTTTTCGTAGTACATGCTTATATACATCTGTTGAAGCAAAAGAGTTTGTCAAAGTTTTCTTTGTCGCATCCAGTTCGTTGAACTGAATTGCTTGAGGACAAGCAATATGCTAAGCTTGGGGGAGTTGATACGTCTCAAACGTATCTACTTTTCCAAACACTTTTGCTATTGTTTTGCCCTCATTCTTGCATGATTTGGACGAAACTAACCCGGACTAACGCTGTTTTCAGCAGAGCTGCCTGTATGGTTTATTTGTGCGCGGGAAAATGGATTTTTAGACGTCCCAGAAAATTCCCAGAAAATTACCTGAAAATCCATGCACCTGAAGGAGCCAGATGCCAGAAGTGGGACCAGAGGGGAGCCCTGGGGGCCCCAGGCGCCCCCCTGGCGCGGCCAGGGGTGGGGCCGCGCCCTCTGGCCGCCTGGGCTGCTCCCCCCTCCTCTGGTGCCCTACCGAGGCTCCTATTTATCCCCGTGACGAGAAAACCCCAGAACAGAAGTCGTTTTCCCAGTTTCCGTCGCGGAGCCACCGCCACCCTCTGTTCTCTTCGGGAGGGCTAATCTGGAGGCTGATTTGGCCTCCGAAGAGGGGAGATCGTCGCCATCGTCATCACCATCGCCACTCCATCCATCCTTCATGACTTATCTTCATATGTGTGAGTAATTCCCTGCTGTAGGCAAAGGGGATGGTAGGGATTGGATGAGTTTAATCATGTAATAGTTCGTCAGATTGTTGGGGGCATATTGCCTATCATCTACTTTGGTGTTTATCATCTTTGCTACAATTCGTTGTTCTTAGTGCTTGTCACTTTGGGCCCGAGTGCCATGTGTTTCAGATCTGAACCCTATGTGTTTTCATGAATATATTTGTGTTCTAGATCCTATCTATGAGTTGTATGCACCTATTATGGTCCGGAACCGGCGATCCCAAAGGTGACAGCTTGGGACACCAAAGGGGACGGTCCATAATTTGAGGATTCCATGTATCCATTGAGTTTATTGCTTTGTTTAGGTGCTCTTTGACAGGAGTACCTTAATCTCCATAAGTTCCTTTTGGCCCCGTTCATAGCGGGATGGTAGGACAAAAGATGTTGTGCAAGTTCTTATTGCAAGCACGCACAACTACCTACGGGTTACATGCCTATTGTTTGATATTTGCCTAGATGATCATTGCTTTTCTGTGTGCCTTGCCCCGTGTTAGAATCTATTATATGTTTACTCTCATCCATGCAGCGCCCAACCATCCATATCCCTAGCCTACAGTGTTTTCATTCCTGCTTGTTGTTAGTTATTACTTTTGTTGTTACTTTTGTTGTTGCTATCATCACTATCATATTACCATTACCACTTATCTATTGTTGCAAGGAAGTATATTTCAGGTGCGGTTGAATTGACAACTCAACTGTCAAAGCTTATAAATACTCTTTGGCTCCCCGTGTGTCGAGTCAATAAATTGGGTTAACTTACCCGCGAAGACTATCTCGATCCCTTACGCTTGTGGGGCATCAATGGCATCAAGCTAGTAATAAAGAATGAACACTCAGAAAGATAGAAGTGAAAACTATGAGCATTCTACGTAAAAGTGGAGTGTGTTTCTCTCCCAAACAAGGTATGCTAGGATCCAACTTGTTATGACAAGCAAACAAAACAAAACTAAACTAAACCAAACTGAAAAGTAAAGAAAAAGACACTCCAAGCAAAGAACATAACATGTGAAGCAATAAAAATATAGTGTGGAGAAGGACGAACTGATAATTGTTGATGAAGAACGGGATGCACGGGGGCATCCTCGGGCTTAGACGCTTGAGTCTCCTTATTTCTTGGGGGTACCGGGGACATCCCCAAGCTTAAGATTTTGGCACTCTTGAATCTTCTTTCATCATCTCCCTTCGCACATTTGAAAACTTCCTTCACACGAAACTTATCATAAACTGATTAGAGCGGTTAGTGCCAATAATAAATAAATTTCACTTGAGTACTGTTGAAACACTCAATTTAAACAATAGGTAGTGTTCCCCAACTTTTTTTGAAATTTCTTGCAAAGAAAAACCAAGAACAAAGTGTCCATAAGAAAAGAATGAAAATCAGGACAGAAATCTGGGAAAACATAACAACAGGTGGAACTTAATTTATTCGGGGCACTTCTGTAGCTCAAATAAAAAAATCAAAACTGGTGAAAGTTTCCCAATTGTACGGTATCACCCGACATACTTCGCAAGTCATGCCATGGGTAGCCCTGTGTCCTCCAGACACCTGCCATCGCATGGCAACCACCGTCGTGGCAAATAAACTTGTCCCAAACGGGGACAGAGCTCAAATATAACCAAACTAGCTTTCAAGACTATCGCCGCTTACCGGGCCAGGGTAACTGCGCGCACATAGCCTCCCCTCCTTGGTGATACGAATAAAAGAGCACACTGATAGACCGAGCCAAGGCCTTCCAATATAGGCAAGTGTGGTTGCATTGGTAAGTTCAGTTCGGTGGCACCTGATCAACTTGACACAAAGCATGTACTCTAATTCATAATCAAGTATCAGGTGCAACATGACAATCTAAGTCCAAGTCATAGCAATGCATGCAGAACAATCCAAGGTACGGTTACGCTTATATCATGATCCTCAACATCTACGATGATTAACTTATCAATATCAAAATGATCAAGATATGATTATGCAACATAGCAAGATCATAGGAATATGAGGGATATGATGTAAACAAGCATGACATGGAGATGGCATGAACATAATGATTCAAAGCATATCAAGCAAGGTTATCATTTTTATCAGAAACGCTACGGCAGTATGCAAAACCACGTCAAAGCTTTACAAAGGTGCAAAGGGGGTTGTGGCTTGCCTTTCACCAAGGGAGTATGAAATACTCTTGGTCTTCAATATAACTCAAGCCATGAAAATATATTTTCAAAATGCAACGGAAAATGTCACATAAAGGTTTCTCTTTGATCAGCAAAATTCAACAGAGAAACATAGCATGAAAACTATACCAAATTAAAGAGGAGGTCAATAGAAAACCAATGCAAAAAAGAATCATCTCATTTGGACTTGTATAATAAAAGTTATAGGTGGTCAAAGATGGGTCAAAATAAATGATTTAAAATGGATTTAAAGCATTTTTTTGGATTTCCCAGAGGGGGTGACGTCGATGGCGTAAACTAGGAATACGCCTTCACTAGAAAAACGGTTCGGGTGGGGGTGAGGCTGACTGGTGGGGCCCTTTGGTCAGTTTCGAAGGGGGACAGGTGAGGGCAGTGGACGTGATGCTCACCGGCGGCGAAGCTCCGGCGAGGGGGCACGGCGAGGTGCGGGATGTGCGCAGATGGATCGGGAGCACAATGAGGCGTCTCCCTGTACCCATGGCACCTCAAACGGTGACCGGACGGTGAGGGGGGTCGTCTCGGCGGAGGCCAGGTCACGGGCTCCCGCGAGGTCACCGATTCCGGCACCAATCCTTGCGGGCGGTCAAGGGGAGTCTAGCGGTGGTCTCGGCTTGGCAAGGGGGGCTCTGGAGCAAACGGGAGACTGCTGCACCCGCGCGGCGGCGTGCTCGCCGAAGGCGGGGAAGACGAGCTCCCGCGGCTCGATTGCAAGTGCTAGGGGGAAATTGGGAGGTTGGCGGTGCTGGTGGTGAAGTGTAGCGAGCCCGGGGCATGGTTTAAATAGAGGGGCCGCGATGCTAGGGCTCGGACGCCGCCGAGAGGAAGAGGAAGACGCCGGCGAGATGCTGGGGAAAAGGTGGCGCACTCGAGAGGATTCAGGAGGTTCCCGGAGGTGACTAGAGCGAGCACGGAGCGCACATGGAGCAGAGGGGAAGGCCGAGGTGAAAGGGACAGGTCAATGGCCACTGTGGCCGCGGGTTGTGCTTGACGGCGAGCTGCGGTCGGGATTCCGGCGAGGGCCAGAGGGGAAAGGTGGTGTGCATGCTTGAAAAAGGCGTGCAACGCGGGTGGACGAGCAGAAGGCGACATGGGCGCGGTGCAAAGGGATGGGGATGTGTCGGGTGGCCTCGGGGCACGACGAGAGCACGCCGAGTGCACGCCATATGCGTGGCCACCACGACACTTGTTCCAAGGGGTGGGTTCCTTCGTGTACAAGGGTGTCTAGTAGCTTACCCACTCATGTCTAGACACTGTGGTGCATGTGTATGGTCAAGGGGAGCTGTGGTGTGGTCTTTGCTTCACTGCAAAGTTTGTAGGAACAAACTTGGGGAAGAGACAATGGTCAAAGGGTGAACAGTGGGAGTATGTGGTGTTGTCACAGGGCTTTGGGGGTGGAGGGACTAGCTCTCTGCAAAGTTTGAGCCCAAATGGCCAAAGGAATTGTGTACTTCCTTTGTAAGTGCCTAAATGGACCAGAAACTTGGTGTTGAAGCTAGCATCTCCATGGCTTGATGGAATTGGCTCAAATTTGGTGTAGGGTAGTAATTTGGGGGTGTGCATAGGTGTGCAGAGTTTCAAGGCTAGGGTAAAAGGCTAGCTAGTACTTGTTTCACAAGGTGCTCCGCTGGTCAGAATCTTGATCTTGGTGATCCCCTCACATAGGTGGTTGGTTTTGGCTAAAACTTGGTTTAGGAGGGTCATTTGGGTGTGGGCTTATGTGCAAAAAGCTTCAAGGCAAATGGGTTCCCCTATCATGCACTTGCTTCACAATGCCCCCTTGCTGCATACCAACTTTGGGAATTTTGGTATGGAGTTTGGCTTGTCCCCTAAGGCTGAAACTTAGCATAGGCTCTTAATATGATCACAAGAGTATGCACAAAAAGTTTCACCAGCAATGGATAAGGATAAATGACACTCCCTAAAGTGTCATTCTGCCCCTACAGACAAATGAATTTCTCTTGAGGAAAATTCCACTTGTGCCATGCAAAGTTATTGGAGATTTTGGTTAGATATGGTGTCAAGGCTATGTGGTAATTATTTGGGGATTTATGGAGCAATATAAATAGGGGTTGCTTCACAATCCTCAGATAGATGGGAATATTCCTTTTATTGGAAAAGAAATGCTTGGCATCAATAAAAATGTGGCTTGGATGGGTGGGATCAAGGGATGGTCCTTGTAAATGTCTAGGGAATCATGGGCTACTTGAGCAAGGAAAGAAAATATGCTCAAGTTCTAAGTCCAAAGAGTTGCTCAAAATCCAATCAAATGGAAAATCCAGAAATAAGTCAGAAAAGTTTTTGGAAAAAAAAGTTCCAAAATCTAGGGTGTCACAGCTGCTGCGTCGGCCACTGCTTCACCGCGCCTTCAAGGTGTTCGACACTTTTCCCACAAGGTATAATGGACAGTGGGGATGCGTATTTTTTCGAGAATTTTCTTTGTTTGTCGGATGATTCATCTGATGATGAGGATTTGGTGATGGCAACTTTGATCGTACACAACCACATTGAAAACCTGCAGCCAATGTTTATAGGGTCGATTGTAGGACATGAACCCGCTTTGAATCGCGACCGAGAGACTGGCCACACCCTTTTGTATGATGATTACTTTAGGGTGCCAAAACCATTGTTCAATGCCAGACATTTTCGCCGTCGATTTAGGATGGCTAGGTATGTGTTCAATCGCATTAGGCAGGGAGTGGTAGAATATGATGACTACTTCAGATGCAACACAGATGCACTAGGCAACATTGGTTTTTCTTCTTATCAGAAGTGCACTGCTGCCATTCGAATGCTTGCATACATAGTTCCTGGTGATCTCATAGATGAGTATGTTTGGATGAGTGAATCCACATGCCTTGCATCACTTTACAAGTTTTGCAAGGGTGTGGTAGCAGTGTTCGGGCCGGAGTACTTGAGGGAACCAAATGAGGCCGATACTGCCCGATTGTTAGCAATCAATGCGGGGAGAGGATATTCGGGAATGCTTGGCGGCATAGATTGCATGCATTGAGAGTAGAAGAACTGTCCATTTGCTTGGCAGGGACAATACAAAGGTCATGTGAAAGCTTGCACGGTCATACTTGAGGCGGTGACATCTCAGGATCTCTGGATATGACATTCTTTTCTCGACATGGCTCGTTCTCATAATGACATCAATGTGCTTCAGAGATCTCCAGTGCTTGCTAGACTAGCTGAAGGCCATAGCCCCGAGGTTAACTTTGATGTCAATGGCCATCAGTACACCAAAGGATACTACCTTGCAGATGGATCTATCCTCAGTGGTCAACCCTTGTGAAGACAATCTCAAACCCCCAAGGAGAGAAAAGGGCTAGGTTTGCTCAAGCACAAGAGAGCGCAAGAAAGGATGTGGAGCGTGCATTTGGTGTGCTTCAGTCTCGTTGAGCTATTGTTCGGCATCCTTCTAGAACATGGAGTTCAAAGAAGATGTAGGAGGTGATGACTGCTTGTGTAATCATGCACAATATGATCATAAAGGATGAGCGTCCAGATGATATCGGTTTTCAGGACTTCCAGTACAGAGGTACAAATGTTGTGCCTCAGCGTGTACCTACTACGTGCACAGTTCAACCAGTTTCATGCCGAGATGCGAGATTATCAGACACATGTTCAACTCCAGGATGATTTGGTTGAGCCCATGCGAAGACACGTTGGCAACCAGTAGATGTATCAACTTTTATTAATTTTAATTTGATTGTAATAATAAAAGTACGTTATTTGAGACTATATTTATTTGGGCTTGTAAAACTATTTATTTCCTGTATTGAACTTGTTATTTGAGACAATATTTGATGAAATATTTGATGAATTGTGTATATTTGAGCGCCGACGCGCGAACAATGCCAAAATGCATCGACGCGTTGGCCAAAGCGACCACAAAAGCGCAAATGGGCGTGGACAGCGACGCTCTATCCGACGTAAACAGACTAAATCCGAACAAAACGCGCGTCCGTTTGCGTCGGCGCGTTGGAGTTGTCCTTAAAATAGAGATATTCAGATTTCTTAGAGCAGAGATATTTAGATTTATTAGTCACTAATCAACCACAAAGGTGGCCACATGGGCCGGCCCGACACGACCCGGCAGCTAAAGCGAGACAGGCAGGCACGGCTCGGCTCACTATGGCACGCTACCTTCACGGGTCGTGCCGGTACACGTGCCCATCGTCCAGGCCCAGGCATGGCCCTTGCCGAACCACGTGCCAGGCACAACCCGCTAAGAATCATGCTAGGATGGCACGTGCAGGGCCAAAAAACCGTGCTAACGGGCTGGGCCTTTAGGACCGGCCCATGTGACCAGCTTTGGTCGGCTTCATCATAAGTTTCATACGGGAGTTAAATATGATAAATTCCAGGGGTTCTGAAACGGCCATAGCAAGAGGCGGACCGAGCCGCCCAGGTATGGTTGTGGGGAGAGCGAACAGCGCTAGCTGGATCCCGCCTATTCCTTCAGCTGTGATGATCAAGGTTGACGGTGGTATGTCGGGTGACGGAACTACTGGTGCGGCTGCGGCGGTCTGCAGAGACCGGAATGGTGTGTATCTTGGCTCGTCAGCACTAGTTATCAAGGGGATGAAGAACTCTACCACGCTTGAAGCAATTGCTATCCGGGAAGGGCAAGCTCTCGCAGAAGACCTTGGCCTTAACAACATCATGATTTCTACAGATTACAAGTCTTTGATTGCTGATATAGCGGAGGGTAAAGGTGGCCACCATAGCATTATCATCAAGGAGATTAAGCTTAGACACCAGAATTTCATTGCTTGTATTTTTATGTTTGAAGGTAGAACCTCAAATGTGGATGCCCATAACTTAGCAAAATTCTCTGCTGGCTTATCTCATGGGCGCCACTTGTGGCTGGTTAATCCCCATGACTCACTCTGTATTTCTCATGTTGTGAATCAATAAAGCAGCGTGTGTGAGGGCAAACTGGTAAACTTACCCCTCCTGGCCTCCCGTGCTCACTCAATTTCAATTTCAAACGCAGCCGTCGCCAGCGCCCCCTGCTCCAAACCTACCACCCACAACAGCGCCGCAGGCCGCAGCCAATCCCCCGAAACCTGCCTGCCGCCGCCGCCGCCGCCGCTGCATCCGCCGCCATGGGAAGGCTGGGCGACAAGTCCGACTATGAGAGCATCCGCGAGGCCCGCATCTCCGAGAACATGGTACGCGCAAGCATCCATCGATCCCCCCAATCTCGAAATTTCCTCCAGATTCACCATTTCCCTCAGCCATGACCCGCCTAATTTTGGAACCCGGGCACCCCTGCAGGCCCGGATGGAGTTGCTCGGCTTGCGCCGCTGCGCCGGGGAGCTTAGCGCCGTCGCCTCCAGCCCCTCCCGCCGCGCCCGGAGCGTCACCCCGAGGAAGACCCCGAAGCCGCCGCGGGTCCTCACCCCGCTCCGCCGCTCGGGCCGCCTGATCGCCGCCGCGACGCCGCCCGGATCCGGGTCAGGCGTCCGCCGCTCCTCCCGGCTGAATGGGGACTCCGTGCAGCACAAGGCGCTGCCCTACAGAGGTCTGCCCCTTCTCTTGCCTCCTTTCCCATGGTCCTGCTCTGCGGGCTGGCACTGAACGAGGCGGGAAATGGGTTTCTCTTGTCGTCCCGTAGGAGCGGAGGCCGAGGAAGAGGACGACCAGGAGAACACCCCTGTGTACATCGACAAGGAGAGGCTGCGGGTGCTGCAGGAGAGGCGCTGCGACAGCAAGGGGAGGGGCGCCGTGTACGACCCCGTTCTTGGGATCTGCTGCCATTTCTGCAGGTACATTCGCATCACTCAGCCAGCACGCCTCACTTCTTGCTGCTCCTAATTGTGGACTTACTAGTTCACTAAATATAGTTGCCGTCGTGTGGTCATAGGCAGAAGAAGCTCTGCGGCGAGGAGGGCTGTAAGCGCTGTGGGGAAGGAGACTTTGAGCAGCAATGCATAGGTACAAGAAGCTAAAAATCCTTTTTTTCCATTTGTATGCAACAGCATCTAGTCCAGCATAGCAAATTCACATTGATTTGATTGATTTGCGTTCTCTGATGACAGGGAAGACGGAGTGCTCCTCCTGCCATTCTTCGAATGGGATACTCTGCCGTGCTTGCCTTAAAGTTAGGTACGGTGAAGGTAAGTTCAATGGCATCCATTGTTCTTGGTGGATAATAATATTTGTAAGATTACTGAATTTTGAGATGTGGTGGCAGAGATGGAAGAGGTCAGGAAGAACAAGAAGTGGATGTGCCCTCACTGCGTCGAGGAGAAGGGCACCAAGAAATTCTGGATATGCAACAGGTGAGTGAACTTGCAAGCTTGCTCTTTGGTTCTAGCACTCACGAATCGAAATGGGTAGATGGAATTGTCAAGATTTGAAGATCTTGCGTCGAAAGGGTGTTTGTAACTGTGCGTATGACCATATGTATGCTCTCTTGCACACTCAGTTTGTCTGTTTGTCATGAAAAATGATGCAGCTCCTTCTGCTTGAAGAAAAGGAAGATAGCACCAACGGGGATCGCCATATACCAAGGTAATTCTGGTGGTTCCAAGGTTCAACTTCAGCACAATGTTCTTGCTCATTTTACCCATAGGTGATCTGACCTGATTTTCACTTCATTCACCATTGCAACAGCGCGTGAGCAAGGATATGAGTCGGTCGCTCACCTTCTTATGGACCAGCTGAAGAGCCGTGGAGCATTCTGATAACGACGCACGATTGCCTGGAGTTTCCCCACTTGCTCACTTCTTCAGTGATTTCAGTCTTCAGTGATTTCAGGGAGGATTGATGCTTGCTCTGGATCTTTGTTTTGTTGACGGTTTAGATGTTAGACCAGCCACTAGGCTCTGTTGCTGAAGAATGTGGAGCTACCAAAACCTTCTCCCAGGTGTTCCCAGGAGTGACCTTGGCTGAAGATGGAATAAAGGATTCTGTGTCTCTCAAATGTAGTGGATGAGCTTGTTATCTATGTATGTTCTCTGTTGCTTGCGTACATGACCTGTAAAACGTCAGTTATGTGCACTTGTGCTGTAGAATCGAATGCTTTGGGTCTCATTGGTGCTTGCTTCAGTCAAGGAAAAAGAAGTAATGTCCTCCTAAAATTGACAGGCGTAAACTTTCGCAATATTAGTCTGTTATATTCCTCCATTCAGAAACATAAGATGTTTTGGTTATCTAAATTAGCTTGCCAAAATGTCATATATCAGGGAACAGAGGGAGTACTATTTTGCATTACACAATCGAGTGTCAAAGTTGCTGAAGATACTGTAATAAGAGTACATTCACATAAAGTTGCATACCTTGTATTACTCCAGAGAGACACACCTCACTCGAGCCCTATGCTAACACCTCCACACTTGATTTTCCAGTATGAAAAGCACACGCCGTGTGCACTCGGATAACACACTTTGCTCATTGTTGATCGCATTCGCAGAGAAGGAACCTGAGTATCTGGATCAGTACAATGTTTCCTTATACACATATTTGTGTGATGAGGTTTTACCGTCCTGAAATGAAGTTCATCATGGAGCCTGTTACAAGTTTTTTTTTTTGAGGGGGTGGAACCTGTTACAAGTTGAAATCAGAAATGCCATTACCTTATTTTCCCCAACAAATGCCAATAGCTAGCTGGGCCGAAAATGCAATGGTCCTAGATTGGGCCTGACCGCTTCTAAATGTGGAAACCGGGCTCTTGCAAGAGAGAGGACTCACCGCCGACCCCTCAAAAATAAAAAAGAGATGCACCTCCGCCTAACCACCGTGGCCGCGACCACTGCACGCCGGCGGTTCTCCGGCCACCGTCCGGACCCGCGGCTCGCCTTTCTTCGGTCCGAGCTTGACGACCTGGACCTTCCCCGCGCACCAGCACAGCAACCACCCCGTGAGCGATGGCAAGTAACCCAAGAGCCAGGAGGGTGCGGCGCTAGCGCGGGGGACAAGCCGGTGGCCGTGGACATCGCCCACCCGTGGCCGGAGTGGGTGGCTCTGATGGAGATCCTCCTACATAAGGGTCACCTCGACCCCTCCGCCTTCTCCGGCACCGGGCAGTCCAAGGATTCGAACCTCATCCGCACCGCCTGCCTCCGCTTCGGGCGCGAGCGCCCGGAGATCATCAGGTGAGGTGGCTGAGCTTGGAAGAATCCTGCTTGCGTGCCTATGTGTCTTCTTGTACTGGTACTGCGTGTCTTGATGCCGTTGTCACTGTCTGGCGCCATTGTGTAGCTGCACGCGAGATGTTTGCTGAAATGTTCCATCAGTTTGTGTTGCCTTCTGCGCTGGGCACTGCAGTGCAGGCAAGGTTGTTGCCCGTGTCCCGGAGGGGGGAAATGTTGGCCTTTGCAGAAATTTGTCTAACAAATGCAATACTGCTGATACGCTGTCCTCAATCTTGGCAGAAAGCTCGACACCGCCGCTACCTAATAGTGTATATATATTTTTTGGGATGATCAGTGCAGACTACTATAGTTATTGACTTATTGTATGAAGTTAAGCAACATGATCTATGCAGACTGCAGGTGCTCAACATGTTCTATGACCGTAGAAAGAAGTGTCAGTCATTATATGCAACTCTAGGGCATTATTTCTGCTTGTATAGCAGCAGTCTTATTGTTGGCCTCACCACTCGCCATGCTGAACTACCAGGGCCCTAAAATGGATGCAGTGCATTAGAATATCCCTGTGTCATGCATATAATGTTGGAACTCTTCTGTTGCAGGTATCTATCAAGATGGGATATTCAGGTCGCTCTGCGTGGTGGGTGCCCCAGCATTGACAGGAAAGTTATAAATTCTGGGAAGCGGTTGCGTGCTCATGTAGGACTTGATGAAGGAGAGGTAAGTGCATGACAATATGTCCAGAGGAATGTCTCTTTTTTTACCTAGTTTTTTCTATTTCAGTTTAGTGTTGAACTTATCAATTTGTACAAATTTTCTGAACCAAGACACTGAAGACACTTAAACTGTTAAACACTGGAAAATATGTGAAAGCTATGTGTGTGCAAACTATCTTACCTCTTAGGCTTAGAGAATTTACGATGTTCTTACTTCCGATAATAATAATGTAACAGTGTCTATTTTAATCTGCTTGCTTATAAAATTCACCATGCAAATCTTAACTACAAATACAAGCTGTGAAGGACTGAAGCAGTTAACAGTTTGCCCTCATCATTAGCATTGCCTTATTCAATCATGTGTATGAGCTTGAGAGACCATGTCATGTGTTATCAATTTAGAATTCAACCTAAAATCTTAAAATATGTTGTGCTGCAAACTAGGAAATACTAGGAGTTATTGACATTCCTTTTCATTTTGGTAACTACTACTCCCTGTGTCCTAAAATAAGTGTCGTAGTTTTTTGTGGGTCTAAATATGGATGTATCTAGACTTAGTTTTACATCTAGATACATCCATATCTAGACAAATTTGCGACACTTATTTTGGGACGGAGGGAGTATTTAACATTAAAGTTAGGATACTTTGCTTTCAACCAATCCATTCCGTATACCTCGGCAAAAGACAATGTTCAGTTTGCTTGCCTTTAACTATGCCTTCTCCTGTGCTGGCCCCTCAATCTGTAGGTTGTAGTTGTAGTACTTTCGCCTACATGTCACAGTTTTGATTCCTTTCTGTGACATAAATTCTATGTAGTATATATAGTATATTTCCCTCATCACCTTATGCTGACAGAGTGACAGGTTTGCAGCCAATGCAATCTAAGGGGAAGTTGTGAGAGAGCATATGTAAGGGCTCGGAAAGAGGAAGTGGGCAGAACTGTGGATGTTATGCGCGTCCTCCTGACTTATGGTCTTGATATCATTACTGGTAATATGGGGAACAAAGCATGCCTAAACAAAACTGTTAAAGAATCCATTAAGAAACTACTGAATGAGGTTGTTGAGCTTGATTCCAAGGGACCTGGCTCCACAACTGATAAATCTGTGCAACGTATGTCAAAAGGTCAATCTGTTGCACCGATGAAGCAGGGTGATTGGAACTGCCCCAAGTATGTCGGGTTTTTTTTAACTTACATCACTTATCCGCATAATTCCATCTATTTTTCTTCAAAAAGAATGACACCACATGTTTATTCCAGATGCAACTTCCTTAACTTTGCAAAGAATATCAAATGTTTGCGCTGTGACGGTGAATTTCAAGAGAGATACCAGTTAATGCATGAGGACCAAGAGCATCTACCCCTCAAAAAAGGTGACTGGATATGCAAAAGGTGAGGAGATGCCAATAACTCCAGTTTATATTTAAGATGGACTGGAGATACTCTCTTGCCTGTACTGACCTTATATTTTCAGGTGCAACTTTTTGAATTTCGCAAAGAATACACGATGCTTGCAGTGTCATGACAAACCAACAAACCGTTTACTCAGTCCAGGAGAATGGGAGTGTGCCTCGTGAGTGGCTATTTCTACGGCATACCATTGTATATTGGATATTTGCTCTGTTTTGTGTCTAATGTCAATGTGAGACAGAACATAGGGAAAATGGTGTTAACAACGTGGCTAACCTTTCTGTATTAATATTTTGCTTTGTATTTTACTATCATAGAATCAACATAATAATAAATGGAGTGATTGATGGCAGGTGTAACTATCTGAACTTCAAGAGGAACGCATTCTGCTTGAAATGTGGTTGGAAAAGACCAAAATCGTTAAACGACCAAGACACCATTGAGCCACACCGTGATCTGGAGCAGAATAAGCAGCCTGCTATCTCATTCGTTCAAGATGGCATCCAACCGACAATGAGAAAGCGGGTTCTGCAAAAGAAGGGCCCACTATCTGATGAAGATTCAGATTTCTGGAGCTCAGAGGAGGAAGATGACGACGACAATGAGAACAGCATGCTCCCAATGCACAAGGACTACAAATTCCTCGACAGTTTCCCCATTGTTGGAGGCAGGACTGCTACTTCCCAAGAACCTCTTGAGAGGGAGAAATGGAAGGAAGAGATGTCTAGGGGAAACCAGGGGAGAGGGGCTACGGAAGAAAGTAGTCGGTCCTCTGTTCATGTTCCCAGAAGCATGGAGATGCTTGAATCAGATGATGACGACGAGGAGATCTCATCATGGTTTTCTGGTGGGAGTAGTAGTAGAAATGTCAAAAGGTCGTAACCAGATAGTGGTAGAAACCTGAAAAAAGTCATAACCAATTACTATTTTTGTAAATTTCATACTATGTAAAATGTACCATTTGTCCAGAGGAACGAAATTCAGTGACAGATTATGGTTCACCCGACATGTTTGCTCCTATATTGTTCTTTTACTAGCAACTTCCGTAAGATGCAGGTGGTCTAAAACGCCAACGATTCCAGAATTTATGGCAAGAGCACAATGAGTGGCATATGGTACATGTTAGGTCATCCGTCAAAGATTTGGCCCTTGATATTTGTTGATTCTCTCTGAGCTCATCACTTGTAGGGTTGTACCAGTGGTCCCGTATAATCCTTTTTTATGGATTACGTATCCGAATGAGAATTATCCAAAATCATGGCGATGTTCGCAGGAATTGATGAATGGCAACGAGCATATCTACCTAGTGATGACCGACCACCAAACCCTTTGAAAACTAAGCAAATGGAGGAGATGCGACCTACACACCTACTATTGCTTGACAAAATGAAATACTACCTAATTTTCTTCCTCTATGTGCTCTTGTATGTTTAAATTTAAGTGACGCTACGTGTCAGCCGACTGATAACAAGAAAGATCGACCGCCTCGCTCACCGTTACATGGAACATCATCTCTCCCCCAATTTAATCCTTCACATAGCGTGCTTCATCAGGCTTCGTGAATCTTTTTTCTCGTACAAGCCACACCTCATCCTGTGGCGCAAATTTTTTCATGTGATCCTTCATAAAAATGTCAACGAGACATGAAAGATCGGCGGCGCCGCTATTCGTAAAGTCGCTAGTTCTGGATACCTAACAGGGGACTTTATCGAGACGAACAAAACCTGACAGTAGGACTATATATGAAAACACCAACAACATATTAGTGACGTGATCTCGCAGTATTTTACAAGTTGGGCCTATCCAACACCATTGTTACCCTAATAATGTGTTCCCCTTGTTGTCGACATCCTTGTTACGTTTAATATATCCATGATCAGAAAAACAAGATCGTCAAACATACATGATTTGTTGAAAGGCTTAACAATGGATTTGTTTGGTGTTCATCATTCGACATGTAAAAATAGGTTTTCCCTTGAATCTCATATTCAGAAACTAACTTTTTTTATGAACTTTTTTTATGATAGAACAATAAACTTAATCGTGAACACAAAAATAAAATAATATTAACAACTTTATTATTACCTCTAGGCGCCATATTTTCAACATCACCTCTCCGCCACCATCTATTGAATCGGTTGATAGAGGAAAGCCTAATCTACGGCCTATGAAGCTTGGAGGGGAGTGTTTTTTTTCCTTTGCCACCTATGTTGCCATTATTTTTTAATAAAGATAGAAAAAACAATAAAAATATATATTTCTATGTAGCTACTTGACTTTTCTTATTGGACATGTTGAAGTTGATCCAAATTCATTCATGAAGTTAAGAGGAAACTTCTGTCGGAGCGGAGCGGAGCGGAGGCCCGTCGCCGGTAGGCTTGGGGGGGGGGGGGGGTGCGCGGGGTAGCCCCCCCCCCCCCCCCCCGCGGTACGGATCAGTGTTGGCCTAGGTCTCTCCTACCGTCTACATAATACCTTGTAAGCCGCCGCACGGGATAGATCATCAAGTTGTAAATTACTTAGCGTTTGTAACACCTCCAAAATAAGGAATAGCCCGCTGGCTGGCGCCCGTGGTTTTTCCCTTCTTCGCGGAAGGGTTTTCCACGTTAAATCTGCGTGTCTCTCTGTGTTGCTTTTCTTTCTTCTTCGTTGCTATTTGCGTGTCGATTCTCTCACAGGACAACACATCCTAGAAAAAATAATCACGACAAGTTTCCCACGGACGGGCTTGAAATTGTGCCGGCTCTGGTTTCGTCCATGCGTGGGTCCCATGGCCACGTACGCCGTTGGTACTTGTGGCCCTCTTCATCGAAGACTCCTTCAAAGCTTCAGACGATACATCGAAAATCGGTACGATTCTTTGGAATTCGAATGGAGATATTATCTTTGTTGCACAAAGTTATATGTTTGGTTATTTGGATGCCCTAGAGAGGAAAATACATGTTATCGTGCAAGGAATGACCCTCACATTTCAATGGTCACACCTTCAAGTCACGGCATAAACACCATAAAACATGTTTGGTTTGTAGATAAAAGTTAAAAAGTTGCCACGTAAGTGACAACCGTTTATAGAAATCGGTTGTCTCGCTATCACGAGTATGGTGTGCCAACATGTCATGCATCGACAATTTTGCCAACCTTTGCCAAAAATGGATAAGCAATTTCTCTTCATTATATCAAACTATTAACCAAACCATATTGTGTCATTGATAGTGGTGGCCGTTCGCTCATGCTGAAAAGTTGAAGTTATTGGATCGAAGGCGATGGGCGATAAGATGACACTTGTCGCCTGCCTCAACGCTTGCTCTTTTCTCGATCGGTGCCCTTTGCGCTATATTGTTTCATGATAAAATTTATTGTTTCTTATTGATTTTCTTCCTATTTCACATATATTAAAATGATTATCTTTCACCCATTTTTTGCTAATTGTCTTCATCTTATAATTAACAAAAAAAGATGAAAAAAAAGAATGGCAGTGACAAGGAAACTGCTTTGCGGGCAGCCAAATTATCCTGGGCAACCCCTATTTATCAGTGATTATCACTAGCAACTTGGGCTCTCCCCCACCCACCCCATTTCGTGCCGCTCCGGCCCCAGCACTGTGCGGGCGTCATATCTAGTGCATCTGGGATAGCTTGTGCATCCGTGTATCCATCGATGAGTAGCCGCTAGATCAACATCCCACGCATGGGATCAGAAGGAACACAATGTTGCAAAAACACGCCCGCACGCTCATAGTTAAATCAACTAATTTACCATTAACCCCCTCAGCCCAAACACACTTATAGCCAAAATCTCTATTTCTCAATCTAAATCCTGGATCCTCCCCTCCAATCGCTCCATGGCGGCGCCTTAGATAAATACTTCGGCGGCAGCCGCGTTTGATCCGTCCGCATCGAACCGCACCACGGCCGTGGTGATCGCTTCGACGGTGGCTGCGCTTGGCCTACCTCCGCGTCCGTCCGTCGTCCGCCTCAAACGGATCCACGGCGTTGTGATCCTTTATACAACGTCGGCGAGATCCACCATGTTTGGCCTAACTCCGCGCCGGCCCACCTTCTTGTCGGGTCGCAATGCCGAGTTGGCCGCCGGTTACAACTAGCGGACAATCGACATCCAGCGGTTGCTCCTCCACGTGATGGCGTCCACCTGCTGCAAGAGAGACTCATGTGGCTGGCAACTAGCATAGCAAACAAGGAGCACGTCTTTGGATTTATTGTTCCAGTTCACTAGTACTTGGCTACATGCAGATTGTAGGTTTTGAGCCAATCCATTTTATTGTTCTCTGTTGAATGTGCGTGTAGCTTCAGAGTTTAGAATTTGAACTGTACATTGCTGCTGAGTATTGTTTTTGAAAGACAAGTGAATATATCATTTTGTGAATGGAAATTTGGAAATAAGCAAATTTCATATTGCCTAGTTCCTGGTGATTTGAGGTGTTTATACATGATGTAATACATCTGATCCAAGGCAACAGTATGTGCTTGGGCATTCCTGGTGATTCTGCATTCCTACATTTCTTGCACCATACTGAAGTTCAGTTCATATCCAGGAGTACTAGTATTTTCAACAGCCGAAACAGGGCAAGTGAGATGAGCATCACGATTTCTAGATGCAGAGGCATATATAGGGTCACCATATGAATTATGGATCACTGCTGATGCATAATGAACACCCATAACAGCACAAGCCGCCATGATGATCGGCTGCGGTGTATCACGTGATGAGGATTTTTCCATCATCCTGTTGATGGGGAGTTCAGAGTTGCATCCCGTGGTGGTCCTCGCTAAGATCGCGAGGGCAGATGGATTCCTCCGTGGTGATTGTCTGTGCGGATGCATACACCGCCGCAGTTGCCGGATAGGTGTGCTTGTCGTTCGGATGTAGGCGGCAGCCGTGATTAGGTATTGGGAGGGAGACGGACAAGGTAGATGGGGTTAATGAAAAAATAGTTGACTTAACTATGAGTGTGCGGGCGTGTTTTTGCAACTTTGTATTGCTTTTGATCCCATGCGTGGGATGTTGATCGGCCGGCTGCGGATTGATGGATACAGGATGCACAAGCTATCCCAGATGCACTAGATATGACGCCCACTGTGCGCGCATCTCTCCTCCTCTTCTTTCCGAAAGGCTTTGCTTCACGCGGGGCTCCGGATATTCCTTGTCCTCGCGGCTCAGCCACCGGGGAATCCAGCGCAGCTCTCAAGAGAGGGGCGGGCGCAAGGGAAGGAGCAGCCCAAGCTGGAGGAGGAATACGGGCTCGCCATGGGCTCCGAGGGATCTGCGCCGGTCGTCGGTGAGTCCCTCTTCTCCCTCTCTCCCTCTCCCCGCTCGCCGTTTCTTTGTCACGATTTGTGCTAACCGCCTCTTGGTACATACAACTCGTGCCGTCGCCGCGGGTTCGGGTGGACGGATCTTCCTAGCCACGAAGTACGGGTTCTTGGGCGGATTTTGGGGGTGGTTCGGGTGACCGGGGAGGAAGCGGGGACGGGGTTTGCTGGATTAGGCTCGGCGTCTGGTGACTGATCTGAGGGGTTGGGATCTGCTGGCCATCCCGAATCCGTTCTGAATGATGCTCTGTGAAATTTGTCTTCGGAGTTCTGGCATCAGCAGTTGCTGTGCCATGTGGGGGCATTCAGTCAAGAAACGCTCGAGCAATCAGCATGGAATCCATCTCGGGGCTGTGGCAAAGATGGAATGCTGCTAGGGTTGTCTGTCAGGTCGACCGACTAGAGGCCGAACCGAGCAGCCGTCTAGAGCGGTCGGTGATGCGATGCGGAATTCAACCCTGATGCTTCACTGGTGCGAAGTTTGGTGAGAAGTTTGGTACTTCATGCCTAACCCAGGAATTTATGAAGTACTCAATTATTGGCAGAGTTTTGGATGGATGGACCAGTATGAATTTAAGGGGACCAGCTGGATTCGTTGGCCGGTCACACTTTACATTGTCTTGCGAATCCTTGCGCGTCGATTATGTTCACATTATGATTAATAATCTTGCGCTGAATTTTTATGGCAACTCCACGGTATCCGAGCCATTTCTACAATCTGTGCACTTGTATTCTTGCATCTCATTGTCTCTATCAAGAACTCCTGTCAATGCTGTGCTGTCTGTTTAAATCACAACCCACTCTCAGGGCATATTTGTATAGAATAATAATGCAATTTTGGATCCCTATGTGTAGCTAAACCAGTGGTTATAGAAATTTAGCATGAAGATGTGTTAATTTTTGTAACCCACCACACTAGTTGTTTGCGACTGGCATGCCATGATCAGCCAAAAGGTAAAGAAGGGTTTGAGAATTTTGAAGCAAATCAAATGAAAAGAGTACTAGAGGGGTCCTACGAGTTATATTGGGTGGTGGGTATATCTGTCTTTTCTCTCCACTTAGAAACATGATTCATTACTTCAAATTCCTAACCAGTCACCAGTGTACCTAAGGCGGCTGGCCCTGCTGATGCCCAGTTGCAAAATCAGTTAAGCTTTGCCTGCTCGTTTGTCCCTTTAATGTCTCTCTCCTAGCACTTTCATCTGTTCCTTTTTAAAAACCCAAAGTGATATTGGGTTGTACCACAAACCACATGGAAACTTAAAACACTGAAGCTTTGCCTGCTCGTTTTCCCCTTTAATTTCTCTCTCTTATCACTTTTTCTTGTTCCTTTAAAATCCCAAACAGAACTTGGGTTGTACCACAAACCACAAGGAAACTCAAAACACTGACAACAACCAATCTAAGAAAGGCATTCATCCTCGAGGACACTCATCCTAAATATGGTGTCTTATTTTGATGTGACCATACACTGCTTCACACAAAGGTGTTGTTGAAAAATAATTACTACTATACAATCAGTTTGTTCCTAACTGGCATTGTCCTTTTCATGTTAATTCCTACTAACCTCTTATACCTGATATGCTGCTTGTGGCCAGCTGTATCAGGGCATATGCCCACTGTCTAGCCGAATAAGAGAGTTATCTGGATGGCCATTTAGAGACAAGGAAGATTCTAAACTTATAATAGATAAGGTTAATTTCCTTAGGTATAAGGTAGGTCTCCAGTTAGTTGAGGTATGCCACTTAAGGACTCGTAAGGCCATCTTTATAAACAGTGATGCCATATACTCCATATCATCTAATGATAATTATTAATTGGAGAAGTCTGATCCTAGTTCCTCTCTTCTATCTCTCTTCCTCAATATGGTAGGCCTACTCTCTCTCCTCAATGATCGAACCATTACCAACCCTAGCATGTGACAGCTGGGATGGAACGAATGGCTGATTTTACCAGGATGAAACCGAAACACATACTTGTCTTGCAAAGGCACAACTCGTGAAGAGTTATCCATCTATTAAGAGTATATCCTGCCATTGAAGAACTAAAAATTTAAAGCCGGTGCTGCTTAACAGGTCACTCACCTCGGGACTTTATTTGATATACTGAAAGGCACTGTCCACTAAGAGCCTTGCCGTTAAAAGACCAATAAGTCAGTTTATGCTAGATGCTTCAGCCAGGACAGTCACGCCTGTCAAGCCAGTGTGGAAATTGAAAGACTTGACAACTTAACATTCACTTGTAACCTATAACCAATTTTGTATGCAGTTCTTCATCTCCATTCATTGGACAAAACACCATTCTACCATCTGCAACTTGCTTACAAGTTGACAGGTCTTCTACATTGGTCTAAAATGCAAAGCATTGTATTTATGCAACTCGAATAAGCTCTTTTGTGAAGAATACGTCCATAGGTTAATCAGAATTGATTTTTTGCCTGTCTTTAGTACCTCCAGATATTGTTAGTTGTGGCTCTACACTCTCTTTTGTTTCAGTATGTTTATGAGTTTATCTATGACCTAGGCACACAGCATTGTTTCCCTTAAACATCACCTTTTTGTGCTATTTGAATGGATAGCTTATGTTAATACTAAAACTGGCAAATTAACTACCACACTCCTCTTTTTCTGTTATTTTTTGAGAATTAGCTACCACACTCCAATGTTATGAGATAAAAAAAACTATAACATGTCACTGTTTTAGTATGGAATTTTGCTTTTGCTTTATTTTCAACCATTAAAATTTATAATGGTGTGACTGGATTCATGTTGTACTCTGCTTGAATGAGCTGCTTATAATAATTTATTACATGTTCTGTTGTACTGACTGTTATGTGTACTTCTTTCAGTTCCCAGAAACTTTAGACTTTTAGAAGAACTTGAGAGAGGTGAGAAGGGAATTGGTGATGGAACTGTGAGCTATGGGATGGACGATGCTGATGACATATATATGCGCTCCTGGACAGGAACTATTATTGGTCCACCCAATGTATGTTGTGGAATACCCATTAGTAGATATTGTTTTTTTTTTTGCTTCCTTACACTCGAGCCAACTCATTACTGCATTTAATTTCTTCTTCTTCTCGCAGACTGTTCATGAGGGACGAATCTATCAATTGAAGTTGTTCTGTGATACAGACTATCCAGACAAACCACCGACTGTCCGGTTCCAGGCTAGGGTCAATATGACATGTGTGAATCAAGAAACTGGAATGGTACTTGTGCAAAAAAATAACCCAACTTGTGGTGAAATTGTTGATGTGATGTTTGCCTTAGAACTTACAGTGAGCTACTTTTCTAGGTTGATCCAAGACGATTTCCCATGCTTGGAAACTGGCAAAGGGAACATACAATGGAGGACATCCTCATCAGCCTTAAAAAGGAGATGTCCACTCCTCAGAACCGCAGGCTCCACCAGCCTCATGAAGGTAGTTGTCCTTTTCACTGATTCAGTGTGGCTGAGATCTACTTGGATGAATCAATCCCGACTTACCAATTTTTTTTTTGCCAAGAGCCAGTCAAGCCACAACTCCATTCTCTCCTGTGAAGGATTCTAGCTGCAAGGAGTTTTAAGTTTTAAGAAGTTAACACAGTTTTTCTTACATGATTTTGCAAAAGTTCACATGCTAGAATTCCCATCAATGATATACTTTTTACGCACTGTAGTCAACATAATTTTGCTATTGAAATATGCAGGCCAATAATAAACTAAATAGGTACATCGTTTTTCGGTGCCGGCGAATTTTTCCTGCATATCACTGCCGATTCTAAGTGAGCTTGGATTCTTTCTGCAGGCAACGATGATCAAAGAGTGGAACAGAAAGGGCTGGCAGCTAAATGTGTCATTATGTAAGATACGCGCATTGCAATGTACAGTGTTACACTGAGTAGCATCAGAATGCAGAAGCTGAGGAAACCCAGGAAATCGTGTAATTCGACAGTCGCTAGGCGCTATTTTCGATCTAAACTGCTCTATTGTCAAAATAAAATGCCAATGACTTTGTTATATTGCCTGCACAAAGGTGTGACCGTTTCACTCCACCATCGAAAGCCCTGCGTTTGTTATTTCTTTCAGTTAAATCTGTTATTTCTTTCAGTTAATTCTTGGGAAACTCCTTTCTGCATCAGTTACATAGGTTTCGTCGTAGGAAAATACTGTGGTTTTTACACAACTGAGCCATTTTCTTACGTTATATAGACACCTGAGTGACACAATATTGCCGCTTTTCAAAGGAATTTGTTATGTCTTGACTTGTTCTGTGTGTGCTAGAGCGAGCATGTACAACCGGACATCTCATGTTTGTATCAAAGGGCAGCCTGTCTTGTCTGATCACTGTTTGGACAAGATTTTAACATTTATCTGGACGTGGTAAATTTGGGCCGAACATCAGGGCTGACTATGACGACGCCTGGCCGTGTTCGTCACATCAGATCCAGACCACAAAGGCCCATCATGATCCCGCATATATTTGTCCATATCCGCATTTTGGATCAAATGTTGGGCACTTCACTCTAGTTCATCCAAAGCTTTTGTTCGGGGATCTCTGGCCTTTTTTGACATGGTGGCTAGCGGATTCGATTCTAAGCTCTCTCAATTAGTGTTTGGGGCCTCATTCCATGCGGGGACGAGAAGGAGATGGTCGTTCTCTCTTCGACGCTCCTCAGAGGAGAATGCTCGACCACGGACCGAGTTCAGTCGACGGGAATCTATTGTGTTCACGCAAATGGTCCCGAAGTTGATGGAGAGGATGGTGCATGACGGCGGGTTATCGTAATGCGCCCTGCCCCGTCGACGACGAAGGTGAGGGCACCAAAATTGTACTCTTGGCTCGGCGTGAAGACGTTGGCGAACTAACAATGCAGAAAACCGGCAATAATCCCGGTAGAATGGACCGAAGGATCGAAAGTACCAGAGGGGAAAGCTTCCGAGGGGGGGGGGGTACCCAGGTTTGAACCCTCTTCATTTCGATTATGGATGAAAGCACACCTTATTACCATAAGGTCTTTACGATAATCTTTGTTTCAGTACTTTGTAAAAGGAGCTTCATAATCATTATTCACTTTGATGTCCTGATTTCTGTCACTTTAGGATCTTCGATTCAGAATCATAATAGATGCATACAACTTACCAAATTCTACTTACTAAGAGCGCTACACTCCCTAGCAATGGCGCTAGAAAAGAGTCTTTATATCCCACAAGCCTAGGGGGTCTATCATAGCCTTTCGATAAGTAAGAGTGCCAAACACAACAAGGAGCAGAAGAAATTGATATGTAAAAACTGGTAAAAGTTTACTGTAAAAGTCACAAAGATAGTTTGGTAGTTTGTATGATAGCAAGTGATATGGCAATTGATAATAAATATAAGATAAAAGTGCAACAATGTAGCAAGTGGCTCTATCATAAATTGTGTTAAGGATAAGCCGAATAAAGTACTTATGGGGATCAAATTGTTCTGGATGATACACGGGATACTTATCAAGTTACTTTCATCAAGTTTCATGAACTTACTCTTTATTGCTTTGATCATTTATTGTGCGGTGCAACCTATGCTAGTGTGTTGTTCTAACATGAACATGAAGCATGCTTATGATTTAACCCTCTATACAAGCATCCACAAATAAAAGAGAGTAATCAACAATATATTTAACGGTAGTAATAAACTTTAGGGTTCTAATAGCCCCCATGTATCAATTCACAAACTTACGGCATGGTAATATTTGTCACCCAAATGCCCAACCATGACAAAATTAATCACACAATGCTTTCCTCTAGGCCCATGAAGGTGAAATAATGTGCACTCAAAGTTCGCACATCACCACTAAAGAATTGCATCACAACATAATATAAAAATATTAAACTAGATTCAACTTCACAAGATTACTAGCAAAAAGATCGAGTTCATGCCCTCAAGAACATAACGAATTATTCACAACCCATCATATGGATCATGATCAATGGAAGTAAATAGATGAATATCAATCCGAACTTATGAATCTTTCACCAATAATACGTCTAAGCATCAACTACAAATAGTAATAAACACCAGTAACAATATTCACCATAAGATCTAAGGTAATTGATCATATATCAGAAAGTTGCGACAAAGAAGGATGATGGAGACATTCATTGAAACTTTTCAAACCAAGCCTGAGAGCCACGCCTCCTCTCCGCCGCTGGCCACTCCGGCCGCGGCGGCCACCAGACTCGCCGTGGGCTACTCCGGCCGCGGCGACCACCAACAACTCACCGTGCTTCACTCTGACCACGGTGACCACCAACATCTCTCCGTGCTCCACTCCGATCAGGATGGCCACTGCTCCACGCCGTGCTCCATCCAGGTCACAGCGCCTAAATCCGGCTGGAATTCTTCAGACTCCGGTGGATACGTTCTCTATTTCTCTGCAATTTGAAGGTAATCAACCACCTCAACCATGTCTCTACAGGAGCTTTCATTTGATAGAGGTGCAGATTTTGAGAAGAGTATTTGGGCAAAGCTTAAGAAGCCGATCAACTTCCAAGAAGGCATTGGACTAAGAGAATTCTTCCTTGTTGCCGAGTTTAAAAAATCCAAGATCAGACTTGCTGAAGATACAGTCCCGATCATCTTACTTTCCTGCTTTGGGGGAAGAGCAAGCTTATTCAAAGTGTCCAGGCTTCAAAACTCGACATTCAAATTTTCTGTCTCATCACTGGACGTTGGATTTGCAATTTATAATGGAGGTAACATCATCACTCCACTTTTTAGTCTATCTTTCTGGCTTTGGAATTCAGGGGGCCCAAATTTTCGAAAAGAGTTTGAGCTATATCAAAAAGAGCAAAATAATTCTTGGACCATGGTGGATCATTCCAAGAAAAAATCCTATGCACAAGCAGTCCAAGCCCCAAGATACGTCAACTCCATTGGCAACATATCAAATTCTTCTATCCATCATGAAGCCAACATGAGGCGTTCCGAAAATTCCTCAAATATTCAAAATTCGAATCCGGTTAATGATTATTCAATATCAGTTATGGGACATTCTAATGGCTCTAGTAATTCAAGACAGTGAAATAATGCCCCAATCAATCGCTGATTTAATGATAATTTTGAGCCGAATGGCGCTCGGGCGGCAACCCCCAATGTTCAAACTCACAGAGCTCCGCCGGCCCATAAGGCAGGCCCATATTGCTTTCGCTGCCTTGGAGCCGACCACCACCGGGCTGATTGCACAAAAAGAATCAAGTGCCACAAGTGCAAGCAATGGGGCCACATAGCCAGATACTGCCGATTCGTTTCTACTTATGGAAAGAAGCAAGTTCCCGGGGCAGCCATAGCAATTTCTGCTGATGGGACTACTCATAAGAAAGTAGCTCACGTTTACAGGCCGCTCATTAAGCCTCCCTCAACGGCGCCTAGATTACTTCCTACGCCATTGCAGCAGATTCCACCGCCCACAAGATCAGAACCCGCCGCCGCCGAGCCAACAACTCCAATCCACCCAAGCCCTGGAGCAATGGCTGCATTTCCCTATGATCCCCGTCAGTTTCTTCCGCCAGGGCAGCAAGCCATGGAAGTACAGGGGAGGCCTCCAAGAATTCGGGTATTCTCTTCCCCTTCTATTCCTGCACACGAAGAGTGGGCGATTGCTACTATGATTCCAATGCGAAACCAGAATGTTCAGTTTGGAAATCTGAGAAATATCCTTGAAGAGTTTCTAGTGCATGTCACACCAACTTAGTTTGAGGAAATCTGCCCCTCCCCGTTTGGCCAAGCTTACATTAGATTCAACAGTGCACTAGATAGGGATTCCCTGGTTTTTGAAAGGGCCCATCCGTTTGATGACATCCATGTGATTTTTCAAAAGCATAATCAGGGGCTGAACTGGAGGAACTTTGCCCTAAATAGGGATGTCTGGGTTCAGCCTGTAGGATTCCCCTTTGATAAAAGAGAGATACAGGAAGTGGCAAATGCTGTCAGGAGTTTTTCCAAATTAATTCTGTGGGATAGAATCAGAAGCTGCATGGCTTACATTACTCTCAAGATCAGAGTGGACAATCTCAGTGACATCCCTAAGACTTTGGGTGGGATTCGCAACTTAATACCAGCGAGATGTTCTGGATAGATATCTCAAGGTAGATGATTAGTAGGTAGATGCAGATGGATTTCGGTCTACTTGTGACAAGGGGTGACCCCACGACTCCTCTACGAGAGGGTACCTGGTGCGTGTCATGGCTGGCGGCCCACCAGGGGCCCACTCGTGGACACTGACATGATGGAATAAGACGTGAAGCCGAAGACTTGAGGGAAAGACAAGGACTCCTACTTGTAGTTGACTAGGACTCTTGTAAACCCTACCTGGCTATCTATATAAAGCGAGGTAGGGGCACCTCTCTAGACATAAAAACACACAAGCTCTCAACCCCCACGCATAGGACTAGACAGATCCCTCTCCACCAAAGCCCTCGCGGCACCTCCGTACATCATCATCAATACAAGATCAGACAAGCAGCATGTAGGGTTTTCCCTCCGGGGGCCTGAAGCTGGGTAAATCGTGCCCTATGTGTCGCTTGTCCGCCGTCCGAGGAACCAATAGACGATCTGTAACCCTAGCCTTGTGCGCACTAGCCTTGGCTTTCCCTGTAATCGCATCTCCAAGCAATATTATCGAGCAGGAACGTATCCTCCTGTTAGACGACGAGCTATCGTCCAATCTGTGCCTCTCATGACTAACCCAGGGTCCCTGACCATGGGATTTGCCGGGGTTGAACCCCGTCAATTGGCGCCGTCTGTGGGAACTACACAGGTTGGAATCGCGATCTCGGCGGCCCCGTCTCCAGCAAGTCACAACTCAAGGGCTTCTTCAGCAACTACATCAAGATCTACATCAAGCTCACGAAGAAAACAAGAAAATTTTCGAGTGCGTCACTCGAAGATCGACATCAACAAAAGCGCTCACGCGCAGCCTACATGACAAAAAAACATCTGTGTTGCGGGCACTTGCGACGGAGACTCAGAGCACATCTCGACGATCCCTTCGGTGAAAGATGCGGAATCCAATTTCCGAAAATCTGTGAAAATTTCAGCAAATTCCAACGGCTGGATCTCCCTCAGCGGCCCGCGCACTGAAGCACTCTCGGAATATGATGGAACTCCGCGCGACTCCAGCACAAAACTTCTTGACATTAGCTCGGACATCATTTTGAAGATCCCTCAGGTGAAAGCATGCGGAATTGAATCCCCCATCAGCACAAAATATTCAGAAAATTCCAACGGTTAGATCTCTGTCGGCGGCTCTCGCACTGCAACACGTCTTTGGATCTACGCAAGATCGCGAATTTCCAATCACGAATTCGGGTTCAATCTTGACCCACAAGGCTTCTACTCCAACTCGACATACCATGGATGACTCGCCAAGATTTCTACATCGACTCGTGCCGCTACAACGACATCACACAATGAACAATCGAAGGATCCTGCCCGGCGCGTCGAGTCCTTCTCGGTCACTCGTCGCACCGTCGACTCCAAGCACACAAAACATCCCGCGCCGAGCTCCTTTGTATGGGCTCGCCCGTACCGAGCTCCATCGCGCAGGAATCGCCGCATCGAGTCCTCTCGTCACTCGCCGGATAAATTCATCACGACGACTTCGCCACGCAACTCCGCCGCCTTAACACTCGGAGGCTCGCGGACTCCGGGGCTGAACGTCGCAATCGCCGTCACATCGACTCCGTTCTCGCCTCGTCGACTGCTCATCTTCGACATCCTCCGCCGCGTCGATCCTACAGCTAAGTTTTCTTTACACTCTTATATGCTATGATTCCAAAACCTATATGCACTCTCGATCAATCGCCAAAGACGACTACACAGTCGCACACAAACTTCTGAGGGCTACAAAATCATTCTTTGGATCATGCTCAGTTTTATATGCTGTTTATTTGCATTCGTCAAAGTAGTGAGTCTGGGTACCAAAGGCCGCTCTTGTCTCCGGGTTCAACAAGTCTGGCATCGCGTCCCTGTTACCCGGCAGGAGTTTGCTGCTGGAGGGCCTACTCACAAAAAGACACGCTTAAACCGTATATGCAGCTACATTTTCCACTCGACAAAAGTGCAATGTCTACAAATCACGTACCTTACAATTGTTTTTCGCATAAGTACACATTAATACAATTACACCTTTTTCTCCTTCTCAGCAGATGCTCGGGGGCTGGGCGCCCTCATGACGCGGCGACGCCAACCTCCTCTTCCACGACTGATCCCTACAACAACTCACGCCTACGACGCAAGACCCGAGTCGAGCACTTCCTCGGATGAAAATTACTCGACGACGAAGAAGTCTTGAGTCTATGCTCGACTGCAAGCAGTCGAACATAGCCTCGGGGGATACTCTCATCGGGAGCACTGACGCTCACCCGATGAGCACTACTCGCGCATCCGACAAGAATGAAGGGGTTAGCTTAAAAACACTTGAGCCTATGCGCGGCTCTACGAGTCGCACATAGCCTCGGGGGCTACTCCCATCGGGAGCGCTGACGCACACCCAACGACCGCTCGACTGGGCAACTTCTCCCCACCCGTTGATGAAACAAGAAGACGAACCAGACTGCAATTTCGATGCTTCATCCAAATACTCCCATCGGGAGCATACTCACGACATCTTCGACCGTTCATCAACAAATGATCGACACGTAATACGGCGGCTTCTGCAGATTTGAGTCCCTGCGCGACTCTTCGATTCCCCCAGGCACTCGGGGGCTACTGACGAGGGGGTGACCCCACGACTCCTCTACGAGAGGGTACCTGGTGCGTGTCCTGGCTGGCGGCCCACCAGGGGCCCACTCGTGGACACCGACATGATGGAATAAGACGTGAAGTTGAAGACTTGAGGCGCAAGACAAGGACTCCTACTTGTAGTTGACTAGGACTCTTGTAAATCCTACCTGGCTATCTATATAAAGCGAGGTAGGGGCACCTCTCTAGACATAAAAACACACAAGCTCTCAACCCCCACGCACAGGACTAGACAGATCCCTCTCCACCAAAGCCCTCGCGGCACCTCCGTACATCATCATCAATGCAAGATCAGACAAGCATCATGTAGGGTTTTCCCTCCGGGGGCCTGAAGCTGGGTAAATCGTGCCCCATGTGTCGCTTGTCCGCCGTCCGAGGAACCAATACACGATCTATAACCCGAGCCTTGGCTTTCCCTGTAATCGCATCTCCAAGCAATAATATCGAGCAGGAATGTATCCTCCTGTTAGCCGACAAGCTATCGTCCAACCTGTGCCTCTCATGACTAACCCAGGTTCCTTGACCATGGGATTTGCCGGGGTTTATCCCCGTCAACTTGTCTTGGCGTACCGCCCATGCTTTTGAGCCTCTTCCTTTTTTTATAGCATAGTTAGCAGGATTTCGGTCTACAGTGTGAAGCAACTCGATACTCTCATGGTCTAAGGAATTATGTATATGATAACATTTCATGATATGACTTATAATGTTGTTACGATGTGGTCTCTAAGTATATCATTCAATACTGGGGTCGGTTCAACATCATTATTCTGCTCACAATATGTTCTCATTACTACCGACATCCTTTTTATAAGAACAATGTCGATGATTAAGAAAATGTAATCATCAGTTAGCACATGAGCTGGCCTTAGAGGCTGAACCAGGAACTCTTGGTGTTCACATTTCCACACATGCAAATGAGTTTTCTTCTGAATCTCACAGTCAAGATCATTGCAATTATAGCACAGAAATGTAAACATTAATTACAAACATGGAAATATAATACTCCCTCCGTTCCTTGATATAAGGTGCCTAAGGTTTTGAGAAAAATTCCAAAACACATGGCATATTGGTATTATACCACCCGTCTAGGAAAATATAGCTATGGAAAGAGATAGAACGGAGGTCCTCTTTCCTATTATTGGATGATTTGAACAGTTTTTTCTTGATTTTTTCCTGGAAAAGATCGATACAATTGTAGAATTATACGTACGCGTTAATATCCGTGCAAAAACCTTAGGCACCTTATATCAAGGAACGGAGGGAGTAACATTTTATTATTACCTCTAGGGCATATTTCCAACAGTCTCCCACTTGCACTAGAGTCAATAATATTGTCAGTGCTTGAGCACTTCACACCTTTGGCATACCGGTGTAATGCATGCTTCATTTGTGGTATAGACCTTTCTTCGGATCTGAAGTTTCAGGCCCGTTTGTATCTTGCATATTTTTGCGTTTTCACGCTATCATAACATTCACTAATTTTATCATTTTAGCTTTGTATATCTTTGAATCAATTGGCAGGACCTTGGTTCCTTAGAATAAGTCATGAAATCATTCATCAATGTTCCATGAGTTTCAAGCATCTAGGAAAACCATACGACGTTCATGAACGAACTTACAATTCAAAATACCCTCCTTGTTACTTCTTTAAGCAACAATATACTCAGCCTTTGTTATAGAATTCGCCACAATATGTAACTTAACACAGTTCCTCTATACTGTGCCACCCTTACGTGTGAAACACATAATCCCAATTAAAATCAAAATTCTGTCGGAGTAAGTATGAAGACTGAATTGGTGTAACTGTTTACATCAAAATTCAGCTGGTGTAACTTATTACAACGAGCTCTTTATTATCTCTATTTTCCGAGAAACATATCTTATCTATCATAAGTTTAACTTTTCACTGTTTGTCCAACGATCAACATATTTATCATTTTGCTATCTTTCTCACAACCTTTTGGGGCACTGGACATATCTGGTCATTTTACATATTATGGTGTACATGATTAATCCAAACACATAGGTGAGTGGAATTCAATTCACGTGGTTTTTGCTTATCTGTGTTCATGAACACTAATTTATGCAAACAACTTTTCACTGTGACCTCGGCAAGAACATCCTTCTTGACGTTTTCATACTAAACTGCTTTAGTATCATGTCAACATGTAACGTTGGCTTTAGCATGATCAGGCACTTACTATCTGCATAGATCATTGTGCTCAATACTAATGCTATATTAGCCCAAGTACTTCAGCTAAAAACTATTTCCAATGAAGTCCTTATTCGTGTCCGGAAATTTATATCATTTTTAATCAACAATATGTCATCTAGATAAGGTTTTAGAAATATTATTCAGCTCCCACTTACTTTCTTGAATATTCAAGCATCTTCGTTATTCCTGATGAAAACAAACTCTTTTGGTAATTTCATCACAACGAAAATTCCAACTCCATTATGCTAGCTTAGTCCATTACTAGATATCCGAGGCTTTCATCTTTTCCAGCATCCTTTGAATTATCAAAACATTCCGGTCGTATCAGATATACGTCCTTTGTTATATTTCCGTCTAGGAACTTTGTTTTGACGTTCATTCTATCATATCCTATAAATAAGATATGTAGTAATTGCTAGTAATACCCGAACTGACTAAAGCATCTCTACGGTCGACATTACTTCGTCATAGTCAACCTTTGAACTTGCTAGAAAACATATTTCCAACGAGTTGAGCTTTATGGATAAAACAATTTCATCTGAATCAGTTATAGATCCATTTATACATTCTTCATACTCTTAGTCTTTCAGAGGGTCTACCAAGTTCAAAACTTGACTTACATCCATGGATACTATCTCGGATTATTTGGAACTTAGCCAAATCCCGGAGTCAAGGCCCATCAACGCTTCTTTGTATCTCACAGGTTTATCATTGTCGAACAACAATATCTCGTTTACATAAAAATGTTTGTACGAGTTTTGTCTAACCTGTGTGGTTCAGCTGCGCACTTCTCTGAAGATTCAACAATCTTGACATGTTGCATTGTCCTCCCACTCACTCTTTTGCAAGAAACTATTTTCTTCAAAACACATTGTTCTTAACAACAAACAGTTTTGCTTTTGTGTAGTGATAGAGGAATACCAAAACTTTTGGCATAACCTTAACAAAATAGCACTTATCTGATTTGGGGTTTTGAGTATGTCAAACATATGCCTCATGTACCCAAATTTTAAGAAAAGACAACATGGTTTTAACAGTCCATACCACATCTAATATGATGTCATTTCAACAGATTTGATGATGCTATTTTCAGTGTAAAAGCCGTAGTCACTAACACATAACTTTAATAAGTATAATGGCAAATAAATGAACGTCATATTTGATCTTATCGTGTCATACATGGCTTGATTACGTCTCTTGAATACTTTACTCTTAGTGGTGTATCGAGAGGCGTAAGTTATGACACTTCTTCATAACTCATCATACGCTCGCTAAACTTGTAAATCAAATATTATTTTCTACAATCTAATTTGCAGAAGCATTATTTTCTTGTTACAATGAATTTCTATTTCACTCTTATATTCCCTGAACGTTTCAAAGATTTTACACGTATGTTTTCATTGAGCAGATATCTATATATCTACTTCAACTCATGAGTGAAGATAGAAAAACCACTGCACACAACTACACGTCTTGGACTACACACATCATCATGTATGATTTCTAATAGTTTAGTTGTCCGTTCATGTATGGCCTATCAACGGTGTTTTAGTCACATTACTTCAAGACAAAGATCGCAAGCGTCAAGTGATTCATAATCATATGACTCGAAAGTCCATCACTTATGGAAATTCTTCATGCATGTTATGTCACTTTGATAAACAGCAGTGCCACATCTATGTGGTATTTCTGTCAGTCTTGCGACGTTTAGCGTCAGTGTTATGGATGTTTAGTATTATTATCAAGATTCATAACATACAAACTATTCATAATGGAAGTATGGCCTTTACGTTATTCATAGCTTTGAACAACTCTCTTGCAACAAACATGATTCAAAATGATGTTTTGCAACAAGGCTAAAGTGTAGTAACAATTTACTCAACTCTAAAATGAATTATGAAGATAATCATAGAGTCAACACACGGTATAGTAAACCTTTTACCATGTTCCCAAGCGTGTCAAAACTCATCATCAGCTAGTCATAAAGGCCATAGTATTTCTTGCATCGTGTTGCAACAAAATGCAATCGACGTGATAGTCCAGTGATCAACTTGTTTAATCACAATACCTAGAATCAACAATTAACTACTTAATCATGATTCCCAAGAATTACATCTTTTGACCAGCAAAGAATTCATCTATCACTTCATATGACTTTCATTTCTGAGCTAGATATTCCTGTTGGGGTTCGCAGCAGAAAACACAAATTTTTCTAACCAGCGTTCCCATAACCCAAGATCTAGCTAGCCGTATTACCGTAACGGAAAGGAGTGCGGAAATAACATACCTCGGGGTGTAGTCCGTTGCGCGGGAAACGTTCCCGCAAACGTGGTTGATGTAGCCGATCAAGTTTCACAGCCCCCTGGCTGTGTTGAGCACCCGGATGGGTGTAGTGCCACACGCGTAGCACCTCGTAGTACTCGCACACGTACGAGACTCGATGACGACCTCCGTTCTCCGATCCAGCGAAGGTGGCGGAAGCAGACCTCCGGACAGAGCTTCGGCAGCACGACGGCCTCCGATTCTAGCAGAGAAGCCTCAATTCCACTATAAGCTCACACTAGGGATCCCACCGTGAAAGGGACAAGGGAGGGGAGAAGACCGGAGAAAACCGATCTCAATTCGGAGTAATATTTAATTTCTCACGAATTTCTGTGTATTAAATATGTGCACCCTGCCCATCTATATATAGGCAGAGGGGAGGGAGTCAAACCCTCTCCCTTAGCAATGTGGGACTAAAGTCCCTTTGCTAAGGGGGGTGGCCGGCCAAGGGTGGAGAGGGGGCGCACCCCTCATGGGCCCTAGGGCCCATGGCGCCTCCCCCTTCTTTCCTTTTTCTTTTTCCCTTTTATTTCCCCTAATGGGCCTCTTTCATAAATACGACCCATAGCACTTTTTAATTATAAATAAAATGTTTGTAATTATTAATTCAATTAATTAATAACTAAAACATATCATTCCTTCTCCCGGTGCTCCGGAACACCTTCCGGCTCACTCCGAAACTCCTTCGGGTCAACACAGAACTTTTCCGGTGTTGTTTCCTTTATTCTCTGGTTACTCCGATGGTTCCGAAAAGGTCTCCGATTACATCGAGCCCTGAAGTGTGTTACCCTACATTCCGAGAACACTCCAGTCATGAACGAGATGAGGCTACGGTCAATGATCATCAGCGGGACCTGGATCCCCATAATGACCCATGTGCATTCCGGATATCAAACACCGATTGGACCTTACGCCGTATAGCATTCCCTTTGTCAGCGATACTGGATTGTTCCGAGATTCGATTAATGACATCCTATGTCTGGTTCAACCTCGTTCTGAACTAATCCTCATTCACTCGTTCCCGTGATATTCATCCCCGTGACCTAGTCACACGCTGCAGCTTTATGGATGGAATCTCACCGAGTGTGCCCCGAGTATCTATCCATTATATGGATTGACAAATCCCGCTCTTGTAACAATACTCCTCAACATATCTCCACGGATTACCCAAGATACAACCGTTATGACCCGCATATTTCAGTCAGGTGGTGGGATGTAGGTCACAACATCCGGGAAGATAGCAATTATGCATGTACTCACGGCCAAAGGAACGGTCTACCACGTTCTGTAATTACAACACTGAACCTTCACAAGATTTGATCATGCTGTAATGCTTACTTTGGGTAATGTTCATCACGTCACTTAACCAGTGAGGTGACCTCATAGTCAAGAGACTTAATTGTCCATGATTGCGAAACCATGACCATCATGTTGACCATGAACTAGTTATCGATGTAGAGGCTAACTAGGAACTCTGGGGGTTTCTATACCACACCTGCATCATTGTTTCACTGACACAGTTCTAGCACGGTATGAAACTGGTGATGAACTTGCTTAGATATATTGGAATAATCATATATTATTTGCCTCTAGAGCATATATCCAACAGTCTCCCACTTGCACTAGAGTGCTAATAATCTAGCCCCATTTTTTCGATCATAATCATCTTATCACATAAGTGTTCATTGATCATGCATGCTCATGGAAGAGGTTTCGTCAACGAACTGCACCAATTCAGATTCGTATGTTTCCTTTGCAACTGGTATAGGTCAAAAACTCTTTTGACATACCACTCATTATCATATAATGGTTGGATATAAGTTTCGCGGGAGAGTGAGACTATTATTTCACAGTATCCTCCAATGATCTCTTGGTCCAGTCTTTAGAAGACTCATCCATAGTCATATATACTGGGAAATACACTCAACCAGAAGTCCAATACTTCTAAGGCTAAACTTTTATCCATACGTCTACTTTCTTAAGTAGTATTATGTTTGTAGTGCCGTGAATTTTGCTCACATTTCTTTCATGTCTTTGGTGATGTCTCTAATTCCATATAGACCCATAATATGGCTTGTAATTGTAATCTTGCATTACATTCAAGTATATTATCCTTTCTATATTTTAGAGAATAGTCCTCAGTATTCCTCATATACTGAATGCATGGACTTTATTCAGATTTTGTGTTTTACTCCTAAAGCACATCGGAATATGTTCTTCTTCCAAGAACTTTTGAGTCATTCTGTTGTTGGATTCACAATGCATATTATATGGTAGAATCATATGTCAAGAACATATAAGATCACATGTCCAGTACATGGTGCATCTCTATTCTTCCATCAAGACATTGCTTGTGATATTTGGATTTCATCCATTATATAATTTCTAGCCACAAGAACCTGTTTCTTGTCTTAGAAGATTATTCCAACCTTCACTTCGTTTCATTATCCGTATCTTAATCTACTCATATAGATTTCAACGTGTAATGTGTTGGTATTTCACATAAAAGAAGATTCTTGCAATCTTGTATTTTTTTGCCTTATGCTTTATATATATCATAATGCACATATGTATATAAGACGATTCTCTATATACACAATCAATGCATATCCATATATATATACATATGAGATCATTCTTCATACATATCAATGCATATATGTTTGAGACAATGATCATGCTCCCACTCAAATATATCCATCATATACTCATATATTTGTGGTTCAGCTTTCATCAAGTCATTTTATTGTTCACTATGTCTCACATAATGACAAAGCTTCCAAAGCTCCCACTCAGAAAATGCCCTCTGCATTCCAAGTTTTCGGGAAGTCTTCAAAGCTCCCACTCAGTTTCATGAAACTGCAAGCCCACTCAATATTGTGGTCATCACAAAATCACTTGATCAAATCAAGGTTGAGGGTTCCTGTCTTGAGGTACTATAGTCCATCCTTTTAACGAAATAACCTTCGTCATGCCCATTGCAATTCTCTTTCAAATCCCAAATTTGACTGAGATGCAATTTCAGGCTATGGTCCATCGTAGTGTAAATGAAATATTTTATTGATTAAAGCATTCCTACGTTTCCGTAGTCAATCACCATTGAACTTTGGTCATAACCAAATAATGCCTTATGCCCATTACATTATTCTCAATAACTCTCCAGTTTGTCAAGAATATGAAATAACCCATTTATTTCACGGGACGTGAGCCATCCTATATGTAACTCAATATTATTTCATTTCTCCTCGTGTTCTAGGCTACCATCATTCCTTTGTGTCTCAAGCAATGTTATTCTTTATTGTTTTATTAAGAAGACTCATGATTATTGTTCTATACATAACGTATTCATGACAACCTTCTAAATTCAACAATGGCTTCAATTCATATACCAAGATCAATCATCTATGGCATATCCTTCCTTATACAGTGTCATTACAGCGGAACATGCTTCCGTTGCAATACTCAGATATTCTGAAGGCAAGGTCCAATACCCTGGTCAAAGTTTCCATTATCTCCCATTCGATCCGTGTCGAGAGACTTCTTCTCGCATTACCAATCAAGCAACACACATTTTGCTATTCGGGGAGAATATGTAATTTCAATTGCTTGTAGTTTTATTACAAAGAAATTCTTTCTTTTAAGAAACCTTATAACACCATCAGTTATGGAGCTATCATGTCTCGTTAGATTCAGGATGGTTTCCTATTCATGAAGTGGGTGTTTTAACTTAATGAATTAAACTACCTTATTCGACAATAACTATAGTGCTAGGGGAAAGAACGTTTAGACCATACTACGGTTTAGTATGACTACGAATGGTTTAAGTAATCTAGCACTTTCAACTTCCATCGTAGTTTGTGGTACAACTTCCACAAGTCTCCCATTATTTCAATATCAATACTTATCACTTCGGATCGTAGCGTAGTGATATGTATCCTTGTATTCTCACTTCTCACTGTGATTCCTGAATCTCAGTTTTATGATCTCAATTGAATACAACTTTCAATTAATCATATGAAGTCTTTAATGATAACTCACGTGCCCATTTAGTACATCATTTATGTATAATGATTGGCACAAGTTCTACTTGCTAGAACCTTGTCATGGTTATATTTATTGCAGAGGTTCATAGATCGTGTATCTAATCCATCTCATGCAATCAAGTTATGACTTTCATTCGATAATGAACTCACAAGTTAATAGATCATACATTTAATGAATTCATCAGTTATGAAGTCACCTCATGCAATCAAATCTTTGACTTGTTATAATCAAGACAACTTTATCATTAAACATTGAATATTTCTTGACAATAATAGCAGTATTATAAATGCTTTCTATCATATCATAAATCAAGACGTAATCAAAGTATAAGCACACTTTTATTCATAAATATGGAACAACTGACTTGTCTCATTACATGAATAACTTTGTCTCGCGAGATGCAAGACACACAACTAAGTGTTCATACTATAATGATTACATAAGATTTATCTAATACTCTAAGTATCTCCTATGATAGATGTCTCGGCGGAATCCATGCTGGCCATCAACGGACTTGATATCCATCAATCCTCGATTTCACCTCTTCCCGTCCATGCAACGACAGGTCCTGTTTTCATAAAACAGAATAAGTATCAGATACTCATTTACTGCAAATGTTGTATAAGGGAGTAAACATTTATAAAGTATATCAAATATATACCTTCTCCATCCACGACTTATGCATCCTCGATAGGAGCAATGTACGCGGCCAAGAGATCAGTCATAAAGTTCTGGAGACTCATATTAGCTCCTCTTCCGACATAGCTATGAACATAATCACATAACTCGGAGGGAGTGAGTGCAATAACGTGTTTATTGCAAACTCTTCTGTGGTGCTTTCGTTCATTGTCCAATATTCATAGTCCTCCACCAGGGTCAGGTACATCTCATGCATCCTGTCCAAGTGATCACCAAGGCTTGTGCGTTCTTCCATCTTTGTAGATAGAAACTTGCTTTCTAACTCAAAACTGGCAACTCTGAACTCACATACGAACATTGTCTTTAGCGTGTCCATCATGTCATATGAGCCAGTGTCCTGAAACTGTATGCCAAAAACCTCTGACATGCTGAAGATCATGACATTCCTGACTACGGAGCATTTCTGTCGGCGAGCATAATGATCAAGTATCCCTTGATCGCCAACATGATCGTCCGGATGTTCTTCCACATGCACTTCTATTGTAAACAAGATGTTTGCTCTCTTGAGCGACGTCCTAAGGCGTAAGTAGCAGTCAGCAAAGTTTGACCCATTTTCTCTAAGTCTTTCACCTTCCATGAAGAAAGATAGTTCACGTTGCTCTAGTTCATTCATTTTCTACAAACATAATTGCAAGGAACACAATTAAGACTAGTTCACAACAATGAGTTCATATAATCATATTATAAATGAACTCGCACTAAAACAATTCACCCCTAGGAAGTTTTAGTGATTACATGATCCAGATTCACTGCCCGACCTCGAATATCACACGGCCGACGGGTCAGTTTCAAAGGTAGACAACAACTTGTGCGATCACATTATCTTATATGTACTGTGACTCATGCTCGATCTTTCGATCGCTAGTATTCCGAGGCCATATCTGCATATGCTAGGCTCGCCAAATTAACCTCCATGTTATATGCTGCTCAGCAAGGCCATATCTGCATATGCCAGGCTTGCCGAACCCAACCTCATGCAAACTCCATTGAATATGTAGGACAACTCCGGTATGTACGGAGCATCAAGCCATATGGGAGAACCTTCCAGGCGGTGCACACTTCGGTAGAATACTTGTGTTTGGCTTTGTTAAGGGATCATCTTATCACATGCTACCGTCGTGTATCCTATACTAGCAAGTTTTAAGATGTCTGAGCTATGGCAACACTAAGTCTACAGTGTCTCCATTTTAGTTTGTTTTATGATGACGATTACTACTTACTAGTAACACATAGCAAAGCTATCGCTACATCACAAACAAACGAATGATAGCCCCCACTTAGCAATACAAGGTTTAGACGGTCTAGTTGTATATTGCAAGTTTTACGTGGCTGCTAGGGCTTTCATAGTTAAACAGGTTTTAACCTACGAGTCAGCCACAACGTCAACCATACGATTGTCTCTATTACATCCCGCACGGGGCCCTCCGTTGCAAATGCCACATCCGCTAAAGTAGAGAGACAGACACCCCCAGGCCACTTTATACGGTACAAGCCGTATGTCAAGCGTGGAACCAGTCTTGCGTAAGTGTACGCGTAAGGTCAGTCGGGGGCCGCTTTATCAAACAATGCCGCAGATGTGAACAAGTACACGTGGGAGGGTAACAATCATACAATCAACGCCCACATCCCTGATGTGTTCTATCCGTACAGTAATACTAAGCATAGACCTAGCTCTGATACCACTGTTGGGGTTCGCAGTAGAAAACACAAATTTTTCTAACTAGCGTTCCTATAACCCAAGATCTAGCTAGCCGTATTACCGTAACGGAAAGGAGTACGGAAATAACATACCTCGGGGTGTAGTCCGTTGCGCGGGAAACGTTCCCGCAAACGTGGTTGATGTAGCCGATCAAGTTTCACAGCCCCCTGGCTGTGTTGAGCACCCGGATGGGTGTAGTGCCACACGTGTAGCACCTCGTAGTACTCGCACACGTACGAGACTCGATGACGACCTCCGTTCTCTGATCCAGCGAAGGTGGCGGAAGCAGACCTCCGGACGGAGCTTCGGCAGCACGACGGCCTCCGATTCTACCAGAGAAGCCTCAATTCCACTATAGGCTCACACTAGGGAGCCCACCGTGAAAGAGACAAGGGAGGGGAGAAGACCGGAGAAAACCGATCTCAATTCGGAGTAATATTTAATTTCTCACGAATTTCTATGTATTAAATATGTGCACCCTGCCCATCTATATATAGGCAGAGGGGAGGGAGTCAACCCCTCTCCCTTAGCAATGTGGGACTAAAGTCCCTTTGCTAAGGGGGGTGGCCGGCCAAGGGTGGAGAGGGGGCGCACCCCTCATGGGCCCTAGGGCCCATGGCGCCTCCCCCTTCTTTCCTTTTTCTTTTTCCCTTTTATTTCCCCTAATGGGCCTCTTTCATAAATAAGGCCCATAGCACTTTTTAATTATAAATAAAATGTTTGTAATTATTAATTCAATTAATTAATAACTAAAACATATTATTCCTTCTCCCGGTTCTCCGGAACACCTTCCGGCTCACTCCGAAACTCCTTCGGGTCAACACGGAACTTTTCTGGTGTTGTTTCCTTTATTCTCTGGTTACTCCGATGGTTCCGAAAAGGTCTCCGATTTCATCGAGCCCTTAAGTGTGTTACCCTACGGTCCGAGAACACTCCAGTCATGACCGAGATGAGGCTACAATCAATGATCATCAGCGAGACTTGGATGCCCATAATGACCCCTGTGCATTCCAGATATCAAACACCGATTGGACCTTACGCCGTATAGCATTCCCTTTGTCAGCGATACTGGATTGTTCCGAGATTCGATCAATGACATCCTATGTCTGGTTCAACCTCGTTCTGAACTAATCCTCATTCACTCGTTCCCGTGATATTCATCCCCGTGACCTAGTCACACGCTGCAACTTTATGGATGGAATCTCACCGAGTGGGCCCCAAGTATCTATCCATTATATGGATTGACAAATCCCGCTCTTGTAACAATACTCCTCAACATATCTCCACGGATTACCCAAGATACAACCGTTATGACCCGCATATTTAAGTCAGGTGGTGGGATGTAGGTCACAGCATCCGGGAAGATAGCAATTATGCACGTACTCACGGTCAAAGGAACGGTCTACCACATTCTGTAATTACAACACTGAACCTTCACAAGATTTGATCATGCTGTAATGCTTACTTTGGGTAATGTTCATCACGTCACTTAACCAGTGAGGTGACCTCATAGTCAAGAGACTTAATTGTCCATGATCGCGAAACCACGTCCATCATGTTGACCATGAACTAGTTATCGATGTAGAGGCTAACTAGGAACTCTGGGGGTTTCTATACCACACCTGCATCATTGTTTCACTGACACAGTTCTAGAACGGTATGCAACTGGTTATGAACTTGCTTAGATATATTGGAATAATCATATATTATTTGCCTCTAGAGCATATATCCAACAATTCCAGTCTTCATTCGTTTTGCCTTTATACGTATCATAGTTCTATTTTCAATGTCACTCCTACTCACAGAAGATCACACATGATAAAGGGTGGCACATGCCATGGACTTTCCGGCATGTGAGTCTTACTAACACCCTTTGGACTTCCTTTCCCTTAATTCTCATCATCATATGATCGGTGTTCTTCTGGATCTCACACTTATCAGTTTTGTTAACGCATAATGAATATTTTCACTAATGCTTACAATCATACATTGTACTAGATATCTTATATCCTATATCAATTGTCTTACTAATGTAAACAATTTTTCAGTTCCATGAATATAACATAACTATCCCAAACATTTCGAAGTTCGGGTTTCATGGTGGTGAAGACAATGCACTTAACTGTGGTGGAATTATTAGCATTTTGGATTGATGGACGTAAGACACATCATCCATAGCATTAGTCGGAGAGAATCAAAAATTTGCGATAGGACAAGCTCCTTCTCGACACTATTGAGTATAGTCCTCACAATACGGTACCAATCGTAAAGTTTTTACCAGATAATACAGTTAATCAAAATCAATTGGGAAGGTGGTAACGCGAGCCATTATTCTATAACGATAATGCAAATACTTAGACTTTTTTCATAATTAAGTTGCACTTGTGATTAATCAATTTAATTACTAAGTGCGCTCCCACTCAGATCAATATCTCTCGTAATTGATGCTGGAGTGATTCAAGATCCAACCCAATCGTCCGCCATTGATGTGACATCACTGATGACTTAGACTGGACCGGTAGGCCAACTTGCCAATGACACCAAAGGTGATTCTTGTTCATCTTTCGATGGGCGTGTTCCGGTAGCAAACTTTTTTCCAAACCGTCAAGACAACCAAGTGTAATGCGCTATGTGTTCTTTTAACACACCCACCTTTTATGCGTCACACCGTGTGCACCCATGTGACATGACCTGCTCCGGTGTGAAACATAGTATACACGGTGCTACGGTTGGAAGAACACTATCAACTTGATATTGTTTTGCGAGAGATCACCCTAATAAAATATGACTATCGCGCATCAAACAAGGGTGCATCAAAGGGATAAACATCACAAACAGTTCATAAAATTATGTGATATAGTATAGCCCTTTGCTTCGTGAAGTCTTCTTTGTCTTCACGTCGTCGTGGTAGAAGTCACCGTGTCCACCAACTTGTCCTTGGCGCCGGGACCCTCACCACGGCTTCCGGCATGTGCGTCAAGGTCCACCTCCGCATCGTAGATCATCACCTTGCATCTATCTATTGCTTTTCCTCGAGCTAATAAATAGTGCTGGCACACATGCCATAATTAAGTGACAATCATATGACTCCAGTCATCATGCCGTACCACGACTGTCGAGGATCGGCCTCGGAAAATCCCATGGTCAGGGACCCTGGGTTAGTCATAGAGAAGGAATAGGTTGGACGATACTCGTCGGCTAACAGGAGAAGCACTTCCTGCTCGATATTATTGCGTGAGGGGGCGATTACAAGGGAGGCCAAGGCGAGTTCTCGCAAGACCAGGAGAGTAGATTGTGTATTGGATGATCTAGACGCCTTCCCTCCCAACCTTTATATACTAGGCTAGGTCCCGGGGAGTCCTTACTAGATTACAGAGATAGTTTCCTAATTCTAGGCTTGCCTTGTACGCCAAGTCGTGCCTTCCATAGCAATCGCGGACTCCTAGGTCGGTGCTTGATTGGGCCAATCGTGGGCTTGTCATGGCTTCCTAGCGGGCCTTTTGTCTTCATACGCACCGGGTATCCTCATACACAGGAGTCGTGGGGGTCATGATAACCCACAACTGCAGGGGATCGAGATAGTCTTCGCGGGTAAGATAACCCAATTTATAGATTCGACTCAAGGGGAGCGAAAGAATACCCACAAGCTTTAACAGTGGAGTTGTCAATTGCACCGCACCTGAGATACACTTACTTGCAATAAGATATTAATAGTAACTGTGATATGGAAGTGATGATAGCAACGAAAATAGTGGTGGTGAAATAGCGACAGTAAAATAGCAAAAGAAAACCCTTCTTCATGGTGTACGGGGCAGAGGCAGTACTACCACATGACCTCAAGTTCGGAGCACCTCGGGTCACCGGGTACGAAGAAGAAGAAGCAGAATAAGCATTACAAGATGACAAAGATAGAGCTGACAAAGCAAGAGATACAGCCCTGGCAAAATCAGAGGGGTACCACGACAAGCTACGCACCTACCAAAGCAGTCGCTTGCGCACTAGAACCTTCAACAAAGGTGACCTACTCCTACGGCTGATACAAGAGAAGGTCCATAAACTTGCCCCACAATGGGAAGGACCATTTATAGTCTCAGAAGTCATCGGAGGCAGCACCTACAGGCTTAAGAACCCGAAGACAGACGAGGACGTGGGTAACCCATGGAACGTAGCAAACTTGCGACTGTTCTATCCATAGTCCCCATCGGTCAGACATGACTGGCAACTCATGTAGCCGCTCGACCGCAATAAAATAAATGTTGCCCAAATACTGTCATCTCAAATCACTCGGGGGCTTAAGCATAAAATCCCCCCCGAGAGACGCTATCGCCTACGCAATCTTAACCAAAGCACTCGGGGGCTTAAGCATAAAATCCCCCCAAGAGACGCTATCGCCTACGCGATCTTAACCAAAGCACTCGGGGGCTTAAGCATAAAATCCCCCCGAGAGACGCTATCGCCTACGTGATCCTAACCAAAGCACTCGGGGGCTTAAGCATAAAATCCCCCCGAGAGACGCTACCGCCTACGCGATCTTAACCAAAGCACTCGGGGGCTTAAGCATAAAATCCCCCCCGAGAGACGCTATCGCCTATGCGATCCTAACCAAAGCACTCGGGGGCTTAAGCATAAAATCCCCCCGAGAGACGCTATCGCCTACGCGATCCTAACTAAAGCACTCGGGGGCTTAAGCATAAAATCCCCCCGAGAGACGCTATCGCCACTCAGGCGATCTTAACCAAAGCACTCGGGGGCTTAAGCATAAAATACCCCCGAGAGACGCAATCTCCACTCAAGCGATCTTAACCAAAGCACTCGGGGGCTTAAGCGCAAAATCCCCCCGAGAGACGCTATCGCCACCTACGCGAGCTCACCTTAAAAACTCAGGGGCTCAGGCATAAGCATTCCCCGAGACACGCTACGGTCCTATTCAAAAACACCAAGTTAGCAATCTTCAAGTCTTCACCCGGACGACAAACAACCAAGACTCGGGGACTACTCCAGAGTTGAACCGCGAGGAAATACACAAATTTTTAAGCCTATGTTTGACTCTACAACTCAAACGTAGCCTCGGGGGCGACTCCCATCGGGAGCGCTGCCGCGCACCCGATAGAACACACTAGAAATTTAAGTCAGTGCATCACGGGAGGAGTAGAAGACATTTCACACTCTCAGATGAAGTCAAAGACATCTCACGCTATCAGATGGAGTCGAAGACATTTCGCGCTATCAGATGGAATCAAAGACATTCTGCGCTATCAGAAGGAGTCGAAGACATGGCATCACAGGAGTCGAAAACACAGTTTATTGCAAGATCTCAACCACAGCTTGAATTCAACCATAAAGGTATAAAATGACTCAACTACATTTGGATAGAAGGCAGCTCCTGTTACAAGAGGGAATCACCCAAAGAATTATGACTTCTACATGTGTGCCCATGAGGGTTAATCGACTCTAGTACAAGGGCATCACCACAGACAAAGGAAAAAAGGAAGCTAGCAGAGGATGTCAATGACATAACAAAAGGGTGAAGCTCGACTTATTTGTCGATGCTCCACCAACTTCTGCTCCTGCTCCACCAGCTTCTTCTCCAGCTGCAGCAGCACGCCTTCTTCTTCGGCTGCACAGCTCCTTCTCCGAGTTGCCAGCAAAGATGAGGCCGCCTCCAGTTCTACAAGGTCGCTTGGCGCGCCCGCTTGATCGACGGCTTGACGTCGATGTCTTCTCCGGAGCTGATGGAGACGGCATCACCACCTGAGGAGTAGCCAGAAGACGGAGTTGTAGAAGATGCAGGCGTAGGACTCCTCGACCTTGTGGAGTTGTCACTGCTCGACTCCTGCCAGTGCGGATCCATGTTGTTGCCGCTCGGGTCAAACTCGCGGACAATAACAGTGCTTTCGCCGTCAAAACGACAGCTGAGCATATCGCCATCTCGCAAATTCAACCGCCGAGCAAACAAACTCCAACCAGAGCCAAGAAAAATCAAGCGGGAGCTATCAACCTCCAAGTCAACATAAGAAGGAGATCGACAGCTCCCTTGAAGATGCAGAAGCAAGCCATCTAAGCCACGTTCAGAGACAATGGCGGAAAAAGCAGAGGGAAGAAGAACGTGATTGGCGCTCCGGCCACGAATGCGTAAAAGAAAATCATAGCGCCAAAATCCCTCCTCCAAGGGAGAGGAGGAAGGCATTGGCGTCGTACCATGGCGACCACCACGGCATGAGCGTGGTGTACGGCCACCACGGCCACGACGAACACGACCACGGCCAACACCTCGCCTGGGAGCCATGAGAGGAAGAAGAGAAGAAGGAAGAGGCAAAGCAGCAAGGTGGACAGAGGCGAAACGTTGTGGAAGAGAAAGGCCTATTTATAGAACAAAAATCGCCCAGCACAGAGAAGCCAAGACGACAGTAGCAATTAATTCAAAGACCAAACGTCGCAGACGTCTCAGATTCCAAGACCAAGATGCTTTCCCACGGGACGCACTGTGCGTGAGACGCGTCAAGTCACGCACGTTTCCAACGCGCGTATCGGAAACTCAACCAGCGCCTGCCGCACACCACAACGGTCATCATTATGACCGGTCATGAAGACGTGACGGTTCACTGGCAGAGCATCCCTAACAGCCATCAAACAGAGGCATCGTTATCCTGACACGCGGCGAAGAATACCAACAGACATCAAGAATGATTTCTTAAACACATTTTCCAAATATATTTAAACTCCCATCGGGAGCGTACCCACTCAAAACCGAGCCTCAGGTGAGCAGCCGCCTAAAAGTCAGCAATGTGCTCGAGTGACCACTCGCACTCACGAGAGTCTCGGGTGATCCCTCAACCCGACACAAGACAAACATGCATTCGCCAAGATCATACGGCGCTAAGAGTCTCAGGTGCTCCTTCACCTCAAGAGCCGAAATGGCATTCGATTGACAATTCGCGAAGAACCCCTCGCCGGAGCACTCGAAACAAGCCCCGCGGGTGAATAAGTGAACAACTCGCTTGATGTTTTGTTCCAAGCGGGTGCAATACTATTAGGCTCCGCGCCTCAACAATACACATTCCTGGAACACGACACACTGTGCCCAGATGCCACGCAAGATTAGCGTGTAGGTAAGACCACGCTGCGAAGTTCGGCCGGGCTGGGACTTGCCGAAGAGCGATTTCACTCCCAACCTTTTCCATGCGCTGCGCATGATAGAAAAAGCCGGGCGGACGCGCCTTAGGCTATGCACATTACTGGCGGCAAATGAACACCGTAAGACCTGAAGCGGCAGGACTTTTGCTCGACACCAGTGTTCCAAACTCACGTCGAGGGACGTGGGTTTGATTGGGCTACTGCGGTATTTGCCACTAGCGCAATTCACCAAGGCTCGACCAGTCAACTCCTTGGGCCCTTTCAGCTTAGCATCCCTCGAAACAGGTTTTGTCATGGCCACCAGACTGCCAGCGACCCGCGATTGTACCGCGCATACAAATGACCGACAAATGGATGTACTCGAGTCCCTGCGCAACTCTTCGAGTCCCCCAGGCACTCGGGGGCTACTGATGAGGGGGTGACCCCACGACTCCTACAAATAGACCTACCCGGTGTCCCTGAAGATAGAAGGCCCATGAAGACCCGCCTGGATCCGCCTTGGCCCGATAATTGGCACCGACGTAGGAGTCTGCGACTCACAAGGAAGGTGCGAAAACCTGTCGTACGGAGCAAGCTAGGGTTAGGAAAGCTTGCCTGTAAACGTAGATGAACTCCCCGAGACCTAGCCCAATATATAAGGGCTAGGAGGGGCGACGCCAAAGGCATCCAATATCATCTGTAACCCTAGCCTTGAGCGTTCCAGCCTTGGCATCCACTGTAATCGCATCTCCCTCATCAATAATATCGAGCAGGAACGTGTCCTCCTGTTTGCCGACGAGCTATCGTCCAACCTGTGCCTATCCTGACTAACCCAGGGTCCCTAACCATGGGATTTGCCGGGGTTGATCCCCGTCAGGTAGTGCGTGGTACTGCCCGGAACCTTCCAGAAGCTTCCAGGACCTTACGGGATGGTTTCGGGACATTTCGTAACCTTCTGGAGCACTTCCAGGACCTTCCGGGACCGTTCTCGGACGTTCCGGAACCATCTGGATAGTTTTCGGGACCATCCGAGTTACAGTTTAAGCTACCCGATGACCGCGTAAGTTGTCGGGACGTCCACCGATTAACCGGAAACTATTCCGGTCGATCCAGGACTTCCCCAGTACCATTCTCATATATTCCAGAACCACCTGGGACTATTCCAGAGTGATCCGGACATATCCTTAAACACCCAGAACTACTTCTGGTGCCCTTATGAACAATTCCATAAATACCCGGAACTACTTCCGGTGCCCGTATGAACTATTTTGTTTTGCTTCCACTAGACCTTCTACCATTCCAGTATTCTAACAGACTACTGCTCGTTAAGTGTGTGACCCAATAGGTTCGGTATAATGCGGACATGACTCAGAACATCTTCCGGACAAAGGTCAACAACCTTTTGTCAATAGCCAATAATCAACAGCGGAGCCATGGACACTCATGTTGACTCCCGCACATACACGAAGAAACTTCGAGTGAACCATTATGTTTAGTCATGTACCATTCCCTTTGCTTCGCGATATATAACAAAGTCAGAGGAGAGAAGTTTGGCACCCATGTGTAACAACTTCTTGAACACAAGCCACTCGTTATCCTCTTTGCTCGTTTGTCCCTTTTTCTCGTTATCGTATTTCGGTATCCCCGTGACTAAATCACAATGCGTCTGGCCAGACTGTAATGGATACCGTCATACAGAGTGGGCCCGAAGATAATATCTTCTTCGTCGTGAAGGAGAAAATCCCAGTCTTGAACTATCGCAATTACTAGACACACTATCTGATGTACCCAGAACTTATTTTACTACTTCCCAGTATCGGGAGGATTCATCTAAGAACCAAAGTACATCTTTCTATGTGAAGCAACTCGATACTCTCATGGTCTAAGGAATTATGTATATGATAACATTTCATGATATGACTTATAACGTTGTTACGATGTGATCTCTAAGTATATCATTCAATACTGGGGTCGGTTCAACATCATTGTTCTGCTAACAATATGTTCTCATTGCTACTGACATCCTTGTTACAAGAACAATGTCCATGATTAAGAAAACTTAATCATCAGTTAGCACATGAGCTGGTCTTAGAGGCTAAACCAGGAACTCTTGGTGTTTACATTTCCACACATGCAAATGAGTTTTCTTCTGAATCTCAAAGTCAGGATCATTGCAATTATAGCACAGAAATATAAACAATAATTACGAACGTGGAAATATAATAACATTTTATTATTACCTCGAGGGCATATTTCCAACAGTCTCCCACCGGTGTCATGATGCATCATTTGTGGTATAGACTTCTTTTTCGGATCTGACGTTTCGGGCCCGTTTGTATCTTGCATATTTTCGCGTTTTCACGCTATCATAAAATTCACTAATTTTATCAGTTTAGCTTTGTATATCTTTGAATCAATTGGCAGGACCTTGGTTCCTTAGAATAAGTCATGGAATCATTCATCAATGTTCCATGAGCTTCAAGCATCTAGGAAAACCATACCACATTCATGAACGAACTTACAATTCAAAATACCCTCCTTGTTACTTCTTTAAGCAATAATATACTCAGTCTGTGTTATAGAATTCGCCACAGTATGTAACTTAACACAGTTCCTCCATGCTGTGCCACTTTTACGTGTGAAACACATAATCCCAATTAAAATAAAAAATCAGTCGGAGTAAGTATGAAGACTGAATTGGTGTAGTTGTTTACATCAAAATTCAGTTAGTGTAACTTATTACAACGATCTCTGCATTATCTCTATTTTTCGAGAAACATATCTTATCTATCATAAGTTTAATTTTTTACTGTTTGTCCAACGATCAACATATTGGTCATTTTGGTATCTTTCTCACAACCTTTTGGGCACTGGACATATCTGATCATTGTACATATTATGGTGTACATGATTAATCCAAACACATAGGTGAGTGGAATTCAATTCACGTGGTTTTTGCTTATCTGTGTTCATGAACACCGATTTCTGCAAGCAACTTTTCACCGTGAACTCGTCAAGAACATTCTTCTTGACGTTTTCATACTAAACTACTTTAGTATCATGTCAACATGTAACGTTGGCTTTAGCTTGATCAGACACTTACTATCTGCATAGATCATTGTGCTCAATACTAATGCTATATTAGACCAAGTACTTCAGTTAAAAACTATTTTCAATAAAGTCCTTATTCGTGTCAATATATGGCTAAGCCGCCACTTCTAGTAGTAATACACAACCTAGCGTAAATGCCAAGTTTTGTATCCTCATGCTCTCTACTTGAGTTGCTTGTAAACAACGAATCGAGGGTCAAACGGTCGCACCAATGTGCGTAGCTCACGAACTTGCTAACCCCGCGACAGTTTCAATCAAACGTTTAAGAAATAGACTTTCTTAGATTAATGATAACTAGATGATTTTTTTGAGGGAATGATAAGTATATAGATGGGGGTTTGGCATTTATTTCTAACTTTTTTAGAAAAAAATATACTCCTATAACTTGTTTTTCCTGAATTTCGTTCATACAAAACATGGTGGGGAGGCAGTCATTTATTTTTCGAGGGAACAAAAAACAATCATAATAGAGTGGACTCGTGTCGTCGCTCCGGTCGCCGCCAGTCCAGTCCACCCAACTCCGCCCCCACACCTCCTCTTGTCCTGCCCTCCAGGCCTCCTCCTCCACCTCCGCTCCGCCCCGCCGCGACGAGGCCATCGACGAGGCAATCAGCGCCTGCATTCCGCACCGGCGACCCTTAGCGGCGCCATCGTTCCCGGAACCCGCACCCTCCTCACCAAGCACCGTCCGCCTGCTCCTCCTGCACGCCCGGCCATCTCCAGCCATGCCGGTCGCCGTCGCATCATCGTGAGCAGGCCAAGGTTAGTCTCCCAACCTTTCTCAGTTCTCTCTCGTAGCGCCCGGTGGGTGCGCCGGGGTAGGGTGCCACCCCCGAATGGGAATGCCGCTGATTTTGCGGGGAGCGCCTCCGTGGGCCGCCCTAAATTTGAAAGCTTTTTTGGTTTTCAGGGAGGGAGCTGTGTATCCGGTGAAGCGGCGCTGCTTTCTAGGATTTGGATTCCCGGGAGTTTCACCCTCCAGGCGGTTCAGGAACAATGGCTGTGGTAAAGCTCCCCTCTCCTCTCCTCGCTTCTTTGAATGTTAAAAGGTTGTGATTTTGATCAGAGTGTGATGTTTGTTAATGATCTAAAGGATGCTGGTGGGATGTCCAACGGGGCAGCACCTTCTGCCTCTTCAGTTAGGAAATATGTAGAAATGGGTTTCCCAGAAGAGATGGTCGTGAAGGGCATCAAAGAGATAGGTAATACAAGTAGTAATCAGTTTCGTTTGATCATTTATATTTGTGTTGTTTGTGTTTTGCACCTTCAGTTTTCAACTTCTTGTTTTGCTTTCAGGTTCAGAGGAGAGGGACGGAAGTGAATTAGTGTCACTGCTTCTTGCATATATGGTATTTGTCGATGTGCTCTCATTTCTGAGTTCATCCTAATGACCTCTTGCTGCATGGCCGGAAGGACAGTATGTTAATATTGGTCACGTGAAATGCAGGAAGGTGAAGACTCAGTGGGTAACTGCTCTACTTCTCGCCGCATGCCTCAGCGTGTTGAAGAAGAAGAAGAAGAAGATGATGATGATGATTTTGAAGACTGGGACAATGATGTTGATGTCGGCGAGATGGGTCCTTACTCTGATGTTTGTGGTGATGAGGAGGTAGATATATCCTTATCTTCAGCTTGGTAACAGGAAGTGCTTTGATTATGTGGATTGTGATATATACACATGTGAAATACTAATCTGTTTATTAGTTGGAGTATGATATAATGTACGTGTTGTTTTTATCGAGTAATTGTACCTGTTGAAATGTTTCTAGAGGGATGGAGAATTCACAGCTACATAAGCATTAAGGGAAAAGTATATTTTTCATCCCTAAACTCTTTCGAAAGTATAGAATTGGTCCCTCAATTTTTAAAAGTATAGAATTGGTCCTTTAACTTTTAAATCGATTACTTTAAGTCTCTCGTGCCGCTTTAGATGATTTTCTGCGAATGTGGATTGTTATATATAAAAAAGAGGAGTGGAGGAAGGTTGCACGCTCTCTACGACCCTCATCGCGCTCACCTTCACCACTTATGTCGTTGTCTCATTGACGCACAAGCAGAGCAGCAACACTGCACATTTGTCCATGCTGGATGCGTCATATTCATATCATACCTTGTCGATGGTTGGTGGCAAGGGTCGTAGGTAGTGAAGAACCTTATGCTTGACCTAAGGTAGCTGTGTCAACTGTCAAGTAAGCCACTGAAGTACTGGATTGAGTCCACGCACGCAACAACTCTTGTATTATACAATCTCAAACAGCATTGCAGGACAACAAATTGAGCTCTTAAATAGTCGTCCGTTAAATTTTTATTCATTGGTAATATGCTCTATCCACTTTTTGTATGTCCGCCCTCCTTTTTTTAGGTCTTGTGCATCTTGCTGTACAATTACATTTCACTACTAGTTTCTAGTTACTAACTCTGTACCTAAATATATGACGTTTCTAAAATGGGTGGTGAGATGTAGAAAGTGCTTTCTAATCTCTGTTTTGCTGTGCTTTTGTGCAGGAGTTACAGATGTCACAATGGCACGAGCAGATCAAGTCCTTAGTGGACATGGGATTTCCTGAAGGTGAAGCAAACATGGCGCTTACCAGATGCGGTATGGCTCTCATTTGAAATTGTTGGGTTTGATGATCATACTTTAATGGGATGGCACCTTATGTTTTATTTTTGGTTCATACTTGGCCAGGTGTGGATTCCCCAATTCATGTATTGGTTGATTCTATCTATGCATCACAGGCTGACCGGGAGGTACATTGTAGTTTGCAATACATGTGAATGAAAATAGTTTTGTTCTTAACTTTGATGGATCAACACTGGAATTTGTTTGCAGGTTACAGATGAGAATGGTTTCAGTTCCTCTGTGGGGAGAAAGAAAGCAAGATGCATGGAAAATAGCAAGAAAAGGAGGAAAATATATGGAGGTGGAGGAGCACATGGAAGTCAACCCCATTGGATGGTGGTTATGAAGACTCAATTCATGTGCCAAAGCCAATGGTGGGATTTGGCCTGCCTGGCGACCAACCACAGTCAGTGGCCAGGTGGCTTCCTGAACATTGTCTGAGAGCCCCTTTCTTCTACTATGAGAATGTAGCACTTGCTACTAAAGGCGACTGGGAAACTATTTCTAGATTCCTATATGGTGTTGTTCCAGAGTTCGTAGACTCCAAGTTCTTCTGCGCAACTTTCAGGAAACGAGGTTACGTTCATAACCTCCCAACTGAGGGAAGGACGCCTTTGCTTCCTCTCCCTCCAAAGACCATTCTTGATGCCTTCCCCTGTTACGAGAAGTGGTGGCCCTCATGGGACCCAAGAAGGCAGTTTAATTGCCTACAAACATGTGCGGGAAGCGCAAAGCTGGCTGAACGGATCCTCCGTGCTCTTGAAAACTCCAGCGATCCACCACCTCATGCTATTCAAAACTATGTCATGAAAGAGTGCAGGAAGTGGAATTTGGTATGGGTTGGCAAGTACAAGGTTGCTCCATTGGAACCAGATGAAATGGAGTTTCTGCTTGGTTATCCAAGGGATCACACCAGAGGAGCCAGCAAAACAGAGAGGTACAAATGTCTTGGAAATTCATTCCAAGTGGATACGATTGCTTTCCACTTGTCGGTGCTGAAGGATAAGTTTCCACGTGGTATGAACGTCCTATCCTTGTTCAGTGGTATCGGAGGAGCAGAAGTAGCCCTTCACAGGCTTGGCATACACATGAAGACAGTGGTATCTGTTGAAATATGTAAAGCAAGTAAGAACATTTTGAAAACTTGGTGGAAACAGACCCAGACAGGCACACTCATAGAGATTCATGACGTGCGGTCTCTCAGTTATGATTGGATTGAATCATTTGTCAGAGAACATGGTGGCTTCGACTTAGTGATTGGGGGCAGTCCCTGTAACAACCTGACTGGCAGCAACCTGCACCATCGTGATGGCCTGGCAGGTGATCAGTCTGCATTGTTTCATGACTATGTCAGAATTCTGAATGACGTGCAGGCGGCTATGGCCAACATGTAGGATCAGGATTGTGCTGCATGTTCTCCTAGTCCTTATCTTTAGAAGCCCTACTTCATTTAAGTTTAGAACACCGAGTAACTGGTGGAAGTTTATTTTGGAGAAAGATAAGATAAACTTGGAGCTCTGTGATCGATGCTTATAACTATCCTGCTGGCCTTCATTTGAGAAAAGGCCATCTTGTTAAAACAGGACAAACTTGTTTTGATCAAACATTATCCACACAATTGACAGTGGTGCAGGTTTGTCTTGGGAGTGCAGTGAGCTTCTTGTTTGGGGGATTTAAGTTTTGACAATCTTAGTGACTGTCGCAATAATATTTCGCTTCCAAATCAGAACTGTGAGCTGAAAACCTGGCTGCAAGCAGTGGAGCAGAGCAGATGATATGTTTGCTTCATTGTTTAACAGCATTTATGCTCAATTTTTTGAAGTGGTGATGGCGACTGAGAAGTGGCATTGATCCACCTTTGCCCTTGGCAGCGATCAACTGCTTGCTTGGAAATTAACATGCCACATTAGATGTCAATTTTTTGGATACAGAAATGTTGTTGTTCCCCAAGGTGTTTTAGGTGCAAAATGTCGTGCATTTCCGGTTCTTCTAGTTTCTGTTGTTCTGATACATGTGTTGTCTTCGCGTCTTGACAATCAAGTTCTTTCGTTGCCTATATTTATGTTGTTGGCATTCCAGAAGCTTATGTTATTCTTCAGCGGATAGAAAATCTGTTGAGCTTCCCAGAACCATGTATGTAGTTTTATTGAGCACACCAAAACTTTTTGGTGGTCTTTACACTACAAAAAATCCTACCGCGCATTTTCTGCAAATTGTATGGTATGTTCAGCGACTCAACTGCATGGTAAAAAGATTTAACAGGCTTCCTGGACAATATTGCCTCACTTTCATAGCAATTTATGATCTCCAGATTCTGATGGAAACATGGAATGCATCATTTATATTTCAATTTGTTCGCAGAATTCAGCGGTGAACTGATCCTGCGAAGTAAGTATGAATGCAAGCTCTCTCTTTTTTTGCTTCTTAGGCAGCTTTGCCAGGAAAGGTTTATTTTCTGACACACCGGTAGTTAATAGTGTCTTTAACTATAAGCAATCTGAGATAATAAGAGGCTGCGACGCTAATTGTCTTTTCTCCATCTCCAGCACCTTGACATGGCAAACTTGTTCATTGTATCCTTGGGCAAGAGTAAATTGATGTTCGTTGCTAAGCCAACTCTGATGCAATGTAAATTAGCAGGCAAACGGCTCACGTTGCAAATGGATGGTATTCAGCATTCAGCCTGACGAAATGGCTTTTCTAGTGTGGCAGGAGAAATGGATATGCTGCTGTCTGTGAGGCTGCCCAGGTATGCCTCAGAGAAGCGTTGCATCTGCATGTGGGATTAGACTAGAGGAAGGACCAGTGGGTCTATGATGAGGTTAAAAAACAGAGAAGGCGGCATGAACACCACACCACATGAATGCTTTGAATTTTATTTTATTTTGAGAATATGAATGCTTTGATTTCGTTCTGTTTCAGGTTGAGGTTCAGACTTGAACTGTCAAGTTTCAGTTTCAGACAGGAAAAATAGCTACTCTGGACAGAATTCACAAAGAGAGTGAGTTCTGGAGTTTGAAGATCTCTGCGTTGTTATACTATGCTCTCCGCCGTACGGTGAAGATCTGACGTCGACTAGGAGCTCGGGAGGGTGCGGAGCGGTTAAGTGCGCAGTTCTTCAGTTAAGAAGTGTTGCTTTTCTTGAGAAGTTTCAGACAAGGGTCTTGAGTCTTGACACCACTTGGTTGGAGGATCATCGCATGGAACAGGACGGCCGGTTCCATCCAGCTTTCGGCGCAAGGGGTGGCTGCTTGGTTGGTGTGTGTGTGTGTTCTGCTGGAACAGACAGACTGTGCCTTGTCCAAACATCTGAATACAGATTCAGATAACTAGCTGCACTCAGACACCACAGTCTAGTTACAGATTCAGATACCGGGGGATTTTTTGTGTGTGCAGTGAATGATCGGTTATCCATCTTCCTTCAGTCGTTGGGTGCTGACGCTAACAAGGAAAAATGCCTTAAATCATGACAGGCAGTTTGCTGATATCAGTCAGTGATATGTATCATACCGCCTTTTTGTGCGTAGATATTGCTCGTTGTCCACGTTCTTCAAACAGAAGACGTCTCTTCTTAAATGCATAGGCATTGACCCTCCGCTACATTTTGCTTCAGTCATACATAGATGCAACACCCGTTTCTTGGCATGCGGTTTTATATGTCAAAAATTTACGCAGATGTCAAAACCTCCTAACTGAAATTCTTCAATGATCCGCTTCAGGCCGCCCATGTCCCTCTTACTTACTTCCTCCTTTTCAGAACAACTGTCTTAACTTTGTACTAGTTCTAATACAAAGTTGTATTAAAGATAAGACATTTATTTTAAAACGGAGGTAGTAGTACATACTTCACTCTTATGGAGTATTTGTTTACGGAGGAAGGACTTCTGAACGGGCAGGGCAGGAACGCTGCCTCCATCCTTTCGTGGAGCTTGGAAAGAATTGCTCCAAATCACAGCACGAAAGGATAAAAGTGTGTGTAAACTAAAACGGCGGCTTTCATATTAAGGTCGTCCATGTAGATCGTTCAAGTTGAGGTTGTCCATGTCCATCTAGACTCTAGAGATTCTTGACGCTTGGAGCTCACAAGAAAGGAAGGATCACACAAGCCGCTGAAAGGCATCCCGGAACACCGAAAGGTCAGAGGATATGGCGACGTGTGCGCCATGGCTGCATATCATTCCCGCCCCGCAAGCGAACGGAAGCAATGTGCCCCCACGCCGGGCCATGGCCTACAGCCTCCATCACTTCACCTGCACCGTGATTTCTAAATCTGGTGACACGCACCCGACCCAAACCCTGCCCTCTCCCAGTACGACAGACTAAACATCTTTGCCCCCGGTGTGATAGAATCCGTCCTTGCATATTGCCATATGACTGCACTACACTTTCGTAATACCAATCATCATCTCCAAGTACTACTAACTTTGTAAAGTGGAGCAGAAACTGCGGATCAGGCCGAGTCGAGGTAAAGGACGAACAACACACGGTGAGAAGTCTAGATGTGCGGAAGCGCAAGTGCTTAATTTCAGCACGAGGTAACATCACGGTCTTAGGGACAACTCCAACGCGTGCCGATGCATTTATTCATTATGTTTGATTTCGTTCATTTGCGTCGGTGCGAACAAAAATCGCGGTCCACCGCGTCGACGCAAACGGTTGCGTGTCCGTCTTAGCATCCTTCTGGACCCATTTCCAGTCCTAATTTGAGCTAGGTTTGCATCGGAGCTAATACGCGCGGTCGCCCGCCCTTGTTCTTGCTTGGTCTACACGTCGACCACACACCGAATGCCCGCGGCGGCGAAGTGATGATGAATGCGCCGGCCATCACTATGGCTCCACCACAGTGCGTCCTCGACGTCGACCTCAATGTCGAGCCCCTAGGCGGCGATTGCAATGGGTCGGGGCGCACTGGAAGCGCCCAAGGGAGATCTCCACCGCCACTTTTCCCGCGCCCCGCAACCTGTTCGATGGAATGCCCTCGCCTGCCGAGGCCGCGCTCGGCAATGCCTACAGCTTCGAGCGCTGCACCGAGATGCTTATGGATCAAATCATCTTCGACGTTGGCCACCACACGCCCATCGACCCCGATGAGACGCAAAGCCAGGACGGTTGCGTCGTCAGCGAAGATGGCGTCGCGTAGGATGAGGAGATGGGTGCCGACGAGGGTTGCTACATTCATGAGGATGGTTCTATGCATGGCCCGGGCGCTGAAGATCAATGGCCAGGATGACGAGGCCGATGATGGTGTGAACATTGAAGTCGAGCCATTGACCTTCATGGATGAGCTCACCCAACAACCTAGAGCACAAAGAAAGAGGGGTTAAAGCATTCACCCCAAAATAAGATGAACTTCTTTGTGAGGGTGGGAAGGAAATTGGCCAAGACCCCAAGACCGGCGCCCAACAAAAAGGATCCGTGTTTTGGCAAAGAATTTACGTTTGCTTCCACGAGCGCAAGACGTTCCTTCCTTACAAGATCAAGCGAAGATGTTCCTTCCTTACAAGATCAAGTGCAAGATATTCCTTCCTTACAAGACCGAGAGCTCTCGAACGAGGAGTCCCTCAAGAAGAGATGGGGATTAATTCAACAAGAGTGCAACAAGTTTTGAGCTACCGTTGAAACCATCGAAGCGCGTCCCATGAGTGGCCTAGGAGTCGCGGACATGGTATGCATCCTCTACATTCCTTGCATTTATTGTTGCCACTGCCCGCGCCCCAGCGTGCCCATGGCCCCATGTGTAACACCCCCAGATCTTGTCACTGTCATTAAGCTAACTAGATTGTCTTGTCCTCATAACCATCCTCATTAAAAATTTCATTAGGCAATAATTCCCCTCCAATGCATTTTTAAAAAGGCAAGTCAAGATAAAACTTTTCAAAAGTGGTTAAACACAAAGGTTCATGACTTTGTAAATAACCCATAAGCACTTATAGCATTTTAACCAATATTTTGGAATTATTAAATTGCCCTTGGAATTTTAATAAACAAAGTTGAAATAAAACTTGATCCAAAAAATTTGCAACAAATTTTATTAAATGCATAAAAATCAGTAGATCATGATAATGTGGTATTGGAAATTTATTAAGCTTTTTAAATAATGCAAACAAATGGTACCAGTAGCAAAGCAACACCAAAAAGCATTTTAAAATAAACAACAATATTCAAATGAATTTTCTTAGGGCTCAAACTTTTTGTAGTATCACAATAAGGTACAACACAATTATTGGAGCTGGGGGCACATTTTGCAAAATTGTTTGTTGGCTAAAGAAAATGAGACAGAACAAGATTAGCTAGGTGATAAAACAGAAAATGGCAAAACTCTATAAATCGCACAGGGCAACCCCCCCCCTAATGGGCCTAGCCCGGCCCACCCCCTCTCTCTCCCCCTCCCACTCATCTCTCTCCCCTGTTCCACCCTTGCGTGGAGCCATGGCTGTGGCCAGCACGCCGAGGCCATGCCGGCCCCCTCTTCCCCTCACCTGCCCCCCACGTGAAGATAAGGCCGACCCCCCCCCCCAACCACCCCTGCAACCCTCTGCCACACTTCCCCTTCTATCCTCGCGTGCTACCCTCTTCTCCCGCACGGACCTGGCCGCGCCCGTGGCCACACCTTCACCGTCGTCGCGGCCAAAGGCGACGGGAGGCCTCGCCGTCATGCCCCCTGCTTCGACGTACTTCGATGGTTCTTCTTCGACCTCGGGCTCGGGCTGGGAGACCCTACCCCGCCGGAAACGCACCTGTTTCCACCGCCGGCCGCCGCGGCATCTCGGCGACGATTGCCGCCGTTGCACGCCTCCTCCAGCCTCCCCAAGCCTCCCCCGTGTTCCGCGGTGAGCTGCCTCGCCGTTTTCCCCTCTCCCCTCCGCCAATTTCGCGCCGAGCACCCTCTCCTGGAACCCTCCCGCCGCAGCCGTGCGCCGTGGCCGTGCGGCTCATTGCCATTGCGGGCTGCTGTGCTCGCCGCTTACCCATGATCGGTTGTGCCTTTGGGCGCGCGCTCGCGAGGCCGCGCCCTTGCCGCGCCCTCTCCGGCCGCCGCTCGCCTCCTATACCTCAGCGCCGGCTTGCTTGGCTAGTTTAGGCCATGGGCAACCCCCTAGTTTAACTTAACACTAAACCAGATCCCAGTTAAACCCCCTTGGTCTATGACAGTGGGTCCCCATACCCCCCTAATTGCTTGAGTTAAATAACCAGAGGAATCCCCCCTAGGGAGACTGATACGTAGGCCCCCTGGCTATTTAGATGAATTAAGTTAATTTGATTGCCCCTGTGTCAATGACATGTGGGCCCTCTGCTAATTTTGATTTAATAAAATGATTTAATTAAGTCACTATCTATGACATGTAGGCCTCACCAGTCAGTGCATTGTTTTGGATAAGGTTCTGGATAATGTTGGAATTAAATAATACTCCCTCTGTTCCTAGATATAAGGTGTATAGTTTTTGGCACGGAAATTAAAGAACACATGTTGAGGAAAAATTACACCAGGTTTGGACGGGATTACATCTAGCTAATTGACGTGAGAAAATAGAGGGGTTTGCAAGAGATAAAGAAACATGATTAAATCTCTACAAAAAATTGTCTAGATGAGTGATGCAATGCAATACACCCTATATTTTGGACTTTTTCTCAAAAACTTATACACCTTACATCTAGGAACGGAGGGAGTAAAAGAAATTCATAAATTCTTTTTAAATTGAATAAAACTTTGAAAATCAATATCTTATAATCCGTAACTCCGATGAAATTTTTTTATACATCAAAATTGATCGGAAAAATACAACGAATACGCTACCCATATCCCCACCACACCCCTCTAACATACATCACACGAGACATTCCCCCTCCGATTGCACTGTCCGGTAATCACCCAGAACCGGTAAAACTTTCCGGATGAATTTATTCTAAACATGAAAGTTATTCGGAATGGATCAACTAACACAGATACACCATCCATATGCTTGTCAGATGTCCACGACACCTCCGGCATGAACCCTTCCCCCTCCGTACACCTATCCGGTAATCACCCGGGGCCGGTATTTCATCCCCGAACGAATTCCCGCTCCGAGCAACGTGCATTGCACTACGTTAGAACACCGTTAACTTTGCATATGTCATGTCATGCATCTGTTTGTTATGTTTACTTTGTATTTACTGTTCCCCCCCTTATTCTCCGGTAGACCCCGCTGCTATCGCCGACTACACCGCTGTCAGGTACGACTACTTCGTCGACGACCCTGCCCTTACCGTCGAGCTTCCAGGCAAGCAGAGCCATTCTCTTCCCCAGATATCGCCTATCTTTCCGTACTTTTCTTGCACTAGGCATTGTTACTGCTGCTGCTACGTTACAATCATATTCAATTGCATAGCCTGTTTTTGTCGCCCCTTAATGTACCTTCAGTTGTCCTATGCTGCCTATTATATATATTATATTCAGGAGTGAGCCCTGCGCATTGTTAGCTAGGATTAGATAGAGGGCCGTGATCACTCAGGGGAGTGAACTCGGATACAAATATTATAACTGCACAGGTACGGTACAATGCAGACACCGCCTCAGGCCCCTACCTCGGCTCTGACGAGCCACCATCAAGTGTGAGCTATCGAGGAGTGATCCTTGTACTCCACTCGTTGCTGACTCTGTATAGCCGCTCTAGGTACCTGAGCAACGGTTGTCCTTCAGGTAAGAAGTCGGGCGACCCAACGGTGCCCGCGAGTGGTATTGCGACGGGACGACAGGGAGGGTACGACCAGTGTACCGGTGTGCTTGGCCCCTGATCGTTGGCCGCGCGAGTTACCAAACCACGAAAGTCGAGCTCCTCCAGGAGCACACGCGAGACAAGGTAAGAAGACGGTTCACCTTGTTGGTAGCCGCAGAGACTTGGTGGGACGACAGGGCAGGAACCGATGTACTGGTGGTCCTGGCTGCTGTCGTTGTCCGCGGGTCAGTTAAGTCGAGGCAACGATAACGGTTGCCCCGCAAGTTAATAAAATGACTAATGGTTCGGCGGATGACTTGAGTAGCCTTTTGGCTTATACGCGCTGCCTACACGTGGGAATTACGAGTTATGGGCTCCTCTGCTTCGTAGTGTCGTCCGAGGACTCTTCAGACGTCAGAAGTACCACGACCTGCGCCGGGAAGTGGTGTTGTCTTATTTGCTCGCGCGATGGTGTCTTATTTGGATTTGCTTTAACTTCACCGGCCAGCCACGCATCGTGCAGGAGTACGTTCGGGTTGGGGTCCAAGGCTCGGCGTACTTAGGATTTAGACCGGCGGATGGCCTCTCTGTTGAGTTTGAAAGATGGGCTACGGAGTGTCGTATAGCCTCGGTGGGGCATTCCCTAACAAGGTGTACGCCACCCTGGAGATCTGTGCGTGTAGTGTAACACAAGTGCACCCCTGCAGGGAAGATTAATCTATTCGAATAGCCGTGTCCACGGTAACAAGACGCTTTATGCTCAAGCTGGATCTTACCACTACAAACTATTATTATTAAACTGTATGGTTCCGGATTTTCTTCCTCGCAGGGGAGTCGAGGAGGGAACTCGGAGGCATTTCTATTTATTAAAACTTACTATTATACAATGATGCACCAACTTCTGCTGCATTGTTACTTTATGCTTTATATAAACTGTTGGCTATTCTCTCCTCATGTTGCAAGACTCGTCGGAAGATGCTAGTATTCGATAGGCCTAGCGTCTTACCCTTATTCTGATTTCTACCTTGCAGTCCACTATATACAGCCTCCCCTTTCCATTTGATACAAATGCATAAATGCTTAGTAGCGGACGTAAGACTCGCGGGTATGCTAGATACTCACCTTTGCTTTATTCCCCCCTTTTTGTTTTGCCTGATCGGCCGCTGCAGTCGACGTTGGATCCTTGGAGTCCAGGAGCAGGAGATCCCCGATGCCGACCACCGCAACGTGAAGATCCCCAATGCCTTCTACGACGTCGAGATCCTCGTTGACCAGGAGTAGTTTGGAGGTTCCCAGGCAGGAGGCCTCGCCTTTTCGATCGTTGTTGCTTTTGTGCTAGCCTTCTTAAGGCAGATCATGTGTACCCTGTGTCTGTACTCAGATACTATTGCTTCCGCTAACTTTGTGCTTTCGAGCTGTTGTATTTGAGCCCTCGTGGCCCCTGGCTTGTTTTAAACAGCTTGTATTATTTTATTTGTAGAGTTGTGTTGTGATATCTCACCGTGAGTCCCTAATCTCGATCGTGTACCTTGCGTGTATGATTACTGTACACGGTCCGATTTTGGGGGCGTCACACCATGGCCATTTATTGCTGCCACTGCCGCGCTCCAGTGCGTGCCCATGGCCACTGTCGCGTCCATTTATTGTTGCTATGATCATTGTGTGTAGGCCTTCCAGGCTTTGGAATTGTTCAAAGTTTAACATGGCAACAAGCCATTCATCCTCATCCATTGTTGAAACATTATTGCCAAGTTGCCCAAGTTTAGGGAGCAATATGCCGCCCAAAAGAAGAATAGAGGACCGGCGAGCGTTGTTGAACATGATGAGGGTGAGAAAATGCCAAGGGGACAAAAAAAACTCCAAAGTCGACGACAAGCGTGAATTGTCTACACTTGCTTTGCAAAAAACATAAAAGGTTTCGTCATGAGCAAGAAGATGAGGAACGACAAGAAGCGACAAGAGAAGGATGAGCAAATAAAGGTGTACCTCGAGATTCAAAAGAAGAAACTTGAGATCGAGGAGAAGCAACTAAAACTCGCGCTGATGGTAAAACAAATGGAGATCATGATGATGAACTTAAACACCATTTCACCAAGGAAGCGCCCATGGTTCGAGAAAATGCAAAATGAGATGCCCGCTTCGAATGATGAGTGGTTGGTGACGGTTGATGTCTACGCACGCTTCTATTCTTGTAGACTATGTTGGGCCTCCAAGCGCAGAGGTTTGTAGGACAACAGCAATTTCCCTCAAGTGGATGACCTAAGGTTTATCGAACTCAGGGAAGTAGAGGTTGAAGTTGTTCTCTCTCAAGCAACCCTGCAATTAAGATACAAGAAGTCTCTTGTGTCCCCAACACACCTAATACAACTAGGAGTTGTACAGGTGCACTAGTTCGGCAAAGAGATGGTAAAATATGGGTGATAGGTGTGGCAAAACAAAGTAATATAAATCTGTAATAAAAAGTGCAGCAAGCAAACATGTAACAAAAGTGAGTGCAAACGGTGTAACAATGATGGAAACAAGGCCTAGGCTTCATACTTTCACTAGTGGAAACTCCAAATAACATTAACATAATCTAATCACATGATATTCCTCATAAAACATGCAATGGAGACGTACTCGGAGGTCATTCCTTTGTGGTCAAGAGAGGACGAGAATTGTGTAGGGCTACAAAAGCACACCTCAGAGTTCGTAGTTCTCATCTATGGATTTCCCAATGTCACTGCGGCCATCCAAAGAGAGTACCACAATCACCACAACATATCTAAAGGATAGTCAAAGACAAGCACCAAGAGACTCTCAATCTTCAATCCACAAACAAAAGAGGAAGTCACTCATGAAAATATTCTTCTAACCCATGTCCAATAGACCGCTGTCACCATGGTCTCGGGGATTATACTAGATAAGATCAAGTGAGTACATCAATCCAATACATAGAAGAAGGGGAAACATCATGGGATCATCCTAGATTAACATAGCCTATGATCACAATGAAGATCGCATCATGGGAGAGAGAGAGAAGACCACATAGCTACTGGTAGAAACCTCAGCCCCGGGGAGGAACTACTCTCGCATCATGGAAGGAGGAAGCAACGTCGATGGAGATGAATCCGGGGGCACTTCCCCGTCCCGGCAGGGTGCCGTCACAGGAATTCTGGTCCCCCGGAGCTTGTCGGCGATGGCGGCGGAGATCGGAATTGCTTCTGGAGAAAAGGGGTCTGGAATCAGGGTTTTCGCGATGGGAGAATAAATAGGAGCCAAAGGGGGGCACCAGGGGGGCCACCAGTCGCCTAGGCGGCCTCCCGGCGCGGCCAAGCCCTGGGCCGCGCCCACTGGCCGCCTAGGCGCCAGGTGGGGCCCCTCTGGCCCTTCTTCGGTGAATCCGGAAGCTTCCGGAACGCTGATTTCTTATCTGATTTTTCTCGATTTTTTGGAGCACTTTTAATATGGGGGAAACCTGAAATAGAAAAACAGCAGAAAACAGGAACTGGCACTGGGGTGCACTGAGTTAATAGGTTAGTCCAAATATGATCAAAAGTGTATGAAAGTGTATCAATATCATAGCAATATCCCACGAAACATGCATGGAGCAAGCAGAAATTATAGATACGTTTTGGACGTATCAACAGTCATGTGTGGCGTTGGAATTTTTTTTGTAGACTGGCATGTGTAGCCGGCCCTGAACTCGTAGCATCGGCAAACGGTGCACATTTTAGTTATGAAATGGCGAGCACGTTGGGCATGTGATACGCCCCAAATGTATCTATAATTTCTGCTTGCTCTATGCATGTTTTCTGTGATATTGCTATGATCTAGATACACTTTCATACACTTTTGATCATATTTGGACTAACCTATTAACTCAGTGCACCCCAGTGTCAGTTTCTGTTTTCTGCTATTTTTTTATTTCAATTTTTCCCCATATTAAAAGTGCTCCAAAAATCCGGGAAAATCAGATAAAAAATCAGTGCAACGAAAGCTTCCAGAGTCCCGAAGGAGGGCCGGAGGGGCCCCACCTGGTGCCCAGGCGGGCAGGTGGTGCGTCCTAGGGTGGGGCCACGCCGGATGGCCGCCTGAACACCTGGTGGCCCCCCTGGCTGCCCCTCTTCGCCTATTTAATCTCTGTGACACTAAACCCCCGAAGACAGAACCCTTTTTCGCGATCTCGCCTCTATTCCGCCGCCGACGCGCTTCCAAGATCGGGAGAGCTAGCAGACTTCATCCAGGCACCCTGCCGGAGGGAGGATCGACCTTCGGGAGCTTTCTCTCCACCATGGACGCTTCCCGGATGTGCCGTGAGTAGTTTTATTTGGACCATGGGTCCGTGATCAGTAGCTATGTGATGTTCTCCTCCCCTCTTCGTTCTTCATGGTTTAGTCCTCGTGAGCTGCCCTACATGATCAAGGCACATATGTAATCATTCTGCTGTTGTATGCTGAGTTTGCTAGGATATGATGGATTATGAGATTATGTTCAGATTGTGATAGAGTAATATATTTGGTTCTTATCATTTATATTTTTGTTCCAAAGTAATTCTTGCATGTTCTCCATTGCTGTTTATTTCTTTGGCCAAGTAGTAGGCAGTAAGTCCAAGAGGGAACGTTATGCTCGATTGTGGGTTCATGCCCCCCGATGACACGCTTGAGTGACAGAAACATGAGTCTAGGGGATGTGTTGTTGCCACAAGGGGAAAAACAACGGTGCTTGTAATATCGGTTGCAAGGATTGTTTACTTTACGCAAAGTGCTTTTTAATGCACTTGTCTGTTGCTTTAGGTTTACACTTTGGGTGGGGCTCACAACTTAATACTAGCGAGATATTCTGGATAGATATCTCAAGGTGGATGATTAGTAGTAGATGCAGTTGGATATTTGTCTACTTATTTTGGCGTGCCGCCCATGCTTTTGAGCCTCTTCCTTTCTTTGTAGCATAGTTAGCATTGCGGTGCGTTTATACTCATGTCAATTGCCCAGTTGTAATTTGTTTACCTCGCATAGCAGTTTTATCGTCTTTGGGAGAGAGACATCACTAGTGAACATCACGGGACCCCGGTCCATATTCTCATCACCGTTTACACGATCATTTACTTTCTAGATTTTACTTTCCAGTTGCTGTCATTATCATTATTATCTGTTGCGTTAATCCTTTGTGAACAGCAAGGCCGGAGAGATTGACAACCTCTCTGTACTCGTTGGGAAGCAAAGTTATTTGTGTTGTGTGCAGGTCCACGTCGATTGCGCCGTTGACACCTACTTATCATCTCCGAAGTCCTATTGGATACAAACCTTGGTATCTTCACCGAGGGAAATTTGACGTTACCCTACATTTCACCTTCCACTTGGGGTAACCAAAGAGGAGAGGTGTTGCACCCATCAACTCTCTCGTCATCAAGCGAATTTCTGGCGCCGTTGCCGGGGACTCCGAGTGCTAAGATAGGGTAGTTTCCCACCACCTTTTACCTTTGCTTTTTAGTCTTGTTAGTTTACCTTTCAGTTTTTATCTTTGTGTCTTATATCAAAAATCACAAAAAAATTATTTATCTTGCTAGTAGCTGTCATTATGTCTGGTCCTTTTGCCTTTGTTGAGACAGAGGTTCTCACCATTAAAAAAAAGGTGGTGAAAGTTTAAAAGATTCTTGGTATAGAATTAATGATTCTCAAAAAAGAGCCACCAAGAAGCAATCCACTACTATCCTGCTTAGAAATTTTAATGTTGGGATTACTCCTTGGAATAGGTTCATTCTAGATACTGCTATCAATGGGAATTTCCTAGAAGCCCCAATTTGGGAGTCTCTTAATGTTATTGAAAATCTTGTTGGAAATCTCCTTGTTGCTAACATACAAGAAGATATAACTCTAGCTCACATTATGAAGAAAATTGAAAATATAGAGTTAGAAATACCAAGTATAACTAGGATAAATGAGTTGGATCACAAGTTTCAAGGGAATTTGAATAGGCTTGATAGCTCCATGCTTAAAATTATTAAAACTTTGGAGACCATCAAATCCCATGACATGGATCCTTCTAGGATTGATAAGATTGTGGAAATCATTAATACTGTAGGAACTACTTTCTCCTCAATCAAACCAAAAAAGGTAGAGACTCCGGCAAGAAAGGAACCTAAGTTCAATTATGTCCCTAAGGTTCCCCACCTAAAAATAATCCACCCATTGCCAACGAAGTTGAAACCGTGAAAACTTTGGAAGAAATACCTTGACGAGGGGGTGACCCCACGACTCCTCTACGTGAGGGTACCTGGTGCGTGTCATGGCTGGCGGCCCACCAGAGGCCCACCCGTGGGCACCGACATGATTGAATAAGACGCGAAGACGAAGACTTGAGGCGCAAGACAAGGACTCATATTCGTAGTCGACGAGGACTCTTGTAAACCCTACCTGGCTAACTATATAAAGCGAGGTAGGGGAACCTCTAGAACTCAAGACACAACAGAAGCCCTAACCCCCCCCCCCACGCATAGGACTAGACAGATCTCTCTCCACCAAAGCCCTCACGGCACCTCTGTACATCATCATCAATACAAGATCAGACAAGCAACATGTAGGGTTTTCCCTCCGGGGGCCTGAATCTGGGTAAATCGCGCCCCATGTGTCGCTTGTCTGCCGTCCGAGAACGAATATCATCTGTAACCCTAGCCTTGAGCGCTCCAGCATTGGCATCCCCTGTAATCGCATCTCCCCCATTAATAATATCGAGCAGGAGCGTGCCTTCCTGTTTGCCGACGAGCTATCGTCCAACCTGTGCTTCTCATGACTAACCCAGGGTCCCTGACCATGGGATTTGCCGGGGTTGATCCCTGTCAATTGGCACCGTCTGTGGGAACTACACAAGTTGGAATCGCGATCTCGGCGGTCCCGTCTCCAGCAAGTCACAACTCAAGGGCTTCTTCAACAACTACATCAAGATCTAAATCAAGCTCACGGAGAAAACAAGAAAAATTTCGAGCGTGTCACTCAAAGATCGACATCAACAAAAGTGCTCACGCGCAGCCTACAGCAAAAAACATATGTGTTGCGGGCACTCGCGACGGTTACTCGGAGCTCAGCTCGACGATCTCTTTGGTGGAAAAATGCGAAATCCAATTTTCGAAAATCTGTGAAAAGTTCAGCAAATTCCAACTTCTGGATCTCCGTCGGCGACTCCCGCACTGAAGCACTATCGAAATCTGGCGGAACTCCGCGCGACTCCAGCAAATAAATTCCTGACATTAGCTCGGAAATCAACTTGAAGATCCCTTCGGTGAAAGCATGCGGGATTCCATCCCCCATCAGCAATAAATAATTCAGAAAATTCCAACGGTTAGATCTCCGTCAGCGGCTCTCGCACTGCAACGCGTTTTTGGATCTATGCAAGATCTCGAATTTCCAATCGCGAATTTGGGTTCAATCTTGACCCACAAGGCTTCTACTCCAACTTGACATGCCATGGATGACTCGCCAAGATTTCTACATCGACTCGTTCCGCTACAACGACATCACACGACGAGCAATTGAAGTCGCCCGGCGCATCGAGTCCTTATCGATCACTCGCCGCACCGTCGACTCCAAGCACATGAATCATCCTGCGCCGAGCACCTTTGTACGGGCTCTCCCGTACCGAGCTCCATCGCGCAGGAATCACCGCGTCGAGTCATCTCATCACTCGCCGGATATGTTCATTACGACGACTTCGCTGTGCAACTCCGCCACCTCAAACACTCGGGGGCTCGCGGACTCGGGGGCTGAACGTCGCAGTTGACGTCACATCGACTACGTTCTCGCCTCGTCGAATGCTCATTTTCGACTACTCGACTGCTCATCTTCGACATCCTCCGCCGCGTCGATCCTACAGCTAAGTTTTCTTTACACTCTTATGATATGATTCCAAAACCTTTATACATTCTCGATCAGTCGCCAAAGATGACTACGCAGTCGTGCAGAAACACCTAAGGGCTTCAAAACTATCCTTTGGATCATGCTCAGTTTTATATGTTGTTTATTCGCGTTTATAGTGAGGCTGGGTACCAAACGGCCACTCTTGTCTCCGGGTTCAACAAGTCTGGCATAACGTCCCTGTTACCCGGCAAGAGTATGCTGCTGGAGGGCCTACTCATGAAAAGACATGCATAAACTTTATATGCTGCTACATTATCCACTCGACAAAAGTGCAACATCTGCAAATCATGCACCTTACAATTCTTTTATATATCGCGCAAGTACGTCTTAATACAGTTACACCTTTTTCTCCTTCTCAGCAGATGCTCGGGGGCTGGGCGCCCTCATACGCGGCGACGTTAACCTACTCGTCCACGACTGATCCCTACAACAACTCACGCCTACGATGCAAGACCCAAGTCGAGCACTTCCTCGGAGGACAATTACTCGACGACGAAAAAGTTTTGAGTCTATGCTCGACTGCAAGGAGTCGAACATAGACTCGGGGGCTACTCCCATCGGGAGCGCTGACGCGCACCCGACGAGCACTACTCGCGAAGCTGACAAGAATGAAGGGGTTAGCTTTACAACAACTTGAGCCTATGCCCGACTCTACGAGTCACACATAGCCTCCAGGGCTACTCCCATCGGGAGCGCTGACGCGCACCCGACGACCGCTCGACTGGGCAACTTCTCTCCACGCGACAATGAAATACGAAGACGAACCAGACTGTAATTTCGATGCTTCATCCAAATACTCCCATCGGGAGCATACTCGCGACATCTTCGACTGCTCATCAGCAAATGATCGACACGCACTACGGCAGCTACTGCAGATTCGAGTCCCTGCACGACTCTTCGAGTCCCCCAGGCATTCGGGGGCTACTGACGAGGGGGTGACCCCACGACTCCTCTACGTGAGGGTACCTGGTGCGTGTCATGGCTGGCGGCCCACCAGAGGCCCACTCGTGGGCACCGACATGATTGAATAAGACGTGAAGACGAAGACTTGAGGCGCAAGACAAGGACTCATATTCGTAGTCGACTAGGACTCTTGTAAACCCTACCTGGCTAACTATATAAAGCGAGGTAGGGGAACCTCTCTAGAACTCAAGACACAACAGAAGCCCTAAACCCCCCCACGCATAGGACTAGACAGATCTCTCTCCACCAAAGCCCTCACGACACCTCTGTACATCATCATCAATACAAGATCAAACAAGCAGCATGTAGGGTTTTCCCTCCGGGGGCCTGAAGCTGGGTAAATCGCGCCCCATGTGTCGCTTGTCTGCCGTCCGAGAACGACTATCATCTGTAACCCTAGGCTTGAGCACTCCAGCCTTAGCATCCCTTGTAATCGCATCTCCCCCATTAATAATATCGAGCAGGAGCGTGCCTTCCTGTTTGCCGACGAGCTATCGTCCAACCTGTGCCTCTCATGACTAACCCAGGGTCCCTGACCATGGGATTTGCCGGGGTTGATCCCCGTCATACCTCTTTTTGATAAATTTATAAATGAAACTCCCATTGATTTTCTGCCTTTTGGTTTTCTTCCTAGAAGCATCTTCATTAGGCCTTTATTTGAAATACCTCTTAAGACTAGTAGTACAATTGAAGAGCTTTTTGATGATCTTGATGATGATTCGATTGATACAATTTGATATTTTGCTTTATGCCTAGCTTAAAGGAGTAAAAGAAAGCGCTTGTTGGAAGGCAACCCAAGATGTTTTTATTTCTGTTGTTAGTGGTCTTGATGATTGTTACTACTGTAGCAACATCATTGTATCTTTATTTTCAAGCTTTGTGCCAAGTTATAGCCTCTTGTGATAATGGAAGCAAAAGTTGTGACATGCTATCCAGAAAACAGATTTTGTCTTCTTGACGGAAAAAATCGGAACAAATCACCAGTTCATCTTTTTGAGCTAAATTTTTTACATAGCATGCTCTATACAATTGTGAAACTTTCGTATGTTCTGAGTTTATTTTTTGAGTTGCATAAGTTCCCCGAAAAAATTCTCTACTACCTGCTATTCTATTTTTCACAGATTCTGCCACGTTTTGCCTCTCCTTACTTTTGCAAACCATAAGCTTGCTTTTTCTTTACAAAAACCTTTTGGAAATCTTGAGAAACAGTAGCTCTTCAAGAGTATATTTATATCCAGTGGGGAAAAATTATTTTATTAAGGGTACTAACCTCTCTAATCAGCTTATGATGAGTTATGTATGAAGGGAGTTTTCAAGTGTGCGAGTGAAGATGATGAAAGAAGATCCGGGACTGTCAAGCGCTCAAGCTTGGGGATGTCTTATGAATCCACAATTAATATTCAAGGAGACTCAAGCGTCTAAGCTTGGGGATTCCCACGTGCATCCCTTTCTCCATCAACAATAATCAGTTCTCCATTCGTCTCACTATATTTTTATCACTTCATGCGTTATGTGCTATGCTTGGAGCGTCTCGCTCTTAGGTTGACTTTTTAGTTTTCTTTAACTTTGCTTGCTGTTCATAACAAGTTAGACCCCAGCTTACTTTGTGTGGGAGAGAAAGACGCTCCACTCTAATCTAGAACACATCATAGGATTTTTCATGCTTATCTTTTTGCTGTTGTGTGTTTGATAACCCACAACTGCAGGGGATCGAGATAGTCTTCGCGGGTAAGAATAACCTAATTTATAGATTCGACTCAAGGGGAGCCAAAGAAATATCCCCAAGCTTTAACAGTGGAGTTTTCAATTCCACCGCACCTGAGATACGCTTACTTGCAACAAGATATTAGTAGTAACTGCGATATGAAAGTGATGATAGCAACGGAAATAGTGGTGCTGGAATAGCGACAGTAAAACAGCAAAAGTAAACAACTAATAACCAACAGAATTAAAAACATTGTAGGCTAGGGAGATGGATGGTTGGGCACTGCATGGATAAGGCACATCATGTATTTAACTTGGGGCAAGGCACACAGAAAAGAAATGATCATCTAGGCATAAATCAAACATCATGCATGTACCCCACAGGTAGTTGTATGTTCTTGCAATAAGAACTTGCACAACATCTTTTGTCCTACCATCCCGCTACGCACGGGGCCAAAGGGAACTTTTGGAGATTAAGGTGCTCCTGTCAAAGAACACCGGAACAAAGCATTAACAATCAACGGATACATGGAATCCTCAAAATATAGTCCATCCCCTTTGGTGTCCCAAGCTGTCACCTTTGGGATCGCCGGTTCCGGACTATAACAGGTGCATACAACTCATAGATAGGATCAAGAACACAAATATATTCATGCAAACACATAGGGTTCAGATCTGAAATCATGGCACTCGAGCCCAAAGTGACAAGCATTAAGAGCAACAAGTTGAAGCAGAGATGATAAACGTCAATCTAGATGATAGGCAACATGCCCCCAACAATCTTATAAACTATTACATGATCTAACTCATCCAATCCCTACCATCCCCTTTGCCTACAGCTGGGAATTACTCACACATGGATGGAGAAGTCATGGAGGGAGGATGGAGTGGTGATGATGATGACGATGGCGATGATCTCCCCTCACCGGAGGCCAAAACACCTCCAGATTAGCCCTCCCGGAGAAGAACAAAGGGTGGCGGCGGCTCCACGACGCGAATTGGGAAAACGACTTCTGTTTCGGAATTTCTCCGTCACAGGAATAAATAGGATCCTCGGTAGGGCACCAGAGGAGGGGGAGGCCCTCAGGCGGCCAGAGGGCGCGGTCCCACCCCTGGCCGCGCCAGGGGGCGCCTGGGACCCCCTTGGCTGCCCTCTGGTCCCATTTCTGGCACAGTGGCCCTTCGGGTGCGTGGATTTTCTGTGATTTTTCCTGCAATTTTTTGAGACACCTGAAAATCCATTTTCCTGCGCACAATAAAACCATACAAACAGCTCTGCTGAAAACAACGTTAGTCCGGGTTAGTTTCGTCCAAATCATGCAAGAATGAGGGCAAAACAATAGCAAAAGTGTTTGGAAAAGTAGATACGTTTGAGACGTATCAGTGTTCTTTAACTTTTCGTAGCTACTGACATGTTTAGTTTTAGTCTTAGTTTGACTTTAGCAAGAGCCTTGGCTTTTGTTTAGTTTGTTGCAGGAACTCTCTTTAATTTTCATGTTTATCTTGTTAAGAGAGTTGGTTGTTGCATTGAGTTGTGTCTTGTCTTGAAAGTAGGTAATTGAGGTTGCTATTTAATTTTAGTAGTAACTTGAAATATATTTGAGGTATTGACGTGAGTAATGTTTGAACTTTTGGTGTGAAGAGCTCTAGCCTATTAGTGATAGGTGTCGTATTTTGGGAAATCCGTGTTTATTTTCAAAACCTACAAAACTAGTTGAGAACTCTAGCTACTAGATGGATCGCTAATCTTTGGAGGGATCGGATATTGGAGTACACTCACGTACCATGAGTCAAGGATTTGCAAGGATAACCAAAACCCCACACACTCCTCCTCGGGGTACTTGTCTCTTTGTGAACCTCCTCATTAGATTGAGAGTTACCGATAATAAGTGTATGAGTTCTTCGGACTAATATAAGTATTGAAAGTTGACACTTCCACCTCCTCATATTTGCTAGCCTCTTCCGTACCGTGCATTGCCTTCTTCTCACTCCGAGAGTTGGCGTCCACCTTCGCCGGTACATCCAAACCCTTTGCATGATACGCTCTGTCATCATAAACCTCCCTATATCTTTCCTCAAAACAGCCACCATACCTACCTATCAAGGAATTTCCATAGCCTTTCCGAGAAATATCGCCATACAACATCCACCTCTTCATGACTTGATCTTTATGTCATATATGTTCCTCCTACACTGGCAGAGGCATACATTGCATACATCATGATAGCTACATCTTCTTTATGTTTGAGTACCTTGTAAAGTGTGAAAGATCTTCTATACCCTCTTGTAAATTAGAGTATTGCCCTTAAGTGAGGAAAAGATCCCAAAGTGGACAAAATAAAATATCTCAAAGAGGAAAAATGAGAGTTAAATAGAAAGAGTCATTCAGGCCACCAAAAAAATGCAAAAAATAGAAAAAAAAGAAAAAAGAGAGAGAAAGGGGAAACACTACTATCCTTTTGAAAGATCCACACTAGTACTCCCACTTATCCTTGTACTCCATAGAGACGATCATTCATGCATATAGCTATGTGGGGACCTACACACTATAGAACTTGGCTTGCATATTCCAAGGATGAGCCTCCTCAAAAGAGCTCTAGGTCTTCATGAGCGAGCAAGTTGGATGCACCCCCACTAGTTCCATTGGAGAGCTTTTCTTTGTTCATATGTGCATCCGTTGCATGGCAATCCCTACTCCTCACATCATATCTATCATTTGGCCTTCTCGCCAATGATTGTCCTCATTGATGTGAGTATTTCTCACCTTTTTATCTTCGTCCTCCACCATATTTCTCTCTTTGCCATCCTAAGTGTCAACTCTCGTGCTTACGCTCATCCATTGCATGAGTGCTCAAAATATCGAAAAGGAGTGGATCAAATTCACTTGTACCTAGCTAGTGGTATGGGGACGAGTCAAGATAAGATTCCAAAGAAGACCAAGTGTGAAACTTTAGTAGATTGAGTCCTCAACGAAAATACTTTGATCCACAGAAATTATGGTTGCTAGCATGTCACCACAGAAATTATGGTTGCTAGCATGTCACCACAGAAATTATGGTTTATGAAGACCAAGTGTGAAACTTTAGTAGATAAGATTCCAAAGAAGACCAAGTGTGAAACTTTGGTCAAGATATGGTTGCTAGCATGTCACCACAGAAATTATGCTTGTTATCATTTACCTACTCGAGGACGAGCAGGAATTAAGCTTGGGATGTTGATACGTCCCAAACGTATCTATAATTTCTGCTTGCTCCATGCATGTTTTGTGTGATATTGCTATGATCTAGATACACTTTCATACACTTCTGGTCATATTTGGCCTAACCTATTAACTCAGTGCACCCCAGTGTCAGTTTCTGTTTTCTGCTGTTTTTCTATTTCAGTTTTCCCCCATATTAAAAGTGCTCCAAAAATCTGGGAAAAATCAGATAAAAAATCAGCGCAACAGAAGCTTCCAAAGTCCCGAAGGAGGGCCGGAGGGGCCCCACCTAGTGCCCAGGCGGCCAGGTGGCGCGGCCTAGGGTGGGGCCGCATCGGGTGGCCGCCTGGACACCTGGCTGCCCCCCTGGCTGCCCCCTTCGCCTATTTAATCTCCGTGACGCGAAACACCCGAAGACAGAACCCTTTTTCGAGATCTCGCCTCTGTTTCGCCGTCGCCGCGCTTCCAAGATCAGGAGCGCCAGTAGACTTCTTCCCGCCACCCTGCCGGAGGAAGGATCGACCTCCGGGAGCTTCCCCTCCACCATGGATGCTTCCCGGATGTGTCGTCAGTAGTTTTCTTTGGACCATGGGTCCGTGATTAGTAGCTATGTGATGTTCTCCTCCCCTCTTTGTTCTTCATGGTTTAGTCCTCGTGAGATGCCCTACATGATCGAGGCACATATGTAATATTTCTGCTGTTGCTATGTTGAGTTTGCTGGGATCTGATGGATTATGAGATTATGTTCAAATTGTGATAGATTAATATATTTGGTTCTTATCTTTTATATTTTTGTTCCTAAGTAATTCTTGCATGTTCTTCGTTGTTGCTTATTTCTTTGGCCAAGTAGTAGGTAGTAACTCAAAGAGGGAACGTTATGCTCGATTGTGGGTTCATGCCCCCCGATGACAAGCTTGAGTGACATAAACATGAGTCTAGGGGATGTGATGTTGCCACCAGGGGGAAAACAATGGTGCTTGTAATCGCGGTTGCAAGGATTGTTTAGTTTATGCAAAGTGCTTTTTAATGCAGTTGTTTGTTGCTTTGGGTTTACACTTTGGGTGGGGCTCGCAACTTAATACCAGCGAGATGTTCTGGATAGATATCTCAAGGTGGATGATTAGTAGTAGATGCAGTTAGATTTCGGTCTACTTATTTTGGCGTACCGCCCATGCTTTTGAGCCTCTTCCTTTCTTTGTAGCATAATTAGCATTGTGGTGCGTTTATACTCCTGTCAATTGCCCAGCTGTAATTTTTTTACCTCGCATAGAAGTTTTATCGTTTTTTGGGAGAGAGACATCACTAGTGAACATCACGGGGCCCCGGTCCATATTCTCATCACTGTTTACACGCTCATTTACTTTCTAGCTTTTACTTTCCAGTTGCTATCAATATCATTATTATCTGTTGCGTTGATCCTTTGTGAACAGCAAGGCCGGAGAGATTGACAACCTCACTGTACTCATTAGGAAGCAAACTTATTTGTGTTGTGTGCAGGTCCACGTCAATTGCGTCGTTGACACCTACTTATCATCTTCGGAGTCCTACTTGAAACAAACCTTGGTATCTTCACCGAGAGAAATTTGTCGTTATCTTACATCTCACCTTCCACTTGGGCTAACCAACAAGGAGAGGTGTTGCACCCGTAAACTCCCTCGTCATCAGCATGGCCATTGGCATGTCCTTTTATTTGCCGTGGACAAAATGTGTCGCGGCGTTGGGCGATGAGGCCATTCGCATAACGTAGTAAACGGACAAAAATTGAACAAGTCGACCAGTGTGAGGTACAAATTCAATCATGGTCGATAGTGCGAATGGATTTTTTTACAAGAATCGAGTCATCATCGTCCAAGGAGTCATCTGATGATGATACGTTTCGTTGCTATTCTTTTCGTGAATGATCACATTGCGAGGCAACACTCAAAGTTCAAATATTCAATACCGAAGCATTCTCCTGCGTTGAATCAAAACAGAGGGTGTGGTCATCTCCTCCTATATGATGACCACTTTCAGCATGAGCCATTTTTCTCTCCAAGGCTTTTTGACGAAGCTTCCGAATTGTCAGGGGAATGACCCCTGGGTAGGGTCACCCAGGGGAAACAAGTCATCAAGGCAAAGCGCACCAACCTGATGGTCACTGATCTAATCAAGGCCGAGCTAATCAAGAGAAAGCGGAAAGTGGGCCGAACTGTTCAAAGAGGAGGGCCGATTGCCCCAGAGAGGGTGCAATCAGTCTCACCAGGAAGCATTCGGCCGAAGTAAACAGAGCAACATCCGAGCCACATTCCAGGTCGGAGACCTGGTACAAGAGCATTCAATCCGCAATCCCTAAAGATCGGGACTGGCAGAGGCGTGCGGTCTCCTCCAGCGCCGATCCCGCGGTCAGGCCGACAGGCCTAAGTATCTAGCTCCACTGTTCACCACTGAGGTCTACAGGATAGCGGTATGGTGAGACGCAAGTCTACACTGGGTCATCCGGGAGAACACGATGTGAGGTCACTAGCTTATCTGAGAGAGACAGCTGGGCCCTCCCCTTTGTACATTTACCTTTGTACCCTGGGCTCGGCCTATAAGAGCCCCGGGTACCCCTCCTGCGTGAGGGACGACGGAGCAGTTATTGCAACTTCACCCACCTTAGAGAGAGCAAGGAGAGAGTAGTGACCAGAGGCCCTCTTCTCCTTCCTCTCAAACAGCTCAAGGAGCATTCATTGTTGCCAGAGTTATTGCATATATCTATCTCGGCAGGACTAGGGGTGTTATCTCTATGGAGAGCCCCGAACCTGGGTACATCGTGGTGTCTCACCGTGTCTTCCCATTCTATTTTCCGGTACCGGCGACACTAACCTCGGTTTGTCCCCTTCTTTAGCCATCCCCATGGCATCTGCCATTACATATCGACGACAGTTGGCGCCCACCGTGGGGCAGGCCGAGGCGTCGACTTGAGTTCTGATCCGGACGGGGCCATCATATGCATCGCGTGCGCGCTTCGCTTCCGGCCTGGTGATGAGGAGTGGAGCATGGGACTACGTCATCGACAATGCCTCGCGGTTTGGGTCTGGAATGCCTCTGCCGCGCGGCGTCATCATTCCTTTCTGCGGACACCGCATCTTCGTCGCGGCACTTCCTGATGTGTTTCCCAGGGAGGTACGGGTGTTTTCTGAGCTTACGGATCCATTGCCAGGAGGGTCGGATGCCGTGGGAACAGAGGGCACGACTGCGCACATCCGTGCGGAGGTTATGATGGCAGGAGCATCCAGTCGCCACTGCTCTACTTCAGCAACCCGATCCGCGAGGGCAGCAACCACGGCACCAGCAGGCCCAAGCAACCCACCGGACGTGCTCAGCACTCCTTCCGATCTTCATGCCGATCCAGCTGTGGCTCACACCGAGCTGGAAAAGGTGCGTCCGTATCTGAAGGAGCAGTCAGATCGGATCGACGCTGAAAAGTGCCGAATGGAGGCATCAATTCGGGAAACAATGCCGCGCACGGTATCCGGCAGCGTGTTATCCCACCCCCAGTGATTGAGGAACTTTGAGCAGCAGGCTGAGAGGTCGGCAGAGAGCTGGGAGGAGCCCAGCAGCCAGTAACAACCCTTATCGCCATTCCGCAGATCTCATATAGTTCCCCTGTGAAGAACATGAGAGCTGCTGAACAGATCGCCACCGAGCTGGAGCATTTGTAAGGAGAGGAGCTGCGGGAGAGGACGCGCCGAATGCGTGACCTCATAACTGGAGCTAACCAGCAGCAGAAGGCGGCCACCGAGAAGCAAGGGCCAGTGGCGTCAAAATCAGTTCGGGAAACCACGGGTGCAAAACAGCCGAAAGTGCCACCTCGACAGCAGAGGATGGCATCTTCGCCGCATGGCAGTTTACATCGCAGTCAGAAGAATCAAGGGGCTGGAGGAGGCAGTCGGAGGGATGACCCAGCAGTCAACAGCAGGCGGAACGAGAAACCGGCGGCGTCAGCCTGGCCGGCAATAAGTCAGTGTTTAGGTCCCCGAGCAATCGCGAATAATGATGCAAGACACCGAATCGAGTAGTTGCAGCAGGATAAGCAACCGGAAGATGATGCCCCGGCAGGACCAGCATGCTTCGGCCCGCGCATTCGGCAAGAGCAGTTCCCCAAAGGTTTCACATTGCCCAGGGACACCCCCAAGTACAATGGATCAGTCAAGCCAGAAGATTGGCTGGTCGATTATATGACAGCAGTCGGCACCGCAGGAGGTGGTCGACGCGTAGCTGTACGCTATGCACCGCTCATGCTTCAAGGTTCAGCTCGGTCCTGGTTAAACAGTTTGCCCAGCAACAACACCAATTGTTGGAAGGATTTTGAGGATGCGTTTGTTCGCAACTTCACGGGTACTTACTAGCGCCCAGGTCTGCCTCGGCACCTGGCACTCTGTGTACAAGGAAAGGACGAGCCCCTTCGCGATTATCTTCAGCGGTGGATCAAGCTCAGAAACCCTTGCGAGGGAGTTCATGAAATCCAAGCCATCCAGTACTTTACTGACGGCTACTTGGATGGGTCTTTGTTGAAGCACAAGCTCCTGCGCAAGGAGATAACTTCTCTGGCCGATCTGATGAGAATATCCAATTCATTCGCCGCATCTGATTCTGCAATGCGCCCGATCACGTTGAGTCCCAGTGGTTTCATCCAAGGGCAACCATCCGGCCAGCAGCAGGAGTCGGCAGAAGCAAATGGGCCGAACGGTCCCAATCGGCGCGAGAGGCGCGAGATCCAGCGGAACAACAACTTTGGCAACAACAACAACCCCAATTTCAACAACACCCCCAACAACAACAACACATGCTTTAACAAGAGGAAGATCCGAGCAGCCAGATGTCCAATATGGCAGTCGGCAGGTAGCAACAGTGCAACACCAAGAGGAACAAGGGGCTGCGGGAGGCAGTCGGAAGCAGAAGCCGGCAGAAAGGCCGCCAGGTCAGATCAAGCCCCCATACACCTTTGAGGATATGATGAACCAGCCTTGCAAAATGCATAGTGGAGTGCGCAAGCCCGCATCGCATACCATGCGGCAGTGCATCTGGGTTGAGCGTTTGGCAAAGGGAGGAGCAGGAAATCCCCCCCCCCACACCCCCACCACCACCCCCATGTCCACCACCAGCAAATGCTCGGCAGCAGTTCCCACGTCAGGATGCAGCATACATGATCTTCACCAGTGAATCGGATGACAAGGGCAGTCGGAGAGCCCATGAGCAGGCAGTCAATGCCACCATGCCAGCAACTTCTCAGAGGATGAACTGGTCGGAAAATGCCATAACATGGGCCCAGAAGACCACCTGAGCGTAATGCCCAACCCGGGCAGTTATATGCTCGTGGTGGATGCAATCTTGGCGGCACCCTTGTATTCATGCAAGTTCACCAGGACACTCATTGATGGAGGCAGTGCCATCAACATTTTGTACAGAGACACAATGATCAAACTCGGCATCGGTGAGAGCGAGTTGGAGCCCAGCAGGACCGTTTTTCATGGGATAGTACCCGGCCTGTCATGTACCCCATTAGGCCGCATTCGGCTTGAGGTAGTATTCGGGTCGGAAGAAAATTTCCGCCGAGAGCCGATCTGGTTCGAGGTGGCCGATCTGAGCAGCCCATATCATATCTTGCTCGGATCGCCTACGATCACCAAGTTCATGTTCAACATCATGCAGCCCTACCTGAAGATGAAGCTCCCAGGGCCGAATGGTCCAATCACAGTGTGTGGTGACTACAGGAAGTCACTGGAGTGTTTGTCTGCTGGCTCCAAGCTAGACGACTCTTTGGTCATCGATGTAGAGCGGCGCCAGCTCGACAAGGTCGTAGCAATGGCCCAAGCCCAGATGAAGGACCCCATGCCGAGCACGAAGGACAAGAGACCGGATGATGAGACCATATTTCAAGCAGCCAAGGACAGCAAGAGGATTGCCCTGGACCCCTCCGACCCGAGAAAGTGTGTCATCGTTGGGGCCGGACTCAGCAGCAAATAGGAACGCGAGCTCGTCGAGTTCCTCTGTGAGAACCGTGACATCTTCGCATCGTCCCCGCATTAGATGCATCGTGTACCGAGGGGACTTGCCGAGCACAAGCTTCATGTTCGACCTGGATCCAAGCCGATCAAGAAGCCACTTCGGCGTTTCTCAGAAGAGAAGAGAGGAGCAATCGGCGACGAGATAGCCAAATTGCTCGCAGCAGGATTTATCAAAGAAGTGTTCTAGCCAGACTGGTTAGCAAACCCAGTTCTGGTTCCGAAGAAGAATGGGACTTGGCGCATGCATATAGATTACACTTGCCTGAATAAGGCCTGCCCCAAGTATCCTTTTGCATTACCCCGTATCGATCAAGTGATTGATTCTACGGCTGTCTGTCAGCTCTTATGCTTTCTAGATGCCACAGAAGGCTATCACCAGATTAATCTTGATGTAAATGATCAGACTAAAACAGCTTTTATCACCCCATTCGGGGCTTATTGCTACATCACCATGCCCTTTGTCCTGAAAAATGGTGGCGCGACTTATCAGCGTACTATGCAGCGGTGTGTTCGGCCTCAGTTAGGTTGGAACATTCATGTATATGTAGATGACCTTGTGGTCGAGTCGGTGCTAGGCTCAACCCTGTTGGATGATCTCAAGGAGACATTCGCAAATTTGCAGGCATACCAGATCAAGCTCAACCCAAAGAAATGTGTGTTCGGCGTACCAGCCGGCAAATTGCTCAGATTTTTGGTTTCTGAGAGAGGAATAGAGTGCAACCTAAGAAGATCGCAGCAATCGAGAGGATGGGAAAGCCCAGAAATCTCAAAGATGTGCAGCAGTTTACCGGATGCTTGGCATCGCTCAGCCGATTTCTCAGTCGGTTGGGAGAGAAGGCAATTCCGTTGTATCAGCTGATAAAGAAAACAGACAAGTTTATGTGGACCCCGCAAGCGGACGAAGCATTCAAGCAGCTCAAGCGCATGATGTCTACCGCTCTAGTACTGGCAGCTCCAAAGGAAAAAAGAGCCAATGATATTGTATATTGCAGCAACCACTCGGGTGGTCAGTATTGTTATGGTGGTCAAGCGTCCTGAGAAGGACAAGGCACAGCCGATCCAGAGGCCAGTATACTATGTCAGTGAAGTGCTCTCAACCTCCAAGCAAAACTACCCCCATTATCAGAAGATGTGCTATGGCGTGTACATGGAGGCAAGAAAGTTGAAGCCTTATTTCCAGGCGCATCCGATAATGGTGGTCAGTTCGGCCCCATTGGCAGAAATCATTGGCAGTCGGGACGCATCTGGTCGGGTGGCAAAATGGGCCATTGAAATTGCAACACATGGGATCAAGTATGAGCCTCGGACTGCGGTCAAGTCTCAAGTTCTGGCAGATTTTCTGGTGGATTGGGAAGAAACTCAGTATATACCCCCCTGTCCGGACTCTCAGTTCTGGAAAATGCACTTTGATGGCTCCGAGATGATGACCGGACTAGGGGCTGGCGTTGTCCTTACTTCTCCAAAGGGTGACAAGCTTGAGTATGTGCTACAGATTCATTTCGCAGCATCAAACAATGTGGCCTAATACGAAGCTTTGGTACATGGTGTCCGATTGGCCAAGGAGATTGGCATTTGGCGGATTCTGTGTTATGGTGATTCCGATCTGGTGGTGCAGCAATGCACTGGCACTTGGGACGCAAAATATGAAAATATGGCGAGATACAGATTCCTCGTGCAGCAGTTGTCTGGTTTCTTTGAAGGGTGTGAACTCCATCACATTCGCCGAGCTGAAAATGAAGCAACAGATGCACTGTCCAAGCTGTGGTCTACAAGAAAGGAAATTCCACTAGGAGTATCACTACAGAACATCCACAAGTCAAGCTGGCAATGGTTAACCGTTACCCGTGTCCCCACGGGTAATTAATCTATTAGGGGACGGGGATATGCCAGTTGTAATGTCCATGGGGAAGCTATCGGGTCAAATAACTTACCCAGCGGGTAAATGGGGATGGGGACGGCATGTCATTACCCGTGCCCGATACCCGCCTTACCCGTTTATATTTACACCTCCCTAAAAAATACTGGCCCAAAAACCCTCCCTAGAAAATACTGGCCCAAACAGCCGAACCTATCTAACCCTAATCGACCGGACCCCTCTCCTCTCCCTCACTCTCACGCACTCTCCTCCCTCCACCCCTCGTCCCCTCCCGATCCCCACCCAGAGAGACAACCGCCGCCACTGCCCCCCGTCTGGATCCAAGCCACTGCCCGCCGCTGCCGGCCACTGCCCGTCGTCGGCCTCACTTCCTCCACCCCCATGGCCCCATCCCCACCTCTCTTCCTCCAGATCCCGTCGGCCGTCGTCCGCCACTGATCGTGCCCGCCGGCCGCCTCCAGCGCAACGACCACGACCTCTGCAAGACCTCTGTGCATCCCACCGAGCTCCCCTTGAGGCCATGACGCGAGCCATGCCTCCCACGCGAGCTTCCCCTCGTCTGACTTCTACTCCTCCCACCACCGACACCGGAGCAGTGAGGGGTGGAGGACGAGCTGGCCGTGGGAGCACTAGGAGAGGACGAGGACGGCCCCCGAAACCGAATCCTCCATCCAGTACATCCCCTTCGGTCACCGGCAAGCCACCACCAAGTCCATCATCATCAATCACCGGCAAGAATCGTGCAAGTCCATCCACGTCCATGAACGGCAAGAACTCAGAGATTGGGTGAGAATCCCTCAAATCTTGCACTAGTCCACTACCTAGGTTGTGTGTAGTCGTGTAGGAACATATGCAGTCACATAGTTATTAATGCATAGTTGTTATTTTCACATTTACAGTGGCATCATGTCAACAGAAAGTGGTGGCAAGAATAATTTTGTAGTTGCATATTCAGGGACTGGAAGTGCGCCTCAAGATGATCACATGGAAGAGGATGCTGACTTTGACGAGTCCGTTGATTATCATGAGTTTGCAGAGGAGACAGAAGCTGTTCTTATTTCTGATGAAGAGGAAGTTGGGGTTGCAGGGAACGAAGCAGTAGAAGATGGGGCTGAAGAGGAGGAAGAAATTGAGGAAGTTCCTTCTAAAAGAAAACTTACCTCAACTGTGTGGGCTGAGTTCAAGAGAGTTAAGGTTGCGGGAGAGTGGAAGGCGAAGTGTATTCATTGCAATAATCCGCTCAGAGGAGACCCAAAGAATGGGACCAAGCATCTTCGTTACCACTTAGGTATTTGTGTTTTGAAAAAGATCAAGAGCAATGGTAAAACCCTTAGTCAACCATCTTTGAGATTTAGTTCTGCTAGTCAAGGAAAAGCATCCGTAGAGAACTACACATTCGATCAAGATCTTGCTAGAAGGGAGCTAGCATCCATGATTGTGGTGCATGAGTATCCCTTATCTATAGTCGACCATGCAGGTTTCCGAAGATTTGTTAGTTCTCTTCAACCGTTATTTAAAATGGTGACAAGAAACACTATTAGGTAGATTTTCTTTATTCTTTTTGATATGAATTGCCATATTGATAACCTTCTTCAATATGTGACTACTAACTAGTGTCTATTTCATTTGTAGAAAGGATATTCTGGATGCATACAAAGCTGAAAGGAAGAAGGCTATTGAGTATATGGCTGGAAATAAATCTAGAGTAGCCATTACTACTGATATGTGAACAGCCGACAACCAAAAAAAGGGTTATATGGCTATCACAGCCCATTTCATTGATGATTCTTGTAATCTTAGGAGTGTTATCATGAGGTATATGAACTTGTACTGATGTTTTGTTAGTATAGCGTGTGCTCTTGTTAAAATATGATGTTGTCTTATGAACATGTGCTGCTGTTTTGTTAGAATAGCGTGTGTTCTTGTCAATATATGTTGTTGTCTTATGTTGTACATGTTGTTGTTAGTATTGTGCATGTTCTAAAGTATACTTGCTGGTTATGTAGGTTTATTTATGTGCCAGCTCCTCACACATCAGAAGTTATAGCTGAAGAACTTCATGAAACTTTGATATCTTGGAATCTTCATGAGAAGCTATCAGCTGTGACGGTCGACAATTGCACCACTAATGACAAGACGGTTGAATTGTTAGTAACCAAGATTGGAAAAACTAAGCTCATGCTCGAAGGTACTTTGCTTCACATGCATTGTTGTGCACATACATTGAATATGATTGTCAAAGATGGCTTAGATGCTATGAAACCAGCCATAGAAAAGATTAGAGATAGTATTGCCTATTGGACTGCTACACCAAACAGAGTAGAGAAGTTTGATGAAATAGAAAATTATCAAAAGGTCAAAATTAGTAGAAGGCTAATACTTGATTGCAAAACTAGGTGGAATTCAACTTTCACAATGCTTAGTGTGGCTCTCCCATATAGATCTGTTTTTGTGAGATTAAGCAAGGTTGACAAACAATATGAGAGTCTCCCTAGTGAGGAAGAATGGGATTTTGCCATGCATGTAGTAGAGAGGTTGCGGTTGTTCTTTGACATTACCGAACTATTTTCTGGAACCAATTATGTAACATCCAACATATATTTTCCCAAGATTTGTGAGATCAAAATGAACATGAGGCAAGGGTCATGTGGCAATGATGTGATAGAAGCCATGTCAGCTAGCATGACAGAGAAGTTTAATAAATATTGGACTGATATTCAAAGTCTAATGGGCATGGCTACAATTCTAGATCCTCGCTACAAAAATGACATGTTGCTTGTTTGCTTTGCAATGTTGCATGGTGTCAACCCTTCTTCCCCGGAATGTGAGGGGTATGTGGCAGATTTAGTTACCAAATTATGGCAATTGTTAGAGGAATACAATGTTGAGAAGGATGATGATGAATCATCCCCTACTTCCACTCTTTCTTCAATGCAAGCCCCAGCCCTTATATCACTCTTCAATGAACGCGTTGCTCAAAAAAGACCAGCAATCTTTAGGATGAAATCTGAGTTAGACCGCTACTTGGAAGATGAGCTAGTTCCACTTACAAAAGAACATTTTAATGTCTTGGATTGGTGGAAAGTGGCTGTAGCACGCTATCCTACTTTGCGGATGCTAGCCCATGACATATTTGCAATTCCGGTCAGCACTGTTGCTTCAGAATCAGCATTCAGCACAAGTGGTAGAGTTCTAAGTGATCATCGTTGTAGTCTTACTCCAGAAATGTTAGAGGCTCTTATGTGCTCACAAGATTGGATAAGGAACAAATATAAAGGTGTGTGTGTGCTTTAATTTATTCATGATCATCTTGCTGCCATGTTTCTTTACATGTCCACTTATACTACATTGTGCTCTTGTAGATGGCAACAATGGCAACTCAAAAAGCTTCTGGACTTGTCTCCAAGAAAATCAAGAGGTGAAGTAAATCCTCATTGCTATTACTACTAATGTGCATAGTTTCAAAGTTTTAAATTATGTTTGTGATCTCATATCTTGTTCTTATGTAGGTTTTGCCCCCACCAGATCTGGAAAGTTGTGCTTGATTCTTCATGAAGAAGCGAGATGTGGAAGCTGCAGTTGCCAATCCATGTTCAAGTTCAATCATTGATGGCATGCTATTCTTCTTTTAGTTGCAAACACATTTGCTTAAATTTGTGTGTAAACTTTTAATTGTGATGTCCTTAAGTTTGCGAGCTGTGAGATACTTGTGTGATTAAGTGCTGCTGTTTTATGTGTTGAGATGATGTGTTGAACAGCTAAAGTGCTGTTGTTTGTTATGTTGTAAGGATTTGCTGAAATGTTGTTGTTTAGCTGAAGTCTTGCTGTTTTGTTGAAATGCTGTTGTTTGATGTGCTGAACAGCTGAAGTGCTTCTATTTATTATGTTGAAAGGATTTGCTAAAATGTTGTTGTTTAGTTCAAATGCTGCTGTTTAGTTCAAATGCTGCTGTCCAGTTCAAATGCTGCTATTTGGTGTGCTGAAGTGCTGCTGTTTGTTGTGCTGAAGTGTTGTTGTTTGTTGTGCTGAAATGTTGATGTCTGTTGTGCTGAAGTGCAGCTGTTTTTTTTGGGTAAAATGAGGTTTGTTTTTTTTGAAATGATGTACATTACTTTCCCCATGGGGTTCCCGGTGGGGAAGTTAATCCGATGGGGACGGGGATGGGATAATTTCTTTCCCCGTGAGCGGGGACGGGGATGGGGATGAAACTGAAATGGTGTCACGGGCACGAGGATGGGAGGGCAATACCCGGCTGGGTAATCCCCATTTCCAACCTGATCCACAAGCCATCCATCAAGCCTTCCCCAGAATCAGAGTCAATCTTTATTCCGGCCGACCTAAAGATGGCAGAGCTCGAAGCAAAGAAGCAAAAAGTGAAAGAGCATTCGGCCGCACCAAGGGCTGCCGATTGCGAGCCAGGGGATGCTGTCGTTGGCTCGGGGACTGAGGGGGTCATGCAAGACGCAATCAGTTCCTCCTCCTCCGAGCTGCCAGTAGCAGAAGTTGCACAGCCAGAGCCAGAAGCGGTTGCTGTAATGGTAATTGTGGCGGCACCATCATGGGCAGAACCATTCAGAAACTTCCTGGTGGATGGCATTCTCCCAGAAGATAAAGTGAAAGCTCGGCAAGTCCAGCGTCGATCTGGAGCGTACACCATCATCAACAACGAGCTGGTGCACCGCAGTGCAACAAGAGTCCTTCAGCGATGTGTGGAAGAGGACAAGGGGCTGGAATTGCTCCGAGACATCCATCAAGGCGAGTGTGGTCATCATGAATCAGCAGTAGCAATAGTTGCCAAGGCCTTTCGTCATGGTTTTTATTGGCCGACTGCGAAAGCAGCGGCAGAAGATTTGGTCAAGCATTGCAATGGGTGTCAAAGATTCAAAGCAAAAAGCCACTTACCAGCCTCAGCACTCAAAACCATTCCGATCACATGGCCGTTTGGAGTTTGGGGTCTGGACATGGTAGGGCTGTTCAAAACAACAAGAGGTGGCATGACACATTTACTGGTAGCAGTGGACAAGTTCACCAAGTGGATTGAGGCAAGGCCGATCAAGAAGCTAGATGGGCCGACTGCGGTCAGGTTCATAGCAGACATCATGGTGAGGTATGGAGTGCCGCACAACATCATCACTGACAATGGAACAAACTTCCAAAAGGGGCGTTGGCTCGGTTTGCTTCCCAGCAGGGCATCCGGCTGGACGTAGCATTTGTGGCTCACCCCCAGTCAAATGGTCAAGCAGAGGGGGCGAATGGTCTCATTCTGTCCGGAATCAAGCCAAGGTTGATGGAACCACTAGAGAGGGCACCCGGCGCATGGATCGACGAGCTATCGGCAGTGCTTTGGAGTTTGTGTACCACACCGAACCGTTCAACTGTATTTACTCCCTTCTTCCTGGTGTACGGCGCTGAAGCAATGCTCCCTTGTGACATTGAGTTTGATTCACCTCGTCACGCCATGTACACGGAGGCAAAATCCAAGGAAGCTCGTGAGGACGGCGTTGATCTCAAAGAAGAAGCATGTCTCCTGGCCTTGTCCAGGTCGGTGATATACCAGCAGAAGCTGCGTCACTACCACAACAAGAAGATCCGTCCCCTAGCTTTTCGTGAGGGCGACTTGGTGTTGCACCGAATCCAGAAATCGGATGGCCAGCACAAGTTATCCTCTCCTTGGGAAGGTCCATTCATCATCAGTCGAGCGCTCAAAAACAATGCATACTACCTCATTGATCTCAGGAAGCCGACCCGATATGTGGATACTTCGGGGCAAGAAACGGAGCGTCCTTGGAACGCCGAGCTGTTATGTCCGTTTTATAGTTAAATGGTATTGTTGTATCCCCTCCCTTTGTGGAAGTATTGTCAATGAGAATAGTCGTGCGTCCATGAGACCGCATTCGGCAGGAGTTATAAAATTACTTGTGTATATTTCCTAGTCCTAAGGTCAGCAAAAGCAGACCCGAGGACTGGTCGGTTGCCCCGAAAAGGGTATACTCGGAGGAAGAGCAAAACAAATGAGGGGTTTTGCGAAAGCTGGTCCGAACCGAATGCAGACCGCAGGTCGGATATAACGTCGGGTGGACCTGGCCGAGCAGAGATGTCAATCGGAGAGTTCATACTCAAAGTATATCTAATTCGAAGTTAGCCGATAGCAGACCCACCGATTGCGACCAGGCCGGCTGGCCGACAGTCGGCAGGTTGCAATCGGCCCATCTGCAAAGCCTTACCTTTGCGAGCAAAACTGAGAGCCTGGAAGTACTTGTCAAAAAATTCCTTCGAGGTCTATTCTCTTATCCGACCACAGACCGCAGGTCGGCTGTAAGTTTGGCGGGAGTATCGACCAAGAGCGAAAAAAGGGCAAAGAAAAAGGCAATCGGTTGAATAGCGCAAAGGCAGAGTGCCATATGTATCTAAGCAAAGGCAAGTTCACAAGCAGATAGGGCTGATTGGCCGAATGATGTTCATTACATGAAAGTGGCCTTTCATGGGCACACTTGGAATTTAACTGTTTGTTGATACGTCCAAAACGTATCTATAATTTCTGCTTGCTCCATGCCTCTTTTGTGTGATATTGCTATGATATTGATGAACTTCCATACACTTTTGATCATATTTGGGCTAACCTATTAACTTAGTGCACCCCAGTGCTAGTTCCTGTTTTCTACTGTTTTTCTATTTCAGGTTTCCCCCTTATTAAAAGTACCAGAAAAATTATGGGAAAATATAGGAAAAATCAGCGTACCGGAAGCTTCGCGAAGAGCCCGAGAGGGCCAGAGGGGAGCCAGGGGGCCCAAGGAGGCCAGAGAGCGCAGCCCCACCCCGGGCCGCGCCAGGGGGCGCCTGGAGCCCCTGGCCCACCTCTGGCTTCCCCCTTTCGCCTATTTATTCCCCGTGACGAGAAACCCTCGGGGACAGAACCCTTTTTCGCGATCTCTCCTCTGTTCCGCCGTCGTCGCGCTTCCAAGATCGGGAGCACCAGAAGACCTCTTCCCGGCACCCTGTCAAAGAGAGGAACCACCTCCGGGAGCTTCTACACCACCATGGATGCTTCCCGGATGAACCGTGAGTAGTCCACCATGGACTCGTGAGCTGCCCTACATGATCGAGGCACATATGTAATCTTTCTGTTGTTGCTATGTTGAGTTTGCTGGGATCCGATGGATTATGAGATTATGTTCAGATTGTGATTGAGTTATATATTTGATTCTCTTCTTTTATATTTTTGTTCTTGAGTAATTCTTGCATGTTCTCCGTTGCTGTTTATTGCTTTGGCCAAGTAGTAGGTAGTGACTCCAAGAGGGAGCGTTATGCATGATTGTGGGTTCATGCCCCCCGATGACTAGCTTGAGTGACAGAAACATGAGTCTAGGGGATGTGATGTTGCCACAAGGGGGAAAACAACGGTTCTTGTACTTGCGGGTGCAAGGATTGTTTACTTTACGCAAAGTTCTTTAATGCACTTGTCCGTTGCTTTGAGTTTACACTTTGGGTGGGATTCGCAACTTAATACCAGCGAGATGTTCTGGATAGATATCTCAAGGTGGATGATTAGTGGGTAGATGCAGATGGATTTTGGTCTACTTGTCTTGGCGTACCGCCCGTGCTTTTGAGCCTCTTCCTTTCTGCATAGCATAATTAGCATTGGTTTGCGCACATAATGTAACGCCCCGGCCACAGCCACCGGTTCCCGGCGTACGCCTGGCGGGATCTAGACTGTCCCCACAGACCAACACTAGTCTTTCCTGCGCACTTTGTCCTCACTCGTGCGCACCCGGGAGCTACTTTCCGGTCGGTCACCCATCCTCAAATCGCTTCAAGCCAAGCACGCTTAACTTTGGAGTTCTTTGGATCTGGGCTCCCGGAAAAGAAGGTGCACCTTGTTGATATGAGTAGTCTATCATTCCTATTAAGCCAGGATGTCACATACACCCCCACTCAAGGGAACCGATGTCCTCATCGGCCCACAGGAACGTTCCCTCTTGGCACACGTCTGTGCGTCCAGTGCCGACACATGTCACACATGTTCGCGCACTGACCCACACACGCCCGTATAACCGCAAGGGTCGGCTCTGATACCATTTGTAACGCCCCGGCCACAGCCACCGGTTCCCGGCGTACGCCTGGCGGGATCTAGACTGTCCCCACAGACCAACACTAGTCTTTCCTGCGCACTTTGTCCTCACTCGTGCGCACCCGGGAGCTACTTCCCGGTCGGTCACCCATCCTCAAATCGCTCAAAGCCAAGCACGCTTAACTTTGGAGTTCTTTGGATCTGGGCTCCCGGAAAAGAAGGTGCACCTTGTTGATATGAGTAGTCTATCATTCCTATTAAGCCAGGATGTCACACATAATCCTGTCAATTTCCCATCTGTAATTTGTTTACCTCGCATGGCTGTATTATCATCTTTTGGGAGAGAGACATCACTAGTGAACATAATATGACCCGGGTTCATATTTCTACTATTGTTTACACCTTCAATTTACTTTCAGTATTTACTTTCCCGCAGCTATCACTATCATTATTATCCCATGCGTTTTATCCTTTGTAAACAACAAGGCCGGAGGAATTGACAACTCCTCTGTACTCGTTGGGAGCAAAGTTATCTATTGTGTGTGCAGGTCCAGAAGAAGTTAGCAATCCTTAGATTGTCAACGGCGCCAATTGTTCACTTCACCACCTACTTGTCGATCTTGGAGTCCTACGGGAGACGATCTTTTCAACCTTGGTATCTTTACCAAGGGAAATTTGCCGCTACGCTACATCTCACCTTCCACTTGGGGGTAACCAACGAGGGGCGAGTATTATCTCGTGTATCAAGCAAATTTCTGGCGCCATTGCCGGGGACTCCACTCTTCAAGATAGGGGAGTTGCACACTATCTTTTATCTTTTCTTTTTAGTCTTGTTATTTTACCTTTCAGTTTTTTCTTCAGTGTCTTTTATCAAAAATCAAAAAAATAGTTATCTTGCCTTTAGTTATCCTTTCTGTTTAGTCAAGCATGTTAGGATTTGGTTCCTTGAGGGATTCTGAGATCTTAGACTTCCATCAAAGGGATGGAGAAAATATGAAGAAGGCTTGGTATAAAATTTCTGATGTACATAGGAGAGTTATGCCTTGGATACCTATAAAAATTGTGCTTAGAAATTTTTATCATGGTCTTTTTAGATGGTGCAAGCACTCTCTTGATATTATATCTGAAGGGGATTTCTTAGCTTGTGATGAAGCTAGAGCTCTTGAAATTATACATGGTCTATCTAGTTACTTTGTTTATGATCATAGTTTTGATACTGTTATAGATAGACTTGCTACTATTGAAAAGAGATTGGATGCTCTAGACTTGAAAAAAGCAAAGAAAACCCAGCCAAACAAGAAAGATGTTTATGAGATAGATGGTGACTGGGAACCCTTTGTTAGAATTAGCATCTCTAACCAAGACTTCCTTGCCTTTTGTGACATTGGATCTATGGTTTCTACTATACCAAAAGTTGTTTATGATTCTTTAAAATTTAACATGGACAAATTATCATCCTATCATGAACATGCTAATGGAGATATTTCTGAGATCCAGGGAAGGATAAAAGATGTACCAGTGACATTCCTTAAATGGATTGCAATGGTTGATTTCTTTGTCATGAAGCCAAATCAAGGAAACATGGTGCTTGGGAGGGATTTCCTCCGAGCCGTGAAAGGCTTCATTGATATAGGTAAGGGACAAATACGCCTACGCGGGAAGGCGAAAGGTGTGTACCCCTTTCCTAAAAGAAACAAGGATGAACTTGTTGAGGAACCATTTGAATCATATTACAACTCCGATTATTATGATGATCTTTGATTCCTTCTTTTTGCATTAAGCCTAGCTAATGGCTTTAAAGAAGCGCTTTCGGGAGGCAGCCCGCAACGAATTTAGGATTTCCTTTTTGTTTTCATTCTGTTTTTAGTGGTCTTGATGATTGTTACTACTGTAGCAACATCATTGTATCTTTACTTTTCAAGGTTTGTGCCTTTTATAGCCTCATACGACAAGGGAAGTGAAAATTGTGACATGCTGTCCAGAAAACAGATGATGTCCTCGTGACTAGAAAAACTAGATGATGTCCCGCACGTTGTTGTTGAACTTTTTTGTAAAATATTTTAGTGAAAATGTTTGGTTAAATGAAGCATGTATATTTGAAATAATAACGTATGAACTGATATATGGATTTAATATAAATATCATAATAAAATAAAAATTCCCATGCATGCATGTTGCATGTGGGTTTTTATTATGCATAGTGGCATATTGAGGTGAGTCTTTCTCATGCATGTTGGATGATGAGGTGGCATGCTTGCATGTTGAGAGAAATATGGAACTGGAGAGTGATGTGGCATGCATGATGAGGTGGAGTGTGTGCATGTTGAGAGAATTGGTAGTAGTGGGGAGCAACTTCTTAAGAATGTAAGATCAGCGAAAAATCCCAGTTCATCTTTTTGAGCTGATTTTTTTACACAGCGTGCTCTATACAATTATGAAACTTCCGTATGTTCTGAGTTTTTTGATTTGAGTTGCAGAAGTATCCCTAAAAAATTCTTTACTACCTGCTGGTCTGTTTTTCACAGATTCTGTCCTGTTTTGCCTTTTCTTCGTTTTTCAAACCTTAAGCTTGCTTTTTCTTTGCAAAAAGCTTTTGGAAATCTTGAGAAACAGTAGCTCTTCAATATTATCTTTATTTCCAGTAGAGAAAATTTATTTTATTATGGGTACTAACCTCGCTAATCAGATTATGATGAGTTATGTATGAAGGGAGTTTTCAAGTGTGCGAGGGAAGATGATGAAAGAAGATTAAGAAGTGTCAAGCGTTCAAGCTTGGGGATGCCCCCATGCATCCCCAAGAAATATTCAAGGAGACTCAAGCGTCTAAGCTTGGGGATTCCCCCGTGCATCCCCTTCTCCATCGACAATTATCAGTTCGTCTCTTGTTTCGCTATATTTTTATCACTTCATGCGTTATGTGCTATGCTTGGAGCGTCTCGCTCTTAGGTTTTGTTTTTTGTTTTCTTTAGCCTTTGCTTGCTGTTTATAACAAGTTAGAACCCAGCTTTCTCTGTGTGGGAGAGAAACACGCTCCACTTCCAAAATTTAGAACACAACATAGGACTTTTCATGCTTATCTTTGATGTGTTTGTTCTTTATCTTTTCGTAGCTGCTGTCATGTTTTGCTCTTAATTTTCATGCTTATCTTTTCAAAGAGCTTTTTTTTAGTTTTTTGCTGGAATTCTCTTGAATTTTCATGTTTATCTTGTTTAGAGAGTTTGCCTGTTGCACTGAGTTTTGTGTCTTGACTTGAAGTAGGTAATTGAAGTTGCTATTCTTTTGTAGTAGTAACTTGCAATAGTTTTGAGGTGTTGTTTTCAGTAATGTTTGAACTTTTGGTGTCAAGAGCTTTAGCCTATTAGTGATAGATGTCGTATTTTGGGAAATCCGTGTTTATTTTTCAACAACTTACAAAATTAGTTGAGAACTTTAGCTACTGGATGGATCACTACTCTTCTGAGGGGTCGAATATTAGAGTACACTCACGTACCATGAGTCGAAGATGCGCAACGATAACCAAACCCCCATACACTCCTCCTCGGGGTACTTGTCTCTTTGTGAACCTCCTAATTAGATCGAGAGTTACCGATAATAAGTGCATGAGTTCTTCGGACTAATGTTAGTATTCGAAAGTTGACACTTCCACCTTCCCATATTTTTCTAGCCTTTCCTGTGTCGTGCATTGCTTTCTTCTCACTCCGAGAGTTGGCGTCCACCTTCGCCGGTACATCCAAACCCTTGGCACGATACGCTCTGTCATCATAAGCCTCCTTATATCCTTCCTCAAAACAGCCACCATACCTACCTATCAAGGCATTTCCATAGCCTTTCCGAGATATATTGCCATGCAACATCCATCTTCTCATGACTTGATCTTCATGTCATACATGCTACTTGCTTGATCGATGAGCCGCATGCTAGTTGGGCCTTGCCCTAATCATTGCTACATGACGCGCTAGTATCATTGCATATCCTGCTACACTGGCAGAGGCATACATTTGCATACATCATGATAGTTGCATCTTCTTTATGATTTGATTACTTTGTAAAGTGTGAAAGATCTTCTATACTTTTTGTAATATATAGAGTGTTGCCCCTAAAGTGAGGAAAAGATCCCAATGTGGACAAAATCAAATATCCCAAAGAGGACAAAATCAAAAGATCCCAAAGAGGGCAAATGAGAGAGAAATAGAAAGAGCCATTGAGGCCACAAAAAATACAAAAAGAGAAAAAAGAGAAAAGGAAATAAAATGAGAGAAGGGGGCACAGTACTATTCCTTTTGAGAGATCCACAGTCGTACTCCCTCTTATATCTTGTACTCCATAGAGATTATCATTTATGCATATAGCTATGTGGGGACCTTCACACTATAGAACTTGGCTTGTACATTCCAATGATGAGCCTCCTCAAATGAGCTCTAGGTCTTCTTGAGCAAGCAAGTTGGATGCACCCCCACTAGTTCCATTGGAGAGCTTACCTTAGCTCATATGTGCATCCTTTGCATGGAAATCCCTACTCCTCACATCATATCTATCATTTGGTTTTCTCTCGCCTATGATTGTCCTCATTGATGTGAGACCTTCACACCTTTTTGTCTTCCTCCTCCACCATATTCTCTCTTTGCCATCCTAGGTGTCAACTTTCTTGCTTACGCTCATTGATACGTCCAAAACGTATCTATAATTTCTGCTTGCTCCATGCATGTTTTGTGTGATATTGCTATGATCTAGATACACTTTCATACACTTTTGATCATATTTGGACTAACCTATTAACTCAGTGCACCACAGTGCCAGTTCCTGTTTTCTGCTGTTTTCTATTTCAGTTTTCCCCCATATAAAAAGTGCTCCGAAAATTCGGAAAAAATCAGATAAAAAATCAGCACAGAAGAACCTTCCGGAAGGACCTGAGTGGGGCCAGAGGGCCACCACCAGGGGCCCAGGCGCCCTGGTGGCGCGCCCTATGGTCTGGCCGCGCCAGGGGGCCGCCTGGACCCCTGGTGGCCCCCCTGGCTTTCCCCCTTCGCCTATATATTCTCCGTGACGAGAAACCCTCGAAAGAAGAACCCTTTTTCGCGATCTCGCCTCTGTTCCACCGCCGCCGCGCTTCCGAGATCGGGAGCACCAGCAGACCTCTTCCCGGCACCCTGCCGGAGGGAGGGCCGACCTCCGGGAGTCTCCTCTCCACCATGGATGCTTCCCGGATGTGCCCTGAGTAGTTTCCTTTGGACCATGGGTCCGTGATCACTAGCTATGTGATGTTCTCCTCCCCTCTTTGTTCTTCATGGTTTAGACCTCGTGAGCTGCCCTACATGATCGAGGCACTTTTCTAATCTTTCTGCTGTTGCTATGCTGAGTTTGATGGGATCTGATGGATTATGAGATTATGTTCAGATTGTGATAGAGTAATATATTTGGTTCTTATCTTTTATATTTTTGTTCTTAAGTAATTCTTGCATGTTCTCCGTTGCTGTTTATTACTTTGGCCAAGTAGTAGGTAGTAACCCCAAGAGGGAACGTTATGCTCGATTGTGGGTTCATGCCCCCTGATGACACGCTTGAGTGACAGAAACATGAGTGTAGGGGATGTGTTGTTGCCACAAGGGGGGAAACGGTGCTTGTAACCGCGGTTGCAAGGATTGTTTACTTTACGCAAAGTGCTTTTTAATGCAGTTGTCTGTTGCTTTGGGTTTACACTTTGGGTGGGGCTCGCAACTTAATACCAGCGAGATGTTCTGGATAGATATCTCAAGGTGGATAATTAGTAGTAGATGCAGTTGGATTTTGGTCTACTTATTTTGGCGTTCTGCCCATGCTTTTGAGCCTCTTCCTTTCTTTTGTAGCATAGTTAGCATTGCGGTGCGTTCATAATCCTGTCAATTTCCCTTCTGTAATTTGTTCACCTCGCATAGCAGTTTTATCGTATTTTGGGAGAGAGACATCACTAGTGAACATCACGTATCCCGGTCCATATCCTCATCACTGTTTCCACACTCATTTACTTTTCTGCTTTTACTTTCAGTTGCTATCATCATCCCTTGTGTTTGATCCTTTGTGAACAACAAGACCGGAGAGATTGACAACCTCTCTGAACTTCGTTGGGAACAAAGTTATTTGCGTCTGTGTGCAGGTCCGCGTCAGTTGCGCCGCTGACACCTACTTATCATCTCCGGAGTCCTACTGGAGACAAACCTTGGTATCTTTACTGAGGGAAATTTTCTGCTGTGCTACATGACACCTTCCTCTTGGGGTTTACCAACGAAGGGCGAGAAATCACTATCATCACCTCGCACATCACTCATCCATTGCATGAGTGCTCAAAATGTCGAAAAGGATTGGATCATTTTAACTTGTACCTGGCTAGTGGTCTGGGGATGAGTCAAGATAAGATTCCAAAGAAGACCAAGTGTGACACTTTAGTAGATTGAGTTCTCAACAATAAAAAATATTTTTTTCTCGTATATCCCTATCCCCTTTCTTGCACACAAACACCATTTGGAGACATTCGAGTCACGGACAGCGAGAGCTTTTGCACCTTTATGTTCTTATGTTGCTTGTTTCAATGCTAAATATAGACTCTTGCCTGTTATGACTTGAATTAAATTACATGCCTTGATTGTTTTACTTAAAAGTTCTTATATGGTTGTCAGCATGTCACCACAGAAATTATGCTTGTTATCATTTACCTACTCGAGGACGAGCAGGAATTAAGCTTGGGGATGTTGATACGTCCAAAACGTATCTATAATTTCTGCTTGCTCCTGATACGTCCCAAACGTATCTATAATTTATGCTTGCTCCATGCATGTTTTGTGTGACTTTACCATGATTTGCTTGAACTTTCATACACTTTTGAGCATATTTTGACTAATCTATTAACCCAGTGCACCCAGCTGCCAGTTGTTGTTTTCTACTGTTTTTGTATTTCAGGTTTTCCGGCCATTAAAAGTCCTCCAAAAAATCCGGAAAAATCAGATAAAATATCAGCAACCCGGAAGCTTCCGAAATCACCAAGGTAGCGGAGGGGGGCCACCACTAGCTGACCTGGAGGGTCCCTGGCGCGGCCCCACCATAGGCCGCGCCAGGAGGCCTCTTGGCTGCCTGGTGGGTCCCCTCGACACCCCCCCCCTCCGCCTATATTTAGCCCTCGGGGTGGAAACCCCTAATATCGATCTCTTTTCCGCGAACTCGCCTCTGTACCGCCGCCACCGCCGTTTCAAGATGGGGGCTGCCTGGAGAAGCTGCCCCGGCACCCTGCCGGGAGGAGGAACCCCCTCCGGGAGACCATCCATAGCCATGAACGCCTCCCGTATGTGCCGTGAGTAGTCCCCCTTGGACCATGGGTCCGTGATCAGTAGCTATGTGATGTACCTCTCCCCTCTTTGTGCTTCCACTTTCGAGACCTCGTGAGCTGCCTCACATGATCAAGGCACTTTTGTAATTTTTGCTGTTGCTATGCTGAGTTTGTTGGGATCTGATGGATTATGAGACTATGTTCAGATTGTGATGAGTAATATATTTGGTTCTTCTCTTCTGTATTTTGTTCTTGAGTAAATTCTTGCATGTTCTCCGTTCCAGTATTTTGCTTTGGCCAAGTAGTTTGCTTGCAACTCCAAGAGGGAGCGTTATGCTTAATTGTGGGTTCAGCCCCCTGATGTCTAGCTTGAGTCACAGAAACATGAGACTAGGGGATGTGCCGTTGCCACCAGGGATAAAACAACGGTGCTTGTACCCGCGGGTGCAAGGATTGTTTACTTTACGCAAAGTTCTTTTAATGCAGTTGTCTGTTGCTTTGAGTTTACACTTTGGGTGGGATTCGCAACTTAATACCAGCGAGATGTTCTGGATAGATATCTCAAGGTGGATGATTCGTAGTAGATGCAGTTGGATTTCGGTCTACTTACCTTGGCGTACTGCCCATTGCTTTTGAGTCCTTCCTTTATTTGCAGCATAGTTAGCATTGCGGTGCCTTCATAATTCTGTCAATTGCCCAACTGTGATTTGTTTACCTCGCTAGCACTTTTATCGTCTTTTGGGAGAGAGACATCACTAGTGAAAATCATGGGACCCTGGTCCATCTTCACATTATTGTTTACACCCTTAGTTTACTTTCAGTTCCACTTTTATCTCTTGCGTTGATCCTTTGTAAACAGCAAGGCCGGAGGAATTGACAACTCCTTTGTACGCGTTGGGAGCAAAGTTATTTGTATCTGTGTGCAGGTCCACGTCAAGCGCCGTGACACTTACTTGTATCTCTTGGAGTCCTACTGGTTCGATACTCAACCTTAGCATCTTTGCTAAGGGAAACTTGCTGCTACACTGCATCTCACCTTCCACTTGGGGTAACCAACGAGGAGAGTTGCCACTCTGTATCAAGCGAATTTCTGGCGCCATTGTCGGGAACTCCAGTCTACAAGATAGGGGAGTTGCACACTATCTTTTATCTTTGCTTTTTAGTCTTGTTATTTTACCTTCCAGTTTTTACTTTTGTGTCCCTTATCAAAAATACCAAAAATACCTGCTGCTACTATGGATTCCAATGAAAACACCAAATTGTGTGAATTCACTAGTCACAACAACAGTGACTTTATCTGCACTCCTATTGCTCCACCTGCCACTTCAGCACCTTCTTATGAAATTAAACCTGCTCTGCTTAATCTTGTTATGAAAGATCAATTCTCAGGTGCTGGAGAGGACGCTGCCTTGCACTTAAACATTTTTTTCGAGCTCTGTGATATGCAAAAGTACAAGGAAGTGGATGGAGACATCGTCAAGCTGAAGCTTTTTCCTTTCTCTTTGAGAGGAAGAGCCACAAAGCTACTTGATGAGATGATGTTGAACTACTCTCAGTGGCACACCGAAAGATCTCCAACTGGTAAGAAGGTAAATTCTGTTGAGGAGATCTACTCTCTAAATTAAAAGGTTGACCTTATCATGTCTCTACTTACCAAGCAAGCTCCTATTGATCCTCAGAATGTTCCTTTAAATTCTTTGGTTGCTCAAGAGAAAGTAGATGTGAACTTTGTCTCTAGAAACAACTTCAACAATAATGCTTATAGGAGTAATTTTGGTAGCAACAATCCTAGGCCTTTCCCATCCAACAACTATGGGAACGACAACACTTATCCTAGCACCAAAAACTCCACCTTTGAACTAGAGACCTTGCTCAAAGACTTTATCACAACCCAAAAAGCCTTCAACAAGAGTGTGGAAGAGAGAGGACTAGGCTGTAGTCTAGTGGCAAGGGTCACAGTGGTGCATCCTTGCGACCAGAGTTCGAGTCACGTCGGGAACGAATTTCTGGTGCCTTACCAGGGTGGGTTTCTTCTCTTTATAAGAATAGGCAGAGCTCCTGCCACTTTTCACTTAGGTGAAAAGGTTCTCTTAGAGTGTGGAAGAGAAATTAGATAAATTAGATATCCTCTCTTCGAAGGTAGACAACATAGCCCATGATGTAGAGATGCTGAAGATTAGAACTTCTCCCCCCGAGGAGAGGAAGACCACTCCTATGAATGCCATCCAAGTCCAAATTAATGAAAACATTAGGATGTTGGGAAAACTAAAAGAGAGATGGGCCAGAGAAAAGGAGGAAGAAGAGAGAATTAAGAGCCTTCCTACCTACCACACAGTAGCCACTATCCAAGTAGTTGAGGATGTCCAAACTGTTAGCACCCATCACACCCCTAGTCCCACTGAACCTACCAATGGTGATGCTACCACCTCAACCATAGGTGAAGAAACCTCTATGAACATAGAGGCTTTCAAACAAGTGAGCCTAAATGATACCACTACCTCCTTGATAGATAGTAGTGACCTAGAATTTGACAATTACACTTTACCTGAAGTTATTGGTTTCCTACACAAGATGTCTAGTGACCCCCACACTAGCACACTTAATCTTGCCTTCACAGAGCATATCACCAATGCTCTAATAAAAGTTAGGGAGGAGAAGCTTAGACTAGAAGCCTCCATACCTAGGAAGCTAGAAGATGGTTGGGATCCTATGATAAAAATGAAATTGAATAACTTCTCTTGTTATGCTCTTTGTGATGTTGGAGCAAGTACCTCTGTTATGCCAAAAAGAATGTATGATATGCTTGAATTGAAACCTTTTGATCCCTGTTCTTTTGGTGTTCGTCTTTTTGATTCTTCCGTAAGGAAGCCGTTGGGGAAGATCGACGATGTTCTTATCATTGTCAATGCCAATTATGTTCCCGTTGATTTCACTATTATGGACATTGAGTGTGAGCCCTCTTGTCCAATTATTTTGGGACGTCCTTTACTTTGCACAGTTGGTGATGTTATTGACATGAAAGAGGGCAATATCAAATTCCAATTCCCTCTCAAGAAAGGGATGGAACATTTCCCTAGGAAAAATATTAACTTACCTTTTGAGTCCGTCACACGGGCTAGTTATTCTCTTGAAAAGACTTGATCTTCTGCTTTAAGCCTAGCTAATGGCTCAAAAGAAGCGCTTTCGGGAGGCAGCCCGCAACGAATTTAGGTTTTTCTTTTTGCTTTTCTTCTGTTCTTAGTGGTCTTGATGATTGTTACTACTGTAGAAACATCATTGTATCTTTACTTTTCAAGCTTTGTGCCAAGTTTAGCCTCAGATTGCAAGAAAGGTCAAAAGTTGGTACATGTTGTCCAGAAACATATTTTTTCTGCTTGACGGAAAAATTCGGGATAACTCACCACATCACCTTTTTGATCTGAATTGTTTTGACAGCATGCTCCATAAAATTACCTTTCAGGCGTCTGTTCAGAGTTTTTTTTATTTGAGTTGTAGAACTACCTCGAAAAAATTCTTTTCTCTCTGTTGTTCTGTTTTTCTCAGCTTCTGCCCCAGTTTTTCCTTTCACTGTTTTGCAATCCTTAAACTTGCTTTTTCTTTGCAAAATCTTTTGGGCAGGCAAGAGAAACAGTAGCTCTTCCTGGAAATCTTTATTTGCAGTAGAGGAAAAATATTTTAGTCAGGCACTAACCTCTCTAATCAGTCTACAATGAGTATGAAGGGAGCTTTCAAGTGCGCGATGGAAGATGATGAAAGAAGATCTTGGAGTGTCAAACGCTCAAGCTTGGGGATGCCCATGTGCACCCCCAATATATATTCGAGGAGACTCAAGCGTCTAAGCTTGGGGATGCCCCCGTGCATCCCCTTCTTCATCAACAATTATTGGTTCATCCCTCGTTGCACTATATTTTTATCACTTCATGCATTGTGTTCTATGCTTGGATCGTCTCGCTCTTTACTTTTCTAGGTTTGTTTTTGCTTTGTTTGCTGTAGTAACAAGTTAGACCCCAGCTTACTCTTTTGTGTGGGAGAGATACACGCTCCGCTTGAACTAGAACTCCTCATAGGATTTTCATGCTTATTCTTTTAGCTATGAGTTGTTCTTTTTCTTTTCTTAGCTGTTGCTCTGTTTAGTTGTAGTGCTTTAGTCTTTCTAGAACTTTTCTTTTGTTTTAGGTTGAACTTTCTATAGGTTGCATGTTTTATCTTGTTAGAGAGTTTGCCTGTTGCACTGAGTTTTGTGTCTTGACTAGAAGTACGTAGTTGAAGTTCCTATTCTCTTTGTAGTAGTAACTTGTAATAGTTTTGAGGAATTGACTAGAGTAATGTTTGAAATTTTGGTGTCAAGAGCTCGAGCCTATTAGTGATAGATGTCGTATTTTGGGCAATCCGTGTGTTTTTCGAAAACCAAAAACCCCTGTTGAGAACTCTAGCTACTAGATGGATCACTAACCTCTGGAGAGTTCGAATATTAGAGTACACTCACGTACAATGAGTCGAGGATGCGCAAGGATAACCAAACCCCCATACACTCCTCCTCGGGGTACTTGTCTCTTTGTGAACCTCCTGATTAGATTGTGAGTTACCGATAATAAGTGCATGAGTTCTTCGGACTAATGTGAGTATTCAAAAGTTGACACTTCCACCCACCTATAATTTTTCTAGCCTCTTCGGTACCGTGCATTGCCATTTCTCACCTTGAGAGTTGGCGCATACTTCGCCGGTGCATCCAAACCCTTGGCACGATACGCTCTGTCATCATAAGCCTCCTTATATCTTTCCTCAAAACAGCCACCATACCTACCTACAAGGCATTTCCATAGCCTTTCCGAGATACATTGCCATGCAACATCCACCTTATCATGACTTGATCTTCATGTCATACATGCTACTTGCTTGATCGATGAGCCGCATGCTATTTGGGCCTTGCCCTAATCATTGCTACATGACGCGCTAGTATCATTTCATATCCTGCTATCCTGGCAGAGGAATACATTTGCATCATGATAGTTATATCTTCTTTATGTGAGTACCTTTGTAAAGTGTGAAAGATCTCCTATATTCTTGTAAAATATAGAGTGTTGCCCTAAAGTGAGGAAAAGATCCCAGAGAGGACAAAATCAAAAGATCCCAAAGAGGACAAATGAGAGTTAAATAGAAAGAGCCATTGAGGCCACCAAAAAATACAAAAAAATAGAAAAGGAGAAAAAGAAAAATAAAAAGAGAGAAGGGGGCACACTACTATTCCTTTTGAGAGATCCACACTAGTACTTCATCCTCTATCCCTTGTACTCCATAGAGATCATCATCATGCATATAGCTATGTGGGGACCTTCACACTATAGAACTTGGCTTGTATATTCCAATGATGACCCTCCTCAAACGAGCTCTAGGTCTTCTTGAGCAAGCAAGTTAGATGCACCCCCCTAGTTCCCTTGGAGAGCTTTTAGCTCACATGTGCATCCGTTGCATGGCAATCCCTACTCCTCACATCATATCATTCATATGGCCTTCTCTCGCCTATGATTGTCCTCATTGATGTGAGCCTTTCACACCTTTTTTGTCTTCCTCCTCCACCTTCTTTCTGTTTCGCCTTTTAGGTGTCAACTTTCTTGCTCACGCTCATCCATTGCATGAGTGCTCAAAATATCGAAAGGGAGTGGATCAGTTTGACTTGTACCTTGCTAGTGGTCTGGGGACGAGTCAAGATAAGAATCCAAAGGAGACCAAGTGTGAAACTTTAGTAGATAGTTGTTCTCAACAACCTTTTTTCTCTCTTTTTCCCAATCCCCTACTTGCACGCAAACACCATCTGGAGACATTCGAGTCATGGACAGCGAGAGCTCTTGCACCTTTTGTTCTTTTGTTGCTTGTGTCAATGCTAATATAGACTCTTGCTTGTTAAGACTTGAATTGAATTTCATGCTTTGATTGCTTTACTTAAAAGTCCTTATATGGTTGTGTGGCATGTCACCACAGAAATTATGCTTGTTACCATTTACCTACTCGAGGACGAGCAGGAATTAAGCTTGGGTATGTTGATACGTCCCAAACGTATCTATAATTTCTGCTTGCTCCATGCATGTTTTGTGTGACTTTGCCATGATTTTCTTGAACTTTCATACACTTTTGAGCATATTTGGACTAATCTATTAACCCAGTGCACCCAGCTGCCAGTTGTTGTTTTCTGTTGTTTTTGTATTTCAGGTTTTCCGGCTATTAAAAATGCTCCAAAAAATCCGGAAAAATCAGATAAAAAATCACCGACCCGGAAGCTTCCGGAATCACCAAGGTAGCGGAGGGGGGCCACCACCAGGAGACCAGGAGGGTCCCTGGCCTGGCCCCACCCAAGGCCGTGCCAGGAGGCCTCCCGGCTGCCTGGTGGGTCCCCTCGACACCCCCTCCGCCTATATTTATCCCTCGGAGTGGAAACCCCTAATATCGATCTCTTTTCTGCGAACTCGCCTCTATACCGCCGCCAACGCCGTTTCAAGATCGGGGCTGCCTGGAGAAGCTGCCCCGGCACCCTGCTGGGAGGAGGAACCCCCTCCGGGAGACCATCCATAGACATGGACGCCTCCCGTATGTGCCGTGAGTAGTCCCCCTTGGACCATGGGTCCGTGATCAGTAGCTATGTGATGTACCTCTCCCCTCTTTGTGCTTCCACTTTCGAGACCTCGTGAGCTGCCTCACATGATCGAGGCACTTTTGTAATTTCTGTTGTTGCTATGCTGAGTTTGCTGGGATCTGATGGATTATGAGACTATGTTCAGATTGTGATGAGTAATATATTTGGTTCTTCTCTTTTATATTTTGTTCTTGAGTAAATTCTTGCATGTTCTCCGTTGCAGTATTTTGTTTTGGCCAAGTAGTTTGCTTGCAACTCCAAGAGGGAGCGTTATGCTTGATTGTGGGTTCAGCCCCCTGATGTCCAGCTAGAGTGACAGAAACATGAGACTAGGGGATGTGCTATTGCCACCAGGGATAAAACAACGGTGTTTGTACCCGCGTGTGCAAGGATTGTTTACTTTACGCAAAGTTCTTTTAATGGAGTTGTCTGTTGCTTTGAGTTTAAACTTTGGGTGGGATTCGCAACTTAATACCAGCGAGATGTTCTGGATAGATATCTCAAGGTGGATGATTCGTAGTAGATGCAGTTGGATTTCGGTCTACTTACCTTGGCGTACTGCCCATTGCTTTTGAGACCTTCCTTTCTTTGCAGCATAGTTAGCATTGTGGTGCCTTCATAATTCTGTCAATTGCCCAGCTGTGATTTGTTTACCTCGCTAGAAATTTTATCGTCTTTTGGGAGAGAGACATCACTAGTGAAAATCATGGGACCCCGGTCCATCTTCACATTATTGTTTACACCCTTAGTTTACTTTCAGTCTTTTCTTTTAGTTCCACTTTTATCTCTTGCGTTGATCCTTTGTAAACAGCAAGGCCGGAGGAATTGGCAACTCCTCTGTACTCGTTGGGAGCAAAGTTATTTGTATCTGTGTGCAGGTCCACGTCAAGCGCCGTGACACCTACTTGTATCTCTTGGAGTCATACTGGTTCGATACTCAACCTTAGCATCTTTGCTAAGGGAAACTTGCTGCTACACTGCATCTCACCTTCCACTTGGGGTAACCAACGAGGAGAGTTGCCACTCTGTATCAGCTCCATGCCTCTTTTGTGTGATATTGCTATGATATTGATGAACTTTCATACACTTTTGATCAAATTTGGACTAACCTATTAACTCAGTGCACCCCAGTGCCAGTTCCTGTTTCCTGTTGTTTTTCTATTTCTGGTTTCCCCCTTATTAAAAGAACCAAAAAATTCCGGGAAAGTATACGAAAAATCAGCGTATCAGAAGCTTCGCGAAGAGCCCGAGAGGGGCCAAAGGGGATCCAGGGGGCCCCAGGCGGCCAGAGGGCGCGGCCCCACCCCTGGCCGCGCCAGGGGGGCGCCTGGAGCCCCTGGCCCACCCCTGGCTGCCTCCTTTCGCCTATTTATTCCCCGTGACGAGAAACCCTCGGGGACGGAACCCTTTTTCGCGATCTCCCCTCTGTTCCTCCGCCGTCGCGCTTCCAAGATCGGGAGCACCAGAAGACCTCTTCCCGGCACCCTGCCGGAGAGAGGAATCACCTCCTGGAGCTTCTCCACCACCATGGATGCTTCCCGGATGAACCGTGAGTAGTCCACCTTGGACCATGGTTCTATGATCAGTAGCTATGTGATGTTCTCCTCCCCTCTTTTTTCTTCATGGATTAGACCTCGTGAGCTGCCCTACATGATCGAGGCACATATGTAATCTTTCTGCTGTTGCTATGTTGAGTTTGCTGGGATCCGATGGATTATGAGATTATGTTCAGATTGTGATTGAGTTATATATATTTGATTCTCTTCTTTTATATTTTTGTTCTTGAGTAATTCTTGCATGTTCTCCGTTGTTGTTTATTGCTTTGGCAAGTAGTAGGTAGTGACTCCAAGAGGGAGCGTTATGCATGATTGTGGGTTCATGCCCCCCGGTGACTAGCTTGAGTGACAGAAACATGAGTCAAGGGGATGTGTTGTTGCCACAAGGGGGAAAACAACGGTGCTTGTACTTGCGGGTGCAAGGATTGTTTACTTTACGCAAAGTTCTTTAATGCAGTTGTTCGTTGCTTTGAGTTTACACTTTGGGTGGGATTCGCAACTTAATACCTGCGAGATGTTCTGGATAGATATCTCAAGGTGGATGATTAGTGGGTAGATGCAGATGGATTTTGGTCTACTTGTCTTGGCGTACCGCCCGTGCTTTTGAGCCTCTTCCTTTCTGCATAGCATAATTAGCATTTGGTTTGCGCACATAATCCTGTCAATTGCCCAGCTGTAATTTGTTTACCTCGCATGGCTATTTTATCGTCTTTTGGGAGAGAGACATCACTAGTGAACATCATAGTACCCCGGTCCATATTTCTACTACTGTTTACACCTTCAATTTACTTTCCGTATTTACTTTTCCGCAGCTATCACTATCATTATTATCCCGTGCGTTTTATCCTTTGTAAACAACAAGGCCAGAGGAATTGACAACTCCTCTGTACTCGTTGGGAGCAAAGCTATCTGTTGTGTGTGCAGGTCCAGGTGAAGTTAGCAATCCTTAGATTGTCAACGGCGCCAATTGTTCACTTCACCACCTACTTGTATCTGTTGGAGTCCTACGGGAGACGATCTTTTCAACCTTGGTATCTTTACCAAGGGAAATTTGCCGCTACGCTACATCTCACCTTCCACTTGGGGTAACCAACGAGGGGCGAGTATTATCTCGTGTATCAAGAAGCAGCGGCAGTGGTCGTGGCAGGAGAAGCCGACTGCGCGCCAGCAGTCGGAGGAGCAGCAGAGGTCGGCAGGGGAGAAGTCGGCTGCGCCTGTCTCGCGGCAACTGCAGCCCGCTGTTTCTTCGCCCGCTCGGCCTTCGTGGTTTCGGCGGCGGCCCTCTTGCGAGAAGGCGCAGGCATGTCGGATGTATCGGAGGCCGCGGGGGTCATACGAGGAGGGACGTCAGAGGTGGCAGGGGGAGAAACCGGAGCCACCCCAGGCGCCATGGGAGCAACAGATCGGGCAGCCCTGCAATACAAAGAGGAAAGTGAGAAAACCAGTACAGAAAGATCAAAAAGAGCAAGCAAGTGAAAATAAGCATACCCAGAAGCTCGGGGCAGCTTAGCAGCAAACTTGGCCATGGAGAATCCAGGGCGAGCAATGTTCAGAGGAGTGGGAGAAAGCACAGGGCCACTCGGCTTGGGGGCAGCTCGGCGCGCATCGTATTTTCCTTTTTTCTTGCCAACCTTGGAGGTACCGGCGGCATCGTCAGTTCGGGGGCGCTTCCCCTCGGCTACTGTTTGCTCAGCCGGCTTAGACTCTGCGCCGAAGTCACCAAGGGAATCAGCATCACTGCTCCATTCGGCCATGAAGCGTTTGACGGAGGAATCAGACTCACCCGGCTTTTTGAAGCCGAGCCCGAGAGAAGCAGTCTGAGCTTCGGTCTCGGAATCGGTCTCCTCTTCAAGCTCCACGTCCTGGGCGTCTTCTTCAGCGCGGTCGGGATGGTAGCCTGAGGCAGATTGTCCGTCCTGCATGACCTTAGAGCCAAGGGATTCCTGGGGAGAGATATCCGATCAGAATCAGCAAGATAGAAATAAGAGCTAAAGATAAAAGACAGGATAAGAGCATACCACGGGGCAGCGCCGAGCTCGGCTGTACGGTGCTTTTCCAAAATTAAAGGGCCCAACAACCTTGAGGTCGGTGATATTGTTGATCCGGTGGAGGAACTCGGCTTCGTTTATGAGGAACGAGGAGATCCGGGTGGGGTCAAGAAAGCGGGATCACTCGGCGGCAGAGCCAGGTCGCTACCAGATCGGCGGGCTGCAGTCCTTCATCCATCAGCTTCTGGATGTGGGCCATCTGACGATCCAGGTCGGTGTCCCCATCCCCTGGCTTTTCGGACCAGTGGTACTTCACAGTCGGCGGAGGTAGAGAGAATTCAGGCAGATTCAACAAGTCCTCATCCTTCGGTGAAGAAACATAAAAGAACCCCATATGTCAGTTCTTGATGGACTGAGGTAGTTGGGGATGAGGGTAGAGTCCGACCTTACGGATGTATATGGTGGTGCCACCGCATTCGGCCATCACCTTCACCTCTTCCTTTTTCTTGGTCTTGGGGTTAACAACAAACACCCCAGTGCCCACTCGGAAACTGCGGAAGTAGAAGAGCCGACACCAGAGTCCAATGGTGGGCCAAACTCCGAGATAGCCCTCGCACAACGACAAAAAGGTGGAAAGAAACATGATGGCATTCGCCCCGAGGTGGTGCGGTTGCATGCGGTAGAAGTGCAGAAAATCGTGGAAGAATTGGCTCACCGGAAGCCCAAAGCCGCGCTAAAGTGCGCGAGGAAGACAACGCGCTCACCGGCCTGAGGAGCAGGCACAAGCTCGTCGCCGAGGACGCGGCAATCGAGGTCCGCCGGAATCTTGCGAGACCGGCGGAGGAGAGCAATGTTCATCTCAGTAACGATAGAGCCCTTCCAAGATCCCCTCTGGGAGCCGGCGGCGGCGGCGTCGTCCCCCATGGAGGCGTCGGACTCCGTGGTGGGCGAGGAGAATTGAGACGGAGACGATGGTGAAGATGGCAGCAACGGCGGCGCAAATCTAGATCCAAGCCCACCAATTGTGGCGGAGGAGCAGCAGTGGTGGCGAGGGCGGAGTGCGGCCGCGAAGCTCTCGGCGCAGCAGCACCAAGCTCTGGGGGCAGCGGCAGCAGCTCGGAGAGGCGCGCGGTGCGGCGGCGGCGGAGGCAGAGGAGGAGAGCGCGAGGAAGACGGTGGAGTGGGGGTGCGTGGTGCATCTCTCACCCCACGGGGTACTTAAAGACCCAACGAGGAGGTAGTGAGATCCGATGTGCCGATCCAGCAATTGGTGTGGCTGCGTGTATCCGCAAGACGTCATCGGGTCAGAGCACAGAAGATCCGGCGGATGGGAAGGGACGTGTGCACGTGGGTCAAGGCAGCGGTTATGGCATGTCAAATCGTGGCACGATGTCCCGTATTTCTCGGAGAATTCGAAGCGGCAAGTTCAGTCAACATTCCATTCAAACCAACCGTTGGGCGGATCGGTCGAAAAGGTCAAGAGAAATTGGCCTATCGACACAATCGGCAAGAAGATCAAGAGCAATCGGCAGATGAAGAGCAATCGGCCCATTGAGAGCAATCGGCAAGAAGACCAAGAGCAATCGGCAGATGAAGAGCAATCGGCCCATTGAGAGCAATCGGCCTATTGAAGAAATCGGTCAGAAACAAAGATTCAGCATTCTACAAGTGAAGGAACCTGTGCAGGCCTCGCCATCTCTAAGTTCGGCGGGACCTCCGCAGCTTCAAGGGCTACTGTCGGGGGAATGACCCCCGGGTAGGGTCACCCAGGGGAAACAAGTCATCAAGGCAAAGCTCACCGACCTGATGGTCACTGATCTAATCAAGGCCTTGCTAATCAAGAGAAAGCAGAAAGTGGGCCAAACTGTTCAAAGAGGAGGGACGATTGCCTCAGAGAGGGCGCAATCGGTCTCACCAGGAAGCATTCGGCCGAAGTAAACAGAGCAACATCCGAGCCACATTCCAGGTCGGAGACCTGGTACAAGAGCATTCAATGCGCAATCCCTGAAGATCGGGAATGTCAGAGGCGTGCGGTCTTCTCCAGCGCCGATCACGCGGACAGGCCGACGGGCCTAAGTATCTAGCTCCACTGTTCACCACTGAGGTCTACAGGATAGCGGTATGGTGAGCCGCAAGTCTACACCGGGTCATCCGGGAGAACACGTTGTGAGGTCCCTAGCTTATCTGAGACAAACAGCTGGGCCCTCCCCTTTGTACATTTACCTTTGTACCCTGGGCTCGGCCTATAAGAGCCCCGGGTACCCCTCCTGCGTGAGGGACGACGGAGCAGTTATTGCAACTTCACCCACCTTAGAGAGAGCAAGGAGAGAGTAGTGACCAGAGGCCCTCTTCTCCTTCCTCTCAAACATCTCAAGGAGCATTCATTGTAGCCAGAGTTATTGCATATAGCTAGCTCGGCAGGACTAGGGGTGTTATCTCTACGGAGAGCCCCGAACCTGGGTACATCGTGGTGTCTCACCGTGTGTTCCCATTCTATTTTCCGGTACCAGCGACACTAACCTCGGTTTGTCCCCTTCTTTAGCCATCCCCATGGCAACTGCCGTTACATATCGACGACACGAATGACTAAACCGTTGACATAAATGTGGCCTTTACCGCTCCCGGCGAGTTCTTCCGGCAATCCAATGATACTAAAAATTTGCATCGCGTCTTCACCGTTGGGTGAAGCGATCTGGAAAGACCGAACATGGATCAAACATTGGTCCGTTTGATAATCCAAACGAGTAAAAGACATATCAAAATTGGATTCGTTGGGATCACGCCATTGAAGTTGCCCTCTTATCATCACTAAGATCATCTCCAGCCGCGCCCCCAAGAGGCCCCCAAGCCGGCGCTATCTGCGCCGGATGGACGAATTCCACCCGGCCGCGCCCCCTAGGGCCCAAATAGCGTCGGATTGGGCCAAAATTGAGTCCGGCGATCCCAAGACAACCCGGCACGCTGGGGTCACTTGGGGGCGCCGGATGAAAGAAAACAGCGCGAACGCGGGAGACTTTCGCGCCCTTTCGCGCGCGCCTCGTCCACGGCCCCACCTGGCGGTGTCTTTCCCATGCGGCGCCATCATCCTCTCGCCTCGTCTTCCCCACTCCTGGCGCCGCCGCAGTGGAATCAATGCGGCGTCGGAGTCGAGTCCAATCGTCGCGGCAGGCGAATCGATGCGGCGTGGATTAGTCCAATCGACCGCCGGCCTCGCCGCCGCGTGTTCCCCAGCGGTGACGACGCGTGTCCACGGCCCCCGGCTATAAAAACCTAAGCTCGCCGCACACTCGCCGCTCTTCATCGCCTCTCTCCTCCTCGCCTCTTCCTCGCATCCCCTCCTCGCCTCCATGGACGGCCTCACGAAGAATGGCTTCACCCGCCGCAACCTCCACCTAATGGAGGAGACCCTCCTCGCTCAGGAGGGCTATCCCTGCCCGCCGGACACCCGCCCGCCGCACGACTGGGTGCTCAGCAACGGCGGCGTGCCTGTGCCGTCGGTGCCTCGTCGGGGCACGGCCTTCAACATGGAGGTCGGGGCCTTCCGCGCCTCCATGACGTCGGCCGAGCGCGCCAATCCGGTGAACTCGCCGGCCAACATGGCGCGCTGGAAGGCGTACTTCGAGCAGCGTCGCGCCCAGGCGATCGCCTCCACCAACGTCCTCCATCCGGTGGCGGGCCAGCAGAACCGCGACGGCCGGCGGCGATGGTGGAGCGCGGAGGGACGCACCCTCCCTGCCGTCCTCGACTACATCGAGAACGGCAACCAGCCGCGGCTCCAGTACCCGCCACTGGCCGCGGCTCCACGCCGCTCCTACTCCCGCTTGCCCGCGCCGTTGTGGGCGACCATGCCGCGGGGCATGGAAGGGGCGACGTCCTCGTCGTCCGGCGGGTCAACGTCCCGCTCCACCGGCTCGCACTCCTCCGGGCCGGCGTACTCGCCGCCCGCGTTCCTCCCTGTCAAGACCGAGGTTAAGACCGAGCCAGGGACGACATCCCTTGGTCGCCGCACGCGCTCCGGCGGCGTCGTCATCGGCGGATCCGGCTGCTCCTCGTCAGCAGCTCCACTTCCACCACGCCGGGGCCTCATGTCTCGGCTTAAACCGAAGAAGGAGGTCGTCGAGCCCCCACCACCCCCGCCGGCCGCCGACGAGGAGGAGGATGACCCCGACCTCGACTGGGCGCGGAGCGATTACCTCCTCGGCGAGATGAAGCGCCAGAGGAGGGAGTGGAGTTCTTCGAGGGGCTGAAGCGCTCCGAGGCGGCGGCGCGGGGAGAGGGCAGCAGCCGCCGCAGCAAGCCCACGCCGGCTGCTCCGGCGTTGGTGGTGCTCAGCGACAAGGAGGAGGACGATGAACCGGCGCCGCTACGGGTGAGGAGGAAGAGGGGGCCGGCCGGCGGCGGCACATGCAGCGCACAGGCCGTCGTGAAGCGTGAGCCCAAGGACGGCGACGACGACGACGACGCCGCTGGAGGAGGTGCCGGAGGGGACGGCGGGGAGCTCAACATGGACCACCTTTACATTTTTTTTGCTTTTCAGTAAAAAATTTAGTTTTTTAGTTGTTACTATGTAAAATTAGAACAAATATTATAAATTAGTCCGAATTTCGTTCATTTTGCGTTATTTCAAACAAAATTTCACCGAACTTGAGGGCCTTTTTGAGGCCGCGATTGGATGACCGGCTGACTGGACGCCTTTTCGCATCCCCAAACGGCGCTAAAATAGCGCCAAAAACGGCTTGAAAAGGGCCGAACGGCTGGAGATGCTCTAACCTCGAGAACTCGATGGAGTCTTGGCGGGTAGCTTTCCAGTTTCCATCATTTTCCTGCCTTTCTTTCCAGAAGGCAGACATTCGACAGCATCTCTGCGAGACCATATCCCTCCCATCCCATCCATACCGAAAGTCACACCCATCCTGCTGCATCTACAACATTGATTCGTTTGCTGAGAGCATGCTCCTTTTTTGTGCGAGTGAAAGCAGGCTTTGGCTCGGGCTAAAATGGCATGCTGCAAAAGTCAGGGGCCATCGCCGTCTCCCTCAGAGGTTGGTTGTTCACCTACGAACGAGCGAACGATCGGGTCGCCGCTCTTGGGCGGCAACAAACTCGACTCCACACTTGGGTGGCCCGCGCCTCAGACTGGACCTGGACACACACATGGCGCATGTCTCGTCCAGAACAGAACCCCAGCGTCAAAGTGTCTCGCCATCAGGTGCTTATCCTCTGGTCAGTTCTGAAGGTTCTACTGTAATAAGTTGCAATGTGACCGCGACCCGGAGATGGTTAACAGAGTAATTCGATGTACTTATAGCAGATGGTAAGAGATTCCTCGTTGCACACTTATTTTATTTTCTAGAAGACGTTGATGTTTTCTTCCCGGTGGTACTGTATTTTCTAAGGCGTGCCGAGGAATGTCTTGGCCCGTGCCAGGATCGGATTGTTCGCAGGTCAATCGTGGGAACAACAGTTTTCTATTCTGATTCCCTTGGTTAAATTAAAGAAAAAAGAAAGTGGCTGGCAGTGGGGGGTCTGCAGGAATGTTCTTGACGTAGACAGTGAAAAGGGAAGGGGAGATCAACGTCGCGTATAGCCAAGTTACGACGACGTGGCCCCCTAGCTAAGCTTCCATCGTTTCTTTCATCACAAGCTTTTTCCACTACCCCAGTAACCAAAGCGTTTACAACAAATTTGCAGGAACGGCCGCGCGGGGGACACGGCAGGAGCAGCCTAGGGCGCCGGTGAAGAAGAAGATTTTCTTTCGCTGGGAGCCAAATTTGAAGCGTCGTCCTGCTCCCTCCCTCCCTCCCTCCCTCCCTCTGCAACTGATGATTTCAGAGCAGGCAGCGGCCGGTCCCTCCCGCGATCTCCCCCGATCCCTCACATGGGCATGGGCATGGCCGGGGGTCCAGTCCAGACTCCAGAGCCACATGTGACCCGCCGTCGTCGTCTACCTGCGAGCTGCGATCGTTGCGGATTCGCAGCCTCCCGCCCGTGGGGCGTGGCCCGGGGGGTGGGCTACCGGTACCACCACCACCGAAACGAAACAACCTCGGGCCAGTTCCGCCGTGCACACCTAGTACGTACGTACGCCGCTAGTAGTATAGTCCCAGCGCTGTCGTTGAGCGCTTGCCATCTACCAGGACATAACCAAACATTGTACTACCATCATCATCATCCAGACAGCACGGGGAGCATGGTCCTCCTCTCGAGCCCACACTGCGTACCTCGCCACCATCAATGAACAATGACAAGCAATGATTCAGGAATCGCTATGCGCATCACGCAAAATTCAATTCAGTTAAATTCGGTTCCCCCGCTTCCGCTCCGGTTCAAAACAGGTCTCCCTCGCTCGCTGAAAGCGAAAAAGCCGTGCCTCCGGATCGACAGAGACCACGTAGCTTTCAACAACTGGAGCAATCAAAACATGATCCAAAGCCATGCCTGTCGTGCAACAACTCCACAGGACAACATTATGTAAAAGCACGAATATGGTTTCGCCAAAGGAGTTCCAATGCACTTGATCGGGTTGAGTAATTACATGGGGATATAGCCAGCTAAAAACCAACCAACCTAATCAGCTAGACAAATTAAGCAGCGGTCACACAGTTTGGGCATTCATCCCTAAACACCACCGCACAGTCACCCAACAACACAGCAGTCAGTTAACAGCAACAACATGCCCAATCCAATATTTTTCTAGAACAAGATGAAAAAACAGGCAGCCCACCCATTCGTCGAATCTATGAACCAAATGCGGGCTACGGCAATGAGCAGCCCAGGCCATTCACGATCACGGCGAAGCAGGACCCTCCACCAACTCATCACCCTGATGCAGGGTGCTGTGCTGTTGAACAGTTTCTTCTTCGGCGTTGTCTTCAGCGCTTTCACCAGACATCTTGATCTCCTCGATCCGCACAACCACATGGGGCATTGTCGGACGAGCGTCTGGGACTGCAGCAACGCAGTCTATCGCAAGCTGTAGAAGCTCAACCATCTGTTCCTCGTCGCCCTGATTCCTCAGGAGCTCCATGTCAAACACCTCCGCAGTCCACTCGGAGCGTACGACGGACTGCACCCACCTCGGAAGGTCAACACCCTCGTCGTTAAGGGCAGCCTGGCTGGGGGCCTTGCCAGTGAGCAGCTCCAGCAAGAGAACACCAAAGCTGAACACATCAGCCTTCTGGGACACCCTCCGGGGATCGGTAACCTCTGGAGCACGGTATCCAGTGCCGCGAGATGGTGCAGATGATGAACCAACAAGGGTAGCAAGGCCATTGTCTGATACACGTGCTTGGTACGTCTTCGACAGGAGGATATTGGATGACTTGATATTGCCATGGGAAGTAGATGAGCTTATAGAGTGGATGTACTCGATCCCACGGGCTGCAGCAAGGGCAATGCTTGATCTTATCGACCAGTCAAGTGGTGTACGACCAGAACCTCTATTCCCTGCTTAACAAAAAATTGCAACCATCATGTTAGAGTTCAAGGTTCATTCACCACATGGTCAAGTGACACAAGCAAGATATGAACACAGCCCCAGGTTCCAGACATGATATCAGGAGATCCAAGACCACCTTATAATAAATGAAAAAAAATCCGCTCCGCCAACTACAACAGCTTACAAAGATTTTGTTTCTTCTAATCAACACAGAGTAAAGAAACAAAGAAGAGACCAGATGACAATTGAGGAAATAATATTGGACTATGAAAAGAAATCAACAGTTTTATTCAACATTCTAAAATTTGTAGCAGATTGATAACCCTTAACCCAAAAGGGGCAGTTGACTGCAATACAAGTATTCTAGCCCCAAACAGTCTAGGAATAGTAACTTGTGAGTATAAGTTTCTTTTTTTGGAAGGTAATCAGAATATGATTTTCATAACAGTACCCACTAACAAATATGTACTTTGCATATCAAGTAAATAAACAACTGCATCAAGACTAGCTTGATGTGCCACCTTAGAAAAGACAGGTGTAGAGTAGAGATACTCAAGCCATAACAGATGCAATGGCATGGCCAATGCGATGCACTAATATGGGACGCCAGGATCAATTTCCTGCTCGATGGGGAGTTAGGCCAGCCAATCCTGGCATCACTCGCAGCATTGGCGCAAAAACAAGTGTCAAATGCTTGCCTATTTTTCTCCACCGATGATATAAAAAACTGTGTAACAAACGGTCGGTTAGGCGCCCATAATTAGCATCCACCGTTCAAGCACATAGCACTCTGTTACGAGTTTGCCATTGAAGATGCTCTAATAGCCACAAAAAACAAACGACCCTCAACAACTGCAATTTATTTCTCAAACATTTACCAGAAATACAAGTACCACTCTACCATCAGCACGGACTAAAAATGCAAAATATTAGATACTCACAAGCACGAGCATAACATATGCAGACAGTAATATCATGATCAGAGAGTATGAGTACAGAACTGTAAAGGAACTGAAATGTAAAATGCTCACCGTGCAAGAGTGCAGAAAGGCTCCCCATGGGCATGAAGTCGTACACAAGCAGCTTCTCATCTTTGCTGTAGTAGTAAGCGCGGAGAGGCACGATGAACTCGTGCTGAAGCTCGCCAACGTCAGCAATGCGGTCACGGAACTCAGGCTCAGTCATGGTGACATCCTTGAGACGCTTCACCGCGACGGTAGCACCGGATTCAAGCACCGCCTTGTAAGTCGTCCCGATGGCACCTTTGCCGAGGACCTCAGCAGACGCGCGCAGCAGGTCCTCCAAGTCAAACGGTGCAACGGTGCCCGCTGCCCCGAAGAAGACCAGCGTCTTCTTCCCTGATGTGGATTGACCGCCATGAGGATGGCCCGCCGTAGACATAGGCGCTACCGCGGCGCCGCTGGCCAACTCGGGAGGTTTTCTGCCGCGGGGGATAGCAGCAGGCGTTGAAGATGGAGGCGGCATATCCAGGGACCGTGTCTTGGTGCGCCCCGACCTGCGACAGAGGCAGATGAGAAGGAACAGGAGGAGCGCGGCTCCCAGGACGGATCCTATAACGATTCCGGCAATGGCGCCGCCAGAGAGCTTCTTGCTCTTGTCGCCAGTTTGCCCCCCATTTCCGCCGGTGGTCCCCGGAGTCGTCGGCGACGGGGTCTTCCCCGCCGGGGCCGGAGAAGGAGGGACCTCGCCAGGGCAAGGCCCCAAGGGCCCGCCGCACAAGGACGACATCCCGAGGAAGGCGGCGCGCGGCTTGGATCGGAGCGAGGCCGGGATGGAGCCGTTGAGCTGGTTGAAGGAGACGTTGAACTGCTGCAGCTGCGTGCGCGGCAGGTCCGGAATCTGGCCGACGAAGCGGTTACTCTCGAGGAGGAGGGCCTTGAGGCGCGTCATGTTGGCGAGCGCGGGCGGGATGGGGCCGGAGAGGGCGTTGCCGCCGAGCGCGAGGTGGACGAGGCCCGGCAGCGCGAGGAGCGGCGGCGGGAAGGCGCCGGAGAGGCGGTTTCCGTTGAGGTAGACGTTACGGAGCGCGGCGGCGGAGGCGAGGTCGGACGGGAGGGCCCCGCTGAGCGCGTTGTAGCGGAGGCTGAGCGTGTGCAGCGCCGTGAGGTTCCCGAGGGTGCCCGCCGGGACGGGCCCCGCCAGCGTGGCCCCCGGGAGGCGCAGCGCCGCCACGCGGCCGTTCTCGCAGGTGACCCCCGTCCATGAGCAGGCGCGGGCGAGGTCCGTGACGTTCCAGGCCACGCGCTGGCCCACGGCGGCGCGGAAGGCGACCAGCGCCCGAGCGTCGGAGGTCAGGTCGGCCCCCGCGCCCGCGGCGAGGAGGAGGAGGAGCGCCGCGAGGACGGCGACGGGGATGGCCGGCGACGGCGGCCGCGAGCGCGACCGCATCGCGGCGGCAGGGGTGGGTTGGGGGAGGCGAGGGGGAATGGGCGCTGGTAATGGTCTGTTCCGGTTTGAGGGGGTGGGGGAGCAATGGGAGGGGCGTTGGGTTTGGGGGAGTGGGCGGAAAAACCCTAAAAACTCCCGTGCGGATCTCGCGGAGGGTTGCGTTGCGGGCCGGGTTTTTATTCCGCGGGGGTTGGGGTTTGGTGGGCGGTTCGGGGGTGGGAATGCGCGTTCGTTTCACTCTGTGGGAGGGGGAACCCAATATTCCGTGCGATGGGGACGGGACTGGGACTGGGACTGGTGGGACTGGGATTGCGACACTGGCTGCAGCACAGGTCCTGGATCTGTTGTGCTCGCCGCCTAGCCTAGCCTAGCCCAGGGGCTTGCGCCGAAGGAAATGCGTGCTGTTCCGCGTGCCTGCGGCCGCTTTGGGGACGGATGGGGACGGATGGATAGATTGGTTTTTTGTGAGCTGGAGCCGTTTCACTCTCTTCCTTATTTTTCTCCTGCGGTTTCTTCCTTTCTTTATCTCCGTGCCATTTCTGGAGCTCCCACGCGTTATACGTACGTACATGGTTTTTTTATACATACATACATACATGGTTCGTCTTTAGACTAGCATTTGCGTGGGTATTTCGGGTGATGGATCGATCGGTCCAGCGCAGCGGCCCTGAAAAGGTCAGGAAATCGGTGCTGCGTTTTAAAGAGTAGTCGGCGCTGCCTTTCTTTTCTTTTGCCGTGAAACTGCCTTTGTATATATCCGTGTTGACGACTGGTACGTCGTTGTGGCAACAAACTCTTGGGATTGTGTGTGCGTGTGGCGCTGGTGAACCAACCGAACCGGGGTTCCGTCTCCAGGCAAGCAAGCAAGGAAGCGGATTCCATCTATGGATTACCGATGAGAACCCTTCACGTGCTGGAGCCGGTGGATGATTACCGATGGATTGCGGGTGACTTTTTACACGATGATCACCTCGTCATATATAGCACCCTCCTGTTAATAAGAGTCAAACACTTGCCGTGGAGAGAATTACAAGCACATTGGGTTGGCCTTGGTGGGTGCAATCACCGCCATCTACTACTATCTGCTTCTGCTAGCACGTTGTCTACGCGTGACCGCACGCTGTGTTGCTTCTTTGCTCATGCCCGTAAGGTTAACTTTACCTTTGCTCAAGCTTTCAACAATGACTTACCAGCCGTTTCGCATCGTGTCAAAGAAAAATACGTATATTCCTTCTGTGTTTTGGGCAGTATAGCATTTCGGATCACACCCGTTTAGCTTATGAATAGAGTGGCATAGTTGAGCTCGTTTGGCAGATTTCGTGTATACACCCATATTGCGTTAATGATGATGAAGAAAGCAAAGGAGGATGGTTTCGTTCAGCTTGTTGCGGTTTATGTCACGGTTAGGGCGAATAGAGTGGCTTGTTGCGGTTTATGGCGTGGCGGAGATGGTATCTTCCCTTCTCCCGTCTTAGCGTGCGCCGCATGGCAAGAATGAAATGAGGAGCTGAAGCGTCGAACGGGCATTGCATGCATGCAAATTAAATCCTACGGCTACATGAATGTATGTGGATATAGCGATCTGAAAAGGCGTAAGATCGTCCGGGGAAATCGCTCACTGTCTCACCGTTCGCTCCTTGGAATCAATGTTTGCAGGTCTGCGTGCCCTAATTAGGTAACGAGGGCGTACTCGTGTATTGATGCTAAGGATAGTTTATGGCGGAGCCGAGAAATTGTCTCCCTTTTCGTCGGCCTTCACGTGTGTTGCATGGGGAGAAGGGAACGAGGAAGATGAAGCGTCGAGTGAAGTCACGATAATTGCTTGCACATGTATCAAATCATGCGGTTAGAGGCGTGTGTGTATGGTGAAGCCATCTGAAGAGGCATAAAATCGTTTGAAATTTTTTTCTCACCATCCACCCATTCGCTCCTTCGTATCGTCATCTGAAGTTACGTGCCTTCTACTTAGGAAAGGGAGTACTACTGTATTAGTGCCAAGTAAAACAGAAATTATATATGATTTTGAACGGGTGTTCTAGTAGTGTATAATGGGTTAGGATCATTTTTCCTTTCCATCTAACTCGGCGGATCCGTGCAAACTGCATGTGTATGTTGAGCGGGAAGAAGAAAACGAGGAAGGCGAAGTGTCGAGCTGAGTTTATGGTCATTGTGGTTTATGGCGCAGTTATAGCCCGAATAGAGTGCCTTGTTGTGGTTTATGGCGCGGTCAAGATAGTATCTTCCCTTTGCATGTCTTAGGGCGTGTTCGTTAACTCTCCAGCTTACAGCTTCTTATAACTCCATCGCGGAGCAGCGCTGAACAACCAAAATCCATGGAGCCAGATTCAAAGAGCTAGCCCAAATTACAGTGCAAAATGTGGAGCACCTATTTCTGAACTTCTTGAAGCAGCAAATCGGTGGAGCAGCGAAATATTACACCAAAATGCCACCGCCTAGTGTAAAAAATGATTCACAGCAACCACGCGCTCTCTTCTATCTCTATCCATCCGGTCCCAAATCCCATCGCCATTCTCCCCTGACCTAGCCGCCGCCCCAACTCGAGTAGTACCCGCCGCCACCGGAGCCCGAGCTCGAGCTGGACCCGCCGCCGCCGGAGCCCGAGCTCAATCTGTAGTAGCGGCCGCCGGATCCCTTGCTCGATCTGGTCCCGCTGCCGCGAGAGCCCGAGCTGGACCCGCCGCCACCCGACCTCCATCGAACTGCCGGCGTCCACCTCGTCCCTGACCACCGTCCTCCTCCTCGACCACCGTCCTCCTCCCGACCACCGTCGTCCTCCTCGACTGCCGTCCTCCACCTCGTCCCCGACCACCATCACCCTCGCCGACCTCATCTCAAGCAGGAGCTGAACCCGCCGTCGCCCAACCTCCATCACCGTCGCCCTCCTCCTCGACCGGCGCCCTCCACCTCGTCCCCGACCTCCTCCTCGACCGAATCCCTCCCTCTCAAGCAGGAGCAGCAGGCTGCAGCTACCCGACCTCCATCACCGCCGCCCTCCTGTCAAGGTTAGTTGGATTTTTTGTTTGCTTTGTGTTAAATGAATGTGTATACCAATTAGTGTCAAGATAAATGATACCAATTTTGTTGATTAGTGTCAAGAATGACTGCTCAATGGACCGACGAGAACACTAGGATCATAGTTGAATTGTTTGTCAAACAAGTGCAAATGGGTAATAGGCCAAACCGTTATTTGACTCCCAATGCATATCAAGAGGTTGCTAATGAATTCAAAATGATAACCGGCCTGGAATACAAGCAGACCCAACTTAAGAATAAATGGGACAAATTGAAAAGTGATTTCAACCTATTCAAGAAACTCAGACTGAGGGAGACAGGAGGGGGATGGGACATAGAGAAGAACACCGTCAAACAAGATCCCGAGTGGTGGAAGAAAGCAAAAAAGGTGAGTTGGAATGCTTATGTTTTGCTGCTTTGTAATTAGTTTAACTTTGACAATTGACATGAGTTATTTCTGTTGTTGCATTACAGGACCTGAAGGGTTGTGGCAAGTTTAGGAAGAAGGGGCTTCAAAATGAAGAGGGCCTGAAGGTGATGTTTGAAGACATCACTAGTGATGGTACCGATCATTGGAATCCTTCTTCAGGTGTACCACCTCCTTCTAGTGCAACATTAGCAGATGTCTTGAATGTTGATGCCATCCAAGACCTTGATACCGAAGAGCAGCCAAGTCCAGGAGATCTAGGAGCTAGTTCTTCGACAGTCAAGAGGCTTGGTAAGTTCGTTCATGAAGGGAGCAAGAGACCCAAGTCAGCACTTGTGATGCAAGATCAGATTACAAGGATTGGTGACATTGCCGAGAAATCCCAATCCTCTTTTGAGTCTTTCATGAAAAAAGAAGATGCCACTTCTGTCAAGTCTATTATGGATGTTGTTTTAGAATGTGGCGCAGAAGAAGGTAGTGATGAGCACTACATTGCTACCGAGTTGATGGCAAGGAGAGACATAAGAGAGATTTTTATGCACATGAGTGTTGGGGCTCGTAAGGCTTGGCTCCGTAGGAAGTATGACCACAAGTATCCAAAGTAGATGGTTCGATTTTACATATGTGTGATGCTTGTTTATGTACTATGGTATCCAGACTATTTGTGCACTTTTTGAACTATTTTTTTTCTATTTGGCTTGTAACAACTATTTGGATACTATTTTTTCTATATTGTTGTGCTACTATATTGCTGAACTATTTTCTATGATGCTAACTATTTTATGGTTGGGTTATTGTATATGTGCAGATGTCTGATAGTGATAGTGATGCTAAGAATGACTATCAAATGAAGAGAAGGTTGGTTTGCCATCATGCAAAACAAATGACTATCCTTTCTTCAAATGCATCAAATATTGTTGGAAGATATTGTACCAGTTGGTTGTTGAAGGCTGAGCCTAGGACTTCTATATTGAGTGGGTTTGGATGGTTGCAAGAGACTATTGACACACCAGGAGAGACGTACAGAATGTTGAGAATGGATGCAAGGGTATTTTTTGATCTTCATGACTTGTTGGTTGAACGGTATGGCCTCACACATTCCCCCTTTGTTAGCAGTTATGAGTCTCTTGCTATGTTCTTGTGGACCATGGGTGGTTGTGAATCAAATAGGAGAACACAAAACCGTTTCAAACATTCACCCGATACCGTCCACCGCAAATTTCATGAGGTCCTACATTGTGTACTCAGAATGTCAACTCACTACATAAAGCCAAAGGACCCAAATTTTCGTGTTGTGCATCCTAGGATTAAGAATGATAGAAGGGCCTACCCACATCTTAAAAATTGCATTGGTGCAATAGATGGGACTCACATTAGGGCCGTCATTTCTCCAGACAAGCAAGTGAGGTACATTGGAAGAACAGGTGCGGTAACTCAGAATGTAATGGCAATATGTGACTTTGACATGCATTTTACTTATGCCTCCATTGGACAACCTGGTGCTATGCATGACACTAGTGTGCTATATCATGCAATTGACAAGGACAGACTCACCTTCCCACATCCTCCAAAGGGTGAGCATTTTTTTTTCTGTTAACTCATTTGGTATAATTTGTGCTACAACTAATATGCACATTCTATTTTTTATTATTTAGGGAAATACTACCTTGTGGATGCTGGCTATCCTAATAGAAACGGATATCTCGCACCATACAAAGGAGAAAGGTATCACATTCCTGACTTCCATAGGGGTGTACCGCCAGTTACTCCTGTTGAGAAGTTCAATAGGATACACTCTTCTAAGCGTAATTGCATTGAAAGAAGTTTTGGAGTATTGAAGATGAAATGGCAAATTCTTCTCCATATGCCGAAGTACTCCATTGAAACCCAAAAGATGATTGTTGCTGCTTGTATGACATTGCACAACTATATCCGCGCTCATGATAGAGAAGATATCCATTTTGAGCGATGCGATAGGGATCCAGATTATGTGCCAGAAATTTCGGAACGATATAAGCGTTATGTTGTTCCTCCGAGTGCTTCAGATTCATCAACGCCTGAGCCAAATGCTGCTGACATGGATGACTTTAGAGATGAACTAGCTACTGCCATTGCTCTAGGATGGTAATGCGCAAGGCATGTTACATATATATGTGCAGATTTTGATTTGTAATATGTTTGCAAAAATTATCCTTTTGCACTTGATACTTTGCTCCAAATATTGGTCTTCATAATTATGTAATATGTCTTATATTTCTGTTTCGATGTTAATGCGCAAGGCATGTTACATATATTATGTAATTATGTAACGTTAAATTTTAACTCACAAAATATGCAGTATACCGGGAAAAAAACGAGCACACTCGAGCGATTACAAACTTGTCCAAATAGCAAACACAGGTTGAAATGGACGCTGCCCAAACAGGCCGGCCCAAGAAAAACGGCCACAGCCCAGCCGAAAAACATGGAGCGCTGCCGAACGTTTTTTGCTCCACCCAAGAAGCTGAAGATGAGTTGAGAAGCTGAATCTGTAGAGTTTTTAGAAGCTGGAGAGTTAACGAACACGCCCTTAGCATGCGCTGTACAACAAGAATGAAATTAGGAAGCTCAAGCATCGTACGAACATTGCATGCATGTAAATTAAATCCTACGGTTACATGAATGTGTGTGGATATAGCGATCTGAAGAGGCGTATGATCGTCTGCAAAAATCGCTCACTGACCCGCCATTCGCTCCTTGGTATCAATGTTTGAATGTATACGCGTCCTAATTAGGTAACGAGGCCTTACTTGTGTATCTTACATCTTACTCCCTCCGTCCCATAATATAATAACGTCTTTTGAGCTAGACTAGCTCAAAAATCGTTACTACATTATGGGACGGAGGGAGTACATCTTACATTCTTAAGAAGTTGCTCCTCACTACTTCTAATTCTCTCAACATGCACACACTCCACCTCATCATGCATGCCACATCACTCTCCACTAGCATATTTCTCTCAACATGCAAGCATGCCACCTCATCATCCAACATGCATGACAAAGACCCACCTCAATATGCCACTATGCATACTAAAAACCCGCATACAACATGCATGCATGATAATTTTTATTTTATTATGATATTTAAATTAAATCCATATATTAGTTTAAAAGTTATTGTTTCAAATATACATGCTTCATTTAACCAAACATTTTCACTGAAATATTTTACAAAAAAGTTCCGCAACAACGTGCGTGGCATCATCTAGTTAATGCTAAGGGTAGTTTATGGCGGAGCCGAGACACTGTCTTTCTTTTCGTCTGCCTTCACACGTGTTGCATGGGGAGAAGCGAGCGAGGAAGCTGAAGTGTCGAGTGAAGTTACGACAATTGCATGCACATGAATCAAATCAAGCGATTAGAGGTGTGTGTGTGTGTGGTGAAGCGAATCAAAGAGGCATAAAATGGTAAAAAAATGCTCACCATCCACCCGCTCGCTCCTTCGTATCGTCATCTGAAGTTACGTGCCTTCTACTTAGGAAAGGAGGGAGTACTCCTGTATTAGTGCCAATGAAACAAAAATGATGATCTTGAACGGGTGTTTCTTGTAGTGTATAAGGGGTCAGGATCTTTTTCCCTTCCATTTACCATGGTGCATTCGTGAAAACTACATGTGTGTGTTGAGCGGGAGAAGAAAACAAGGAAGGTGATGTCTCGAGTTGAGATTACGGTCATTGCGGTATATGGCGCGGTTAGCCTGAATAAAGTGGCTTGTTGTGGTTTATGGCGCGGCCAAGACAATATCTTCCCTTCGCATGTCTTAGCATGCGCCGCACTACGAGTATGAAATGAGGAAGCTAAAACGTCGAACGGACATTGCATGCATGTGAATTAAATCCTACGGTTACATGAATGTATGTGGATATAGCGATATGAAGAGGCGTATGATCATCCGAAAAAATCGCTCCTTGATATCAACATTTGTAGGTGTGCGCATTCTAATTAGATAACGGCGGTGTACTCGTGTATTAATGCTAAGGATAGTTTATGGCGGAGCCGAGACACTATCTCCCTTTTCATCTGCCTTCACGTGTGTTGCACGGGAAGAAGGGAGTGAGGAAGCTAAAGTGTCGAGTGAAGTTATGGCAATTGCATGCACATGGATTGAATCATGCGGTTAGAGGCGTGTTGTGGTGAAGCAAGCTGAAGAGGCATAAAACCGTTCGAACAAATTGCTCACCATCCACTCGTTCACTCCTTCGTACAGTCATCTGTAATTATGTGCCTTCTACTTAGGAAAGGAGGGAGTACTCTTGTATTAGTGCCAAGTAAAACAGAAATGATGATCTTGAACACGTGTTGTAGTAGTGTATAACGGGTCAGGATCGTTTTCCCTTCCATCTAACTTGGCGCATTCGTGCAAACTACATGTGTGTGTTGAGCGGGGAGAAGAAAACGAGGAGGGTGAAGTGTTGAGCCCAGGTTATAATCATTGCGGTTTATGGCGCAGTTAGACCAAATAGAGTGGCTTGTTGCGGTTTATGGCACGACCAAGACAATATCTTCCCTTCACATGTCATAGCGTGCGCCGCACGACAATAATGAAATAAGGATGTTGAAGCGTCGAATGGGCATTGCATGCATGTGAATTAAATCCTACGGTTACATGAATATATGTGGATATAGCGATCTGAAGAGCCGTACGATCGTCCGGAAAAATCGCTCGCGTACTATCCCACCATTCTCTCCTTGGTATCAACATTTGAAGGTCTGCGCGTCCTGATTAGGTAACGATGCCTTACTCGTGTATTAATTCTAAGGGTAGTTTATGGCGAAGCTGAGACATTGTCTCCCTTTTCGTCTGCCTTCACGTGTGTTGCACGGGGAGAAGGGAGCGAGGAAGCTGAAGTGTCGAGTGAAGTTACGACAATTGCATGCACATCAATCAAATTTGTGTACTGAAGCGATCTGAAAAGGCATAAAGTCGTTCCAAAAAATTGCTCACCATCCACCCGTTCGCTCCTTCGTATCGTCATCTGAAGTTGCGTGCCTTCTACTTAGGAAAGGAGGGAGTACTCCTATATTAGTGCCAAGGAAACAAAGATGATGATCTTGAATGGGTGTTTCTTGTCGTGTATAACGGTTCAGGATCGTGTTCCCCTTCCATCTACCTTGGCGCGCATTCGTGCAAACTACATGTGTGTGTTGATTAGGGAGAAGAAAATGAGGAAGGTGAACTGTCGAGATGAGGTTATGGCCAGTGTGGTTTTATGGCGCGGTTAGCCTGAATAGAGTGGTTTGTTGTGCTTTATGACACGTGTAAGACAATATCTTCTCTTCGCATGTCTTAGCGTGCGCCGCAAGACAAGAATGAAATGAGTAAGCTGAAGCATTCAACGAGCATTGCATGCATGTGAATTAAATACTACGGTTACATGAATGTATGTGGATATAGCGATTTGAAGAGGCGTGTGATCGTCCAGAAAAAACGCTCACTGCCCCCCCCCCCATTCGCTCCTTGGTATCAACGTTTGAAGGTCTGTGCGTCCTAATTAGGTAACAATGGCGTACTTGTGTATTAATGCTAAGAGTAGTTTATGGCGAAGCCGAGACACTGTCTCCCTTTTCGTTTTACTTCATGTGTCTTGCACGAGGAGAAGGGGGCGAGGAAGCTAAAGTATCAAGTGAAGTTACGATAATTGCATGAACATGAATCAAATCATGCGGTTGGAGGCATCTGTGTGGTGAAGCGATCTAAAGAGGCATAAAATCACTTGAAAAATTGCTCACCATCCACTCGTTCGCTCTTTCGTATCGTCATCTGAAGTTACGTGTCTTCTACTTAGGAAAGGAGGGAGTACTCATGTATTGGTGCGAAGGAAACAAAGATGATTATCTTGAACAGGTGTTTCTTGTAGTGTATAACGTGTCAGGATCATTTTTCCCTTTCATCTACCTTGGTGCGTTCGTGTAAACTACATGCGTGTGTAGGGGGAGAAGAAACTGAGGAAGGTCAAGCGTCTCCCCTGTTTGTCTCCCTTGCCATGTGTTGCATGGGGATAAGGGAAACGAGGAAAGTGAAACATCGAGTGAGGTTACGACAATTGCATACACGTGAATCAAATCCTACGTTAGAGGCGTGTGTGTGGTGAAGCGATACGAAAAGGCGTAAGATCAGGTCGTTCGAAAACAAATCGCTCATTATCCACTATCCCTTGGTATCGTCATCTTAAGTTATGTGCCTTCTAGTTAGGAAAGGAGGGGCACTCATGTATCAGTTCTAAGGAAACAAAAGGCTTCTAGCAGTGTATAGCGGGTCAGGAAACAAGGAAGGTGAAGCGTTCGAGCGAGGTTATGATACCTGCATGCATGTGAATTAATCATACGACTACTTGTGGTCGTGTGGTATACATAAAAAAATAAGAATGCTCAGCAGAGACCATATCATGACGTTAGTGCTGCAACATAGAACCATTAGCTCGATAAAGCATTGCGTAATCGATAATCCTAGTTGGTCATTTAAACATAACTTGCAAGAGATGTGATTTAAATTGAAATCATGTTGCCATTGAATAGCTTAAGATTAAGTAAATATATAGTAGCACATAAGAACCAAGTACGATATCGATGTAATCCAGAGCGTTTAGTTTGCGTTGTGAATGGCAACGTGTTGATCAAATTGAGGTGGAACATGACGTCGAGTCTCTATATCTCCTTAAACCAAATGATCTTGGTCAATCAATGATATTAAATTATTGGGTTACAAAATATTGTGTTTGAGTTATCAAAGATTATCATTTATCATTTTATCAAATATTTATCTGATTTTATTGGGAAATTACTTAGTACTTTCCTAACATGACAATACCGAAGAAAGGAGTACCAAATTTTTAATATATAGAGATTGAACTGATTTATTGAGTTACCAAATATTGTGTTTTAATTATCAAAGGTTGTCATTTATCGTGATATCATATATTTATTATATAGGGACTGGTCCGAATTTATTGGGTTACCAAATATTGCTTTTTAGTTATCAAATATTATATCATTTATTGTGCTATCAAATATTGATAGGATTCTATCTCTACATTACTTAAATCTATCTTAATCGAATTAATGAAAACAATACCAAAGAAAAGGAGTACCAAAGTTTTAATACATAGAGATTGATCTGATTTATTGAGTTACCTAATATTGTATTTTAGTTATCAAAGATTGTCATTTATTGTGATATCATATATTTATTATATAGTGATTGGTTCGAATTTATTGGTTACCAAATATTGCTTTTCAATTATCAAATATTATATCATTTATTGTGTTATCAAACATGATAGGATTCTATCTCTACATTACTTAAGTCTATCTTGATCGAATTAATGAAAACAAATAAAAAAATCGATACGGTTGGAAGAGCGTATGACGGTATGAGGGAAGGGTGGACGAAAGAGGCGAAAATAAATTTGGCACAAGATAAAGTCTTGCGTGTTTTAGAGGTAGTAGAGATAGAGATGCTTCCGCACTAATGATAAGATAATGTACTATGAAATTGTCCAAATCTGATGCAAATCGGTTGCAATTTCTCTAAGATATGTTTCAGCCTTTCAAGCAGTTTTTTCATGTTCGTTTTTTTTAGGAACAGAATACAACTCTGACGCTCACATATACGAGTATATAATCATCCCTATGACGCACACAGGCTGGGGATACAACCATCCACCTAACCAACTCAACCATTCGCGTTTTTTTCATTTCGTTGAAGTTATTAGATGATGAGTTGACGCTGCTTTTTGCTAGCTTGTTGGGGTAGATAATCATCCAGGACTCCCTAAAAAAATGTAATTATCCTAGATTATTTTTTTGAACTCCATGAAAATTTATAATTATCCAAGCCTAGGTCGAAATTACGGGTCATGTTGTCCGCAATGGGCAGGCCATTAGGAAATGTACCGGCAGTGCCTAGTGCGTTTCGATCACCACCACGGGGGGCGTGCTCGCCCGTCGCAGCGATGGACCACGGTGCCACGCCACACAGCTGGGCGAAGGCGGTCCCACGCCGCCTTATGTCGCGGGGCCCACCGTGCAGGCTCCTCTCCTCGGGAAGCGGACTGGGCTGCAGTCACGTGCGGCTCCTCGTGCGCGGGAAACCAAACCGGCGGGTCCGAGCCGGGTCGCGCGCGTTGGCTTGTCTCGTCCCGCCCGGAGTCCAAGCCGGTCGTCGGCCGCCGGCCGGGCATCCCGCGGTCGCGCACGGGGGCCAACAAAACCGGACTATTCTTCTGGGATCCTATCGGACAACCGCCTGTAGGTGGAGTCCGGGACTTGTTCCGTGCCAGTGGTTATCAGAAAAATACAGTATTTTTGGAAGAGTTTCAGTGGTCAGCTTGACGCGGACAAAGCCTATGTACGTGACTTTTCAAAAAGAATTTTGAAAAAACTTATACGTGCCGCTTGTTTAATCAAGAGCCGCCAGTATTGTCATTTTTTTAAGGGAATATTGTCAATCTGTTGACCTGGCTCACAACCGAAAGTTGGCATGCAGAAGCAGCATGTTGTCACGTTCGACATAAATAAACCGGGTGCTGGATCAACGTCGACGGAAGCGAACGTCTCGTCTTCAGCGTACTCAGATGACGATCGGTTGCTGGGTGAGCTCCGGCGTTCTGGCGCGCAGCTCTGTCTGACAAGGCTACCTACGACCGCGGGATGATGCGACCGCCGCCGCCGGCCGCCGTCGCGGTCAACCTGGTCGATTTGGGCGGGCCGACCCGTGACCGACGGCGGCTGCCAAGCGCAACCTGGGCCGGGCTGGCCGCCCCTGAGTTCACGTGCTGACTTTGTTGGTACGGTACGGGGGATCATGGAGCCGCCACCTCCTGGGCGGGTCAATGGCGGTCCCGGCTGGACGGGCGGTTACCAGTACAGTAGATAGTACTCCAACGTCACATCGCGAGCATCCTATGGCCTCTGTTACTAGCAGCAGTGCAACGCTATGCATGTGTAAACGGGGCAGTAGCAGTACCTCGGGCTCCGACGTGGTACATTTTGTGCTTTGACATGGGCGCCGTGTCATCGCTCTCACGAGTCCTATTTTTGATCCTCTAGGCAGTACCTTCTACCCTTTCGGTTAGGGTTTCATCGCCTCAGGCGGGGAGTTCCATCGCCGCCTTGATTCTCCAGCGAAAGATCTTCAACTATCAATGGTATTTGTTTGCGCTCGAACGTTGTTATGGGAGGGTTCCTCTTCTTTATCCTCCATCGTCGCCAAAACCCTAAATATGGCGGAGCCGAAAGGATCCTCGTCCCCGGCAACGGTATGGAGCGGCAAGAATCTTGAAGAGATGTTGGAATTCCTTGATCTCAAGGATGACGAGCTCGATGACGCGGTAGTTGGCAAGGAGGAGGTCAAAAGCTTCATGGTGGATGCACACTTCTAGGCAAATTTAGCTCGGTGGCTATGTTATAAACCCTCTCAAGGCGGTCCCGGGACTAGCCCATGTTTCGAAATTTAGAGAAGCAAGGGGACATTTATTCGTGATTCAAATGTTTTGCCTTCGCAACTGGAAAAAGATCGTTTATGGTGGACCATGGTTGTTCAGAGGCGTGGGGCTGTTAGTGGAGGATTATGATGGCAATCGGAGCCCACCTTAGAGCATGGTTAATAGTATAGCCAGCTGCTGGCTATAAGGAGATGCCATGTCATCTATAGCTGACCTTATAGTCAATAAGTACAATAGTAAGGCTATAAGGAGTACTACTTTATCAACATATGGCCCACATGTCTATCTCACAAAGTGCCTAGGAACACGTGTTGCAGCTGGCTACTAATCAGTACACGTGTTCTCTTCTCTCTCCTCCAACTAAGCACGTGTTCTCTTCTCTCTCCTCTTCTTTCTCCTCCAACTAAGCACAAATATACTATTTAATTACTTATAGCCAGCTGACTAGGCACTATTATACTTGCTCTTAGAGGTCTTCGATGGTCTATATGCATGGGCATCAATCCACATGATCCCAATTATCGTCATCAAGAGTGGTTGATCAACCCTCTCCCTACATTGGACATGTGAAGCAGACTCAACTTTCGCCAAAATTGTACTATGATGGTGATTGTGTACGCGTTCGGACGCATGTGCTACTGGGAAAACCTCTTACACGCTTCACCACTCTCAATGTCTTAGGAAAGGGACGACATGGTGCATAGGAGTCCTCTCACTCTCGACTCACACCACTGCCGTGAGGGGGGGTCCACAAGGGGGAGAGGTGGCCCGATCCTAGCCCTTCCCGATTGATCGGACGACTACAGTGGATCCATACCCCTTCGGGAGAGAAAGGGACTAGGTGGGCTGAGGAGACAAACAATACATGCCCGAATGCCATGTACTACCATTTATTATTAAATGCCATAAAATTTAAAGGAAAAGAATAAAATAGATAAATGGGAATAAAAATTGAATAAAATATGCTTGGAACTAAGCACGATTTATACGTATTTTAGAAATTAGTTTGAATCAAATTGAATGGTTTAAATTAAAATGTATTTTAATAAATTTCCATAACATTCGCACTACATCCGATATAAATGGGAGAAGTCAAATGTTGACAAACTGAGGAGAGCTTGGGCAGGGCAAAATACGATTCTTACCAAAAGGGCTTCTTTAGGAAATGACTTTTGATGCATAGGAAAGTAGCAATGGTGGAATTTGAATAAAAACAACTAAAAAAATCATAAATTGATAGCAAAATTGTAGGAGCAATTTTCTATCACATGAATTTGAATAGAAAAGAAATTGGCAAGTTTTCATACAAAGTTGGAAAATAAAGTAGTAATTAAATTGGATTTGTTGAGAGATTATTGCTAGTGGACTGTTACAGAATGCTTCGTACCATGGGAGACGGCGACGGCCACCCACCAATACCGAAGATGAGTCAAATACAAATGGGTCGGGAAACTCACAGAGGGGAGGAGCACATCACCGCTCCCGATATTGCACATCTAAGTCATCGATGTATAGAGGGGGTGGGGCATAGTTGACGAGGCCCCGCCACTGTATTGTCTTGAGAATGGACGATGTCTAGTCCAACTAAGAAATTGTCTCCATGTACGTAAAGCAGGATGAAAACCTTTTTTTTATCATTTTACTGGTTGAATGTGCATCATAATAATTCTTTCCTTCTATATTTTTATGTGAGGGATGTTTCATGGACCTGACTCAATAGCCTGAAATTCTAGTTTAGGTCAATCATTTTTTTTTGCTGAGTTGGAAAAGCATTCCATTGAATTTTAGTTAGCAAAGGTGTTGCCCAAATTCACAAGTACAACTGTTCGCAAAGAATCTGCATCTACTGGACTGTCATATACTATTGTAAGAAAAACAAAATAAAATATAATGAAAACATTTGCACACAATTAACAAATAAACCGGGTTTTCATAATATGCAAGAATAAATATATGCTAGTAAAATTTATGCAAGATTTTTCTCTAAGAAGCAATACACTAGTGGCATTGGTAAAATTAAAAATAAAACTAAAACAAAACAAAAGATAAAGTTGTCTAGGTAAAAATAAATTAGTGGCATTTCTGAAAAAACTAAAAATAATATTAATAAATTTTCACACAAATTGCGAATAAATTATATTTTATATGTAAGAATAAGCATATAATAATGTAATTTTCACAAATGTAAAATTTTTCTAATAAGAATGAATTAGTGGCATGGTTTTACCCTTACAGAAAAAACTACAAATTATATAATAAAAGTCCACCGAAGAATAAATTAGTGCCATCAGTATTAACTTTTAATAATTAATAAAAAAATAAAAAATAAAAGGAAAAATACATAAAATTGACCGATGTATTGTGTTTAGTATAATATGCAATAATAAACATATAATATACAAAAAATGACAAAAATATGTACACAAATTTAGAAACAATTGTGCTTTCTATAATATGTGAAAATAAGCATATACTAGTGAATTTTTTCAAAAAAGGTTTTTTAAGAAGAAATGAATTAGTCATTTGTATTACCCTTACAAAATACAATAAAAAGGCTAAAAAATCAAATAAATGAAGTTTCGAAGGAAGAAACAATCAATGGCATTGGAATTTCCCTATTAAAAACATAAATAATAAATAAATAAATTTTGCACACATTTTACAGATAAATTTTGTTTTTGATAACATGCAAGAGCTCGTGCATACTAGTGGATTTTTCATAAGAGGATGAATGAATTAGTGGCATTAGTATCATCATTAAAGAAGAACAAAATTGAAATAAAAAAGAAATAAAATAAGACAGTAAAGTTTTCTGATAATGAATGAGGTAAAGGCATTTGTATTACCCTTTAAGAAGAAAGAGAATGGAAAAAAACCTTGCACACAACTTTGCATTGAAATTGCATTTTTTGTAATATGCATAGAATAAGCATATACTATATAATAGTGCAATTTTCACATTCTATTATAATTTACACACATAATGTATACTTGCTTGTATACATATATACTCACTCGTCATCGCTTAAAAATACATATACTTATAACAACCGATTGAAAAAAAAAGACAAAATATATACGTAACAGAAAAGGATGGGCAATGGGTAGCGGGGTTCAAGCTCAATAAGGTAACACATAACCCTAAACACGGACAAGTCAAAATTTCAGCCCAAGAAGCCATGGAAAAAAATCATGATTAAAACAAAAAAGAATCAATGGCCAGAAAATTGACTTTTCCAAATTTAAAAATCAGGCAACTTACATATAGTTAAAGTGTTTCCCTGACTGTCTTGTTTTCATTTATAAACCATGTTTTCCATAAAAGTAAAAATTAAAAAGGAGAGATTGGTGATCATTTTGGTAAATGTAAAAGGAATCACTTGAGCCAGGCGCACCTTTGCTACTTAACTCTCTATCTGACATTTTGCAGCCATAAGGCCGGCTTCAAGTAAAATAAACATAACATGCAACATTATGCATATTCAATTTGGCTCTAGGGACACCTTAATATGGCCACAGCTCCACACCTAGAATTTTTGCAGCAAGGGCCCTGCAAAACAGTTGCCACCATGAAAACATCAAAGAGATCATTTTTGCCAATTTATCTGCCACACGTCCAGAAAATAAAGTTTTTCATTATTGCCAATTTATCTGCCACATGTCCAGAAAATAAAGTTTTTCATTATTGCCAATTTATCTGCCACACGTCCAGAAAATAAAGTGAATGTTATCTATTCATGCCAATTTAGACTTACCAAATGTTTCTGTCACCAACATTTTCACTATTTACGCATGCATTAAGTATCCATTGTAAGAAATACCAATTATTTATACATTTTCCTTCCGGTTGTAGTGTGTGACTTCAGTGCAAAAAACCATCAATAACTGTACCTACCATGAACACTATAAAAATCTCCTTCGCGGTGTACAATATCAAGCAATGTCTTAGAATTTGAAGCGCAAAAGGTGTTATTACAATTTGTTAAGTGATGGAGATAAGAGGACAGAAGTAGCCAAGAAAAGGGATTTATTGTGGATGAGTATATGGATTACTAATACTTGGAAACTGGTTGTTACATCCGACAAAGCAGTTCATACAAAGTTTATTTCTGCATATAGCAGTTAAACATAATGAACTCTTATTGCAATCACTCTCAAACATACTAACATATATTAACGGAACTGCTAAAACACAGGTACATGCGAATTAACTATATCACATGTACCTTCCAGCCCGTATTAGTTTTATTTTTTGCGCTGTGGGCGATAGATAGTTGCGAATAGTTTTACGTTTGTTGGGCTGGGTGAACAGCACGAGTCCGTTTATGGGCCTCTTCAGGACGAGATGGGCCGGCCACATACGCTTGTTTCTATGTTATTTGTACTGTTTCATTTTTCTTCTTGTCTAGTTTTTTTCTTTCATTTTATATTTTCGTTTTATTTTTTTGTCTTTTTTAGTTCTGATTTTTTTCGTATTTTTAAAACTTTTCATATAACTTTCACAATATACGGTGAACTATTTTTAATATACAGTAAAAAATTGAATAAGTTATTGAAAAATTCTAAAACATGATGATTTTTTTAAATGCATTTTGGTTTTTTATATACGTTGAACATATTTAATATAGAACATTTGAAAAAAACACATTGAATTTTTCTTGCAATCGGAGTTTTAGGATTTCTTATCAACACCATTCAGTTCTGGCTCCATTCAACAGCTAAAAATTGATGTACCAGTTGCAAATTTACGATCGACTTGCAACTGAGCATGCCATTTTTTCTGTCCTAGTTGCAAGTCTACCACCAACTTGAAACTAGTCTCATTTTTTCTGCCCCAGTTGCAAGTCTATCATCGACTTATAAATGGGCTCATTTTTCTTTCTTGTACCAGTTGCAACTCCCACAATCGACTTTTATTTTACCAAAATTGCAAGTTCACCGCCAACTTGCAACTGAGCCCAGGCTTTTTTAGCTGCCCCAGTTGCAAGTCCGCCATCAACTTGCAATTGGGTCCATTTTTCCCATCCCAGTTGCAAGTCCACCACCGCTTGCAACTGGATTGACTTTTTTTTCTTCTACCAATTGCAAGTTCATCATTGACTTGCAACTAAGCAAGACTTTTTTTTGCTGTCCCAGTTGCAAGTCTACCACCAACTTGAAACTAGTCTATTTTTTTCCATTTCAGTTGCAAGTCTATCATCGACTTGCAACTGGGCTCGATTTTCTTTCCTGTACCAGTTGCAACTACCATCATCGACTTTAATTTTACCAAAGTTGTAAGTTCAACACCGACTTGCAACTGAGCCCGATCCTTTTTAGCTGCCCCAGTTGCAAGTCCAACAACGACTTGGAACTGAGCCCGATTTTTTTAGCTTCCCCAGTTGCAAGTCCACCACCACTTGCAACTAGAATGACTTTTTTTTCTTGTATCAGTTGCATGTCTATCATCACCTTACAACTAGGCTCGATTTTCTTTCCAGTACAATTTGCAACCCCCACCATCGACTTTTATTTCACCAAAGTTGCAAGTTCACCACCGACTTGCAATTGTGCCCGACCTTTTTTAGCTGCCCCAGTTGCAAGTCCACCACGACTTGCAACCAAGCCCGATCTTTTTTAGCTGCCCCAGATGCAAGTCCACCACGCTTGCAACTGAAATGACTTTTTTTCTTGTACCACTTGCAAGTACACCGCTTGCAGATTTTTTGGGTACAATTATGAATTTGTTTTATATATTTTGTAACCTCCTCCCCCACACAATATAACCCTCAACGTTTTTGCAGTGTAGGACACATAACTTTTTCTTGTAACAATTGTAGGTTAATATTTTTATTTTTTAGAATATAGAGTACGAGATACACATTCTCTGTATAATTTGAGATTATTTTTCAACATTGTTAACACAATAGCAATTGAACATTTTTTTCTTGTCCTTTTACTCCACTACGGTGGCTTTTTGTAAAATAATGTTTATCACTTTTTTCCTATTTATTCATTCGATTTATTTTGTTTCCTCATAGTTTGTTTTTAGTTTTCTTTATTTTTTCTTTCCTTTTTCATTTTTAGAGTTTTTTTTCTATTTTTCATTCTTTATTTTGCTTCTTATTTTATTTTTTTCCGTAGAAATTGTATATTTTTCTCTATAATTTTTAAATATATGATCAACATTTTCTTCATATATGGTTTAACAATTTTTAATAAATGCTTAGTAATTTGAAATACATAATCAAGATTTTTCATAAATATTTGCATATGTTTTATACTTTTTTCGTATATATGATAGACAAAGTCCATAGACATTGTTTTTCAAATGCTGGATTAACATTCATTAGATAACATAATGAATTGTTTCATACATAATGTATTTTTTATATACATGAGAAACAATTTTCTATGTACATTTAATATTTTTAAATGATTGATTAACTTTTTTATTTTTTATGTAAATTATTTATGTTATATTTATTAATTTTATTTTATAGTATAACAAAAGTGAAACAAAAAACGTGAAATAAAGAAAAAATGAGGCTGTGTCCTCCCGCACAATTGGGCCGGCCATCAGGGCAATGTGCCTAAAAAACGTGAAGAGCTGTAGCTTCTTGGGTGGCGGCTTCTCGGGCTGCTTTTTTTTTTCTCTGTGTAAAAAAAACAAAAAAACCGAACAAACAATTAAGTAAAGTATTTTTTTGGACGAATTTATGAGAAAATCATAGTACATGTGACATACCCATATATTAATGTTTTCAGTCGAGTTAGAAATACACCATTCTTTTTCCTAACACTAAGGCATGTATTTCTATACCCCTAATAATAAAGGGAGGTGCGTTTCTCCCTTTTTTCGTCCGTCATCTTATTTGTTTTTAAAATTGATAGAAATTACCATCAATGCCACCTATAAGTGAGAAAAACTCTTCTAAAAAAACACTTTGTGGGCTTGGAGTTATCAGATATTTCTTTTCTTTTTTGGCCCATGAACGAGAGAGGGGGCAAAGGCCTCGCACAAAATATCATACGTCCCCTGATCGGCTGGTTAATATTTGATGTTGGTTTGTCCCACCTCGCTTAATTAAATCGATTTGCACCGGTTTATATACGTACACTCGTATAATAATCATCACGGGAATCAACAAAGAACGGAGAGAAACCCTATATACGTATAGCTACAGCGGCACAAGAATTAGCACGTGTATCCATGAAGAAGGAAGGAGCATTGGCTCATTAGGTACACGTCTTGCTGCTCGGATACAAAGAGAAGGACTTAATTGCTATATGCATAACCATGTTGTGCCGGAGCTGCCACTGCGACATGCGCGTAGCCGTTCCGTCCAAGCTTCCTGGTGCACGAGCCACTTCTGGACAGTATTTTGTTAAGGAGCACATCACACACAACAACACTACAATACATGTAGCCTAATTTTATTTGCTCAGATTCTTCATTTGATAGTTAATGGCCTGATTTTATCCAGTTCAAGATAAAAAGTAATACAGTAGTAGTGTTATTCTTTGCAGATTACAGCATAGGTAGTTATAGGTATAAAAAAACGTAGTCTTCTTTAGTCTGAACCATCTAGAATTTCTTTCAAGCTCCACCACTGAGCAAGACGGTCTTACTTTGGCTTCATTTGATGAGTTCATCTATCTTAAACATAAATAAAAATGAACTAGGTTTGTCTGCGAAACTAGGTCACAAGAATAATATTAAAATCAATTTCTTTGCTTTGAATTTTTGTTTCTTGGTTTTTGCTCTATTTAACTCCCTCCGCTTCGTTTTATATGTCGTTGCAGCTAATCAAGTTTGAGCTGTAGTGGGTCAATGTCTGAAATGCCTACAACGACCTATAATAGGGAACATAGGTAGTAGAAGATAATAGCGACTTTTCACGCATAAGATCAATCTCTCTCACCTGGCTGTTCATATCGTGTACATGAATGAAATTATTTGCATTTCAAAACCATTTTAACGGTTTGCAGCCGCACTGTAAAATAATTTATTGGGGTTCTTTGTAGTTGATGTTTTGTTTTGATTCACAAAATGAAAGTATATGCTAATTATTTTGATGTCTGGCTTATTTTTTTATTATCCTTAAAGACTTTTTGTTTTGATTAGTTTCATACAAAATCAAAAATTGTCTTCTTTGTTTGAAGAAAATGAAGAAACTTGCCACCCACCGTCGCCTGGTTTATGCCAATAGTTGTTGCCTCCCGTGATGGTACTTTCATCTGAAAACTCATTTACAATGAAGTATCGAAGCCGCTTCTCTGTACCATAGCTTTATCCCGTTGCAACGCACGGGCATATTTCCTAGTTGTTTGTAAAGACAACGCTAAAATAGTAAATTACAAATATCAAAATATTAAGTAACATGCATTTGAATCACTGCATCCGCAATAGATAATGGCACGTGTTTGAGTGAGACTTAGTCATGATGGCACAAACTGATTTTCCCGCTATTTGAGAATTTGGATGGATGATGACCAAGTCGACCATGCCAGGCCGGTTTTCCCGTCGCTAAAATTCATCGTCCGATCCGATCCACAACCCGCCTATTTAAACCCACCCAAGATGATCGGATCAACAAACCAGCCGAGCGCCTCCACCATGGAGACGGTGGCCACGGCGGCCACGGCGGCCACGGCGGCTCTGCCCGACGACCTGCTCGGCTACGTCCTATGGCGCCTCCCGCCGCACACCCTGGCGGCGGCGAGGTGCGTGAGCAAGGGGTGGTGCGCCGTCGTGGACACCCGCGGGCTGCTGCTCCCTTACGTCCTCCCGCTCGTGGTGGCCGGCATCTTCGTCAACTACGCCGACTACTGCCGCCAGCACCTCTTCGCCCGCCCCGGCTGCGGCCACCTCAGCGGGAGCCTCGACTTCGTGCCCCGCGACAACCCCGGGACGTGGAGCGCCGCCGGCGACCACTACAGCAGGCTCTTCGAGGGGGTGCCCGTGGACGACCGCGGGCGGTGGAGCGTCGTGAGGGACCACTGCAACGGCCTCGTACTCTACGACGACGGCGCCGACTTCTCCGTCGTCAACCCCGCCACGCGGCGGTGGGCGCGCCTGCCGCCGCACGAGCGCGCCAGGGACTCCAACTCCATCATGCACCTCGTCTTCGATCCCGTCGTGTCGCGCCACTACGAGGTGGTCATCATCCCCTCCGTGCCGGAGAAGCCGAAGCCCGCTGTGGCCACCGAAAAGGAGGAATCATCGCGGCCACCGTCGGCGTCTGACACTCTCCCTCCGACGGGCTCGGCGGCGGAACAGCCATGCGCTGCGGCGGAGGCCGAGCTTGAGGACCCGTGGGGCTTGATGGAGTGGCCGCCGTCGCCGTGCATGGTGCACGTGTTCTCGTCGCGCACCTGGCGATGGGAGGAGCGTGCCATAGCTCGGCAAGGAGGCGCCGCCGGGACTGTGGCCGATGTCCGGCTGGATCCCATGGGACCAGAATTATTCGGAGCGCGGCGACGCCTCGCCACGTACTGGAAGGGAGATCTCTACGTGCACTGCCGGGGCACTTACATTATGAGGTGAGCATGCATCCCACTCATAAATCCATCCTTTCTCGAAAGTAAAACGCATAAATCCATTCTCACATGAACTACTCCCTTCGTATCGAAATATTGATAGTTAAAGTGTATTAATTGTACTTAAAAAAAGTGTATTAATTGTAATACATTTCAATCGCAAAATTAGTACATGTAGCTTATTCATCGCAAAATTGTAATATATTGATAGCTAAAGCCTATATTCCGGTATAAAGAAAATAGTACATGTAGCTTATTCATCGCAAAATTATATTTTCTTAATTCTATGTCGATAGTCTAGTGACTGCGCTTCAACTGTTCGATGCATCAACACTATATTTGTATTGCGATTGTTTGTTAGCAACTACTATCTCTGTCTTATAATGTAAAACGTTTTTAAGTTTAATTTAGACTGCAAAACTTTTTACATTATGAGACGGAGCGAATAATAACGAAAATGTATGTTACTATTATCAATCTCACAATTTCAAACTGCAACTTTTTAACTGCACTCGTATGTTACGATCGTGCTTTGCAGGTTGTCTTTGTTGTATAATAAGTACCAAGTGATCAAAGCGCCGATAGGAAACACGTATCTCGGAAAATCAAAGAAGGGGGTTTACTTCGCAGCAATCACCATGTGGTATGATCTTCGTGTTTGGATCCTCAACATGTCGTGTGGTCGCGTGGAGTGGTTGTTGGTGCATCAAAATGACCTCAAGTCCACTGCCTTGCTAGCCGTAGCGCGGATGAGCTACCGTGAGGAGATCGATGGGCCTTGGGTTCTAGAGGAGGATGATAGAAACAACAACAAGGAGGACAACAACAACAACGATGACAACGACGATCAAGACCAAGATCGAGACCAAGACTCGCCGGTGGAAGAGGAATATTACTGGTGGTACACAGACGATGAAGACTTCACCGAGATCGAAGAAAAGGATAAAAAATATCAGGCTGGCTTCTACATCCTAGGGTTCCATCCTTTCAAGGAGATTGTATATTTTTGCACGGTGTTTGGAGGGGCAGCGTATCATTTAGATACCCGCGAGGTTCAGTGCTTGGGTAACCTTCGACCAAAGCATTATTGCTCGCTCGCTTTCTACATATGTGGGGCATTTCCATACACGCCTTGCATGATTGGTGAGTTCCCCCATGAAGACTCTAGCTCAAAGGCTAAGCCCTAGCTAGCATGACGTTGAGTTCGAAGCAGTTAAATGATGGCCCAATAATTTTGCCATTCAAATATTGAGTCGATCTTGTTTTTTTATAGGATCATTATATGTATTTTTCTCATCAAGTTTTTGCTTTGAAAATAAATTTGATTGTATTAAACGATGAATCATTTTGTACTTCTCATTTTGAAAATAAACTGTATGTCTTGTGATGGTCAATGCATAATTGTTGGAAATTGTATGGTTATTATTTGTCGGGCGTCGTATCTCTAGATTTTTTCTATGTATCTTTATTGTTCATCAAATGATAGGTGTTGATTGTGATGCTTCATCCACATCTCCGATGTACATTTTAAATTATTAAAAATTTGTGTTAATGAAAAACAAACTACCTAACTCAAACATAACATTGCTCATATGCGACAAGTTAACTTAACCATATCTTATATCTTACTCCCTTCGCACCATAATTCTTGTCATGGTTGTACTTCAAATTTGAACTAAAACCATGACAAGAATTATGGGACGGAGTGAGTACATTCTTAAGAAGTTGATTTCCACTACTACTAATTCTCTTAACGTGCATACTATCAACATCAGCGTTCGCATGAGTCTAATTCTTAACAGATTAAGGACCCGTGTTTCCCCCTAGAAATTATCATCTACACGATACGCTTGGTTTCTTTCAACTTATTTCTTCATCTTACGGTTCATCTCCTCAATTACTGCACTCTCTCCCCCGTCTCTTCCTTTCTTTTCGGTTCCACTCAGGCAAAAAAAATGTATCAAAACACATGTCGTGGTTGGGTATCAGATTGTATTTTGTGCACGCCCTTCTTTCCAATTCTTCTCTCCTTCCCTACAATGATTTGTCTCCATATGCGCCGCCAGCCAAGCCTTTGAAGGTCATTGCCACAAGAGATTTTAGTGCCGCTGACGACCTGAAGCCCCTTGATTGCCCCTGTTGTGGGGCTCTGCTGACCCAAGCCCCACGCCAAGGCATCACAAAGAAGTTCGTCACAACTCAGATGTAGCAATGTAGAGTGTAGGTCTGACTTTAGTTATTAGCAATCATATTGCCTCTATCTGGGATGGTCCATTCTTTGCTATAATTTTTTTGCTAGGATTCTTCTTAATCGTGAATGTATTGGGTTTGTCTATTTTTTGCACGAGGGTACTAGTGAGACCTTCATCTAAATTTGCATTTGTCAAGATTGCTCCAGTTGCCTTTCTGTATTATGCTAAATTTGCAGTCTTTGCCATCACATGTGACCCGTTGTTAATTAAATAATGGTTGGGGATGCCTTATGAATCATGCCTTTCTCAACATACCTATCCAGGAGATCAGTTTAGTAGCCACGGGATTTCCTTTGAGATGTCACTAATAACAGTATAGTTGAGGAAGGCATATGAACTTTGGATGGTCACTTTTTTTTTATCATATCTCATTTGCATTCAGAGACCAAAATTTCTTGGATTCATTCTTTTAAGTAGTTCCTTGCTACTGGCATCGACTTCGGGCGGATTTCTTTCTTCAACTTTGGTTCATCCAGTTGTTCCATAACATTTTATAGATTTCCAATAGAAATGTACGAGTTTGTATTTTGATTTTTCACGACCACTACCCTTGTTTAGTAATGGGCACATCAATTATTCGCCATAATAGAAACCTCTAGAACTTAGACGTGTACTTTTACATGGCTACATGCGAGCTACACAGCTACATGCAACAATCTGTACATACAATTATTTGATTTCTTATATCTACAAATGGTGATGAATTATCCGGTTAAGATTTAACCTTTTTTCCTTTTTCTCTCTACTCTCACATATCATTTCATCTGAAGGCATTGAAAACATTGGTTTGGTATTTTTTTATGGTTAGATAAGATACTAATTGTATATGTTTATCCATCTTCTCAGGGGCAATCAAATTTTCATGTCCCATGTCTACATCAAAGGCAATAGAAAAGCCATTTATTGGTTACCGACAATAAGAATATTTACTATTTTGAGATCAAGCATGAGAGATCTTCCTATTTGAGTGATTGATGGGTGAGTGGAAATCCAAATTATTGTGCTACAAAATCTTGAGTGTGTAATTCTGAATTTTTCTATATAATTGATTTCCTATTTTTAGCAAAGTAGCATACTCAAGCTATGAATTCATCAAATCCCTAGGGATGAATTATACCACTATGTTTCCTTCATGAAGGTGCAAGCAAAAAACGAATGGGAATACTTTTCCACCATTATTTTTATAAGTAGCTACAAAAAATGTTGCGAAGTGACTATTATGGAAGTGTGCAGGTAAAAAAACTATAAATAGGAATGGGGGTGGGGGGTATCTCTATCTATGTTTCTTGTGAATAAAATTATTTTCATAATTTTTTTGTGCGAAATAATTTGATACCTTTTAATTAGTTACAATTTTTTCCATGCAACTCATTCACATAACTCCACTTCTTCAGCACTATCAATCCGCAGGAACACTCGAGACATCATCTAGTCCTAAAGTACATCTGATAAAAAACACCCAGGCTATGGATTAGTCGTCTGGATTTTTTTTGGACCAACGTTTTTTTTACCGTCCAGTCTAAAGCGGAAAGGCATGGCTTTCTCCACCTCCCGCCACCATTGTTCATCGGCCTTGCTAAATCTCAGTTGACTGAGATTTCGTTAAGTCCCAGTCGATGCTATATCCGTAAGATTTTACGTTAAGATCGATGCAAAGTTTTATTTTAATTTTTTCTTTTTTCCTCTTGCATGTTATATGACATAATTGCGACTTAGTTAAATCTCAGTCAACTGAGACCTAGCCACACCCATTGTTCATTGTCTCCCCCGTTCATGACCACCGGAAAAATTGCATGCCTCCGCTACCCATAGTCATGCTAGCGTCACCCCTGCCATCCCTCTAAATACTAGTAGAAAAAAGCTTATCCTAACTTTAATTGCTGGCGCGCCAGTTTCAATCCACATCAACACTATTGTTCTCATATAGTGTTGACGTTTCACCTTTTGGTACGCCACTTTAATACAAGTATTGCTGGCGTGGATTTTTTACTTGACGCCAGCAATATGTGAGATCAGGTTTGCTGGTCTGGAAAATATTAGTGGTGACGTTGAATATTTTTGCACGCCATAGTTATTAGTATAGTTGCGTTTTAGTAATTTCCACACCACAACTATATTTGTCTATATAAAGGGTTGTTTCTCACACCATTTCACATCTCATTTCTCCATAGTTAGATTTTTTTAGGGGAGGCAGGCGTGAGGTTCGTTCGCGATGTCGGAAGCTAGAATGGTGCCGGGAGCGGCGGAAGTGGAAAGGCGTGCCGGAGTACTGGAGTTACCCTAGACACCAAAGTACGGAGAGAAAGGTTCGTTCGCGATGGGGGTGGCTTAGGCGGGGAGGAGGCAGGTGTGCATTTTTTATTGAGGGAAGGACGTTGTGAGGTTTCTACAAGACAATGGTGAGATTAGGGCAACTCCAACGCGTGGCCGCATTTTTTCGTTTCCGGACGCGTAGACAGAAATCATGGCCTAACGCACCGCCGCAAAAGGGTGTACGTTCGTTTGCGCATCCGTCTCAACCCAATTCCAGCCCAATTGGGTTGTAGACGCCGCGCCTCCGCTCCTGCACGCCTTGCTGGTCGTTCGTCGGCCACGTCTGCACCGCGCCCGCAAGGTGTTCATCACTTTGCCCACAAGGTATCATGGATAGTGGAGATGAATTATTTTTCGAGAACTTCATATGTTCATCGGATGATTCATCAGACGATGAAGATTTCGTGGTGGCTACTTTGGTCGTCAACGACCACATTTCTAGGCAGCAACCAAGGTTTAGGGGGTCGATCTCAGGCCATGAACTCGGGTTGAATCGCAACCAAGAGACTGGCCAAATGTTTCTCCATGATGATTATATTCAGTGTACATCCCCGTTGTTCAAAGCCAAACCGTTTTTCCATCGGTTTAGGATGGCTAGGCATGTGTTCAATCGCATTCGAGAGGGAATGGTAGCGTATGATGACTAATTTAGATGCCAAAAGATGCTTGGAATGTTGGCTTTTCTTCTTATCAGAAGTGCATTGCTGATATCTGGATGCTTGCATACGAAACTCCTGATGATCTCGTATATGAGTATGTTCGCATGAGTGAGTCCACATGCCTTGCATCACTATATAGGTTTTGAAAGACGGTGGTAGCAGTGTTTGGCCTGAAGTACTTGAGGGAACAAAATGAGGCCAACACTGCGCGATTGTTAGCAATCAATGAGGCCATCGGGTTTTCCGGGATGCTTGGTAGCATATATTGTATGTATTGGGAGTGCAAGAACTGCCCATTTGTTTGGTAGGGCCAGTATAAAGCTCATGTGAAATCTTGCACGGTGATACTTAAGGTCGTGGCATCTCTGAATATGGCACGCAATTTTTGGTATGGTCGGCGGTTCCCACGATGACATCAACATGCTTCAGAGATCTTCAGTGTTTGGTAGGATAGCTGAAGGACATAGCTCCGAGGTTACCTTTGAGGTCAATAATCAATACTATAACAAAGGATACTACCTAGCAGATGATATATATCATCAATTGTCAACACTCAACACCTGTGAAGACAATCCCCAACCGAATTGGAGAGAAGAGGGCTAGGTTTGGTCAAGCACAGGAGAGCGCGAGAAAGGATGTGGAACGTGCATTTGGTGTGCTCCAGTTTTTTTGGGGCTATTGTCGGTATTCTACTAGGACATGGAGCCGATGTGGGAGGTGATGACTGCTTATCTGATGACGCACAACATGATCGTAGAGGATGAGCGTCCAAAGGATATCGACTTTCAAAGCTTTCAGTACCAAGGTACAAATGTTATGCCTGAGTGTATACCGGCATCGTTTGCACAATTCACTCAGTTTTATGGGGAGATGTGAGATTACCAGACTCATATTCAGCTTCACAGTGATTTGGTTGAGCATATGTAGACACATCTCACAGAACAGAAAGCAGGCTTTCGCCCCCCTTTATAGATAAAGGAACATAACAGAGTACACGGCCGAACGATACATGATGGTGAGGTAGCCCTCTTACAAAGCCGATCCTAAAATACTCGGCGCCCGAAGGCACCTACATGCACAACACACGAGCTAAACACACGCACGTAACACCCTAGCACACCTAAGCTCCACGACAACGCCCTCAAGAGGGAGCACGGCGCAAATCATCGCTGACGAGTCCAGCGGACAGAGGTCTTCACCTGGAGCCTTGACACGGAGAGCAGATCCACGATGACGTCTTCAAGAAGAGCGCGACACCCACGGATGTCGCCGCCGTCGGCACCAAGGCGCTGAGCTTTCGCTCGGCAACTCGCCCGTGTCACCAATGTCGCCAGAGGGTTACGCGGAGAATAGCCCTGGATCCGGACCAGGACACCGCCCCCGAAGAGGCATGTCCGGGCTACCCACCGCTCCACCACCCGTTGCCCACACAACCCGGGGGAGAGCCACCACCACCACACAGGTGCCTGCCGGAAAGCACCCATGTGGACCCCCTTCCGGGGCCGCCACCCCGGCATCCATGCCACCAGATAGCGGCAGTCAGCCCCATCACAACACCCTCGACCCTAGTGGGAAGAGCGACGATCATCCCTCACCTCTTCACCCGGCATCAGTCCTAGAGTCTGGGTAGGCGCCTCCATCACCGGAGGCAGCACCCACACCTGCGTCCCCAGCCAGTTCCGGTGAACTGGGGGGATGCAACTCCTGGGCTGCTGATACGTCCAAAACGTATCTATAATTTCTGCTTGCTCCATGCATGTTTTTTGTGATATTGCTATGATCTAGATACACTTTCATGCACTTTTGATCATATTTGGACTAACCTATTAACTCAGTGCACCCCAGTGCCAGTTCCAGTTTTCTGCTGTTTTTCAATTTCAGTTTTCCCCCATATAAAGAGTGCCAGAAAAATTCCGGGAAAAATACAGGAAAAATCAGCGTACAGGAAGCTTCGAGAAGAGCCCGGGAGGGGCCAGAGGGGAGCCAGGGGGCCCAGGCGGCCACCCGGCGCGGCCCCACCCCTGGCCACGCCAGGGGGGCGCCTGGGGCCCCTGGTCCACCTCTGGCTGCCCCCCTTCGCTTATTTATTCTCCGTCACGGGAAAACTCCAGGAGAGGAACCCTATTCCGCAAACTCGCCTCTGTTCCGCCGCCGCCGCGCTTCCAAGATCGGGAGCACCAGAAGACCTCTTCCCGGCACCCTGCCGGAGGGAGGATTGACCTCCGGGAGTCTCCTCTCCACCATGGATGCTCCCCGGATGTCACGTGAGTAGTTTTCCTTGGACCATGGGTCCGTGATAAGTAGCTATGTGATGTTCTCCTCCCCTCTTTGATCTTCATTGTTTAGACCTCGTGAGCTGCCCTACATGATCGAGGCACCTTTGTAATATTTCTGCTGTTGCTATGCTGAGTTTGGAGGGATCTGATGGATTATGAGATTATGTTCAGATTGTGATAGAGTAATATATTTGGTTTTTATCTCTTATATTTTTGTTCCTAAGTAATTCTTGCATGTTCTCCGTTGCTGTTTATTGCTTTGGCCAAGTAGTAGGTAGTGACTCCAAGAGGGAACGTTGTGCTAGATTGTGGGTTCATGCCCCCCGATGACACGCTTGAGTGAAAGAAACATGAGTCTAGGGGATGTGTTGTTGCCACAAGGGGGAAAACAACGGTGCTTGTAACCGCGGTTACAAGGATTGTTTACTTTACGCAAAGTTCTTTTTATTGCAATTGTCTGTTGTTTTGGGTTTACACTTTGGGTGGGGCTCGCAACTTAATACCAGCGAGATGTTCTGGATAGATATCTCAAGGTGGATGATTAGTAGTAGATGAATATGGATTTCGGTCTACTTATTTTGGCATACTGCCCGTGCTTTTCAGCCTCTTCCTTTCTTTTGTAGCATAGTTAGCATTGCGGTGCGTTCATAATCCTGTCAATTGCCCTTCTGTAATTTTTTTACCTCGCATAGCAGTTTTATCGTCTTTTGGGAGAGAGACATCACTAGTGAACATCACGTATCCCGGTCCATATCCTCATTACTGTTTCCAAGCTATATTTACTTTACTGCTTTTACTTGCTATCATTATCCCTTGCGTCTTATCCTTTGTGAACAACAAGACCGGAGAGATCGATAACCTCTCTGAACTTCGTTGGGAACAAAGTTATCTGTGTCTATGTGCAGGTCTGCGTCAGTTGCGCCGCTGACACCTACTTATCATCTCTGGAGTCCTACTGGAGAAAAACCTTGGTATCTTCACCGAGGGAAAACTGCTGCTGCACTACATCTCAAACCTTCCACTTGGGGTAACCAACGAAGGGCGAGAAGCCATCAAGCAAGTTTTCTGGCGCCGTTGCCGGGGACTCCGAGTGCTAAGATAGGGGAGTTGCACACTACCCTTTACCTTTGTTTTTTTAGTCTTGTTAGTTTACCTTTCAGTTTTTATCTCAGTGTCCTTTATGAAAAACCACAAAAAATAGTTGCTACCTTTTGCCTTTGTCTTGCTTTGCCTATTTATGCTATCCTCACCATGGGTGATGAACCACCCAAATATGGTAGAATGGACATGTTTCACTTGGATCGTCTTCGATCAATTTGTGCGCGCGCTAAAAACCCAACCGACTTGGTTGAAGGAAAATCATTGGATGAGCATGCTCATTATACGCGGCACCGCCTATCTCATAAAGGGAAACACTTATGGGATCAAATACATGTTTCTTTTTGCCATGCTAAACTTTTGTGCCACATTTATAATTTTACTTGTTGTTCTAATATAGATCATAAACACCTCCCTTTCTAATGTGAGTTTAATGAAAATGAGATCTTATCTTCTTATGCTAAAGGTGTTTATGATTACTTTGATGTTAAAAAGATTGAAGAGTTTGTTGCTTTTAAAGGTGCCTATGAGATTGCTTCTTTGATTGAAAAATATCACGATACTATTTTCGAGTCTGAAAACTTTGCAGTTCTTGCTTATTGCTTCGAGAATTATACTTCCAATTATTATATTGAGGATTTTAAAAATATAATGTTTGATGCCCAAGAAGAGGCCAATTATTTCATTGAGGAGGAATCCCATGATTCCGAGGACTCACTTGAAATATCCCTTTCTGAAAATTTTGATACTTGCTTTGTTGATGGCCAAGATGCCACTATGGATGATGCTGACAAAAATGAACTCTCTATAGTTCCTTATGTTAAGCATGAAATTGTTGCTATTGCACCCACACTTGATTTTCCTATTATCCTTTTGAAATCTCCAAATCCGTAGAACTTTTCCCTTATCAAGGCTCAATGTGATGGGTTGCATTTATCTTATAATCCTAAAGACCGTGTTGAAAACTATACACGAGTGCTTGCAGTTCATGAACAACATGATTTATGTGATAGTTATATTCTTGATGTTGTTCATGGTACTACTGAAAATTATTTTGAGAGAGGGAAGTTTGGTTGTAGAAACTTCCATATTACTAAAATTCCTCTCTTTTTGTTGAAAGTTTTGAAGACATTCCTGTTCCACCTTTCTATGCATGTCACTTTGTGCTTCTTTGACTTATTTTCTTACAAGATGCCTATGAATAGGAAGTGGGTTAGGCTTAAATGTGTTTCATATTTGTTTTTTGATGCTCTCTTTTGCTTCAAATTCTTATTCTTATGAGAGCACCTTCTACAATCTTTAAGCCTAGCTAATGGCTTTAAAGAAGTGCTTTCGGGAGGCAGCCCGCAACGAATTTAGGTGTTTTCTTTTTGCTTTTGTTGTGTCTTGATGACTATTACTTCTGTAGCAACATCATTGTATCTTTATTTTTCAGCTTTGTGCCAAGTTATAGCCTCTTACGGCAAGGGAAGTAAAAGTTGTGACATGCTGTCCAGAAAACAGATTCTGTCCTCGTGACCAGAAAAATTCCAGAAAAATCCCAGTTCATCTTTTTGAGCTGAAAGTTCTACACAGTTTTCTCTATACAATTACGAAACTTTCGTATGTTCTGAGTTTTTCGATTTGAGTTGCAGAAGTTCCCTTAAAAAATTATTTACTATCTGTTGTTCTGTTTTTCACAGATTCTGCCACGTTTTGTCTCTCCTAACTTTTGCAAACCTTAAGCTTGCTTTTTCTTTGCAAAAACTTTTTGGCACTCTTGAGAAACAGTAGCTCTTCAAGAATATCTTTATATCCAGTGGGAAATATTATTTATTAAGGGTACTAACCTCTCTAATCAGCTTATGATGAGTTATGTATGAAGGGAGTTTTCAAGTGTGCGATAGAAGATGATGAAAGAAGATCCAGGAGTGTCAAGCGCTCAAGCTTGGGGATGCCCCCATGCATCCCCAATAAATATTCAAGGAGACTCAAGCGTCTAAGCTTGGGGATGCCCCCGTGCATCCCCTTCTCCATCAACAATCATCAGTTCGTCCTTCGTCTCACTATATTTTTATCACTTCATAAGTTATGTGCTATGCTTGGAGCGTCTCGCTCTTAGGTTTTATTTTTAGTTTTCTTTAGCTTTGATTGCTATTCATAACAAGTTAGATCCCGTCTTACTTTGTGTGGGAGATAAACACGCTCCACTTTCAAATTTAGAACACATCATAGGATTTTTCCTGCTTATCTTTTTGCTGTTGTGTGTTCTTTATCTTTTCATAGCTACTTCCATGTTTAGTTTTAGTCTTAGTTTGTCTTTAGCAAGAGCCTTGGCTTTTGTTTAGTTTGTTGCTGGAACTCTTTTTGGTTTTCATGTTTATCTTGTTAAAGAGAGTTGGTTGTTGCACTGAGTTGTGTCTTGTCTTGAGAGTAGGTAATTGAGGTTGCTATTTAATTCTAGTAGTAACTTGCAATAGTTTTGAGGTATTGTTGTGAGTAATGTTTGAACTTTTGGTGTCAAGAGCTCTTTCCTATTAGTGATAGGTGTCGTATTTTGGGCAATCCGTGTGTATTTTCAAAACCTACAAAACTAGTTGAGAACTCTAGCTACTAGATGGATCACTACTCTTCTGAGGAGTCGAATATCAGAGAACACTCACGTACCATGAGTCGAGGATGCGCAAGGATAACCAAACCCCCATACACTCCTCCTCGGGGTACCTGTCTCTTTGTGAACCTCCTTATTAGATTGAGAGTTACCGATAATAAGTGCATGAGTTCTTCGGACTAATGTAAGTATTGAAAGTTGACACTTCCACCTTCCCATATTTTGCTAGCCTCTCCCGTGCCGTGCATTGCCTTCTTCTCACTCCGAGAGTTGGTGTCCACCTTCGCCGTTACATCCAAAACCTTGGCATGATACGCTCTGTCATCATAAGCCTCCTTATATCTTCCCTCAAAACAGCCACCATACCTACCTATCAAGGCATTTCCATAGCCTTTCCGAGTTATATTGCCATGCAACTTCCACCTCTTCATGACTTGATCTTCATGTCATACATGTTCTTGCTACACTGGCAGCGACATACATTGCATACATCATGATAGTTACGTCTTCTTTATGTTTTGAGTACCTTGTAAAGTGTGAAAGATCTCCTTTACCTTCTTGTAAAATAGAGTGTTGCCCTTAAGTGAGGAAAAGATCCCAAAGTGGACACATTAAAAGATCCCAAAGAGGACATATGAGAGTTAAATAGAAAGAGCCATTGAGGCCACCAAAAAAATACAAAAAATAGAAAAAGAGAAAAAGAAATAAAAAGAGAGAAAGGGGCAACACTACTATCCTTTTGAGAGATCCACACTAGTACTCCCTTTATATCCTTGTACTCCATAGAGATGATCATTATGGATATAGCTATGTGGGGACCTTCACACTATAGAACTTGGCTTGCATATTCCAAGCATGAGCCTCCTCAAACGGGCTCTAGGTCTTCATGAGCGAGCAAGTTAGATGCACCCCCACTAGTTCCATTGGAGAGCTTCCTAGCTCGTATGTGCATCCGTTGCATGGCAATCCCTACTCCTCACATCATATCTATCATATGGCCTTCTCTCGCCTATGATTGTCCTCATTGATGTGAGCCTTTCACACCTTTTTGTCTTCATCCCCCGTACTTCTCTCTTTGCCATCCTAAGTGTCAAATCTCGTGCTTACGCTCATCCATTGCATGAATGCTCAACTTATCGAAAAGGAGTGGATCAAATTGACTTGTACCTGGCTAGTGGTCTGGGGACGAGTCAAGATAAGATTCCAAAGAAGACCAAGTGTGAAACTTTAGTAGATTGAGTTCTCAACACAAAAAAATATTTTTCTCGTATTCCCTATCCCCCCTTCTTGCATGCAAACACCATTTGGAGACATTCGAGTCACGGAAAGCGAGATCTCTTGCACCTATTGTTCTTTTGTTACTTGTTTCAATGCTAATATAGACTCTTGCATGTTATGACTTGAATTGGATCTCTAACCTTGATTGCTTTACTTTTCAAAGTTCTTTTATGGTTGCTAGCATGTCACCACAGAAATTATGTTGTTATCATTTACCTACTCGAGGACGAGCAGGAATTAAGCTTGGGGATGTTGATACGTCCAAAATGTATCTATAATTTCTGCTTGCTCCATGCATGTTTTGTGTGATGTTGCTATGATCTAGATACACTTTCATACACTTTTGATCATATTTGGACTAACCTATTAACTCAGTGCACCCCAGTGCCAGTTCCTGTTTTCTGCTGTTTTTCTATTTCAGTTTTCCCCCATATAAAAAGTGCCAGAAAAATTCCGGGAAAAATACAGGAAAAAATCAGCGTACAGGAAGCTTCGAGAAGAGCCCGGGAGGGGCCAGAGGGGAGCCAGGGGGGCCCCAGGCGGCCACCCGGCGCGACCCCACCCCTGGCCGCGCCAGGGGGGCGCCTGGGGCCCCTGGTCCACCTCTGGCTGCCCCCTTCGCCTATTTATTCTCCTTCATGGGAAAACTCCAGGAGAGGAACCCTATTCCGCAAACTCGCCTCTGTTCCGCCGCCGCCGCGCTTAAAGATCGGGAGCACCAGAGGACCTCTTCCCGGCACCCTGCCGGAGGGAGGATTGACCTCCGGGAGTCTCCTCTCCACCATGGATGCTCCCCGGATGTCTCGTGAGTAGTTTTCCTTGGACCATGGGTCCGTGATCAGTAGCTATGTGATGTTCTCCTCCCCTCTTTGATCTTCATTGTTTAGACCTCGTGAGCTGCCCTACATGATCGAGGCACCTTTGTAATATTTCTGCTGTTGCTATGCTGAGTTTGGAGGGATCCGATGGATTATGAGATTATGTTCAGATTGTGATAGAGTAATATATTTGGTTTTTATCTCTTATATTTTTGTTCCTAAGTAATTCTTGCATGTTCTCCGTTGCTGTTTATTGCTTTGGCCAAGTAGTAGGTAGTGACTCCAAGAGGGAACGTTGTGCTAGATTGTGGGTTCATGCCCCCCGATGACACGCTTGAGTGACAGAAACATGAGTCTAGGGGATGTGTTGTTGCCACAAGGGGGAAAACAACGGTGCTTGTAACCGCGGTTACAAGGATTGTTTACTTTACGCAAAGTTCTTTTTATTGCAGTTGTCTGTTGCTTTGGGTTTACACTTTGGGTGGGGCTCGCAACTTAATACCAGCGAGATGTTCTGGATAGATATCTCAAGGTGGATGATTAGTAGTAGATGAAGATGGATTTCGGTCTACTTATTTTGGCGTACTGCCCGTGCTTTTCAGCCTCTTCCTTTCTTTTGTAGCATAGTTAGCATTGCGGTGCGTTCATAATCCTGTCAATTGCCCTTCTGTAATTTGTTTACCTCGCATAGCAGTTTTATCGCCTTTTGGGAGAGAGACATCACTAGTGAACATCACGTATCCCGGTCCATATCCTCATTACTATTTCCAAGCTATATTTAATTTACTGCTTTTACTTGCTATCATTATCCCTTGCGTCTTATCCTTTGTGAACAACAAGACCGGAGAGATTGACAACCTCTCTGAACTTCGTTGGGAACAAAGTTATCTGTGTCTGTGTGCAGGTCCGCGTCAGTTGCGCCGCTGACACCTACTTATCATCTCTGGGGTCCTACTGGAGACAAACCTTGGTATCTTCACCGAGGAAAAACTGCTGCTGCACTACATCTCAAACCTTCCACTTGGGGTAACCAACAAAGGGCGAGAAGCCATCAGCTGCCGATGCCACAGGGGTGCACTGTGAAGATGGACCAGGGTCCCGTGATTTTAACTAGTGATGTCTCTCTCCCAAAAGACGATAAAAGTGCTAGCGAGGTAAACAAATCACAGTTGGTCAATTGACAGGATTATGAAGGCACCGCAATGCTAACTATGCTGCAAAGAAAGGAAGGGCTCAAAAGCAATGGGCAGTACGCCAAGGTAAGATGACCGAAATCCATCTGCATCTACTACGAATCATCCACCTTGAGATATCTATCCAGAACATCTCGCTGGTATTAAGTTGGGAATCCCACCCAAAGTGTAAACTCAAAGCAACAGACAACTGCATTAAAAGATCTTTGCGTAAAGTAAACAATCCTTGCACCCGCAGGTACAAGCACCGTTGTTTTATCCCTAGTGGCAACAGCACATCCCCTAGTCTCATGTTTCTATCACTCAAGCTAGACATCAAGAGGTTGAACCCACAATCGAGCATAACGCTCTCTCTTGGAGTTGCAAATAAAATACTTGGCCAAAACAAATACCGCAACGGAGAACATGCAAGAATTTACTCAAGAACAAAATATAAAAGAGAAGAACCAAATATATTACTCATCACAATCTGAACATAGTCTCATAATCCATCAGATCCCAACAAACTCAGCATAGCAACAGCAGAAATTACATAGATGCCTCGATCATGTGAGGCAGCTCACGAGGACTCAAAAGTGGAAGCACAAAGGGGGGAGAGATTCATCACATAGCTACTGGTCACGGACCCATGGTCCAAGGGGGACTACTCACGGCACATCCGGGAGGCGTCCATGGATATGGATGGTCTCCCGGAGGGGGTTCCTCCTTCCGGCAGGGTGCCGGGGCAGCTTCTCCAGGCAACCCCGATCTTGAAACGGCGGCGGCGGCGGTACAGAGGGGAGTTCGCGAGAAAGAGATCGATATTAGGGGTTTCCACCCCGAGGGGTAAATATAGGTGAAGGGGGCATCGAGGGGACCCACGAGGCAGTCAGGAGGATCCCTGGCACGGCCCAGGGTGGGGCCGCGCCACCTGCCCTCCTAGATGCCTGGTGGTGGCCCCCCTTCCCTCTCTTGGTGTTTCCGGAAGCTTCTGTTGCGCTGATTTTTTATATATTTTTCCTGGAATTTTTGGAGCACTTTTAATGGCCGGAAAACCTGAAATACAAAAACAGCAGAAAACAGAAACTGGCAACTGGGTGCACTGAGTTAATAGGTTAGTCCAAATAGGTTCAAAAGGGTATGAAAGTTCAAGCAAAACATGGCAAAGTCACACAAAACATGAATGGAGGAAGAAGAAATTATAGATACGTTTGGGACGTATCAGGTGGCTGTTTTGAGGAAAGATATAAGGAGGCTTATGATGACAGAGCGTATCATGCCAAGGGTTTGGATGCACCGGCGAAGTATGCGCCAACTCTCGAGGTGAGAAAGGGCAATGCACGGTACCGAAGAGGCTAGAAAAAGTATAGGTGGGTGGAAGTGTCAACTTTCGAATACTCACATTAGTCTGAAGAACTCATGCACTTATTATCGGTAACTCTCAATCTAATCAGGAGGTTCGCAAAGAGACAGGTACACCGAGGAGGAGTGTATGGGGGTTTGGTTATCCTTGCGCATCCTCGACTCATGGTACGTGAGTGTACTCTAATATTCGAACCCTCCAGAGGTTAGTGATCCATCTAGTAGCTAGATTTCTCAACAGGGGTTTTTTGGTTTTCGAAAAACACACGGATTGCCCAAAATACGACATCTATCACTAATAGGAAAGCTCTCTTGACACCATAAGTTCAAACATTACTCTAGTCAATACCTCAAAACTATTGCAAGTTACTACTACAAAGAGAACAACAACTTTAACTACCTACTTTCAGTCAAGACATGGAACTCAGTGCAACAGGCAAACTCTCTAACAAGATAAAACATGCAACCTATAGAAAGTTCAACCTAAGACAAAAGAAAAGCTCTAGAAAAACTAAAGCACTACAACTAAACAGAACAACAGCTAAGAAAAAAAAAGAACAGCTCACAACTAAAAGAATAAGCATGTGATGGCTTCTCGCCCCTCGTTGGTTACCCCAAGTGGAAGGTTTGAGATGCAGTGCAGCAGCAAGTTTCCCTCGGTGAATATACCAAGGTTATCGAACTAGTAGGACTCAGGAGATACAAGTAGGTGGCAACGTCGCCAGAAATTGCTTCCTGACTAGGGTGTTGTCGTGGACCTGCACACAGCAACAAATAACTTTGCTCCCAACGAGTACAGAGGAGTTTTCAATTCCTCCGGCTTTGTCGTTTGCAAAGGATCAACGCAAGAGATAAAAGGTGCAAAGGAAAGTAAAAGCTGAAAGTAAATTGAGGGTGTGAACAATAATGTGAAGATGGACCGGGGTCCCGTGATTTTCACTAGTGATGTCTCTCTCCCAAAAGACGATAAAAGTGCTAGCGAGGTAAACAAATCACAGTTGGGCAATTGACAGGATTATGAAGGCACCGCAATGCTAACTATGCTGCAAAGAAATGAAGGGCTCAAAAGCAATCGGCAGTACGCCAAGGTAAGTAGACCGAAATACATCTGCATCTACTACTAATCATCCACCTTGAGATATCTATCCAGAACATCTCCCTCGTATTAAGTTGCGAATCCCACCCAAAGTGTAAACTCAAAGCAACAGACAACTGCATTAAAAGAACTTTGCGTAAAGTAAACAATCCTTGCACCCACAGGTACAAGCACCGTTGTTTTATCCCTGGTGGCAACAACACATCCCCTAGTCTCATGTTTCTGTCACTCAAGCTATACATCAAGGGGCTGAACCCACAATCGAGCATAACGCTCTCTCTTGGAGTTGCAAATAAAATACTTGACCAAAGAAAATACCGCAACGGAGAACATGCAAGAATTTACTCAAGAACAAAATATAAAAGAGAAGAACCAAATATATTACTCATCACAATCTGAACATAGTCTCATAATCCATCAGATCCCAACAAACCCAGCATAGCAACAACAGAAATTACATAGATGCCTCGATCATGTGAGGCAGCTCACGAGGACTCGAAAGTGGAAGCACAAAGGGGGAAGAGATTCATCACATAGCTACTGGTCACGGACCCATGGTCCAAGGGGGACTACTCACGGCACATCCGGGAGGCGCCATGGCTATGGATGGTCTCCCGGAGGGGGTTCCTCCTCCCGGCAAGGTGTCGGGGCAGCTTCTCCAGGCAACTCCGATCTTGAAACGGCGGCGGCGGCGGTACAGAGGAGAGTTCGCGAGAAAGAGATCGATCTTAGGGGTTTCCACCCCGAGGGGTAAATATAGGCGAAGGGGGCATCGAGGGGACCCACGAGGCAGTCAGGAGGGTCCCTGGCACGGCCCAGGGTGGGGCCGCGCCACCTGCCCTCCTGGCTGCCTGGTGGTGGCCCCCTTCCCTCTCTTGGTGATTCCGGAAGCTTCTGTTGCCCTGATTTTTTATATATTTTTCGCGGAATTTTTGGAGCACTTTTAATGGCCGGAAAACCTGAAATACAAAAACAACAGAAAACAGAAACTGACAACTGGGTGCACTGAGTTAATAGGTTAGTCCAAATAGGTTCAAAAGTGTATGAAAGTTCAAGCAAAACATGGCAAAGTCACACAAAACATGCATGGAGCAAGCAGAAATTATAGATACGTTTGGGACGTATGACCCACGAACCCCGCGAACACCACTCCGATGGGGATCACTGGAATCAGCAAGAGCGGTGGACCTCCCATGGCCAGATCCCGCCGGGGGAGTCCCGGCCATCCCGCACCCCGGGAGAGCACCAGAGGAGGGTGAGCACCACCATGCCGACCCCCTGGTCATGCCCGCCGTCGCCCCCTGGCCAGGCCAGCCGCCGGAGCGCCGCCGGAGAAGAACGCGCCTAGACGGATCTGGGGCCGCGCCGCCGCCCGAAGCCGCCGCCAGCTCAGAGCCCTCCACGCCGCCGCCCGAGGCACGTGGCCACCGCCGCCTGCCGCCTGAGTCGCGCCGCCGTGCCCCCCACAACACCGCGCCGCCGCACAGGGAGGCTGCCCCGCGACAGCCCCGCCGCGCACGAGGAGAAGGAAGCCTCGCCGCCGCCGAAGCCAACCGGGCTTTGCCCGACGGGGCGCGCTGGCGGCGGCGAGGGAGGGGGAGGGAGGGGAGGGGGCTGCGCGGGGGTAGTGTTGGATATGTGCCCTAGAGGGAAATTAATAAAGATATTTGTCACATATCTGTTTGTTCATAATACGTTATATATTGTGCTAGAACTGTATTAAGCGGAAACATTAATACACGTGTGATATATAACAACCTGGTCCCTAGTTAAACTCAGGCATACTAGCTCATTGGGCAATTGATGATCAAGGTTTCCTGATCATGTGAACATAATAGTCTATTGACAATGAGGTCATATCATTAGGAGAATGATGTGATGGACACACACCCACCTTAAGCATTGCAATGAGATCAAGTCATATAAGTTCAGCATTGCGATGACTTAATAACATAGTGACTGGATCCTTAGACCGTGATGATCATACATAATTGCTATCTATTAGGATGCTTTGAGTGCATTAACCGTTACACTGAAACATGGTAACTGAAAAGGTGTATCTTGGGTATTCCGAAGTAGATATGTTGAGGAGTATGAAATAGATCAGAGCGGGATTTGTCAATCCGAGTGCCGGATAGGTACTCTGGGCCCACTCGGTGGTGTTGCATCAATAGCTTGCAAGCAAGTGACTAGGTCACAAGAGATGTAATATTCACAGCCGAGTAAACATGTTATGTCGGAGATGAGGAAGAACTAGGTATTGAATACGACAATCATACCTCGGACAAACATAGTACCGAAGCACAAAGGGATCAAGTCATATTGTTAACGGTTCAACAACGATGAAGTTTATTCGATGGAAGCGTAGGGGCACATCAAGGATTGTAACCAGATCCCACATGATGGTCATTGGTCAGAGAGTGTCTCGATCATGTCTACTGTTTCCCGGACCGTAGGGTGTCACACTTAAGGGCAATCGATGCATTAAGGATTGATTCGGGATCATCGGTGAAAAGAGAGAAAACACCCGAAATGTACCGGGAGGTGCCGAAAGCTGTTCCGGATATTTTGAAAGGTTCAAAATAATATATATTAATGTTTAAATATGTTTTATTATTTAATTAACAGAATTAAATATTAAAATGAATTAAATAATTAATTAAAAAGGTGAAAAGTTATTTGGGCCTTAAAAGGCCCATGAGGGGAAGGGGGAGCCTCCCCCCTTGGGCTTGGCGCCAAGGGAGGGGCCCATCCCCCTCCTAGCCGCACCACTCCCCCCCTTGGGGGTTTAGTCCCACATGGGGGAAGGGGAGGGGGTGGATCCCCTCCTTGTCCTATATAAGGAGTGGTGGGGATGCCTTTTTCAATACAACATTGAGTTTCTCTCTCTCTCTCTTTCTCCGACCTAGAGAGGACTCCCCTGGTTTGGAGTTTGCACTGGTTGGGGGTTTCACCATCATCCGGACGCCGTCGCGCTGCCGGAATCGGGATCCGGATCAATCTTCTTTCCGCTGCTCTTCTGGTTTGGAGCCCGGAGGAACGTCGGTTGCACCGTACGTGTGTAATCCCACGAGGCACTACACGTGTGGTGCTACTTCATCGTCGGAGGTTCTTCAACACGACAGGGAGGTCGTAGGATCAGAGTCTACGCCAACCACGTTCGAGGAACGTTTCCCTCTTTCGGTCTTCAAAGGTATGAACACCGATTCCTTCCGTTACATACATCAGCATAGCATAGATCTTGGGTTCGGGACTCGTAGGTAGGAAATTTTTTGTTTTCTGCGCCGATCCCCAACAGTGGTATCATGAGCAAAGTTATGCGTAGATGTATTGTACGGGTAGAACACATCTAGGATGTGGGCATCAATTCTCCAATTGTTACCCTCCCACGTGTACTCGTTTAGCGTTGCGGCAATGTCCTGATGAAGCGGCCCCGACCGACCTTACGCGTTTACGCGAGACTGGTTCCACACTTGACATATGGCTTGTACCATATAAGTGGCTGGGGGGTGTGTGTCTCTCTAACATTAGCGGCGCGAGGACGTTTGCAACGGAGGGCCCCGACAGGGGTGTAATAGAGACGATTGCAGGATTGGTGTTGTGGCTTGTTTTCGCAGGATAGAAAGCGGTCCTCTCTCAAAACCCCTTAACAGCCACGTAAAACTTGCAAAAGATAAAGTAGAAGGCGTTTTAACTTTAGCATGTAAGGGGGGATCATAGCTTGTATGATTTGTAGTTTTACTTCCTGTCTTGCTAATATGCTAGATATGCGACGGTAGCATGATAAGATAATCTCTCTCAATACCATGATTGTATTCTCCCTTAGTGGGCACCACCTGGAAGGATCTCTTTATGATAGGCAGGCCGTGACGACCGGGTGTCATACATACATTAGCGATCGCATGAGGTTGGGTTTGGCAAGCCTAGCATATGCAGATATGACCTTGTTGAACAGCCATACACTAAGGTTCGACTGGCAAGCTTGACATATGTAGATATGAGCTTGGGATACTGATGACCGAAAGGTTAAGCATGAGTCATATAACGGATATGATTGGCATGATGTCCTACCTAGGGAGATGTGTCATCGGCCGTGTGATATTCGAGGACGATCATTCAAACCAGGATTATGTTAATCACTTAGTAAATTTGGAGAGATGTTTAACTAAGTGGGAGTTTTAGAATTAATTAAAATTGAACTCCAATTATGAATTAATTCTAAGTATGTGTTTTGCAAATAACCATTGTAGATGGCTGCACCTCGCCCCTCATTCAACTTAGGGTCATTCCTAGACAAAGACAAACTGAAAACCGATGGGTCAAACTTCACCAACCGGTTCCGCACTCTGAGGATTCTCCTCGTTCTCCTCAAGATGGCATACGTACTAGAGGCCGCGTTAGGTGACGAACCACCAGCAGACGCTAGTCAGGATGAGAAGAATATCTACCTCTCCAAGACGGATGATTACAACCTTGTCCAGAGTGGAATGCTTTACTCCATGGAGGCTGAGCTGCAGAAACGCTTTGAGAGGATGGGTGCATATGAGATAATCACCGACCTCAAGGCCGTCTTTGCACCCCAAGCGAGGGCTGAACGTTATGAGGCTTCTGAAGCTTTCTTCTCAGCAAAGATGGATGAGCATAGCAGTGTTAGTGAGCACGTGGTCAAGATGTCTGGCTACGTTCAACGCTTGAATGCTCTGGAATGTCAGATTCCAGATGAACTTACTGTTGATAGGGTGCTGCAGTCGCTGCCCCCTAGCTACAAAGGCTTTGTGTTGAACTACAACATGCAGGGGATGACTAAGACCCTTCTGAGTTGTTCGCCATGCTGAAAACCGCCGAGGTTGAGATCAAGAAGGAGCATGATGTATTCATGGTCAACAAGACCGTTGAATTCAAGAAGTCTGGCAAGAAGGAGAAGGGAAAGAAGGGAAGCCCAAAGAAGGGTGACAAGCCAGTTGTCACTCCTCGTAAGGCACCCAAACCTGGACCCAAGCCCGGCGTTGAGTGCTTCTACTGCAAGGGTTATGATGGTCACTGGAAACGCAACTGCCCCAAGTACCTAGAGGATAAGAAGGCTGGCAAGATTGTCAGAAGAGACAAAGATATATTTGATATACACGTTATTGATCTTTTCTTAACAAGCGCTGGGAACAAATCCTGGATATTTGATACAGGATCTGTTGCTCATATTTCTAACTCCTCTCAGGGGCTACGGAATAGGCGACGCTTGATGAAGGATGAAGTGACGATGCGCGTGGGAAACAGCTGCCGGATTGAAGTGGTGGTGGTCGGCACGAAGCATCTTAGTCTCCCTTCGGGATTAGTTTTGATTTTGAATAAGTGCTACTATGTACCCGCATTGAGTGTGAACATCGTTAGTGGTTCTTGCTTGAAGCGAGACCACTATTCTTTTAAGTCAGATACAATTGGTTGTGCGATTTATAAGGATGATGTGTTTTATGTTCACACACCGGAGAAAAATGGCTTATTCATTCTTAATCTCGATTGTGATATACTTCATATTGATAATGTAGAGGCCAAAAGATTAAAACCTAGTGGCGAAGAACACATGACGATGTGGCATTGTCGACTTGGTCATATTGGTGAAAAGCGCAGGAAGAAGCTTCATGATGATGGACTTCTGGAGTCACTGGATTTTGGATCCCTTGACACATGTGAACCATGCCTTATGGGCAAGATTACAAGGACTCCATTCAATGGAACAATGGAGCGTGCAGAAGACTTGTTAGGGATCATACATTCAGATGTATGTGGACCTATGAACGTCCCCACAAGCAATGGTCTTCGTTACTTCGTGACCTTCACAAATGACTTAAGCAGATATGGGTATATCTACTTAATGAAACATAAGTCTGAAACCTTTGAAAGGTTCAAGGAATTTCAGAGTGAGGTTGAGAATCAACTCGGGAAGAAAATCAAGCACCTTCGATCCGATCGAGGTGGCGAGTATTTAAGTCACGAGTTTGGCGATCATCTTAAGACTTGTGGCATCGTACCACAACTTACGCCGACAGGAACACCTCAGCGTAATGGTGTTTCCGAGCGACATAATCGAACTCTATTGGATAGCGTACGATCGATGATGTCTCATACCGACTTACCTGTGTCATTCTGGGGGTATGCATTAGAAACTGCCGCTTACATTCTTAATAGGGCACCGTCCAAATCCGTAAAGACAACACCATTTGAGGAATGGCATGGCAAGAAACCAAAGTTGTCTCACTTGAAGATTTGGGGTTGTGAGGCTTATGTTAGGAAACTTCAGCCTGACAAACTGGAATCAAAAGCGGATAAGTGCATCTTTGTGGGATATCCAAGGGAAACCGTTGGATACACCTTCTACAACTAGTCTGAGGGCAAAACGTTTGTCGCCAAGACTGGATGCTTTCTTGAGAAAGAGTTTCTTTCGAAAGAATTGAGTGGGAGGAAAATAGACCTCAACGAGATGATTGACCAATCACTCCAAGTGGAAGAAATGGCAATGGAAGTTGTTCCGGAACCATCTTACGTAGTGGGAGTTGAAGAGAACGGTCATCATGATATTCATAACGATCGTGACATACATGATGATCATGATCAAGATGAAGAGGATCCTATTGTACCCCGCAGGTCATCAAGAGCCCGAGTAAAAACTCAGTTTTATGGGAAACTTGTCAATGCAGTCATGTTAAATGAACCTGACGAACCTGCGAACTACAAAGAAGCAATTGTCGTGGTCATACCTAAGGCATACCCTTAAGTATCGCATATCATGGGGTACCCTTAACTAAATGATAGCTTGTCAACATTCACCTAAGCCTTTCCAGAAACAAAGGAGAAATCAAAAACATAATTACCGAGTTATAAGTAACTCGGGAATCATAAGGTACTCGGAATGAATTATCTCCGAGCTGTTAGTTACTCGGAAGAAAGACGATCTCCGAGCTGCCCGTTACTCGGAAGAAAGGACAACCAAGCTGCCTATTACTCGGAGGAACATCAAAACGGCACTGGAAGCATTGAAGCCCAAGGCGTTACCTCCCATTTAAAGAGCAGTAATAAGTAGATTAATAAGTAGCCGTTTCATGTATTTATGATAGGGCATTACTTGTAACATTAAACATCATCAAAGCGCCATGATCAGCCCTTACAACTCCCATGACGCACTCCATATAAGTCATGGGAGAACATTGGGTTGGGGAGGGGCTCGACTCTCTTCTTCTTTCTCACTTCTTCCTCTTCCTCTCCCATGGAAATGATCACATGTACATCTTGTTCTTACAAAGATAAGGAAACCCTCCGGGGAACGAGACGTAGGGATTTTATCTCCTCCGCAAGAGTCCCGAACTCAATAAAATCACCTGCGTCCACCCGTTTGCATCTCGATAGTTCATGCTCCGTTCTAACCCCTATATCTATTGTCAGGATTATCTCCACGACAGTTGGCGCCCACCTTGGGGCATGGCGTCTATCGATCCATGATGCGGACGGTTTGTTTTCTCCTTTACGCATATTATTTTAGTTTGCTTTTGGTAAGCATCATCTTTGCCAAGAAGCAGGGATTTTTTCGGAGATATTTTTTATCCCGAAGATGAACAATCATCACGGGCGGCCGCCGCCGCGCTGCTCCTCGTTGGAGCCTCTAGCCTCCGATGTGGCGCTCATCGCGGCCCACACCGTCTTCATCCATCCTCGTCGAGATCGCCGACCTGGACCATGCCAGCCTCCCCGCTCCGTCGTACGCACCGACCTGAATCAGCTAATGGGGACAACTGCAGGCCGCCTACGGAGGCGCCACAACTCGCGCCATCGCCATGAACAGCCTACTCGCGGCGCCCATGGGGTTGACACCGTCGCCCGGGTCGTCTCACCCGCGAACCCCGCCAAAGAAACTCCAGCTACGTGCGGCGTGGATGGTAGCCACGGCGACTTTCAGCGGCAAGTTCGGGCAGACGAATCATACGTCGATGAGCTCGTCGGCGGACTGTGTCTGCTCTCTTCGGTTTCGGTTTGCCTCAGCAGGTTCATAACTTACCTATTTTAACCACACTAATTAGTATTGTTCTCAGCGCTGTAGCGAAACGGCAGCCAATCAAAGCCTGCATCAATGCGGAAGATAAAAGGAAACGCAAGGAACCATCAATCCTGCATGCAACAATTAATTAAAATAGTACACGCCTTGGTTGGGACTCGGCCTCATCCAGTACTAGCGTTTCTTCTTCATCCATCAGGTGTAAAGTTTTTACACACACAATAGCTTGAATCGATATATATTGCTACGATGGACGTGGGTTTTCTTGGACTGTAGGTTTACTCGGACGCCTGCCGACCTGCTACTCGGACGGGACCTGATGGTGCTGCTACTCGGACGGGACCTGGCCTCCCGCTCCTCCGCTGCTACTCAGACGCGACCTCCTCCAGCTTGATCCTGGTGTCTCGTCAACTCGGTAGCTGCTGGCCCCCTCCTGGTAATGGCTAATACTCCTCAACCTGATCAAATTGAGACGCGGTGTACGACTCCGGCGATCTCCCCCCGACTTGCTCACAAATCGGAGCAATCCCCCGAACTGCTCGCGATTCGGCTGCATGGAGAAAGCACCGGTGCTGCCCCAGCCTACCCTACGCCAGCTGCTCTACCCCGACTCCAACGCAACCCAGCGAACTAAACTGACAACAACTAAAGTGGCTGATGAATGAATCATACATAATCACTACTCAACTAGAACTAGCAAAGTACCTGATGGATGTACAGTACACACAAATGTGCTAGCTTCCTATTTTGACTACACAGGGACTCCATGACTCAAACGACGACCCTTGGCTCCAACTCCGGTGCAGACTTCCGCCCGACCTACAGCAACTCGGAGGACTTTTCGACCTGCAAGTTTGCAACGACTAGGGTGCAGCACACTCCAGCTACTCGGCAGTTGGCAGTGCCGGCCACTCGGCAGCGCAGCAACTCATCAGTGCAACTACTCGTCTACCAGATGCAGTGACGCCCGCGACCAGCTCCGGCTTCCACTCCAGCGTCCGTGGCGCCGCCACCTCCGCCCATACGGCCGCCGTCCACTCCGGCGTCGCCGCTCTCCGGCAAGGTTTTGGCGAACCCGCAGCCACCGGCTCCCCTGCACGGCACGCGACGCTCGCGGCTCCAGCAGCTCGTCGCGATTGACCTCCTCCCCGGGTTACCTTCAATTCGGAGCTGCCCCCGACTTGGCTGCGGCTCGGACGACAGGCCCCCGACTACTCGGAAGCGCCGACCTGCTCCAACCTCGCCTATACGCGGGGTCGCTCCGACCACGTTTCTATTCGGACTCAGCGTCAGCTCGGATTTAGCGCCGTCTCCAACACAACGTCAACTCGGCTCTACATGTTCGCTGCTTCGACTACAACTTGCGCCACGACCTGGTGTTGCTCCGACTCGGCGGCCACTCGAAGCTATGCGCTCCTTCCACGACGCTTCTTTCGTGATGACATTTGCGATGAATCGAATGAGGTATGCATTGACTGTGCTCGTTTTCTTTCCGCAATGACATGTGCTCCGACTTGGACGAGCTACATGTTCCAACCGCACTTCCGCGCTGCAACGGACTCGACCGCGACTCAACCAAAACTCCGCGCTGCATCGACTTGATATCGATGACCCGGACGAGTACGCTGCAACGATTCAAACAAGAATGCTTCTTCGTCGTGTCACGGCTTCATCGACTCCGACTACGTCCTCAACTCAGGAACAACTAAGTTCTCATATATCCAGACTCTATACTTTACTATTTAGCAAGTTGGTCTCTCCCGAGCATCACCCGGGAACCACTTCTCGCCTTTACCCGAGTCCACCTCGATGAAACACAGGTTATATTCCCCGTATTTCGACATGTCCGCCATTAAAAGTTGTAACGCAATTGGGGGCTACGCCGCACCCGGGGGACTACAACTTAGTTAGAATCACATTTAACTTATTGGTTATTTGCTCCCCTAAGTGGATGCGCCGCCAGTTGGCAGGTTCTTTACTTGGTTTTCTCTTATTCTTCGTGAAACGCCTACACATGCTCGGTACCATAAACGCCTACTCTTCGTCTCCAACCCGGTCGCAACCTAATTGTCTGGTTGGCAAGAGCAAAACCTAATGGTCTGCCGAATCGCTAAGTGGCTAAACACGAAAGAACAAATAAACCAAGTGAAATATATTGCTATCTGTAAAGATTAAGTCTTATACTTTACTATCTGCAAAGTTGGAATTCTACCCTTTATTTCTGCAAAGTTTAAAGTTCCGGGTTTTCACTCAGCTTTCTGGGTATGAATACTATAATACTTTCATTCTCTATCTGTTTGCATTTTCTTTCAGGTCAATGAAGGAAATATCTTTGGTGTCATTCCGTGCCCGCGCACAACGAGATTCCAAATTCCTTCAAGAAACAACACTCAAGAAAATATTCCGTGTCCACGCACGATGAAACAATTTCGTATATCTTCAGTAAAAGACTCCAACTAACTACAAATAGTTAGTCGGAGCCTTGGGGGCTACACCCACTGGGTGCACCGATCGTGCTCCCACTGAAGGAAAATTTATCCCGAGTAGATTTTCACTCGGAAGAACAACGTACCGAGTTAAGTTACCACTCGGACACTCAACAAAACCGACTAAGTCGTCACTCGGAAATCTTTCCGAGTAAGCTATTACTCGGAAAGGGTCATTACCAAACAACCGAGTAAGTTGTCACTCGGAGCGTCAAAGAAAGCAGACAATACTCAAAAACTCAAAACAGTGACAGGATGGATACCACCTGAAGCTAAGTAGTGAGTTAGAAAGAAACTGCCTTCTGGAACGCACAACAAACGGAAAATCTTGTATTCATTAATTATTCGAGAAAAGTTCCGAGTAGTTAATTCACTAGTAATCCGTCTCTGACGTAGATTGCCAGATTACTAGTAGGATAAGGTGCAGGGGGTAAAGATTTGATATCCCATGTGGTATGATCTAAAGCTCATTTTACGATGCTTTAGAATATCAAACTTTACAAATCTGGTTCGAATGGAGTTTAAGGCCTTTTTACTCCGAGACACGCCCTCCGAGGCCTCAGTCCACCTCTTCCGAGAGGCGCTTGAGTGTCACCAGATGTTTCCGTTAACTTGCCCGACCCACATTCGAGGGAAAAATTCAAATATCAATAAAGTCCTTCCGGGCCTCTTATTGAGTTTAATCTTCATATACCTTATGAATATGTCATCAATAGGAAGAGCACTCTCCTTCGATGAAATCAATTATCCAAATTAATAAAAAGTCTCCAATCAAAAGACTCCTAAGGCATACCCTTAAGTATCGCATATCATGGGGTACCCTTAACTAAATGATAGCTTGTCAACATTCACCTAAGCCTTTCCAGAAACAAAGGAGAAATCAAAAACATAATTACCGAATTATAAGTAACTCAGGAATCATAAGGTACTCGGAATGAATTATCTCCGAGCTGTTAGTTACTCGGAAGAAAGACGATCTCCGAGCTGCCCGTTACTCGGAAGAAAGGACAACCAAGCTGCCTATTACTCGGAGGAACATCAAAACGGCACTGGAAGCATTGAAGCCCAAGGCGTTACCTCCCATTTAAAGAGCAGTAATAAGTAGATTAATAAGTAGCCGTTTCATGTATTTATGATAGGGCATTACTTGTAACATTAAACATCATCAAAGCGCCATGACCAGCCCTTACAACTCCCATGACGCACTCTATATAAGTCATGGGAGAACATTGGGTTGGGGAGGGGCTCGACTCTCTTCTTCTTTCTCACTTCTTCTTCTTCCTCTCCCATGGAAATGATCACATGTACATCTTGTTCTTACAAAGATAAGGAAACCCTCCGGGGAACGAGACGTAGGGATTTTATCTCCTCCGCGAGAGTCCCGAACTCGATAAAATCACATGCGTCCACCCATTTGCATCTCGATAGTTCATGCTCCGTTCTAACCCCTATATCTATTGTCAGGATTATCTCCACGACAGCAATGGAGGGACCCGAGTCCGAGAAATGGCTGGAAGCCATGAAATCCGAGATAGACTCCATGTATGCCAACAAAGTATGGACTTTGGTGGATATTCCCGAGGACCGAAAGGCCGTCGAGAATAAGTGGATATTCAAGAAAAAGACTGACGCAGACGGAAACGTATCTGTCTATAAAGCTCGACTTGTCGCAAAAGTTTTCCGACAAATTCAAGGAGTTGACTACGAAGAGACTTTCTCTCCCGTAGCGATGCTAAAGTCTATCCGGTTATTGCTAGCAATTGCTGCCTATTACAATTATGAAATATGGCAGATGAATGTGAAAACCGCGTTCCTAAATGGCAACATTGAGGAAGAGTTGTATATGGTACAACCGGAAGGTTTTATTGATCCTAAGGACGCTGCTAAGGTATGCAAACTTCAACGATCCATTTATGGGTTGAAGCAAGCATCTCGGAGCTGGAATCTTCGTTTTGATGAGGTGATCAAAGCTTTTGGATTTGTCCAAAATGAAGAAGAATTCTGTGTTTATAAGAAAACTAGTGGGAGCTCTGTGGCATTCCTAGTACTATATGTGGATGACATATTATTGATAGGTAATGATGTGAAATTTCTAGAGGGGGTAAAGGAATATTTGAATGGACAATTTTCCATGAAGGACCTAGGTGAAGCTGCATACATATTAGGCATTAAAATCTATAGAGATAGATCAAGACGCCTATTAGCACTGAGTCAGAGAACTTACCTTGAGAAGATATTGAAGAGGTTCAATATGGATAACGCCAAGAGAGGCCTCTTGCCTGTTATGAAAGGAAGTAAATTGAGTGTGACTTAATGCCCAACAACAACAAAAGAAAGGGAGGAAATGTCCTCAAAGCCCTATGCCTCAGCCATAGGTTCTATCATGTATGCTATGCTATGTACTCGACCAGATGTGGCCCTGGTGGTTAGTCTGACTAATAATTTCCAAAGTAATCCTGGAATGGATCATTGGATTGCAGTGAAGAACGTCCTTAAGTACTTACGAAGAACTAAGGATCTGGTTCTTGTCTATGGAGGATGTGAAGACGAGCTCGCCGTAACAGGTTACGTCGATGCCAGTCTTGGTACTGATCCCGATGACTCAAAATCCCAGACGGGATACGTGTCAATGTTGAATGGTGGTGCGATTAGCTGGAGGAGTGGCAAGCAGTCAGTCGTCTCCCAATCTACGATGGGGTCGGAGTATATTGCCGCTTGCGAAGCGTCAAACGAAGCGCATTGGCTGAAGAAGTTCGTCATTGAGCTTGGCGTATTCCCTAGTTGCACTGACCCTGTTAGCATTTATTGCGACAATATGGGTGCCATTGCTAACGCAAGGGAGCCGAGGACTCGCTCTACAGCCAAGCATATTCTCCGGCGTTTCCATGTGACGCGGGACTACGTCAAGGATGGTCATACTAGGATTTGCAAAATACATACGGATCTGAATCCGTCAGACCCAATGACTAAACCTCTTCCACAAGCCAAGTTTGAACAACCCCGAGAGACTATTGGTGTTAGATACATACCTGATGTAAACTAGTGTAATTTGTACTCTAGTGCACGTGTGAGACTGTTGGATATGTGCCCTAGAGGCAAATTAATAAATATATTTGTCACATATCTGTTTGTTCATAATACGTTATATATTGTGCTAGAACTGTATTAAGCGGAAACATTAATACACGTGTGATATATAACAACCTGGTCCCTAGTTAAACTCAGGCATACTAGCTCATTGGGCAATTGATGATCAAGGTTTCCTGATCATGTGAACATAATAGTCTATTGACAATGAGGTCATATCATTAGGAGAATGATGTGATGGACACACACCCACCTTAAGCATTGCAGTGTGATCAAGTCACATAAGTTCAGCATTGCGATGACTTAATAACATAGTGACTGAATCCTTAGACCGTGATGATCATACATAATTGCTATCTATTAGGATGCTTTGAGTGCATTAACCGTTACACTAAAACATGGTAACTGAAGAGGTGTATCTTGGGTATTCCGAAGTAGATATGTTGAGGAGTATGAAATAGATCAGAGCGGGATTTGTCAATCCAAGTGACGGATAGGTACTCTAGGCCCACTCGATGGTGTTGCATCAATAGCTTGTAAGCAAGTGACTAGGTCACAAGAGATGTAATATTCACAGACGAGTAAACATGTTATGTCGGAGACGAGGAAGAACTAGGTATTGGATACCGACGATCATACCTCGGACAAACATAGTACCGAAGCACAAAGGGATCAAGTCATATTGTTAACGGTTCAACAACGATGAAGTTTATTCGATGGAAGCGTAGGGGCACATCAAGGATTGTAACCAGATCCCACATGATGGTCATTGGTCAGAGAGTGTCTCGATCATGTCTACTGTTTCCCGGACCGTAGGGTGTCACACTTAAGGGCAATCGATGCATTAAGGATTGATTCGGAATCATCGGTGAAAAGAGAGAAAACATCAGAAATGTACCCGGAGGTGCCGGAAGCTGTTCATCATCAGAAATGTACCCGAAAGGGTATTTTGAAAGGTTCAAAATAATATATATTAATGTTTAAATATGTTTTATTATTTAATTGACAAAATTAAATATTAAAAATGATTTAAATAATTAATTAAAAAGGTGAAAAGGTATTTGGGCCTTAAAAGGCCCATGAGGGGAAGGGGGAGCCTCCCCCCTTGGGCTTGGCGCCAAGGGAGGGGGCCATCCCCCCTCCTAGCCGCACCACTCCCCCCTTGGGGGTTTAGTCCCACATGGGGGAAGGGGAGGGGGTGGAGCCCCTCCTTGGCCTATATAAGGAGGGGTGGGGGGTGCCTTTTTCAATACAACATTGAGTTTCTCTCTCTCTCTTTCTCCGACCTAGAGCGGACTCCCCTGGTTTGGAGTTTGCACCTGGTTGGGGGTTTCACCATCATCCGCTGCCGGAATCGGGATCCGGATCAATCTTCTTTCCGCTGCTCTTCTGGTTCGGAGCCCGGAGGGACGTCGGTTGCACCGTGCGTGTGTAATCACGAGGCACTAAACGTGTAGTGCTACTTCTTCGTCGGAGGTTCTTCAACACGACAGGGAGGTCGTAGGGTCAGATTCTACGCCAACCACGTTCGAGGAATGTTTCCCTCTTTCGGTCTTCAAAGGTATGAACATCGATTCCTTCCGTTACATACATCAGCATAGCATAGATCTTGGGTTCGGGACTCGTAGGTAGGAATATTTTTTTTCTGCGCCGATCCCCAACAGGTAGGTGGGGGCCCGCCGCCGCCGCTTGCGGGAGCGGCAGGGACGACTTAGGTCGGGGGCGCTCCAATCAACTCTGAACTTCTCCGGCCCATGCAAGTGTTTCGACACATCTTGTTAACCAGTAGATGTATGAACTCCTTTTTATTTTAATTTAATTATAATAAATATATGCAAATTTATTTATGATTGTAAAACTATTTATTTATGTGATGAAAGTATAGTTTTTATTGTGATATATGCTATAGTGTCAGATAAATTTGGACACGATCACGTGAACAACGCCAAAATAGATCGTGTCATTAACCCAGCGATCACAAACGCGCGAATCGCACTCGAACTACGACGCTTCAATCGATGCAAACGACCGAAACACGGACAAAAACAGTATTCATTGGATTTGCCCTTATGGTCCACCTATCTCTAGTCGAAACGGTCACCAGACCTGGTTGCAACCATATCAGTGGCCACCTTTGCATCTTGCTTTCTAAAACGCTTTTTCGATTAGTTGTACAAACAGGCCTACAATTTGGCAATCTCCGTTCTCCACGTCCCTGTCAAAGTGCCGTATCCACCGATGATGCCTTCGACGTCGGCTCAAGAACACGTGGCTAACAGCCGTATCAGATGCTTTGTTAATGCGACGTCCAAATCAACATGCCATGTGGATTCAGAACATAAATAGGTTGTCTCGAGAGCTTCCTTTTAGAAGCTGATTGTCAAGAAAGAAAAAGGCTTATCAAAAAAGAAAAAGTTTACAGCAGCGGATCTTTACTTTCACGTGTACTAATACTAAGATATGTACTGGAAGGTTCGATGTAGGAACTTAACAGCGAAGCAGGACGAAAATCAGTTTGATTGTGCAGCGTTTGCCAACAAAATAAGTTGGATTGTGCAGCAGCAACCGCCTGTTTTAGACAGCTTAACTAGCCGCCTTTGCGATGGCACGAAAAGCTCCTCGACGGCAATCAAGGCCAGCGAACGGTGACGGGGCCATGGACCGGAGACGGTAGGAACCGACGGTCAGGTGGTACGCTGGTATGAGAAGGTTCGGCAACCAGAAAGACCTTCCACGTTAGGTTACTCGTAAACTCTTAGAGCATCTCCAGCCGCGCCCTCAAGAGGCCCCCAAGACGACGAAAATAGCGTCGAACGGACGTATTTCGACCAGCCGCGCCTCCAAGACCCCAATTAGCGTCGGATCAGGCCGATTTTGAGTCCGGCGAACCCAACCCGAACCCAGCGCGCCGGGGGGCGCTTGGGGGCGCCGGACGAAACGAAAACGCGTGCGTGACCCACTGTCAGGCCAAACCGACCCAAAAAGAACACCTCTCCACCACCACCCTTGCCGCCGCCGGCTGCCGCGCCGCCGCTAGATAGCTGTTTCCGCCGCCCAAAAGCTTCTTTCTGTCGGCCCCTCTTTCAACTCCGACTACCCCCGCCTAGTTCACCGGCGCTTGGCCGCCGTGGTCCGCCAAGCCGAGCCCACCGGTGCAAAGCCGCGCCCACCTCGCGCCGCACCTGTTCGGCGAATTGCCTCCCCCGAGATGGACTCCGACGATGAGGAACTCTTCGCCGCATTGCTGGAGGAAGAGGCGATCGCCGGCGCCCAGGACGACGAGCATCTCATGATGCTCACCGGCTTGGCCGACCTCTTCGGTGCCAACAAGGCGCCGCAGCGAGGAGGTTCCAAGATGGGTCGCCGGAAGGAAAAGGAGAGGGGCCGTTCGGAGGGCTACTGTTTGCTCTACTCCGACTACTTTGCCGATGTTCCCCTGCACGTCGACAAGGTATTCCGGCGCCGGTATCGCATGAACCGAAAGCTCTTTCTTCGCATTGTCAATTCACTCCGAGAGTACGAAAACTACTTCGTTTGCAAGAAAGATTGCACCGGCACAGTTGGGTTCTCCTCGCTTCAGAAGTGCACAACGGCCATGAGGATGGTTGCATACGAAACTCCTGGTGATGAACAGGACGACTATGCACGCATGGCCGAGTCCACCGCCCCTTAATTGTTTATACAGATTTTGCAGGGCAATAGTTGGCTGCTTTGGAAAGCAGTGCCTGCGAGCACCCAATGCAGAAGACACTGCTCGAATCCTAGCAGAGAATGAAGCAAGAGGATTTCCTGGGATGCTTGGAAGCATCAACTGCATGCATTGGGAATGGAAGAACTGTCCATTTTCTTGGCAGGGGATGTACAAGGGTGCAAAGGGTCACTGCAGTGTGGTACTTGAGGCGGTTGCTACACATGATCTCTGGATTTGGCACTCTTTCTTTGGTATGCCAGGAACACACAATGACATCAACGTCCTGCAGTGCTCAAATGTCTTTGCCAGACTTGTCGAAGGTCATGCTCCTCCGGTGAACTTTGAGGTCAATGGGCACCAGTACAACAAGGGATACTACCTAGCAGATGGCATCTATCCAAGGTGGCCGGTATTTGTGAAGACTATTTGGGGTGCTACAGTCTCGATTTGCTGTTGTCCGATACCCCGCTCAGACTTGGTCGAAAGATCAAATGTGGGAGGTGATGAATTGTTGTGTCATCCTGCACAACATGATCATCGAGAGCGAGAAAGTGGATCCAGTGTATGACTGTGAACCATATATCAACCAGGGGCCTCTTGCAGTTGTTGATCACCAGATACCATTAGATTGGACAGCATATCTCAACATGCGCCAGGAGATCCGAGACCCGCATGTGCATCGTCAACTGCAAGAAGATCTAGTGGATCATCTATGGATGCGCAAAGGCAATGCCTAGTTTGATCAGTTTTTTGTATTTGTGCCGAACTATGTTTTGTAGTATCATGTTGTATGACGAAATTGCGCCGAACCGACACGAAATTGCGCCGAATTGAGACGAAATTCGCGTGCTTTGTGCTGAAACTGTGCAAAAAAAATCAAATCGGCGTCGTTTTTTGGTCGAATTTGGGCCGCTCCTTGGTCGGCCCGTCAGTCTTGGGGGGCGCCTCGGGGGCGCGGCTGGGTAGCCGCCCCCCCAAGACCTATCGCCGCGTCCAGCGCCCCCAAGCGGCGCTAAAAATAGCGCCGCAAAACGTCCTGGGGGGGCGAACGGCTGGAGATGCTCTTAACCAAAAGAAGGAAAACGAAGAAATGGGCGTAGGTTAAGCATCTCCAATAGATATTGTAGATGCAAAAATAAATACTTTTTGTATCCCCGAGTTCTAAAAAAGTGCTTCAACAGATGATGTAGATGCGGATTTTTTTACATCATCACCTCTCTGGGATGTATCCTATACCACTTCCAGATGCAAATTTGCGTCTTTACATACAACTGTTGTAAAAGCGTTAGCCGCGCGCGAACCATCAACCGCTAGTCGTTCCCCTTCCGCTTCAACCAGCAACCGCTCGACTTCCGCCCCTCCCGCCCGCCATCCGGCGCTGCCACGGTCGACGACGATGACCCCGCCGCCGCCCCGCTGAACCGCCTCGGCGTGGTCGCCGCCTCCGCCTCCAACACGGCCACCTCCGGCTCCGCCGCCATGCCGCCGCCGCGGAAGCAGGCTGCACGCTAATTCGCCACACCACGATCAATCGTCGTCGCTCCAGAGGCTGGGAAAAAGAAAGGGGCCACAAAGGCACGCGGTGGAGGCGGCAAGCGGACGGCTGGCCGCAGCTTCACCACAGCCGTAAAGGAAGGTTGGCCGACAAAATTGCCCAAGTCGGCCAATTTGCTGATGTCGGCGACCGTGCCGTCTTTAAGAAGTCACACTGCTCCCCATCCATTGTTGACGTCGCCGTTGGTGGAGGAAGAAGTGTCGACACCGATAGCCGCATTCAACGTGTTCGATGAAATGTCCGAGAGGTAAAAAAATCTTTGCACATCAATTGTTGATTCTTGTGCATTTTTTGTTGTTCCAATTGTAGGTGATTGTGTGTATGTGCATTTATAGTCTCGATGATGAAGCTTTTATTCGCGCCACAAATATGACAAATGATGATTACTCATATGATTACTATGCATCACAAGAATTTGATACTTCACTTGGTGATGAGAATCTTGACATGGATAAGGAGGGCTTCGTTACGAAGGGAAGAACCACAAATCTTGACATGGATGAGGAGGTACCATGGGAGGAGGAATGAGAGGTGCCATGAGAGGGTACATGAACATGATGGGTGATTCCATGAATGGTGCATTTGATGGAAACATGATGGGTGGCACCATGGATGGTGGCATGAGAGGTGGCTTCCGCGACAACATTATGGGTGGTATGGGAGGTGGCTTCGGGGGCAACATGATGGGTGTCACCATGGGAGATGGCTTCGGTGGGAACACTATGGGTGGCACCATAGGAGGTGGCTTCGATGGGAACATGATGGGTGGCACCATAGGAGGTGGCTTCGATGGGAACATGATGGGTGGCACCATAGGAGGTGGCTTTGATGGGAACATGATGGGTGGCACCATGGGAGGTGGCTTCGGTGGAAACATGAGCAATGAAGGTGCTTTCGGTGGAGTTCGCGACAACGAGACTACAACGGATGAAAACGTCGACAAAGAAAGGCGTTGATGATGAAGAGACCACCCGTGAAGATAAGACCATGGGTGATGTCTATGTGCATTTTTATTTGTTGGACCAACAAGTTTGTTTTTTCTTGTAGCAATCAAAACTATGATATTAATATTTCTCCTTTTCCAAAAAGCAATCAAAACTATGAACGATGATGCACTTTTGTTGCTACTTTTATAAAAATTTCACGTGCAAATGTGGCCACACGCAGCCAAACAACAACACATCACCAGCCGAACAGCAGCAACACAATAGCAATGCAGCGGCCGGGGCAATTTTGCATCTTCACTTTTACATGAACTGTTGGAGTTGCTTTTTACATCTCCGTTTTGTATCATTTGTTGGAGTTGGGTGTTTTTTAAAGATGTAAAGAACATTTTTTGGTGTTATAAATTATACAACACTTAGTTTTACATCTCCAAATTTGCATATTCAATACGGTCTCTCGGGTCGCGAGGTCGCTCTCGCGACCGCTGGTCATTATCCAATCAATCTATCGATAAAAAAACCCAATCTATGCATCACTTGCTTCAAAAAACTCCAAATCCACCATAATGAAAAATCCCAACCTTTGCATCGACGTGACACATGTCATAATCCAATCTAATGAAGTTAAGTTTTAAATTTGAAATGATTTATTCGTGTACACCATTGGCTTGGGGGAATTAAGTTTTTTGTTTTACCTTGGAGAATTAAGTCTGAAGCCTCTGCTTGCTTTTCACCATTTTTTATACAATTCCTAAAATAAATGAAAATTCGAAAAATAAAAATAAAGAAAGAACCTTTCAAGGCTTCCGTTGGAGATGCCTTTATGCCACTCGTCCTTCACCCCATCCTACTCCATCGGCAGCACAGCAGGGGCACACCGACTAGAAAAGGCGCCCTGGAGAAGGCACCCACCGAATTTCCCAGAAAAATAAGCAAAAAAGTAGTACTCCTTCGGAAGGGAGGGCGAGCAACCACCGAATGATTCCCTTGTGCGCCTCCTCCCCACCCGCTGCTATAATAGCGCCACGCCCTCGTCGCCTTCGTCACCGCACCACCACTCCCTCCCCACCTCACTCCCGATCTCCCCTCCACCTCCACCGCCAGCTCCTCGCCTCCTCATCCCCTCCCCTCGCCCGCGCGCACCGGCGGCCGCGCCTCGGCGCCGTCACGGCGGAGATGGTCTTCTCGGTGGCCAAGAAGGACACCACGCCCTACGAGGGCCAGAAGCCCGGCACCTCCGGCCTCCGGAAGAAGGTCCACCCCCCCCCGCTCCCTCCCTCCCATTCCCGCGGCCCCGATCCGGATCTCATTGTGCCGTGCCGTGCCGTGCCAGCGCCGCTAGGCTCGGGCGCTCCGATCCGCGATCGCCGCTCCTCTCTGTTTTTTTTTAATAATTCAGGCTGTCGGCCCCGCGATCTCGTCCCATGCACGTGCGCGGGATTTGGGCCGTTCCTTGACTCGTCCTCTGGGTAATTGGATTGATCCGGTTCCTACTCCACTGTTTTAACCGCGATCTGCCTCGCGTGCGCTTGGGTGATCGAATTGGTTTGGTTCCGCGCGTTTCGGTGGGATCGAATGTTCGGTGTGGAACGTTTGATCGAAACAGGACTAGTGTAATTTGATCCGGGAGATTTGCAGTAGCACAGATCAACCTTGTTAAGGACCACTGGATCTCGCTGGGCACGGTTACTGCCTGCAAACTGGCTGTTAATGGCGCTGGTGTATTAGCCGCCACCCATTGCGATGATTTGTTTTCCATGACTGACACCTATACTGGAATGTCCTGTTGCGTTTGGGATCTGGCGTGTAGCGGTGTCCTGATTGGTCTGATCATCTTTGGATTCTGGCTCTTTTTTTTTTGTAGCGGGGACCTCATATTTTTAATTCAGGAAATGCGGTCACGTGTTTTGAGAACATGGCGAAGCAGAAGATTGTTGGCACTTTTTAAACCATTGTTAGAATATCACGTTTATGATCGCATCATCGTTGAGTAAATCCATTTGAATTTCTATGCTCTGAATGTGTCATGCGGCACAATGCTCCAGCACTGGCCTGTATATTACATACAGCACATCTTTGCTCACATGCTGTTCTGGTTTCGTTTGCCTTTGGTGGCCTTGATGCCTGTCCATATCTGATGTGATCCAATTCATGTTTAGGTGCAATTTTGATTGTGGCAGAGAGTTTTTTCATTGTTTTCACTCTTCATGAATAAGAAAACAAGCAATAATTTTCGCAATTTAATGAGTTATAGAACAGTAAATACTTGCTAATGTTCAGGCATCAAAATCTATGGCATCTGTATGTGCTGATGTCTTTGATTTGCCTTTTATAAGTATATCTAGTTTCAGTTTATGTAACATAACATTCTGTTCCTAGCCAGCTAACCTTGCCTTTAAAGAAGATAGAAGGGTTGGTAGTTTAGCTTTGGAGTAATATGATTCAGTGTTCATGAGTGATGATAACTGATTGCCTATGACATAGCCATTCTCTTGGTAGTTTTGGTGTTTGTCCCTTGAAGTACTTCTGATGTTGCAAGCGAGCACAATTCATTTGTTGTATTTGCTTATTGATAATTGACCGTTACTGTTATCAGGTTACAGTATTCCAGCAGCCTCATTACCTCGCGAATTTTGTCCAATCAACATTTAATGCCCTTCCAGCTGAAGAAGTAAAAGGTTAGTTGCTTATTCTGCTCGTTAGAAAATAATCCAACACTCCTAGGCATTAAGTCACTAATCCATTTTCTGGTATCAACTTTAACTGTCAGATAATGAAAAATAATCAGATGTATACAATTTTGAAAATATCAGAAGGGGTTTAACATCTTATTATTGAACATTTTTACACATATATTTGATTTTTCATTTAATACATTTTAAATGATGTTACCAGCTACCAGAGTTGCTATTTCGTGTTGTTCCCTATCTTATCTCCATAGTCATTTCTCATAACTGCTATCCTTTCTTTCCTTATAGGTGCCACCATTGTTGTCTCTGGTGATGGCCGCTATTTCTCAAAGGATGCTGTTCAGGTGATTTGCAAAAGACTATTCACTATTTAAGACCCATCCGTCTCGTGTGCTTTTTGCTAACCCCATTTATTGAATACGTATAGTTTCACAGTAGTTGCTGCGGATTGCACCTGCATATTGTAGTTTTGCTGTTCATGTTCTTAAAAATATGCTGGCCAAATTTTTGTTAACTAGAGATGATAACCCTGCACATTGCTGCGGGAATCAGTCGTAATTATCTCAGAGATTTGGTTGTATGAAACTTTAGTATTTTTTAGATTAAAAGTAAAAAACATATACGTTATTGTATTTGATTATCGTACAATTGCAGAATATTTATTGACTATTGAGTTGCATGCATGGTGACATGATGAGTTAGCATAGTTGCATGTTGAGAGAATTATAGTTAGTGGGGTGGCTTAAAAATATGCTGGCCAAAATTTAGCCTAATGATTGTTAAAAACTTAAAATAGCAAATTACCTGTTCTATGTAACTCTTCTATATGTGTGATCGTATTTCTGTTAGGTCATTTTAATTTTAACTGAATGACCGTTGATATTATTTTCATGTTATAGATCATCGCAAAAATGGCTGCTGCTAATGGAGTAAGGCGTGTCTGGGTTGGACAAGGCAGTCTCTTGTCAACTCCGGCTGTATCTGCTATCATCCGCGAAAGAATTGCTGCAGATGTAAGTTTTGTTTCTTCCAATTTGGCAAGTGTTCATGCATTGCAGCATAGCCCGTATAAACCATTGTCTAGCTGAACCATGGAAGTAGCTTCACATAAGTGGATCATGTCTAAAAACATAGCATATAAAATGTGCTTTGGTTGTGACACTATCAGTGCTCACCAGCAACGACGTCTTGTTCAAACCTCTCGACCTTCACAAGTTACCAACTAGTCCTATCGATCCCAACTTCCAGGTAATGGTGGTAGATAGCAGACGGTGCATTATCAGTAAATGAAATGTTTGTATGAATAAATATGAACATAATTATTGTGTGCCTCTTTGTCTGTTGCGACAAATTATCTGTCTATTGATTTATTGACACAACGAACAACAGGGTTCAAAGGCTACCGGTGGCTTCATTTTAACAGCCAGCCACAACCCAGGTGGTCCAACTGAGGTAACATGCTTAGGATGTTCACTATTACTATCTCTGTGATGAATCATGGCTGTTGGTGTTCTGTGTAAATCACACCTTCATTGGACTTTACAGGACTTTGGAATCAAATACAACATGGGGAATGGTGGACCTGCCCCTGAGTCTGTTACCGATAAGATCTTCACGAATACAAAGACAATCAGTGAATATCTCATTGCGGAGGACCTTCCAGATGTATAAATGCCTACTTGCAAATTTTCCTCTTTCTGTTCCTTTTGCTCCAAAGGTATTGTAGTCCCCATTTATTCCTTTGTTCCCCCATTGTAGGTTGATATTTCTGTGATAGGTGTCACTACCTTCACTGGACCTGAAGGCCCTTTCGATGTCGATGTCTTCGACTCTGCTACAGAATACGTCAAGCTAATGAAGTAAGTAGCTTCCATTTCAATACATTAAATATTATGTTTCAAGTATTGTTTGCTGTGTCTTTTACCGACGTGATTCTTTTGTTGTATTTATTTATAAAAGGAAAACCCTAGAATCTCATAATACAAAAGAAAACATGATGATTAATGGTTTCATTAACAATCCCAGGACAATCTTTGACTTCGAGTCTATTAAAAAGCTTCTGGCATCTCCGAAGTTCTCGTTCTGGTATTTATCTTTAGCCTAAATTTTGCTATCCTCCTCCTATTAACAACCAATAGCACATCTGAACCCTGGGTTTGCAATTTTAGTTTTGATGGTATGCACGGTGTTGCTGGAGCTTACGCAAAGCGAATTTTTGTGGATGAGCTTGGTGCTAGTGAAAGCTCACTATTGAACTGTGTTCCAAAGGTAACAATTTCTTCTATGTCACAAGTTGAGCATGTAGTTTGGGTTAGTATTAATTATCATTTCATCATTTGTGTTCTTACAGGAAGACTTTGGAGGTGGTCATCCAGACCCTAACTTAACCTATGCGAAAGAATTGGTTGATCGGATGGGTCTTGGAAAAACCTCAAATGTTGAACCCCCTGAATTTGGTGCTGCAGCTGATGGAGATGCTGACCGCAACATGATTCTGGGTAAAAGGTAATGTTTTGACTACATTTAGGAGATGTACTAAGCACTTGAAGGAGTTCATAATGAATCTTCTTTCCTGTTCTAGATTCTTCGTGACACCATCAGATTCAGTTGCCATTATTGCAGCCAATGCTGTTCAATCAATTCCTTACTTTGCCTCTGGTCTGAAGGGAGTTGCCAGGTAAAATGTTTTCCTTCACATGGAGCTTCTACCCTACTTTGCCTCTGGTTAATACTTTCACTAGCCAAAGCAAGGCTTTAAGTTGCAAATAGCACTGCTGTCTGCAGTAAATACGCATGTTTTCTTGTACAGCTCTGCATCTAAATAAACATTTCAGGGACTAGCCAGGATACTGTGGTAGCTCTCCATTTCTGATGGTAACTGGCCAGTTACGATCAGGGAACATAATTTCTTTGCCCATGGTAGCCCAGAATGTACAATGGGCAAGTCTGGAGCTATGAAAGTTTTGCTAGACTTCATACTGTTTAATGAGAACACTGGATACATAAGTTTGAAGAAAGATCTAGCTAGAGAAATACAGATGAAAAGTAAAATGAGTTTTACTTGACTGGAAAGGTAGCTTACTGGCGGTGCATGCAACAACAACAACAACAAAGCCTGTCAGTCCCAAACAAGTTGGGGTAGGCTAGAGCTGAAACCCAAAAGATATCGTAACCAAATCACGGTTCCGGCACGTGGATAGCTAACTTCCACGCACCCCTGTCCAGAGCTAGATCTTTTTTGATAGCCCAGTCCTTCAGGTCTCTCTTCACAGACTCCTCCCAAGTCAGGTTTGACCTCCCCCGACCTCTCTTGACATTATCAGCACGCCTTAACCCCCCGATATGCACAGGCACTTCAGAAGGCCTACGTTGGATATGCCCAAACCATCTCAGACGGTGTTGGACAAGCTTCTCTTCAATTGGTGCCACCCCAACTCTCTCCCGTATAACATCATTCCGGATCCGATCCTTCCTTGTGTGGCCACATGCCCATCTCAACATGCGCATCTCTGCCACACCTAGTTGTTGGACATGTTGCCTTTTAGTTGGCCAACATTCAGCACCATACAACATCGCAGGTCGAATCGCCGTTCTATAAAACTTGTCTTTTAGCTTTTGTGGCACTCTCTTATCACAGAGAACACCAGAAGCTTGGCGCCACTTTAGCCATCCAACTTTGATTCGATGGCTAACGCCTTCATCAATAATTCAATATCACCATCCTTCTGCAGCATTGACCCCAAATATCGGAAGGTGTCCTTCTGAGGTACCACTTGCCCCTCAAGGCTAACTTCCTCCTCTTCCCCATGGTTAGTAGTACTAAAACCGCACCTCATGTACTCAGTTTTAGTTCTACTAAGCCTAAACCTTTCGATTCCAAAGTCTGTCTCCACAACTCCAGCTTCCTATTAACCCCCGCCCGACTATCGTCGACTAGCACCACATCGTCTGCAAAGAGCATACACCATGGGATGTCCCCTTGTATATCCCGTGTGACCTCATCCATCACCAATGTGAAAAGATAAGGGCTCAAAGCTGACCCCTGGTGCAGTCCTATTTTGATTGGGAAGTCATCAGTGTTGCCATCGCTTGTTCGCACACTTGTCACAACATTGTCGTACATATCTGAACAAAAACTGGCGGTGCATGCACTTGAACAAAAACTGTTAAATTGGACCCTGACTGGGGATACCTGGCATACCTTTCTTCATGGCCCCAAGGCTTGTAGTATGTTGTAAAGTTTAGGATCAGCCAGCAACCGGGCAGAAACTGGCCAAGCACCATCTCATTTTGGCTGTTTTCTTCTGATTGTGAAAATGGTGATAAAAAAAAACTCTTGCTATTCCGGTAAGGTGGTAACATGGAAGAATAGTGCAATACTCACCTGAAAAAACTCTTGCTATTCCGGTGTGAACTGTCCATAACTTGCAATAAGATGGTTTAAGAAATGCATCGTTACATATTCCTTAAACTCTTAGCTATGTTTGTCTGACTAACACCGTTTGGGATTTTTAGGTAAGTTAAATATCAGCTTATGATTTGCATCCATGTTGTTACTGAATCATGTACTGTTTGTCCAAGATTACAATCACCATCTTACCCATTTTTTAAGATTTTTCTGTACTTCAGTGCTTCATTTTTTACTGATCCATTGGTGAACTTGCAGGAGCATGCCGACATCAGCTGCACTTGATGTAGTTGCAAAGAATCTAAATCTCAAGTTCTTTGAGGTAAAGTATTATCATCATATATCGCTGGATTCCTAATCTAGGACAGATATGTAAAGAAGGCCATGTTTTTCAGGTGCCTACTGGGTGGAAATTTTTTGGGAACCTGATGGATGCTGGAATGTGCTCAGTTTGTGGTGAAGAAAGCTTTGGCACTGGTAATCCTTGGAAACTCATCTAGAATCACAATTGGATATTTTCAGAGTTGTTTTTTCCTTCTGTTAAAGGAACAAGCATGACAGGTCACATGCTGTCTTGAAAGAAATAGACATTTATTATTTTGGATAATTATCCATAAATTGATCTAATTGAAGCTGAAAGATTTGTCGATATTCACAGCGCTAACTAGAGTACTAGACACGATGTGATCAACGTGAAGCTGAAAGACTTGTCGATATTCACAGCGCTAACTATATACCATATTTTCATGGGGTTGCTTATATCTTCTACTTTGTTTTAGGTTCGGACCACATCCGTGAAAAGGATGGTATTTGGGCTGTTCTAGCATGGCTATCTATTCTAGCTTACAAGAACAAGGACAACCTCGGAGGAGATAAGCTTGTTACTGTTGAAGACATTGTTCTTCAGCACTGGGGTATTTATGGTCGCCATTATTATACACGATACGACTATGAGGTACTTTATTCAACCGCCATGTATGTAATACTGCACACTTGATAACATGCTAACAAAACCGTTTATTATTAAAGAATGTTGATGCTGAAGCTGCCAAGGAACTTATGGCAAACCTAGTCAAGATGCAGTCATCCCTGTCTGATGTTAACAAGTACGTAGATCACTCTCACAGTTAATGCATTAAATAATTCAGTGTGAACACCTATATGAAACACAGGTGAACTTACCTCATGGAGATATTTAAGCCTATTTGGTTCTCTGCGAAATTAACGCATACTTTCATCAGCTCTGAACTATTTTATGCATTTTAGTTCATGTCACTAACAGAGCGAATGCTTTGGAAACTAGATCTAAACTGTATCTTTTCCTCAGGTTGATCAAGGAGATCCAGCCCAATGTAGCAGATGTGGTCTCAGCTGATGAGTTTGAGTACACCGATCCTGTTGATGGTTCTGTCTCCAAGCATCAGGGTATCCGGTATCTCTTCGGAGATGGTTCACGACTGGTACGGAATCTCATGCTGTTATTTATTGGTGAACTGTAGTACCCTTAAAATGTTTCCCGTTGTCTTTCTTGAAACAAACAAAAGGAAGTAGCATAAGACCTACTCTCCATGGCCCATACTCAAATTTGATCAGTCGATGCTTAACACTGGCAGAGTCAATCCTTTTGGGGGCAACAAATGCTGATGAACTAAACACTTAAAATCTTTGCTATTGTAGGTGTTCCGCCTTTCCGGAACTGGTTCAGTTGGTGCTACCATCCGTATTTACATTGAGCAGTATGAGAAGGATTCTTCCAAAACCGGGAGGGAGTCGAGCGATGCTCTTTCTCCACTGGTAAGAATTAACTCCACTGTACCGTATACTCCTTCATTCCTGTAACGAATCACCGAAACATTTTGGTGAGGATGCAGTTCTGAATCTCTTCTTTTATCCAGGTTGATGTGGCCCTGAAGCTTTCAAAGATCCAGGAGTTAACCGGCCGATCTGCCCCCACCGTGATCACATAAATTTTGACCTAGATATGTGCTGAGGCCGCCTCTGAAGTTCCGCTCTGGCCTCCTGTTTGATAGCCTTTTTTCGTCACTTATACACCTGAATAAATGTATGTGCCAAACCGTTGTTCCCGTTTCGTTGCCTATACTGCATACTATGCTGCGGGTACAGTATATGGCCGTAATCTTTGTTGCAGTGATGTAATCAGGAGTGCGTTTCTTCAAGCAATATATTGACGTGTTTCTTTTTGGGCGGGTATTCGTCCAAAGGAGGATACGATTCGTATATAGGAATTATCCCTTTTGGTACCCTTTCGGAGAAAGGAAACACTATGAAAGTCCTATTGAATGGACTACCTCATAGGAATTTTGGAGGAAAACCAAATGTGGTGGGCATTTTCAATTGGCCTATCTTAAATTGGACACAATAAACGTTTGTGGACATTGAGCTGGCCATCTAATCTTGAGCATCAAATGTCCGCCTCAGATCTGACCTACCTGCCCATGTTCAGGCATATGTTGATTAATAGTATTCCTGATTCATAGGAATTTCATAGTACAGTAGCATTTTTCGAATATCAAAATGGTTGTAAATATATGCATTACAGTCAAAAAGCATCGGATGTTTAATAAGTTCTTGCATTCAACAAAAGTTGCCAGTCCGGCTGTCTGCATAGACAATTTACAATCTGTGACAGATTCTTCATTGTGCAACCGGCTACTCCTCGGCGGCCGTCTTCTTCAGCTCGGCCTCAAATGCTCGTTATCTGTGACAACTTATTTGTTTTGCAACCGGCTACTCGGTAGCTAGCTTCTTCAACTCGCCTGTCAAGCGCTTGACGTTTGACCATCTTTGCACGGTGGCTTGCATGATGTTTTTCCTATTGAGATCCAAGGCCTTCATATTCAATGCCAACACTTTGGTATTGTTTGAGATTTTGAGTCGGCCGCGAGCTCAACCCTCTTCTTTTCGTGTTTGATCTTCTTCATCGCCGTCATGAACTTGTCATTTCTCTTTTCTGTCATGGTGCTTGACAAATGCCTTCTTCTTCGCCGTGATGTCCTTGAAGTTTTCCCCTTCGCCTCTCACATCGTCCCCAAACCCTCCTTGTGACCTTCTTGATCGGCTCAAGCCCTTCTTTTCAATCGCATCTTCATCTTTATTGGTGATGCCTACAGCCTTGGCGAATTGAAAAGTTGGCAATGGATAGAATCCATTTGAGATGCACATTCAACTTCAATCAACAATGCATGAAGATGAAGTATTTCTTCTTCACCTTCACACATAGAATGACTAGAAAAAAAGGACATGATAAGAGCAATGTGCACGCAGTGGATGACTGATGATCAAGCCGCTTGGCGGTGAAGTAGTACGATGACTGTAGCTGCTTCGACTAGGCCAACGAGTGCATCGGTGGCAACACCCCCCCCCCTCCTCGGCTTCTTGGCTCGACCGATTGCCACGTCTGCTACCTGCCATCTCCTATGTTTGCCGTAGCGGTCATTGCATGTCACTTAGTTGATCTTGTTGGCGGCCACCACATCTGAAGCATCCGCCCGAGTGGTAGTTTCGACATCTCGATTGGGTCCATATGACGGTGCACAACTAAAATGGCGAGAATTAGGGTTAAGGATGGTGGCGATCGGAGTAGATAGGGTGATAAAGTGCAGGCTTTGTCTTAAAAACAATATGAATGGTTCATATGTGTGGGCCGCCTTATATTTTGATTGGTTCGAGATGTTGGACACCTACGTGGGGAAAATCCAAACGCTCGCAAACTTTCTTTCGGTTTGGTGCCGGTTTAAGGGATTATGGACGCATCCACGGATATTTTCGGCACGTCGTTGGATGACAAAAAAGGCAGAACGTTTAGGGGTGACTTGGGATATAGAGTTGGGATACCATTGGGGATATTCAATTTGGCTCTAGGGTGCACATGCTCCTGCGTGCCAAAAATATATTTTACAAATATCAAAATAATTATGTGTTCATTGTTACATCCAAATGATGTATGCAAATTTGCAAGTGAAAAACTTGAGTGGTTTGACCTGTGCAAAAAAAAAAACAAGTTGAACGCCAAATAATGTTGCCTCCAAACGTCATACTTCATTTTTTTTACCGACGAAGAACTACTGCGCCATATGGCCTTAAAATTGTTAAGCACACATGCCACACTAATATGAACATCTATCGTTTGTTTTGATTTTACTATTCATTAGAGAGCACGTGCTCTTCAGAGCCAAAACACCGCGTCTCTCCATACCATTGTCTTCTCTTTGTCTATAATTTCGTGTTTACTCCTATGTGACACTGAAATGACAACTGCTTTGAGGTTCTCCTAAGGTATACAGTACAGGGCATATAAATTCATATGTTTTCCCCTTTTTACATTTTGACTTTTGTGTTTTTAACGGTGTCTTGGGTTCTTTCCCGGCCGAAGCTAGTGGCACTAACATAACACGTGATCAATGCAGAACTGCAGACCACAACAAGTTAGAAACATACATCCAATTACGACGCTGAGCACATCACCACATCAGTTATTGTTTTATCATTCCCTTATTCAAACCCTGCCAGTTTCATCGCTGCAATGCACATCACACACAACCACGGGACACTCATACAGAGCCCATCGAAGCTATTCTACTTGCCATTGGAGAGGTTGTTCTTCTTCCAGAGGATGGTGGTGTCGGCGATCATGGAGGTGACGACGTAGGGGTCCATGTTGGACGCCGGCCTCCGGTCCTCGAAGTAACCTGAAACGCAAACCTCACCCAATCAGCAAGACACCACACTGACTCTGAACCCCAACCCAACCCGCTTCATTCAGCGGCGGCAACGATCATTCACGGTAAGCATGGATCCGGCCTCGCTCTCACCTTTGCCTTCCTTCTCGGTGTCGCGGCCCACCCGCACCGACGCGCCGCGGTTTGCCACGCCCTGCAATGGAGGTGATCGGTCAGTGCGTGCGTGAGTGAGTGTCTCTGAACTCTGAATTCCGAGCTCGCCGTCGTCGTCGGTCGTGCTTACCCACACGAAGGTGTTGATGTCGGCGGTCTCGTGGCGGCCGGTGAGGCGGCGCTCGTTGCCCTCGCCGTAGGCGGCGATGTGCTCCATGTGCCGCGCCTCCAGCCTCTTGATCGCCTTCTTGATCACCTCGTACCCGCCCTCGCTCCTCATCGACTTGGTGCTGCATTCAGAGAAATGTCATAACTCATAACTCATAATGCAAAACACTGGATGGACTAGACGGCGATGCATTCCTTGGCTTGTTCTCTCAGTTATCTCACCTGTAGTTTGTGTGGGCACCAGCACCATTCCATTCTCCCTAGTCACACACATACACAGGGTTACTACAGGTTGCATACAAATGTCTGACTAGCTATCCAGTGCAGATCAATCTGAAACTTTTGGTACATGGACAAGAAATGCTCACCGGAATCGGTTTGGGGTCGAAGGAGACGACGACACCAGCAATCTCAGTGATCCTCTGTCGGACAAGTGTGTGGGTTAAACAAAACAAGAAGTTCTCACTAGCAAAAGTTGCATTTCATTCAGCCAGATGAGGCAGTTCTACCTCTAGGATGTAGCGAGCCGCCCAGAGCTCGTCGCCAGCCGAGATGCCGACGGAAGGGCCAACTTGGAACTCCCACTGATTCGCACAGCAATCAGCCCATGAACAATTTTGATAGAAACAAAGGACATCCAAGTGAATGTAATAATCTTGCTCCTACAATTTTTCTTGCTCCTACAATTACCTGTCCTGGCATGACTTCTGCATTGATGCCACCGATGCTGATGCCGGCGTAGAGGCAGGCCTTGTAGTGCGCATCGACGATGTCACGCCCGTAAGATTTTTCCGCACCCGCCGCACAGTAGTAAGGTCCCTGTCCCACACCATTTCATCCTTCATATATGTACTGAAGTAATAGTATGATGATTGACTAGCATTTTTGCCAGCAAATGCTGAACTGAATTTTAGCATTTGCAAGTAAATTCATGCCTCCCTTTCCAAAAAAACAAGGTAGCAAAAAGGTAAAAACAAATACAGAAGGAATGGAAGAATCTTGGTTAAATTGCTGGAATGTTGAACATTTGTAGTTACCTGAGGGCCAGGGTAGCCTCCTAGTGGCCAGCCAATAGGCCAGTTGATGTCCTTCTGAAGAAGGGTGTACTCCTGCTCAATCCCATACCTTCATATATTTCAAGCCACATAAGATTCAGTAATTGGCACAGAAATTATGTGCAAAAATTGTACAGTTCAGTAATTTCTACAGGACACAACTACTGATATGAACTGGCTAATAAGATACTGACCATGGCTCTTCAGCCTTGACATCAGGGTGGCTGAATATCCGTGCCGCGTTGTACCGCTTGTTGGTCGGAATCGGCTCTCCGTTAGGTGCATAGCAGTCACAGATAACCTGAACGAGGTTAAATATTACTAGCTGAAAATATGGTATACATGAACATTTTTTTAATAAAACCTCAATTTTTAATTCATTCACACAAATAAACAATACTAACACAAAATCCATGCCATAACCTTTACGCGTGCCATATGAATACATCTAACAAAAGAGAGAGGATGATCATGATTTTACCAGGATGTTCTTGCCCTTCCTGAAGGGATCCCTGAAGATGGCTTGAGGACTTGATGCGCGCAAGCAAGCAAGCAAGCAAGCAGAATGTGAGATTCAGATCAGCTCAAACCTCAAGGCACGCAAGCCAAGGAGTGCGATGCAGAGGATGTACTTACCAGAGGATGACCTCGCTGTCGTCACCGGTGGCTTGGCCGGTGCTGGAGCCGTCAAAGTTCCATTTTGGAAGCTTGCTGGGGTCATGGACAGGTCCGGGCAACGTCTGATTGTTTATTATTAGTAAATACAGCACATGAATTGTTAGGAACTTGCAATGCCTTCATCATCACAGCTAAAAAAATGGATCTCGCGAAATCCATCATGCATACAACAGAAGAAAAAGAAAAAGAAGAAGAAGGTTTGGTTTGGAGTTATGAGGGTTTGGAGGAAGTTGGCGGGCGTACTCTGGCTTTGCTCCTGACGTCCATCCCAGTGCCGCCGACCCTGAATTCGGCAAGGTTTAAATGGAGGCAGATTAATCAGTAATGCCTAGAAGTAACATGCTTAATGTTTTTTTTTTCAAATTTTTGTTTCGGAAAAGATGCTGAGCGAGCGGTACTCCTATCGCTACCAGTGTGGCTGATCATCCGAAAAGACCACTAAATATTACAAGAACGTGAGATGGTGTAGATTTGGAGAGTGGCGGAGGAGGAGGAAGAAGCAAATCTGTTTTCTTCTGGGGCGGGGAAGGAGGAGTAAGCACTAAGCAGAGGGATGTTGATTACCATATGTACTCGGCGATGATCTTGTCGGTGCAGTCGGAGAGGTCGAGGCCGAGAAGGCCGGCGAGCGGAGGAGACATGGCGCTGGCGCCGCTGCCTCGAGCTTCTTCTTCCGCCGGAGATGGAGAAGGCAGCAGAGCAGGCGGAGGGAGAAGTGTTCTAGAGAGATGGTGTGTTGGGAATGCAGTGCAGAGGAGAGCGAGTGTGGTGGCCATAGCTGGCCGTGCCCCTCTATAAGAAGGGAGGAAAGGTTGGTGGCCGCCGATGATTCTGGCTGCGAGTGCGAGTGGAGGTCCGGGACGGGGCGTACGGTTGTCCTTTCGTGTGTACGTTTATTCCCATAGCCTGCACGTACGTACTGTACACGGGACGCGATGCGTGCACATAAAATTGGGCATGGTTACGGGGGAAAAGCAAACATTTGCTTATGCATGAAGCAGCTTGCGCGCACCGGTGGCGGGTGAAGTGCGAATTGACGTTGTTCTCTTGTCCCGGCGTCCGGTGGTGGATGATCTTCTTCTTCTTCCCGAGCGGCCAAAGTTGTTGGATGGTGACGTGAGTGGGAGATGAGATGAGTGAGACGTGGGAGATTCATGGGAAAGCGACTAGTTGGCTTTCGTATGCCTGCCGTGTGTACTCTCATTACCTACAAAAAAAAGGTGTTGACCTTATGAGTTCGTGAGGTGCACAGTGGCATTTTCTCTCTCTCTCTCTCCAAGATTATACTAGGATTCGTGCGTTTATTAAAAAGGGAACAATTGCTCAGTTAATTAGAAAAAATCGATGAAAAACAGATTGTCCAGTTAACTATGGAAAATCAGGTGAAAACCATCAGGATCACGAAATTTTTGACAATTTTGATCCAAATTTGAATTTTGAACACAACTCAAGTGGGATTACGACCTTCTTCACCTATTAGCTAGAGTTACAAACTCAATGCATGTCATTTCACTTGTATATATGGTACGGAATAAAAACTAGACATAATTAATTAACTTATGAATGTGAATTATATGTCTTTTGTGTCTCCTAGCTAGTATATCAAAGGATGAATGATCGTGCGGGGATGTACACTGTCATCCTAGTAAGAAAGGCATGACCGATGAATGGTTGAGAAAGAACTAGGGCTTCTTGGATGTGGCACTTGCAACAGATAAAAACTTAGTGCTCCTGCTCCATGTGCGTGAACAGTAAAAAAATAAAACCAAAGGATATCATGGGTTAACACCTACAAAGGTTTGGGTTTATTCCAGACTATACCTGGTGTACTTGTATGGTTAGTTTAAACGTACCAGAGAAGAGGTGGTACGTCAGTGCACCGACAACTATGATGCCAAGGTCACAGACATAGTAGATAACTACAATGATGCTTGTATAGAGGATGAAGAACCGGAGAAATATGCAAAGGTCTATTATGATATGTTGGAGTTCGCACAAATGCAACAACCTATTAGTGCATTTGAATTTGCACAATTGTACAACTAATAGAGTTGAGAGAAAAATAATTAAATTTACTCACATTGTCAGCATTGTCACTTGGTGAGCATACTCCATTCCTATGCCGGCATTGACGGGCATGGTGGCCATCGAGGAACACGAGAGGGAAATAACAGTGGTGTGGGAATGGTAGAGGCTATCAACATGACCAATCGCCCCATGTCAGTTTGTTGTTCATATGAGATTCTTGATGGCATTTGAGGTGTGTGTGGTGGAGGGCTAGTGCCGAGGTCCTCGCGATGATGAAAAATGTCAGAGGGAGCAACTAGACCACCGAATTTCTACATGTGAGATGCCCTCAAAGATTCACCCTTTCCGTTGACGTTCTGACACGGGAGTGGAAGCTATATTTGTCGTTTCATGAGGGTGTGATAAGGGGGTCACATGCACCTCCTTCTGCTCTAAGGCATCGATAAGGATCCCGAGGTAGTCGTGATGTCATACTAGGCGAGAAAGGGCGACGACGTGCTAGTGGACCCCCCCAGGGGAGGGGATGCATCACATGCTAGCTAGCAGGAAGGGGTAGCAACATAGTGAAGGGGATGTTGGCGGAGAAGAAGTTGTGACGCGATACAGTTGACATTGAAGCAGTAGTATATAATAATGAAACATGTGCGGAAATGGAGGAGGCGAGGAAATTTATTTGGATAAAATGGGTAGAAATATTCAGATGATCTTCTCTATCCACAAATATAGAGGATCGAAGATCTACATTAGAGGGCCCTCTAAAAAATTGAGAGAAGAAATTATTGAGAAGATGTGCTAGTACATAGTTTTCTCTATTCTTGCATTTTTATTGGCTGCGAGGGTTTTAGAGGATTTGCGAGAGTTGCTTTGGAAGTATATCTTCAAGAGTTCCCCTACTCTATCATAACATGGCTTCTTCTAAAGTCATGTTGGGGGTACTTAGATCTTATCACATATCCCTCACTCCTCTGACTGCTTAGTTCACCGCCTACTTGAACCTTTACTTGACAAACTATCTCTCCCATTACTCTCTCTCTTTTCTTCCAACCATGTCGTCTTTTGAGTGCCCCCACCTCGCAACACCCACAACTTCCCACGTTGTCCTTACAACTCCTACATATTGCTACTAAGAAAATCTTCCTCATTGAATTTCGTTCCCCCTACGACGTTGATCCGCCAACTCCCATCTCACGGACCCACGATGTTCCATCATGGTGCCCCTCCTCCGTCGCAATGAATGACAAGTGTATAGTCTGTGACCGCAATGGGAGGTTGTTCATGATCTGTGCGACGTCGGCGCCATCTCATGTGTTTACTCCATACTTCACACTCCTCTATGCATGTCTAGAAAACCCATCCAAAAATCTCCATCATCATTGTATCTAACACCCACCGCCCGGTTCAAACATGTGCTTAACAGGTGAATTTCAATTTCAAAATGAAATGTCGATGTTCATTTTACATATGGTCATGCATTGCCATTTCAATCATTCTAGCAAATTATAAAATATGGAGGACTTAGTTAACCAAATATTTGAATAGGATTCATCATTCGACGATGAAAAATATTACATGGCGTACACTCCTATTGTGGACATTGAGCATAAAAGGAGCACACCGAGTACAATTGATTATAGGAGTGCGTCAATGGCAATTTCTATCCACTATTTCTCAAGAAGTTCCTTGGGGTACATGGATTAATTGAGAGTAGGTAGGAGCGCGAGCAACTTCAGTACGATTTTTGGTTAACACTTATGGGCATGTAATGGCTCCATATAGTTTGCTTCCTTTTATATTTTAGATATTTGGGTGTTCAAATAATATGGATTTTAATCTGAATTGTATGAAAAAATTTATGGATTTAAATCGGTTAGATATATGCATTAGAAGATCACAGTTCTAGTTATTGAGGTGTCAAAATAGGTGTCATGAAGAGTATATGTGAAAATAGAAGAGAAATTATTGGAGTGTAAGTTTCACGGTGACACTTCTATCTAGCGGATTTGTTTATTGGTAATTCACATGCATTACCCGTAGTGCTCTCTCGACCCCCGCTCTCTCTTTGTTTCGTACGTAATACCCTAGTGTAAGGACACATGTATCTTGATCTAACCTCAATATATTCATGTGGGGGCCCTTCCCTCACCCATGTGACCATTTAAAAAACAATATACATGTAACTATATGTGCCCTTGTGGCAAGGAACATGCGTAGTAATGATCTAGTTATTTCTCTACACATCAAGAATCAATTCATCTAATAAAACCATTATTAATAAAACTAATTTTTTTACCGCAAGATCTTCATCCAACATCCCGCAATATACATTGCCTACAATGTCTCTTTCGCCACTTTGGTGGCTACTGCAAACATGACTGGATCAAGCCTTATCTCTGTACTACCCCTTGACTTTGGTGCATCCCAACATTGTAATACCTAACCTTTCACATCACTATTGTCTCTACGACACCACTTTCCTCGTCAACGTCGAGTTTGAATCCAAACCACAGAACAACCGGACAACAAGAACAAGAGAGATAATGAAGAGACTATGCTGAGAGAAAAAAATCATTTGTGAGCATGCAAAACGACCAACTCATCATTCCCAAGTACACATATTTTGTTTTCACTAGGAATACTATGTTTCAAGTTTGTCTAGTGCCCCAAGTTAGGATCTACTGTGTCAGTCCTATTGAAAAGTATGAATACGCTATGGCAATATTCCTATTATCCAAAAAATATAATACATATTGGGATTTTCATATTCTACCATGCAAAAAAATTGACTATAAGTTTTTCTCATATGCCCAAAAAATAGGATAATAATCCCTCCATCTCATAATATAAGATCATTTTGCAAGCTAGTATATTATGGGACGAAGGGAGTAATATATAACAAGACAAACAAATATAGTACTTCCACTTTCCCGAAATAAGTATCACAAATTTTTCTAGATGTAAAACTAAGTCTAGATACATCCATATCTAGACAAATGTACGACACTTATTTTAGGGCGGAGAAAGTAATGCTACGTTTGCATCCTCAAACTATATGTGTTGATATTTGTAAGTTTGTTCCAGACTCACAAGGGTTAACGACATAATGACCTATATCCTATGTTTTAGTTAATATTTTGGGGATATGTTGGCTATCCTTAAAAAGGATGTACAACTTCGTGGTGGTATTCCTCATTTAGTGGACATGAGTGTATCTTATTGCATTTTACATATGGCATCATGATCTAATGGGTGCATGGAAGGTGCTAGAAATTTTAAAATGATACTCCATGCTCTTGAGCTGCTACTTGGATTGAATATCAACTTCCACAATAGTAATATTTAATGTTTTAGTAAGGCTAATAAAATGGAAGTTCGGTATACATATATTTTAGGTTGTACTATTTGTGAATTACCTTTATGTGTCTGACCATCTCATTCATTATAGGAAGTTACGAAACAATAACTGGGAAGCCACGGAAGATAAAATAGATAAGGAATTGAGTTGTTGGAAAGTTAGGAAGTTAACCTATCGAGGGAGGCTTGCGCCTATAATTTGATGATCATAAGTATGCATATGTTTCCACTTTCCCTTTTTGAAGTGTCGTTAGTATTCTATAAGCACCTAGACCTTTTTCGGTTTAGGTTTTTCTAGATAACCATAAAATATAGACTTGTCAAATAGGGTATCATGCTCATCCCAAAAGAATAATGGAGACTCAACATTCAAGATCTAGAGGTCAAGAATAAGGGTTTATTGAGAAAATATATCTTTAAGCATGAGGATTGGTGTGGTTGGACTTGATAATAAACCAAATATTTAAGAGCTAATATTTATTGTATAAGGCTGATGTTTTCTATTTTTGGTATGGGTTTATGAAATTAAAATAACTCTTTCTACAACTTAGTTCATTTCGGGCTAGCTGTGGGGATGAATTCCAGTTTTGGGAGGATAATTGGTTAGGAGATCGGACATGCAAGTACCATTTCCCTTTTATTTTTAATGTGGCTCGGTGTAGATGCGCTTTGATAGCGGAGGTATTAGGTGATGCACATTACTTTCAAATAGTCTATTGTTAGGTCTAAATCAAAAAGTGTGGAATCTGTCATGTGAGAAATTTGTTTCTGTAATCTTAATGGTACATCCAAAATTTCTTGAGATATGATATTTATCAATCCAGGAAATTTTGAGTGAGATCTTACTTTACTTGCAAGATTGATTAATATAATGCATCTATTCGCTTGGTTGCACTTAGACTTTGCTCCCCGTGTTTGTTGACTATGATTTGGTTATATTTCTCATTCTAAATCTTTATGGTGAAACTTTGTTGCTAAGTATTGTTTTTGGGTCATGGAAAAGGTGTCCAAGGAACTAAGGAGGCTCAGATTGTTGAAGAGAAATAGCACTCATATACTCAACTCCATAAGACTTAATTCTAATGACTTTATAGTACCTATTGGTAGAGTTGTTTTGACGAACAAAATATATTGTGATCAAAATTATGCCAAAAAATTATTTTGCACACATGGTGCTTCAGCTTATTTCTCGCTCCATGGTCCTATCACTATATGTTGTTGTATTCTTTACACATGTAAATGTGGCTTCATCATTTCCTTTGAGTTATGATGAGGTCTCCTCTAGCCAATGAATTATCCACCAAAGTTTCGACTCAAATTTCGGCTATGAGGCTCTTAACGTACGCAGTGGCAACACCGCAACTAATATTATTTGGCTTTCTCTTGATGGAATGTGTATGCGCTAAAAACTGAATACTGATGCTACACTCGAAAGAGGCAACTTATATTATTCAACCTTAAGTCATAGCTAAAACCCATCACTCGCATATATCACTTGATTCACATAAACCCACCGGTGACATTAGAAACAACTCCAAATTGTTGCCCTGAATCGACTCACATCGCTCCACTAACGAAATGTTTTTAACGAGTCCACCTATCAAAAGATCAGTCCACAAAGCACAACGGTTTATCAGGTAAAAACTTGAACCAAAATTTAAATTGAAGTCCTAAAATGACTATGATGTCTTTAAACTTAAGAAGCGCAGAGCATCTTCAAGGTAGAACCTTAAAACGAACATCACATTTGTTCGCGGACCCTCCCCCCCCCCCCCGAGGGGGGGGGGATAGTCCACGCGCACTGATGCAGTCGTCCATCCAACCCTAGCCGCAAATGTCCGCCAGAAGTTCAAACAAAATTCAGAAAATTCACACAAACCCGGATTCATACAAAAATTACATTAACCTAGTCTAAAACTACGCTGGTGCCCGTTCACGATGGGTGTGAGGAGCTACATGATTTGCAGCCGCTTCCGACCGTTCTAGGTCATTGGCATGGAAGCTCCCGGAACACGGGGATCGGGCGGCAAAGAAGGTCAGTGCAGCTTCGGGGTAGCATGAACAGAAGGTGTGACAGTCTGGTCATCTGTACAAAGGTGCCTCATCTCCGGAGTTGCCGACGTTGAAGATGCGGGATGGCAACCCAAGGAGAATGCATCCTTGGCAGGCAAGCAACTAGCTGTCTGTGGTCTTCGTGCTATGGGCAGCCCGCTTCTGCGAGGAGGCTGAAATATGAAGTGACATTGCAAGTAGATGCCCCATGAGAGCCTTCTTTTTGAGCACAGCGGTTGCACATTGTAGCCAGTCGGCGCACAACCCTTTGGTGAGGAGAGGTGTTGCCTCTAATTGCCGTCTGCACCGTCGCTACACCCAACTCATTGAGGAGAGTTGTTGTCGAAAAGCGTTGATGCTCGGCCACGAACTGACCTCTATCCCACAAGAGCCTATAGCTCCTCGTCATGGCGGATGTGGAGGAAAAAAAAGTGAAAGGGGAACGGATGGTGTGTGGTGTGGTCCACAGTCCCGTGGGGGTTCGTATAAATAACGGGCGTTGGCTAGGGGAGCGGAGCAACCCGTTTGAATGTGGGACGCTGGAGTGAGTTTCTCGACCATTGTGAATGTTTAATGCCGGCAGGAGACGGATGGGCGTCCGTTCCGTCGCGTATCTCCGGTATTGAATAGGCATGGAGACCGGGGCTCTAGGTCGGGGTGCACTATCCGTCTCTCCAATGATCTCCAATGCCGGTTGTAGTGGTCGGTTGCGCATTTGTTCGGCCGATATCCAATACGAGTGATATCCATGAATCTAGGGCCATCCTTTGTGCGCGGAAATAATTTTGGCGCGGAGAGATTTTAAGTAGGATCTAGGTGTCGATCGATAACCTTTTAATGATTCGAACTCCCGCAAAACCCTCTCCAAGGTTTGTGCTAGATTTGCGTGAAATCAAACATATGTACCGATCCGTGGATGAATACATAACTGCTTTGAATGCAAAAGTGATTCAGACTACCAGTTCAAACATATGCGGAAGGTTTAAGAATGATACAAAGGATTATTGAAAGAACGTATGGAGCAATGGTGTTACCGAGAAGTGAGAATGGCAAGATGGAAGGGTAGGCAAATCGTACGAGTGCGTGGAATGCTCTTCCAAAATTCCCACCTAATAATAAACCGATCGATCGTGGGGATTAGTTGTGATCACAGGCAAAAGGAGATGGATATGCACGGCGGCAAAAGATGCACTGATCGGTCAGAGATAAGGCGATTGAATGGCTCAATCGATATCGTTCTTTTTATTGGTGGTGTGTTTCGTGGAGTTAGGCCGGGAAATGATTAGAGCTAGCACGGCGATTGAAGAACGACATGAGATCGATGAGCTAGCTAGCACAAGCTCTACATGCCTACTATACCGTACTGGACATGGATCCGTCGCGACCTGCAACTGGAATTTCCCCTTCTCTTTTCATCACAAATCGGCCGACACCGTAAGATAGACCGTCCACCACATTGGACCTAATTCGAGTAAGATATGATGTGATTATTGATTCAAAGCAAAGCGAAGCAGATAGTACAAAAGAGAACCAAGATAGGCAGGCAGATAAGGCGCGGTGGCTAGCACCATGCAAATTTGTTTTGTCCCTTCCGGCGTCCTCCAGAAGCTTCATGGAAGCGGCCAGCTAGCGCCGTCCATTCTGTCTGGGCCGGGGCACGCGTCGCCGAGAAGGATCCATCTCTGATGATCGACGACGACGAGAAGGGTGTGTCATGTCTGTCAGTCATGTGTGCTGAATCACGAAACACGTCCATCGAGATTCGATCATGCATATGCTACCAAGATTGCTTTCTTTTATATACTGAGAAAGGGGCGCAAAGGAAGGTGATACGAGCATGTGGCTCTGGAGGAAAGAACGATTACAAACTCAAGATTGAGCCTAAGAGCATCATTCGTTCGACCCTCAAGCTGTTTTTCGGCGCTACTTTTAGCATCGTTTATGGGCTTTTAGGCGGCGAAAGCGGCTTGGGCCGACTGGTCATTCAGCCGCGTCTTCAAAGGAACCCTTCTGTTCGGCCAAATTCGATTAAATTGAGACAAAATTGAACGAAATTTTACCGAATTCATGATATTTGGTCTAATTTACATAAACAACAAATTAAAAATAAAAAAAACTACTGAAAACTAAAAAAAAATAGAGCTCCTCATAGTTGAGCTCTTCGGCGGCTCCTCCGGCGCCTCCTCCTGTAGCCCCACCAGCGGCGCCGTCGTCGCCGTCGTCGCTGGGCTCGCGCTTCACGACGGCTTGGGCGATTCATTATGTGCCGCCGGTGGACGACCCCCTCCTCCTCCTCACCCGCTGCGGCACCGGGTCCTCGTCGTCGCTGTCGTCGAGCACCACCACTAGAACTGACGGTGGCGGTGGTGCGGCCCTACTCCGGCTGCGGCTGCTGCTGCCCTCTGCATCCTCCTGTGCCGCCGCCGCCAGTCGGATCCTTGCGGCTTCCGCGCCTCGAAGAAGTCGCACTGCTTCCTTTGGCGCTCCATCTCGCCGAGGAGGTAGTCGTTCCTTGCCCAGGCGAGGCCGGGGTCCTCCTCCTCCTCCTTCTCGTCGGCGGTGACGGTCGGCGGGGGCTCGGCGACGACCTCCTTCTTCTTCAGCCCCAGCCGAGAGAGGAGGCCGCGACGCGGAGGAGCCGCTGAGGAGGAGCGGCCCGCGCCGCCGTCGTTGATGACGATGTCGCCGCCGCGTGTGCTCGAAGTACGCCATCCACCGGGTAGTTGCCCGGATCATTCACCGGGTTGGCGCGCTCGGCCGGCGTCATGGCCTCGCGGGCGGCGTGGACCTCCATGTCAAACTCGGTGCCTTCCCGAGGGATGGGCGGCACCGGCACGCCGCCATTGCTCAGCACCCAGTTGTGTGTGGGGGGGAGGGCGTGTCCGGCGAACATGGGTAGTCCGCCCGAGCAAGCAACACCGCCTCCCACAACTGGAGCGTGCGGCGGCCGAAGCTGCGCCATCGCCGTGGAATCTCTCGCCCATGGTGAGGGTGGTCTCAGCGGCGAGGAGAGCAAGGGAGGGGTTTCGGCGGCGAGGAGAGAAAGAGAGGAGGTGTGAGTGCAGCGAGGGAGGGCGACGAGCCTCGCCTTTCATAGCGGCTGCCGAATGGGATGGGTGTGGATGCGCGGCGTCACCGCGCAGGAACACGCGGCGGCGGTCGGCGGCCGAGTGGACTTCACGCCATTAAAAGCCCTGCGCCGATTGGACTGAACGCCGGTGTCGCATTGATTCGCCTGCGGCGGTGCCACGCGAGGGGAAGCTGAGGCGAGAGGATGATGGCGCCGAAGAGGTAGACGCCGACAGGTGGACCCGCTCGGTGTGTGGCGCGCGAAACCGCGGCTGCTCGCGCAGTTTCGTGCCAATTTTGTTTCATCCGGCGCCCCCCAAGCGCCCCCAGCACGCCGGGTCGGCTTGGGTTCGCCGGACTCAATTTCGGCTCAATCCGGCGCTAATTGGGATCTTGGGGCGCGGTTGGGAGGAATTCGTCCGTCCGGCGCCAATAGCGCCGCCTTGGGACGCGGCTGGAGATGCTCTAACGTGGTTTTTAGAGACGGTACAAATATATATAAAATTGTATTGAAGGGTTAAATTTTAATCTCCTTTTAAAATTTGTATTGAAATATATAAAAATTCTAGGTGGGTGAATGAATTTATTTATTCACCCAATTAGATCACCTCCAACGCGGACCCTCAACCCTCTCGCAACCGTTCGGATCGGATACGTTTTTACATCCAATACATACCTATATTATTTTGTTGACCAATTCGCATGTACGTTTTATTGTAAATGGGACGCAGAACGATGGGGGTGACTTTGTAGATGAACGAACCTCCATGATGTTTGCATCCGACACCTCGATCCCACTCACAAAAATCCACGCAAAAAACTCTCCGCGCGTAAAGCGATGATCGCACATTCATACCGGTCGACGGTGTTGGATATTGGACCAGATGGAGTCGTCATTGATGTTGTCCTATAGCATAAGCAATCGACCACTTTGCTGCAACGATGTGTCGATCAAAAGATCCATTGTATGTGCATGTTCAATGCCGGAGAGGTGTGACGAGCCGCATTGATGTCGGTTGCCTGCCAATTTTCCATCCACACCCCAAAATGCCCCTCTACGATCATCTATGTCTTTCCTCCTCTCAATCACTAATATCTCCATCTTTGATATTGATAATACCAAAGTCCTGGTTCTCCACGCTGGCCAATGGCGGTGGAGTCAAATCTCCATCCAGACCAGGCATACCGTGGTGCCGCCACCATTGATCCTTCGCCAACAATATCATGATCTCGTACTACGAGGAGGAGGATGAGTAGCCAGTCCTCCTCTAGGACACTAGTAGGAGGATGAGGAGTTATAGGCGCAGATGGATCTCTTCATCGAGCGGTCGCTCTGCCACGATAGCGGTCTAGCGCCACCCTTGCCTCTTCACCATGTCAAAGAGGTGTGTTTATCATTGCTTACTTTCCAGCGCAATCGCGACGTACAGATCAAACGTCGAATGAAGGATGAGGTGATGTCACTGTTAGATAACACCTATACGGTCTTAAACCATTGCTACCGTCATGACGGGCTTGTCATGGCCAGTAAGTCAAGAAGGAGGATATGTCGTCGGTTATCAAACAGAGCCCTAGGAAACGTCCCAGAGTCGCTCGCGCTGGCGGCTCCTGGGGCGACCCCAACTTCCAAAAAAACCTAGCCGTCGCGGGATCTCCTAGCCGCCGCCGCCGCTGCCGGTGGTGGTGGCGGCGCCCTTGCTGACAATCGGCGTGAGGGCAAGAACGGCTCCCCTCCACTCTTTCTCTTTGCACGGAGAGACGGAACCGGCAGGGGGCGCAGGGATTCGGCGTGGCGTCCGATCTGGCGCGGCGGCGGCGTGATGCGGTTGTGGAGGGGCGGGACGACAATGCAGTCCGGCGGCGCGCGGAGATGTTCTGGGCCCTAGGGCCGGATGCGGCTGCTGCGACCGTGGTTGCCATGCCCGGATCCTCTTCTCCCCCATAGCGCTGCTCAGCGTGATGCGTGAGGGCGTGGTGGCCAGGTCCACCTTCAATCTGCCGACTTTATGCATGAGGGCTGCTAGCCTGGCTTTGAATAAAGGTGGCGGTTCTAGGGTTCCCAATCACGCCAGGAAGAAGATCTGTCTGACATATGTCCTCTTCGATCTGGCCAGAGTGTCGGGTTCCGGAAGGCTCCGCCGATGAATTCCCATGGGCATATGCCTGGAGTTTGCTGGATCGGGTAGGATTCAGTCACAACGCAAAGAGTGGCGCGAAGCTCTGCTTCTGTTGCCATCATGGGCAAATCCATGGCGGAGTCAGAGGTGAAGAATGTCATGAAGGCTGAGATTTGAGGACTAGCAATGGTGATTGGAGCCTTTGCGTCGACAAGGAACTGGCTTGAAGTTTCACGAATTGTGGCAGTGGTATGTAAGCGGGGGCGGCAACGTAGGTGAAGTTCAAAGCCTTGTCTCTCAGGGTGAAAATCCAAGGTCTGGCCTTAATTGGTTGTGACTGGCAATGGCCTTGCTGAAGGCATTGTTTTGAGAGCGGGGACTATCTCTAGGGTGAAAACTCAAGATCTTCGCTCAGGCAATGATGGCGCTTGTGCACTGTTTCCTTCTTGAAGGTCTTGTTTTTGGAGAATTTGTACTTCAGGTGTTGTCTTGGCGGTGGATGTGCGGCTGCTGTAAGGCCTGAAAATCTGTAGCGGAAGTTTTAGTTTTTAGTTTTTCTTCTCTCTTTTTGTATCGGTTGGCTGAGTGCATCTGTACTGCCTTTTGGGCATTGCGTAGTTGCATAATCTGGGTGTACTTGATATCTTTTCGATATTAATATATTCTCCTTTTCCAAAAAAATATCGTTGGTTATCGCGAAGGCGTGTGGCCTCCTCCTTCAATACCTCAAACATGAAAACAGCGCGCCCTCAAAGTCGTGGGCCCTCATGTCCGCATAGGAAAGGGTAGACAGGGGGCGGTGCAGAAGGAGTGGTCGATGGCCTCATTCTCCAAGTCCAATTATGCGCCCGACCGAGTCCTCATACAGGAGGACCTCGCTGAGGCCTTGTCTGTAAGGCCCGATATGCGGTACTGTTCCAGATCTAGATGTTTCCATCCAGATCTGGGGACGAAGCACATACCGGTCCACCGCGACATATGACAATGCCATATGCCCCGCATTTCCAACATGATATCACAACATTACAGATACAAGGATACAACATCTCATGCAATCGGCATACAACTGCCTTAATACATTACATCAGCGGAAGATACATGTTTGGGTACATACTACAATCAAATGCCTACTGGAAAAGAGAAAAATATCGATCCCCATAACCACACGGGTCCAGGCACTCCGCCGGGATCCGCCTAACTAGTCGTCGTCGAGTCTCCACGTGAAACGTCGATCACCATACCTGTTGTCGATCAAGAACCCTGAAAAGAGTTTGGGGGTAGTATCATGAGTGCAGTAGTACTCAACATCCAACCGTAGTGGTCATCTGACCCAGCAAGGACTTCATCACTCGTCATTCTAGGACAACTAGTAGTTTACGGTAAGGATGGGGTAAGTGATGAGGTTGCTGCCACACTAGCATTTATGAAGTGGCTAACGATCTAGAGAGTAAGATAAGAAGCCAAGCATTCGATGAGGAATCGCCTCCAACAAGTCTTGCTATCCACCTACTTACGCAAACATAACACCTATCTTATCCTTGTCCTCCTCTTTGCATCCCGACGAAGAAGAAGCAGTCAAGGCACACACACGTTGATCAAGTTTTAAGATTATCTCAGTTGTTGTTGTCTATGAACAAGGAGTAGGTCTCAAGTCATCCATAACCGTGGACACGGCTTCTCGAAAAGATTTAACCCTGCAGGGGTTTACCAACTGACCATTACAAGGCTCCGCACGCATGCCCATCTCTCTCAGTTGCTACCCATCACAGGCAACCATTTTATGATTTATTTCCAAGAGATCTGAAACGACAGGTCCCTCTAACTAACAACGCACAAATCCGGGTGGCCCCCGGTGAGTCGACATCCAACTCAAAAGCCGGCCACACTCTCGAATCGGTCTCTACCGTCTGGACGAGGTCGGGATAACCTACCCTCGCCCGGGCAGGCTCCCTAGCTTCCAGGTGTGGACCAACAGGATATACCATCCCACTGGCCCGGTTTATTTTAAATCCACTGGCTGCAAACCAGTTACGCACACGGTTTCTCAAATGGTAAAATCATCTTGGGCCACCACTAGAAATGTTTGAAGCTAGGTAGGTAAGAAGAGGGGACCCCATAGAATCTCACACGCGGTTAGGCACGCTCAGTCTTAAAACCAATACCCGAAACTCGGGTCCTAGGTGACTCGAATGGAACAAAGCGTCGGGGCGGGATAGCCTAGACCTTCCATCCTTCGTCGAATATAGTCAACATTATAATAATCATATCATCAACAAAAATATAATAATGTGATAGCCCAAACCAAGGAGTAACAGGGTAACATCGTATCATCCTAAGCATGCATACTAGGCAGAGGCTGAGCAACGAGCGATAGTAACATAGTAGTACATGGTTTGCTGGGAGGGGACATGGCTGTATCGGTTTGAAAGAGGTTGTAAACATGTGGTAGGATCAAACATCGAACCTAACCTAGACTAGGATGCAAACCGCTGGTTGAAATAGAATGAATCATAAGTAATGTATAGTCCTTGCCTGTTGATAACTCGATTCCGAAGGTGTAGTTGATCGCAAGCTCGCATCGTCTCCGAGATGTACCCGCGGAAGCACACAAGAAGGAAACACTGGAAAAGGCAATCGACGAGCAAGCATCTATTAGTATGAAGCAATCACGAGCAAGTATCAACAAGAAGGCAACACGAGAAATCGCACCTACCGTCGAGAGCGGTTACTAATAGGTTAAGTGGAGTATTCTTCACACACGACGATACCGCACGTTTATTCATTGGTTCAAGTTGTTTAGCTACACAAGATGAGAAAAAGTTGTTAACATGGCATCTCACCCAAGCATGACATAGCACACAAACATGACAAGGGGTGAAGCATAAATAAACTATCTAATCTAGTCACTTTAAGTGGGGTAAGACCTATACATGACAACTATTACAGACCCCACGATAATTATTGCATTTGGTACTGTTTGCCCTAAACAATATTTCATTATTTTATTAGCCAGCAAGAACAGCATAAACACAATCTACATGCAATTCTATTCAAGTTACATATAAGAAACATTTTAATCCGAGCAACGGTTAAAAAGTTATTTAAAAACAATTACGGTGGCATGCGATGTAATTAGCAGTCAAACAACATGTAAACAAAGTCAAACATGGCAAACGAGCACATTTTATTAATCTACACGAAATTCTCAGCAACTTTCATGTTTAACGCGTCGCGATCCGAGCTACGGTTTAAAAGATATAGCTACCGCGAGAAAATAATACAATCTGCCAATTTTATAAATAAACCAGAAAAAAAGTATACTGGGCCGAATTCGAAGCTACTGGGCTCTAATAGGTGAGCGCATGATACTAAACAGCGCACACAAGCGCTTGACAGTACATGGGCTGGCCCAACTATAAACAGAAAAAAAGAAAAAGAAAAGAAAAGGGGGCAGCTCACCTAGCGGGCCGTGGCCCAACTCGCAGGGGTGGGCGACGCTTAGCTATATGGCGCTCGGGGCGTGGTGGAAGGCCGCAGGACGGCTTGGAGAAGACGGGCCGCCTGGGGCGCTGCGGGCCAGTGGCGAGCTGGGCCGTGTGGGGCGCCTGGCCCACGGGACACGCCGGCCTGGCCGATGAGCAGACGAGCGGGAGGCTCGGGCTCCTCCCGATGCACCACGGGGTCGCGGCGGCGGCCTCTCCCCTGCGGCGAGCGGAGGGACTCCGGTGGGGTACGGCTTAGGGCGGCGCTAGGCGCGACGGGCGACGGAGGAGACGTGGTGGCGGCCGGATCCAAGCGTGGGGAGCTCGCCGGCAAGGTCTTGGCAGGGGCGCAGCTCGGGCTGGCCTTCCATGGCGGGGGCGGTGCAGAGCGTCCTGGAGAGGAAGAGAGAACCGGGGTGAGGATAAGAAGAAGAGGAGAACGGGGGTGAGAGGGAGGCGCGAGGGGGCGGCGACCTGGCTTGCGGGTCGGCGGCGGCACGGGGCAGAGGGCTCGGACGAGGAGCCTCGAGCTCCATACGGAAGCTCCTCCACGGCTCGGGCTGCGGGGGCACACTGCTGACGTGGTGACCTCTGGGCCGTCGGATCGCGAGATCTGACGGTCCAGATGGTCTGGGAGGCTGATCTCAGATCTGGAGAGCTAGGGTTTCGAAAATGGGACTAATTTTGGGGCAAAGTGGAGGGGGTGGCTGCAATTATTTTGGCTAGGAAAACCCTAGAAAAAGGTGGGAGAATTGTGGTCTTTATATAGCCCAGGTGGCTGGCATTTTGTAAAAACATCCCCAGTTTTTCTCTCGCGCGCGCGGTGTTTACGTTTCTGACCGCCGGGGGTCCGCAGGACCTCCGATTCGGGTAAAACTTCGAACTCCGCGATCAGCGCGTCGAGCCGGCGACGTTCACCTCGCGCTGGAACCGTTTCGAGAACAGTTTCCGACGCGCTATAAAAATAACCCGTTGAATTATTAAACGGGGTTTTCGTTCCGTTGGCTACGACTGGTCTGGTGCGGGTTTTCGCGACGGTGATCGGGTGAAACCCGGTGTCGCAAAGGTCGAGTGTCAGGGTGGCAAGGGTCGGTATCCGTCAGGTACGATATAAAAGGGGAATATATTTGCCGATCGATAGATCGGGGATGCAGACACCGCAAAAAAATCAGACAATTAAACAATTCACACCGAAAACAAAATTTTTAATCTTTTTGAAATCTGGGTTGTTACATTGTCCTACAATTGATCGGTGACTGTGGCGAATACATCCTTAGACTATCCATAGTGGAGAGTAACATCAACTAGTAACATTCATATGTTACTAGTCTATGTTACTGATGTCACGAGAGTTTACTTCTCGCCCCTCATTGGTTACCCAAAGTGGAAGGTTGAGATGTAGACAACATCAAATTTCCCTCGGTGAAGATACCAAGGTTTGTCTCCAGTAGGACTCCAATAACGACAAGAAGGTGATAACGGCGCCAGAGATTAGCGGTTGTCGTGGACCTGCACACACACCAGATAGCTTTGCTCCCAACGAGTACAAAGGGGTTGTCAATCCCTCCGGCCTTGTTGTTTACAAAGGATAAAACACACGGGATAATAATGATAGTGATAGCAACGGAAAAATAATAAAGCAGTAAATTGATAGAGGTGTAAACAGATTGAAAATATGGGCCGGGGTCCTATGATGTTCATTAGTGATGTCTCTCTCCCAAAAGACGATAGAATAGCCATGCGAGGTAAACAAATTACAGCTGGGCAATTGACAGGATTATGTGCGCAAACAATGCTAATTATGCTATAGAGAAAGGCAGAGGCTCAAAAGTATGGGCGGTACGCCAAGACAAGTAGACCGAAATCCATCTGCATCTACCTACTAATCATCCACCTTGAGATATCTATCCAGAACATCTCGCTGGTATTAAGTTGCGAATCCCACCCAAAGTGTAAACTCAAAGCAACAGACAACTGCATTAAAGAACTTTGCGTAAAGTAAACAATCATTGCACCCGCAAGTACAAGCACCGTTTTCCCCCCTTGTGGGAACAATACATCCCCTAGACTCATGTTTCTGTCACTCAAGCTAGTCATCGAGGGGCATGAACCCACAATCATGCATAACGCCCCTCTTGGAGTCACTATCTACTAATTGGCCAAAGCAATAAACAGCAACGGAGAACATGTAAGAATTACTCAAGAACATAAATATAAAATAGGAGAATCACATATATAACTCAAACACAATCTGAACATAATCTCACAATTCATCGGATCCCAGCAAACTCAGCATAGCAACAGCAGAAATATTACATAAGTGGCTCGATCATGTAGGGCAGCTCACGAGGTCTAATCCATGAAGAACAAAGAGGGGAGGAGAACATCACATAGCTACTGATCATAGACCCATGGTCCAAGGTGGACTACTCACGGTTCATCCGGAAAGCATCCATGGTGGTGGAGAAGCTCCCGGAGGTGATTCCTCCCTCCGGCAGGGTGCCGGGAAGAGGTCTTCTGGTGCTCCCGATCTTGGAAGTGCAGCGGCGGCGGAACAGAGGAGAGATCGCGAAAAAGGGTTCCCGTCTCGGGGTTTTTGCGTCACGGGGAATAAATAGGCGAAGGGGGGCAGCCAGGGGGGCACCAGGGGTCCAGGCGGCCCCCGTGGCGCGGCCCCACCCTGGGGCGCACTGGGAGGGCGCCTGGGCCCTAGTGGGTCCCCTGTGCCCCCCGGTGATTCCGGAAGCTTCCTGATCGCTGATTATTTATTGGTTTTTTCCCGAAGTTTTGGAGCACTTTTAGTATGGGGGAAACCTGAAATAGAAATACAGCAGAAAACAGGAATTGGCACTGGGGTGCACTGAGTTAATAGGTTAGTCCAAATATGATCAAAAGTGTATGGAAGTTCATCAATATCATAGCAATATCACACAAAAGAGGCATGGAGCAAGCAAAAATTATAGATACGTTTCGGACGTATCAGTTACTACCTCTATAGTGGGGAGTAACATCAAGTAGTAACTTCATTTATTATGTAGTAGACTCATATTATCTTGGTCCAAGAACAAGTAACTACCTAAGTTACCACATCACTCTCTTTCCTCATTAACTACTTGCCACATCACCTATTTTGCATAGATATATGTGATGTTACCACTGATGTTACTCCCACTATGGGTAGTCTTATGGATATTGTGCCACCTCGACCGACAACTTGGCGAGGAGTAGTCCCTGGGCGAGGCCGCCTCCCCTAGCATTGGAAAGGTACTGTGTGTTGCTCCTCCTCGGTCAGGGTCGGCGTTGGCCAAGGCGGCCCTTCGTGCCGTGGAAAAAAAATGAGCACCTCCTTCATAAGCGATAAGTGGCAGCAAGGCAGGGCTCTCACGCCCCCACGCCCTTCCACCACTGGAAGGACCATTCTAACGATGACAAGGACAACACAGACGACGATGAAGGTGCCATCGGGCAGCCTGACAAGGCATATGAGATCACCGTCCACGATTTCTTAGGTCTATTCATTAAGTGGATGAAATATTTCCCGTTTTATGTAAATTATGTTCGAATTTAGATGAATTCCAAACAAATTTATATGTTTTTTTTTGAATTTGACGGATTTTGATTGAATTATGGGCGGATGTTTATGGATAGCCGGCTCCCGTATCACTTTCCATAGACGGGTCCAAACTGGTCAGCAAACGTGTCTTTTTCAACGTTGAAAATGCCCTTAGGGCATCTCCTTCGTGGACCCTCAAACTTCCCGCATCTATTCGAACTAGGTTGTTTAGACCAGTTTTTTCATCTAACATGGCACTGTATCCATCCACGAGATGGTTCGCCTGTCCGTTTCCCCATAAATCTGACCCAAATCAAAGGGACTTTGCGGGAGTATCGACCACCGAAGCGCCCGATCCTGACAACCTGACCACACTCAAAATCCCCCGCGCCAAAAACCCTCTCCGCTCACGAAGCGGTTGATGCGCATTCATGGAGGTCACTTGCATTGGATGTCGGTCGAGCGCATGCGCGACCAGCCACTATTGTCGGCATTGATTCCTAGCCAGTGTTGGCGCCCCCGTTCACTGGAGGGACATACGACTCGCAGGCTTAGAGCCCGGTCTTCGCGCTTATTCAATGCTGGTGGGACGCGATGTGACGCCTACCAGTCTATCGCTCTACCAACATTACATCAGCGCGACGACCGAGGAACCCACTACGGCGAAACACATTAAAACCATCTCCTCCGCTCCCCTAGCCGACATCGACTATTTAAACGGGCCCTCGCAGCCTCGCAAGCCCGTGGAACACACCCCACACACATGTTCCCCTTTCTTCTTCCTCCGGTACCCTACCCATGACGATGAGCTCTAGGATCTTACGGGATAGAGTCTGATTCGCCGGCCGAGCAACATCGATTGGAAACAACAACACCTCTCATCATGGGAGGTCTGCACGCCGGCTTGTATCACATGAAGGCAACCACTTATATCTCTCAAGTATGGTCAGCTCATCACCGACCGAGCTGCTAGGTCGGGGAGGCAGTGGTCTTACGCTCCATCACTAACCAACACTCCCCTTATACATCATATAAGTACAAGGACTCAGTGGAGCTCTACTAGTAGGATGCGACGGATGAGGGCATTGGTGCAGATGATCGGCATGCCTAGCTGAATGCCAGGTGCACTAAAGCTTCTTCGCCACCGGAAGCCCTGGAGCTAGCGAAAAGCAAGGACAGCCCATCCAGCCGTCGGAGTAGTTTAAGACTAGATCAAATTCATGTGTTTCATTTGGTTTTTATGAAAATCATTCGGTTTGCATGAAATACATTCGATTTTTGTAAATTATATTTGAATTTGAACGAAATCCATCTGAGTTTGTGTGAATTTGATGTTGAACTGTTGACGAGCAGATGCAGTTAAGATTAGATGACCAGCTTCCGCATCAGTGTCCATAGATTGGTTTCCCACTGTTTGCGCACAAATGTGGCGTCCATTTTAAAGGGTAATGAGATGCCCTTACAACTCAGAATTCGAAATAAATGGAAAGAAATGAAATAAACCACATATGTCATGCATCGATCATCTATTAAGATAAAATCCTTGTAGTTGGCCAAGTGACTATGCATATTAATAGTCAGCCTTTATATCATTGATTAAATGAGATCACGATCGATTTATGCCCTGTAAAAGGGTCTATTGATACTCACACTCCCAAGTGACACCAATGTATGCACTCTCGCCTTGCCTGACTTCTTAAGCTATTGATATTCACCTACCCGATCATCATTCAGGCAGGCATTTACAGTAGTAACATTGGGCATGTGCGGCATTAGGAACTCAAATTTATGTATGACAACGCAAGTTGGTTCTATATGATTCCGAATCACGACTCTATCGAGTTTTAGCTTTACCTTGCGGTCATGTTCAGTTATAGAACAGTGAAAGATGTACGCCGTAAGATTGGCACTTGGTTAAGTTTTTTTTAATTTCCGTTCTACTTTGAGGACATTTAGGAGCATGTGTCGCTCATTCTTTTTCTTCCATAGAACGGCGATAAAAGAGAAAAAAAAATGTATGCATGTGGGCATCAAATCATGAAACACACTGACATCAATCATTAGTATAGTGTTGTACATTTTTACCATACACCAAGCACCGCGTAGAATTTCGTAATATATTTATACATCGTAATAATAGTGGTTTATTACTGCAAGAATTTCACGCGATCGAGCTAGCTAACCAGTGACACACAAGACGCAGAGCCTGGGAAGGGAAATGCGAGTGTAACAAGGTGAAAATCCCTCGAAACCTACAAGATCGCACAATGACGCATCGTGTGACATATTATTAGATTTGCTAGGCTCTGTGATTAATCTTTCCACGAGGATGCACATATATATTAACAAACTTTAGACTGTGCGTGCTACATTTTTTCAGTGGATTAATTTAGTTGCTTAATTTCCTTGATCAGTAAGGGCAACTGATCGACCAGTTCATCTTGTTGATCAAACATAAGCCTGTTCGTTCTTGTTGATCCAGTGGACAAGCATCACTATTCAGTATTCACTGCCCAGTTTGACAAAGATTATCCTGCACTGGAAGGAGATGAACGAACGACTCGTGGAATCACACTAGTTCTAGATCACTTTATATGTTAGTGCTAGTGGATCAACGAGACAGTTGAATCGTATACTGGACAAGGACTAGCTTCATCTTTGTAAGAGTCTAAAATAAATTTCTGAAGTACCATTTCTTTCACAACTTCTGAAGAATCACACATAGTCTGTTTGAGTGTAAGATGCTCTCTTGGCTTCAGAATAAGGCCACTAAAAGGTTAACCTGAGAGACGCATATGTCATCTCTGAATGGTATAACTCTCTCTGTTTCTTGGGAAACTAGGCATTGCTTCCAGAAATATTTATCAAGCAAGCATGTTTGCAGTCACATTTTGCAGCATATACATTCCTAGAGCAGCATGTATCTAGCTATTCCTGTAAAGGAAGCACTATAAAATCACATCATCTGACCTCTTGATCCTGTAGGTTAATACATCATGTCTCACGTGCAGACAAGTTTTCAAGTACGATTAAATTGACTATTTTGCAAATTTGACTGGATGACACATTAGAATTCATCGGAGTTTGTGATGGCTATCTGCGGATCCGAAAGCAGCGGAAGGTGGAGTGAACTTCTTAGAGCATCTCCAGCAGTGGCGTTAAAATAGCGCAGCGCTAAAATAATTGATTTTTTGCCGCGCGCGCTGTATCGTCCTCCAGCAGAGGCTGTATAGTTCCGCGCGCTGGAAACAAATACCGCGGCGCTGCATTCTGCGCAATCCGGCGCGGGAGTTTTGGGGCTTCTTCTCGCGCGCGCGCTTTCGCTGGAGACGCGCAACCGCTGTGAAATTTCCCTCCCGCGCCGCCCGCTCTCCCGCGCCCCCTCCCGCCTTCCCCCTTCCGCATGGCCGCCGGCGCAACTCCGGCGATGGACGGCTCCTCCGGCACCCCTCCAACCCCTCCCTATTCTGTCCCCCCCACTGATGGCGCCGGCGCCGGCGCAATCGAGCCGCCGACCGCGCCAAACCCTAGCGCCGCCGCCGCCGCGGGGTCGGCGGCCACCCGCGCCCTCTTCGTGCCGCCGCGGAACAGCGCCAGCGCAGCTGTGGTTCCCCCCGCGCCGCGGGTCAAAAGCGCGGGTGCAAGGCGCGGCGCGCCGACGGCGACGGCGGCGGCAGAGCCCAAGCGCAAGGCACCGAGGAACAGCGCCGCGGCTCGCCAGACAGGCGCATCCCAAGCTCCTCCCACATCCTCTGCTCCACCTCCACCACCGGCTCCTCGACGACCGACGCCAACCGCGGCTGCCACCGCCGCGCGCAACGTGCTCGATGAAATGGCGACAAGGTAAAATCTCTTTTCTTTTGTTGTTTTTTTTGACATGGAGGAAATGTTCACTAGTAGGATTGTGACATGTGCGTAAATTATAGTGTTGATGACGATAGTTTCTTGGAGACTATGGAGATTGGCGGTTCATCTTTTGCACATGACAACTATGTGCATGAGGTGGAAGAGGAGTACGCGGAGGTGGATGAGGAAGGCGAGGGCATGGTGGGAGCTCCGACCGGTAGGAAGATAAACTACACCGTAGATGAGGATGTGTTGCTTTGCAAGACTTGGTTAAAGATTGGCATGGATCCGTCGATTGGCACCGATCAAACTAGAGACACATATTGGATAAGAATGAAGGAGTACTTTGATGCCAACACCCGTGGAGTTGATCGCACGAGCCGCTCTCTTCGGTCTCGTTGGTCGGTCATCAACCAAGATTGTTCAAGGTGGGCAAGTGCGCAAAAGACGGTTGATGATATCAACCCAAGTGGCACCAACGATAGTGATAGAGTAAGTTCACATGTGCATATCTATTTTTATTCAAATGTGCATATCTATTTTATTCAAATGTGCATATCTATTTTTTCTTTACTTATCTATTCTACTTAATTCATAATGTAGAATTCCATGAGTCAAGGCTTCTTTCGAGATGAGGGGAAGAAGGACAAGAAGGGCAAGAAGGTCCTCGGAAAGACTTTTACATTGCACCATTGCTATGATGTGCTCAAAGATAAGGAGAAGTGGACAAACCGTGGTAAAGTGGACGTGCCAACAATGTTGGAGCGACAAGCAACCGCGGAGGCAACCATCATTGATGATGATCTATCAAGTGGTGGCGAGGATAGGAAGAGAAGCTCTACTCCTCACTCGGTTGCGAACACAAGAAGGCCGGAACTTGGACGGAGGAAAGCCAAAGAGATGAGGGGAAAGAAGTCCGGGGATGATGACATAACAATAGCTATGGAGAACATGGCCAAAGCAAGAAAGGAGTACAATGAGGACAAGAAGGAGGCCGAGGCGCGGCGCGTGGCGTTGGAGGAGAGATTGGCGGCCGCCGAGGAGAGGAGGATGGCAATGGAGGAGAAGAAGCTTGCCAATGAGGAGCATCAACGTCTATTGGACGAAGAGAGGAAGCTCTTTTTCATGGACACCTCTAACATGGATGAAAGACAAAAAGAGTACATCAACCTTGCTCGCGACGAAGTGTTAGACAAAAAAAGAAAGTTGGCAAACCTCATGAAGGCGCAAAATGAAGGAATGAGTGTACCGGGAGGCTTTGGAAGCATGGGAGGCTATGGAGCACCACCGGGAGGCTATGGATTCATGGGACAAGCACCGATGGGGTATGGAGGCATGGGTGGATTTGGAGTCATGGGAGCACAACCGGGAGGCTTCGGAGCCATGGGAGCACAACCCGGAGGCTTCGGAGTCATGGGAGCACAACCCGGAGGCTTTGGATTCATGGGAGCACAACCGGGAGGCTTCGGAGCCATGGGAGCACAACCCGGAGGCTTTGGAGTCATGGGAGCACAACCCGGAGGATTTGGAGGCTACGGAGGCATGGGTCTTGGAAGCATGGGTGGGGTGAGTGGGCATTCCGCCATGGGTGGCATGGGTGGGATGAGTGGGCATGCCGCCATGGGAGCACAACCCGGAGGCTTTGGAGGCATGGGAGCACCGTCGGGAGGATTCATGGCTTCTTTGGTTGATCCAACTCCGTCTACCAATGAAGCACATGGAGATTCAACTCCCAACACCATCGTGCAAGACTCCGAAGAAGATGGAGATGGATTTGATCATATTGACAAATGAGGTGAACTTTGTCAATATGTATGAACTTTGCTATTTGTCTATCGTGTTTGAACTTTGTCCATCGTTGTTGAACTTTGTCCATGTGATGAACTATATGTTTGGTTAAACTATGCTAGCTATTTGTGTTCAATTTTTGGTGTTTGTTTGATCTAGTTGGATGTATGCATATGTTGAATTGTTGTTTGCGCTGGTCGAGCGCGCGCTAGTATGCAGCGCCTGGTGAAGTGCTGCTTGCGCGCTGCATTGTCCAGCGCCGTTTTGGAGCTTCCGGCGAAGGGCTCGCGGGCTTCGCGCGCTGCATGCGGATACGGCGCGCTGGTTCGGCATTTTACAGCGCGCAGATATAGCGCTGCTGCTGGAGATGCTCTAATTAAGAATGCAACCTATCGCCTACGCATCAAATAATCTTTTTTCTCTGCAACTACGTGTACTTCACGCCATGCAGTATGGCGAGCCTCTTCAAGTCGTTCAGGCAGCTGGAGGTGGTGTGGGATATTTCGAGGTGGTTAGATGTTCGTGCTTGTGTTTGATGGTAAATCTTTCTGCGGTTGGCATATAGTAAAATTTTCACCTACCACAAACAACACAGTTAAATGACAAGGTACAAATAATATTTATCAGGGCATCATAAGTACATTTCACTGCCTGGATTGCAATGGATCATGCTTCAGTTACAATTTATACTATTGACGTTGATCAGATTTAGCCGGTGCATAACAATGTCACCTCATCAAATATTTTATCTCTCGACAATAAAAGCCTATTTTGACACCATTTTTGAAAATAATGATCAATCCCGTCCTTTGTATCGAATTATGCATGCAATTATTTATTAGTTTACTAGATAATTGAACGTGTATTGCAATAGGGACATAAATATTCTAATGGGTTTGCCCGTGATTTATTTTCAAGCCTTTTATCAATCTTTTGAACTTTTCAGTGATTGCAATATAGAGTAGCTAGTGACACCACACGATACGACACAGAGCATGGAAAGGGAAATGTGAGGTCGACACTCTGTCACCGACTTATGATTGAACAAACGTGATGACAACCTAAAGACAACTCACACCTACAAGGCTACAATAGCTTACATAATGACAAAATGTATATTAGACATGTATTAAGCTTTCCATGGCACGTACTAACAAATTATGGGATGTGTGTTTGTGTGCTATACATTCCTTCGTTGTTCACTTAGTTGCTCATTTCCGTGATCCATAATTGAAGACAATCTCGTGATCCTCTTGATTGTGTTGCAACACTAATCAAAGCAAAAGCATGTTTTGGTTTTTTGAGAGTCTGTTTCTTTGTTGTTGATCAAGGTGACATGACTAACAATTCATCACTGCCTAGTTGGTGGTCGCAGAGAATAGGCGAGACCATTGTCATGGACCATAAAGAGGTGAATGGATGAATCCCTTCCACCTCATGAAATGGTTCTAGATTACTTCGTATGTTGGTGCCAGCGTATGAAGAAGATAGTTGAATCAACTTCTAGAGACGCACTAGCTCCATCTTCAGAATCGTAATTTCTACAAAACGATCTCTTCCAAAAATTATGAAGAATCTAATTTCCACATGGCAAGTAAAATCAATATTTTGCAAATCCGGCTACATTCCACTCTAGAATATGTTGTGTGTGCTGACAATTTGCAGGTCCTAAAGCAAAAGAGGGTGTGAACTCCTTGATAATCCTATACTTGCCTATCATCTGGTACTCTTTTGCCCCTAAAAAATGTATGGGTTTTAGGCCATGCAGCCTCGTGAGCCTCTTCAATCCATTTAGATTGTTGGTGGCAGATGTTTCGAGATGATGAGATGTTAGTGGATGTATCTGGTGGTAAAACTGTATGTAGTCCACAATTAATAAATATTTCATCACCCACAAACATCATAGTTCAATAAAGAAAGTAGGGCTAAAATTCAAAAGAATATATTTTCCATGTGCCAAATAAAACCATTTTTTGCAAATTCGTTGCATTATGGTCTAAGCTATCTTGTTTCTTCTAACTATTCATAGGTCTAAAAGAAAAAATGGGGCCTGAACGCCTCGAGAATAAAGTCCTTGCCTATCATTTTCTACTCTTCTGCCTCTACAACTGAACATATGGCTTTTAGGTCGTGCAACCTCTTCAAGTAGACCAGGTTGCATGTGTGAAATGTTTCAAGGTGATGAGATGTTTGTGTTTGTCTGGTGGTAAAAATTTTTGCAGTTAATCACTCATATTGACCTTTCACCATTCACAAAAGTCATTTTTCAATAACAAAGTAGAGCTAAATTTATCAGAGCACCGTAAGTAGATTTCACCGTTGGATTGCAATTGATCTTAATTTAGGTACTATTTATGCTATTGACATTGATCAGATTTTACTAATGCATAATAGTGGCACCTCATAAAATCCTTTATCTATAGATAATAAAGGACTGTGTTTTACATCCTTTTTAAGGGTCATTTAGACTGATGCATGCAATAATTTGTTAATTTGATCATTTGATTAAAACTCAAATCTTTGAATGAATGCAAAGCAACAAAATAATCAACATACATCATACATCGATCATCCAATAAGATAAAATCTATGTGTTGTGCACAATATACCATCTATTTATGCCTTGTGAAAGCATCTGTATAGGAAACCCACTCACAAGTCACATCATGCATGAAATCCCACCTAAAAAATGCTACACCTACAAAGGATTATGTGAGATTTTACGTGTTCACTAGGATCCCTTCTCAGTAATTAACCACCTCCCCATGAGTTTCACGCGGGGGTGGGCCCCTCCTCCACCCTTAATCTTCAATCAAAAATTTCCAGCTAACATGAATCCATTGAATCCGTAGAATCCTTTCTTAGGTGCAGCATTATTCATCCAGGCTTGACTGGCACCTGGAGCTATTGTCACCGTTCAAGAACAAAGTACACATATAATTTATTATTATATCGTAAGTAGACTTCATTGCATGGATTGCAATTGATCTTGTTTCAAGTACAATTTGTGTCGTTGACCTTGATCAAATCTAACTAAAGCATAACATTGTCACCTCATTAAATCTTTTGTCACTCCAAAAGAGGGCCTCTTTTCAAGATTTTTAGGAGGAACACTCATATTGGTCCATGCATGCAATAATTTATTAATGAATTCATCATCCGATGAAGCACCATGCATGTATGAATTACAATGAGTAGCCAAACTATAACTTTTAGCCATTATATTGTTGATAGAATGAGACCATTATCGAGTTATTCCTTGTAAAAGGACTATATATGTATATATAGGAACTCCCAAGTCATGCCATGCATGCAATCCTTGCTAGCCTGATTTTGTGAGCTATTGGCAACTACCTAGCTAACATTTATTTTCAACGGTCATCAACCGGGAAGATATACGGTACAATTTGCATGGGTGGCATTAGGAAATCAATTTTTGACCGTGACTTTACTAATTTACGTACATGGACTATGCTTCTAGTCAATTTTGATTTATAGTTATTGCAATGTTCAATGATGGTACTGTGAAAGATGGACAATATAATACATTTTTCCATGGTTAAGTTATGTGTTTCGGCTTGAGTTTAGTGCATTGTTATCTAGGGGTTTAGGAATGATAGATCGGTGATTTGGCAATTCGCTTGGAAGCTCAACTCTGGAAGTGTTAATTGCAGATGAATTAATTAAGATCATCCATGCATTTCTCTTGTCTTCCATAAGTTGACTAATAACCAAAGGTTATCTAGATTAACTAATTCAGGTTAAAAATAGATCACATAGAGAGTTGGTGAATGTTCAAGAACAAACACACAAAGTTAACATTATTTATCTGCCAATCAAATTTATCATACAATTGTAAGTAAACTTCACTGCGTAGATTGGAAGTTATAACCACGTTTCAAGTAGAATTTCTACTATTCATATTGATGAGAATTAAGATGCATAACAATGGCACCTCAGCAAATCTCTTATCTCTCAATAATAAAAGCCTATATTCAACTCTCTTTTCTTGAAAAAGAGGATCATTCTCGTGTGCATATCGACCAATGCATACAACCAATTATTAATTTATGGGTTTTTTCTTGCTACATCTTTCCTTAAAATTTACACAAAGCTTAAAGTTACTTAAAAAGCTACCACCATAATAGCCTAAGATCAAACATATTGAACAGTTTGATTTAAATATAAAATATTATATTATCACTTTTGATTGAATGGTTAAATTCTAATCTCCATCTTTAATTTGTATTGAAATCTGTACATTTTCTAGGTGGGTCTATTAATTTATTCATCGTCCAATTACAACTAAGAACTCTGAATAAATGGACAAAATTATAATAAACTCCATACTTCATGCATCAATTAATCATCTAGTAAAATAAAATCCTGCAATGGGCATCATGTACGATTCAAATGACTAGCCATATTAATAGTCAGACTTTATATCATTAATGAAATGAGATCAAAATTGATGTATGCCATGTGAAAGGATATATTTATATACACACTCACAAGTGACACCATGCATGCACTCCTGCCTTGTATTGCCTAGCTTCTTGAGCTATTGACATTCACCTAGCTACCATATTTCCAACGATCATCTATCGGTCAGGCATTTACAGTAGCATTGGGCATGGGTGGCCTTAGGAATCTAAATTTTAGTATGGCAACGACATGTGGTTCTATCTGATTCTTAATCACTCCGTTGTGTTTTAGTTTTAACCTTATGATCGTAATCGACGAGAGGACAATGAAAGATGCACGTCGCAAGATTGGCACTTGGTTAAGTTGTGTTTTCAGTTTGAGTTTGGGGAGATTTAGGGGCATGAGTCGTCGGTTCAGTATCTTCGATATAACGGCGATGGAAAAGAAAATGTGTGTATGCATGTGGGCACCAAATCACAAAACACAGTGATCAACACAAACGAGGATCAATCATTTGTAGTGTTATACATTTTCACCATACACCAAGCATCGTGTAGCGTTTCATAATCTTTGTATACAACACACTATTAGTTTATTTTGCAAAAAAAAAACACTAGTAATTTGTTGCTATAAGAATATCATGTGATTGAGTTAGCTAGTGAGTACACACGACACGACGCAGAGCGTCGGAAGGAAAATGTGAGCTTCACACTGGCGAGTGATCGAGCAAATTGCTAACAAGTCGAAGATCCCTCGAAACCTACAAGATCACACAATGGCGCAGCATGTAACATATTACTAACTAGGTTCTATGATTAATCTTTCCATGGGGAGGCACAAATTAACAAATTTTAGACTGTGTGTCCTACATTTTTTAGCGGCTTAATTTAGCTGCTTAATTTCCTTGATCAGTAAAAATAGTCCATCGACCGGTTCGTCTTATTTTTTTGAATTTTGGAAGGGGGATGTAACACCCCGATAATCAGGCAACAGTAATTCAACAGTGATCACCTTGTTAAATGCCTTGTCATCATGATCACCCTCATTAAAAACTGCATTAGGAGATAATTCCACTCAAAGTCCTTTTCAAAAGGCAGGTCGAGATAAAACCTTTGCAAATAATTGGACAGATTATTCTTGGCATTTTGAAAGATCTCAAGTCAATAATAAATAGTGAAATCCATAATTGTTGAATATTAAATTGCCCCTAGGAATTAAATAAAAGTGGAAAATAAACTTAAGCCAAAAATTGTGAAACAAAATTTATTAAATAGGAAATAATCATTAGGTCATGATAAAATATCTATAGGAATTTATTACCATGTTTAAATAATTTAAACAAGTCAAAGATGTGGAAAAACAACAACATTTAATCCATTTTAAATACAAAAAAATTCAAAAGAATTTATAAAAAGCTGAATTTTTTTGTAGCCTTGTATTAGTATGCCATAGTAATAATGGAGCTAGTCTCACATTTTATAAAATCCATCTGATGTTCAAACAAAATATAAACATAAAAGAAAAACTAAAAAGAAAACAAAAATTGCGAAAACACTAAATAGCGCACAGGGCAAAGCCCAGCCAAAGCCCAACACACCCCCACCCCTTCTTCCTCCCCTGTTCACGCGTGCGTGGAGGCAATCCCCCGGCCAGACCACGGCCTCGTCGCCGTGGCGGCTATCCGGCGGCTCGCCGGCGGGGATAAGAACCCGACCCCGACCCCCTGCCCCCGGAAACCCTAGCGCGCCCCTTTTCTTCTACCTCGCGCCGCCGTGCTCCCTTTCCCGCGTCTCGGCCGGGAGCAGTCGTCACTGCCGCCGCGCCATTGTCACCGTCGTGGCCATCAGGCCTTCCCCTCCGTATCAACGTGCCTGGGAGACGCGCCTGCATCGGCTACTTCCTCTACGGGTCTCAATTTGGGTCGGGAAGCCGCCGATGTGTCGCCCTCGTCACCTGCCTCGCCGTCGGCCACCGCCTCCGCCGCCGCTCGGTCCCCTCCATCGCGACTTCTCGGAGCTCTGGCCTGCCCTTCTTCCCCCTGTGAGATCCTCCTCCGAACTCCCCTCGCCCCGCTGTCGATCCGTGCCCATTGATGTCCGTCACCGTTGCTCCCGTGCCCAGCCGTGGCCGCCATGACCGGTCGCACGCTCGTCGCGCCTTGGCCGCGCCTGGCCTCACCCTCGGCCGCGCCCTTCCGTCCTCTGGCCGCGCCCAGCACGCCCCTGGCCACACCACAGCCACCCCTCGCCACGCCCTGGGCGTCCCCCCTGCTGCTCGATGTCGCTGCAACTGCTGCGTGTTGTCGCTGCAGCCACTGAAGAATGCCACTGAAGGATGCCCTTTTAGACAGTAGCTAACACTACTAAGTACCCCTCTGGACATCAACAAAATTAGAGCAAAACGAATTCTAAAATGGTTAAAACGATATGAACATAGAGTATAAGTATCAAGCTTCAAATTGTTACATTGGACCAACTCCTGAATGTGCAAGGATTAAATCCTATAAAATTCACAAAAAGGAAATTTATGTTAACAAAAGAAATGTCAGAAAATAGATTATTTCATAGCTACTTTGGAGCTATTAGTAACTATATTATAGCAATGTTTTATGCAAATTGAATCCATGGTATGCTAGTATAACTTATATGTTGCAAATCATTCATAGGAAGTATCCCAATTTAAGTTATAGATCAATAGTTATTGACTTGCAAAGAATGAATAAAATAACAGTAATTTATAATTAACAATTTGTAGCACTGTTTAGGCAATGTTTTAACTAGGTAAATGAAATGTTTTAGGGTTCAAACTTGTACCACATTCAAGAGCACCTAAAACTAATCAAATTTGATATAGGGCACTATTTCATAGGATTTATAAATCACTAGTTATACCAAATTGAAAACTGCTAAAAATGTAATTTTTCTCAGACTTAGCCAAATTTCAGAAAACCCAAAGTGGGTTAATGACATATGGGTCCCACTTTGAACTTGTTGACTTGACCCCACTAGGCCCACATGTCAGGTTTGACCAATCAACCTGCTGACAGTTAGGTCCCACCTATCAGTTGACCAGTCAACTATTGATGTGGATAATGTTGCAGTTAATAATAAAAGAAAATCTAAAGATAATTATAAAGTCATTTATATATTAGAAAAACAATATCTTTTAAGCCGTAAGTCAGATTAGAATAATGTATACATGAAAGTTAATCAAAAAAATATCACGAATACGGATACGCCAACCGTATACCCACCGCACACCTCTAACATACCGAACGTGGAACATTTATCCTCCGATTCATCTGTCTGTAAGACGACCGGAGCCGGTAAACTTTCCGGATGGAAATGTTTTTTATATGAAAGTTGTTCAGAACGAATCAACGATCACGGATACACTAACCACATGGCTGTCAGATGTCTCTAACACTGCATACATGGAACCTTCCCCTCCGGATCATCTGTCCGGTAATCAAGCGGTACTGATGAGTCATTCCCAGATAAATTCCAGCTCCGCCTAACAATACTTAACACTGCGTTAGAACACTGCCAACACCGCATTTTCCATGTCTTGTATTTGTATTGCTATTATTGTTGTGTATTTATTGTTTCTCCCCCCTTTCTTCTTCGGTAGACCCCGCGACTGCCGCCGACTACACTGCTGCTGAGTACGACTACTACGTCGATGATCGTACCCCTACTACTGAGCTTCCAAGCAAGCAGAGCCATTTTTCTTCCTCAGATATCGTCTATCTTTCCATACTTTTTTTAACCTAGGCATTGTTACTGTTGCTGCTACGTTGCTTACCTATTCAATTGCATAGCCTGTCATTGTCGCCCCTTGATGTACCTTTCCTTGTCCTATGCTGCCTTATAAATATATATAATATTCAGTAATAAACCCTACGCATTGTTAGCTAGGTTTAGAATAGCGGGTCGTGATCACTCTCGTGAGTGAACGCGGATTACACAATATTATAACTGCAATAGGTACGGATCAATACAGACGCCCTAAGGAACCTACAACGGCGAGACTCTCCGAGTCGCTTCAAGTTTGACTTACGAGTGGATGGACTCGTATTTCACTCTCGTCGTCGGCTCGATAGCGCAGCACCACCGGGAAGATACGAGGATATTCCTCTTTAGTTCATTCCGTTGATGTCTCGGTCGAACCTCTTCAAGTGTACAATCGAGGGTGATTCCTCCTGGTTTCACTTGATGGTAGGAACCTGAATCAACTGGTGTCCTTAAAGGTAAGGAGTTGGGTGACCCAACGGTGCCCGCGCAGGGATTGTATCGGGACGGCAGGACAGGCGGATACCATCGTGGGCCTGATCCTTGCTCGTTGGACATGAGATACCCTGTTGTACGAAAGTCGGGCTCTTCAAAGAGCACACGCGAGATAAGGTAAGGAGACGGTTCACCTTGTTGGTAATCGCACGAGCTGGTGGAACGACAGGGCAGGCGGCCATCGGCTCTGGTTATGGGGGTGGACCTGGCTGCTGTCGTTGTCCGCGACTGATACGTCTCAAACGTATCGATAATTTATGCTCGCTCCATGCATGTTTTGTGTGATATTGCTATGGTCTAGATACACTTTCATACACTTTTGATCATATTTGGACTAACCTACTAACTCAGTGCACACCAGTGTCAGTTCCTGTTTTCTGCTGTTTTTTATTTCAGTTTTCCCCCATATTAAAAGTGCTCCAAAAATTCGGGAAAATCAGATAAAAAATCAGCGTTCCAGAAGCTTCCGGATTCACCGAAGAAGGGCCAGAGGGGCCCCACCTGGTGCACAGACGGCCAGTGGGCGCGACCCAGGGCTTGGCCGCGCCGGGTGGCCTCGTGGGCGACTGGTCCCCCCCGGTGCCCCCTTTGGCTCCTATTTATTCTCCCGTCGCAAAAACCCTGATTCCAGACCCCTTTTCTCAAGAAGCAATTCCGATCTCCACCTCCATCGCCGACAAGCTTCGGGGGACCAGAATTCCTGTGTCGGCACCTTGCCGGGACGGGGAAGTGCCCCCGGATTCATCTCCATCGACGTTGCTTCCTCCCTCCATGAAGCGGGAGTAGTTCCTCCTCGGGGCTAAGGTTTCTACCAGTAGCTGATACGTCCCAAACGTATCTATAATTTCTGCTTGCTCCATGCATGTTTTGTGTGACTTTGCCATGTTTTGCTTGAACTTTCATACACTTTTGAACCTATTTGGACTAACCTATTAACTCAGTGCACCCAGTTGTCAGTTTCTGTTTTCTGCTGTTTTTGTATTTCAGGTTTTCCGGCCATTAAAAGTGCTCCAAAAATTCTGGGAAAAATATATAAAAAATCAGCGCAACGGAAGCTTCCGGAATCACCAAGAGAGGGAAGGGGGGCCACCACCAGGCAGCCAGGAGGGCAAGTGGCGCGGCCCCACCCTGGGCCGCGCCAGGGACCCTCCTAACTGCCTTGTGGGTCCCCTCGACACCCCCTTCGCCTATATTTACCTCTCGGGGTGGAAACCCCTAATACAGACTCCTCTTTCGCGATTTCGCCTCTGTTCCTCCGCCGCCGCCGTTACTAGATCGGGGCTGTCTGGAGAAGCTGCTCCGGCACCCTGCCGGGAGAAGCTACCTCCTCCGGGAGACCCTCCATAGCCATGGACGCCTCCCGTATGTACCGTGAGTAGTTTCCCTTGGACCATGGGTCCGTGACCAGTAGCTATGTGATCTATCTCTCCCCCTTTTGTGCTTCCATTTTCGAGTCCTCGTGAGCTGCCTCACATGATCGAGGCATCTATGTAATTTCTATTGTTGCTATGCTGAGTTTGTTGGGATCTGATGGATTATGAGACTATGTTCAGATTGTGATGAGTAATATATTTGGTTCTTCTCTTTTATGTTTTGTTCTTGAGTAAATTCTTGCATGTTCTCCGTTGCGGTATTTGCTTTGGCCAAGTATTTTATTTACAACTCCAAGAGAGAGCGTTATGCTCGATTGTGGGTTCAGCCCCTTGATGTCTAGCTTGAGTGACAGAAACATGAGACTAGGGGATGTGCTGTTGCCACCAGGGATAAAACAACGGTGCTTGTACCTGCGGGTGCAAGGATTGTTTACTTTACGCAAAGTTATTTTAATGCAGTTGTCTGTTGCTTCGAGTTTACACTTTGGGTGGGATTCGCAACTTAATACCAACGAGATGTTCTGGATAGATATCTCAAGGTGGATGATTCGTAGTAGATGCAGATGGATTTCGGTCTACTTACCTTGGTGTACTGCCCATTGCTTTTGAGCCCTTCCTTTCTTTGCAGCATAGTTAGCATTGCGGTGCCTTCATAATCCTGTCAATTGCCCAACTATGATTTGTTTACCTCGCTAGCACTTCTATCGTATTTTGGGAGAGAGACATCACTAGTGAAAATCACGGGACCCTGGTCCATCTTTACATTATTGTTCACACCCTCAATTTACCTTCAGCTTTTACTTTCCTTTGCACCTTTTATCTCTTGCGTTGATCCTTTGTAAACAACAAGGCCGGAGGAATTGACAACTCCTTTGTACTCGTTGGGAGCAAAGTTATTTGTTGTTGTGTGCAGGTCCACGACAACGCCCTAGTCAGGAAGCAATTTCTGGCGACGTTGCCACCTACTTGTATCTTCTGAGTCCTACGGGTTCGATAACCTTGGTATCTTCACCGAGGGAAACTTGCTGCTGCACTGCATCTCAAACCTTCCACTTGGGGTATCCAACGAGGGGCGAGAAGCCATCAAGCAAATTTCTGGCGCCGTTGCCGGGGACTCAAGTCTACAAGATAGGGGAGTTGCACACTATATTTTACCTTTGCTTTTTAGTCTTGTTAGTTTACCTTTTACTTTTTACTTTTGTGTCCCTAATCAAAAATACCAAAAATACCTGCTGCCACTATAGGTTCCAATGAAAACACTAAGTTGTGTGACTTCACTAGTCACAACAACAGTGACTTTATCTGCACTCCTATTGCTCCACCTGCCACTTCAGCACCTTCTTATGAGATTAAACCTGCTCTGCTTAACCTTGTCATGAAAGATCAATTCTCAGGAGCAGGAGAAGATGCTGCCTTGCACCTAAACAACTTTATCGAGCTCTGCGACATGCAGAAGTACAAGGAAGTGGATGGAGACATCGTCAAGCTGAAGCTTTTTCCTTTCTCTTTGAGAGGAAGAGCCAAGGAGTGGCTACAATCTTTGCCCAAGAACAGTATCAATTCTTGGAGCAAATGCAAAGACGCTTTTATAGGGAAGTACTATCCCCCTGCTAAAATTATTCAATTGCGGAGTAACATTATGAATTTCAGGCAATTGGATAATGAACACGTTGCCCAGGCTTGGGAACGTATGAAGACGCTTGTCAAGAATTGCCCCACACATGGACTGACTACCTGAATGGTTATCCAGACTTTTTATGCAGGCTTGAACTTCACCTCGCGGAACCTGTTAGATTCGGCCGCGGGAGGAACTTTTATGTCAACCATGCTTGGTGTTGCCACAAAGCTACTTGATGAGATGATGCTGAACTACTTGCAATGGCACACCGAGAGATCTCCAACCGGTAAGAAGGTAAACTCTGTCGAGGAAATCTCCTCTTTAAATGAAAAGGTTGACCTTATCATGTCTCTACTTACCAAGCAACCCTCTATTGATCCTCAATATGTTCCTTTAAATTCTTTGGTTGCTCAGGAGCAAGTAGATGTTAATTTTGTCTCTAGAAACAACTTCAACAATAATGCTTATAGGAGTAACTTTGGTAGCAACAATCCTAGGCCTTTCCCATCCAACAACTATGGGAGCAACACTTATCCTACCACCAGAAACTCCACTTCAGAACTAGAGACCTTGCTCAAAGACTTTATCACTACCCAGAAAGCCTTCAACAAGAGTGTGGAGGAGAAATTAGATAAATTAGATATTCTTTGTTTGAAGGTAGACAACTTAGCCCTTGATGTTGAGATGTTAAAAATTAGAACCTCTCCCCTTGAGGAGAGTAAGGTCACTCCTATTAATGCTATCTAGTTACAAATCAATGAAAATATTAGGATGATGGCTAAACTCAAAGAGAGATGGGCTAGAGAAAAGGAGGAAGAAGAGAGAATTAAGAGCCTTCCTACCTACCACACATTAGCTACTATCCAAGTAGTTGAGGATGTCCAAACTGTTAGCACCCATCACACCCCTAGTCCCACTGGACCTATCAATGGTGATGCTACCACCTCAACCATAGATGAAGAAACCTCTATGAACATAGAGGCTTTCGAACAAGTGAACCTAAATGATATCACTACCTCCTTGATAGATAGTAGTGACCTAGACTTTGACAACTGCACTTTACCTGAAGTTATTGGTTTCCTACACAAGATGTCTAGAGACCCCCACACTAGCACACTCAATCTTGCCTTCACAGAGCATATCACCAATGCTCTAATCAAAGTTAGGGAGGAGAAGATTAGACTAGAAGCCTCCATACATAGGAAGCTAGAAGATGGTTGGGATCCTATGATAAAAAATAAATTGAATAACTTCTCTTGTTATGCTCTTTGTGATGTTGGAGCAAGTACCTCTGTAATGCCAAAAGAATGTATGATATGCTTGAATTGAAACCTTTTGATCCTTGTTCTTTTGGTGTTTGTCTTGTTGATTCTTCCGTAAAGAAACCTTTGGGGAAGATTGACGATGTTCTTATCATTGTCAATGACAATTATGTTCCCGTTGATTTCACTATTATGGACATTGAGTGTGAGCCCTCTTGTCCAATTATTTTGGGACGTCCTTTTCTTCGCACAGTTGGTGGTATCATTGACATGAAAGAGGGAACTATCAAATTCCAATTCCCTCTCAAGAAAGGGATGGAACATTTTCCTAGGAAAATGATTAAGTTACCTTTTGAGTCCGTCACACGGGCTAGTTATTCTCTTGAAAAGACGTGATCTTCTGCTTTAAGCCTAGCTAATGGCTCTAAAGAAGCGCTTTCGGGAGGCAGCCCACAACAAATTTAGGTTTTTCTTTTTGCTTTTGTTCTGTTCTTAGTGGTCTTGATGATTGTTACTACTGTAGCAACATCATTGTATCTTTACTTTTCAAGCTTTGTGCCAAGTTTAGCCTCATACGACAAGGGAAGTAAAAGTTGTGACATGCTGTCCAGAAAACAGACTCTGTCCTCGTGACTAGAAAAATCATAGAAAAATCCCAGTTCATCTTTTTGTGCTGATTTTTTTACACAGCGTTCTCTATACAATTACGAAACTTCCGTATGTTCTGAGTTTTTTTATTTGAGTTGCAGAAGTACCCCTAAAAAATTAGTTCTATCTGTTGTTCTGTTTTTCATAGATTCTGCCACGTTTTGTCTCTCCTCACTTTTGCAAACCTTAAGCTTGATTTTTCTTTGCAAAAACCTTTTGGCAATCTTGGGAAACAGTAGATCTTCCTGTAAATCTTTATTTGCAGTAGAGGAAAACTATTTTATTAGGTACTAACCTCTCTAATAAGCCTACAATGAGTTATGTATGAAGGGAGTTTTCAAGTGCGCGATGGAGGATGATGAAAGAAGATTCAGGAGGGTCAAACGCTCAAGCTTGGGGATGCCCATGTGCACCCCCAATAAATATTCAAGGAGACTCAAGCGTCTAAGCTTGGGGATGCCCCCGTGCATCCCCTTCTTCATCAACAATTATCAGTTCGTCTCTCGTTGCACTATATTGTTATCACTTCATGCGTTATGTGCTATTCTTGGAGCGTCTCGCTCTTAGGTTTTGTTTTTAGTTTTCTTTTAATTTGTTTGCTGTAGTAAAAAGTTAGACCCCAACTTAGTCTTTTGTGTGGGAGAGATTCACGCTCCGCTTGAACTAGAACTCCTCATAGGATTTGCATGTTTATTCTTTTAGCTGTGAGTTGTTCTTTTTCTTTTCTTAGTTGTTGTTCTGTTTAGTTGTAGTGCTTTAGTTTTTTCTAGAGCTTTTCTTTTGTCTTAGGTTGAACTTTCTATAGGTTGCATGTTTTATCTTGTTAGAGAGTTTGCCTGTTGCACTGGGTTATGTGTCTTGACTGAAAGTAGGTAGTTAAAGTTGCTATTCTCTTTGTAGTAGTAACTTGCAATAGTTTTGAGGTATTGACTAGAGTAATGTTTGAACTTATGGTGTCAGGAGCTCTTGCCTATTAGTGATAGATGTCGTATTTTGGGAAATCCGTGTGTTTTTCGAAAACCAAAAACCCCTATTGAGAACTCTAGCTACTAGATGGATCACTAACCTTTGGAGGGTTCGAATATTAGAGTACACTCACGTACCATGAGTCGAGGATGCGCAAGGATAACCAAACCCCCATACACTACTCCTCGGGATACCTGTCTCTTTGTGAACCTTCTGATTAGATTGAGAGTTACCGATAATAAGTGCATGAGTTCTTCGGACTAATGTGAGTTTTCGAAAGTTGACACTTCCACCCACCTATACTTTTTTCTAGCCTCTTCAGTATCGTGCATTGCCCTTTCTCACCTCGAGAGTTGGCACATACTTCGCCGGTGCATCCAAACCCTTGACACGATATACTCTGTCATCATAAGCCTCCTTATATCTTTCCTCAAAACAACCACCATACCTACCTACAAGGCATTTCCATAGCCTTTCCGAGATATATTGCCATGCAACATCCACCTTCTCATTACTTGATCTTCATGTCATACATGCTACTTGCTTGATCGATGAGCCGCATGCTAGTTGGGCCTTTCCCTAATCATTGCTAAATGACGCGCTAGTATCATTGCATATCCTGCTATCCTGGCAGAAGCATACATTTGCATCATGATAGTTACATTTTCTTTTAGAGAGTACCTTTGTAAAGTGTGAAAGATCTCCTATATTCTTGTAAAATAAGAGTATTGCCCCTAAAGTGAGGAAAAGATCCCAAAGAGGACAAAATCAAAAGATCCCAAAGAGGACAAATGAGAGTTAAATAGAAAGAGCCATTGAGGCCACCGAAAAATAAAAAAATAAAAAGAGAAAAAGAGAAAAATAATAAAAGGAGAGAAGGGGGCATACTACTATTCCTTTTGAGAGATCCACACTAGTACTTCATCTCCTATCCCTTGTACTTCATAGAGATCATCATCATGCATATAGATATGCGGGGACCTTTCACACTATAGAACTTGGCTTGTATGTTCGAATGACGAGCCTCCTCAAACGAGCTCTAGGTCTTCTTGAGCAAGCAAGTTAGATGCACCCCCACTAGTTCCCTTGGAGATCTTTTAGCTCACATGTGCATCCGTTTATGGCAATCCCTACTCCTCAAATCATATCTATCATATGGCCTTCTCTCGCCTATGATTGTCCTCATTGATGTGAGCCTTTCACACCTCTTTTGTCTTCCTCCTCCACCTTATTTCTGTTTCGCCTTTTAGGTGTCAACTTTCTTGCTCACGCTCATCCATTGCATGAGTGCTCAAAATATCAAAAGTGAGTGGATTAGTTTTACTTGTACCTGGCTAGTGGTCTAGGGACGAGTCCAGATAAGAATCCAAAGGAGACCAAGTGTGAAACTTTAGTAGATAGTTGTTCTCAACAACCTTTTTTCTCTTTCTTCCCAGTCCCTTACTTGCACGAAAACACCATTTGGAGACATTCGAGTCACGGACAGCGAGAGCTCTTGCACCTTTTGTTCTTTTGTTGCTTGTGTCAATGCTAATATAGATTCTTGCTTGTTAAGACTTGAATTGAATTGCATGATTTGATTGCTTTACTTATAAGTCCTTTTATGGTTGTGTGGCATGTCACCACAGAAATTATGCTTGTTATCATTTACCTACTCGAGGACGAGCAGGAATTAAGCTTGGGGATGTTGATACGTCCCAAACGTATCTATAATTTCTGCTTGCTCCATGCATGTTTTGTGTGACTTTGCCATATTGTGCTTGAACTTTCATACACTTTTGAACCTATTTGTACTAACCTATTAACTCAGTGCACCCAGTTGCCAGTTTCTGTTTTGTGCTGTTTTTGTATTTCAGGTTTTCCGGCCATTAAAAGTGCTCCAAAAATTCCGGGAAAATATATAAAAAATCAGCGCAACGGAAGCTTCCGGAATCACCAAGAGAGGGAAGGGGGGCCACCACCAGGCATCCAGGAGGGCAGGTGGCGCGGCCCCACCCTGGGCCGCGCCAGGGACCCTCCTGACTGCCTCGTGGGTCCCCTCGACGACCCCCTTAGCCTATATTTACCCCCCGGGGTGGAAACCCCTAATATAGACTCCTCTTTCGCGATCTCGCCTCTGTTCCGCCGCCGCCGCCGTTTCTAGATCGGGGCTGCCTGGAGAAGCTGCTCCGGCACCCTGCCGGGAGAAGCTACCCCCTCCGGGAGACCCTCCATAGCCATGGACGCCTCCCGTATGTACCGTGACTAGTTTCCCTTGGACCATGGGTCCGTGACCAGTAGCTATGTGATCTATCTCTCCCCCTTTTGTGCTTCCATTTTCGAGTCCTCGTGAGCTGCCTCACATGATCGAGGCATCTATGTAATTTCTGCTGTTGCTATGCTGAGTTTGTTGGGATCTGATGGATTATGAGACTATGTTCAGATTGTGATGAGTAATATATTTGGTTCTTCTCTTTTATATTTTGTTCTTGAGTAAATTCTTGCATGTTCTCCGTTGCGGTATTTTCTTTGGCCAAGTATTTTATTTGCAACTCCAAGAGAGAGCGTTATGCTCGATTGTGGGTTCAACCCCTTGATGTCTAGCTTGAGTGACAGAAACATGAGACTAGGGGATGTGATGTTGCCACCAGGGATAAAACAACGGTGCTTGTACCTGCGGGTGCAAGGATTGTTACTTTACGCAAAGTTCTTTTAATGCAGTTGTCTGTTGCTTTGAGTTTACACTTTGGGTGGGATTCGCAACTTAATACCAGCGAGATGTTCTGGATAGATATCTCAAGGTGGATGATTCGTAGTAGATGCAGATGGATTTTGGTCTACTTACCTTGGCGTACTGCCCATTGCTTTTGAGCCCTTCCTTTCTTTGCAGCATAGTTAGCATTGCGGTGCCTTCATAATCCTGTCAATTGCCCAACTGTGATTTGTTTACCTCGCTAGCACTTTTATCGTCTTTTGGGAGAGAGACATCACTAGTGAAAATCATGGGACCCCGGCCCATCTTCACATTATTGTTCACACCCTCAATTTACTTTCAGCTTTTACTTTACTTTGCATCTTTTATCTCTTGCGTTGATCCTTTGTAAACGACAAGGCCGGAGGAATTGACAACTCCTCTGTACTCGTTGGGAGCAAAGTTATTTGTTGCTGTGTGCAGGTCCACGACAACACCCTTGTCAGGAAGCAATTTATGGCGACGTTGCCACCTACTTGTATCTCCTGAGTCCTACTGGTTCGATAACCTTGGTATCTTCACCGAGGGAAACTTGCTGCTGCACTGCATCTCAAACCTTCCACTTGGGGTAACCAACGGGGGGCGAGAAGCCATCAAGCAAATTTTTGGCGCCGTTGCCGGGGACTCAAGTCTACAAGATAGGGGAGTTGCACACTATCTTTTACCTTTGCTTTTTAGTCTTGTTAGTTTACCTTTCAGTTCTTACTTTTGTGTCCCTAATAAAAAATACCAAAAATACATGTTACCCTTCTTGTGTGGTTAAGTATGTTAGGAGTTGGTACTATGAGGGAATCCGAAGTCTTGGATTTCCATCAAAGGAACGGGGAGAATATGAAGAAGGCATGGGACAGAATTTCTGAAGCACATAAGGCAAATATGCCTTGGTTACCTATAAGAATTGTGCTTAGAAATTTTTACTTTGGCCTTTTGAAGTGGTGTAAGCACTCTCTTGATCTTATAGCTGAAGGAGACTTTTTAGAGTGTGATGAAGCTAGAGCTCTTGAAATTATACATGGTTTATCTGGTTATTTTGTTTATGATGGTCTTAACACTGTTGTAGACAAAATTGCTACTATTTAGAAGAGACTTGATACTCTAGACTTAAAAGAAGTAGAGAAGTTAAATCCCCCTAGAGAGGAGATTTTGGAAATAGAAAATGACTGGGAGCCTTTTGTTAGGGTTGTTATCTCTAATCAGAACTTCCTTGCTTTTTGTGACATTGGATCTACAGTTTCTATAATGCCAAGCTTTATTTATGATTCTTTGTACCTTGCAAACATGGACAAATTTCCATCTTTCCATGAACATTCTAATGGTGATATTTCTGAGATCCAGGGAAGATTAAAATATGTCCAGGTCATGTTTCTTAAAAGGAGTGTAGAGATTGACTTTGCCATCATGAAGGCCAACAAAGGAAATATAGTTCTCGGAAGGGACTTCCTCCGAGCCATGAAAGGCTTCATTGATATAGGTAAAGGACAAATACGTTTGCGTGGTAAGGCAAAAGGTATGTACCTCTTCCCTTGGAAGAACAAGGATGAGCTTATTGAAAACCCTTTTGAAATCCTTGGTGAACCTTCCGATGATTTTGGAGAACTTTGATCTTCTACTTTAAGCCTAGCTAATGGCTCTAAAGAAGCGCTTTCGGGAGGCAGCCCGCAACGAATTTAGATTTTTCTTTTTGCTTTTGTTCTGTTCTTAGTGGTCTTGATGATTGTTACTACTGTAGCAACATCATTGTATCTTTACTTTTCAAGCTTTGTGCCAAGTTTAGCCTCAGATTGCAAGAAAGGTCAAAAGTTGGTGCTTGCTGTCCAGAAACAGATTATGTCTTCTTGACGGAAAAATTCTCAATAAATCACCAGATCATCTTTTTGATCTGAATTTTTTTGACAGAAAGATCCATACAATTACCTTTCAGGCGTCTGTTCAAAGTTTTTTGATTTGAGTTGCAGAAGTACCTCGAAACAATTCTCCTTTCTCTGTTGTTCTGTTTTTCTCAGCTTCTGCCCCGGTTTTTCTTTTCGCAGTTTTACAATCCTTAAGCTTGCTTTTTCTTTGCAAACTTTTTTTGGGCAGGAAAGAGAAACAGTAGCTATTCCTGGAAATATTTATTTGCAGTAGAGGAAAATTATATTATTAGGGTACTAACCTCTCTAATCAGCCTACAATGAGTTATGTATGAAGGGAGTTTTCAAGTGCGCGATGGAAGGTGATGAAAGAAGATTCAGGAGTGTCAAATGCTCAAGCTTGGGGATGCCCATGTGCAACCCCAATAAATATTGAAGGAGACTCAAGCGTCTAAGCTTGGGGATGCCCCCAATGCATCCCCTTCTTCATCAACAATCATCAGTTTGTCCCTCATTGCACTATATTTTTATCACTTCATGCGTTATGTGCTTTGCTTGGAGCGTCTCGCTCTTTACTTTTCTAGGTTTGTTTTGCTTTCTTTGCTGTAGTAACAAGTTAGACCCCAACTTACTCTTTTGTGTGGGAGAGAAACACGCTCCACTTGAACTAGAACTCCTCATAGGATTTGCATGCTTATTCTATTAGCTGTGAGCTGTTCTTTTTCTTTTCTTAGCTGCTGTTCTGTTTAGTTGTAGTGTGCTTTAGTTTTTCTAGAGCTTTTCTTTTGTCTTAGGTTGAACTTTATATAGGTTGCATGTTTTATCTTGTTATAGAGTTTGCCTGTTGCACTGAGTTCTGTGTCTTGACTGAAAGTAGGTAGTTAAAGTTGCTATTCTCTTTGTAGTAGTAACTTGCAATAGTTTTGAGGTATTGACTAGAGTAATGTTTGAACTTATGGTGTCAAGTGCTCTTGCCTATTAGTGATATATGTCGTCTTTTGGGCAATCCGTGTATTTTTCGAAAACCAAAAAACCCCTGTTGAGAACTCTAGCTACTAGATGGATCACTAACCTTTGGAGGGTTCGAATATTAGAGTACACTCACGTACCATGAGTCAAGGATGCGCAAGGATAACCAAACCCCCATACACTCCTCCTCGGGGTACCTGTCTCTTTGTGAACCTCCTGATTAGATTGAGAGTTACCGATAATAAGAGCATGAGTTCTTCAGACTAATGTGAGTATTCGAAAGTTGACACTTCCACCCACCTATACTTTTTCTAGCCTCTTCGGTACCGTGCATTGCCCTTTCTCACCTCGAGAGTTGGCGCATACTTCTCCAGTGCATCCAAACCCTTGGCATGATACACTCTGTCATCATAAGCCTCCTTATATCTTTCCTCAAAACAGCCACCATACTTACCTACAAGGCATTTCCATAGCCTTTCCGAGATACATTGCCATGCAACATCCACCTTCTCATGACTTGATCTTCATGTCATACATGCTACTTGCTTGATCGATGAGCCGCATGCTAGTTGGGCCTTGCCCTGATCATTGCTACATGACGCGCTAGTATCATTGCATATTCTGCTACCCTGGCAGAGGCATACATTAGCATCATGATAGTTACATTTTCTTTATGTGAGTACCTTTGTAAAGTGTGAAAGATCTCCTATATTCTTGTAAAATATAGAGTATTGCCCCTAAAGTGAAGAAAAGATCCCAAAGAGGACAAAATCAAAAGATCCCAAAGAGGACAAATGAGAGTTAAATAGAAAGAGCCATTGAGGCCACCAAAAAATAAAATAAAAAAGAGAAAAAGAGAAAAAAAAAGAAGGGGGCATACTACTATTCCTTTTGAGAGATCCACACTAGTACTTCATCTTCTATCCCTTGTACTCCATAGAGATCATCATCATGCATATAGCTATGTGGGGACCCTTCACATTATAGAACTTGGCTTGTATATTCCAATGATGAGCCTCCTCAAACGAGCTCTAGGTCTTCTTGAGCAAGCAAGTTAGATGCACCCCCACTAGTTCCCTTGGAGAGCTTTTAGCTCACATGTGCATATGTTGTATGGCAATCCCAACTCCTCACATCATATCTATCATATGGCCTTCTCTCTCCTATGATTGTCCTCATTGATGTGAGCCTTTCACACCTCTTTTGTCTTCCTCCTCCACCTTCTTTCTGTTTCGCCTTTTAGGTGTCAACTTTCTTGCTCACGCTCATCCATTGCATGAGTGCTCAAAAGATCAAAAGTGAGTGGATCAGTTTTACTTGTACCTGGCTAGTGGTCTGGGGACGAGTCCAGATAAGAATCCAAAGGAGACCAAGTGTGAAAATTTAGTAGACAGTTTTTCTCAACAACCTTTTTTCTCTTTCTTCCCAGTCCCTTGCTTCCACGAAAACACCATTTGGAGACATTCGAGTCACGGACAGCGAGAGCTCTTGCACCTTTTGTTCTTTTGTTGCTTGTGTCAATGCTAATATAGACTCTTGCTTGTTAAGACTTGAATTGAATTGCATACTTTGATTGCTTTACTTATAAGTCATTTTATGGTTGTGTGGCATGTCACCACAGAAATTATGCTTGTTATCATTTACCTACTCGAGGACGAGCAGGAATTAAGCTTGGGGATGTTGATACGTCCCAAACGTATCTATAATTTCTGCTTGCTCCATGCATGTTTTGTGCGACTTTGCCATGTTTTGCTTGATCTTTCATACACTTTTGAACCTATTTGGACTAACCTATTAACTCAGTGCACCCAGTTGCCAGTTTCTGTTTTCTGCTCTTTTTGTATTTCAGGTTTTCCAGCCATTAAAAGTGCTCCAAAAATTCCGGGAAAAATATATAAAAAAAATCAGCGCAACAGAAGCTTCTGGAATCACCAAGAGAGGGAATGGGGGAAACCACCAGGCAGCCAGGAGGGCAGGTGGCGCAGCCCCACCCTGGGCCGCGCCAGGGACCCTCCTGACTGCCTCGTGGGTCCCCTCGATGCCCCCTTCACCTATATTTACCCCTCGGGGTGGAAACTCCTAAGATCGATCTCTTTCTCGCGAACTCCCCTCTGTACCGCCGCCGCCGCCGTTTCAAGATCGGGGCTGCCTGGAGAAGCTGCTCCGGCACCCTGCCGGAAGGAGGAACCCCCTCCGGGAGACCATTCATAGCCATGGACGCCTCCCGTATGTACCGTGAGTAGTTCCCCTTGGACCATGGGTCCGTGACCAGTAGTTATGTGATGAATCTCTCCCCCTTTTGTGCTTCCACTTTCGATTCCTCGTGAGCTTCCTCACATGATCGAGGCATCTATGTAATTTCTGCTGTTGCTATGCTGAGTTTGTTTGGATTTGATGGATTATGAGACTATGTTCAGATTGTGATGAGTAATATATTTGGTTCTTCTCTTTTATATTTTGTTCTTGAGTAAATTCTTGCATGTTCTCCGTTGCGGTATTTGCTTTGGCCAAGTATTTTATTTGCAACTCCAAGAGAGAGTGTTATGCTCGATTGTGGGTTCAGCCCCTTGATGTCTAGCTTGAGTGACAGAAACATGAGACTAGGGAATGTGCTGTTGCCACCAGGGATAAAACAACGGTTCTTGTACCTGCGGGTGCAAGGATTGGTTACTTTACGCAAAGTTCTTTTAATGCAGTTGTCTGTTGCTTTGAGTTTACACTTTGGGTGGGATTCACAACTTAATACCAGCGAGATGTTCTGGATAGATATCTCAAGGTGGATGATTCATAGTAGATGCAGATGGATTTCGGTCTACTTACCTTGGCGTACTGCCCATTGCTTTTGAGCCCTTCCTTTCTTTGCAGCATAGTTAGCATTGCGGTGCCTTCATAATCATGTCAATTGCCCAACTGTGATTTGTTTACCTCGCTAGCACTTTTATCGTCTTTTGGGAGAGAGACATCACTAGTGAAAATCACGGGACCCTGGTCCATCTTCACATTATTGTTCACACCCTCAATTTACTTTCATCTTTTACTTTCCTTTGCACCTTTTATCTCTTGCGTTGATCCTTTGTAAACGACAAGGCCGGAGGAATTGACAACTCCTCTGTACTCGTTGGGAGCAAAGTTATTTGTTGTTGTGTGCAGGTCCACGACAACACCCTAGTCAGGAAGCAATTTTTGGTGACGTTTCCACCTACTTGTATCTCCTGAGTCCTACTGGTTCGATAACCTTGGTATCTTCACCGAGGGAAACTTGCTGCTGCACTGCATCTCAAACCTTCCACTTGGGGTAACCAACGAGGGGCGAGAAGCCATCAGTCATCGACTTGAGGGAAATTTTTGTTGTCCTACAAACCTCTGCGCTTGGAGGCCCAACTGATGGCTTCTCGCCCTTCGTTGGTTACCCCAAGTGGAAGGTGGAGATGTAGCACAACTGCATGTTTCCCTCGATGAAGATACCAAGGTTTGTCTCCAGTAGGACTCCGGAGATGATAAGTAGGTGTCAGCGGCGCAACTTACATGGACCTACACACAGACACAGATAACTTTGTTCCCAACGAAGTTCAGAGAGGTTGTCAATCTCTCCGGTCTTGTTGTTCACAAAGGGTAAAACACAAGGGATAATGATAGCAAGTAAAAGAAGTAAGGTAAATATAGCGTGGAAATAATAATAAGGATATGGACCGGGATACATGATGTTCACTAGTGATGTCTCTCTCCAAAAAGATGATAAAACTGCTATGCGAGGTAAACAAATTAAAGAAGGGCAATTGACAGGATTACAAACGCACCGCAATGCTAACTATGCTACAAAAGAAAGTAAGAGGCTCAAAAGCACGGGCAGTACGCCAAAATAAGTAGACTATAATCCAACTGCATCTACTACTAATCATCCACCTTGAGATATCTATCCAGAACATCTCGCTGGTATTAAGTTGCGAGCCCCACCCAAAGTGTAAACCCAAAGCAACAGACAACTGCAATAAAAAGAACTTTGCGTAAAGTAAATAATCCTTGTAACCGCGGTTACAAGCACCGTTGTTTTCCCCCTTGTGGCAACAGAACATCCCCTAGACTCATGTTTCTGTCACTCAAGCGTTTCATCGGGGGGCATGAACCCACAATCTAGCACAACGTTCCCTCTTTAAGTCGCTACCTACTACTTGGCCAAAGCAATAAAAAACAACGGAGAACATGCACGAATTACTTAGGAACAAAAATATAAGAGATAAAAACCAAATATATTACTCTATCACAATCTGAACATAATCTCATAATCCATCAGATCCCATCAAACTCAACATAGCAATAGCAGAAATATTACAAAGGTGTCTCGATCATGTAGGGCATCTCACGAGGTCTAAACAATGAAGATCAAAGAGGGGAGGAGAACATCACATAGCTACTGATCACGGACCCATGGTCCAAGGAAAACTACTCACGAGACATCCGGGGAGCATCCATGGTGGAGAGGAGACTCCCTGAGGTCAATCCTCCCTCCGGCAGGGTGCCGGGAAGAGGTCTTCTGGTGCTCCCGATCTCGGAAGCGCGGCGGCGGCGGAACAGAGGTGAGTTTGCGAAATAGGGTTCTGTCTTTGGAGTTTCCCCGTGACGGAGAATAAATAGGAGAAGGGGGCAGCCAGAGGTGGACCAGGGGCCCCAGGCGCCCCTCCTGGCGCGGCCAGGGGTGGGGCCGCGCCGGGTGGCCGCCTGGGCCCCCCTGGCTCCCCTCTGGCCCCTCCCGGGCTCTTCTCGAAGCTTCCTGTACGTTGATTTTTCCTGTATTTTTCCCGGAATTTTTCTGGCACTTTTTATATGGGGGAAAACTGAAATAGAAAAACAGTAGAAAACAGGAACTGGCACTGGGGTGCACTGAGTTAATAGGTTAGTCCAAATATGATCAAAAGTGTATGAAAGTGTATCTAGATCATAGCAATATCACACAAAACATGCATGGAGCAAGCAGAAATTATAGATATGTTTTGGACGTATCAACATCCCCAAGCTTAATTCCTGCTCGTCCTCGAGTAGGTAAATTATAACAACATAATTTCTGTGGTGACATGCTAGCAACCATATAAGAACTTTGAAAAGTAAAGCAATCAAGGTGAGAGATTCAATTCAAGTCATAACATGCAAGAGTCTATATTAGCATTGAAACAAGTAACAAAAGAACATTAGGTGCAAGAGCTCTCGCTGTCCGTGACTCGAATGTCTCCAAATGGTGTTTGCGTGCAAGAAGGGGGATAGGGAATACGAGAAAAACATTTATTTGTTGAGAACTCAATCTACTAAAGTTTCACACTTGGTCTTCTTCTGGAATCTTATCTTGACTTGTCCCCAGACCACTAGCCAGGTACAAGTCAATTTGATCCACTCCTTTTCGATATTTCGAGCACTCATGCAATGGATGAGCGTAAGCACGAGAGTTGACACTTAGGATGGCAAAGAGAGAAATATGGTGGAGGAGGAAGACAAAAAGGATAAGAAAGGCTCACATCAATGAGGACAATCATAGGCAAGAGATGCCAAATGATAGATATGATGTGAGGAGTAGGGATTGCCATGCAACGGATGCACGTACGGGCTAAGAAGCTCTCCAATGGAACTAGTGGGGGTGCATCTAACTTGCTCGCTCATGAAGACCTAGAGCTCGTTTGAGGAGGCTCATCCTTGGAATATGCAAGCCAAGTTCTATAGTGTGAAGGTCCCCACATAGCTATATGCATAATGATCATCTCTATGGAGTACAAAGATAAGAGGGAGTACTAGTGTGGATCTCTCAAAAGGATAGTTGTAACAGCCCAGTTTTTGCAAAAATTAAAAAAATTGTTTTTGGTGTGAATTGTTTGATTGTCTGATTTGTTTGCGGTGTTTGCATCCCCGATTTACCGATCGGCGATTATTTTCCCCCCTCTTATCTCGTATCGGACGGAGACCGACCCTTGCCACCCTGACACTCGACCTTTGCGACACCGGGTTTCACCCGATCACTGTCGCGAAAACCGCACGAGACCAGCTGCAGCCAACGGAACGAAAAACCCCGTTTAATAATTAAACGGGATATTTTTATAGCGCGCCGGAAAGTGCTTTCGTAACGGTTTCAGCGCGAGGTGAACGCCTCCGGCTCGATGCACTGATCGCGCAGTTCGAAGTTTTACCCGAATCGGAGGTACTGCGGACCCCCGGCGGTCAGAAACGTGAGCACCGCGTGCCCGAGAGAAAAACAGATGATGTTTTTGCAAACTGCCAGCCACCCATGCTATATAAAGACCACCACACTCCCACCCACCTAGGGTTTCCCTAGGCAGCCACCAGCCCCAGATCTGGCCCCAAATACCCCAATTTTCGTCCAAACCCTAAATTCCAGATCTGAGATTCGCCCAAATGATCCTGGACCGTCAGATCCGGAGATCCGACGGCCCGGATCGTGCCACGTCGCCCCTGGAGTCTCTCTCTCCTAGCCAGCCGCCCGTGGAGAAGCCGCCTCCGCCTTTGGTTGCCGGTGCCGACCAGCAGGCCGCCGCGCCTTCCCTCCTCCTCTGCCGCGCCCTGAGCCCTTCTCTCCTTCTCCCCTCTCTTCTTCCTTCTCCCTCTCACCTCTCTCTCTCCGTGCAGCAAGGAACCGCTCCAGCGCCATGGCGGCCCGAGCTCCCCTGACCCGAGCTCAACGGTTGTTGCCCCGCCGCCGTGAACCTCCCCGCCGGCGCCCTTCCGGCCGGATCCGCCTCCAGCGCCGCCCTCTTTCCGGCACCCCCCGTTCCGCAGCCAGCCGCACCTTGCCGGCGTCCATGGCGCAGCCGCCGCCGCGGTCTCGGCCCCGTGCGGGAGTGCGGGAGCGAGGAGTCGCCCGCTCGCTCGCCCGTGCGTGGGCCAGCTTCGCGGCCCAGCCGCCCCCCTCCAGCTCGCCCCAGCTCAGGCCACTTTGGGCCAGATCCAGCCCATGGGTGAGGCGCCCGCTGCCCGTTTTTTTTTGTTATTTCTTTTTTTAGTTAGTTGGGCCCAGTAGATTTCGGCCCAGTTAGTTTTTTTCTTCTGCTAGTTGTTTTTATTTATTTAGACAGATTGCATTAGTATTTTGCGGTAGCTATAACTTTTCATCGGTAGCTCCGATGGAGATGCTTTCTATATGAAAGTTGCTCCGTTTTGCGCGTAGATTATTAAAATGTTGCTTGTTGCCATGTTTCACTTGTTTACATGTTGTTTGACTGTTAATTACACTGCCTGCCACTGTAAATTGTAACTGCTATAACTTTTTATCTATTGCTCTGTTTAAAATGTTCTTTATATGTAACTTGACTAGAATTGCATGTAGGTTGTGTTTTTGCTGTTCTTGCTTGATAATAAAAATTATAAAATATTGTTTAGGGAAAAACAGTACCAAATTCCATTTTTATCGTGGGGTCCGCAATAGTTTGCATGTCTAGGATTTCATCCCACTTAAAGTGACTAGCTTATGTAGTTTATTTATGCTTCACCCTTGCCATGTTTGTGTGCTATGCCATGCTTGGGTGCCTTGCCATGTTAATAACCGTTGTTTGATCACCTGTAGCTAAGCAACTTGAACCACCGTAAATGTGCGGTATCGTCGTGTGTGACGAGTACTCCACTTAAATCGTTAGTAACCGCTCTCGACGGTAGGTGCGATGTCTCGTGTTACTTCTTGTTGATGCTTGCTCTTGTATTGCTCCGTAGTAATAGTGGTGCACCGTTGATTGCTTTCCAGTGTTTACTTCTTGTGTGCTCCCGCGGGTACCTCTCGGAGACGATGCGAGCGTGCGATCAACTACACCTTCGGAACCCGGCTTATCAACAGGCAAGGACTATGCATTACTTATGATCCATTCTATTTCAACCAGCGGTTTGCATGCTAGTATAGGTTAGGTTCGATGTTTGATCCTACCACATGTTTACAACCTCTTTCAAACCAATACAGCCATGTCCCCTCCCAGCAAACCTTGTACTGCTATGTTACTATTGCTCGTTGCTCAGCCCTTGCTTAGTATGCATGCTTAGGATGCTACGATGTTACCTTGTTACTCTTTGGGTTGGGATATCACCTGATTATTATATTTTTGTTGATGATATGATTATTATAATGTTGACTATATTCAACGAAGGATGGAAGGTTTAGGCTATCCCGCCTCGGCGCTTTGTTCCATTCGAGTCACCTAGGATCCGAGTTCCGGGTATTGGTTTTAAGACTGAGCGTGCCTAACCGCGTGTGGGATTTTATGGGGTCCCCTTTTCTTACCTATCTAGCTTCAAACATTTCTAGTGGTGGCCCAAGCTGATTTACCATTTGAAAACATGCATATATATCTTGTCGGGTCACTCCTAGCAGATATCTTTTAAAAAAACTTGGGCCAGCGGAGACATGGTTTCTTTGTTGGTCCACCCCAGGGAGCTAGGAGGTTGTCCACATCTGTTTGGGCAACCTATCCGACCTCATCCAGACGGTAGAGGCCGATTCGAGAGCGCGGCCGGCTTTTGAGTTGGATGTCGACTCACCGGGGGCCACCCGGACTTGTGCGTTGTTAGTTAGAGGGACTTGTCGTTCCGGATCTCTTGGGACTAAATCGTAAAATGGTTGCCTATCATGGGTAGCAACTGAGAGTGATGGACGTGCGTGCGGAGCCTCGTAATGGGCAGTTGGTACACCCCTGTAGGGTTAAATCTTTTCGAGAAGCCGTGTCCACGGTTATGGACGACTTGAGACCTACTCCTTGTTCATAGACAACAAAAACTGAGGTAATCTTAATATAACTTGATCAACGTGTGCGTGTGCCTTGACTGCTTCTTCTTCGTCGGGATGCGAAGAGGAGGACAAGGATAGGATAGGTGTTATGTTTGCGTAGTAGTTGATAGCAAGACTTGTTGGAGGCGATTCCTCATCGAATGCTTGGCTTCTTATCTTACTCTCTAGATCGTTAGCCACTTCATAAATGCTAGTGCGGCAGCAACCTCACCACTTACCCCTTCCTTACCGTAAACTACTAGTTGTCCTAGAATGACGAGTGATGAAGTCCTTGCTGGGTCAGATGACCACTACAGTTGAATGTTGAGTACCTCTGTACTCATGATACTACCCCCAAACTCTTTTCAGGGTTCTTATCGACAACAGGTATGGTGATCGATGTTTCACGTGGAGACTCGACGACGACTAGTTAGGCGGATCCCGGCGGAGGGCCTGGACCCGTGTGGTTATGGGATCGATGTTTTTCTCTTTGACAGTAGGCATTTGATTGTAGTCTGTACTCAGACATGTATCTTCCGTTGTTGTATTGTATTAAGGCAGTTGTATGCCTATTGTATGAGATGTTGTATCCTTGTATCTGTAATGTTGTGATATCATGTTGGAAATCCGGGGCGTATGGCTATGTCATATGTCACGGTGGGACCGATATGTGCTTCGTTCCCGGATCTGGATGGAAACATCTAGATCTGGAACAGTACCGCATATCGGGCCTTACAATAGTAGTGTTGCCCCTTTCTCTCTTTTTATTTCTTTTTCTATTTTTTCTATTTTTTGGTGGCCTCAATGGCTCTTTCTATTTAACTCTCATTTGTCCTCTTTGGGATCTTTTATTGTGTCCACTTTGGGATCTTTTCCTCACTTAAGGGCAACACTCTAATTTACAAGAAGGTAAAGGAGATCTTTCACACTTTACAAGGTACTCAAAATCATAAAGAAGATGTAACTATCATGAAGTATGCAATGTATGTCGCTGCCAGTGTAGCAGGAACATGTATGACATGAAGATCAAGTCATGAAGAGGTGCAAGTTGCATGGCAATATATCTCGGAAAGGCTATGGAAATGTGTAACAGCCTCAGTGTCTGTAACAGTAATCACTTGTACTGTTGACTAATCACTGTTGCTAATCACTGTTGCTGATCATGCCATGATCATCTTTGCTTTTGATCTCAAATCCAAAATGCCTTTTGTTGATATTAAAAATCATGTGACAATCAAGTTTGTCCAAAAATTGTGGAACCACTTTTGTATAATCACTAATAATCAGTGGACCATGCCAATATGGTTTTGGATATTTATCATGCCACTGAAAAATTCAAACAATTCAAACCAGTGGCTAAACAGAAACAATTCTCAGTTAAATATTAAAAAGAAATAATAAATAATTTTCTTTTGCCACCAAACTTTTTGTAGCATTGCTACATATGGCAATACAAATAATGGAGCAAGTTACAAGTTTTACAAAAATGCTTAAGCAACTAAACAAAATGCAAACTTAAAAGAAAACAGAAAAGAAAATACAGAAAAGGAATAAAAGGCAAAGAGGCCCACCCCTACCCCTGTTTCCCCCTAGCCCGACGAAACCCAGCCCACCCAGCCCACCAGGAGGGTTATCCCCTTCCCCTGTTCACCCCCCTGCGTGGAGGACATCCAGCCCCTCCACGCCGGCCGGCCGTCGCCGTGGCCGCATCCGGCGGACTGCCGCCGCGATAAAGGCCCCCCCCCTGCGCCCCCGTGGAACCCTAGCGCGCCCCAACCCCCCTCCCAGACCCCCCTTGCGCCGCTCGCCTCTCCCACCGCTCGTCCGTGCACGACAGGGCGCCACCGTGGGCGGACCTCGCCGGGACGCGCGGCCACCGGCGTCCATTCCCCCCTCGCCTTGTCCAGGAGGTACAACGTGCTCGGCATCGTCTGCCAGTGCCCTCAATCGATGTTGGTGCGCCCCCACGGCTCGCCATCGAGCTCGTTCCTCCGCCGGCCGCGGCACAAGTCGTCGTTGATTGCCGCCCCAGCAAACGTCCCCGGCCAGCTCCGAGCTCGCCACCGGCTTCCACCTTGTGAGCCGCACCTATTTCCCTCCCTTTCCCCCCTCCGTTTTGCATGTAGTCGCGCGCCTCCGCTTGAACCCACCGGGCCGTGGCCTAGCCGCCGCCATTGTTGGCGTGGGGCTCAGCTCCGGCCACGCCACAGCCTCCCGTGCCTCCCATCGGGTGCGCTAGTAGCCCAGCTCCGCGTGGGATCAAGAGGCGCTCGATTTGGTCCCGTAAAAAGTTGTCCCCGTCCACGCACGCCTCCGGCCTCTGCATGCGTGCTCGCCGTCGTCGCTCCGGCGCACCTCCGGCGAGCGCAACACCACCCACCGACGCGCGGCTCCTCGCTGGTTCGAACCAGCCCGGTCCGGCGTGCTCCCGTAGCCTACGGTGAGAGCACGACCATCGCCGGCGTTACTGACCTCGCCAGCGGCGACGTAGGTCGCTGGCAGGTGGCCCCCCCAGTCAGATGTGGTTAGTGGCTTGATGTGCCACTGACGACCGGGCCCCACCCCTCCTAATTAAACTGCTAGTTAAAAATAATGAAAATAACCTTTGGGCATATGACATGTGGGCCCTGCCCCAATTAATTCGCTGTTTAATTAAATTAACTGCTAATCTAAACTTGTGCCTATGACATCTAGGTCCCACCTGTAAGTAATCAATTTAATTAGAATAGAAACTTATATGTCCCACTGACATGTGGGCCACCCCTGTTTTTTTTAGTAAAAATGTTTTATTAGAATTGGGTCACTGACATGTGGGACCCCCATGTCAGTTTGACCAGTCAAACTGTTGTTGATAATGTTTCTGTTAATAAATAAAAATAATTTAAAATGATTTAGAAAATGATTTAAATTGCTTAAAACTTTAGAAAATCATAGAAAATAAACAGTAGCTCGGATCAAAAAAGTTTATACATAAAAATTGATCAGAAAAATATAACGAATACGAATACGCTATCCGTATACCAACCGCATCCCTCTAACACATCGAACACAGACACCCCCCCTCCGGGATGTCTGTCGATAATTCCCGGTACCGGTAAAAAACCTGCCGGATGAATTTATTCCGAACACGAAAGTTGTCCGGAATGGTTCCACTAACACGGATACACCCCCTTATCTTTGTCGGATGACCACGACACCTCCGGCATGAACCCTTCCCCTCCGGACACCCTGTCCGGTAATCACCCGGAGCCGGTAGTTCATTCCCGGATGAATTCCCGCTCCGAGCAACGTACATTGCACTTCGTTAGAACACCTTTAACATTGCATACGCCATGCTATTCATCTGTTTGTTTATGCTTGCTTTGTATTTACTATCCCCCCCTTTATTCTCCCATAGACCCCGCTGCTACCACCGACTACACCGCTGCCGGGTACGACTACTTCGTCGACGACCCTGCCCCTACCGTCGAGCTTCCAGGCAAGCAGAGCCATTCTCTTCCCCGGATATCGCCTACCTTTCCGTACTTTCTTGCACTAGGCATTGTTACTGCTGCTGCTACGATTAAAATCCTATTCAATTGCATAGCCTAATTTTGTCGCCCCTTGATGTACCTTTCCTTTATCCTATGCTGCCTATTATTACTTATGCATATTTCAGCAGTGAGCCCTGCGCATTGTTAGTTAGGGTTAGATAGCGGGTCGTGATCACTATGGGAGCGATCGCGGATACATTAAATACAATTGCACAGGTACGGTACAATGCAGACATCGCCAAAGGCCCCTATCTGGGTTATGCCTAGTCACCTCAAGTGTGAGCTATACCGGAGTAATCCTTGTACTCCACTCGAGGCTGACTTTGTCTTGCCGCCATAGGGTCCTGGACAACGGTTGTCCTTAAAGGTAAGAAGTCGGGCGACCCAACGGTGCCCGCGAGCGGTATATCGTCGGGAACGACAGGGAGGGTACGACCGACATTACTGGCGTGCTTGCCCCCTATTCGTATCTCGCGAGAGTTACCAAACCACGAAAGTCGAGCTCTACCAAGAGCACACTGTTGGGGTTCGCAGCAGAAAACACAAATTTTTCTAACTAGCGTTCCCATAACCCAAGATCTAGCTAGCCGTATTACCGTAACGGACAGTAGTGCGGAAATAACATACCTCGGGGTGTAGTCCGTTGCGCGGGAAACGTTCCCGCAAACGTGGTTGATGTAGCCGATCAAGTTTCACAGCCCCCTGGCTGTTTTGAGCACCCAGATGGGTGTAGTGCCACACGTGCAGCACCTCGTAGTACTCGCACACATACGAGACTCGATGACGACCTCCGTTCTCTGATCCAGCGGAGGGGGCGGAAGCAGACCTCCGGACGGAGCTTCGGCAGCACGACGGCCTCCGATTCTAGCAGAGAAGCCTCAATTCCACTATAGACTCACACTAGGGAGTCCACCGTGGAAGAGACATGAGAGGGGAGGAGACCGGAGAAAACCGATCTCAATTCGGAGTTATATTTATTTTCTCACGAATTTTTCTCTATTAATTATGTGCACCCTGCCCATCTATATATAGGCTGGGGGGAAGGAGTCAACCCACCTCCCTTAGCAATGTGGGACCGTAGGGTAATTCAATTAATTAATAACTAAAACATATTATTCCATCTCTCGGTGCTCCGGAAACCCTTCCGGCTCACTCCGAACTTGTTTCGGTTCAATACGGTACTCCTCCGATATTGTCTCCTTTATTCTCTGGTTGCTCCGATGGTTCCGAAAAAGTCTCCGATTTCATCGAGCCCTTAAGTGTGTTACCCTACGGTCCGAGAACACTCCAGTCATGACCGAGCAGAGGCTACAGTCAATGATCATCAGCGGGACCTGGATGCCCATAATGACCCCTGTGCATTCCGGATATCAACACCGATTGGACCTTACGCCGTATAACATTCCCTTTGTCAGCGATACTGGATTGTTCCGAGATTCGATCAATGACATCCTATGTCTGGTTCAACCTCGTTCCGAACTAATCCTCATTCACTCGTTCCCGTGATATTCATCCCCGTGACCTAGTCACACGCTGCGCAGCTTTATGGACGGAATCTCACCGAGTGGGCCCCGAGTATCTATCCATTATATGGATTGACAAATCCCGCTCTTGTAAACAATACTCCTCAACATATCCCCACGGAATACCCAAGATACAACCGTTATGACCCGCATATTTCAGTCAGGTGGTGGGATGTAAGTCAAAGCATCCGGGAAGACAACAATTATGCATGTACTCACGGTCGAAGGAACGGTCTACCACGTTCTGTAATTACAACACTGAACCTTCATAAGATTTGATCATGCTGCAATGCTTACTTTGGGTAATGTTCATCACGTCACTTAACCCGTGAGGTGACCTCATGGTCAAGAGACTTAATTTTCCATGATCGCGAAACCACGACCATCATGTTGACCATGAACTAGTTATCGATGTAGAGGCTAACTAGGAACTCTGGGGTTTTCTATACCACACCTGCATCATTGTTTCACTGATGCAGTTCTAGCACGGTATGAAACTGGTTATGAACTTTCTTAGATATATTGGAATAATCATATATTATTTGCCTCTAGAGCATATATCCAACAGTCTCCCACTTGCAGTAGAGTGCTAATAATCTAGCCGCATTTTTCCGATCATAATCATCTTATCACATAAGTGTTTCATTGATCATGCATGCTCATGGAAGAGGTTCGTCAACGAACTGCACCAATTCAGATTCGTATGTTTCCTTTGCAACTGGTATAGGTCAAAAGCTCTTTTGACATACCACTCATTATCATATAATGGTTGGATATAAGTTTCGCGGGAGAGTGAGACTATTATTTCACAGTATCCTCCAATGATCTCTTGGTTCAGTCTTTAGAAGACTTATCCTTAGTCATATATACTGGGAAATACACTCAGCCAGAAGTCCAATACTTCTAACGCTAAACTTTTATCCATACGTCTACTTTCTTAAGTAGTATTATGTTTGTAGTACCGTGAATTTTGCTCACATTTCTTTCATGTCTTTGGTGATGTCTCTAATTCCATATAGACCCATAATATGGCTTGCAATTGTAATCTTGCATTACATTCAAGTCTATTATCCTTTCTATATTTTAGAGAATAGTCCTCAGTATGCCTCTCTATACTGAAATCATGGACTTTATTCAGATTCTGTGTTTTACTCCTAAAGCACATCGGAATCTGTTCTTCTTCCAAGAACTTTTGAGTCATTCTGTTGTTGGATTCACAACACATGTTATATGGTAGAATCATATGTCAAGAACATATAAGATCACATGTCCAGCACATGGTGCATCTCTATTCTTCCATCAAGAAATTGCTTGTGATGTTTGGAATTCATCCATTATATAATTTCTAGCCACAAGAACCTGTTTCTTGTCTAGAAGATTATTCCAACCTTCACTTCGTTTCATTATCCGTATCTTAATCTACTCATATAGATTTCAACGTGTAATGTGTTGGTATTTCATATAAAAGAAGATTCTTGCAATCTTGTATTTTATTTGCCTTATGCTTTATATATATCATAATGCACATATGTATATGAGACGATTCTCTATATACACAATCAATGCATATCCATATATATATACATATGAGATCATTTCTTCAGACATATCAATGCATATATGTTTGAGACAATGATCATGCTCCCACTCAAATATATCCATCATATACTCATATATTTGTGGTTCAGCTTTCATCAAGTCATTTTATTGTTTACTATGTCTCACATAATGACAATGCTTCCAAAGCTCCCACTCAGAAAATTCCCTCTGCATTCCAAGTTTCCGGGAAATCTTCAAAGCTCCCACTCAGTTTCATGAAACTGCAGGCCCACTCAATATTTTGGTCATCACAAAATCACTTGATCAAATCAAGGTTGAGGGTTCCTGTCTTGAGGTACTATAGTCCATCCTTTTTAACGAAGTAACCTTCGTCATGCCCATTGCAATTCTCTTTCAAATCCAAATTTGACTGAGATGCAATTTCAGGCTATGGTCCATCGTAGTGTAAATGAAATATTTTATTGATTAAAGCATTCCTACGTTTCCGCAGTCAATCACCATTGAACTTTGGTCATAACCAAATAATGCCTTATGCCCATTACATTATTCTCAATAACTCTCCAGTTTGTCGAGAATATGAAATAACCGATTTATTTCACAGGACGTGAGCCATCCTTAATGTAACTCAATATTATTTCATTTCTCCTCGTGTTCTAGGCTACCATCATTCCTTTGTGTCTTCAAGCAATATTATTCCCTATTGTTTTATGAAGAAGACTCATGATTATTGTTCTGTACAGAACGTATTCATGATAACCTTCTAAATTCAACAATGGTTTCAACTCATATACCAAGATCAATAATCTTTGGCATATCCTTCCTTATATAGCGTCATTACAGCGGAACATGCTTCCGTTGCAATACTCTGATATTCTGAAGGCAAGGTCCAATACCCCGGTCAAAGTTTCCATTATCTCCCATTGGATCTGTGTCGAGAGACTTTTTCTCGTATTACCAATTAAGCAACACACATTTTGCTATTCGGGGAGAATATGTAATTTCAATTGCTCGTAGTTTTATTACAAAGAAATTCTTTCTTTTAAGAAACCTTATAACACCATCAGTTATGGAGCTATCATGTCTCGTTAGAATGAGGATGGTTTCCTATTCATGAAGTGGGTGTTTTAACTTAATGAATTAAACAATCTTTATTCGACAATAACTATAGTGCTAGGGGAAAGAACGTTTAGACCATACTACGGTTTAGTATGACTACGAATGGTTTAAGTAGTCTAGTACTTTCAACTTCCATCGTAGTTTGTGGTACAACTTCCACAAGTCTCCCATTATGTCAATATCAATACTTATCACTTCGGATCGTAGCGTAGTGATATGTATCCTTGTATTCTCACTTCTCACTGTGATTCCTGAATCTCAGTTTTATGATCTCAATTGAATACAACTTTCAATTAATCATATGAAGTATTTAATGATAACTCACATGCCCATTCAGTACATCATTTATGTACAATGATTGGCACAAGTTCTACTTGCTAGAACCTTGTCAAGATTATATTTATTGCAGAGGTTCATAGATCGTGTATCTAATCCATCTCATGCAATCAAGTTATGATTTTCATTCGATAATGAATTCACAAGTTGATAGATCATACATTTAATGAATTCATCTGTTATGAAGTCACCTCATGCAATCAGATCTTTGACTTGTTATAATCAAGACAACTTTATCATTAAACATTGAATATTTCTTGACAATAATAGTAGTATTATAAATGCTTTCTATCATATCATAAATCAAGACGTAATCAAAGTATAATCACTCTTTTGTTCATAAAGATGGAACAACTGACTTGTCTCATTACATGAATAACTTTGTCTCGCGAGATGCAAGACACACAACTAAGTGTTCATACTATAATGATTACATAAGATTTATCTAATACTCTAAGTATCTCCTATGATAGATGTCTCGGCGGAATCCATGCTGGCCATCAATTGACTTGATATCCATCAATCCTCGATTTCACCTCTTCCCGTCCATGCAACGGCAGGTCCTGTTTTCATAAAACAGAATAAGTATCAGATACTCATTTACTGCAACTGTTGTATAAGGGAGTAAACATTTATAAAGTATATCAAATATATACCTTCTCCATCCACGACTTCTGCATCCTCGAAAGGAGCAATGTCCGCGGTCAAGAGATCAGTCATGAAGTTCTGGAGACTCATGTTAGCTCCTCTTCCGACATAGCTATGAACATAATCACCGTAACTCGGAGGGAGTGAGTGCAATAACGTATTTATTGCAAACTCTTCCGTGGTGCTTTCGTTCATTGTCCAATATTCATAGTCCTCCACCAGGGTCAGGTACATCTCATGCATCCTGTCTAAGTGATCATCAAGGCTTGTGTGTTCTTCCATCTTTCTAGATAGAAACTTGCTTTCTAACTCAAATCTGGCAATTCTGAACTCACGTACGAACATTCTCTTTAGCGTGTCCATCATGTCATATGGGCCAGTGTCCTGTAACTGTATGCCCAACTTCTCTGACATGCTGAAGATCATGACATTCCTGACTACGGAGCATTTCTGTCGGCGAGCATAATGATCAAGTATCTCTTGATCGCCAACATCATCGTCCGGATGTTCTTCCACATGCATTTCTATTGTAAACAAGATGTCTGCTCTCTTGAGCGACGTCCTAAGGCGTGAGTACCAATCAGCAAAGTTTGACCCATTTTCTTTAAGTCTTTCACCTTCCATGAAGAAAGATAGTTCACGTTGCTCTAGTGCATTCATTTTCTACAAACATAATTGCAAGGAACACAATTAAGACTAGTTCACAACAATGAGTTCATATAATCATATGAGCTCGCACTAAAACATTTCATCCCTAAGAAGTTTTAGTGATTACATGATCCAGATTCACTGCCCGACCTCGAATATCACACGGCCGACGGGTCAGTTTCAAAGGTAGACAAAAACTTGTGCGATCACATTATCTTATATATACTGTGACTCATGCTCGATCTTTCGATCTCTAGTATTCCGAGGCCATATCTGCATATGCTAGGCTCGCCAAATTAACCTCCATGTTATATGCTGTTCAGCAAGGCCATATTTGCATATGCCAGGCTTGCCGAACCCAACCTCATGCGAACTCCATTTAATATGTAGGACAACTCCGGTATGTACGGAGCGTCAGGCCATATGGGAGAACCTTCCAGGTGGTGCACACTTCGGTAGAATACTTGTGTTTGGCTTTGTTAAGGGATCATCTTATCACATGCTACCGTCGTGTATCCTATACTAGCAAGTTTTAAGATGTTTGAGCTATGGTAACACTAAGTCTACAGTGTCTCCATTTTAGTTTGTTTTATGATGACGATTACTACTTACTAGTAACACATAGCAAAGCTATCACTACATCATATACAAACAAACGATAGCCCCCACTTAGCAATACAAGGTTTAGACGATCTAGTTGTATATTGCAAGTTTTACGTGGCTGCTAGGGCTTTCATAGTTAAACAAGTTTTAACCTACGAGTCAACCACAACGTCAACCATACGATTGTCTCTATTACACCCCGCACGGGGCCCTCCGTTGCAAATGCCACATCCGCTAAAGTATAGAGACAGACACCCCCTAGCCACTTTATACGGTACAAGTCGCATGTCAAGCGTGGAACCAGTCTCGCGTAAGAGTACGCGTAAAGTCGGTCGGGGGCCGCTTCATCAAACAATGCCGCAGATGTGAACAAGTACACGTGAGAGGGTAACAATCATACAATCAACGCCCACAACCCCGATGTGTTCTATCCGTACAGTAATACTAAGCATAGACCTAGCTCTGATACCACTGTTGGGGTTCGCAGCAGAAAACACAAATTTTTCTAACTAGCGTTCCCATAACCCAAGATCTAGCGAGCCGTATTACCGTAACGGACAGTAGTGCGGAAATAACATACCTCGGGGTGTAGTCCGTTGCGCGGGAAACGTTCCCGCAAACGTGGTTGATGTAGCCGATCAAGTTTCACAACCCCCTGGCTGTTTTGAGCACCCGGATGGGTGTAGTGCCACACGTGCAGCACCTCGTAGTACTCGCACACATACGAGACTCGATGACGACCTCCGTTCTCCGATCCAGCGGAGGGGCGCGGAAGCAGACCTCCGGACGGAGCTTCGGCAGCACGACGGCCTCCGATTCTAGCAGAGAAGCCTCAATTCCACTATAGACTCACACTAGGGAGTCCACCGTGGAAGAGACAAGAGAGGGGAGGAGACCGGAGAAAACCGATCTCAATTCGGAGTTATATTTATTTTCTCATGAATTTTTCTCTATTAATTATGTGCACCCTGCCCATCTATATATAGGCTGGGGGGAGGGAGTCAACCCACCTCCCTTAGCAATGTGGGACTAAAGTCCCCTTTGCTAAGGGGTGGCCGGCCAAGGGGGGAGAGGGGGCACACCCCTCATGGGCCCTAGGGCCCATGGCGCCTCCCCCCCTCCTTTTTTTCTTTTTCTTTTTCCCTTTAATTCCCTAATGGGCCTTTTTCTCCACTAAGGCCCATAGCACATATTAATTAGAAATAAAATGATTTTAATTATTAATTCAATTAATTAATAACTAAAACATATTATTCCATCTCCCGGTGCTCCGGAAACCCTTTCGGCTCACTCCGAACTTGTTTCGGTTCAATACGGTACTCCTCCGATATTGTCTCCTTTATTCTCTGGTTGCTCCGATGGTTCCGAAAAAGTCTCCGATTTCATCGAGCCCTTAAGTGTGTTACCCTACGGTCCGAGAACACTCCAGTCATGACCGAGCAGAGGCTACAGTCAATGATCATCAGCGGGACCTGGATGCCCATAATGACCCATGTGCATTCCGGATATCAACACCGATTGGACCTTACGCCGTATAGCATTCCCTTTGTCAGCGATACTGGATTGTTCCGAGATTCGATCAATGACATTCTATGTCTGGTTCAACCTCGTTCCGAACTAATCCTCATTCACTTGTTCCCGTGATATTCATCCCCGTGACCTAGTCACACGCTGCGCAACTTTATGGATGGAATCTCACCGAGTGGGCCCCGAGTATCTATCCATTATATGGATTGACAAATCCCGCTCTTGTAAACAATACTCCTCAACATATCCCCACGGAATACCCAAGATACAACTGTTATGACCCGCATATTTCAGTCAGGTGGTGGTATGTAAGTCAAAGCATCCGGGAATATAGCAATTATGCATGTACTCACGGTCGAAGGAACGGTCTACCACGTTCTGTAATTACAACACTGAACCTTCATAAGATTTGATCATGCTGCAATGCTTACTTTGGGTAATGTTTCATCACGTCACTTAACCCGTGAGGTGACCTCATGGTCAAGAGACTTAATTGTCCATGATCGCGAAACCACGACCATCATGTTGACCATGAACTAGTTATCGATGTAGAGGCTAACTAGGAACTCTGGGGTTTTCTATACCACACCTGCATCATTGTTTCACTGATGCAGTTCTAGCACGGTATGAAACTGGTTATGAACTTGCTTAGATATATTGGAATAATCATATATTATTTGCCTCTAGAGCATATATCCAACACACACGTGAGACAAGGTAAGGAGACGGTTCACCTTGTTGGTAACCGCAGTGACTTGGTGGAACGACAGGGCAGGCACCGACGTTACTGGTGGTCCTGACTGCTGTCGTTGACCGTGGGTCGGTTAAGTCGAGGCAACGATAACGGTTGTCACGCAGGTTAATTAAAATGCTAAATGGTTCGGCGGATGACTTGAGAGGCCCGTTGGTCTGTACGCACTACCTTCACGTGGGATAAGGAGTTATGGGCTCCCCTGCGTCGTAGTTTGTCCGAAAGCTCTTCAGACGTCAGCAGTACTGCGGCCTGATCGCCGGGAAGTGGTCTTGTCTTTTGCTGCAGCAGGTGTGTTTGGATTTGCTTTTGCTTCACCGGCCAGACTCGCACCGTGCAGGAGCGTGCAAGGGTGAGGGACCTAGACCCCTTGGCGCATAGGATATAGTCTTGCGGATGTCCTCTCTGTTGAGCCTAGGATGAACTCCGATGTGTCGGATAGCCTCGATGGGGCATTCCCTAACAAGGTGTACGCCACCCTGGAGATCCGAGCGTGCAGGCTGAACAGTAGTGCACCCCTGCAGGGAGTTTAATCTATTCGAATAGCAGTGTCCACGGTAACAGGATGCTTTATGCTGAAGCTGGATCTTACCACTACGAACTACTACTATTAAATTGTATGGTTCCGGGTTTTCTTCCTCGCAGGGAAGTCGAGGAGGGGAACTCAGAGGCATTATCATTATTAATCATTACAACTTACTATTATACAATGCTGCAGCAACTTCTGCTTCATTGTTACTTTATTGCTTTATATAAACTATTGGCTGATTCTCTTCTCATGCTGCAAGACATCGTCAGAAGATGCTAGTCTTCGATAGGCCTAGTTTCTTACCCTTATTCTGATTTCTATCTTGCAGTCCACTATATACAGCCTCCCCTTTCCGTTGATACAAATGCATAATGCTTAGTAGCGGACGTAAGACTCGCGGGTATGCTAGATACTCAGCCTTGCTTTATTTCCCCTTTTATGTTTTTCCTGATCGGCCGCTGCAGTCGACGTTGGAGCCCAGGAGTAGGAGTACCCCGGAGGCGGATACTACTACGTCGAGACCCCCGCTGACCAGGACTAGGAGTAGTTTCGGAGGCTCCCAGGCAGGAGGCCTTGCCTTTTTGATATGTATCTCTGATGTTATTTGTGCTAGCCTTCTTAAGGCAAAACTTGACTAACTATGTCTGTACTCAGATATTATGGTTTGTATAACTTATGTATTCGGGTCCGCGTGACCCCCTTTATTGTAACATATTGGTTTATCCTTTTGTGTCTAGTGTTGTGTTGTGATATTCTCATCGTGGCACCCTAATCTCAGTCGTGTACCCTGCGTGTATGATTACTGTACACGGATTGATTTTGGGGGCGTCACAAAATGCCTTGATAGGTAGGTATGGTGACTGTTTTGAGGAAAGATATAAGGAGGCTTATGATGACAGAGCGTATCATGCCAAGGGTTTGGAAGTACCGGCGAAGGTGGACACCAACTCTCGGAGTGAGAAGAAGGCAATGCACGGCACGGGAGAGGCTAGCAAAATATGGGAAGGTGGAAGTGTCAACTTTCAATACTTACATTAGTCCGAAGAACTCATGCACTTATTATCGGTAACTCTCAATCTAATAAGGAGGTTCACAAAGATACAAGTACCCCGAGGAGGAGTGTATGGGGGTTTGGCTATCCTTGCGCATCCTCGACTCATGGTACGTGAGTGTTCTCTGATATTCGATCCCTCCAAAGAGTAGTGATCCATCTAGTAGCTAGAGTTCTCAACTAGTTTTGTAGGTTTTGAAAATACACACGGATTGCCCAAAATAAGACACCTATCACTAATAGGCAAGAGCTCTTGACACCAAAAGTTCAAACATTACTCACATCAATACCTCAAAACCATTGCAAGCTACTTTAAAATTAAATAGCAACCTCAATTACCTACTTTCAAGACAAGACACAACTCAGTGCAACAACCAACTCTCTTTAACAAGATAAACATGAAGACTAAAAAGAGTTCCAGCAACAAACTAAACAAAAGCCAAGGCTCTTGCTAAACACAAACTAAGACTAAAACTAAACATGGCAGTAGATATGAAAAGATAAAGAATACACAACAGCAAAAAGATAAGCAGGAAAAATCCTATGATGTGTTCTAAATTTTGAAAGTGGAGCGTGTTTCTCTCCCACACAAAGTAAGAAGGGATCTAACTTGTTATGAACAGCAAGCAAAGCTAAAGAAAACTAAATAAAACCTAAGAGCGAGACGCTCCAAGCATAGCACATAACGCATGAAGTGATAAAAATATAGTGAGGCGAAGGACGAACTGATGATTGTTGATGGAGAAGGGGATGCACGGGGGGCATCCCCAAGATTAGACGCTTGAGTCTCCTTGAATATTTATTGGGGATGCACGGGGGCATCTCCAAGCTTGAGCGCTTGACACTCCTGGATCTTCTTTCATCATCTTCCAACGCACACTTGAAAACTCCCTTCATACATAACTCATCATAAGCTGATTAGAGAGGTTAGTACCCTTAATAAAATAATTTTTGCCCACTGGATGGAAAAATATTCTTGACGAGCTACTGTTTCTCAAGAGTGCCAAAAAGTTTTTGCAAAGAAAAAGCAAGCTTAAGGTTTGCAAAAATAAGGAGAGACAAAACGTGGCAGAATCTGTGAAAAACAGAACAGCAGATAGTAAAGAATTTTTTAGGGGCACTTCTGCAACTCAAATCAAAAAACTCAGAACATACGGAAGTTTCGTAATTGTATAGAGCATACTGTGTAAATATTTCAGCTCAAAAAGATGAACTGGGATTTTTCTGGAATTTTTCTGGTCACGAGGACAGAATCTGTTTTCTGGACAGCATGTCACAACTTTTACTTCCCTTGCCGTAAGAGGCTATAACTTGGCACAAAGTTGAAAAATAAAGATAAAATGATGTTGCTACAGTAGTAACAAACATCAAGACACAACAAAAGCAAAAAGAAACCTAATTCGTTGTGGGCTGCCTCCCAAAAGCGCTTCTTTAGAGCCATCAGCTAGGCTTAAAGATTATGAAAGATGCTCACAAGAGAATAAGAATTGAAGCAAAAGAGAGCATCAAGAAGCAAATGTGAAACACATTTAAGCCTAACCCACTTCCTATGCATAGTCATCTTGTAAGAAAATAAATCAAAGAAGCACAAAGTGACGTGCATAGGAAGGTAGAACAAGAACAACTTCAAAACTTTCAACATGAAGAGAGGTGTTTTTGTAACATGGAAGTTTCTACAACCAAACTTTCCTCTTTCAAAGTAATTTTCAGTAGCATCATGAACAACATCAAGAATATAACTATCACATAAATCATGTTGTTCATGACCTACAAGCACACGTGTATTGTTTTCAACTCGGTTTTTAGGATGATAAGATAGATGCAACCCATCACATTGAGCCTTGATAAGAGCAAAATTCTCCAGAATAGTTGGAGATTTCAAAAGGATAATAGGGCAATCAAGTGTGGGTGCAACAACAATAATTTCATGCTTAACATAAGGAACTATAGCAAGTTCATCTTCGTAGGCATCATCCATAGTGGCATCATGGCCATCAACAAAGCAAGTATCAAAATCATCAGAAAGAGAAGTATCAAGTGAGTCCTCCGAATCATAGGGCTCCTCATCATAGCAATCATTGGCCTCTTCTTGGGAAGCAAACATTTTATTTTTAAAATCCTCAATATAAGAATTGGAAGTATAATTCTCGAAGAAATAAGCAAGAACTGCAAAGTTTTCAGACTCGAAAATAGTATCGTGATACTTTTCAATCAAAGAAGCAATCTCATAGGCACCTTTAAAAGCAACAATCTCTTCAATCTTTTCAACATCAAAGTAATCATAAACACCTTTAGCATAAGAAGATAAGATCTCATTTTCATTAAACTCACATTGGAAAGGGAGGTGTTTATGATCTATATTAGAACAACAAGTAAAATCATAAATGTGGCACAAAAGTTTAGCATGGCAATAAGAAACATGTATTTGATCCCATAAGTGTTTCCCTTTCTGAGATAGGCGGTGCCGCGTATAATGAGCATGCTCATCCAATGATTTTCCCTCAACCAAGTCGGTCGGGTTTTTAGCGCGAGCACAAATTGATCGAAGACGATCCAAGTGAAACATGTCCATCCTACCATATTTAGGTGGTTCATCACCCATGGTGAGGATAACATAAATAGGCAAAGCAAGACAAAGGCAAAAGGTAGCAACTATTTTTGTGGTTTTTCATAAAGGACACTGAGATAAAAAAACTGAAAGGTAAACTAACAAGACTAAAAAAACAAAGGTAAAGGGTAGTGTGCAACTCCCCTATCTTAGCACTCGGAGTCCCCGGCAACAGCGCCAGACATTCGCTTGATGGCTTCTCGCCCTTCGTTGGTTACCCCAAGTGGAAGGTGGAGATGTAGCGCAACAGCAACTGATGTGGACCTGCACACAGACACAGATAACTTTGTTCCCAACGAAGTTCAGAGAGGTTGTCAATCTCTCCGGTCTTGTTGTTCACAAAGGGTAAAACACAAGGGATAACGATAGCAACTAAAAGCAGTAAGGTAAATATAGCGTGGAAATAATAATAAGGATATGGATCGGGATACGTGATGTTCACTAGTGATGTCTCTCTCCCAAAAGACGATAAAACTGTTATGCGAGGTAAAAAAATTACAGAAGGGCAATTGACAGGATTATAAACGCACCGCAATGCTAACTATACTACAAAAGAAAGGAAGAGGCTCAAAAGCACGGGCAGTACGCCAAAATAAGTAGACCGTAATCCAACTGCATCTACTACTAATCATCCACCTTGAGATATCTATCCAGAACATCTCGCTGGTATTAAGTTGCGAGCCCCACCCAAAGAAACAGACAACTGCAATAAAAAGAACTTTGCGTAAAGTAAACAATCCTTGTAACCGCGGTTACAAGCACCGTTGTTTTCCCCCTTGTGGCAACAGCACATCCCCTAGACTCATGTTTCTGTCACTCAAGCGTGTCATCGGGGGGCATGAACCCACAATCTAGCACAACGTTCCCTCTTGAAGTCGCTACCTACTACTTTGCCAAAGCAATAAACAGCAACGGAGAACATGCAAGAATTACTTAGGAACAAAAATATAAGAGATAAAAACCAAATATATTACCCTATCACAATCTGAACATAATCTCATAATCCATCAGATCCCATCAAACTCAACATAGCAATAGCAGAAATATTACAAAGGTGCCTCGATCATGTAGGGCAGCTCACGAGGTCTAAACAATGAAGATCAAAGAGGGGAGGAGAACATTACATAGCTACTGATCATGGACCCATGGTCCAAGGAAAACTACTCACGAGACATCAGGGGAGCATCCGTGGTGGAGAGGAGACTCCCGGAGGTCAATCCTCCCTCCGGCAGGGTGCCGGGAAGAGGTCTTCGGGTGCTCCCGATCTCGGAAGCGCGGCGGCGGCGGAACAGAGGTGAGTTTGCGAAATAGGGTTCTGTCTTCGGAGTTTCCCCGTGACGGAGAATAAATAGGAGAAGGGGGGCAGCCAGAGGTGGACCAGGGCCCCCAGGCGCCCCCCTGGCGCGGCCAGGGGTGGGGCCGCGTCGGATGGCCGCCTGGGCCCCCCTTGGCTCCCCTCTGGCCCCTCCCGGGCTCTTCTCGAAGCTTCTTGTACGCTGATTTTTCTTGTATTTTTCCCGGAATTTTTCTGGCACTTTTTATATGGGGGAAAACTGAAATAGAAAAACAGCAGAAAACAGGAACTGGCACTGGGGTGCACTGAGTTAATAGGTTAGTCCAAATATGATCAAAAGTGCATGAAAGTGTATCTAGATCATAGCAATATCACACAAAACATGCATGGAGCAAGCAGAAATTATAGATACGTTTTGGACGTATCACCAACATATTCTACAAGAATAGAAGCGTGCGTAGACATCAGCGACTCACCCAGATAAGGGGCAATGATACCGGTTGTCCCGACAGAAAATGATAAAATGCCTAATGGTTCAGGTGGATGACTTGAGAGTCCGCAAAGGCCTGTACGCACTACCTTCTTGTGGGATTATGGTGTGGGCCCTCCGTGTTGTGGTCTCGTTCGAAAGCTCTGGAAAACTTCCATTTCAGCATTGTGGTACGGTCGGATCCGCATCCCAGAGGAGTTGCGTGGAATTCACCCTGTACACAACCACCCGGAGGGCGAGGGGCGACGGTCCAAGACCCCCTTGCTCTTAGGACTTTAGACCGGCGGGGACCTCTCTGATGAGTCGTAGGATGGGCCTCGGCGTGTCGGATAGCCTCGATGGGGCATTGCCTAACAAGGTGTACGCCACCCTGGAGATCCGAGCGTGCAGGCTGAACAGTAGTGCACCCCTGCAGGGAGTTTGATCTATTTGAATAGTCGTGTCCACGGTAACAGGACGCTTTATGCTGAAGTCAGAGTCTACTACTACAAACTACTACTATTAAACTGTTGGTTCCGATTTCTCTTCCTCGCAGGGAGTCGAGGAAGGGAACTCGGAGGCATTGATAATTATTAATAATTACAACTTACTATTATACAATGCTGCAGCAACTTCTGCTGCATTGTGACTTTATGCTTTATATGAACTGTTGGCTATTCTCTTCTCATGCTGCAAGACTCGTCGGAAGATGCTAGTCTTCAATAGGCCTAGCTTCTCATACTTATTCTGACTTTCTAGCATTCATTCCATTATATATAGCCTCCTTTTCCATTTGATACAAATGCATAATTACTTAGTAGAGGACGTAAGACTCGCGGGTATGCTAGATACACACCCTTGCTTTATTTTCCCCCTTTTTGTTTTGCCTGAGCGGCCGCTGCAGTCGACGTTGGAGCCTTGGAGTCTAGGAGCGGGAGATCCCCGATGCCGACCACCGCAACGTGAAGATCCCCGATGCCTTCTATGACTTGGAGATCCCCGACGACCAGGAATTATTTGGAGGTTCCCAGGCAGGAGGCCTCGCCTTTTCGATCGTTGTTGTTTTTGTGCTAGCCTTCTTAAGGCAGATCATGTGTAACTTGTGTCTGTACTTGGATACTATTCTTCCGATAACTTTGTGGTCTCAAGCTATTGTATTCGAGCCCTCGTGGCCCTGGCTTGTATTAAACAGCTTGTATTATTTTATTTGTAGATTTGTGATGTGATATCTTACCATGAGTTCCTGATCTCGATCGTATACCTTGCGTGTATGATTATTGTATACGGTTTGATTTTGGGAGCGTCACAGGGGATGTCTTGTTCATCAAACATCTATTTGCTCATGATAGGGCGTGTTTTCCCTTGATTAGTTTTAGTGATTGATGACAATACATTTGCGGACTAACCGGGTGTGATGAGCATTTCAGATAACGACATTATTGGCACAAGACGGTTATTGCCCCCTCGGTGTACGAAACGTGAAGACGGAGTTTTTCTTTCGATCTCCTTTTGTGTTAATTGAGTCCTAGGAAAACCGTACTATGAAGAGGGGATCCGCTTTGGTAATGGTGGGTGGAATCATCACACGGTCTCACTTTTTGCACCCACATATTTCTTTTGCGTCGTGGAGGTGTGGGGACTTTTGGATGTGGCTCCCTGGCTCTGCCAGGGCGGTAGTAACGCTCTAGGAGCGGTTGTACCGCTCCACGGTAGTACCGTGGACCAGTACCGCATCCACTACCGGATTCCCACTGGACTCTGCGGTAGTGGAGGCGGCACTGGGGCTCGGTAGTACCGCTCCCAGAGCGGTAGTACCGTGAACCAGTACCGCATCCACTACCGGATTCCCACTGGACTTTGCGGTAGTGGAGGCGGCACTGGGGCTCGGTAGTACCGTGGAGCGGTAGTACCGTTGCGCGGTAGTACCGTGAACCAGTACCGCATCCACTACCGGATTCCCACTGGACTCTGCGGTAGTGGGGGCGGCACTGGGGCTCGGTAGTACCCTGGAGCGGTAGTACCGCTCTCGGTACGGTAGTACCGCAGCGCGGTAGTACCGCTTCTGAAGCGGTACTACCGTGGTTGGTGGACAGCCAACAGCTGCATTTAAGGGCACCTATAAAAGGGGGTCTTCTTCCCCATTGAGACTCACCTCATTTATTGCTCTCACCTCCATTGACGCCCAAGCTCCATTCTTGCCCGATCTCCCTCCCTAGCCATCAAAACTTGTTGATTCTCTAGGGTTTGGAAGAGGAGGCCCCGATCTACACTTCCACCAAAGGATATTTGATTCCCCCCACTAATCCCGTGTGGATCTTTTTACTCTTGGGTGCGTTGGTGCCCTAGACGGAAGAGGTCACCTCGAAGCCACATTCCATTGTGGTGAAGCTTCGTGGTTTCGTTGGGAGCCTCCAATTAAGTTGTGGAGTTTGCCCCAACCTTGTTTGTAAAGGTTTGGTTGCCACCTTCAAGGCCGCCTCGTAGTGGATCATGAAATCTTACATCGGTAAGAGCGTGAGGAGAAATAGGGTGGCCCTCATTGGCTTCGTGTGAGCATTGTGCTCCTCACCCTCTCCAAACGGAGACGTACTTCTCGAAAGAGAAGGAACTTCGGAAACATATCCTTGTCTCCCGTGTTCCCTTTACCTTTACATTGCGCAAGTTACTTTCCTTGCTTATTTATTGCTTGCTTGTTATATCATAGTTGTTGGCATATAGGTTGCTCACATAGTTTCATATCTAGACAACCTATATTCCTTGTTGAGCCTAAATTGTTAAGGAAAGTTTAAAAAGTGTTAGTTGCCTATTCACCCCCCCCCCCTCTAGTCGACATTCTGATCCTTTCAATTGGTATCAGAGCCTCGTCTCTTATTAAGGGCTTTACCGCCTTAAGAGGATGTCGCAAGAGGATAAACCGGTAGAGGTTGAGCTTCCAGGAGCTACTCCGAACCCTTCTCTTTTGGAAGGGAATCCAAGTATCGAGGGCTTCGCGAATACGCTCGCGAAGGATGACTCATCATCTATCTCTCGACATGAGTACAATGAAGGCATGTCCGCCATTAAGGCTCACATGAACAAAGTTACCGATATGCTTGGTTGTCTCATGTCAAGGATGCCCTCGGAGAGCAACCCCACCATCATCCCCAACATTCCAACGTTGGGTGGAGGAGATGTCATCTTCCAATCTAATGATGATGGTAGGAATGATATCCGATCCATTCCTCGTACGGGGAATGGTTAGGGTATCCATTCCGCGGTGGCTCCTCCTGTTACTTATAACTCTCTACCTCTACCCGAACCCCATTTTGCACATGCAGGAACTATTCCCATCCTTAACAAATATGCTTATCCGGTTTGGGCTCATCGCATGAAGATACACTTGAAGGGGTCCTCCGTGGAACTTTGGCGCATCGTTGAGGAGGGATTTACTCCTCGTGACCACCACAACATGACCCCAAGAGAATATCGGGACAACACCATCAACAGTCATGCTATGCTCGTGATAGGAAATGGGTTGAAGGAAGAGCAATACAATCTTGTCCTAAAGTGTGAAATAGCCAAATAGATGTGGGATATTCTCGAGAGGACTCTCATGGGAAGCACTAGCATACGGTGCTCAAAGTTTGACAAGATTCAAGATCAAGCCGATCACTTTGTCCGGAATGAAGGGGAGTCTTCCGAGGATGTTCATCAAAGGTTGGTGGCTCTCGCAAATTCCATGACGGACCATGGGAGCATGGACACCGATGACGGATGGATAAAGAGAAACTTCATCACTGTTATGCTCCTACACAAGAAGCATATCACCAAGGTCATTCGTCAAAGGCCCGACTTTCGCGAGTTGAGTTCAAACCAAGTCTTGGATGAATTCGTTGCCATGGAAATCTTGGACTCCACAGCCGAGTTAAAATTGGCTCGCCAAAGCGGCTCCAAGATGCCATCTCTTGCCTTGAAGGCCAAGGAGGTTCAAGTTGAGGAAGATGAAGATGAAGAGGATGTGGGTCCGGAAGACACCAAGTATGCTTACAATGAGCACATGGCTCTAGCCTCAAGACAATTTTGGGTAAACAAGAACAACTTCAAGTCCAACTCAAGTAGCTTCAAGCCAAAGGGCCAAAGAATAAGAACTTGCTTCAATTGTGGCAATGTGAGTCACTTTGTTGCGGATTGTCCGTATGAGAAGAGAGAAGACCACGGTGGAAAGCTCATCCGTAAGGACAAGAACAAGCCACCATTGAACAAGACCTTTGTGAAGAAGAAGCCACAACGTGTGTTGGTGGCTCAAGAAGAATACTATTCCGATGATGAGGAGGATGAAGAAAGTGGTGAGATTGTGGCAACCGCCACCGTTGCCATCGCCATTGAATCCCCCTCATCAACGTCTCTCTTCAACTCCCCCAACGAGAACCCTCACATCATCCACAAGTGTCTTATGGCCAAGACTACCTCGGTAACTCCTCACTCTAAACCATTTACTCCCACTAACCCCTCTTTGTTGGATTGTGTGGAGGAAAATGAGGAGCCCAAAGCACATGAGGAGAATGAATTCAAACTATTCATGTCCAAGCTCAAAGGTGTTGCAAAGGGACATTTTGTGGCTCTCTTGGAACAACTTGGAGAAGCACATGCTCACATTTAGCAACTTGATGAGACTATCATCAAGTTGCAAGGTCATAGTCACGACTATGCGGATGAGATAGGGGAGCTATCTCATTCTCTCGAAGAAGAGCGTGAGCTTAAGTTGTCTCTTGATGAGACGTGTGCTATTGATATCTCTAAGCTAAAACTTGACCTTAAACATTCTAATGCTATTGCTTGTGATCTCAAGACTAAAAATGATGAACTTGTTGAGGCTCATGAAAGACTTCTTGTGGATCATGAGAAAGTAGGAAAGGACCACAAGTCCTTAAAACACGAACTCATGGCTCTCAAGAAGGCTCATGATGAAACAAGTATGCAACTCACTAAAGAAATTACTACCTTTTCTCCTATTATTGTGGTAGAGAAACCTAGTTCCTCTAACTCTTGTTGTGAGCATGCTCCTCTCGTTGAGGAAAACACTAGGTTGAAGGCACAACTTGAGAAGGGACTTGTCTCGTGCATTCAAGGAGAAAAGAACCTTAATGATCTCTTGAGTTCCCAAAAGGAGGTCATTGGCAAGGAAGGCATTGGTTTTGGTACAAGTTCATCAAAGAGGAAGAACAAGAAGAGGAAGAAAAAAAAAGAAGAAAGGCAAGGCACCTCCTCCTTCAAAGGAAGTCACATTTGTGAAGGAAGGGGAGAAGCCTCAAGAAAAAGTGGCAAAGGCCATTGAGGGTGAAATGACCAAGAGGAGTGATGCCACTCCCAATGACTTTGCCGGATCAACTAACCCCTCTTATGTTCTTTGTTGCACTAATGATGGGCATGTTTATGCCAAATTTGTTGGTTCCTTTGATGAGTATATTGCATGGTCCATTTGGGTACCTAAGACCCTTGTTACTAACGCGAGAGGACCCATTCATGAATGGGTACCTAAATCCAAGCATTGATCTCATGTAGGTGGCGGCTTCCGGTGGGGGTTCATGGATACTTGATAGCGGGGCTACAAGTCATATGATCGGAAGCAAGGACATGTTGGTGGACATTGATTTCGGACCATCTAGAACCACCCGTGTCCAATTTGGAGATGCAAACACGTCAAAGGTATTAGGTCTTGGCAAAGTAATAATTTCTCCGGACTCGTCCATTGAGAAAGTATTGCTAGTTGAGACTTGTGCCTTTAATTTACTTTCCGTTCGTCAACTTGCCATGATGGGCCTTTGTACTTTCTTTGATAAAGACATGGTCACCCTAATGTGGAGCAATACTCTTAAATTAGCCTTTGTTGGACACGTGGAGGACGGTATGTACGTGGTGGACTTCTCAAAAGTCCCCACCAAAACCGCCATGTGTTTAATGGCTAAAGTTGATGTGGGATGGCTTTGGCACCGCCGACTAGCCCATGTCAATATGAGGTCTTTGCAAACACTTCTCAAGGGTGAGCATGTCATTGGACTAACAAATGTTAGCTTTGCCAAAGATCGTGCTTGTAGGGCATGCATTGAAGGGAAACTTCATGAGAAGAAACACCCCGTCAAGAATATCATCTCCACCAAGAGGCCTTTGGAGCTCCTTCACATGGATCTTTTTGGGCCTCCCTCATATGATAGCCTTGGCGGGAAGAAGTATTGCTTGGTTATTGTTGATGATTATTCAAGATATACATGGGTTTATTTCTTCAAGAAGAAAAGTGAGACCCAACAAACCGTCATCGAGTTTGCTGATGCATGTAAAATGCATACATGAACTTTGCATGTTATTACTTGTTTTTCCTACATATTAGCAACTTATATTCATGTTTTATAATGATTTGGGGGATTTTCTAAACAATCCCCCTTCTTTTGGTTCTAACCCTGTTTTTCCAGAAAACGTACTTTTTAGTGTTTCAGACTTTCCGGGAGCTTCGGGACTCCAAAAAGGGCAAGGCCAAAGAACACGGTTCAGAATTTTCGAGACGAAGACCATGGGCCAAAGTAGATGGCCAAAAGGCCAACCAGGTGGAAAAGAGGACCCTCCACGCGGCCAGATTCCTTGGCCACGTGAGAGGGCCCCTTTTTGCCCCCGTGGCTCCGATGTCGTCGATCTTTCTTCTCCCGAGTGTCTCGTGACCTAAAAACGACTATATAAAGGGTCCCCTGGCCTTTTCAAGGAGGGGGCGGCGCCGAGAGACGAAACCACGAAACAGAGAGACAGAAGGCTGCCGCCGGAGAAGATCGGAGGGGGGAAACGCCGCCAGGATCACCCCCGGAGGGCTCCACCCCCCTCCGGCATGTTCATCATCAACATCTACAGCAAGATCAGCTCCATCTCTCCACTGTAATCTCTTGGCAAACACGATGTATGATGCAATACTATATTCCCTTGATGTATTGTGTCTCCCCGTCTATGTTTGAGTAGTGAATTGTTCTTGGCAATGGTGAAATAGTTCGTTGATTGGTTGCATACAAGTTTGTTATATTCTATGATTGTCTTTATGTACAATATACGAGTGCACGCATATGTTGGGGAATGCATGTAAGGTGATCACCGGTAGCATAATGGAGTGGTGGTGACTTGGGAGTGACAGTAACCTGAGACCGAGCCACAAAGTTAAGTTATTGGGGGATATATATAGGGGACCTTAGAACGTAAGGCTATGGTGGGACTTTATGTCTTAATCAATCTTGTGCAGTCATTTACTTGGACACATGATCCATCATAAGGGGTTGTAGATCATTTACTTGACTATACCTATTCATGGCTCCTTCCTAGAAGAAACAACTAAGACTAAAACATGTGCTTCACTAATTGTGACAACCACACGAACGAAACACCTATTGCTAGAACACTTGCTCCCTTGAGATACTTGAGATATTTGCTGCTTGCTACTTGTGAAACTTGCTTAGAAACTTGCTTTAGAAACTTGCTCTAGAATTACTTGCATTTTAAACTTGCTTCACTAGTTACTAGACAAATCACACTCCACGTCACTTGCTTTTAATTAGTTAGTTCCTTTTAGTCAAACTTATTGCTTTGCATAAACAGCCATATAAGAGGGTTATAGGGCTTTAGAGAATAGATAGCTTACCTTCAGCTCCTCGTGGGTTCGACACTCAAATACTTATCGAAAGGTACTACAATTGATCTCCTGCACTTGGGAGTCATCAAGCACTTTTCTGGCGCCGTTGCCGGGGAGCGTTGTGCTAAGCTTTTATTCTTGTTTGCATTGCATACTAACATATAAACCTAAAACACAATATTAGAACTGTATAATATCTACCTTGAATTAGGACTTGAAGTGTTTGAGGAAAAATTGAAAAATTATTTGCACAACAATCATATTTGTGGTAGTACTAATTCTTTGAACACCTTTATTGCTAAGGAAAACCTTGAGCTTGGGGAAGTTTGTCTTGATGAATATGATATTTTTAGTCCCCCTACTATTGAGGATAAAAATGATATACTTGCTGATTCTATGGAAAGTTTTAAGCTTGGGGAAGTTGGTTTTGATGAGCATGATATTTCTAGTTCCCCAAGCTTGGAGGAGAAAATTCACTTTGATGATACTATGCTTCCTATATATGATGATTGCAATGAAAATTATGAATGTTTAACTCCCACTATCACTAATGAGGATTTTACTTATGTGGAGAGTAGTGATTCTTTTATGCATGTGGCTCATGATAAGAATGTTTTATGTGATATTCATATTGTTGAATCTATTCATGATGCTACTGAAAATTATTATGAGAGAGGGAAACATGGTTACACATATTTCAATAATATTAAGTTTCCCCTCTTTATGTTGAAAGTATTGAAGTTGCACTTGATCTACCTTTCTATGCTTGCTATTATGTGCTTCTTTTATTTGTTTCATTACAAAATGCCAATGCATAGAAATGGGTTAGACTTAAAAATAAATTGTTTAATATTTTTTTGGTGTGTTCCTTATGCTTTAATTTCCTACTCGGTTTGAGCACACATTTATGTCTTTACAACATGTAAAATACCTTTACCTACTGTTATGTATCATTTAGTTTGAGATTTTCATTTTATAAAAATTTGGGAAAGTAAATGAGAAGGATGAGTAATGGAGAAGTTGGGGTCGACCTTGAACATGTATTGTTCATGCCAATGAAACCATTGCAAAGTCTCTATCATTAAAACTTTTTTCAAAGCTAAAAACAATAAAAATATTAGTTCACTACTGTAACATCACATTTCTGTCTTATTTCTCATCTTAAATGGCAAGAATAATCTTATATGAGAGATAGGATTAAACAATAATAATTAGCTGTCCAGAAAACAGATTCCTGAACTTTACTGCGAAAAATGTTTAAAATCACAGAAGTGGAATTTTGACCTGGTAATTTACGACAACAATATTTAGTTATCACTACATATTTCATTAGTTTTAAGTTTTCTGATTTGAGCAACTTAAGTGCCTCTAAAAATTCACTCTTTACGGGCTGTTCAGTTTTTGGCAGATTATGTCTTTATTTTGCATTGCTCTCATTACTTGTGTTTTGTGTGGTTCTTTTGATCAAGGAGCAATGCACAACTGTAGTAACAGTAGTTAATATTTAGAATCAACTCATGATGTGTCTTTGCTGTACCTATGTGGATTTTATTTATGGAGGCACTAACCCCTCTAATCAAGTTTTATGTTGAGATTTGTGTAAGAAGAATTTTTCAGGAGGAAGAGTTGAGTGAGATGAACAAAGATCAAGAGGGACAACCAATCAAGCTTGGGGATGTACCCCTGGGCTCACCCTACATGTATCAAATAAGTACAAGAATCCAAGCTTGGGGATGCCGAGCCACCTCACTCCAACCATCATGATGTTAAGTAAGAAAAGCCTAGCTATACGGCTATCAATAAAGCGCTTTACGGGAGGCAACCCGGTTGTTCTTAGTTGGTTTTTCCTAGTGTCCTCTTTCTGTCTCAAGAGATTAGGTTTTTTTTTTAATTCTGGAGTTTTCAATAAAGAGTCAAGTCAAACCCATTTGGACTTATAAGTTGCTATCCTAGTGCATTAAATTTCTGTTTCAGCACGAGTCTGCTCACCGTATGATTTTACGTTTTTTATTGGTATGTCAGATTGAGCTAATTTTTTAGTATGTTCTGAAACTTTTCGTCCTCTGTAATTAAAAAAATTGGCTTAATTTTTTGACGAGTCTAGCTTAGGGAAAAACGTTCGTTTTGCTGCTGTTGCTTTTCTGGACAGATTCTGCCTTCTTTTGTTTTATGCATTCTTTGGGCTTGGGAATCGAATTTCCATGATTCTTTCAAGCAAGAGAATGAACATACAACATAATGAACCTTATTGTCTATCTACTGGAGCATTTGATTTGGAATTTTGCACAGCAAGCATGTGATTTGTTTTTCCTTGCTAATCTCACCCCACAGAAAAAGAATGGGAGAAACATGTTTTGTGAAGTTTTTTCACAGGGAATAAAGGAGCTGCGCCTCAAGACATCCAAGAATGGTGAAAGCCATAAGCTTGGGGCTGTGATGAACACCCCACTGGAGCTACACTCTTTTGGTTAGCACGCGTCTACTTTCTATTTTTCTAAGCAAAGCATTTATCGTAGAGACTTGAAGCGTCTAGTTTTTTTTTTTTTGATAAGACCACCACCATCATTTTATATGAGGTTGAGCTACTGGAGTTTGGGGTTGGAATGTATTGGATGCTAGTATTATGATTTGGAATAGGGATGCCATGGTTGATTCGAAGAGCTACATATGTTTGCATGATTTATAGACTTTTTATGTGTAGAAATTTGCAATAATGTTGTCTTGAGCTATCTCTTATTCATGTCCTTGATGTTAATTGCTGGTTTATTTAGTTTGTCATGAAATGAGTAGTTCTATGGACATATGCATGCATAGTAGCTGGTCAACTATCTCCCTCTTGCTAGCCAAAAATTTAAAAATTCCAACAAGTAAAAACTTGTTTCCAACACTCCTTAGCCAAGTATTTCCAGTGAGTCCACCATATCTTCCCATTAGCTTCATTGCTATTCCGAGTATGTTCACCATGTTATTGTGTTATTTATGTTCTAAATTAAGATATTCACTTTATTAATTGTCATGGGTTGAACTTGGGATAGGACTCTCACGAACTTTTGAAGGCACACTTTACTTTTTATGCATCTAATAAACATGACCCAATAATGGGAGCCACAAGTTTTGCGTTTGACAAGTGTGTGGTTGGGGGCTAGCTATAAACGTGTATCACTGGAAATCTTTCAACATTGCACAAAAAAAATTACATTTGGTTGATATCATGTACTTTTGTTTTTGGACTCCTGCCATGCCGAAATGAAATAGAGGAATAGTAAGTTTTGATGAGTAAGTATCTATATGACTAGAGAAACGCATTGGGACGCTAACCCAAGCCATGCTTTATCATGGTGGAAATTTACTTACAGCTTGAGTGACTCTACAACACATCCTACAATAAAATAAGAAGCTATGCATAATAGTGAATGAAAATAAAAAGGATGATGAGTCTACTCCGTTAGTTCATCTTGTCATTGTAACATGGGCTTGTTTCCATGTCATGGGGCAAGAGGTACCTCTTTGCGGTTCTCTATGATGTCATTAATACTTATTATGATTGTACAAAGCTTATTAGGAATCTTAAGTTGAGTAATCATGGAGTAGGTTTTCACACTCACGGGGCATGAGGCTTTCAACCACCTTGTCATTCTCATTACTTCAATACTCACAATTTTAAGATGCTAGTGATAAAGGGGCAATGAGAGTCCTAGATCAATGGATACCACATTTCAATTAGTAATTTTAGTTGAATAATTTAGACGCTAAATAATACTTGATCATGTTTTACCTCTACTCAATTTTCTCCAAAGTGTCCACCATATTTTCTATTCTCCATTATGCTATTCTTTGACCAATATAGGATTTTATTTTTCATTTTGTGTATGCATTTGGTCCATAGTGCTTTTATTTCATTATACACTTTGTGAACTTTCATGAAGCATCTTTGCTTGCATATTTGATATTTCTTACAACTTGAATTGTGTATTGCTACTCATTTCTAGTATTAATCATTTGATTATATGTAGCATGAATAATCCTCCTTGATATCCCATGATTGTTTCAATATGCAAAGTCCATGTTAGTTTTATCACCTTCATACTCGAGGACGAGCATGGGTTAAGCTTGGGGATGTTGATGCATGTAAAATGCATACATGAACTTTGCATGTTATTACTTGTTTTTCCTACATATTAGCAACTTATATTCATGTTTTATAATGATTTGGGGGATTTTCTAAACAATCCCCCTTCTTTTGGTTCTAACCCTGTTTTTCCAGAAAACGTACTTTTTAGTGTTTCAGACTTTCCGGGAGCTTCGGGACTCCAAAAAGGGCAAGGCCAAAGAACACGGTTCAGAATTTTCGAGACGAAGACCATGGGCCAAAGTAGATGGCCAAAAGGCCAACCAGGTGGCAAAGAGGACCCTCCACGCGGCCAGATTCCTTGGCCACGTGAGAGGGCCCCTTTTTGCCCCCGTGGCTCCGATGTCGTCGATCTTTCTTCTCCCGAGTGTCTCGTGACCTAAAAACGACTATATAAAGGGTCCCCTGGCCTTTTCGAGGAGGGGGCGGCGCCGAGAGACGAAACCACGAAACAGAGAGACAGAAGGCTGCCGCCGGAGAAGATCGAAGGGGGGAAACGCCGCCGGGATCACCCCCGGAGGGCTCCACCCCCCTCCGGCATGTTCATCATCAACATCTACAGCAAGATCAGCTCCATCTCTCCACTATAATCTCTTGGCAAACACGATGTATGATGCAATACTATATTCCCTTGATGTATTGTGTCCCCCCGGCTATGTTTGAGTAGTGAATTGTTCTTGGCAATGGTGAATAGTTCGTTGATTGGTTGCATACAAGTTTGTTATCTTCTATGATTGTCTTTATGTACAATATACGAGTGCACACATATGTTGGGGAATGCATGTAAGGTGATCACCGGTAGCATAATGGAGTGGTGGTGACTTGGGAGTGACAGTAACCTGAGACCGAGCCACAAAGTTAAGTTATTGGGGGATATATATAGGGGACCTTAGAACGTAAGGCTATGGTGGGACTTTATGTCTTAATCAATCTTGTGCAGTCATTTACTTGGCCACATGATCCATCATAAGGGGTTGTAGATCATTTACTTGACTATACCTATTCATGGCTCCTTCCTAGAAGAAACAACTAAGACTAAAACATGTGCTTCACTAATTGTGACAACCACACGAACGAAACACCTATTGCTAGAACACTTGCTCCCTTGAGATACTTGAGATATTTGCTGCTTGCTACTTGTGAAACTTTCTTAGAAACTTGCTTTAGAAACTTGCTCTAGGATTACTTGCATTTTAAACTTGCTTCACTAGTTACTAGACAAACCACACTCCACGTCACTTGCTTTTAATTAGTTAGTTCCTTTTAGTCAAACTTATTGCTTTGCATAAACAGCCATATAAGAGGGTTATAGGGCTTTACAGAATAGATAGCTTACCTTCAGCTCCTCGTGGGTTCGACACTCAAATACTTATCGAAAGGTACTACAATTGATCTCCTGCACTTGGGAGTCATCATTTGCCAATGAAGCTCAACGTCAACACAATTCAAAGATTTTGGCAATTAGGAGTGACAACGACACCGAGTTCAAGAACTACACCTTGGATGAATTCCTTGGAGATGAGGGGATCAAACATCAATATTCCGCTGCTTATACCCCTCAACAAAATGGTGTTGCGGAATGGAAGAATCGCACTCTGATTGATGCAGCAAGAACAATGATGGCGGAGTTCAAGAGTCCATACAACTTCTGGGCAGAAGCCATCAACACTGCTTGTCATGCAACTAACCATCTTTATCTCCGCAAGATCTTGAAAAAAATTCCGTATGAAATCATCACCGGGAAGAATCCCAACATCAAGTATTTTCGGGTCTTCAGGTGTAAGTGTTTCATTCTTAAGAAAGGTGCTCGTTTGTCTAAGTTTGAGGCTAAGACAAATGAGGGCATATTTGTTGGTTATGCTTCAAACTCTCACGCATATCGAGTCTACAACATGTCTTCCGGACTCGTTGAAGAGTCTAGTAACGTGGAGTTTGATGAACATAATGGCTCCCAAGTGGGGCAAAGTGATCTTAATGTTGTAGGTGGTGAAATTCCTCCTCAAGCCATAAGAAGAATGGGTGTGGGTCATTTCCTACCCATTGAGGAACCCCTTGTGGTGGAAGGAGAAGGACAATGCTCTACGCACGTGGAGCCATCACCTCCTCAAGATTCACAAGCAAACCAAGAACAAGACGAAGGCCCTCTCTCGCCCGAACAAGATCAAGGTCAAGATCAAATCATTGAAGATGGTGGTGCACCAAATGATGACCAAGATCATGTTCTCGTTCAAGGGCAAGCTCAAGATGATGAGAAAGTCCTTGAGGATGCTCCTTCTTCCGAAGATGGTCCTCTAGCTTCTCCTCAAGAAACTTTGGAAGAAGAGAGAGTTCGTCGAGCACTCAAGATTGCATCTCGGTTAAAATCACAAGATCTTTCGGTGGATCAAGTGCTCGGAAGCATCCAAAAGGGGGTAACAACTCGTAGTCAATTGAGAAACTTTTGTGCCCATAATGCATTTGTTTCTTGTGTTGAACCCCAAAAGGTAGGTGAGGCGCTTGAACATCCAGATTGGCTTGAGGCCATGCATAATGAACTCCATAACTTCAAGCGCAACAAGGTGTGGACATTAGTGGAGAGACCCAAAGGTGATCATAATGTTATTGGGACCAAGTGGATTTTCAAGAACAAGCAAGATGCACTTGGTATTGTCATCCGGAACAAGGTAAGGTTGGTGGCTCATGGTTTTTCCCAAGTCGAAGGTATTGACTTTGGTGAAACTTTTGCCCCCGTGGCTCATCTTGAGTCCATTCGTATTGCTCTTGCTTATGCCTCTCATCACAACTTCAAGTTATATCAAATGGATGTGAAGAGTGCTTTTCTTAATGGTCCCATTAATGAGTTGGTATATGTCAAGCAACCCCCCGGGTTCGAGGACCACAATTTCCCCAATCATGTATATAAACTCGACAAGGCGCTCTATGGCCTTAAGAAAGCACCACGCGCTTGGTATGAGCACCTTACCGAGTTCTTAGTTGATTATGGGTTTGAAATTGGGCAAATCGATCCCACTCTTTTTACCAAGAGGGTTGGTGGGCAATTGTTCATATGCCAACTATATGTTGATGATATTATCTTTGGCTCGATTAACAAATCTTTTAATGAGGAGTTTGCTAAGCTAATGACCAACAAGTTTGAGATGTCTATGATGGGAGAGTTGGAGTTCTTTCTCGGTTTTGAAGTCAAGCAATTGTCAAGAGGAACTTTCATTAATCAAGCCAAATATACTCAAGACATGCTCAAGAGGTTCAAGTATGATGGTCTTAAAGGAGCCAAGACCCCCATGCCACTCAAGTGTCAACTTGACCTCGACCCGAACGGTAAAGAGGTAGACCAAAGGGAGTATGAAAGTCCAAGTATGTGATCAGAGGGGGAGGGGGTGAATGATCACTTCAAAAAATTTGACTGAAACTCTTGAAGTGAAGCATAACTAGTGTGGAACAGTGAAGAAAAACTGGAAGCGATGCTAAATGCAGCGAAACAAAACATGTTGAAGCATATCAGTGAAGCAAATGCAGTACTGAAGGTAAATACTTGAAGTAAAACGAACTGGGACTCGACGATGTCTGTTCGACCAGTTCACGCTCTGCAAAGCGCTACGTCTGGTTGGAGGGACTGGTGATTGAACACCTAGAGCAAAACTCTCTCCGTCCGTTGCTCCACTGCACCAAACTCCTTGAGCTTGGCCAGATCTTCACTCGAGGTTGATTATTAAGGAAATCACTGAAACCTTTGACAAACTGGACTTCGAGGCGACAATTACTCTTCGCTCTCTGAAGAACAACTCTCTAACCGTCTAGGAGACTTGCAGTTCTCCAAGATAAAAAGGCTAGCAAGCTTCCACCTAATTCATCTCGAATCTACTCAGATCAATGGGACTTAGGTTTCAGTATCTGGATTTGGGTTTTGCTTCAGTGACGCTTTTGGGGTGCTCTCAGCAATCTCTCTCAGGAATAGTCTTGGAGCAGCCACCCGCAAATGGAGGAGGGGGCGGCGTATTTATAGGTGGTGATACCGAGGTGCGGAATGACCAAACTGACCCGAGGTGACAGCTTGACACGTGTCCACAACGGTCGGATTTGTCATCACTGCGCAACTTTACTTGAGGAACAAGTAAAGCTGACTCACGGACTTAGTTCTGCTTCAGTAGCCAAAGAACGAAGTCTTTTCTAACGAAACTTAACTTAGTGCACATGAGATTTCTTCACTCAGGCTTCTCACTTGGTGTGGATTTGATCTGAGCATTTCTCAATGACTTCGGTGTCCACAAACTAAATACCCCTCTTGATAGTACGGTTTGTCCTATGACTCAAAGAACCGAAAAAGAACTACACAAAAACATCTAAGTCTTGCGCCGTCCTCTTCATTTCCTTCAATGAGTAGAGCTTCAGGACACCTTCATTTTTAGGGGTCATCCTTCGTGATTAAGCTTCACTCCATGGGTTAAGCTTCGATAACTTGAAGTTATTCCCAGAAGCTTTATCACCTAGCTTGTCCTTCAGGAACCTATACAACTGTTTATACTAGAAAAATTGTTAGTTCCTCTACTGTTTTGTCCAACAATATCCAAAACACACAGGGTGAAACTTTTGCTCTTACAATCTCCCCCTTTTTGGACTATTGTTGACAAAACAGGCATCGATAAAAGATATTGAAGTTTTTGTGAAGTGAAGGAACAAACTCTAAGATATGAAGTTTTTGGCTCCCCCTGAATACAAGCATCGAAGATTTATATAATCGAAGTTAATGCTTGATAAGAATTTCTTCGGCGGAGAGCAAAACATAATATCTTAGCGAATACAATTGCATTAGAAGATATGTGTATCCAGGAATAAGTGCAATTGCTTCCAATAACCTGTGACTTTAAATAATAACCACCTGCAAGATAGAAGATACGAAGCAAAACTTGCAAGCAAAGGGGTTATTAAAACTTAAACGTATCACAGGAGCAGCGTGACCGAAGTAAAACTTAAGTTACAACCCAATCAAAAAAGAATGGAATGTTTGTTGTAACTTAACCAAACGAAGCAAATGGCAAACCCTTTCCCCGATGCAAAACTAACTCATTGATTCCCTCATTCTCCCCCTTTTTGTCAATGATTGGACAAAAGGTTGAGAGGAGGATCGAGAGATCTAACGTGCGGCATCAGCACCCTGAGGACCCGATGAAGCAGAGCTCGACGAAGACTCATCAGACGAAGATTCATCGCCCGAGGATTCTTCTGAAGAAGAAGACGTTGGAATAGCTTCATGACGACTCTGAGTAATAAGGTTGATGTCGAGGTCGCTGTCGTCGAGGCCGTCGTCGTCCTTGGAGGTGATGGAGTCATTCTCCGAGACGGTGTCGGGCCGGATGGGTTCAGGCTCGTTGACGAAGAATACTTCATCAATCTTGTGCAGGGGAGGGATCTTTTGATTCGGGCGGTCCTCAGTGTCATCACGTGAAAAGTTTCGGCGGAGATGGTCATATTCCTTGAAGATGCGATGCTTACGAAGACTTTTCACTGAGTGAAACTTTCGGAGCCCTTTCCAGGAATGCCTCTTCAGTACACGCAAGTACTGATTGTTGTTCATGCAAATGTTTCCAACACGATTGATCTCATTGGCCAGCCATTGCATTTGGCGTTGATTTGCTTCAATGTAATTCTCTAGCATTTGCTGTGAGCGAAGATTAACTTCAAAATGATGGCAGTCTTTCTGAAACTTCTTCGATAAGTTGCGCTCATTGAATTCATGGCGAACGCCAACATACGTGGCAAAAGGATCATTGGGCTTCCTCAGCAGATCCAAAGAGTCACGCACTGGGGGCGTGAATAGCTTCGGGTGATGACGAGCCACAAAGTCTTCATCTCTGCCATAATCACAGACAACTTGCAGCCAAGGAGCATATGGTTTCAGTGTGAAAGGGAGCTCCGCTGCATGCACCATATTCCTAATGAAGCAGTCTTCAAAATCAAATATAATTCCATGAGTGAGCTTCATGATAGCATGCCTTGTTTCTGGATACAGATTTGATTCTTCCGAAGCAGTACTCAAAGGAATCAGTGAGTTGGACAGGATATAGAACCAAGTCCTGGAAATGAAGTTCAAATGCTTCGGGCGAATGTTTTGAGGGATATGGCCTTCAGTGGCTTCTGGGTCCAAAAGAGTTACAAATTCTTCTTCAGATAATTCAGGCAGAATGTGAATCTTTTCATGAACACCAGAATGCCTTGGAATATTAACAACTTCCATGAATTCTTCTGAGGTCATTCTGAATACTTTGCCTTGTATCATCCATTCCAAAATCCAAGTGCTGGGGTCATCATCCTCACCAGATACATAAAGTGTGGCATAGAATTGTTTGATGAGCTCGGAGTTGAATGGAGTGGTCAATGCAAACAACCGAGTCAAATTCTGGTTCTCAATTGTTTCGAGGACATTCTGAAAGCAAGATGCAGTGGAAAGACTTCGCATGTCCAGAAACTTGTGCCTAAACAGATTTCCTTGCTGGCAGTAAACCTTGGTGTATAACACTTATTGTTCTGCTGTCCAGAAACGAAGATCGTCAGCAGTACGATCCGAAGCATATGGACTGACACCAAAGAATTGAAGCTTTTTCCTATGAATTTCCATGTCAAACTCTGGGCCATGCCTCGAAGAATAACCAGCACCCTTGAAGATAGGAAAGGTTTCACGAGGGTAGTTGGAATCGAGCTGGGTATCTTGGCATGGACGAGACCGCTCACGAATCCTTTGCAGAGGAGCAATTGGATTGATTCGTGAAGGGCCAGCAGATTGAGCAACTACTAGCGCTTGCTCTTGCGATGGATTCAGGATCTGGACTTGTTCATCTTCGTCATCATGTGCTTCAGTCGCGGGCACATGTGCTTCAGACTCTTGAACAGTTCTGGCGGGGGAAAAGTCTCGGGACACATGGGTTCTGGAGTGGGTTGGAGATGGAGCATTGGCTTCATGTGTAGGGGATAGAGGTGGTGCGGGAGCAATAGGTGGAGTGGGAATCCTTTGTGGTTCGGGGGTTGGGACACGAGGGGGAATGGGTGTGGGAACACGAGGTGGTATGGGAGTGGTTGTTCGAGCAGGCGTAGGAGTGGGGGTTGGAGCTTTTGGAGGTGGAGTTTGCTTGGGGTGGTTCTGGTAGGAGGAGGAGTGGGAGTCTTGGTGGGTGGGGCTGAAGGCTTTGGTGCGGGCTTGGTTGGCTTTGGCTTCGGTGCAGGGGTGGGAACAGCTTCAGGAGACTCCTGCAACCGTTCATCACTTGTGTCCATGTCTGCGGCTTCGGCCAAAGTAACCTTTCGCCTCTTGGTGGTCTTCTTCTTCGGTGAGGGTCCTGTAGCCTTAGTTGCAGCAGGCTTTGGAGTAGGTGCAGCATCACGTTCAGCTTCGGGTGAAGCCTTACGTTTCCTGGAATCTCTCTCCATAATGGAAGCATTATGGGTCCTTGCCATGTCATCTACAGCAGCCTTGACTCTGCCTTTGAAGATTTTGATGTTGTCTTTGGTGGTGGAATTGACTTCAGTTACTCTTTGAAGCAATCCCAAGGCATGTTGTTTGAACTCTTCTTCAGGTTCAGATTCAACTCTCTTCTGATAGTTGTGAATCTTTTTCATTTCAGACCTATCTCTTGAATGCAAATCCTTCAGCTGACTGATCATAGTGGTGATCATTGCTTCGATAGATTTGGAGATGTAGACTTCTCCAACATCAACAGCTTCGGGATCTTCAGCAGCACACTTCTCCCATAGGGCTTCAGTGATGCCCAACTGATCCCAAAGTTCTCCTTCACGCGGGTCAGGTTTATCACTCTGTGGATCAGCTTCAGCATGAGCTTCAGACAAAGATATGCCTCTCTGCCTTGATGGAATTGCTGAGGGAGACATTTCGACCACGGGCTTCTTCTGGCTTGCCCTAGCAGCTTTCTCTGCTTTCTTGGTCCGGAGGCCTTCTAGCGAAGTCTTGCGTTTAGCTTCAGCTTCAGCAAGCTGTTTAGCTTCAGCTGCTGCCTTCTCTTCATTTCTAGCGGCTTCGGCGAGCTTGCGCTTCGTCTCAGCCTTCTTAGCAGCCACTTTGGCAGCATCCAATTCCTTTTGCTGCCTAGCAACATCTTCCTTGGCCTTCTTCTTGTCAGCAGCGCTTCGTGCAGCGACGTTGCGCTCAAGTGCCTCTTCGAGGTCTTTCATTCTCAATTCTTCTTCAGTGAGCTTATGCTTCACCGAAGGCTTTGATGCAGCAGACTGCTTGGGCTTCGATGGGGCTGAAACCTTTGCAGGCTGACTCTTGGCGGGGTCTTGCCTCTGTTTGGATCTTCTCTCTTCTTCAGGGGCTTCAGCCGGTGGCTTGGAGGCCAACGGCTTCGAGACCACTAGATTTGAGAGGTCTATATTGGGGCGAGCAGAAGGCTTGACCCTTGCATCAGGTTTCTCTCCTGCCTTTTTCTTCAGCGGGATCTTGAGCTTTGGCTTCACGGGGGGAGCAGAATCCTCTGATTCATCTTCAGCTTCAACTTCAGATTCGTCATCAGCTGCATTGGATTCATCCATGATGGAATCTTCCAGAGCAGCTTGTTCTAATCTGGCATGTTCTTCGTCTTCAGTGGTAGCATGCGGTGGTGAAGCATTTTTCTTCTTCAACTTCTTCTTCTTCTTGCTAGGCCCTTCACCTTGGGCTTCAGCTTCAGCCAACTTGGCTGCTTTCTTTCTTCCTTCAGCCATTTGGCTTCAGCAGCAATTCTCAAGCGTTCATGTTCTTCTGGATAGTCATCAGGTGTCTTGAGGGTGTTGGGGTGGGGAAACTTTGGTGGAACTGGGTAGTACAGATGACGATTTTCTTCAGTGTACTGACTGCACATCGTTGAAGTATATCTATATGGTGGACTGAAGGCGAACTGCATGGTCCACTTCCATGTGGGAATACTCTTGTACTTGTACCAGCGAACAGCCCAGTTCCTGCGAATGTTTTGCAATCTATTCTTGCGCTGTTCCTTGGTTTCTCCAGGAGGCGTATCGTATCCAAGCTCAATGCGAATGGATTCGGGAATGCCTCTTGCATTGTTTGTTTCCTTTGTCCTGCCACCTTTCTTCTTCGGAGCATCCTATTCTGCTTCGTTGATGCGATCAAGGTTGGGTGACTCGTTGCCGAATTCCAACTCAGCAGACATCCTGTGAAAGAAGCACAAGGGTTGCGAGGGAAAAGACGAGTATGGAATGAGCACCAACAAAAGTTTCGAACAAAACATTTTGACAAGAGATTCAGTGAAGAGTTTTGGTAGAGTTTCTGATCTGTTCTGGGCTAGACTCAATCTCACAGCTGAGCTGAAACCCTAACGCAGAACAGGCAAGTTCTAACCCTAACTACTCACCTGAATCGAGATTGGGACCTTGACTAGCAGAAACAGGTTTCCCAACAGAGCAAAGATCCAAAGGATCAAAGAAACCTAAAGAAATCATCCAAAACAAATGAACTAAGAACTTGGATCCAATCTGGAACAGACGAACAAAGAGGATGGAGATTGGATCAAGGGCTCGGCGTACCCTAACTCGGTGGCGTCGAGCTTCTACGGCGACGAGGAGCGGAGAGGATGAGCTCTTCGACGGCGGGAAGTCCACGGCGGCGCTCTTCCGGCAGCGAAGCGGCGAGAACGGCGACGGGGACGAGGAGCTCGGCAGCGTTCGGGAGAGAGGGTTTCGGGAAGACGAGAATGAAGTGAGGTAGGCTTCGCTGGGGTGGGGATGCCTTATATAGGCCGGTCTGACATGAGCTGTCAGATCAGATCGAACGGCCCCCAGCGCCTGTCTCTCCGGATTCTACGGCGAGGATTTCGTGGCGAATCGCGAGAAAATCTCAACGACCCGGATTTGACGGGATCTCAACGACCGAAGAATAAGTCCTCGAGATGAGCAAAAACTTTGATGAAAATTGGAAGCATTTGCTTCGGAACTCAATGACGTTCGAAGAAAAATAATTTCCGTGTCAAATGTGCTCAACCACTTTGGACAGATGGAGTAAGAACGAAAAAGAATAGAAGGGATAGGGTCCAAAACTTATCACCTCGAAGAAAAAAAACAAGCGAAGCAAAAGGTGATAAGCATAGAGGACAAAATCCAAACGAAACTAAATAAAGAAAACGAAGCTAAAACAAACAACGAAACTAAATTAGGTAAACAACGAAGTAAAAGGAATATATACATAAGTAAAAAGCTTCAGTCTTACAGTACATGTCGTGAGTCCAATATATTGAGCTCACACCTTAACGTACAGAACCTTTTCTCATCCAATGGTTTCGTGAAAATGTCTGCCAGTTGATCTTCTGTTCTGACATGACTAATAACAATATCTTCACGCTGAACATGATCACGAAGAAAATGATGGCGAATGTCAATATGCTTCGTGCGAGAGTGTTGTACAGGATTGTGAGCAATTTTGATTGCACTCTCATTATCACATAGGAGTGCAATTTTCTTCATATGAATACCATAATACTTCAGCGTTTGCTTCAGCCATAGAATCTGGGTACAACATGACCCAGCTGCAATGTATTCAGCTTCAGCAATAGATATTGAAACACAGTTTTGCTTCTTCGAAGCCCAACACACAAGTGATCTTCCAAGGAAATGACAAGTCCCTGAAGTTGATTTCCTATCCACACGATCACCAGCCCAGTCTGAGTCAGAATAGCCAATAAGATCAAACTGAGCACCCTTGGGATACCACAACCCCAAGGTAGGTGTGTGAGCAAGATAACGAAGAATTCTCTTTACAACAGTATGATGAGATTCTTTTGGATTTGCCTGAAAACGTGCACAAATACATACTGAAACTTCTTCTGGTCGAAGGCTTTCCCTTTCTCTTTCTTTTGGATTTGCCTGAAAGCATAATGTCAGGTCTAGAAGCACAAAGATATAAAAGAGATCCAATCATAGACTGATACTTCTTCTGGTCGAAGGCTTTCCCTTTCTCATCGGCATCTAAGAAGCCATTGGTAGGCATTGGCGTCTTGATGGTTTTGCATTCAGTGAGACCAAACTTCTTCAGGCAATCCTTGAGATATTTTTCTTGAGAAATAAAGGTGCCATTCTTCTGTTGACGGATTTGAAGTCCAAGAAAGAACTTCAGTTCACCCATCATTGACATTTCATATTTCTTCGACATCATAGTGGCAAATTCTTCGCTGATTTCAGTGTTAGTGCATCCAAAAATGATATCATCTACATATATTTGACATACAAACAAATCACCATTATAAGATCGAGTGAAAAGAGTTGGATCAGTGGTTCCTGCTTTGAAGCCTTTCTTCAGAAGGAAATCCTTCAAGGTGTCGTACCAAGCACGAGGTGCTTGCTTCAGCCCATAAAGAATCTTGTGTAACCTGTACACCAGGTCGGGTTTCTTCGGGTCTTCAAAACCTGGAGGCTGCATAACATACACTTCTTCCTCGATTTCTCCGTTAAGAAAAGCACTCTTCACATCCATTTGATAAAGCAGAATGCCATTGAAATTTGCAAAAGCAAGCATAACACGAATGGATTCGAGACGAGCAACTGGAGCATAAGTTTCACCGAAATCGATACCTTCAATTTGGGTGTAACCTTGTGCTACCAGACGTGCTTTGTTTCTTACCACTATACCATCTTTATCTTGCTTGTTGCGAAATATCCACTTTGTACCAATGATGTTGTGCTTCGTGGGATTAGGCCTATCAACCAAGGACCAGACTTTGTTTCGCTCGAATTGGTTAAGTTCTTCGAGCATGGCAGTTAACCAATCTGGATCCTTCATGGCTTCATCAAACTTTGATGGTTCTAACATGGAGACAAAAGAGTAATTTCCACAGAAGTTAGCCAAACGAGTACGAGATCGAGTTGTAGGGCGACCTGGTTGATGAATTTCTTCAAGAATCGAGTCAACATCAACTCTTCTTCGGACTCGTGATAAGATTGAATCATTTGCTTCAGGCTCAGCTTCTGCTTCAGGATCTGCATCAGCTTCAGCATCGGCTTCGGCTTCAGCATCAGCTTCAGCATTTCCTTTGTCCTGTTCATCATTTGCTTCAGGATGTTGATCTCCAGCGCCCCGGGCTATGTGTGGGAACATTGGACCATCATCATCCCTATTAGCTTGATGAGCATTGGCTTCAACAGGGCGAATCTCTCCAATAGCCATGGACCTGATCACTTCATCAAGAGGAGGTTCATCTAGATCATGAGGCAAATGCTCTTTTTGAGAGCCATTAGTTTCACCAAATCTCACATTAACTGTTTCCATAACTTTCCCAAAGTGAGAGTTATAGACCCTGTAAGTGTGAGAGTTTGAGCCATAACCTAGAAGAAAACCTTCATGTGCCTTAGGGGCAAATTTGGAGCTATGATTCATGTCTCTAATAAAGCATGGAGCACCAAACACTCTAAGGTATGAAACATTTGGTTTGTTACCAGTGATAAGCTCATACGAAGTTTTCTTCAAAAACTTGTGAAGGTAAACCTTGTTGATGATGTGACAAGAAGTGTTAATTGCTTCGGCCCAGAACCTAATAGGAGTCTTGTATTCAGCAAGCATAGTTCTGGCCATCTCAATAAGAGTTCTATTCTTCCTTTCAACAACACCATTCTGTTGAGGTGTGTAAGCAGCAGAGAACTCATGTGTAAATCCATGATCATCAAGAAAATCTTCAATATGAGTATTTTTGAATTCAGTTCCATTATCACTTTGGATATGCTTCAGAGATAATTCATATTCTGTTTGAGCTCTCTTGGCGAATGACTTGAAGATTTCAACAACCTTGCTCTTGTCATCCAAAAAGAAAACCCAAGTATAGCGAGAGAAGTCATCAACAATAACTAGACCATATTTGTTTCCTCCTAGACTTGCATAATTTTGAGGACCAAAAAGATCCATATGAAGCAATTCAAGAGGACGAGTGGTAGTCATGATAGACTTCGCTGAATGATGTTTCTTTGTGATTTTACCAGCTTCACAAGCACTGCAGAGACGATCCTTATCGAATTTTACTTCACTAAGACCAATAACATGATTCTTCTTCACTAAGTTATGAAGATTTCTCATCCCTGCATGACCAAGTCTTCGATGCCATAACCACCCAGATGAAGCTTTTGCCATTAAGCAAGTGGATACAGCAGGGCCCGAAGAAAAATCAACAATGTATAAATCTCCCTTTCGGTAACCCTCGAAGACAAACGAATAGTCATCCTGTGAAAAGACAACACAACGCGAAGCAGAAAACAGAACAAGCATACCCATATCGCATAACTTTGAAATAGACATAAGATTATATCCCAGTGATTGGACTAGCATAACCTTGTCAATGTGCTTATCCTTCGATATGGCAATCTTACCCAAACCTAATACTTTACCTTTGTTGTTATCACCGAAGGTAATGTACTTCAAAGAAGATTGAGATAGTTTTTCTTCGGTGAACAACTCCTTGTCTCCGGTCATATGATTTGTGCAACCACTATCCATGACCCATTCGGATCCACCGGAGACATAGCCCTGCAGAAGAATTAGTTCTTCTTAACCACCCACAAACGAGCAGGTGACTGAGAAGACGTTGAAGCACTGGTTGAAGCAATATTAAAGCGAACAGGAGTATATTGCTTCGGTGTACCATCAAGCACACCATATATGTAAGTCCTCTGCGAATGGTTAGCATAAGTGTGAGCATATGCAATCTTAGTATGATTATTGTGAGGATGATAAGTATGACGACCAGTACGATAGTATTGCTTCTGCGGAACATTTGATTCGGTCACCAAAGGATCATTTCTCGTTTCAAGAGAATAGAAATGATTCGGTGGTACTGAAGACTTTCCCTGCATGGTATGGTTAGCAGGTAGTTTTTCCACAAGTGCTTTCTGCACCCATATTTGCCTCTTATAGAAGCCATTCTTAGGAGGAGTACCTACATACTTAGCTGAAACTTTTCCCTGTTCATCTTTCATGAGTTTGTAGTCTGAATCAAGTGATTCATCCACAATGACTTTGTTCATCTTGCAATCAAAACCTGAAAGGTTACCAATATCAATGGGGTTCCCCTTCGCCAGGACCCATACAGTTTTAGGATACTGCTCAGGTTCCCAATAGGTGCCATCGGGGTTTATCTTTCTCTCAAAACCAACACCTTCATTCCTGGGATTCCTGTGAAGGAGAGCCTTCCTCAGGATATCACAAAGATACTGGTGACCTTGCACACTTTTGAACATCTCTGTTTCAAATAAGTTTTTCAACCTGAGGAGTTCCTCGGTAACAGCAGGATTGTCCTCATCAGAGGCGTTAGTATCATCAATAACAATAGGAGCTTTGCCTTTGGAATCATTTTTTCTTCGTTCCAAACAATCCAAACAAGGTGATTCAGTTTCATGATTTGCTTCAGAACCTTGTTGAGCCATGAGAGAGAGATTGACATTTTCCAACTCTTCATGAGCCTCTTTCAGTTTTTCGAGAGCCATTTTCTTCTGAAGAAATTCATAGGTAAGCTTCTCATAATCAACTGAAAGAAGATCATGCAGAGAGGATAATTCTTCAAACTTTTCTTTTAGAGCTTCATGCTCATTTGTCAAAGATTGACTTTTCTCTATCTCATCGATCAACAACGTTTCTGATTTCTTAATGGTTTTGCTTAGAGAATCAAGTTCATCTTGTTGAATTGAAGCAATTTTAGCAAGTTTGGCATAGCTTATATTCGATTCACTTTCACATGAAGAATAATCAGAAGTATCATAGTTAGATTTTGATGAGGATACCTTCGCCTTGGCCATGAAGCAATACGCAGGAGATTCATCTTCACTACTGTAGTTGGTGAAGAATGAGCTCGAAGCTTTTGCCAAAGCATCTGACGAAGCAAAGGCCAAACCAGCAACACCATATGATTCGGACCCAGATCCAGACCTTGAGGCTGAATGAGCTTCAGACCCAGAGGCTTCGTCTTCAGAGTTCATCTCCTTTCCCAGATAGGCCTTGGCTCGGTGAGAACTGCTTTGACGAGACGAGTGAGTCTTCGAAGAAGAACCCTCACGCTTCTTGTGATACTTCTTCTTCTTATCATCATCAGAATCTTTTCTCTTATCTCTTCTCGAACTGGAATCATGTCTCTTGGACTCATAGCTTCTTGAAGATTTGTGGGACTTGGATGAGGAGTCTCTGAGCGAATGCTTTGCTTTGTTCTCAGCTTCCCACAGAGCACAATCAGCAATGAAGTGACCTGGTTTCTTGCACTTGTAGCAACAGTTGTCTTTTGATGGAGTGCTTCTTGAGGATGAACGGTGAGTAGAATGATTGGAGCTTCTCGAAGAATAACTCTTCTTCGGTGAAGAAAAACCTTTTCTTTGGAAGCGGTTGAAGCGTCTCATGATCAATGCCAAATCCTTCCCAATACTTGCAGGATCATCTGATTCTACACCTGAAGCAGAACTGACTTCGGGTGAAGAATGACGTGAAGCTTTTGCTTTCAAAGCATGAGTTTTTCTTCGTGAACCATTAATGTCACGTTTCTCATCTTCTTCCATTTCAAAGGTAGTGAGTCTCTCAAGAACATCAGCGGCAACAAGACGTCTGTAATCAGTCCTTTCCTTGATCATCAACACAATGTGATCAAACGAGTCATCTAACGAGCGAAGCAGAGTTCTAACAAATGAGTGAGGAGTAATGTCATCAGCACCGAGGGAAATCAACTCATTTGCAAGAGCTGTGAGTCTGCTGTAAATTGATTTAACTTTTTCACCCTCGAGTCTTTTGAAGCGGTAGAATTTGCTTCGGAGTGTGTCAATTCTGGCATCTCTCTGAGAAGAAACACCTTCACCAATCTTTTCAAGATAGTCCCAGACACCTTTGGCAGTTGGAATATTCTTCACTTCATGATACTTTTCTGGTGTCAAGTGATTTGTGATGAACACCCAAACTACAGAATCAAGATCAATCAGTTGAGCTTCTTCAGGAGTGATAGCATTCTTGTCTGCAACTGTAACACCATGCAAGACAACTTGCCAAGCAGTGGAATTGATAGCCATGATATTTCTTTTCATCTTGTCCTTCCAGTACGAGTAATCCTTCCCATTGAAAATAGGAATAGGTTCACCAGAGCGAACAGCTGAAAAAGACATACTTGAAGACACTCCAGGAGGTTAATCCAAAACACACAGAGTGTAGGGAGTGACTAGCTCTGATACCAATTCAAAGTCCAAGTATGTGATCGGAGGGGGAGGGGGTGAATGATCACTTCAAAATTTTCGACTGAAACTCTTGAAGTGAAGCATAAGTAGTGCGGAACAGTGAAGAAAAACTGGAAGCGATGCTAAATGCATCGAAACAAAACATGTTGAAGCATATCAGTGAAGCAAATGCAGTACTGAAGGTAAATGCTTGAAGTAAAACGAACTGGGACTCGACGATGTTTGTTCGACCAGTTCACGCTCTGCAAAGCGCTACGTCTGGTTGGAGGGACTGGTGATTGAACACCTGGAGCAAAACTCTCTCCGTCCGTTGCTCCACTGCACCAAACTCCTTGAGCTTGGCCAGATCTTCACTCGAGGTTGATTATTAAGGAAATCACCGAAACCTTTGACAAACTGGACTTCGAGGCGACAATTACTCTTCGCTCTCTGAAGAACAACTCTCTAACCGTCTAGGAGACTTGCAGTTCTCCAAGATAAAAAGGCTAGCAAGCTTCCACCTAAGTCATCTCGAATCTACTCAGATCAATGGGACTTAGGTTTCAGTATCTGGATTTGGGTTTTGCTTCAGTGACGCTTTTGGGGTGCTCTCAGCAATCTCTCTCAGGAATAGTCTTGGAGCATCCACCCGCAAATGGAGGAGGAGGCGGCGTATTTCTAGGTGGTGATTCCGAGGTGCGGAATGACCAAACTGACCCGAGGTGACAGCTTGACACGTGTCCACAACGGTCGGATTTGTCATCACTGCGCAACTTTACTTGAGGAACAAGTAAAGCTGACTCACGGACTTAGTTCTGCTTCAGTAGCCAAAGAACGAAGTCTTTGCTAACGAAACTTAACTTAGTGCACATGAGATTTCTTCACTCAGGCTTCTCACTTGGTGTGGATTTGATCTGAGCATTTCTCAATGACTTCGGTGTCCACAAACTAAATACCCCTCTTGATAGTACGGTTTGTCCTATGACTCAAAGAACCGAAAAAGAACTACACAAAAACATCTAAGTCTTGCGCCGTACTCTTCATTTCCTTCAATGAGTAGAGCTTCAGGACACCTTCATTTTTAGGGGTCATCCTTCGTGATTAAGCTTCACTCCATGGGTTAAGCTTCGATAACTTGAAGTTCTTCCCAGAAGCTTTATCACCTAGCTTGTCCTTCAGGAACCTATACAACTGTTTATACTAGAAAACATTGTTAGTTCCTCTACTGTTTTGTCCAACAATATCCAAAACACACAGGGTGAAACTTTTGCTCTTACAGAGTATCGTTCTATGATTGGCTCCTTGTTGTATCTTTGTGCATCTAGGCCGGATATCATGTTGAGTGTGGGCATGTGTGCAAGATTTCAATCCGCACCAAAAGAAAGTCACGTAGTGGCTGTCAAAAGAATCTTTTGATATTTGGTTCATACCCCAAACTTTAGATTGTGGTATCCTAAAGGCTCAAGCTTCAACCTCGTCGGGTACACGGATTAGGATTGGGCGGGAGACAAAGTGGAGAGGAAGTCTACTTCCGAAGGATGCCAATTCCTTGGTAGGTCTTTGGTGAGTTGGTCATCCAAGAAGCAAAATTGTGTTTCCCTCTCTACCACCGAAGCCGAGTACATTGCCGCCGCAAGTTGTTGTGCACAATTATTATGGATGAGGCAAACTTTGAATGATTACGGCGTCATTTGTGACAAAGTGCCTCTTTTATGTGACAATGAAAGTGCTATCAAGATTGCTTACAACCCCGTTCATCATAGCAAGACGAAGCATATTGAGATTCGTCATCACTTTATTCGAGATCATGTGAAGCGGGGTGATATTGACCTTTCATATGTGGGCACCGGAGATCAACTTGCGGATATCTTCACCAAGCCTTTAGATGAAGCAAGATTTCGAGAGTTAAGGCATGAGCTAAATATCATTGATTCAAGTAATGCGGTTTGAAGACTTGCCCACACTTCCCATCTCAACATGAGGTCTAGCTTGGATGTAGGCATGGACATAGGGGGAGTGTTGCTTAATTCATAGGCAACCACTCCACCTATTATGCGGAAAGAGACAAAATTCTTTCACTATGGTCACGTTCGGCGGCCATCATGGTCACCCAAGGTGACAACGGTGCTTCAAATAAGAGCATTAGCAATGAACCCAAGATACATATTTGTGGTGTCATACCAACTAAGCTCAAACATGGTGGCTTCAGCCACCGCCCCTCTCGTTGGGAGGATTGGTTCACTTTTTTTCTTCTTTCTTGTGTTCAGGTTGTTTTGTTGCATCTTAATCACTCCGAGTTTGACCTTGCATTTTGTTGTTGTTGTTTTTGTCTCAGAGTGTTTTCCATCCAGCTGTCGTGTTTCGAGTCATCCCAAGCCCTTCCCCCTAAGACATTCGATGCAATATCCCCCTCATCATTGTCCTTGGTGGACGTTTCTGCTGCCAGCGGTACTACCGCAGCAGTCACGGTACTACTGCGGTACCGAGGAATCTTATAACTGAAGGGGTACAGAGAGTTCCTCCCCATTCCCCCTTTCAGTTTCGTTTTCTCTCCTCTGCAGCAGCGCCGCCCATCCCGGCGCCCCCTCCCGGTGTGCCGCATCCGTGCCGTCTTTCCCTGTTCTTCTCCGGTGGGATCATTCCCCATCCTCCCCGGGTGCCATGGATACCGGTATTGCCCACGTTCTCTTCTCCTTTGGTTCAGTTTTGTTGAACTTTGTTGCTAGGGCAATACTTGTAGATCCACTAGGTTTTTGGCTATGCCTAGTGTAGGAGATTGCGTGATAGAAAACAAAAAAATTCTCTCACATGCGGAAGCAACATCCAAGATCCAATCTAGAAGATGCTAGTAACGGGGAGAGTAGGTCATCATACCCTCGAAGAACACGCGCGTTGAACGTTTATTTCAACGCAGCTTGGTGAAGTTGTTGGTGAAGTTTGATCCGATCAGCACTGCAAACGAGCAGTACCTCCGAAGGCTTGCACACGTACAGCTCGATGACGTCTCCTTCTTCTTGATCCAGCAAGAAAGAGGGAGAAATAGATGGGATCGATTCCAGCAGCACAACGGCGTGGTGATGGATATGGTGAAGAGTTTCCCGCGGGCAGTGCTTCGCCAAGCGATGCACGTGAGGGAGGAGGAGGTGTGGAAGGACTTGGGGTCTCCTTGGTGAGCCTCTCCCCTCTCTTATATAGGCAAGGAGGTTGTAGCCACTTTAATTCCCAAGTGAAAACCCCTCTCTCATTAAAAAGATGGTAACACCTTTCTTTTAAGAGTGGTAACCCTCCCATTGAAGGGCTTCCCATTTATTGGCACAATAAACCAAGGAGGGTTGGTCACATGGACTATTGGACCACCCTTGGTCGTCCAAAACAGGTGGGGCCCATAGTGGGACCCTCTGGAACCTTCTAGAACATTCCGACACTGCCGAAAAAATCCCGAACTTTTCCGGAACCCTGAAATCAACTTGCCTTATATAAATCTTTACCTCCGGACTCTTCCGGAGCTCCTCGTGATGTCTAGGATCTCATCCGAGACTCCGAAAAATATTCGAACACCATTAATAAAATTATCCCAGAGCTATTCTAGCGTTACCGAGCGTTAAGTGTGTGACCCTACGGGTTCGAGAACGTGCAGACATGATCGAGACATCTCTCTGATCAATAACCACTAGAGGGACCAGGATATCCGTAATGACTCCCACACATTCAACGAAGATCTTTATCGATTGAACCACTATGTCGTGGACTACTATAATCCGTACACAATTTCCTTTGTCACACGATATTTTACTTACCCGTGATTCGATCGTCGGTATCGCTATACCTAGTTCAATCTCGTTACCGGTAAGTACTCTTTACTCGTTCTGTAATACAACATTCTCTGTGACTAACTCATTAGTCACGTGCTTGCAAGAGTTACCGAATGTGCATTACCGAGTGGGCCCGGAGTATATCTCACCATCACACGGAGGGACAAATCCCAGTCTTGATTCATGTAATTCAACAAGTACTTTCGGAGATACCCGTAAGACATTTTTATGATCACCCTGTCACGATGTGATGGTTGATGTCCCCAAAGTATTCTTCTGGTACCCGGGAATAACATAATCTCATGGTATAAGAAAAATGATACTTGACAATAAAAGCCATGACAATATAAACTTAATGAAACGATCAATATTGTTATGCTTAGTTGGGTCTGTCCATCACGTCATTCTTCTAATGACATGATCCCATTAATTAATACACAACTCATGTTCATGGTTAGGAAACCATAACCATCATTAATTAACGAGCTAGTATAGTAGAGGCTTACTAGGGACGCGGTGTTGTTTATGAAACCACACATGCATTATGTTTCCGGTTAATACAATTATAGCATGGAAAATAAACATATATCATGAACACGGAAATATGATAATAACAATTTTATTATTGCCTCTAGGGCATAATTCCAACAGTCTCCCACTTGCACTAGAGTCAATAATCTAGTTTACATTGGCAGAAATCTAACACCCATGGCATTCTGGTGTTGATCATGTTTTGTTTGTGGAAGAACTTTAGTCAATGGATCCGCGATATTATGACCCGTATGTACTTTGCTAATGGTAATATCTCCTTCAATGACATGCTCACGAATTTGATGAAACCGGCGTTTGATATGCTTGGAGCTCTTGTGACATCTTGGTTCCTTGGCTAGAGCAATGGCACCAGTGTTGTCACAAAAGATCTCCATGGGATCCAGTGCACTCGGAACAACGCCGAGTTTAGTGACAAATTCCTTCAGCCATATCCCTTCTGTCGCTGCTTCAGAAGCGGCCATATACTCCGCCTCTAATGTAGATCTTGCAATGACGCTCTGCTTGCAACTCCTCCAGCTAACTGCAGCTCCGTTCAAAATAAAGACATACCCTGTTTGAGATTTTGAGTTATCTGGATCAGTATTGAAGCTAGCATCGACGTAACCTTTTACGAAGAGCTCTTCATCACCACCATAGACAAGAAACATGTCCTTAGTCCTCTTTAGGTACTTAAGGATATTTTTAACTGCTGTCCAGTGAGCCTCTCCAGGATCACTCTGGTACCTGCTCGTCAAACTAAGAGCATGGGACACATCTGGTCTAGTACACAACATGGCATACATAACAGAACCTATGGCCGAGGCATAGGGGATTTTATTCATCCTTTCCCTTTTTGTTGTCGTAGTTGGACACTGAGTCTTACTCAATGGCTTACCTTGTAACATGGGCAAAGAACCTTTCTTTGCATCCTACATATTGAATTTCTTCACTATCTTCTCAAGGTATGTACTTTGACTAAGTGCTATTAAGCGTCTCGATCTATCTCTATAGATCTTAATGCCTAATATGTATGCAGCTTCACCAAGATCTTTCATTGAAAAACTATTATTCAAATAATCTTTCACACTTTTAAGCAAATCCACGTCATTCCCAATTAGTAATATGTCATCTACATATAAAATCAGAAATGCAACCGAGCTCCCACTCACTTTCTTGTAAACACAAGCTTCTTTATAATTTTGGACAAATCCAAAACCTTTGATAACCTCATCAAATCGAAGATTCCAACTCCGGGATGCTTGCTTTAGTCCATAGATGGAACGCTGAAGCTTGCACACTTTACCAGCATCCTTAGGATTGACAAAACCTTGGGGTTGTACCATGTACAACTCTTCTTCAATGTTTCCATTGAGGAATGCAGTTTTGACATCCATCTGCCAAATTTCATAATCGAAATAAGCAACTATTGCTAGCAGAACCCTAACAGACTTAAGCATCGCTACGGGTGAGAAGGTCTCATCGTAGTCAACTCCTTGAATTTGTTGAAAACCTTTTGCGACAAGTCGAGCTTTATGTACAGTAACATTACCGTCAGCGTCTGTTTTCTTCTTGAAAATCCATTTACATTCAACAGCCTTGCGGCTATCAGGAAGGTCAACCAAAGTCCACACTTGGTTTTCTTTCATGGATTCCATTTCAGAGTTCATGGCGTCTTGCCATTTTCCAGAGTCTGGGCTCATCATCGCTTCCTCATAGTTTGTAGGTTCATCATTGTCTAACAATAAAACATTCATGACAGGATTACCGTACCACTCAGGAGTAGTACGTAACCTAGTCGACCTACGAACGGGAACTTCGACCGAAGCTTTATGATCATTATCATCAGCTTCTTCCTATCTAGCTGGTGAAGGCGGCACCAAAAGATCCAAATCTTTTTGCGCTGCGCTACTCTCCAATTCGGGAGAAGGTTCAATAACCTCGTCTAGTTCTATTTTCCTCCCACTCACTCGTTTCGAAAGAAACTCCTTCTCAAGAAAGGATCCGTTCTTAGCAACAAAGACTTTGCCTTCGGATCGGTGATAGAAGGTATACCCTATAGTTTCCTTAGGGTATCCTATGAAGACGCATTTTTCCGCTTTGGGTTCGAGCTTATCAGGTTGTAACCGTTTGATATAAGCCTCACACCCCCAAATTTTAAGAAACGATAATTTAGGCTTCTTGCCAAACCACAACTCATATGGTGTCATCTCAACGGATTTAGATGGTGCCCTATTTAAAGTGAATGCAGCTATCTCTAATGCATAGCCTCAAAATGACATTGGTAGATCGGATAGAGACATCATAGAGCGCACCATATCTAATAAAGTACGATTACGACGCTCAGACACACCATTACGTTGTGGTGTTCCAAGTGGCATGAGTTGGGAAACAATTCCAGAGTTTTTCAAGTGAATGCCAAACTCGTAACTCAGATATTCCCCTCCGCGATCAGATCGTAGAAATTTGATCTTCTTGTTACGATGATTTTCTACTTCACTCTGAAATTCTTTGAACTTTTCAAATGTTTCAGACTTGTGTTTCATTAAGTAAATATACCCATATCTACTTAAATCATCGGTGAAAGTTAGGAAGTAACGATATCCACCACGTGTCGAAATGCTCATTGGTCCACACACATCAGTATGTATGATTTCCAACAAGTCACTCGCCCGTTCCATCGTACCGGAAAACGGGGTCTTAGTCATCTTACCCATGAGGCATGGTTCACATGTGTCAAATGATTCAAAGTCAAGTGACTGGAAAAGTCCATCAGAATGGAGTTTCTTCATGCGTTTTACACCAATATGACTTAAACGGCAGTGCCACAAGTATGTGGAATTATCATTATTCATTTTGCATCTTTTAGCATCAATGTTATGGATGTGTGAAGTACTACTATCGAGATCCAACAAGAATAAACCATTTATGTCGGGTGCATGACCATAACAGATATTACTCATAAAAATAGAACAACCTTTATTCTGTGATTTAAACGAGTAACCGTCTCGCAATAAACAAGATCCAGATATAATGTTCATGCTTAACGCAGGCACCAAATAACAATTATTAAGGTTTAAAACTAATCCCGAAGGTAGATGAAGAGGTAACATCCCGACGGCGATGACATCGACCTTCGATCCATTCTCGACGCGCATCCTCACCTCATCCCTCGCCAGTCTCCGTTTATTCTGAAGCTCCTGTTTCGAATTGCAAATATGAGCAACCGAACCAGTATCAAATACCCAGGCACTACTACGAGAACTAGTAAGGTACACATCAATAACATGTATATCAAATATACCTTTGACATTGCCAGCCTTCTTATCCGCCAAGTACTTGGGGCAGTTGCGCTTCCAATGACCTTCTCCCTTGCAGTAGAAACACACAGTGTCCGGCTTAGGACCATCCTTGGGCTTCACAGGAGCGACAACAGGCTTGCCGCCCCGAGCGGCAGCTGACTTGCCACTCTTCTTGAAGTGCCCCTTTTTGGCTTTAGCCTTCTTGAAACTTGTGGTCTTATTGACCATCAACACTTGATGTTCTTTCTTGATGTCCACTTCCGCAGATTTCAGCATCGCGAAAAGCTCATTGAGAGTCTTATTCATGCCTTGCATGTTATAGTTCAGCACAAAACCTTTGTAGCTCGGAGGGAGCGACTGCAGCACCCTGTCAGTGATTAACTCATCTGGGATCACACATCCCAGCTGAATTAGGCGTTGGATATAGCCTCCCATTGTTACAACATGTTCACTGACAGAGATGTGCTCCTCCATCTTACATTTATAGAATTTATCAGAGATCTCATATCTCTCAGCGCGGGTCTGAGTCTGAAACATGGTTTTTAGCTCTTCAACCATCTCATAGGCACCGTGATGTTCAAAACGTTTCTGGAGATCAGTATCTAGAGATGTAAGGATGGCACAAGAAACTATAATGTGGTCATCTTTGCGTGTCTCAAAGATGTTATGTTCTGCTTCTGGAGCATCGTCTGCAGGTGGGTCACCTAGCGCAGCATCGAGCACATATTGCTTCTTACACCTAGTGAGGATAATCCTCAGGTTGCGGTGCCAGTCAGTGAAGTTTGAACCAGATGATTTTAGTTTTTCTTTCTCAAGGAATGCGCTGAAGTTGAACTGAGCTATGCGGGCCATGATCTACAACATTTTAGCAAAATAAAATTTTAGACTATGTTCATGATAATGAGTTCAGTTTAATCAAATTACTAACGAACTCCCACTTAAATCAACATCCCTCATAGTTTTCTAGTGGTACACGATCCAAATCCACTACACCAAGTCCGATCTTCACGAGAGAAGATGTAGTTTCAATGGTGAACATCAAAATGTTGATCATATCATTCATATGACTCGTGTTTAACCTTTCAGTTCGTTGCGTTCCGAGGCCATGTCTGTACATGCTAGGCTCGTCAAGTTAACCAAAGTATTTTTGCATGTGTAAAACTGGCTTACACCCGTCGTATGTGAACGTAGAGTTTACCACATCCGATCATCACGAGATGCTTCAAAACGACGAACTTTTGCGACGGTGCATACTTAGGGAGAACACGTTTATCTTGATATTTAGTGTGAGGGATCATCTTATAATGCTACCGTTGTGCACACGCAAAATAAGATGCATAAAAGGATAAAATCACATGCATAAAATATGTGACATGGTATAGCCCTTTTCTTTGCGCCTTGATCTCCATCTTGAACGCACCGACAAGATCTCCATTATGGCACCATGTTGGTCTCAACCTTATGGCATCTTGGTTGTCTACACCACCTTGCATCTACAACTATTGCTAACTCATAGCGATAAAGTAATGCAATTACATGGCGTTTGAAGTTGACACGCAGGCCATACAATAAATAATTAAGACAACCATATGGCTCCTGCCAGTTGTCGTACTCATCGACATGCAAGTCGTGAAACATTACAAAACATGATCATCTCATACATTACAAATATATCATATCAACAGTTTGGGCTATACCACATCACAAGCACCCCTGCAAAAACAAGTTAGACGCCTCTCCCTTATTATTTTCAATTTTACGTGGCTTCTAGGGTTTTGCATAAGAACCGTTCTTACCTACAAAAAAAACCACAACGTTGATATAACAAATTGCTTCTTAATCTCATAAGAGCCCTCCTTTGTAAATGTGGTTAATACTATGGTAAGAGTGACTGACACCCGCAGGCCGCATGTGCAATACAAGTTGCACGTCAAGTGCGGAACCGGTCTCATCCGAAGATTGTAAAGTTGGTCCGGGCCGCTGCATCAAACCATACCGCAAAACCAAAATACACATGGAAGGGTAGCAACAAGAAGATCAACGCCCACAACTCATTGTGTTCTAACCGTACAAAGCATCTACGCATAGAACTAGCTCTGATAGCACTGTAGGAGATTGCGTGATAGAAAACAAAAATTTTCTCTCACATGCGGAAGCAACATCCAAGATCCAATCTAGAAGATGCTAGTAACGGGGAGAGTAGGTCATCATACCCTCGAAGAACACGCGCGTTGAACGTTTATTTCAACGCAGCTTGGTGAAGTTGTTCGTGAAGTTTGATCCGATCAGCACTGCAAACGAGCAGTACCTCCGAAGGCTTGCACACGTACAGCTCGATGACGTCTCCTTCTTCTTGATCCAGCAAGCAAGAGGGAGAAATAGATGGGATCGATTCCAGCAACACAACGGCGTGGTGATGGATATGGTGAAGAGTTTCCCGCGGGCAGGGCTTCGCCAAGCGATGCACGTGAGGGAGGAGGAGGTGTGGAAGGACTTGGGGTCTCCTTGGTGAGCCTCTCCCCTCTCTTATATAGGCAAGGAGGTTGTAGCCACTTTAATTCCCAAGTGAAAACCCCTCTCTCATTAAAAAGATGGTAACACGTTTCTTTTAAGAGTGGTAACCCTCCCATTGAAGGGCTTCCCATTTATTGGCATAATAAACCAAGGAGGGCTGGTCACATGGACTATTGGAACACCCTTGGTCGTCCAAAACAGGTGGGGCCCATAGTGGGACCCTCCGGAACCTTCTAGAACATTCCGACACTGCCGAAAAAATCCCGAACTTTTCCGGAACCCTGAAATCAACTTGCCTTATATAAATCTTTACCTCCGGACTCTTCCGGAGCTCCTCGTGATGTCTAGGATCTCATCCGAGACTCCGAACAATATTCGAACACCATTAATAAAATTATCCCAGAGCTATTCTAGCGTTACCGAGCGTTAAGTGTGTGACCCTACGGGTTCGAGAACGTGCAGACATGATCGAGACATCTCTCTGATCAATAACCATTAGAGGGACCAGGATATCCGTAATGACTCCCACACATTCAACGAAGACCTTTATCGATTGAACCACTATGTCGTGGACTACTATAATCCGTACACAATTTCCTTTGTCACACGATATTTTACTTACCCGTGATTCGATCGTCGGTATCGCTATACCTAGTTCAATCTCGTTACCGGTAAGTACTCTTTACTCGTTTTGTAATACAACATTCTCTGTGACTAACTCATTAGTCACGTGCTTGCAAGCGTTACCGAATGTGCATTACCGAGTGGGCCCGGAGTATATCTCACCGTCACACGGAGGGACAAATCCCAGTCTTGATTCATGTAATTCAACAAGTACTTTCGGAGATACCCGTAAGACATTTTTATGATCACCCTGTCACGATGTGATGGTTGATGTCCCCAAAGTATTCTTCCGGTACCCGGGAATAACATAATCTCATGGTCTAAGAAAAATGATACTTGACAATAAAAGCCATGACAATATAAACTTAATGAAACAATCAATATTGTTATGCTTAGTTGGGTCTGTCCATCACGTCATTCTTCTAATGACATGATCCCATTAATTAATACACAACTCATGTTCATGGTTAGGAAACCATAACTATCATTAATTAACGAGCTAGTATAGTAGAGGCTTACTAGGGACGCGGTGTTGTTTATGAAACCACACATGCATTATGTTTCCGGTTAATACAATTATAGCATGGAAAATAAACATATATCATGAACACGGAAATATGATAATAACAATTTTATTATTGCCTCTAGGGCATAATTCCAACAGTCTCCCACTTGCACTAGAGTCAATAATCTAGTTTACATTGGCAGAAATCTAACACCCATGGCATTCTGGTGTTGATCATGTTTTGTTTGTGGAAGAACTTTAGTCAATGAATCCGCGATATTCTGATCCGTATGTACTTTGCTAATGGTAATATCTCCTTCAATGACATGCTCACGAATTTGATGAAACCGGCGTTTGATATGCTTGGAGCTCTTGTGACATCTTGGTTCCTTGGCTAGAGCAATGGCACCAGTGTTGTCACAAAAGATCTCCATGGGATCCAGTGCACTCGGAACAACGCCGAGTTCAGTGACAAATTCCTTCAGCCATATCCCTTCTGTCGTTGCTTCAGAAGCGGCCATATACTCCGCCTCTAATGTAGATCTTGCAATGACGCTCTGCTTGCAACTCCTCCAGCTAACCGCAGCTCCGTTCAAAATAAAGACATACCCTGTTTGAGATTTTGAGTCATCTGGATCAGTATTGAAGCTAGCATCGACGTAACCTTTTACGAAGAGCTCTTCATCACCACCATAGACAAGAAACATGTCCTTAGTCCTCTTTAGGTACTTAAGGATATTTTTAACTGCTGTCCAGTGAGCCTCTCCAGGATCACTCTGGTACCTGCTCGTCAAACTAAGAGCATGGGACACATCTGGTCTAGTACACAACATTGCATACATAACAGAACCTATGGCCGAGGCATAGGGGATTTTATTCATCCTTTCCCTTTCTGTTGTCGTAGTTGGACACTGAGTCTTACTCAATGGCTTACCTTGTAACATGGGCAAAGAACCTTTCTTTGCATCCTACATATTGAATTTCTTCACTATCTTCTCAAGGTATGTACTTTGACTAAGTGCTATTAAGAGTCTCGATCTATCTCTATAGATCTTAATGCCTAATATGTATGCAGCTTCACCAAGATCTTTCATTGAAAAACTATTATTCAAATAATCTTTCACACTTTTAAGCAAATCCACGTCATTCCCAATTAGTAATATGTCATCTACATATAAAATCAGAAATGCAACCGAGCTCCCACTCACTTTCTTGTAAACACAAGCTTCTTTATAATTTTGGACAAATCCAAAACCTTTGATAACCTCATCAAATCGAAGATTCCAACTCCGGGATGCTTGCTTTAGTCCATAGATGGAACGCTGAAGCTTGCACACTTTACCAGCATCCTTAGGATTGACAAAACCTTGGGGTTGTACCATGTACAACTCTTCTTCAATGTTTCCATTGAGACATGCCTTGTTCACTTGTGTCCGGCTTTTGCATCTCATGTGGTTTGTTTTTTTCCGGTTCTCTCTGTTGGTGTTGGTCAAGTGATGGCTCTCGTCGGAATCCCAAGCGCAAGGCCTCGGGTGCACCCGGAAGCAACTTCAAGAAGGTTGCTCACAAGAAGAAGGAACCGGTCAAGCCGGTGTCAGAGCTTTCTCTTCCCGAGTACAGGGCCTATCGTTGTGTCAATCCTTACCGTGAAGAGAAAGACCCAGAGTTAGTTGGCACTCAGTTCTGGAATAAGACTCAGAGGGATGTGTTCCACAAGGTTATGATGCACAGGAAGAACAAGTTTGTTCCACACGTGAAGTCTGTCCAGCTGAGGCACATGCGGACTTACCCCGATTACTTTGGAGAGGCATATGCTCTATGCGAGCAGTTTGGGATTCTGGACATCATCTCCTTCAACAAGTGGTTCGATGTCGAGCTTCTTGCCTAGTTCTTTGCTACAGTGTACTTCACCAGTAACGATGACCGGACCATCGTTTGGATGTGCAAGGACGAGCAAGTCAGATGCACATGGGGAGAGTTCATGACAGCTCTGCGCATTCCCGTCTCCACGCAAGAGGCGCCCGTTGGTGTCAGCCCATATGCTTCAGCAACTGCCAAGCCCAAGAGCATGTTAGGGCCTTATCAGAAGTCAATTCCATATATAGATGCCAAGGGACAGCAGAAGTACAGAGTGGTCCTCTGCCCGTTCTTGGACATCATGCATCGCATTTTCCAGACTTCTCTGTTTCCCCGTGTGGGCAATCTGGACATGGTTCACGGGCATCTGGTGGACATGCTTCTCCTCTGTGAGGAGTGCAAGGGCACCACGCAGACCTTGGATGTCTGTGACATCATGTGGGAGGAGTTCATGCTGCTGTGATGGAACGTAAGGTTCCCATTTATGGTCCTTATCTTCAGGTCCTCTTCGAGATCACGTGGGCAGCTACCTTTGCTGTTGAGCGCCTTCCCGTTGGGCCTCTGACTGCTCACGAGGAGGTTCAGCTGCGCATCAAGGACAACTGGGCTGGGGGTCATGGTCCTGCGCATGGTTCCCCTCCTCCTGCCGGGTCTGATGAGGAGATTCAGGAGGAGCAGGAGGCTGGTGGAGGCAGTGTTCCCCGCACACGCTCTGGTGCGAGCTTTGGTGCTGGTGGTTCTTCTTCCGCACAGGGTCCAGAGCAGCCCGGATGGGCTGCCAAGCTCACCAGGAAGGTGAAGCAGCTCTTCTACCTTCAGACTGACGTTCATCACCGCCTGTATGAGGCCCACAAGAGGGAGAAGAAGAACAGGATACTGCAGAAGGCTTTCTACAGACAGCAGGGCATGCCCATCTCGAGTGGGTCCGAGCGGAGCATCACTCCCGAGGACAGGTGCATCTCCCAGTTCAGCGCGTGGGACCTCACTGATGACATGACTGGCCCTTCGTCCACTGCTCAGCAGCCAGCTACTGATGACACAGAGGCAGCAGTGGAGTCCGAGGAGTCTGACGATGACGAGGACTACGACCAGGACGAAGAGTAGTTCATCACCTTGGGACGCTAGGTCATTCTCTGCCTTTTTGGCGTCTCGATGCCAAAGGGGGAGAGAGGTCTACGATTCCTATTTGCATCTTCTCAGGGTTGGGCGAGTCACAAGCGTGTTTTATTTGTCTCATCTGCTCCGATTGTGAACTCCGTTTATTTGCTTTGGTTGTAGTCCGTCTTGTGAGACTTCCGTGATATATGGTGTGAGACATATGCTATCTTATGTTCGTACTCTTATTGTCTTGTTATGTGGTGCTATGTTATGACATGTTATCCTTGCTCACATACTTGTTTTGTCTAGCTTAGTATGGCCTAGTTTATAAAATATAGGGGGAGTGTCCTCCTTATGTGTGTGTCTTGCATTCCAGAGGCATATATAAAATGATGCACACATCAAGGGGGAGCCTGTATATATTTTATAAACTAATGGCATGTTGTTTTAAAATTCCCTATTTTTATTGTGCAAATCTTGTGTTGTCATCAATACACCAAAAAGGGGGAGATTGATAGGGCATGTTTTCCCTTGATTGGTTTTAGTGATTGATGACAATACATTTGCGGACTAATCGGGTGCGATGAGCATTTCAGATAACGACATTATTAGCACAAGACGGTTATTGCCCCCTCGGTGTACGAAACGTGAAGACGGAGTTTTTCTTTCGATCTCCTTTTGTGTTAATTGAGTCATAGGAAAACCGTACTATGAAGAGGGGATCCTCTTTGGTAATGGTGGGTGGAATCATCACACGGTCTCACTTTCTGCACCCACATATTTATTTTGCGTCGTGGAGGTGTGGGGACTTTTGGATGTGGCTCCCTGGCTCTGCCAGGGCGGTAGTACCGCTCCACGGTAGTACCGTGGACCAGTACCGCATCCACTACCGGATTCCCACTGGACTCTGCGGTAGTGGAGGCGGCACTGGGGCTCGGTAGTACCGTGAACCAGTACCGCATCCACTACCGGATTCCCACTGGACTCTACGGTAGTGGGTGCGGCACTGGGGCTCGGTAGTACCGTGGAGCGGTAGTACCGCTCTCGGTACGGTAGTACCGCTTTTGAAGCGGTACTACCGTGGTTGGTGGACAGCCAACGGCTGCATTTAAGGGCACCTATAAAAGGGGGTCTTCTTCCCCATTGAGACTCACCTCATTTATTGCTCTCACCTCCATTGACGCCCAAGCTCCATTCTTGCCCGATCTCCCTCCCTAGCCATCAAAACTTGTTGATTCTCTAGGGTTTGGAAGAGGAGGCCCCGATCTACACTTCCACCAAAGGATATTTGATTCCCCCCACTAATCCCGTGTGGATCTTATTACTCTTGGGTGCGTTGGTGCCCTAGACGGAAGAGGTCACCTCGAAGCCACATTCCATTGTGGTGAAGCTTCGTGGTTTCGTTGGGAGCCTCTAATTAAGTTGTGGAGTTTGCCCCAACCTTGTTTGTAAAGGTTTGGTTGCCACCTTCAAGGCCGCCTCGTAGTGGATCACAACATCTTACATCGGTAAGAGCGTGAGGAGAAATAGGGTGGCCCTCGTTGGCTTCGTGTGAGCATTGTGCTCCTCACCCTCTCCAAACGGAGACGTACTTCTCGAAAGAGAAGGAACTTCAGAAACATATCCTTGTCTCCCGTGTTCCCCTTTACCTTTACATTGCGCAAGTTACTTTCCTTGCTTATTTATTGCTTGCTTGTTATATCATAGTTGTTGGCATATAGGTTGCTCACATAGTTCCATATCTAGACAACCTATATTCCTTGTTGAGCCTAAATTGTTAAGAAAATTTTAAAAAGTGTTAGTCGCCTATTCACCCCCCCCCCCTCTAGTCGTCATTCCGATCCTTTCAGCTCATAAATTGCCCTGTCTCGAAAGAGGTGAGCAAACGATCCATTTGCATCCCGTGGAAACACACTGGTTGTACATTACTTTATGCGGTGGGAATTTGGTAAAAAAATTGAATTTCATTAAATATATGCCAAATTAAAAAAAATTCCAATTTTATGGGTCTATTGTTCGACTGTGTACCGACAACTCCCCTAGGTCGGCGTGGCCAGAAAAAACTATTAACAACGCATCTACTAACGGCAAGTTGTTAGTAGCTAGTGGAGTGACAGCTCCCAGCCCTCCGTTCTTCCTTCCTTCATTCTGTTCTTTAGTTCTTACTGTATCTCTTTTTCTTTTCTTTCCAGGTTGTCTTGTTCATCAAACGTTTATTTGGTCACACATTCCCTGCACCGAAAAGTGGTGAGCGAGTGACTTCCGCATCTCATGAACACACACTAGTTCTAGATTACTTTATACGCTAGGAATTTTTTTAATGATTTTTTTCTAGAAATTCAGAAAATATATGGAAAAAATTATATAAATGATTTTATGGGTCCATTGGTCGTTTGTGTATCGACGACGTGTACCGATAGCTCCCCCAGGTCGATGTGTCAAGCTTTAGATCTAACTGTCGGTCGTATGTGTATCGATAGGGAACTATCGGCAGCGCATCTACCGGCCGCAAACTATAGCTCCCTGCATATATGAGCAACCCCCCCCCCCCGGCCCTCCCCTCTTTCTTCCTCCGCTCCTCCTGTTCTTCAGTTCTTCAGTTCTCCACACATCTTTTTTCCCTCTCTTTTCAATTATATTTCGAAAAAATTCATCATATACGCTTCCATAAAATAGCACATCTTTTAGATCTTTGCATTCTCCTCCATATCTACCAAGCAAAAATTGATATAAAAAACAACGACGGCGTTATGAGGGAAGTATTGGAGTTGCAGTTGATTTCGAAGAGCAAGACAAAAAGATCAAATCAACAACACATGCTTCAAGGGTATCAATTTTTTTATGTTAGGTAATATTTATCGTTAATATTATCTATTAGCAGTATTATTAGTTGTTAGAAATAAATACTATAGTTGGTAGTTGTAATGTCAACAGAGTAGAATAGGGTTAGAATTTTGTGTATCTTTTAAGTTAATTAAACACATTTCCAACTGTTAGTAGAACGTGCACGATTTTGCGAGTACAGAGATGTTGAACGTAGTATTTTTTATTTCTTTATGTAGGATGGACGACGAATTTCATGGCCTAATTGAGTATAAGATGAATAAGTGGATACAGTGTGTCGTTGACGAGCGTGCAACTGCAAAAGAGTTTCATCCGTATGTTATGTGTGATCAGCCAGAAAAAGGTGTTAAAAATGATACTTCATGAGATGCAGCATAGAGAAGATATGTGTAGACATGAGCTGGCAATGCAGATCGCACATTGCGCTACTAAAGAAGAATATGAAAAGATGGAGTTGAAAATGCTTGGGCAGGTCATTGGTTCAGCAATCAGGGCAGGAAAGCCGTCTAATCCTACATTGGTTGCTCATTAGGATTTCGTGAGCAACCAATAGGATGTCGTCATGTGCTGGCCAGGATCCCAGGAATATCGACCATGAGGTACGAGTGTGAATAATCTCATACGTAATGAGGACATTGCATGCATGAAATGTGTCAAGCCTGATGTGTAGCATAGTACTAGACGAGATTTCATGATATATCTTACCATTTGAACTTTCGCATGTTGTATTTTACCAATTAAACTTCGTGATGTTGTACTGTATCATATGAACTCAATCATTGTTGGTAGCAATAATATAGTTAGTATTGCTTGCAGTTTTTTAGTGATTGTTGTTTCATAGTGTAGGATGGAAGAAGTGTTTCGCCGTTAAGTTGTGTTTAAGATGGATAGGTGGGTAAAGAGTATCGTCGCTATAATAGCATCCGGAGTAGAGATTAATCAATATGTATTTGGTCAGTACCCTGAAGAGGAGGAGTTTGGAAAGAAAAGATACATCGTGAGATGCACAAAAAAAGATATGGCAAAACACAATTTGGCAATGTACATCACATATGTCGCTACCAAGGAAGAATATGAATATCTAGACATGAAAAAGCATGGAAAAGTCATAGGTTGGGCTATCAATGTAGGATCGTCTTCTAATTCTACATTGGCATCTCGTTGGGATTTCGTTAGCAACCGACAGGATGTAGTCCATTGTTGGCCTAGATAGCAAAAATATCGATCTTACCCTCCGACTTTAGATGATCGTAGACGTGATAATGAGAATACTAACATGCTACTTATTAGGGACGCCAAGGAGAATAGGAGGCGAGATGTCATGATGTTGTATCTTTTCATTTGAACTTTGTTATGCTTTATCTTATCAGTTGAACTCAATGAATTTGTATCGTATCAGTTGAACTAAATGAATTTGTATCTTATCAGTTGAACTAAATTATTTCGTATCTCAACTCAATATTTGTGTATCTTATCATTTGAATTTTTTAATGTAGTGTACTGTTCAAGAGCAAGGAAGAGGTGGCAACATTTCATCGCTGTCAAATTGAGGAGGATATGGGCATTTGGATGGATCCTGCTGAAAAGGCATTTAAAGTCGCGAGGGAGTTTGGTCAAATCAGTGATGAGGACACCACCAAACAAGAAAAAATATATGTGTTTAATGCAGAAGAAGGACGAAAGGACTAGGCACTGTTTTACGATGAACATCGCTTCAGCCACTGATATGAGTGAAATTAATGAGTTGGATTTTGATAGGCCTGGGCAAATTATCGGCTGGGATATGAAGCAAGGGAAGTCATCAAATCCAACGAAGGTTGCTCGATGGTCTATCGTGGGTGATAGTAAAGAGGTTAAGCTTCATTGGGCATTATCCAATTATTATTTCATGGATCGTCATTGAGGAGTTCTACTAGCTGAACTAATGAATTTTTATCTTACCATTTGAACTATCTGGTGTTGTAACTTGACTTGACGACACCACAATATTGAATTAGTGTCATAAAAGATCTCTAATTCGCAAGCTCTTGAGTTTAATTGATCAAAGAACTGATGTGAGGCTTATATAATTGACGGTGCCATAAAAGGAATAGTATGTTGTTACGTTATTGTATTTGGGAGTCGTTTAAATCTAACACTAAATATATCTCGACCCTACTTCAAATTCTACCTCGCCTCATCCAAGATATCTAGATTTGAAAACTTGACATATTTCTCGCATATATGTATGCACATCCACAATAGGAAACAAAAATCAGAAATTGAAGGTATAATCTCCTTGGCGTTTACGGTGCACCCAACCTATAGCTGATGAAATTGAACTTAGTTAGCATTTTTTATAGATGAATGTTCAATAAATTTATCAACCTTTAAATAAACCAAAAATATAAAAGGTTACTTGGAGTACTCTGTCAGGGAGTACGTGATAGATCGGGGAAAGGGGATGGGGGTCACAATACATATACAACATGCATGGACTATTCCAAAGATTCCGAGTTTAAGCTTAGTTTATGAATAATGATACACACCGCACGCTTCGGCGGGCCTTCCCCCGCACGAACGCCCCACATATCACGCACACCAATTTTAAAGCATCCATCCATGCATAGCTAGCTTTTGCGTTTTTTCCCATTTTAAAAAGTTTTATCTCTTAAATAAAAATTCTGATTAAAATTCCGTTTTCACCATTAAATCTGTCTCGACGAGATCTTTAAAACTAGATATCATATTGATATGTTTTGAGAACTTCTTTTCGGACCAAAAGTTGTCATGCTGTTTACACTAGAATTGCATCCTGTTTACACTAAAGATGCCATGATTTTTTTCATCTATTTTTTTATAGATTTAAAGCTACCATTGTATTTTAACGCCTTTTGACTCATCGCCGATAACCAGGAGAGCTGCGGTGATGCTCAGTGGACCCCGAGCAGATATCTGGAGCGGGGGGAGGTGTGTGTGCGACATGACGGTCTCCTAGGTTACAAATGCGTCGAAGAGATCCTCGGATGCATCTCAACGCGTGACGGTGGGGGAGGGGACATGGATCGGAGGGGTGGAATAGACTTGGCAATTTCTATTCATAGGACATGACAATTTTTATTCGCGGGACTAGCGTCTATAACTTGAAGTTGTCACCCTCACATAACTAAACTTGCCATCAAAAACATTAGAGATTGCCATGTACTCGTGTCACACATATGGTAGTTATCAGCATCCCAAGTTTTTTTCTATCTACCAATGGCAAACTATTTCCTTCTTGTGTTCATGGCAAATTTAACATATCTTTCGCCATGGCAATTTAATATCTCAACGTGTGACGGTGGGGGAGGGGACATGGATCGGGGGGTGGAGAGTTTGTCGACGGTGTGGTGCTGCTCTGGCGGCAACTCTTTTTTGTGCCCATGGCAATTTTTATTCATAGAACATGGCAATTTCTATTCATAGGACATGACAATTCTTATTCATAGGATATGACAATTTCTATTCATAGGACATGACAATTCTTATTCGCAGGGGTAGCGTTTACAACTTCAAGTTGCCACCCTCACATAACTAAACTTGCCATAAAAACAGTAGGGATTGCCACGTACTCGTCTCACATATGTGGTAGTTTTCAGCATTGCCATAAAAACGTGCCACACATGTGGGTGGAAAGATGGCAAGCCCACACGCTTTGGTGGCAACTTTAACACATGTGAGATGACAACTTCTGCTAATACATGGCAACTTCACTAAATATATGGCAACTTTGACTGATAATTGCCATCTACGTACACCTAAAATTAGCATCTAAAAAACGTGTGGGCGGAATTGACTCTTATATATGAAAATTTTATTCATAGGACTTAGCAATTCTTATTCATATGACATGACAATTTTTACTCATAGGACATAGCAATCTTATTCGCAGGACTAACGTCTATAACTTTTAAAGTTGTCACCTTCATATTACTAAATTTGCCATAAAAGCATCAGGGGTTGCCATGTACTCGCGTCACACATGTGGTAGTTATCAGCATCCCAAGTATTTTTTATCTACGAATGAAAAACTATTTCCTTTTTGTGCACATGGCAAATTTGACAAATCTTTCGCCATGGCAATTTAAGATGTATTTTTGCCATGGCAAAATAAACATGTGTTTACCCAAGGTAAGTTTATAAAGTTTTATTTTATGAATTACAACAAATTTACATAGAACGTTGAAGAAAAAGTGCAAAAAAACATAGTTGAAGCAAATGATGGTAATTTTAGTGCAAACAATATGGCAATTTAAGTGCAATAGACATGTCATTTTTTAACCCAAAAAAAATATTGTCGAAACATATCGATATGGGATCTAGTTTCGAAGATCTTGTCGCGACGGATTTAATAATGAAAACGAAAATTTATTTGGATTTTTTATTTGAAAGATAAAACTTTTTAAAAACTGAAAAACACAAAACTTTAATATTGGTGCGCGGGCGTTCGGACCTGGAGATGCCGCCCACACGTTCGATGTATATCACGGTCCTAGTTTATAGGTCAAGAAACAAAAAGGAGAAATCCACGACTAATAAACGATCAAAATTTATGGACCAAATTGGAATATCTATTTTATAATTAGATGTATCTTTTTTTCTGCAACTATGTGTCGAATTTGGATTTGTTTTTCATGACATGATGGTATATGTCATTTTTTTTTTGGTTTCATAACTTATAGAGCGAGGTCTTCGAACTGTGTGGTACAATATTAAGAGTACTCCATGTCCAGGAAGTACATAGTACATCTCAACGTTCCAGCTAGCAATTTTGAGCTGGGAGAAGTGATAAGTTACATAGAGATGATTAATTGTGGCATTTGGGGTTGGTGTACGTACAAGAGAAGAAATTTATGTCCCAAATCAAAACAAACCTGTGAAGTTACTATATATAAAGTCACATCTCAAAGTAAGGGAGCATGAAGGTATGAATCTGAGCCTTTGGCACTTGAGCTCCTACAAAAAAATTCCTATTGTTTCAAGCAAGCTAACAACGTACATGGGCATGAGTGGCATAGGGACATCATCTGATAGCAATTATCTTTAACATTGGAGTTTAACGAACCAGTGGGTTTGCATGATGGGTATCCGAAGATTCATACTATCAATAGATTGATGATTTGGTGCATGTGTGATAAGATAGCTGCAACTGTTATGTAGTGGTCATGATTGTTGGAGTGCATGAATGTTTTACGGTACTTATGAGCTTTTGTGAAGTCGTTCTTAGCTGAAGAATATTCAAACTTAATAGATGCAAAACACTTATTGTTATATGTATCCCATAAAAATGATGATTTAAAAAGAATTTTCAATCATAGAGGAATTTGTGAGAAATAAAAACTATAGTGAGGTACTATAAGCCATAAGGTTTGATTCATTTAAAGGATTTGAAAATGATCGCTTCGTCCGATAAATCTTTATTTACTCAGCATATTAGTTACATAAAATTTAATCAAATCTATGGAAAATAATCTGAACATTCACACTAACTTAATAGTTTTTCATCTAGCGAGAGAAGCGCCGAAGAAATCACACCACTGCAGCGGTGGCTACGAAGCAATCAGCCCCTATGGGGTCCGATGAACAAGACACTCTTCCCGCGGCATTAATGCATGACTGATCTATGTTACATGCCAATTTTACCAACTATTCATTTTATGACTTACGATACAAAGTCTTTCGACTGTGAGTACTAAGAGTAATGCTCAAAATATTGGCCAGTACAATTATTTATCGCTTGTTGGTGGATGATCAGTAAGATTATGCCTTATCTTTGCTATTTATCATTTGGACTGATTTATCGCTCTAGCAAGCGATTAATCAGGAATCTAGCGACTAATACAGTTGGGGGGGTATGTGGTTAGAAATCGTAAAATGTAAAAGTTGGGCCTCCCCTTTGACTGACTTTTCCACATATACAAAACACATTTCGGTTTATCCATGTTTGATAGGGTTACGACCTCCCCCAACACACCGCCATTCTCAAGATTCACCACGACGCCTCCACCCTGCTCGCCTCTGGAGGCTATAGGTAGCACCATCTTAGCTAGGCACCCTATCTCCCCTCCCCTCCTCTTCCCCAAGGCCTTAATCACCAGCACACCATCACCATCGCCACGTTATATTTGTTATGTAAATCTATGCATTGATGTTTGGAAATAGCTTTTGGATCCCGAGTTCCATGGCCCCCTTAATTTTAAAAATTCAAAAATCCATTTTTTAGGTTTCAAAAATATCTAAAAACACACACGCACATACATATGAATGTATATTACTTGTTTGCAAAGTTTCACGGTGAAATATGTTTGTATGCGAGCTACACAAAAATGCCAAAAACTTGTATTTCTAGCACACGTACTATTCACTATTAAAACACATGAATTTATATTTTTTGTGTAGTTCACATCAAAGCGTATTTCATCATGAAACTTTCCAAGAAATATGGTATACACCTCAATGTTCATGCGTATTTGTTTTCATAATTTTTGGATCTTAAAAAGATGTTTTTCGAATTTTTCAAAAAGCAGGCTCACTAGAGCTCGGGATCCAAAAATCCACACTCAATCTATTTTAAAATTGCAAAAAATAGGACATGTGATGTTGTTCTGATGTCCTATTTTCTTTGTTATGTAATACTATCTACTATGATACATATGTATTGTTGTACTAGTTGAATTTTGAAACATGCAAAAACATCACGTGTTGTTGTTATATATTGACGTAGTTTTTTTCTAGTTAAAGGTTTAGAGAACACATTGATGTTTGTTTTCATTGTTACTTATTAGTGATTGTAATCTAGGGCTTACAAAAAATATCGGTCAATCAATAGTCTAGTGATAAAATCTATTAATTGACTAATTTCTGATTAATATATAATTCTTTACTGATAGATACACTATTAATAAACGATATCCCGAACATTGACTAAGAGTCTAAGAGTACTTCATGTCTAAAAGTACATGACAGATTCTCAACTACCCAGCTAGCAATTTTAAGTTAGGAGAAGTAAGAAGCCAGAGAGAGATAATTAATTGTGGCCCTTGGGGTTGGTGCAGAAGAAGAAAAACCAATGTCCCAACAAGCTTGCATAGCTATTATATATGAAGTCATGGCTCAGGGTAAGCGAGCATGATGAGATGAATCTCAGGCTTGGGCACTTGAGTTCCTACATTTTTTCATGTTGCTTCAATCAAACTAACACATATATGGGAATGAGTGGGATAGGGAAATCACTCGAGAGCAATGTTCTTTGACCTTGGAGTTTAACGAATCGACGAGTCCCTGTGACCGTATCGCAAAGATTCATATTGTCAATAAGTTGCTAATCTAGCGCATGTGTGATGAGATATCATCAACCATTTCGTTGTGATTATGATTCTAGAAGAGCTTGAAGGACGTGCGGTTCTTAAGGGCTTCGCTGAAGTCCTCCTTAGCTCGAGAATCTTCTACCTTGATTGACACGAGATACCTAATATTCTACATATGCCTCGAGCAAAGCGCACAACATTTCATAAAGCAATTGGCTAAGAAAAAGTTATAGATCGGTATTACCATGCTTGATTGGGCAAAACAGCTCATTTCAAATCTTCAACTGAACCAAGCAATAGTTAGTATCACCTCTGTTTTTGTATGGCAAAGCCAAAGTTTATAAAATTGGACCAAATTTACCAAAACAATATTACCTCTGATCCACATTAATATACTTAACTTTGTCTAGATTTATATGTATCTAATTAAGTATTTAGACTAGATGTATGTGTATCTAGACAAACTTAAGTCTATTAATACGGATCGGAGGGAGTATAAACATCCGCACCAACAAAAAATAATAATCGTAGATTCGTCGTGGCCGGCCGGAAGCGATCGCCGCTCTCACCAGCGCGTGAGTGTCAGTCGCGGCGTCTCCCCCAACTCTACCGGCACCACGCCGCGGCGGAGTTGGGGAAGGCGTAAACAATGGGCCGACGAGCGTAGCCGCAGCGGAGGAAGCATGATGCCGCCGGCCGCGCCCGTCCGGCGCCTGGCCTCGGCGGCGGCGCCGCTCTCCGACCTCACGGACGCGCTCCTCGCCACCCGCCTCGCCAACCACCTGCTCACCACGCCGCACATCCCGCCCGCGCTCCTGCCGGCCGCGCCGCTCCCGCTCCCGGTCCGCCTCCACATCCTCCGCCACCCGGCCCTCCCGCCCACCTCCAAGCTCTCCTTCTTCCTCGCGGCCACGCCGCCTTCCTCCCCGCTCCTCGCCGCCACCTTCCCCGTCCTTCTCCGAGCGCTCGCCACGCACTCCCCTCCGCTCCTCGACGCGCTCCTCCCCTTCGCGCTCTCCGCCCCGTCCCCCGACGCCCTCCTGCCGGGCCTGCTCTCCGCGCTCCTCTCCGCCTCCCGCATCGACGCCGCGCTCGCGCTCCTCCAAGACGCCCCTCCCGACCTCCTACCCCGCCTCGCCGCCGCCGCCATTCCTTCCCTCATCGCCACCCCTGACCCGCTCTCCGCCGTCCCCGCCATCTGCAGGCTGCTTCCCATCGCTTCCCACCCGCCCCCCGTCCGGGCAACTAACCGCCTCCTCCTCGCATTGTCCAAGGCGAACCTCTACGATGACTTCTGCCAGGTGTTCGATGAAATGTCAAGGAGGGGCCTTCCATCCAATTTAAGGTTCTACAACATTTGCATCCACGCTTTTGGCAAGTGGAAGCGCCTGGATAAGTCTCTGAAGCTTTTCGCCGCTATGAAAGCTGCCTCTCCTCCGCTTGTGCCGGATGTATGCACGTACAATTCGGTTATACGTGTGCTTGTGATTGGCGGGAAGGTGGCTGACGCTTTGGTGGTGTTTGATGAAATGAAGCTGGCTGGGATCCACCCAGACTTGTTCACTTACCGCGCAATTGTGGATGGGTGCTGCAAGAGTTTCAGGATGGATGATGCGCTGTGTATGTTCCAGGAGATGCGCGGGAGCACCGGGCTGAAGGGGGATGTCGTGGTGTACAATTCGCTTCTAGATGGACTCTTCAAAGCCAAGAGGCTTGATGAGGCATGTGGGTTTTTCGAGACAATGGTGGCAGATGGGGTTCAATGCTCGGCAAGCACGCACAACACCGTAATCGATGGGCTGTTCAAGAATGGGAGGGCAGAAGCCGCGTGTCGGCTGTTCTATGAGCTAAGGAAGAAAGGTCAGCTGTTGGATGGGATTGCATACAGTATTATGGTAAGGGAGTTCTGCAAGGATGGGACAGGGGACCAAGTTGCAGAGGCGGTTAGTTTGGTGAAGGAGATGGAGGAGCGGGGCTTTGTTATTGATCTGGTTACCGTTACATCATTGCTTATAGGTTTCAACAAGAGTAGGCGGTGGGATTTGGAAGAGCAGATAGTGAAGATCGTAAGAGATAGCTCTGTCTTGCCGGATGCCATTCGATGGAAGTCCAACATGATGGATGCCTTGAGAAGACCACAGGATAGAGAGAAAGATGGAACATCAATATTTCCATTTGATGGTAATATGAACGACGTGATGAGTTTGCTCAATCCTGCTGCATGCACTGACACGAATGAAGCAACCGCACATAATGAACCCAAGGATGATTGGTCTTTGTCTCCACACTTAGACCATCTCGCCAAATATGCTAACCAGTCGAATAATTCTGCCATATTTACAGTGGACAGAGGGCAGAGGGTGCAAGGCATGGAGGCTAAAACTTTTGATGCTGACATGGTTAATACATATATGTCAATCTTTTTAGCCAAAGGGAAGTTGAGTGTAGCCTGCAAGTTATTTGAGATCTTTGCAAATCTAGGAAGGAAAGGAACAAGTTATACATACAATTCACTGATGACCTCATTTGTCAAGAAGGGGTATTTGAAGCAGCTATGGGCAGTTCTTCATGAGAGGGGTGGACAGCTCTGCCCCCATGATATAGCAACATACAACCTGATAATTCAAGGTCTTGGCCAGATGGGAAAAACAGAGGTTGCTAGCTCAATCATGGACCAATTGTCAAAGAAAGGTGTTTACATGGATATTGTTATGTACAACACTTTGATCAATCAATTGGGGAGGGTTGGTAAGGTTGAAGAAGCAAACTGTTTGCTTCAGCAGATTATCACAAGAGGCATGAAACCAGATGTTGTTACTTTTAATACTTTGATCAATATTAATGCAAAAGCTGGTAAGTTGAAGGAAGCCGACAAGTATTTGAGGAAAATGATTGCAGAAGGCATTGCTCCAAATCACGTGACGGAAACAATAATGATTTTCCTTGATAAGGAGATTCAAAAGAAAAGACAGCAATCTAAATGAACCACCAAATGATCACGGATAAAACCAGTGCAACAAAGTCTTTTTCAGGACAATTTTACTGAGAGGTTGTCAATCTAAATGGCCATGAGGTAAACTTTGCAATATTTTGTCTTAACTTCAGAATACTATACTTCTCTTCCAGATTTCCATTTACTACCTTCAGAGAGCATGCCAATATCAGATGAATGAAAATGTAACTTGAATTAATTGTGCTTATCTACTAAAAGTCCGTTGAAGAATGCCTTCTTAGAGCACTGAATGATAGGAGTATGTAATTACAAGTTCTTCTTTTATCTGAGGGTAACACCCGGCTTCTTTTATCGAATTTAAAGATGTACAAGATTACAACGATACAAATGAGCAGTGCATCTTTCAGATTTCTTAGCATAGGAAACTTAAAAGGAGATGCTCTGACAGTCACAACATTTACGAAAACGTAAAAAATCAGAGCATGAGAAATGGCGGAAACTGTTGTCTTCTGGCTTCCAGCTTCAGCTTCCATCATGATTTATCGAAGCGCAGCGATCATTTCACTGATTTACGCGGCCTCGGATTACCTGAGCAGTTTCTCCCTGTACGGCAAAGAGGTGGAATGGAAAACAACTTTAGCCAGTTCTGTAATCTTATTGTTAAAGGTCAGTTTGTTTCTTTTGAATAAAAGAGTCGAAGAGACTGCATGCAATCCAAGCATTTAGTAGATTGTTGTAGTTTGCAGATTCCCTGTGCACTTGATGGCTATAAAGTTTTCCAGTTGAGGTAGCACATGTGTCCTGCTCTAGAGCATTTTTTAGGGTAGAGCATTGTTTATTACACCCCAGATGTATTTTGCATTAGATCGTCTGAGAAAAATATGTTAGTTGCCTCTCATGCTCTACAAAGCTTGCAGCTAAAGATACATATTCCTCTTAAAATTTTCAGCACAGAGATAAAATAACAGTTTTACTATTTTTCAGCCGTTTGTAAACGAATTTGCTTCAGGTCGTTTTGTAGGCCGTCCGATTTGTGCGAATCTCAGCGTCACGTCTATCAGTTTTGTTGGGCCTTTTCGGGTTTACGGGTCTGCTGCCCGGGCTACGACGATCCGTTTGGGTCAATCCAGCCAGTATTTTTTGAATTTTATATTCAGTTGAGGGGGAGCAGCGACCGCTGTTCAGCCATGGGGAACGGTAGGGGTAGGCAGAGGCGGGGCGGAGACGGCGGAGGTCCTCGCCGGTGTTTCTGCGGCGGAGATGGCGCGCGGAGAGTCCTACGCGAAGAGAGCCGGCAAGCAGGAGGCGCACGCCATGGGGGCGGCCACGAAGAGGAGCTCGGCGGAGGTGTCCCGCCATTTACGTCACCAGCAAGCTACGGTCCGCGGGGGCGATTGCAGTCGCCGGCGACGGCGAGTCGTACGGTATGTCCCTCATTCACACCTCCCTTCTCCCTAGTTTCATACGTATATGCTGTCCGCTGCAGAGGATTTGTTTTTCAGATCGCCATGGTTGTGGTCGGCCTCAGACCTCCATAGCAGGGGGATGTGGTCGAGGTGTAGTGTGATGGCTTGAAGGACAGGAAGACGTGTAGTAGATTGAAACACACCCGTAATGTTTGTTCAATCTGGCGAGCTTGTTTGAAAGTTCATCATAGGACGCCCTTAAGTTTGTTTGCAGGCTTATTTTCCCCCAAAATTTCGTCCTCTAAATCTGCCCCAAATTCGTATCAGAATTCGTATCAGTAGTCCTTTCTGTTTGTTTGGTGTATGTTTAACCCTTTCATTCGGTATCATTTTTCACCACAGGTTGTTCTACTGTAAGTTTGAGAGTGCCTAGGAAATTTCTGCAGATGGTCAGAGTTAGGCATTAGAACAGAGTTTTTGTAAAATAATGATAATTCAATGAGATTTCATATTTTCTTTATGTATGAGTCTTCATTCTCAAGTTATTGAAATGATGTTCAATTTTCATTATTTTGATTGTAATTGAATCATGTTCAGTTATTCGCAAATGTGGAGATATGAGTGTTGTTAAACAAGATATATGCAGTGGAACCTGTTACTTGTATCAAGAAGGTCTCAATTTTTTTACTTCATTTCCCCATTCATGCAGGTGTGCAGATTATGCAGGCCATACACCTCACAACAATGGCTATGACGATAGCTACGACGATCCTGATCACGAAATGTCAAACAATGATACTATGGAGGACAGCAGCACATCCAGGACATAAGGGTTCAGTACATGAATCAACTTTTCTTCTGGAAGAATAACTCTTCCGACAAGAGCCTTGTCACTGGGGAGAACTTACAGGTTCTTATTTATTTAGTTTTCTTCACTTTTTAGTCTTTATTCATTTCTTTCGTATAACTAAATTTTTTTTGGCATCTTCATCATTCGTGTGCTTATCTAACCACCCATCACACTGTTTTTGGTGTTGCTATTTCTTTTTTGCTTTCACAGGGTGAGTTCGTCAACAATCTCGTATGACAGCAGTGGATGGTCTCTGTTGCAAGTCCGTTGGACACACATGAAGAGAAGAAGATAGCTCATCTTTGAAAAACTAGAGATGTGTAGATCATTTTTTGGGTAGTTTCTAGTGTTTTTGTCGAACCGTGGATAAAGTTGTAACTGCTTCTATGTGAGCATTCTCGGAGCTGATTTTGCATTTTTCAGCAGGTTACAATTCAGTGTATACATGCTGAGAATATACTTGTTGTGAGTGTCAAGATTATTTTTCATCTCTCTTTTCTGCGAGCATTTAGTTGTTGTCAGCATTAGTTATGCAATGTTTTTATTAATGACAGCTTACCTTTTTCTCATTTCAAAAATGTCTTTTCTTGGCAGTAATAATTTTCGATGGCCGATATTTCTCAAGCGTTTTTCATTTTGGTGTCCTTATTGGCATGAATTTAGATTCTTCAGAAAAATCTGTGATTGTATACGGAGTATACAGAGTTTCTGAGGCTTACATCTATATTTTGTTTTTTCCGGAAGTGAAATCATTAAGGTGTAACATTTTTCACCCTGATCTTGACCTTAAGATCTTTTTTCATGTAACCATTTGATTCTGTGCGTGCATCTTCTTGAGTGCTAATCATAGTGATATCTTACAGGTCGTGGATTTTTGCTTTGCATCTTAACGAAAAGGTGTGGCAAGATCGGTCTCTTCACTGGTGCAGGAGTGTGTTAAAGTACTGCTATTATGGAGTTGATCAACTATGTTTTCAAGGCTCATGGCTGGCATTCTATAGATGTGTATGTTTGTACACTGTGTCGTCGCGGCAGGTTCGTGCATCATTCTCTAGTGCATTATCATTAAGTAACACACACATCATGCTCATTATTCATGTATCAATTATCTAGTTTAAGTCATTATCATCAATTTTTCCTCAATATTTAGTTTTCAATTTTCAGTTTATTTGTTATCTGTCATCACATAACATGTTCAGTTTAATTAGTATTTAGTAATCAGCTTTCAATGTACAATTGAATTCGTTCTCAGTCCTCAGTACCCGTTTTCAATTGAATTATAGTTTGTTCTGTCATTCTTGGTTGAATTTTTAGTATTACTTATCAATCATCAGTCTTCTCTTCTATGTATCACCTATCAGTTTTTTAAGCTAATAATATGTCCCTTTGTTCAGTCATATTCATTAATATTCAGTTTTGATTCTTCGGCTCTGAATCTGAATTCTATGTTTAAGTTTCATTATTCAAGTTATCTGTCATCTTTAGTTTTAACAGTTATAACTCAGTGAGTTTTCAGATTTTCCCTAAGTATTAATCTTAATTCATGAGTTCCTTAAATCATGTTCAGTTATTAAGATGTTTTTGGCATGTTCAGAGTTGCATGTTAAGTTTTTCAGTGCATGTTCAGAGTTGCAAATGTGGTTAATTAATTGTTCAGTATGCAAGTTCTTGAAGTCATATTCAGTTATCATTGACAACTTTTATTTTAGTGTACCGTTCATTGGATAGATAAGTTTTCTTTCTATCAATCTTAGAAGTTTATTAATTCAGTGAGATTTCATATTTTCCGTATGTATGAGTCTTCATTCTCCAGTTCCTGAAATGATGTTCAGTTTTCATTATTTGATTTTAATTGGATCATGTTCAGTTTTTGGCAAATGTGGAGACATGTTCAGAGTGGCATGTTCAGTTATCATTTATTTACTCCAAATATCCGTTAATTGTATCAGTCTTTTGTGGTTAATTAGTATGTTGTTGTTTCATTTCCCAAGGCTGCCACTCCGGACTGTGGCCACACTCCGAGTCGGCATCATCCAAGCCTTGGCCTTGCACATCGACAGCAGCGCCAGAGTCGCTGCCCGCGAGCGGCAGGGGCTGGAACAAACTCGCCAGCGGCTGCAGTTGACGGCCCGGTCGGTGTAATTTCTTCCGGTTTATTCAATGTACTTTCTTTAGTCTAATTGAGTGTAATTTCTTCAGGCATGTTTTAGTGTTTCTCAAGCCCCTTCTAGGTCTCTTAGTATATTGTTGTTTCATTTCCCAAAGGCTATGTTCTCTGCATGCATCTTTCTACCAGTGTTGGCCTTTAGCAACGATTCTAAGTATGTAGGCTTTTCATCCACCCGCTTTTCTTTTTCATCAAGCAAGTCTAACCTCCCTATTTTTTCTACATTGCCAGTTGGTTAGTCATCTCTCAATTGTTTTATTTTTTTATTTTTTGTAGCTTGTTTTGTCATTATCCCATGATCAAAATGAAGCACTAATCTTACGACGATGCTTCTGTTTGTTCTTAGATCTAAAAACTGCAGCTTACATAGTTGGTTCACAGTACATGTGGAGATATGAGTGTAGCTAAACAAGATATATGTAGAAGATTTTTAGATTGTAAATTCTGATGGCAAGTTCAGTACAGAGTACAGGCTAAGATATGAAGCATAATTAATATTTTCAGGGGATCATTTTTCAAGGCTTCAGTACAAGAATGAGTTACTGCTAATTAGCTGCTAATTATACCCCTCAGAATTTTTCTATTGGTGTCCAGGCTTCAAGGATCACTGTGCAGGCGATATACACATATACACAAATTAGTGTGAAGATCACATCTACAGAAATAACAAGGTTTGCCATTCCCTCACCCACTGTTTACATTGCTGTCATTCAACATTTCCCCCCTTTGGGTTGTTGTGCAGGTGCCATATTGCGTTTTTTCTCAGTTTTCAGTAATACAAGATTCGTTTTCTGAATGCCACATAATCTCCCTCACCCACTGTTTACATTGCTGTCATTCAACATTTTCCCCCTTTGGGTTGTTGTGCAGGTTCCATATTGCGTTTTTTCTCAGTTTTCAGTAATACAAGATTCGTTTTCTGAATGCCACATAATCTTTGTCAGGTGTCAAGTTTTTCTTCAGATAAAAAATGGAGGTGTTTTCTCTGAATTTTTTAGTTTCTATTCACAACTCAATCTCCAGACTAAATTTTTCAACAAAGGGGGAGAGTATGTCGCTAGTGTGGCCTTGTGGGTGGGTTGGGGCGAGCAGAGGTGGAAGGAGGAGGATGGAAAGACTATTTCCGCTGGGTTGTCAGGGAGGGGGGCATGCGGAAGTATGGGCCTAACCCAGCCCACTTTTTAATCGGCAGTGTGTGTGTAGGGCGTTAACGGGTCCGCTAGCAGGCCCGTTTTTAGCAGCGTGTTTTGCTTGAGTTTGGCTTTCATGGATTTTTCGGCCTGGAGCAGAAAAGAAATCGGATGTTTTTTTGTATTGAATCAGTTCGGTACTGACTACTTAGTAACGGGTCAATCATCATTTAGTGGTACAAAAAACAACCTGACGCAAATTTGAAAACAGACGTCTGTTGATTAGACAGACCCTAAAATAATGCATTAAGGGAAGTATACTGTTTCATGTTTACTTTAGCTTCCATTGGCAGTTTGCATCCGATTCATCACCCTACTGCCCCTTTGTGTGATTGTCATTACTCTTGATGAGTTCTTAATTTATGGTTACAGGATCCCACTGAGCTTAACATCAGCCCTTCCTCTTCCATTGATCATCTTTCTAGCGTATGCCACACCTCCAGTTCTTAATCTTGTAAGGTTTACTTGATAGTCGAGATTCAGCATGAATCTCGCATAGTTGTGCATTTACTAAATTATGTAGTACTGAACAATCCAAAGCCCAAACAATGAGCTTCATCCTGGAATCTCGCATGGCTGGCTTTAGTTCCTCTACAGTTCTATGAGTAATTCTAAGCTCCCCCTCCCCTCCTTTTTCTTGTTTTTTTACGACCTGGTGCTTTTTAACAGGAATTTAGCAGTCAGCTGGCGGAAGGATTACACCTGAAGTCATTAAGTAATTCTGTTCTGCGCACAGGAGTATTTGTCTTTGAGTGGTTGAGCACTCAGTTTGTTCTCTGAACACTACAGTGCCAAAGAGACTTGATATAGTGTGAAGGTGGAAGTTGAAGGATGGAAGGTTTTAGCTGTGGATTAGCACAAGTGGAGACGCATGTTAAACATGCCTAGCAGAGTAACAGGAGTAGAAGCAAGGGAGCGCTTCCTGTGCACTGTTGACTGGCAATGCGGGATGTGTTCCATTTGGACATCATATTTACTCAATAACATTTCTGATGCGTCCTTCAACTCCTTTTGGAGTGTGTGGTTGCTAGACAGCTGTAGCTTGATATTTGTGAGATGGCTGGCATTAGTGTTTGCAATCAATTCCTAGAAGATTGGTAGGTTAGCAGTGATAACTCAGTTAGAGATGGAACAGGGGGGGTGCTCTTTCTGTGGAGGAAAATTGTGAATCAAAGACCAACTGGCAGCTGCTTTTCTGGGACTTGAAGTTGGCTGTTACTCCTATGTAGCACTTCTCCAGGATGCTGAATTCCAGGCCGATTTAGGCCGCAAGCCAAGCAGCCACGGAGGACACGAAGCACGGTTTGGTCCAGATTGAGAAAAGAATGTGAATGGAGATGCGTAACTTTGTCAGATTTGCTATGCACCGCATAGCCGAAGCAACCACTCTGCGACTGTTTAATGCAGTTGTAAATATTCTTTGGAAAATTAGTGCTATCAATTCTATATGTTATAGATGAATAGAACAAATATTTGGGTCCATCCGAGTCTTTCCCGGTATACAGACCTTAAGGCCCTGTTTGGATTGGCGTTTTCATTCCAGATACAACTGTAAAAAATACACGTCTCGTTCCGTCGTTTCATTTCCGGCCGGAAATTGCGTAGCGGACCGTAGAATACAGGTGTAAAATAAATACCTCTGTAACAAAAACACCGATTCCAAGCGCAGCGTAAGGTGTGACTGGTTTAAATTATGGCATTGTTTCGTAGTGGCAGTTGTATGATCCAAATCCAGCAAGTAACTTTTCAAATGCTCATCTTTTCCCTGCAACCTGTCAACGCTAAATTAGATTCAGAGCAAAGGTTGGTGCTCACTTGTCTAACTGGAAACAATCATCTACAACTCAAAGTTTTTCCGTTGCAAACAATTTTATGTCGGTAAATTACCTAAATCTCCCACTGACAGTAGGCCCTGTAGTCTTACCTTAGACTACATTTGTCACGCCGTTTTCAGTATGCTAACCTCAGCCGTGTTGTGGTCTATTTGTAGAGTAAGAAACATGATCTGCTTTCAGCATGCGCAGTGGGTGGTTTGCAACTTTTATGGAGGAAAACCGTCAGATCAAAGAACAGCTGGTGGCTGCTGTGCTGGGACTCACTTCTCTGGGACACTGAACGAGGGAAACACTTCCAGAGACTCTGCTAGAGTGCTAGATGAGGTGAGTGAGCCAGCTACTCTGCAACCGTTTAATTCAGCTTTTCCTACTCCCGTCAATCCATAATAAATGTTGCTCATCTAATACAAAGTTTATACTAACTTAGTACAAAATGAGTGACACTTATTATGGATCGGAGGAAGTACTATTCGATTCGATGAACAAGTGCTAGTATCAATCCTGGTTGCAGTGACAAATATTTCGCTCGAAATTCGGGCCTGTCCATTATGCAATCCTGCTCTCTTAACTGTTTAAAAGTATGAAGATGCCCCGTAGTGGCCATTGTATAAACCAAATGCAATGACCAATGAGATTCCTGTCATACTCTGCGTCAATTTTTTGTCTAACATCGCCAGTTTTTACGCGTGGTAGGTGGTAGGTTGTGACCCCATTGATGTATTTTACCCATTGGTCTCACTGTTCTTCTTTTTTTAATCTGCAACCCGACATCACTAAATCTTTATTTTCTTGAACGTATAATAATGGTGCTCACTTGTCTAATTGGTAGGCTCGTTGTAGCCATCACTTTTGTTTTCTTTATCGCTAATGCAATTTTCTGTGGGTATGGGCATGCAGCAACAATCCAAATCCGTCATTAACAAGTGGTAGTGGGTGTCAATCGTCAAAACGTGCGTACGTAGTCACATGCACATGATCCGACGTTGCAAACTGTAGAGTACTGTTAGCAGTTGTTCGTTTAGGCCGTAAGCTGAAAATTGTGCCATATTAGTGTGATGTATCAAAGTCGACATGGAACCCTTGAAGTTCAGACCATTCTTCTTTTTCTTCTCAATTTCCTCATGTCAGCATCTTTGTCACCATCGATGTCTGAGTAGGACAAATCGGTGAACTCTTTGAATATGTGGTCATCAAGCCCAAAAAAGAGCAAAAGAATCTAAGAGCAGGTTCGACATCTCGTTGAACAAATGGCAAGCGAGGTATATCCGTGTTCGACACCCATGCCTCACCCCAAAATCCTCCACGTGAAAAACCCTCTCCACGCACGAAGCGGTGGTTGTGCATTCATTTTGATCATTGGCATTGGATGTCGGTCTAGTGTAGACGCGATCGGTCACCGGAGCTGGCATTGATATGCTGCCTAGAGAGAAACACAGCCAATCACTGAGTCAAAACGGTGAGCCAATTGAGAGTTTTGTTCTTCGCCCTTGTTCAATACCGGAGATGCGATGGACTGTCATGGCAGATGAGCAGCCTACGCATATGCCGATGTCGGTCTTTTGTCTAGCGCGTGAGAACCAAAGTTGTAACCTCGACCTCCTCGCGCAACACCGGCTAGTTGAGAGCCAAATCTACGACGGGTTTGCGAGCGCGGAGGTCGTGGCGGCTATGGTCGCTGAGAAGATCCAACTTCATCAAGCGATAGTGGGCGCTCTACGAGGCCACGCGTCACACTCGGGCCAACTACAACGTGGTCATGGTGGATGCGGAGACGGTGCATGCGATCGCGGACAACAACGTGACAGCTTCGCATCGTGCACACTGCCCACGCCGGACGACCACGACATCAACAATCCACGTCGGTCGTCGACCTCACCTCCATCAATGACATCCACAAGACGGTTCGACCACCAAAAGGAAGAGTAGAACACGGGAGACAAACATGGGCACGCCTGGTGTCCCATGTGGACCTGCTGTCTATGCCCATCCGACCTCCTACGGCTTCACTGTTAATACTGAGACATTCATCGTCTGCGATCGGGCTCCCACACCTTCTCTGCGTGGAGCCTCGGAGTTGCACTAAATCTTCTTCTATGCGGGGAGACCCCATGAATAGCACTAAAGCAACTTTATTTTCTAGAGCTCACGGCTAGGTTAAAAAAGCTCTGTATTTGGTTCGATTTAAATAAAAATTGTTTGATTTGCATGAGATGTGTTTGGTTTATGTAAATTATATTCAAACTTGAATGAATCTCATTCAAATTTATAAGAATTTGCTTGATTTTTGTTGACTATGGGCAAACGTTTGCTACAAATATTAGATGGTCGACTCTCGTATCAGAATCCGAACCAATCTACGAACAAATACTGTGTTTGGTTTACAAGATGCCTTAAGCCAGGACTTCCTAGATTCTAGCTTGTTGGATGATTGTAGGGGATGTTAATTTCTTAATAATAAAACTCTCATAATTTGACAAGGATTCTAGCTTGTTGGATGATTGTAGAGGAATGTTAATTTGTTAATAATAAAACTCCCATGATTTGACAAGGGAAGGGTAAAAACAAACTTTCTTTTCAATTTATATGTGCTGAAATAGTTACTTTTTAATAAGGAAATCCAAGACCAGCTCGTTTTCTAATTCGAGCTCGAGTTAAACATGCAGGTCGTCAGCAGCATGGTGGTCCCTCGCCGAGCGCGAAAACGACGGCAGAAGCGCCAACAAAAAGGCCCCGCCTGCTCCCGCGCCCGCCCAGAAAAACCTGACGGCACGATCTCGCCCCCGGTCCCACCCCACCCAGGCACGTCCACCTTGCCACTGCCCAGGCCACATCACCATATCCCGCCCCACGCGAGCCGAGCGAATCCCCGTGACGCGCTCCTGCGAAACCACCTTCCTTCCCCCCTCCCTCCACCCGAAGAGCGCTGCACCGAGAGAAAAGCCATGGCGGCCGCCGCCACCTCCCGCCCGTCCACGCTCCCCTTCCGCTCCGCCTCCCGCCGCGCTGGCTCCAGGCCTCCGCCGCCCTCTAGGGTGGCCGCGTCCGCCGCGACGACCACCGCCGCCTCATCCCCGGAGGCCGCGGCGCCCCTCAAGGCCGACCTATCGCCCGCGGCGCCGGTGCCGCTGATGCGGGTGGTGCCCGAGTCGCTGCAGGGCGCCAGCGGGTCCCTCGTCGGCGTGCCGAGCCGCGCGGAGGTCGGCGGCCTGGACGGGCCCGGCGCCATGGAGTACCTCACGGGCGTGCTCGCCTCCAAGGTCTACGACGTGGCCATCGAGACCCCGCTCGAGCGCGCCGACAAGCTCTCCGAGCGCCTCGGGGTCAACCTCCACATCAAGCGCGAGGACCTGCAGCCGGTAATTAATTCATCGACTGGGCAACCTCTCTTACTCCCATAAATAGATGCGCTCCCCACTCATCATCTGTGGTTGGCGCTGCGCTACACGCATGAGGAGTTTTTTTTTTTTTGAAATTTTGAATCGTGTGCTCTGGTACAGCTTCCATTAGTGTGGGGTTTGCGGGGGTTTTATTTTGCCTACGATGTTTACTGTTTAGATTACTTACGCACCTTGGTTGGCGTTGACACGTTGTTGTCATGCTTGCTCGATGATTTGGAGGTTTGAGAGTCGGTATTGGACTTCCCATGCTCGATAGGGGATTTGATTTCACTAGGGGGTTCATCTAATGTATCAGTGACGTATCATGGTAGAATCTGTTGTTCATCGGCACTGTTGTTAGTGAAGATTGTGAAGCCATCGAGTTTAGGCGCTTTGGTTTGTTTGAAATAGGCCTCCGCGTTCATATCATCAGGTCCAGCAGCACCATACCGCTAGTTTGGCGACAGTTGCCTCGGATTATTTTGCCATGATCCGGTTGGGGTTAGTTGGGCATTACCTTGAACGCCAGTGCGCACTGAAACAATCCAGAACTAGTAGCACAGTAATTTGCTCAGTTTCAGAAAGGTACACACATCCAGCTTCTTCTTCATTTCCTTTTTTAAAGAGTTGTATGTATCATAATCTTGTCCAAGAACATTAACCACACGAAAACCTGAATCCTAGGGGGCATTTTGCAGTTTCCAGACAGCTGGGACAAAAACATGCATAACTCCTCTGAAGTTGATAATCTTATATAGAGAGTCAGAAGAGTAAGTGCAAAAAAAATTAATTTTCGAAATGGCAGTTATCCTGCATTCATTAAGAAGAAAAGAGTTGCTCGGTTAATTTGGGAAAACCGAGCAAAAAAAATTATATTTCCATAGCAAAGAATCTTCTGTATGAGAATAGCAAATAGTGCTAGCAATAGCTTCAAGCTCAAACCACTGTTGTAGCCGAGCTTGTGTGCAAGTTCTCCTGAAAAGTGCATTTGACCTGGGTACCATCCCTGATCTCAGCTACAACTGAGTTTTGCTCATTTGGAATATTTTTTATTGTTTGCTTAATACCAAAATTGTGAGCAATGGCAAGTTTAGGCCATGTTGAAGTTTGTACCTAATCTGATAGGAGTATATCACATCATATGATTGACATAATGGTATCAGAGAGAGAGAGAGGGGTATCCTAGGTGCAAACTGAAGCACTTCATCTCTCATGCATATGTTTCATATAGGGAATTATATAATTAATAGTGTCCTCCGGCCCTTAGCTTTTATTATTTTTTATTTGCCAAAGCCGTATTATTAAGTTGAATGAACAGTTCAATTATCCACTGCCTTTTGTATTTTTTATTGCACATGTAGCTCTTACTGCCTGCGTCAATGGTTATTTACATACCTATATAATTTTGTTTGTTTCATTCATAGGTATTTTCATTCAAGTTGAGGGGTGCATATAATATGATGGCAAAGCTCTCCCAAGAGCAGTTGAACAATGGCGTTATCTGCTCCTCTGCTGGAAACCATGCTCAAGGAGTTGCTCTTTCTGCCCGGAGACTGGGCTGTGACACCGTTATTGTCATGCCTGTGACAACACCAGAAATCAAGGTTATCAATCTCTCGATGCCATTACCTTAAATATGCTGTTTTAAATGGTATATTTACGTTATTATCACCAGCTACTAACATATAAATTAATCCAGTGGCGATCAGTTGAGAGATTGGGTGCGACAGTCGTTCTAATGGGAGACTCATATGACGAAGCTCAGTCATATGCAAAACTACGGTGTGAGCAAGAAGGCCGCACATTCATACCTCCTTTTGACCATCCCGACATTATCGCTGGACAAGGAACTGTTGGAATGGAAATTGTTCGCCAATTACAAGGTCCATTACATGCAATATTTGTACCTGTGGGAGGTGGTGGATTAATTGCTGGAATTGCTGCCTATGTGAAACGGGTCCGCCCTGAGGTGAGATTTTAAGCTCAGTTTTTTTTTTCCTATGAAAAATCTCACAAGACACCTAAGTTCTTTTTAAATGCCATCAAAGTAAATGACCTTGTTTTAAGTGCGCTTTGGAGGTTCAATTGTTTTCCACCCAATCGCCTAACTGCAATCCTTCTCCAGATTGAACACAATACATCATTTCGTTACATTGGAGTACAATATCCGTATTCAGGGTGTCACTTTCTTGTATGTTTACAACAGTTCTGGTACAGGTCAAAATAATTGGAGTAGAGCCCTCAGATGCAAATGCCATGGCATTGTCCTTGTGTCATGGGCAGAGGGTCATGTTAGAACATGTTGGAGGATTTGCTGATGGTGTAGCTGTCAAAGTTGTAGGGGAGGAGACATTTCGCTTGTGTCAAGAACTTGTAGATGGCATTGTCCTGGTCAGCCGAGATGCTATTTGTGCTTCAATAAAGGTGAGAGTGCTCAATTATTATATGTCTGATCTTCCTCATTATGTTAAATGTATGCGTTACTGAACAGTAACCTGCTTTTGTCACTGTAAAGTCTGTAACTACTCAATTACTTTAATAAAAGCTCAGCATACAATGCAAAGAAGAAGACAAAAATGCTGCTTTCTTGCATACTTTTCTGGGATCCAATGGTCTGTCCATATAATTCACCAGCTGGAGAACTTTCTAAAGTTGTGTTTTAATCACTCTCTGCCTCTCTGGTGGAGAAGGTGACCTAGTTTTTTGAGCTTTCAATTCTTGCTGTGGATATTAATATTCAATGTATTTTTATTTATTTATTTCGCATAGGTATCCTGTTAACATTGCTGAAAATAGGATGCTGGGAATTCTTGCACGGCAGTTTATTCTATTCCAATCTTACTCCATCATGCTTGTGGACTGTTTATGCTACATTGTTGGGATGTTCTACACTAACAATGTTATTCTTTGTGGTTGCAGGATATGTTTGAGGAGAACAGGAATATCCTTGAGCCTGCTGGGGCCCTTGCCTTGGCAGGGGCTGAAGCTTACTGCAAATACTACGGTTTGAAAGGGGAAACTGTGGTTGCCATAAGTAGTGGTGCAAATATGAACTTTGATAGACTTAGATTAGTAACTGAGCTTGCTGATGTTGGTCGAAAACGAGAAGCGGTGTTAGCTACATTTTTGCCAGAGGAGCAGGGAAGCTTCAAAAAGTTTGCAGAACTGGTATGCATCATGATTCTTCTATCAACACATAATAGTTTATATTCTATTTCTTTTCTTGTAACTTCTTGTTCTGCAGGTTGGTCGGATGAATATTACTGAATTCAAATACAGATATGATTCTAATGGAAAAGAAGCTCTTGTTCTTTACAGGTACCCAAGACAACAATTTCAATAATGTTCTTGTTTGTGTACCGGTTTATTATTTCTTGATTACTTTTTTCTAGAACCTTCTCGGGACAGGAATACTCATACATAGAAAAGGTGATTTCTTACATTCTCTTGGCTAATCTATATCTTTTTTCTTGTATTGCAGTGTTGGCATCTATACCGATCATGAGCTTAAAGCAATGGTGGAACGCATGGAATCGTCGGAACTTAAGACTGTGAACCTTACTGACAATGATCTCGCAAAAGACCACCTAAGATACTTTGTAAGTTCCATTTTTCTGCCGCGGTGATAGGCTCATACCCCCATTAACACATTATTTTGGAATAGTTGACAAATAATTACTACCAGTAATATTACGACAATGTCAAGGTTTACTTGATGAATAATCAGCATGCTAGGATGATTCGTGAACTGTTCAAAAACAGAATATAACCTTTCGGTGGATTTGAGTTGAATGAATATAATCAACTATATTCTCTCTCTCTCTCTCTCTCAGCATTATTGATCATAATGTTGCAAACTTCATTAAATTCATTTAGTCCTTGTTAAACGTCTTGTCATTATTGTGCTATTCTCTGCCTCTTTGCCAGTTCTAGAAAACTGGGTCTATTGTGGGCAGACTATGTTTTTCCCACTAATTTTTTAGTGACCATGCAGGGGAAACTGCACTTCAATGAATAAAGAAGGCAAACAAACTGTACATCACCTAGTATGCAGATGAAAAAATTAAAAATGCAGATGACCTAAAAACTGTACAAGGAAAAAAAACTAGAACAGCACCATGATGACTTGAACCACCTTCACTGGTCGGCTCTGAGCTACCTGAGCTCCCAGGTCCTTCGCCCGGGCAAGCCACCACAGGAATTTTCCTTTGATAGGTCATATATATTCCCATCAAGAAGGTGACACACACTCTTGACATCAAAGAAGACTCGTAATTGGGTGGTTGGGTTGTACAGACTTCTCACCAACTGAGCTAGGCTCAGTTCCTTATGTATCATGAGTGATAGGAACAAGTTTACAAAGCCATATTCCTAGGAATTTGTATATTGTCTTCATATATACTCAAAAGGCGTTTGTTGCCACAGTTAATTTGAAGTGTTTCTGTAATTCTACGAAAAAAATAGGTAAAGAAAAAAAATGCAGAACAGAAGTTATACTGCATTTTGTGCATTAAACTACAGTAGTGATAAGTGTGTAATTGTGCAGTGCTGCAACTGTTCAACCGACCAGACATCTGATCCCTTGTTTCTTTCTGTACTTCGAATCCTGCTGAGATATTTGAAGAAAGAAAAAATTCCATGAAGAGTTGCAGTTTTGATGTTGCATTGCAAATACAAATATTAACAAGAAAATATATAGGGGGCATGGAAATGGATTGCATACGCCTCAAGAGTTGAATTAGCCTATTCTGTTTATTTAAATGTCATTTTGCCTGTTTTATATTAAAGTATTGTTTGTTGTTGTCTTATCATTCCTTCAATACCTATTTTCAGATTGGAGGCAGGTCAGAAGTAAAAGATGAACTTGTTTATCGGTTTATTTTCCCAGAAAGGCCAGGTGCTCTTATGGATTTTTTGGATACATTGAGCCCCCGTTGGAATATCAGCCTTTTCCATTACCGTGCACAGGTATGTTTTCTGAGTTCTGTCAGTAGCCTTCTTATGATAGTGGCCTTGTTGTATGAAAGACAACATTATCTTATCACCACCTACCTTGAAAAGTGGAAATGAATGCATTTTCCACCGAAAATGAATATGTGAATCGCAAATCTGAAGTTGTTTGGGACACATGTATGCTTAAACGAGTGTAGCCAAAGAATATGCAAAATTATCCCAATTAGACCATCTAGAAGAGCTGCAAATGTACACAATCAGTGAGCAAATTCTTTGTGGCAGGGAGAAAGCGGAGCTAACGTATTAGTTGGCATACAAGTGCCACCGGAGGATGTTGACGAATTCAGGAGTCGGGCCGACAATCTTGGGTATGAATACATGTCTGAGATGAACAATGAGATCTATCATCTCCTTTTGCGCAGCCCCAATAAGGTCTGATGCGGCTGACTCTCACCAATCCAACCCAACCAATGGTTGATTTCTCCCTACCCTTCCTCGAATTGGTTAGGCTTACCAAGGAAGACTTTCTCTAGGTAGGATTGTTAGTGTGGCTTGCTCTCTCGTGTTGTAATAAATCTGCTTATCATATCCATTTAATTGTTAGTGTGCCATCCGTCGACAGGTTATTTGGTGTAGTAGTGTGTGTGGTGTATTTGCTCCGCGCTTGTGGGGCTGGATCTCTCTCGGTTTGTAAGCTTATGCGGCACCAAGAATTCCTGAATAATAATAATGATATTGATGATGCAATATATTTTGGATCCCTCTTACATTGGCGGTTCTTTTTTTAACAGAAAAGACCCCATTATATTAAAGATAACATTAGTACATGACAACTTACAACAAGACCCACACAAGATAGATAATAACAGCTAGGTTCTTGAATATAGCAAAGAGAACCCTCACATAGTAAAAGAAAAAGCAACCGGGTTCAAATCTTCTTCCTCATGAACAAAGCCTTGCATCTGCTGGGGACGAAACCACTTGGAGAGGCAACGCCGTCATGGCACCACGCCATGAACATCCGTAGGAAGAAGAAACTGCCTCTCAAACTGGAGGAAAAACAAGACCACCATTTGGTCAGAAGGAAACCGGTTCTTGAAAGTAAGATAAACATATGCATTGGGCAGATTTGCGTGTTGTCTCAGCGTCCTACAAAACGCTAGTCTTGTCTTGAGCATGCACTCTTAGAGCATCTTTAGTTTTTTTTAGGCAACCAACCAAGCTTTATCTAAATTCGTCAGCAACAGTTATAGGAACGAATGTAAGGGAACGTGGCTGGCCTAACCAAACATGGCGACCAGCCTCAAGATTATGAGCATGCTTGACTAGGTTGTGAGCTTCTACATTAAAGCTTCTAAATTCATGGGAGAAAAAACACGAAGTAAAATCTAAAGACCGGGCCTTGATTTCTTTGACAATTGCGCCATAGGCCGTTGCACTCCCGTCTTGATCTCGTCCACCACAGTCTTGCAATCGGATGCAACTTGTATCTTGGTCACATAGATGTCACTTGCTAGAGATAGAGCCTCTCTGGCGGCAAGGGATTCAAGGGATGTAGGGTCGATAGTTCCTTTGAACTTAACAGATGAAGCTCCTAGGAAATTTCCATGCTCATCCCTTGCTATTGCACCCACCGCGTCATGCCCAGAGGAGACGACCGCATCAACATTCAGTTTAGTAAAGGTGTCCTGGGGTTTCACCCAACCTCCTCGAGGTCTAGCTGGACGAGGCTAACAATTGTCGGGGCGTGCAGCTGGTCCAATTCACTAACGAAGGCTCTGACGAAACCATATGTTGAGATAGGAGCTTGATAAATGTCCTCATGGATCGCCTTCCGACGTGCATGCCACATGGCCCATAGGGTAACAATCATTAGGATAAACTGGTTCTCCGGCACACGTTCATGCATGGACAGAATGAAAGCTTTTTCCCCTATCTCCTTGAAGTTCGAGATCGCATGTACCAGTTGCTCCGGCGCCAAGGCCCAAACACATCTGGCAAGGTTGCATTCCACCAAGGCATGCTTCCAAGAATCGCATCTACCAGAGAACATACATGTCGTTGAGGTAGCAATGTGTCATCTTTGAAGAACTTCACCATGGGATAGATTCATGTGATAGCCGCCAGACGAAATTGCGCACTTTACCAAGGAATCAATGTTCCAAATAGTAGACCATTCATTGGAGCAATCTTCCTCATTAGAGCCGCGATGATGATTGTTCAAGCATCCTGTAGCAAGATCTGACAGAGAAAATGCCACGTTTATCCTTCCCCCAAGCCCAATAGTCATCAATCCTCTGAGTACACAGAGGTATTCCCAAGATCTTATCAGCATCAATAGGGATGAATACCGATCTGACTACCTCTTCCTTCCAACTCACCGTAGTTGCGTCAATAAGTTGTGATACCATCACCGGAGGAAGTGTAATCAGCGAGGTAATCGGCTTCATGAAATATGCATGGGGATCCAATTTTCAGACCGGATTCTTGTAGACTCGCTAGTACCGATTATTTTGATGATTCCTTGGGCAAGAATATCTCGCCCATCAATGATTGACATCCAAATATAAGATGGGTGCAGTCCAAGACTGGCATCCAGGATTGTCGAATCTAGGAAATAGACTACTTTTAGCATCCTTGCACTTAGTGAAGATGGAGCATGAAGTTTCCTCCAAGCTTGCCGTGAGAGCAAAGCAAGGTTGAAGACATGCAAGTCCCTGAACATGAGTCCGCCGAGCAACTTTGGTCTCGTGATGATGTCCCACACAACCCAAGCCGGTTTCCTCTTGCCCGGTTTGGTACCCCAATAAAAAATTTGAATCATGGATGTGATGCTTTCACATAAGCCTCGAGGTAACCGAAAGCAGGACAGTGAGAATACCGGAATAGATTGAGCAACAGCCTTGATAAGAACCTCTTTCCCTGTAGAAGATAGGAACTTGGCCACCCATCCCTTTATTTTCTCCCAAACTATGTCTCGGAGTGTTGGGATTCGGAGTAGAAAACAAAAAAAATCGGCACTACGAAACCAAGTCCCAAGATTGGATCTAGATAGATGCAACCAATGATAGCGATCTTGTTACCTTAACAACCGTTCAACGGTAGTTCTCTCATAGCGGAAGAAGTTGATGGAGAGTCGGGTAAGCTTGACATAGCACAACCCCCCGAACAGATCTGGTCCACTTGAGTTCCCATGAACAGATCTAGAAGTCCCTCGAACGAAGAACGAACGTACGATCTCTCTACGTTTGATCCACACGTACGGTGTAGTAGATCAGGCAGGGCTCCGCCATACAGAGCTCGATGCTGCCGAATTAGAGAGGAGGGAGGAGCAGCCCTTCGGCGTAAGGTGGAGTTTAGATCTAATGGAGAAGAGAGAGGAGGGGCGACCCTGAGACAAAGGAGCAAACTTGTGTGTCCTTGGGGGTGCCCCCTCCTCATCTATTTATAGTGGGAGGGGAGGGGAGTCCACCTTGGAGGAGGGGGCATCCCTAGGGGGCGCCCTAGGGTTTACCTCCCTCTGGTGGGACGCCAAGGAAGGGAGGGAGGAAGCTTCCTCCCCTAGGCGCCATCCCACTTGGGCCTCCTTGGTCCAAGTGCTCCCTCCCCACTTGGGCCTTCCAAGTGAGAGGGGGTCCATTGATATTTAATCCCTTTTATTAATTCTAAAACAATTCTATAATTCACAAGAAATAAATATTAAACATATTTAGACCATCCCAAAACTTTTTCCGGCCTTCGGTTTTACCCGGTTTCTTCAAAACTCTTCCCGGTACTTTACCGGTGCCCCGAAACGATTACGGTTTTCTCTTCGATTAAATCTCAATAACTCTGAAACTTTTCCGGTGTGTTATACGCGTGCTCCTAGCACTATAGTACTCAACAAATCTACAAACCTTAAGTGTGTGACCCCATAGGTTCGGTAGAATACGGGCATGAACTAGAAACTGACTTTCTTCGTATCAATAACCAATAGCGGAGCCATGGACACCCATAATGGTTCCTGCACCTACACGAATATGAATTCGAGTGAACCTCTAGTTGACATGCCAATCCCTTCGCTTTGCAATACTTTACAAAACATGAGGTGAGATTATATAGGTATCAACATGATCAACTCATTAATCATTATACCAATTATCCTCATATCGGTTTTGTTCTTTTCTCGTTCACGTATTCCGTATCCCATGTGATCTATTCACAAAGTATCCGACCGAATGTTGGTGGATACGTAATACCGAGAGGGCCCAAAGAATATCTCTCCTGAATACATTGATCTGATTTGATGAAGCTTCCGTTGATCGTGAGGACTCCTGATGATCCTGTCATCTTGAGCTTGAGGTAGGCGTAGTGTGAGACCGCCATGAATTACGCGAATGCTGGCCGTCCCAATATGGCGTGGTACTGTGATTGCCAGTCGAGTATCTCAAACTCGAGGACGTGCTTTGCAAAGTTACGACGGTTGCCAAAGACGACTTTGAGTTCGATGACTCCGAGCGATGTGGCTGCTTCTCCTGGGACTACTGATACGTCCAAAACGTATCGATAATTTCTGCTTGCTCCATGCATGTTTTGTGTGATATTGTTATGATCTAGACACACTTTCATACATTTTTATCATATTTGGACTAACCCACTAACTCAGTGCACCCCAGTGTCAGTTCCTGTTTTCTGTTGTTTTTCTATTTCAGTTTTCCCCCATATAAAAAGTGCCAGAAAAATTCGGGAAAATTCAGATAAAAAATCAGCGTGACGGAAGCTTCGAGAAAAGCCCGGGAGGGGCCAGAGGGGGGCCAGGGGGGCCCAGGCGGCCACCCGGCGCGGCCCCACCCCTGGCCGCGCCAGGGGGGCCCAGGCGGCCACCCGACGCGGCCCCACCCCTGGCCGGGCCAGGGGGGCGCCTTGGGCCCCTGGTCCACCTCTGGCTGCCCCCCTTCTCCTATTTATCCCCCATCACGGGAATACTCCAGAAGAGGAACCCTATTCCGTGAACTCGCCTCTGTTCCGCCGCCGCCGCGCTTCCAAGATCGGGAGCACCAGAAGACCTCTTCCCGACACTCTGCCGAAGGGAGGATTGACCTCCGGGAGTCTCATCTCCACCATGGATGCTCCTCGGATGTCTCGTGAGTAGTTTTCCTTGGACCATGGGTCCGTGATCAGTAGCTATGTGATGTTCTCCTCCCCTCTTTGATCTTCATTGTTTAGACCTCGTGAGCTGCCCTACATGATCGATGCACCTTTGTAATATTTCTGCTATTGCTATGTTGAGTTTGATTGGATCTGATGGATTATGAGATTATGTTCAGATTGTGATAGAGTAATATATTTGGTTTTTATCTCTTGTATTTTTGTTCCTAAGTAATTCTTGCATGCTCTCCGTTGCTGTTTATTGCTTTTGACAAGTAGTAGGTAGTGACTCCAAGAGGGAGCGTTGTGCTAGATTGTGGGTTCATGCCTCCCCGATGACATGCTTGAGTGACAGAAACATGAGTCTAGGGGATGTGTTGTTGCCACAAGGGGGAAAACAACGGTGCTTGTAACCGCGGTTACAAGGATTGTTTACTTTACGCAAAGTTCTTTTTAATGCAGTTGTCTGTTGCTTTGGGTTTACACTTTGGGTGGGGCTCGCAACTTAATACCAGCGAGATGTTCTGGATAGATATCTCAAGGTGGATGATTAGTAGTAGATGTAGATGGATTTCGGTCTACTTACTTTGGCATACTGCCCGTGCTTTTGAACCTCTTCCTTTCTTTTGTAGCATAGTTAGCATTGCGGTGCGTTCATAATCCTGTCAATTGCCTTTCTGTAATTTGTTTACCTCGCATAGCATTTTTATCGCATTTTGGGAGAGAGACATCACTAGCGAACATCACGTATCCCGGTCCATATCCTCATTATTGTTTCCAAGCTTTATTTACTTTTCTGCATTTACTTTCAAGTTGCTATCATTATCCCCTTGCGTTTTATCATTTGTGAACAACAAGACCGGAGAGATTGACAACCTCTCTGAACTTCGTGGGGAGCAAAGTTATCTGTGACTGTGTGCAGGTCCGCGTCAGGTGCGCCGCTGACACCTACTTATCATCTCTGGAGTCCTACTGGAGACAAACCTTGGTATCTTTACCGAGGGAAAACTCGCTGCTGTACCGCATCACGCCTTCCACTTGGGGCCTACCAACGAAGGGCGAGAAGCTGTCATCAAGGGTAATTTCTGGCGCCGTTGCCGGGGACTCCAAGTGTTAAGATAGGGGAGTTGCACACTACCCTTTACTTTTGTTTTTCAATCTTGTTAGTTTACCTTTCAGTTTTTATCTTTGTGTCTTTTATCAAAATTTACAAAAAAAAATTATCTATCTTGCTAGCTTTCATTATGTCTGGTCCTTCTACCTTTGTTGAGACAGAGGTTCTCACCTTTAAACAAAAAGGTGGAGAAAGTTTAAAAGATGCTTGGTATGGAATTAATGATTCTCATAGAAAAGCCACCAAGAAGCAATCCACTACTATCCTTCTTAGAAATTTTTATGTTGGGATTACTCCTTGGAATAGGTTCATATTAGATACTGCTATCAATGGGAATTTTCTAGAAGCCCCGACTTGGGAGTCTCTTAATGTTATTGAAAATCTTGTTGGAAATCTCCCTATTGATAACATGCAAGAAGATATAACTCGATCTCACATTATGAAGAAACTTGAAAAGATAGAGTTAGAAATACCAAGTATAGCTAGGATAAATGAGTTGGATCGCAAGATTCAAGGGAATTTGAATAGGCTTGATAGCTCCATGCTTAAAATTATCAAAACTTTGGAGGTCATCAAATCCTGTGATACGGATCTTTCTAGGATAGATAAGATTGAGGAAATCATTAATACTCTTGGAACTACTTTCTCCTCAATCAAACCAAAAAAAGTAGAGACTTCGGCAAGAAGGGAACTGATGGCTTCTCGCCCCTCGTTGGTTACCCCAAGTGGAAGGTTGAGATGCAGTGTAGCGGTAATTTCCCTCAGTAAAGATACCAAGGTTTGTCTCCAGTAGGACTCAACGATAAGTACGATATGTGGCAACGGCGCCAGAAATTATTCTGATGCGTGGAGTTGTCGTGGACCTGCACAAAACAAATAACTTTGCTCCCAACGAGTTCAGAGGAGTTGTCAATTCCTCCGGCCTTGTCGTTTACAAAGGATCAAACGCAAGAGATAAAAAAGGTACTAGTAAAAGTAAAAACAGAAAGGTAAATAGTGGGTGTGAACAATGGTATGAAGATGGACCGGAGTCCCGTGATTTTCTCTAGTGATGTCTCTCTCCCAAAAGACGATAAAAATGCTAGCGAGGTAAACAAATCACAGTTGGGAAATTGACAGGATTATGAAGGCACCGCAATGCTAACTATGCTGCAAAGAAAGGAAGGGCTCAAAAGCAATGGGCAGTACGCCAAGGTAAGTAGACCGAAATCCATCTGCATCTACTACGAATCATCCACCTTGAGATATCTATCCAGAACATCTCGCTGGTATTAAGTTGTGAATCCCACCCAAAGTGTAAACTCAAAGCAACACACAACGGCATTAAAAGAACTTTGCGTAAAGTAAACAATTCTTGCACCAATAGGCACAATCACCGTTGTTTTATCCCTGGTGGCAACAACACATCCCCTAGTCTCATGTTTCTGTCACTCAAGCTAGACATCAAGGGGCTGAACCCACAATCGAGCATAACGCTCTCTCTTGGAGTTGCAAGCAAATAACTTGGCCAAAGCAAATACTGCAACGGAGAACATGCAAGAATTTACTCAAGAACAAAATATAAAAGGGAAAACCAAATATATTACTCATCACAATCTGAACATAGTCTCATAATCCATCAGATCCCAACAAACTCAGCATAGCAACAGCAGAAAATTACATAGGTGCCTCGATCATGTGAGACAGCTCACGAGGTCTCGAAAGTGGAAGCATAAAAGAGGGAGAGGACATCACATAGCTACTGATTACGGACCCATGGTCCAGGGGGGACTACTCACGGTACATACGGGAGGCGTCCATGGCTATGGATGGTCTCCCGGAGGGGTGATCTCTTTCCGGCAGGGTGCCGGGGCAGCTTCTCCAGGCAGCCCCGATCTGAAAACGGCGGCGGCGGAACAGAGAGGTTTCCGCGAAAAAGAGTTCCTGTTTAGGGGTTTCTACCCCGAGGGGGTTATATAGGCGCAGGGGGCGTCGAGGGGCCACCCAGGGCAGCCAGGAGGGTGCCTGGCGTGCCCTAGGGTTGGGGCCGCGCCAGGGACCCTTCTGGCTCCCTGGTGGTGGTCCCGGCTCTCTCCCTTGGTTATTCCGGAAGCTTCCTGCCCGTTGGTTTTTAATATAATTTTTGCGGAATTTTTTGGGCACTTTAATCAGCCGAAAAACCTAAAAAACAAAAACAGCAGAAAACCAGAAGCTGGCAACTGGGTGCACTGAGTTAGTAGGTTAGTCCAAATTGGTTTAAAAGTGTAATAAAGTTCAACCAAAACATGGCAAAGTCACACAAAACATGCATGGAGCAAGCAGAAATTATAGATGCGTTTGGGACGTATCAACATACCCAAGCTTAATTCCTGCTCGTCCTCGAGTAGGTAAATGATAACAAGCATAATTTCTGTGGTGACATGCCACACAACCAAATAAGGACTGTTAAGTAAAGCAATCAAAGCATGCAATTCAATTCAAGTCTTAACAGGCAAGAGTCTATATTGGCATTAATACAAGCAACAAAAGAATAAAAGGGCAAGAGCTCTTGTTGTCCGTGACTCGAATGTCTCCAGATGGTGTTTGCGTGCAAGCAAGGGACTGGGAAGAAAGAGAAAAAAAGGTTGTTGAGAACAACTATCTACTAAAGTTTCACACTTAGTCTCCTTTGGATTCTTATCTGGACTCGTCCCCAGACCACTAGCCAGGTACAAGTCAAACTGATCCACTCCCTTTCGATATTTTGAGCACTCATGCAATGGATGAGCGTGAGCAAGAAAGTTGACACCTAAAAGGCGAAACAGAAAAAGGGTGGAGGAAGAAGACAAAAAGGTGTGTGAAAGGCTCACATCAATGAGGACAATCATAGGCGAGAGAAGGCCATATGATAGATATGATGTGAGGAGTAGGGATTGCCATACAACGGATGCACATGTGAGCTTAAAGCTCTCCAATGGAACTAGTGGGGGTGCATCTAACTTGCTTGCTCAAGAAGACCTAGAGCTCGTTTGAGGAGGCTCATCATTGGAATATACAAGCCAAATTCTATAGTGTAAAAGTTCCCCACATAGCTATATGCATGATGATAATCTCTATGGAGTACAAGGGATAGAAGATGAAGTACTAGTGTGGATCTCTCAAAAGGAATAGTAGTATGCCCCCTTCTCTCTTTTTATTTTTATTTTTCTCCTTTTTCTCTTTTATTTTTTATTTTTTGGTGGCCTCAATGGCTCTTTCTGTTTAACTCTCATTTGTCCTCTTTGGGATCTTTTGATTTTGTCCTCTTTGGGATCTTTTCCTCACTTTAGGGGCAATACTCTATATTTTACATGAATATAGGAGATCTTTCACACTTTACAAAGGTACTCACAAAAAGAAAATGTAACTAATCATGATGCAAATGTATGCCTCTGCCAGGATAGCGGGATATGCAATGATACTAGCGCGTCATGTAGCAATGATTAGGGCAAGGCCCAACTAGCATGCGGCTCATCGATCAAGCAAGTAGCATGTATGACATGAGGATCACGTCATGAGAGGGTGGATGTTGCATGGCAATGTATCTCAGAAAGGCTATGGAAATGCCTTGTAGGTAGGTATGGTGGCTGTTTTGAGGAAAGATATAATGAGGCTTATGATGACAGAGTGTATCATGCCAAGGGTTTGGATGCACCGGCGAAGTATGCGCCAACTCTCGAGGTGAGAAAGGGGCAATGCACGGTACCGAAGAGGCTAGAAAAAGTATGGGTAGGTGGAAGTGTCAACTTTCGAATACTCACATTAGTCCAAAGAACTCATGCACTTATTATCGGTAACTCTCAATCTAATAGGAGGTTCACAAAGAGACAGGTACCCCGAGGAGGAGTGTATGGGGGTTTGGTTATCCTTGAGCATCCTCGACTCATGGTACGTGAGTGTACTCTAATATTCGAACCCTCCAGAGGTTAGTGATCCATCTAGTAGCTAGAGTTCTCAACAGGGGTTTTTGGTTTTCGAAAAACACACGGATTGCCCAAAATACGACATCTATCACTAATAGGCAAGAGCTCTTGACACCAAAAGTTCAAAAATTACTCTAGTCAATACCTCAAAACTATTGCAAGCTACTACTTCAAAAAGAAAAGCAACTTTAACTACCTACTTTCTAGTCAAGACACATAACTCAGTGCAACAGGCAAACTCTCTAACAAGATAAAACATGCAACCTATAGAAAGTTCAACCTGAAAAGAAAAGATCTAGAAAAACTAAAGCACTACAGCTAAACAGACCAGCAACTAAGAAAAGAAAAAGAACAACTCACAGCTAAAAGAAATAAGCATGCAAATCCTATGAGGAGTTCTAGTTCAAGTGGAGCATGTTTCTATCCCACACAAAAGAGTAAGTTGGGGTCTAACTTGTTACTACAGCAAAGAAAGCAAAACAAACCTAGAAAAGTAAAGAGCGAGACTCTCCAAGCAAAGCACATAACGCATGAAGTGATAAAAATATAGTGCAACGAAAGACAGACCGATGATTGTTGATGAAGAAGGGGATGCCTCGGGGGCATCCCCAAGCTTAGACGCTTGAGTCTCCTTGAATATTTATTGGGGGTGCACTTGGGCATCCCCAAGCTTGAGCGCTTGACACTCCTGGATCTTCTTTCATCACCTTCCATCGCGCACTTGAAAACTCCCTTCATACATAACTCATTGTAGGCTGATTAGAGAGGTTAGTACCCTAATAAAATATTTTTTCCTCTACTGCAAATAAAGATTTCCAGGAAGAGCTACTGTTTCTCTTGCCTGCCCAAAAAAGTTTGCAAAGAAAAAGCAAGCTTAAGGATTGCAAAACTACGAAAAGAAAAACCGGGGCAGAAGCTGAGAAAAACAGAACAGCAGAGAAAGGGGAATTTTTTCGAGGTACTTATGCAACTCAAATAAAAAAACTCAGAACATACGGAAGTTTCGTAATTGTATAGTGCACGCTGTGTAAAAATTTCAGCTCAAAAAGATGAACTGGGATTTTTCTGGAATTTTTCTGGTCACAAGGACAGAATCTGTTTTCTGGACAGCATGTCACAACTTTTACTTCCCTTGCCGTAAGAGGCTATAACTTGGCACAAAGCTTGAAAAATAAAGATACAATGATGTTGTTACAGTAGTAACAATCATCAAGAACACTAAGAACAGAACAAAAACAAAAAGAAAAACCTAAATTCGTTGCGGGCTGCCTCCCGAAAGCGCTTCTTTAGAGCCATTAGCTAGGCTTAAAGCAGAAAATCAAGTTGCACCTATTGAACCATTACCTTTTGTTCGAGGAACCTTGGGTACATAAACGGACTTAGGTTCCTTCTTTGCCAGAGTTTCATCCCTTTTAGTTTTGATTGAGGAAAAAGTAGTTCCTAAAGTTTCAATCACTTCCTCAATCTTTTCTATCCTTGAAGACTTTTCATCAAGGGTTTTGATAGTCTCTAAAGTTTTGATAATTTTCTGCATAGAGTTATCTAGCCTATTCAAATTCCCTTGAATCTTACGCTCCAACTCATTCATCCTATCAATGCTTGGCATCTCTAGCTCTATGTTTTCAAGTTTTCTTATAATGTGAGCTAAAGTAATGTCCTCTTTAATACTAGCAATAGGGAGACTTCCTACAAGATTTTCAATAACATTAAGGGCTTCCCAAACTGGGGCCTCTGTGAAGTTTCCACTGATAGCAGTATCTAAAAGAAACCTATTCCAAGAAGTGATCCCAACATAAAAATTTCTAAGCAGGATAGCAGTGGATTGCTTCTTGGTGGCTCTTTTTTGAGAATCATTAATTCTATACCAAGCATCTTTTAAACTCTCACCACCTCTTTCAGTAAAGGTAAGCACTTCCGCCTCACCAAAGGCAAAAGGACCAGCCATAGTAGTAGCTAATGACAAGGTAACAGGTATTTTTGGTATTTTTGATTAGGGACACAAAAGTAAACCTGAAAAGTAAATTGACAAGACTAAAAAGCAAAGGTAAAAGATAGCGTGTAACTCCCCTTTTTTTTATACAGGAGTCCGACAACGGCGCCAGAAATTGGCGGTTATCAAGACTCGCGTATTTGTACTTCCTTTGAGTCCCCGGCAACGACGCCAGAAATTATCTTGATGGCTTCTCGCCCCTCGTTGGTTACCCCAAGTGGAAGGTTGAGATGCAGTGTAGCGGTAATTTCCCTCAGTAAAGATACCAAGGTTTGTCTCCAGTAGGACTCAACGATAAGTACGATAGGTGGCAACGGCGCCAGAAATTATTCTGATGCGTGGAGTTGTCGTGGACCTGCACAAAACAAATAACTTTGCTCCCACGAGTTCAGAGGAGTTGTCAATTCCTCCGGCCTTGTCGTTTACAAAGGATCAAACGCAAGAGATAAAAAAGGTACTAGTAAAAGTAAAAACAGAAAGGTAAATAGTGGGTGTGAACAATGGTATGAAGATGGACCGGAGTCCCGTGATTTTCACTAGTGATGTCTCTCTCCAAAAGACGATAAAAATGCTAGCGTGGTAAACAAATCACAGTTGGGCAATTGACAGGATTATGAAGGCACCGCAATGCTAACTATGCTGCAAAGAAAGGAAGGGCTCAAAAGCAACGGGCAGTACGCCAAGGTAAGTAGACCGAAATCCATCTACATCTACTACGAATCATCCACCTTGAGATATCTATCCAGAACATCTCGCTGGTATTAAGTTGTGAATCCCACCCAAAGTGTAAACTCAAAGCAACAAACAACCGCATTAAAAGAACTTTGCGTAAAGTAAACAATTCTTGCACCAATAGGCACAATCACCATTGTTTTATCCCTGGTGGCAACAGCACATCCCCTAGTCTCATGTTTCTGTCACTCAAGCTAGACATCAAGGGGCTGAACCCACAATCGATCATAACGCTCTCTCTTGGAGTTGCAAGCAAATAACTTGGCAAAAGCAAATACTTCAATGGAGAACATGCAAGAATTTACTCAAGAACAAAATATAAAAGGGCAAACCAAATATATTACTCATCACAATCTGAACATAGTCTCATAATCCATCAGATCCCAACAAACTCAGCATAGCAACAGCAGAAAATTACATAGGTGCCTCGATCATGTGAGACAGCTCACGAGGTCTCAAAAGTGGAAGCATAAAAGAGGGAGAGGACATCACATAGCTAATGATCACGGACCCATGGTCCAAGGGGGACTACTCACGGTACATACGGGAGGCGTCCATGGCTATGGATGGTCTCCCGGAGGGGTGATCTCCTTCCGGCAGGGTGCCGGGGCAGCTTCTCCAGGTAGCCCCGATATGAAAACGGCGGCGGCGGCGGAACAGAGAGGTTTCCGCGAAAAAGAGTTCCTGTTTAGGGGTTTCTACCCCAAGGGGGTTATATAGGCAAAGGGGGCGTCGAGGGGCCACCCAGGGCAGCCAGGAGGGTGCCTGGCGCGCCCTAGGGTTGGGGCCGCGCCAGGGACCCTTCTGGCTCCCTGGTGGTGGTCCCGGCTCTCTCCCTTGGTTATTCCGGAAGCTTCCTGCCCGCTGATTTTTAATATAATTTTTGCGAAAATTTTTGGGCACTTTAATCAGCCGGAAAACCTGAAAAACAAAAACAACAGAAAACCAGAAGCTAGCAACTGGGTGCACTGAGTTAGTAGGTTGGTCCAAATTGGTTTAAAAGTGTAATAAAGTTCAACCAAAACATGGCAAAGTCCCACAAAACATGCATGGAGCAAGCAGAAATTATAGATACGTTTGGGAAGTATCAGGAACCTAAGTTCAATTATGTCCCTAAGGTTCCCCGACCTAAAAAGGAACCACCTATTGCCAAAGAAGTTGAAACCGTGAAAACTTTGGAAGAAATACCTCTCTTTGATCATTTTATAAATGAATCTTCCATTGATTTTTCGCCTTTTGGTTTTCTCCCTAGAAGTATCTTCATTAGGCCTTTATTTGAAAGACCTCTTAAGACCAGTTGTACAATTGAAGAGCTTTTTGATGATCTTGATAATGATTCGATTGATACAACTTGATCTTTTTGCATCATGCCTAGCTAATGGCTTTAAAGAAGCGCTTTCGGGAGGCAGCCCGCAACGAATTTAGGTTTTTATTTTTGCTTTTGTTGTGTCTTGATGATTGTTACTTCTTTAACAACATTATTGTATCTTTATTTTCCAGCTTTGTGCCAAGTTATAGCCTCTTACGGCAAGTGAAGTAAAAGTTGTGACATGCTGTCCAGAAAACAGATTTTGTCCTCGTGACCAGAAAAAATCCAGAAAAATCCCAGTTCATCTTTTTGATCTGAAATTTTTACAAAGTATGCTCTATACAATTACGAAACTTCCGTATGTTCTGAGTTTTTTCATTTGAGTTGAAGAAGTGCCCCTAAAAAAATCTTTACTATCTGCTGTTCCGTTTTTCACAGATTCTGCCACGTTTTGTCTCTCCTTAATTTTGCAAACCTTAAGCTTGATTTTTCTTTGCAAAAACTTTTTGGAACTCTTGAGAAACAGTAGCTCTTCAAGTTTATCTTTCTATCCAGTGGAGAAATTGTTTATTTATTAAGGGTACTAACCTCTCTAATCAGCTTATGATGAGTTATGTATGAAGGGAGTTTTCAAGTGTGCGTTGGAAGATGATGAAAGAAGATCCAGGAGTGTCAAGCGCTCAAGCTTGGGGATGCCCCCATGCATCCCCAATAAATATTCAAGGAGACTCAAGCGTCTAAGCTTGGGGATGCCCCCGTGCATCCCCTTCTCCATCAACAATCATCAGTTCGTCCTTCGTCTCACTATATTTTTATCACTTCATGTGTTATGTGCTATGCTTGGAGCGTCTCGCTCTTAGGTTTTGTTTTTAGTTTTCTTTAGCTTTGCTTGCTGTTCATAAAAAGTTAGATCCTTTCTTACTTTGTGTGGGAGAGAAACACGCTCCACTTTCAAAATCTAGAACACATCATAGGATTTTTCCTGCCTATCTTTTTGTTGTTGTGTGTTCTTTATCTTTTCATAGCTACTGCCATGTTTAGTTTTAGTCTTAGTTTGTCTTTAGCAAGAGCCTTGGATTTTGTTTAGTTTGTTGCTGCAACTCTTTTTATTTTTCATGTTTATCTTGTTAAGAGAGTTGGTTGTTGCACTGAGTTGTGTCTTGTCTTGAAAGTAGGTAATTGAGGTTGCTATTTAATTTTAGTAGTAGCTTGCAATAGTTTTGAGGCATTGTTGTGAGTAATGTTTGGACTTTTGGTGTCAAGAGCTCTTGCCTATTAGTGATAGGTGTCGTATTTTGGGCAATCCGTGTTTATTTTCAAAACCTACAAAACTAGTTGAGAACTCTAGCTACTAGATGGATCACTACTCTTCTAAGGAGTCGAATATTAGAGTACACTCACGTACCATGAGTCGAGGATGCGCAAGGATAACCAAACCCCCATACACTCCTCCTCGGGGTACTTATCTCTTTGTGAACCTCCTCATTAGATTGAGAGTTACCGATAATAAGTGCATGAGTTCTTCGGACTAAAGTAAGTATTGAGAGTTGACACTTCCACCTTCCCATATTTTGCTAGCCTTTCCCGTGCCGTGCATTGCCTTCTTCTCACTCCGAGAGTTGGTGTCCACCTTCGCCGGTACATCCAAACCCTTGGCATGATACACTCTGTCATCATAAGCCTCCCTTTATCCTTCCTCAAAACAGTCACCATACCTACCTATCAAGGCATTTCCATAGCCTTTCCGAGTTACATTGCCATGCAACTTCCACCTCTTCATGACTTGATTTTCATGTCATACATGTTCCTGCTACACTGGCAGCGACATACATTGCATACATCATGATAGTTACATCTTCTTTATGTTTTGAGTACCTTGTAAAGTGTGAAAGATCTCCTTTACCTTCTTGTAAAATAGAGTGTTCCCTTAAGTGAGGAAAATATCCCAAAGTGGACACATTAAAAGATCCCAAAGAGGACAAATGAGAGTTAAATAGAAAGAGCCATTTAGGCCACAAAAAAATACAAAAAAAAAGAAAAAGGAGAAAAAGAAATAAAAAGAGAGAAAGGGGCAACACTACTATCCTTTTGAGAGATCCACACTAGTACTCCCTTTATATCCTTGTACTCCATAGAGATGATATTTTTGCATATAGTTTGGAGAGCTTCCTAGCTCGTATGTGCACCCGTTGCATGACAATCCCTACTCCTCACATCATATCTATCATTTGGCATCTCTTGCCTATGATTGTCCTCATTGATGTGAGCCTTTCTGTTAGACCAAGTATGTGATCAGAGGGGGAGGGGGTGAATGATCACTTCAAAATTTCGCATGAAACTTTGAAGTGAAGCATAACACAGCAACCGAAACTATTCAACAGAAAGGTAAACATAGAAGCAGAACGTGATCGAAGCAGAACATAGCGAAACACAAGTATCGAGACAATTGCATCGAAGCAGAACTCTGAAGCAATTGACAAACTGAATGTAAGTGCGGAAAGTAAAACGAACTCTTGACTCGGCGATGTTTGTTCGACCAGTTCACACTCTGCAAAGTGCTACGTCTGGTTGGAGGGACATGTGATTGAACACAGGAGCTAACCTCTCTCCGTCCATATCTCCACTGCACCAATCTCCTTGAGCTTGGTCAGTTCTTCACTCTTGGTTGATTATTGAGGAAATCACCGAAACCTTTGACAAACTGGACTTCGAGGCGACAATGACTCTTCGCTCTCTGAAGAACAACTCTCTAACCGTCTAGGAGAATTGCAGTTCTCCAAGATAACAAGGCTAGCAAACTTCTTCCTAAGTCATAATGAATCAACTCAGATCAATAGGACTTATGCTTCGGTGTATTGGTTTTTTTTGGTTTGCTTCGGTGGGGTTGCTCTCTCTCTCTCCTCTGTAGGGAATCAATCTTGGAGCAGCCAACCCGCCAATGAGGGCGGGGGTGGCGTATTTATAGGCAGCAATCCCAAGGTGCGAAATGACTGAAGTGACCCGATGTGACAGCTTGACACCTGTCCCCAACGGTCATATTTCCAATCAAAGCGCAACTTTACTTGCGGTCCAAGTAAAGCTGACTCACGGACTTGGTTCTGCTTCAGGAGCCGAAAGAACAAAGTCTTCGCTGGTGAAGCATTACCTAGCTGACATGAGATTTCTTCGACTCAGGCTTCTCACTGGTTTAGATTCGATATGAGTCTTTTCATCAAAACCTTCGGAGTACATTTACTAAACCCCTCTTGATAATACGGTTTTTCCTACGACTCAAAGAAGTAAAAAGAACTATGCAAAAACAACTAAGTCTTGCGCCATCTTGATCAACTTCTTCGATGAGACGTGCTTCAGAATTCCTTATCTTTTTAGGGGTCGACATCCGTGAAGAGCTTCGCTCCAGAGGATAAGCTTCGATAAATGAGTAAATCTTCGTTGAAGCTTTATCACCAACCTATAACTTCAGGAACCTAACCATCTGTTTCACACTAGAAAACTTGTTAGTTCCTCTACTATTTTGACCAACAATATCCAAAACTCATGAGGGTATAACTTTGCTCTTACAATCTCCCCCTTTTTGGACTATTGTTGACAAAACAGGCATCGATAAAAGATTTGGAATTTTGAATTGAGTTGAGAGAAAACTCTAAGATATGAAGCTTTTGACTCCCCCTGAATGCAAGCATCGAAGATTTTTATAATCGAAGAGAATGCTTGTTGAAGAATATCATCAATGGGAAGCCTAACATATATCTTAGTGAATCAATTGCATACAAAGATAATTTGTCTTGAAGAATATGCAATCATCCAATAACCTGTGAACTTAAGGAAAATAACCACCTGCAAGATAAAATATAGGAGAGCAACTTGCAAGCACGGGGTTATTAACATATATGATAAAGCAGTTCACAACCGAAGTAAAACGTTAAGATACAACCCAATCGAAGTGAATGGAATGTTTGTCGAATCTTAACACACACACGCAAAAGTTATCGAGTCGAATCAAATCCCAAAACCCCGCAGCGAATCTAAACTCAATCGATGCTACTTTCTCCCCCTTTTTGTCAAGAATTGGACAAAAGGTTGAGAGGCAGATCGAGAGCATTTACGCGTCAAGTGCACCCCTGGGACCCTGCGGAATGTCTTCGCCTGACGAAGATTCATCTCCTGAAGTATCGCCTTCGTTCGAAGCCGGTGACTCTTCCTCGTCGAAGTCCATCGGCGCTTGAAGAAATTCAAGGTCGTTGTCATCGAGGGGATCGTCTTCGTGCTTCGATGTGTGGGAGTCTTCATCAGAGAAAGTGTCGGGGCGAATCTGTTCGGCAGAGTTGATGAATAATACTTCTTCGATCTTCTCCAGCGGTGGGATCTTGGGGTTGGGGCGATCAACCGAATCATTTCTGGAAAAGTTCCTCTGCAGATGGGGATATTCCTTGAATATGCGGTCAGCTTGAAGTTTCTTCATAGAGTTAAACTTCCTGAGGCTTTTCCAAGAATGACGCTTCAATACCTTCAAGTATTGATTGTTGTTCAGAGCAATGTTTCCAACTCGGTTAATCTCATCTGACAAGTGTTGCATCTGACGTTGATTTCCTTCGATGAAATTTTCCAGCAGCTGTTGGTTTCGAATGGCAACCTCAAAGTGATACACTTCCTTCTGGTAACGCTTCGACATGTTGCGCTCATTGATGTGCTGTCTGACTCCTACATATGTTGCAAAGGGGTCATTTGGCCGCCTGAAGATGTTCATTGTATCGCGGACTGGAGGACAGAACAGCTTCGGGTGATGCTTCGCTGTGAATTCTTCGCTGCGTCCATGGTTGCAAATGGCTTGCAGCCAAGGAGCATATGGCTTCAGTTGGTGTACCAATTTAGCAGCTTGAACCATGTATCGAAGGAAACAATCCTCGAAGTCGAATACATGCCCATGAGTGAGCTTCATAAGTGCATGACGAGTAGGATAAAGAATATTTGATTCTTCATTCGTTGTACTGAGAGGCATCAGTGAGTTTGATAGAATGTAAAACCATGTCTTCGATATGAACACCAGATGCTTCGGGCAAATGTTTTCTGGCATATGATCTCCAGTGACTTCGGGATCCAGTAAAGATGCAAATTCAGCTTCGGTGGGATCAGGTAACATGTGAACCTTAGTAATTTCTCCAGTGTGTCTTGGGATGTTTATGATATCCATGAATTCATCGGTATGCATCCTGAAGACTTTCCCTTGAATCTTCCATTCAAGAGTCCATGAGCTAGTGTCTTCTGGGGTTCCAGAGACATACAGAGTAGCATAGAATTGCTTCACTAGCTCTGAGTTGAATGGAGTTTCCATTGCAAATAATCCAGTCAGGTTCTGTGCTTCGATAGTTTCCACGATGTTTTGGAAGCACGTGGCAGCAGATAAACTGTGCATGTCCAAGTACTTGTGCCTGAACAGTACACCTTTCTGGCAGTAAAGCTTCGTGTACAGAATCTGTTGTTCAGCTGTCCAGAATCTAAGATAATCAGCAGTTCTTGGTGAATCATATGGACTAGTGCCAAAGAATCGAAGCTTCTTGCGATGAACTTCTATGTCAAATTCAGGACCGTGCCTTGAAGAAGAGCCTTCGCCCAGGAATATGGGAAAGGTCTCTCTTGGATAAATTGAGTCCAACTGGGTGTCTTGAGCAGGAATACAATGCCTTCGGGCATCTATGATTCGCCTCTGCGGTTGAGTGACTAAGGCCAACTCATTGGCTTCGGCTTCTGCTTCGACATCAGCATCTGCATTGGCTTCAGCATGAACAACTTTATCTTGAGCTTCTTGTTCTTTTTCTTCAGACTCTTCAGCAGAGTGAGCTGAAGAGTAATCTTTGTCTGGAATGGCTTGACGGGGTGGAGATGGTTCTGGTGCAAAATTGTCTTGAGCGGACGGTTGTGGAGCTTGTTGAGGTGGGGGTGGAGTTGGAGCACGGGGTGGAATAGCTTCGGGGGCGGATGGCTTCGATGTGGGTTTTCCAAGTTTAATGATTTTTCATCGAGGGGGTGATGCCTTTCTTGGTGCTTTCTTGGCCGGGTGAGAACTTACTTCATCAGCTTCGTCAGTGTCTGCAATCAGTCATCTCTTCCTTGGTTGCAGCTTGGGAAGAGGTGAAGCTAATTGCTGGACCATGGCTTCACGCTTCTTGGAGTCAAGCGCCATGACCGAAGCATTATGCGCTTTGCAGCATTCTTCGATAGCGGATTTCATCTTGCCTTGAAAAATTTGAATATTCTGCTTGGTTTTCTCATTCACAGCAGCAATTTTCTTTGAAGCAGCAGTGGCTTCAGTCTTGAAATCCTCATCAGATTCTTCATCTGCTTTCTTCTGGAATTTCTGAACCTTTGCAGTTTCTGATCTGTCCCTTGAATGCAGATCTCTCAGCTGATTGTACAATGTTTCGACCATTGCTGAAAGATTTGGTGAGATATAAGTATCTCCAATGTCCACAGTGTGAGGATGAATGGCTTCAGCAAGCTTATTATGTCTGGCTCAGACCCAGACAATCCCAAAGTTCTCCTTCCCTAGAATCTGGAAAGTTGTGTTCACTTTGTTCAGCCGCAACATTGGCTTCGGGGAGAGGAGCTGCGACTGGATTCGGGGGCAAGTCCTTCGGCGCCATGTCCACAGCAGCTTCCTTTTGAGCGGCCCTTGCAGCTTTCTCAGTTTTCTTCGTGCGAACAATATCAAGTTGAGCTTGGCGTTTGGCTTCAGCTTCAGCAAGTTGTTTGGCTTCGGCGGCTGCCTTAGCCTCTTGAGCTTTAGCTTCAGCTAGCTTGCGCTTCGCTTCAGCTTGCTGGTTTGACTCAGCCAGCGCTTTCCTCTGTTTCTCTAGCTCAGCAGCTTCCCTATCTGCTTTCTCTTTCTCCTTTGCTTCTCTCTCAGCCTTAGCCTTGGCTTGAGCTTCGGCATGTAGGCGTTCAGCTTCGAGGAGATCTCTTTTCCTCAATTCAACTTCTGTCAGCTTCTTTGTGCCAACCTGGGCAAAAGTCTGACCAGGCTTAGCCACAGTAGACTTTGGCTTCGAAGCTTTAACAGACTCAGGAGCTTTGGCTTCGGGCATGGCAGCAGGCTTAGCTACAGGCTTTGCCTTCGGGTCATGCCTTTCCTTGGTCCTCTGCTCGGATGGAACTGGACGGCGGGGAGGCTTAGACGACAAGGGTGCCTCGACCACCAAGTTTGTCAAATCTATGTTCCTCTTTGGAGCAGGAGGTTCTGACGGTTCTTGGAACTTAACGCCTTTGGGAGAAGTCGGCTTCGCTCCAGCCTTCTTCTTCAGTGGCTTCTTCATCAGCTTCTTCTTGGGACTAGGGGGAATGGGTGAGTGCTCTGACTCATCATCAGCTTCGACAGCTGGATCTTCTTCGATAGAATCTTCGAGCTGAGCAGCTGCTTCAGCTTCGTCATCGGCTTCGTGTTCAGCCTCCTCATCTGAAGCAGGAGGGGGCGAATCACTAAGCTTCCGAAGCTTTCGCCTCTTCTTAGGCTTCGATGGTTCAACATCTTCAAGTCCAGTAGCTGCAAGAGCTTTAGCTTTCTTTTCTTCGCGGATTCTCTTCTTTTCAGCCAAAATGGCAAGTCTTATCTGCTCATCAGGATAATCATCAGGAGTTTTGAGTGTGTTCGGGTGAGGGACAGCGGGAGGCTTCGGGTAGTACTTCATCCTATTAGCTTCGGTGTACTGAGCACACATGACAGTGGTGTATCTGTAAGGTGGATTGAATGCAAATTGCATTGCCCACTTCCAAGATGGGATACTCTTGAACTTGTACCACCTAACAGCCCAATACCTTCGAATCCTTTGCAGTCTCGTTTTCCTATCTTGATCAGATTCCTCAGGAGGAGTGTTATACCCCATCTTGATACGAATTGCTTCGGGAATGCCTCTGGCATTATTCACTTCCTTTGTTTTGCCACCTTTGCCCTTCTGCTTCGGTGGTTCAGGGAAATTTTCAAGTCCATCAACTATGGGAGACTCATTCCCCATGGCAGCCTCTTCGTCAGACATTCTGTGAATAGAATCAGAGACAAGAGGGAAACAAGGAGAGGGAATGAATAAGCACAGGCAAAAGTTTCGACCAAAAACAAATCAATTTTGATAGGAACCCAGATCAATCTCAGATTGGATGCAACTTCTCTGTATGATTTTTGGCTAGAACCAGTTCGAAAACAAGACCTAACCTAAGCCAAAACAGAGAATGAATCGAATCTTGTCCACTGACCTGAGAAGATGAGATTGCTTTGATGCTAAGAACAGCTTTCCCAAGATGTAAAGATCAGCACGGATCAAACAGTCCTAAAACAGAAAACAAAACCCTAACAATCTCAGATCCAAACCCTAGATGAAGAACACGGATAAACAGATTGGATCCAAGAGGCTGTGCATACCCTAACTTGGTGACGCACGGCGGCTACGGCGACGGAGGGCGGAGAGGTGCTCTGCGTCGACGGAGAAGGTCCACGGCGGCGACGTTCCGGCAGTGAAGCGGCGGCGGCGACGACGAGGACGAGGAGCTTTGCGGATGCTCGAGGAGGAAGACGGAGGAGTCGGGGTGAATGAATGTGTGGGAACGGTTTCGATGGGGGAATCGCCTTAAATAGGCACGATCTGGAGCGGTTACCAGATCACATCGTACGGTTCTCAGAAACTGACTCTTCCGATTCAACGGCTCAGATGTGGTGGCGTATCGCGAGCGAAACTCAATGATCCGGAAATGACGGGGACTCAACGGCCGAAGAATAAGTCTTGACCGAGAGCAAAAACTTCGATAAAGTTGGAAGCATTTGATTCGGAACTCAATGACGTTCGAAGCAATATGCTTTCCGTTTCAATTGTGCTTAACATTCAAGATTGAAAAGATTGGAAGCGAATCAGAATGGAGGGGTAGGGTTCGAAACTTATCACTTCGAAGAACAACAACGAAGCTAAAAGTGATAAGCATAGAGGACAAAAGAAACGAATAAATAAAGCAAACTAAACACAGAACAAAAAGCAAATGGCAAACGAAGCTAAACTTGGGCGAAGAAAAACTCAAGCGAAACTAAACAAAAAAAAACAACGAAGGTGAATATATACAGTGAATAGTTTCGATCTTACTGAACATTGTGTGAGTCTAAGATGTTCAGCTCACATCTCAATGCACAAAACCATTTCTCGTCCAATGGCTTCGTGAATATATCTGCCAATTGATCTTCAGTTCTTACATGGCTAATCTCAATGTCTTCGCGCTGAACATGATCTCGAAGAAAATGATGACGAATATCAATATGCTTCGTTCGAGAGTGTTGCACAGGATTGTGAGCAATCTTGATGGCACTCTCATTGTCACAAAGCAGAGGGATTTTCTTCATGTGAATACCATAATCTTTCAGCGTCTGCTTAAGCCAAAGTATTTGAGTGCAGCAATGTATTCAGCTTCAGCAGTAGATATTGAGACACAATTCTGTTTCTTTGAAGCCCAACACACAAGAGATCTACCAAGAAAATGACAAGTGCCTGAGGTAGATTTCCTGTCAACCCTATCACCAGCCCAGTCTGAATCAGAATATCCAATCAAATCAAACTGAGTGCCTTTGGGATACCAAAGTCCCAAAGAAGGAGTATGTGCCAGATATCGAAGAATTCGCTTCACAGCTATATGATGCGATTCCTTCGGATTTGCCTAAAATCGAGCACAAATACAAACTGATAGCATGATGTCAGGTCTAGATGCACATAAGTATAAGAGTGAACCTATCATAGACCGAAACTTTTTCTGATCGAAGGGTTTCCCTTTCTCATCTGCATCAAGAAAACCATTAGTAGGCATGGGAGTTCTAATGGTCTTGCATTCAGCAAGATCAAACTTCTTTAGGCAATCCTTCAAGTATTTCTCTTGTGAAATAAAGGTGCCATTCTTCTGTTGTCGAATCTGAAGTCCAAGGAAAAACTTCAATTCTCCCATCATTGACATCTCATATTTCTTCGACATCATCCTTGCAAATTCTTCGCTGATCTCAGAGTTAGTACAGCCAAAAATGATATCATCTATATATATCTGACACACAAATAGATCATTGTTATATGATCGGGTGAAAAGAGTGGGGTCAGTAGTTCCTGGTTTGAAGCCTTTCTTCAGAAGGAAATCCTTCAATGTTTCATACCAAGCACGAGGTGCTTGCTTCAGTCCATACAAAGCTTTGTGAAGCCTGTACACCATATCAGGATTCTTCGAGTCTTCAAAACCTGGAGGCTGCATAACATACACTTCTTCTTCTATTTCACCATTAAGAAAAGCACTCTTGACATCCATTTGATATAGCAATATATTTTTGTGGTTAGCAAAAGCAAGCATGACACGAATGGATTCGAGACGGGCTACTGGAGCATAGGTTTCACCAAAGTCAATGCCTTCGATTTGAGTGTAACCTTGTGCTACCAATCTAGCCTTATTTCTTACCACAATACCGTCTTCATCTTGCTTGTTGCGAAATATCCACTTGGTGCCAATAACGTTGTGCTTCGTGGGATCTGGCCTTTCAACAAGTGACCAGACCTTGTTCCTTTCAAACTGGTGAAGTTCTTCCATCATAGCCAATAACCAATCAGGGTCCTTCATGGCTTCATCAAATTTTGAAGGCTCTAGCATAGAGACAAAGGAAAAATTTCCACAGAAGTTAGCCAAGCGAGTGCGAGATCGAGTAGTGGGACGACCTGGTAGATTGATATCTTCAAGGATCGAATCCACATCAACTCTTCTTCGAACTCGTGATAACGCAGTATCATTTGCTTCAGGCTCAGCATCTGCTTCAGGATCTGCATCAGCTTCGGGTTCAGCTTCAGCATTTCCTTCGTTCCCTTGACCTTCTTCATCCTGTTCATCATTAGCTTCAGGATGGTGATCTCCAGTGCCCCGGGCTATGTGTGGGAACATTGGACCATCATCATCCCTTACAGCTTGACGTTCATTAGCTTCGACAGGGCGAATCTCACCAATAGCCATGGACCTAATTACTTCATCAAGTGGAGGTTCATCTAGATCATGAGGCAAATGCTCCTTTTGAGAGCCATTAGTTTCATCAAACCTTACATTTACAGTTTCCATAACTTTTCCAAAGTGAGAGTTATAGACTCTGTAAGTGTGAGAGTTTGAGCCATAACCTAAAAGAAAACCTTCATGTGCCTTAGGGGTAAATTTGGAGCTATGATTCATATCTCTAATAAAGCATGGAGCACCAAATACCCTAAGATATGAGACATTTGGTTTGTTACCAGTGATAAGCTCATGTGAAGTCTTCTTCAAGAATTTGTGAAGGTAAACCTTGTTGATGATGTGACATGCAGTATTGATTGCTTCGGCCCAGAACCTAATAGGAGTCTTGTATTCAGCAAGCATAGTTTTGGCCATCTCAATAAGAGTTCTATTCTTCCTTTCAACTACACCATTCTGTTGAGGTGTATAAGCAGCAGAGAACTCATGAGTAAAACCATGATCATCAAGGAAATCTTCGATATTTGTATTCTTGAACTCAGTTCCATTATCACTTCGGATATGCTTCAGAGATAATTCATATTCTGTTTGAGCTCTCTTAGCGAATGACTTGAAGATTTCAACCACTTTGCTCTTGTCATCCAAAAAGAAAACCCAAGTATATCGTGAGAAGTCATCAACAATAACTAGACCATATTTGTTTCCTCCCAGACTTGCATAATTTTGAGGACCAAAAAGATCCATATGAAGCAATTCAAGAGGACGAGTGGTAGTCATGATGGTCTTCGCTGAATGATGTTTCTTCGTGATTTTACCAGCTTCGCAAGCACTGCAGAGTCGATCCTTATCGAATTTTACTTCGGTAAGACCAATAACATGATTCTTCTTCACTAAATTATGAAGATTTCTCATCCCTGCATGACCAAGTCTTCGATGCCATAACCAACCAGATGAAGCTTTTGCCATTAAGCAAGTGGATACAGCAGGGCCCGAAGAAAAATCAACAATGTATAGATCTCCCTTTCGGTAACCCTCGAAGACAAACGAATAGTCATCCTGTGAAAAGACAACACAACGCGAAGCAGAAAACAAAACAAGCATACCCATATCGCATAACTTTGAAATAGACATAAGATTATATCCAAGTGATTGGACTAGCATAACCTTGTCAATGTGATTATCCTTTGATATGGCAATCTTACCCAACCCTAACACTTTACCTTTGTTGTTATCACCGAAGGTAATGTACTTCAAGGAAGATTGAGATAGTTTTTCTTCGGTGAACAACTCCTTGTCTCCGGTCATATGATTTGTACAACCACTATCCATGACCCATTCGGATCCACCGGAGACATAGCCCTGCAGAAGAATTAGTTCTTCTTAACCACCCACAAACGAGCAGGTGACTGAGAAGACGTTGAAGCACTGGTCGAAGCAATATTAAATCGGACAGGAGTGTATTGCTTCGGTGTACCATCAAGCACACCATAAATGTAAGTCCTCTGCGAATGGTTAGCATAAGTATGAGCATATGCAATCTTAGTACGATTATTATGAGGACGATACGTATGGCGACCAGTACGATAGTATTGCTTCTGCGGAACATTTGACTCGGTCACCAAAGGATCATTTCTTGTCTCAAGAGAGTAGAAATGATTCGGTGGTACCGAAGGCTTTCCCTGCATAGAATGGTTAGCAGGCAATTTTTCCACAAGTGCTTTCTGCACCCATATCTGCCTCTTGTAGAATCCATTCTTTGGTGGAGTACCTACATACTCAGCTGAAACTTTTCCCTGTTCATCTTTCATGAGTTTGTAGTCTGAATCAAGTGATTCATCCACAATGACTTTGTTCATTTTCCAATCGAAACCTGAAAGGTTAGCAATATCAATGGGTTTCTCCTTAGCTAGAACCCAAACAGTCTTAGGATACTGCTCAGGCTCCCAATATGTGCCATCAGGATTTATCTTTCTTTCAAAGCCAACACCTTCATTCCTGGGATTCCTGTGAAGGAGAGCCTTCATAAGGATATCATAGAGATATTGGTGTCCTTGCACACTTTTGAACATGCCTGTTTCAAATAAGTTTTTCAACCTGAGGAGTTCCTCGGTAACAGCAGGATTTTCCTCATCGGAGGCATTAGTATCATCAATAACAATAGGAGCTTTCCCTTTGGAAATAGTTTTGCTTCGTTCCAAACAATCCAAACAAGGTGCTTCAGTTTTATCAATTGCTTCAGAACCTTGTTGAGCCATGAGAGAGAGATTGACATTTTCCAATTCTTCATGAGCCTCTGTCAGTTTTTCGAGAGCCACTTTCCTCTGAAGAAATTCATAGGTAAGCTTCTCATAATCAACTGAAAGAAGATCATGCCGAGAGGATAATTCTTCAAACTTCTCCTTCATAGCAGCATGCTCATTAGTCAAAGTTTGACTCTTCTCAATCTCATCGATCAACAACGTTTCTGATTTCTTAATAGTTTTGCTTAGTGAATCAAGTTCATCTTGTTGGATTGAAGCAATTTTAGCAAGTTTAGCATAGCTTATCCTAGTGTCACTTTCACATGAGGAGTAATCAGAAGTATCGTAGGTTGACTTGGATGAAGATACCTTTGCCTTGGCCATGAAGCAATATGCAGGAGTTTCATCTTCACTACTGTTGTTGGTGAAGAATGAGCTCGAAGCCTTTGCTGAAGCATCTGTCGAAGCAAATGCTAAACCAGCAACACCATCTGATTCGGACCCTGAAGCAGGCCTTGAGTCTTGTTCAGCTTCGGAACCAGAGGCTTCGTCTTCTGAGTTCATCTCCTTTCCCAGATAGGCCTTGGCACGGTGAGAGCTGCTTCGACGAGACGAGTGAGTCTTCGATGAAGAACCCTCACGCTTCTTATGATACTTCTTCCTCTTATCATCATCAGAATCTTTCTTCTTTTCCCTTCTTGAACTGGAATCATGTTTCTTTGACTCATGACTTCTGGAGGATTTGTAAGGCTTCGATGAAGAGTCTCTGAGAGAATGCTTCGATTTGTTCTCAGCTTCCCACAGAGGACAATCAGCAATGTAGTGTCCTGGTTTCTTGCACTTATAACAGCAGTTGTCTTTTGATGGAGTGCTTCTTGAGGATGAACGGTGAGAAGAATGACTTGAGCTTCTTAAAGGATAACTCTTCTTGGGTGAAGAAAAACCTTTCTTCTGAAAGCGATTGAAGCGTCTCATGATCAGTGCCAAATCCTTTCCAATGCTTGCGGGATCATCTGATTCGACACCTGAAGCAGAACTGACTCCGGGCGAAGAATGACGCGAAGCTTTTGCTTTCAATGCATGAGATCTCCTTCGAGAACCATTTATGTCACGTTTCTCATCTTCTTCCATTTCAAAGGTAGTGAGTCTCTCAAGAACATCAGCAGCAACAAGATGTCTGTAATCAGTCCTTTCATTGATCATCAGCACAATGTGATCAAACGAGTCATCTAACGAGCGAAGCAATGTTCTGACAACTGAATGTGCAGTTATGTCATCAGCACCGAGGGAAATCAACTCATTTGCCAGAGCTGTGAGTCTGCTGTAAATTGAGTGAACCTTTTCACCCTCGAGTCTTTTGAAGCGATAGAATTTGCTTCGGAGTGTGTCAATTCTGGCATCTCTCTGAGTAGAAACACCTTCACCAATCTTTTCAAGATAGTCCCAGACACCTTTGGCCGAAGGAATATTCTTCACTTCATGATACTTTTCTGGAGTCAAGTGATTTGTGATGAACACCCAGACAACCGAATCAAGATCCATCAGTTGAGCTTCTTCAGGAGTGATAGCATTCTTGTCAGTAACTGTAACACCATGTAAGACAACTTGCCATGCAGTGGAATTGATAGCCATAATATTCCTCTTCATCTTGTCCTTCCAGTAAGAGTAGTCCTTCCCATTGAATATAGGAATAGGTTCGCCAGAGCGAACGGCTGCGAAAGACATACTTGCAAAACACTCTAGGAGGTTAATCCAAATAAAGAGTGCCTAGCTCTGATACCAATTGTTAGACCAAGTATGTGATCAGAGGGGGAGGGGGTGAATGATCACTTCAAAATTTCGCATGAAACTTTGAAGTGAAGCATAACACAGCAACCGAAACTATTCAACAGAAAGGTAAACATAGAAGCAGAACGTGATCGAAGCAGAACATAGCGAAACACAAGTATCGAGACAATTGCATCGAAGCAGAACTCTGAAGCAATTGACAAACTGAATGTAAGTGCGGAAAGTAAAACGAACTCTTGACTCGGCGATGTTTGTTCGACCAGTTCACACTCTGCAAAGTGCTACGTCTGGTTGGAGGGACATGTGATTGAACACAGGAGCTAACCTCTCTCCGTCCATATCTCCACTGCACCAATCTCCTTGAGCTTGGTCAGTTCTTCACTCTTGGTTGATTATTGAGGAAATCACCGAAACCTTTGACAAACTGGACTTCGAGGCGACAATGACTCTTCGCTCTCTGAAGAACAACTCTCTAACCGTCTAGGAGAATTGCAGTTCTCCAAGATAACAAGGCTAGCAAACTTCTTCCTAAGTCATAATGAATCAACTCAGATCAATAGGACTTATGCTTCGGTGTATTGGTTTTTTTTGGTTTGCTTCGGTGGGGTTGCTCTCTCTCTCTCCTCTGTAGGGAATCAATCTTGGAGCAGCCAACCCGCCAATGAGGGCGGGGGTGGCGTATTTATAGGCAGCAATCCCAAGGTGCGAAATGACTGAAGTGACCCGATGTGACAGCTTGACACCTGTCCCCAACGGTCATATTTCCAATCAAAGCGCAACTTTACTTGCGGTCCAAGTAAAGCTGACTCACGGACTTGGTTCTGCTTCAGGAGCCGAAAGAACAAAGTCTTCGCTGGTGAAGCATTACCTAGCTGACATGAGATTTCTTCGACTCAGGCTTCTCACTGGTTTAGATTCGATATGAGTCTTTTCATCAAAACCTTCGGAGTACATTTACTAAACCCCTCTTGATAATACGGTTTTTCCTACGACTCAAAGAAGTAAAAAGAACTATGCAAAAACAACTAAGTCTTGCGCCATCTTGATCAACTTCTTCGATGAGACGTGCTTCAGAATTCCTTATCTTTTTAGGGGTCGACATCCGTGAAGAGCTTCGCTCCAGAGGATAAGCTTCGATAAATGAGTAAATCTTCGTTGAAGCTTTATCACCAACCTATAACTTCAGGAACCTAACCATCTGTTTCACACTAGAAAACTTGTTAGTTCCTCTACTGTTTTGACCAACAATATCCAAAACTCATGAGGGTATAACTTTGCTCTTACACTTTCTCATCCTTTTTGTCTTCCTCCTCCACCATATTTCTCTCTTTGCCATCGTAAGTGTCAACTCTCGTGCTTACGCTCATCCATTGCATAAGTTCTCGAAATATCGAAAAGGAGTGGATCAAATTAACTTGTACCTGACTAGTGGTCTGGGGACGAGTCAAGATAAGATTCCAATGAGGACCAAGTGTGAAACTTTAGTAGATTGAGTTCTCAACACAAAAATACTTTTTTCTCGTATTCCCTATCCTCCTTTCTTGCACGCAAACACCATTTGGAGACATTCGAGTCACGGACAGCAAGAGCTCTTGCACCTTTTGTTCTTTTGTTACTTGTTTCAATGCTAATATAGACTCTTGCCTGTTATGACTTGAATTGAATCTCTAACCTTGATTGATTTACTTTCCAAAGTTCTTTTATGGTTGCTAGCATGTCACCACAGAAATTATGCTTGTTATCATTTACCTACTCGAGGACGAGCGGGAATTAAGCTTGGGGATGTTGATACGTCCAAAACGTATCGATAATTTCTGCTTGCTCCGTGCATGTTTTGTGTGATATTGTTATGATCTAGATACACTTTCATACATTTTTTATCATATTTGGACTAACCCACTAACTCAATGCACCCCACTGCCAGTTCCTGTTTTCTGCTGTTTTTCTATTTCAGTTTTCCCCCATATAAAAAGTGCCAGAAAAATTTGGGAAAATTCAGATAAAAAATCAGCGTGACGAAAGCTTCGAGAAAATCCCGGGAGGGGCCAGAAGGGGGACAGGGGGGCCCAGGCGGCCACCCGGCGCGGCCCCACCCCTGGCCGCGCCAGGGGGGCGCCTGGGGCCCCTGGTCCACTTCTAGCTGCCCCCCTTCGCCTATTTATCCCCCGTCACGGGAAAACTCCAGAAGAGGAACCCTATTCCGCGAACTCGCCTCTGTTTCGCCGCCGCCGCGCTTCCAAGATCGGGAGCACCAGAAGACCTCTTCCTGGCACTCTGCCGGAGGGAGGATTGACCTCCGGGAGTCTCCTCTCCACCATGGATGCTCCCCGGATGTCTCGTGAGTAGTTTTCCTTAGACCATGGGTCCGTGATCAGTAGCTATGTGATGTTCTCCTCCCCTCTTTGATCTTCATTGTTTAGACCTCGTGAGCTGCCCTACATGATCGAGGCACCTTTGTAATATTTCTGCTATTGCTATGTTGAGTTTGATCGGATCTGATGGATTATGAGATTATGTTCAGATTGTGATAGAGTAATAAATTTGGTTTTTATCTCTTGTATTTTTTTTCCTAAGTAATTCTTGCATGCTCTCCGTTGCTGTTTATTGCTTTGGACAAGTAGTAGGTAGTGACTCCAAGAGGGAGCGTTGTGCTAGATTGTGGGTTCATGCCTCCCCGATGACATGCTTGAGTGACAGAAACATGAGTCTAGGGGATGTGATGTTGCCACAAGGGGGAAAACAACGGTGCTTGTAACCGCGGTTACAAGGATTGTTTACTTTACGCAAAGTTCTTTTTAATGCAGTTGTTTGTTGCTTTGGGTTTACACTTTGGGTGGGGCTCGCAACTTAATACCAGCGAGATGTTCTGGATAGATATCTCAAGGTGGATGATTAGTAGTAGATGCAGTTGAATTACGGTCTACTTACTTTGGCGTACTGCCCGTGCTTTTGAACCTCTTCCTTTCTTTTGTAGCATAGTTAGCATTGCGGTGCGTTCATAATCCTGTCAATTGCCTTTCTGTAATTTGTTTACCTCGCATAGCATTTTTATCGTCTTTTGGGAGAGAGACATCACTAGCGAACATCACGTATCCCGGTCCATATCCTCATTATTGTTTCCAAGCTTTATTTACTTTTCTACATTTACTTTCAAGTTGCTATCATTATCCCCTTGCGTTTTATCATTTGTGAACAACAAGACTGGAGAGATTGACAACCTCTCTGAACTTCGTTGGGAGCAAATTTATCTGTGTCTGTGTGCAGGTCCGCGTCAGGTGCGCCGCTGACACCTACTTATCATCTCTGGAGTCCTACTGGAGACAAACCTTGGTATCTTTACTGAGGGAAAACTCGCTGCTGTACCGCATCACGCCTTCCACTTGGGGCCTACCAACGAAGGGAGAGAAGCTGTCATCAACTACCCCGTGCAACTCGGTGCTTGATTTTCTCCATACTGATCATGGGATCAGCATCTTTTGCAGGGTGTTGGCGAAGATGATGTTCATGCTGCTGCCTCCGTCCATGAAGATCCGGTCCATGTCGTATCATCCGATTTGTGCATATAACACTAAGGGTGCATGCCCTGGTCTTGGGACTGCGGGGGGATGGTCGTCCTGTGAGAACGTGATACTGGTCTCCGTTCCATGTAGCAGGTAGACGTCGACTGTGTTTATGTTCTCAGCTGCTCTGGCATGCAGGGTTTGGGCGTCGTGTTGTGTTTGCGGTATCCTTCCTTCTTGGATCATGAGCACCTGTGCTCGCGACGGGCCGTGACATCCTTCCGGGCTTGAGGTCAGCGCTTGCTCGGGTCATTGGTTGCGTCTGTCTTCTTTCTGCTTCTCCTTCTTGAGGTCGTCGGCTAGCTCGTTGAACAGACGAAAGTCTCTCAAAGTGTGACTTGATCTGACGCGTCCCCAGTCATCCTCGAAGTTGTGGATCGTGCAGGGTCCTGCTAGCTGCTCTTTGGCCGTGAGTTTGCTAGATCCGGCGTGCCTGTTCCTTCTTGAGATTCTGAAGATCTGCTCATGATCTTCCGGGTGCTCGTGGAAGCAAGGATCGGTTTCGATTCCTCGACTCATGTCTTGGGTTCTTGATGAGGTTGGCAAATTCGTCCGGCCTTCGATCTGGGTCGTAGTACTCGCCAACATGTGTCTCGGAGTCGCTGTCTTGGTTGGCGGCGGCTGCCCGTGCGCGCCTTTTGGGTCGTCGAAAGATTTGCGAGTCCTCCGCTGCGCGTCGCAGTTCATCGAGTGGAATTCCTTCGTAAAGGCCCCTCACCGTTCTTCTGGGTCGTCGACTCCTTCGGCGCTGGCGCTGTACTTGGCCGTTACCGTAGTATCGGTCCTGGCGTGACTGCAGCTCGAGTGGTCTTGATGGGATGGCGAAGATGTCCGCCGTGATCTTGAATCCTTCGAGTGGGCTGGGTCGAGTTTTTGCCCTCGAGTCGTAGCTTGCTGAAGATGGGACCGCCGAGATCGTGATCCCAACCTGCGTAGTCCCCACGGACGGCGCCAATTGACGGGGATCAACCCCGGCAAATCCCATGGTCAGGGACCCTGGGTTAGTCATGAGAGGCGCAGGTTGGACGATAGCTCGTCGGCAAACAGGGAGGCTCTCTCCTGCTCGATATTATTGATTGGGGAGATGCGATTACAGTGGAGGCCAAGGCTGGAGCGCTCAAGGCTAGGGTTACAGGTGAGATTCGATGCCTTTGGCGTCACCCCTCCTAGCCCTTATATACTGGGCTAGGTCTCGGGGAGTTCATCTACGTGTACAGGTAAACTTTCCTAACCCTAGCTTGCTCCGTACGACAGGTCTTCGCACCTTCCTTGTGAGTCGAGGACTCCTACGTCGGTGCCAACTAGCGGGCCGAGGCCGTATCTTCATGGGCCTTCTGCCTTCATGGACACCAGGTAGGCTCATCTGTAGGAGTCGTGGGGTCACCCCCTCGTCAATTAAATTTCGAGTTCCATTCTGTAGATCCAAATGATTCAATGTAATCATTATCAAGCTATTAATCCTCCCAATTAATTGTTTGAAGAAATCAATTTTCTCAGAAAAAACCCCATGTCCTGTGATAAACATTTTTCTCGGGTATGGTAGTGGAAGGAGTGGTTCCGCGATGCCGAGCACGAGTTGTGTGCGGCGAAGGCGGCAGGAAAGGACGGCGCCGGAGCACGCCCGGAGGCCGCGTGGGAGGAGTACGACTACGCCTTCGAGTATCACCTCGGCGTGAGGAAGTAGGCGGCGGCTTCGGCGACCCCCTCCACCCCCAACCCCCGCACCCGCAAATTTTACTTTTATTTTTTGTCTTTGTAAATTCCGGCGTTATATATACCCGGGAAATAATAAGTTTTTTAATATTTGAAATATGGTGTTCTAGATGGTGCATCTGTTCTGCCAAGTTTGTTTTGGTACTGTATTTCGTTTTTAGGGCTAAAATCATATCTGTTTTACAGTATAAAAATTTGTAGTATTTGCTAGAGTTGCTCTTGTGTCGTTTGGAGTTTGCTAAAGTACATGTAACCACCATATTTCTTTCAAAAAAAATCATCACTTTGTATGTGTGTGGGGAGGGGTGGGGGTTGATACTGGTTGTCTTATTTGCTTGTCTTAAACGTTTTCTGATTGCACGAGGTAGGATTTGTTCGTCTTAAATATCAACCTCTCTCTCTCTTTCTCTCCCTCTCTCTCCTTCCCTCCCTCTCTCGCTCTCCCAAGAACGATGACGTGCGAATTTGAAACACACTAGGTATTCCAAATGCATTAGATATACTTGATGAAGGATCTTTCGATATCCGACCCCTGAAACGGACAATGTATTCATTCATAGACTGGTTCGGATAAATCCACAAACCTGATACCGAAGCCGGCCATCCAAGCATATCCCTTAATAGTTCGCCTCTCATCTATAATACCTAAATAGTCCATCCCTACTAACTTATTTCTCTTGACATGCAAGCTATCCACATCATCAAATAGGCCCACCATGTAAAACTTATTTCCCACTAACTCTTCATGCACATGCTCTCATTGATTATGCATGTGCATGCAACCTAAATAGATAATATATTTTTAAGCACTTAGCCTCATGATTTATAAAGGATTTTTTTATTTGTCTCATGTTTTATTTTTCTATGCACATTTATAATTGGTATCAATGTTTTAGGTTTAGTCAAGGGTAGAGATGTTTCCACTCATTTTTTTGGACTTTTCATCATTTTTTCTTAGATTTTTACTCTAAACAATATTTTTTCAAAAAAGAATTTATAATCAAATAATACCATTTTAAATAAATTTTCTCATATTTTCAAACATTAAATTATTTCTTAACAATTCCCGCAGCAACGCGCGGGGTATCATCTAGTTTTTCTTAAAGCCCCAACGCTCAAAATAGCACAATCCAACCATAAATTAATTCATAATAGTACATTAGTTTAAATAAAGATACATTAATTTTAATAAGCATTTAGAATTCATAGAATTCAATTTAAATGAATCTCTTCTCAAAATGGGCAGGCGTCTTCCCATGCAAGTTGGCTTCTCAGCTTCACCCAACAATGCATCAATATAAATGATTTACCCTCATTTCTTTGATACATCACGTCATCACGTTTAGGATGTGATGATCATCGGTTTCAACATTGAGAGAATGAATGAATTAATCAACATATATAGCAAGAATGAACAAAAACTTACAATCTCCATAGCTTGGAGTGCAGAACAAGAATGAACAAAAACTTACAGTCTCCATAGTTAGGGTGCCCGTTGCACCATATCTTTCATTTGTCTAATCGCATAATGGTACTTGTTGACTGAGTTGAAGATGACGTGTCAACGATGGGCTAGCGACTGCACGTTGCGGTCATGGATCACGTGTAAGTCGTTGTACCCGTTGTGCTTTTGCTCATGAAACGAATAATGAACACTTTATGAAAAGCTCGCAAACACAGTCAACCACGCATCGCATAGCAGCTTGTCATTTATCATCGAGTATGTTGCCATCGTGGTCTATACGAACAATGAGAAAGTAAGAAAAGAAGCTCAATAGCATTTGACCGAACACGTACCGGGAGTAGTATCCGTTATGGCGATGACGTCAGGGAAGCGGAGTGTACCTGACTGCGGATGGATCCGAGGTGGGCGGCGACACGGTACTAATGGGAAGGCATGCTGCTGAGGTGCGATAATGTTGGACGACGGTTAGAGAGGTAGGCGGTAGTTGGACGAGGATGGTGCGGATGCAGAGCAAAGAGAGAGAGCATGGGCGAAGTGGACAAAAACTAATCATGAAGGGGGATATGAGTGGACTGGGGTATCGGATTCCTACGTAGCGGCGGTCCGAACTCCCGCAAATCTCCCCCCATTTCGCATCATATTTATGGAAAAACGAACATGTGGAACGGTCTGTGGATGGATACATGACCGCGTAACTGCATTGGATGGCAAAACAGGCCTGGACTGTCTGATTCAAACGATTGCAAAAAGTTTAAGGGTCATGTCCTAACACTACATACACACATTACACGAGGTCCTCAAAGAAAAAACTACGAACTACTCCTTGTATATTATAAACAGGACCTTAGAACATAAAACAAAAATGTAATCCGACCTTCGTAGATAGTACCCATCAAAGACCGAAGTCGTTGTTGACGGGGACGAACCACTTGTGGTGGCTTTGTTGCGCCATTTCCACCAAAGTACTAGGTGAAATCATTCAAAACTTGACTGGAGTTGAATCGACTTTCCTCCAGCAACAATGTGCCCGGGGGAAAGGACAAAGCTGATGAAGCTCCGATAGGTCGCCTTCGACCAGAAGAAGCAAAGAAGTGGCAGAGGCCAACAAGAGACCGCCGTAATCCCCACCCAAAGGGAATGATCCACTATGTGCGACGTAGATCTAATCTAAGCACGCATGCTAATGAGCCCAAGTATCAAGACCGCCGTAAGAACACAATTGGAGATGGATCTGGCCTCCACTTCATCCCCTCTTCCTCCACCAAGCAACATGAAGAGAGCAATGGAGAAAGATCAGAAACTCTTGATCTGGGACACCGACGAGAGGCGGTGGCGAATCCCTCCTCTCGTTTGGCTTCGACCACCATAGCACCAAGGAGAGTAGATCAACCACCACAAATCGTTGAAAGCGGTCCGAGAGCTTTGGCGAAGCAATCCTAACCATTGGCATGACACCAAACATATTATGCACATCGAGATCCCGGGCAACTCTTCCTAGTCATTGTTGATCAATTGCACCATCAAACAAGTCATATGATCGGGCCGGTTTGCCCTTGCCGACTCTCAATCGGTCGAAGTGGGAAGAGAAGGAAGGGAGAAGAGAGAGGCCTCTTATGGATGCGATCTCACTTCTCTTAGCTTTTCCTGTTTGTTTGTGTGTCCCCATCTCCACCGTTGATTTCAAACGCGAGGTGCGCCAATGGAGCCTCGGAGGTAAGTGCTGCTCACGCGTCACGCACCAGAAAGACAGGTCCCACTCCCCAGCAGTCGGTCGCTCGCATGCTACAAAGCCGAGATCCAACGGCTCCAGCTCCATGGTCCCGGTCCACCCAGACCCACCGTGCACGCGCTCAACTGTCACACACTCCCCGGCCCCACCCGCAGCCGCCCAGCTCACCTCCCTAGGGGCCCATGCCGGCGCTGCAAAGCCCGGTTCACCCAGCTCGCCTCGCGCTCCCCACGACCTCTTCCATATAATCTTCGCTTTTAAATTCCTCTAGCTTAACCCATTTTCTCGATTTCTCCTTCCTCACTCCGGCAGATCCCAACCTCCACCGCCACCGCCACCGCGTCGCCCTTGCTCCTGCTCGCCGCCGGCGACTTCCGAAGCCGCGGGCGGACGGGCACGCGCGGCCTCGCCCGACATGGCGACCATGGGGAACCTGATCGGGCTGGTGAACCGGATCCAGCAGGCGTGCACCGTCCTCGGCGACCACGGCGGCGGCACCGGGGGATCCCTCTGGGAGGCGCTCCCCTCCGTGGCCGTCGTCGGAGGCCAGGTACGCGACCGCCGCTTGCCCGCCCTGCCTCACAGATCCGCCGGCCCAGCGCCCAGATCTGCCCGCCGAACCGCTCTCTCATTGCTTGCGTTTTCTCGTGCCTCCAGAGTTCCGGGAAGTCGTCGGTGCTCGAGAGCATTGTCGGGAGGGACTTCCTGCCTCGTGGATCTGGTAATCCCGCGTTCGATCGCCATTTTTAAAGAAAAAAAAAGTCGGATCGACTTTCGGCCGTGACTCACTAATTTGGGTTCTTGTTGGCTTGATTAGGGATCGTGACGAGGAGACCTCTAGTGCTGCAGCTGCACAAGACGGAGGGCGGGCAGGAGTACGCCGAGTTCCTCCACGCCCCCCGGAAGCGCTTCTCCGACTTTGGTAAGAGACCTGTGCTCCATTTGTGCTTGCAGCCAAGCAGCTTGTTTGGTCTCTTCAGTTCCAGCTGTTTGAGTTAGTATTGTGCAAAGCTGTTTTCAGTTGCAATTATAACCGACCCAAAAGAGATACATGTAATAAAGCATTCTGCAACCCCTAATCATATCCAGTGCACTGAAGTGCACCTATTATGTGACCTATCTATCTACAAATAAGTATACAATTAGCATAAACACTAGCCTACTATCAGTATATGTTCGTATTTTTTATATCAAAACATCCAATTGTTGTATCTATAACAGCCAAAATATTATAGGCATACCACATGATTAAATATCCTCATACCGTGTGAACGAAGGAATAAATGAAATTGAGGACTACAACTTAGAAGTAATAATTGTGAACAGATGCCATAGGAACCAACCAATGCCATCAACACTGCATGTTCTCACTAGTTTAATATTTGCCAGTGACCAAGCATGTATGTGCCAAGAGTTGCATTTTGAAGCTGTACTAGAGTACTCAACAATGAAAGAATAATTAATTACACTGCTTTATCTTTTCTTGTAGAACCATTAACCATTTTGATCTGGATTATGCCAACAAGTGTTATTGATGTTATAGAATATTGGGCAATTTCATTTGTGGAAGAATTAACTGTATTAGTTTGTGAAAGCATATGCACCAGTTCATGGTTCCTGGCAGTTGTACTTGTTGATTTCCCCGCTGTTCACAATTATTTAGCATGACAATATAAATGTTTATATTGTTATTATTAAAAAAAATCGCGAATACGCAAAGCTTGCGCACCAGTTCATTGTTATTATTAAGAGTGTAAGACATCAACGATATTTGATTATTAATCCACACTTTTGTTTGTTTGTATTGTGGTAATGTTAAGTTAAACTTTTGTTAAAACCTTGATGCAGCTGCTGTTAGGAAAGAGATTTCTGATGAAACTGACCGCATGACTGGAAAAACAAAAGCAATATCAAATGTTCCTATCCATTTGAGCATATATTCACCACATGGTAAGACTTGGTATTTGTTTAGATTTGCTGATGTGTACCTTAGTGGTTAAATCTCAGGAAACAATGTGTTGATGCTGCTGCACTATATTGCCCAATCTTCTTTTGTTTGTTTGTATTGTGTTGATGCTGCTGCACTATATTGCCCAATCTTCTTTTCTCCTAAAGATTTCTATGTTCTGTTTAGATATATAGTTTTTAGTATCTTACCTTTTGAACTAGTTTAATTTGTCAATCTCCTTTATGCAGTTGTTAACTTGACCCTTGTCGATCTTCCTGGACTGACAAAGGTTGCTGTAGGTAATGTTTCACTTATTGACTTAGCTTCTTCTAGCATACAATTATGTATTGCATTATGGTTTAACTATCCTAACTGCAACTATCATCTACTACAGAGGGGCAGCCAGAGTCTATTGTCCAAGATATTGAAAACATGGTCCGGACTTATGTTGACAAGGTAAAAGAATCATCACTGTGTTTTGCTATACTGATTATAATACCATGTTTATTTGAGCGACATTTACTTCATGAATATTCCCTGACATGCTATGTCAGTTCTCAATATTAGTATAATAAATTTAGAATCACTCTTGAGTTTGTTTTTCATTCTTGTTCTTTTGCTATATTTATATTGTGAGTGCTGTTTCAATTTAAATGAGGCTAAGACGATTGATCATTTTGTTGATTAAAACCTAGTGCAACTTTCCTGACCTCTTTTTGCTGTCTGGAAACTTCAGCCAAACTCCATCATATTGGCCATCTCTCCAGCAAATCAAGATATAGCAACATCAGATGCTATCAAGCTTGCTAAGGAGGTTGATCCTACAGGTGCAGTTTCATTTTTTTCCTGCAGCATTTCAAATCTATTTCTCATAAAATGAGAATTATAAATACACCGTATTTGTTATCATGCCACGGTAATCTGTCAAATTTATTTTCTTTCTTTTGACATCCTTTTTCATTTTTCAGGTGAAAGGACCTTTGGAGTTGTAACAAAACTTGATCTGATGGACAAGGGTACCAATGCTATTGATGTACGTTATTTTGTAATTGCTATGAGCTCATTCTCTGTGGGCATAGCACTTATTCCTATCTTCATGGATCCTAGGTACTTGAAGGGAGGTCATATCGCTTGCAGCACCCCTGGGTAGGCATTGTTAACCGTTCACAGGCTGATATCAACAAAAATGTTGACATGCTTGCAGCGCGGCGCAAAGAACAAGAGTACTTTCAAAGTAGTCCTGATTATGGTCACTTGGCTCATAAAATGGGTGCCGAGTATCTTGCTAAGCTTCTGTCACAGGTTAGGGCACTTGCTTTTGTGGTTTACTTTGCCAAAAATTTCAATTTCGCATAAACTGATTGCTGATGTGCTTCCATCTATTTATCTAGCATTTAGAGGCGGTGATCAAAGCCAAAATTCCAAGTATTATAGCAATGATTAACAAGACAGTCGATGAAATTGAAGCTGAGTTGGATCGACTTGGTAGGCCAATTGGAGGTGATGCTGGGGTAAGAATTGCTATACTAACATAAAAGCTAAAATGTAATTTGTGCCACACCTTGGAATGTTCATTTGCAGTAATGTTAATGGCACCATACCATATTCTGTATTGCTGAACAACTTTTATATAACATTTCTCTCATACATTTAAACATAATCGACAGGCACAACTGTATACAATATTGGACATGTGCCGTGCATTTGACCGTGTTTTTAAAGAGCACTTGGATGGCGGGTAAGATGTTCAACTAGCCATTCTGTAGATGTGATTTTTCCTTTCATGATGATACCTTATATGTTGATAATAAGTGACATTCCTAGATATATGGTGAAGTTAATGCAAGCAGGCTTTTCTTTTTCATCTGGAAGAATGCTTCTGATAATTTACCTTTCATTGTTATCAGCCGACCAGGTGGAGATCGCATTTATGGTGTCTTTGACCACCAGTTACCCGCAGCTCTGAAAAAGCTTCCTTTCGATAAACATCTTTCATTGCAAAATGTTCGAAAAGTCATTTCTGAGGCTGATGGTTACCAGCCCCATTTGATTGCCCCTGAGCAAGGTTACAGAAGGCTTATAGATAGTTCACTCAGCTACTTTAGGGGCCCAGCTGAAGCTTCAGTTGATGCGGTATAGCTCTTACCCATGGCCCTTCTTAAGGCTCTTTTACCTTGATGTTTAAACTACCGGCTTATGTTTCAGTAAGTGATATATAAACATACAAACTTAACTAATCATCTCATGTGCAATCTACATTTTAGTTGATGGTAATTATTCATTAGTATAAAGTTAAAATTCAGGATATTGTTTGACTGAGAAACTTGAAAACTAGTATAATAGGGACATCTGAAGTACACGTGGAGTGATGTCATTCCATGCGATTATCTCGGTTAAATTTAAAAGGCCATGTACGGATGTGGTATGTGAAGTTACATATCTAGGAACTGTTATCTTATCAAAGTACTGAATGTGGGAATGCTTTAGTAAGTTTGTAGCATTGTCAAATATGGAAGCAGTTAGACTAGAGCTAGATTGGAATGTTTCACAACGCTCATTTTTGACAAAAGGAGGTATCTGAATATCAGATAACAATGCTTGTTTGGGAGCATAATGTTGTTCGCTATTGCTGATAGCAATGCTTGCTTGCAGGTCCATTTGGTATTGAAGGAACTAGTCCGGAGATCGATTGCAGCAACAGAGGTAAGTGTTATTTTTTATTTTTTGTGTGTTGGTTATGGGTTACTAATCACGAGACAATACTCCTGCCTTGCACTGTTTCTCATTTCTTATATATCATGGCTACCTTGATTGTGTCAGGAATTAAAGCGTTTCCCAACGCTTCAAGCAGATATAGCCGCAGCAGCAAATGAAAGCCTAGAAAGATTCCGTGAGGATGGTCGGAAGACAGTTATTCGTCTAGTTGACATGGAGGCCAGTTACCTAACAGTAGAGTTCTTCCGGAAGCTTCCTACTGAACCTGACAAAGGAGCTAACAACAACACTCCAGCCAATGACAGATATCAAGACAACCATCTTAGAAGAATCGGTAAGTTAACTATTCTATCCTTGTAGGTACTATGGTCAGGGTAAATGTTTTAGGATCTATACAACAGGGCAATAAAGTACTCAAATAACAGATCAAACAAATTTGTGTGAATCCATTTATAGCCATGGCCAGACAAACTTGCTTATGCATCTTGGAAGTACTGTAGATAGACTATCCAATCCATGTTAACGGGGTCAATTACGTATACATCTTATTGGAATTGATAACAGCTTATGTTATACCAATGTTAATGATGTCATTCCTTCATTTCAGGATCAAATGTATCATCTTACATTAACATGGTTTGCGACACATTGAGGAACACGATTCCGAAAGCCGTTGTGCATTGCCAAGTGAAAGAAGCAAAAAGAAACTTGCTTAACCGTTTCTATGCGCACGTAGGAAGCAAAGAGGTATGTTTGCTAATTACTTAACTATTTTTGCACATAATTACAAAAAAGTTTATTTGCAGTGACAAAAGTATATAGCTAAAGCATCTGTTGTTTTTTTCTCTCCATTTGCCTTCGCTTCCAAAACACAGAAGAAACAGCTGAGCGCGATGCTGGACGAGGACCCTGCGCTGATGGAGAAGAGGGATGCTCTCGTGAAGAAGCTAGAGCTTTACAAATCCGCGGGGAGCGAGATCGACGCGGTTGTATGGAAATGATCCGATTGATGGAAGCCGCGGACACGCCTCGGCTGGAACAGATAGAACGTTTGTGCTAGAAATGCTTCATTCGTCTTGGTATGCGCCTACATCGCATGCTTTTGTACACGGGCTTTTCGTCCTGAGTATTGTGTTGTGGCTTCGGAGACATGGACACCGCCGCCGTTGCTTCTTTGGCCATCCTTTGGCCTCCTGTATGATGATTCGTATATCGATATTAATTCAGATGTATTCTTTGTTCGGTTGATGAGAAACTTTTTCGTGATCCGACAGTGTGACGTGCCACTATTTGATCCTCTCCAATTGAGTCTGCAATTCTGCTTAGTACAAGTTTTGCACGAACTTTTTATGCTATTGGAGGCGGCTCTTGAAGTCCTCCCATGGCAGATCCTTCTTGAGGTACTAGATGCTCATCGCCGGGTTCGGCGCCGTCCTCCCGCTTAGGCTCGACGAAAAGCGTTGCCACACGCAACAGGATGTTATCCGTAAGCCAAGGATCGACGAAAAGCATTGCCAAAGCGTTGCCACACGCAACAGGATGTTATCCGTAAGCCATGGATTCCAACTTTCCGAGGACGTTATCGCTAAACCATGGACTCCGAGTAGAGGCAATGGTCGGCGTCGGCAAGCCCAAAGGGAAGAAGTGATGAGCTTTTTTTTTTATGCAACTCCAAAGTGAAGAAGTGCAAAATACCCTATCAAAGAGGACCAATTGTTATGTGAAGTTTGGAAGAAAATGAAACTTGATTCGATCGTCGATATTGAGCAACCAATGTCAACATATTGACACCGTATCCATGAGTATTTCAATGCATGAAACACTAGTGGTGTCCATTGAACGTAACCTTCCCTCCGATATCGATGTGGAACTATATCATTGGATTGAAAAAAATGGACGGCTAGCTTATCACAACTTCGATGTAGAACCCAAGTGGCACAAATTACCAAGATAAGATGATTTTTATTCAATTTCATCAATTATTTCTTCATTTCTGGTATAGGTGAAGATTGCTAACTTCTTCCCTCACTTATGGTATGTAGGTGAAGATTACTCAAGAATTGTACAAGAGGTGAGGAAAGGGCACAAAGAATAAAGGCAAACCATTCAGTTTGCACCATTATTATTTTGATCTTGAAAATGAATAGAAGTGAAAGAACTACAAGTACAACAAAGTTCCTCACAACAACAAATTCTCGGTTGGAAATGTACACAAGTTGGTGGTGCTGATGATGATGTTGGATATGTGCCCTAGAGACAAATTAATAAAGATATTTGTCACATATCCGTTTTGTTCATAATACGTTTTATACTGTGCTATAACTGTATTACTTGGAAATACTAATACAGGTGTAGTATAAAACATGGTCTGTAGTTTAACTCGGGTAAACTATCTCATTGGGCAATTGATTGATCAAGCTTTCCTGATCATGGCGACACTTAAGTCCATTGACAATGAGGTCATATCATTAAGGGGAATGATGTGATGGACGTACACCCACCTAAAGTATTGCAATGTGATCGAGTCACATAGTTCAGCGTTGCTATGACTTTATAACGTATGGCTTAGTCCTTAGACCGTAATGATCATACGTAATTACCATCTATGAGGAGACTTTGATTTGTATCCCACCGCCTGACTGAAATATGCTGGCTATAACGGTGCACTTTGGGTATTCCGAAATAGATGGTTGATGAGTATGTTAATAGATCAGAGCGGGATTTGTCAGTCCTTGTGACAGGACAGGTACTCTGGGCCCACTCGGTGATATTGCATCAACACCTTGCAAGGACGTGACTAGGTCATAAGAGATGCAATGATCATGGACGAGAGAAGTTGTTTGTTGTGAACGAGATGTGAACACGGTATATGGGATACCAACGATCAAACCTCGGACAAACAAAGTACCGCAGCACAAAGGGATTACGTCGTATCGTTAACGGTTTCCAAAAGCGATCGAAGTTCATTCGATGGAAGCGCAGGGGCTGTCAAGCATTGTAACCAGGTCCAACTGACTAGTCATTGGTCAATGAGAAGAGTCTCGACCATGTCTGCTGTTTCCCGGACCGTTAGGGTGTTACACTTAAGGGCAATCGATGCGTAGGACAGTTACGGGATCAATCGGTGAAATAGGAGAAATCATCGGAATAGTTCCGAAGGAGGACGGAATGGTTTCCGGACATTTTGAATAGTTCAAAATAAAGTTTAATTGTTTTAATAATGTTTTTATTATTTAATTATCTGAATTAAATATTTAAAACATATTAAATAAATTAAAAAAATGGGAAAAAGGCTATATGGGCCCATGGGGCCCATTAGGGGAGGAAGGGGTTCCCCCCCTTGGGCTTGGCGCCAAGGGTGGGGCCCATCCCCCCCTATGGCCGGCGCACCTCCCCCCCTTGGGGGTTTAGTCCCACATGGGGGAGGGGAGGAGGATCACACCCCCCCTTGGCCTATATAAGGAGGGGTAGTTCCCAACACACCAAATCTCCTTCTTCCTCCTTCTCCTTCCCGGAAGTGGACTCCCCTTGTTTGGAGTCTGCACCAGGATTGGAGTTCTCCACCATAAGGCAGGCCGTCGCTCTGCTGGAGTCGGGATCCGTAGCCGTCTTTCTTTCGCTGCTCGCCTGGTTCGGGGCCCGGGAGGAACATCGATTGTACCGTACGTGTATAATCTCTTCGAGGCACTACACCTGTGGTGCTACTTCGTCGCTGGAGGTTTACCGGGAGTCATCCTCGCCGGTGGTGGTCTTCTACACGACAGGGAGGTCGTAGTTCTGAGTCTACGCCAACCACGTTCGCAAGAACGTTTCCCTCTTTCGGTCTTCAAAGGTATGAACACCGATTCCCTCCGTTACTTTACATCGCCATAGCATAGATCTTGGGTTCGGGTACCGTAGGTGTGAAAATTTTGTGTTTTCTGCCCCGTATCACAACAGTGGTATCAGAGCTAGCTATGCGTAGATGTATTGTACGGATAGAACACATCTAGGATGTGGGCATCGAATCTTCATTCGTTACCCTCCCACGTGTACTCATTTAGCGTTGCGGCAATGTTTGATGAAGCGGCCCCCGACCGACCTTCGTTTACGCGAGACTGGTTCCACGCTTGACATATGGCTTGTACCATATAAAGTGGCTGGGGGGGTGTCTGTCTCTCTGCATTAGCGATGCGAAGTTGTTTGCAACGGAGGGCCCCGACAGGGGTGTAATAGAGACGGATGGGAGACGGTGTTGTGGCATGTTTTCGCAGGATAGAAACGGTTCTCTCTCTCGAAACCCCTAGCAGCCACGTAAAACTTGCACAAGCTAAAGTAGAAAGGCGTTTAACTTTGCTTTGCATGAAGGGGGATCATAGGTTGTATGATTTACAGTTTTACTTCCTGTTTTATGTTAGTATGCTAGATATATCGACGGTAGCACGAAACAGGACCATCTCTCACAATACCAACATTGTGTTCTCCCTTGGTGGGCACCACCTGGAAGGTTCTCCCATATGGCTTGATGCTCCGTACATACCGGAGTTGTCCTACATATTAAACGGAGTTCGCATGAGGTTGGGTTCGGCAAGCCTGGCATATGCAGATATGGCCTTGCTGAACAGCTAACATCAAGGTTCGATTGGCAGGCTTGACGTATATAGATGCGGGCCTGGAACACAGGAGACCGAAAGGTCGAGCACGAGTCACATGCCTGATGTGATTGGCTTAGAGGCCTACCTGGTTCGCATACTGATGGCCGTGACGATCGGGGGAGGTATGGGGGCTGGGATTGTGTAATCACTTAGTTAAATTGAGAGGTGTTTATCTAAGTGGGAGCTTTCTAGAATTTTGAGATCAAATTGAAACTCCACATTATGAACAAAAGTCTAAATATGTATCCTTGTGAATCAACCTTGTAGATGGCAGCACCTCGCCCCTCGTTCAACTTAGGATCATTCCTAGAGAAAGATAAACTAAAAACAGATGGGACAAACTTCACCAACTGGTTCCGCATCCTAAGGATTCTCCTCGTTCCCCTCAAAATGGCATACGTACTAGAGGACGCGTTAGGTGACGCACCAACAGATGATGCCAGTCAAGACGAGAAGAATGTCTATCTCTCCAGGACTGATGATTACAACCTTGTCCAGAGTGGCATGCTCTACTCCATGGAGGCTGAGCTGCAGAAACGCTTTGAGAGGATGGGTGCATATGAGATTATCACCGACCTCAAGGCGGTCTTCGCACCTCAAGCCAGGGCTGAACGGTACGAGGCTTCTGAAGCCTTCTTCTCAGCAAAGATGGACGAGCACGGCAGCGTGAGTGAGCACGTAGTCAAAATGTCTGGCTACGTTCAGCGCTTGAATGCTCTGGAATGCCAGATTCCAGATGAACTTGCTGTTGATAGGGTGTTGCAGTCGCTTCCCCCTAGCTACAAAGGCATTGTGCTGAACTACAACATGCAGGGGATGACCAAAACCCCTTCTGAGTTGTTCGCCATGCTGAAGAGCGCCGAGGTTGAGATCAAGAAGGAGCACGCCGTCTTCATGGTCAACAAGACCACTGACTTCAAGAAGTCAAGAAGGCGGGAGAAGGCCAAGAGAGGTGGCCCTAAGAGGGATGGCAAGTCAGTTGCCGCTCCTCCCAAGGCACCCAATCCTAAACTCGGAGTGGAGTGCTTCTACTGCAAGGGTGAAGGTCACTGGAAACGCAACTGTCCCAAGTACCTAAAGGACAAGAAGGCTGGCAAGGTCGCCAAGAGAGACGAAGGTATATTTGATATACATATTGTTGATCTTCTCTTGACAAGCGCCGGGAACACATCCTGGATATTTGATACAGGATCTGTCGCTCATATTTCTAATTCCATTCAGGGACTAAGGAATAGGAGACGCTTGCTCAAAGATGAAGTGACGATGCGCGTGGGGAATGGCTGTCGGATTGAGGTCTTGGCGGTCGGCACGAAGCATCTTAGTCTCCCTTCGGGATTGGTTTTAGTTCTGAATAATTGCTACTATGTACCCGCGTTGAGTGTGAACATCGTTAGTGGCTCTTGCTTGAAGCGAGACCACTATTCTTTTAAGTCTGATACAATTGGTTGTTCGATTTATAAGGATGAAATGTTTTATGTTCACGCACCGGAGTTGCATGGTTTATTCGTACTTGATCTCGATGGTGACGTGTGTCACATTAACAATATTGAGGCCAAAATATTGAAGAAGGATGAAGATCACATGATGATGTGGCATTGCCGACTTGGTCATATTGGTATAAAACGCATGGAGAAGCTCCATAAGGATGGACTTCTTGAGTCATTGGATTTTGGATCCCTTGATACATGTGAACAATGCCTCATGGGCAAAATGACAAGGACTCCATTCAATGGCGTAATGGAGCGTGCGGATGTCTTATTGGGGATCATACACTCGGATGTATGTGGACCCATGTGACGCCCCCAAAATCAATCCGTGTACAGTAATCATACACGCAGGGTACACGGCTGAGATTAGGGTGCCACGGTGAGAATATCACAGCACAACACTAAACACAAAAGGATAAACCAATATGTTACAATAAAGGGGGGTCACTCGGACCCGAATACATAAGTTATACAAGCCATAATATCTGAGTACAGACATAGTTAGTCAAGTTTTGCCTTAAGAAGGCTAGCACAAATAACATCAGAGATACAGATCGAAAAGGCAAGGCCTCCTGCCTGGGATCCACCGAACTACTCCTAGTCCTGGTCAGCGGGGGTCTCGACGTAGTAGTATCCGCCTCCGGGGTACTCCTGCTCCTGGGCTCCAACGTCGACTGCAGCGGCCGATCAGGCAAAAAAGTAAAGGAAATAAAGCAGGTGAGTATCTAGTATACCCGCGAGTCTTACGTCCGCTACTAAGCATTATGCATTGTATCAACGGAATGAAGAGGCTATATATAGTGGACTGAAAGACAGAAATCCAGAGCAAGGGTAAGAAGCTAGGCCTAACGAAGACTAGCATCTTCCGACGATGTCTTGCAGCATGAGGTAAGAATCAGCCAACAGTTCATATAAAGCATAAAGTAACAACGAAGCAGAAGTTGCTGCAACATTGTATAATATAAGTTGTAATGATTAACAATAATAATAATGCCTCCGAGTTCACCTCCTCGACATCCCCGCGAGGAAGAAAACCCGGAACCATACAGTTTAATAATAATAGTTTCTAGTGGTAAGATCCAGCTTCAGCATAAAGCGTCCTGTTACCGTGGACACGGCTATTCGAATAGATTAATCTTCCCTGCAGGGGTGCACTGGCGTGACTCTACGACGCTCGGATCTCCAGGGTGGCGGGAACCTTGTTAGGGAACGCTCCACCAAAGCTATCCGCCACAAAGTAGCCCATCCTTCGGCAATCAACAGAGAGGTCATCCGCCGGACTATATCCTATGTACGCCGGGCTTTGGACCCTAACCCGAACGTACTCCTGCACGGTGCGTGACTGGCCGGTGAAGAAAAATCAAAGCAAAAACAAATACACCGCTCGAGCAAGAGAATACAACACCACTTCCCGGCAATCAGCCCGCGGTACTGCTGACGTCTGAAGACCCTCGAACGAGACTACGATGCAGGGGAGCCCACACTCCTCGTCCCACGTGTAGGTAGTGCGTATAAGCCAAAAGGCTACTCAAGACATCCGCCGAACCATTTAGCATTTTAATTAACCTGCGTGACAACCGTTATCGTTGCCTCGACTTAACCGACCCGCGGTCAACGACAACAGTCAGGTCCACCAGTACATCGGTGCCTGCCCTGTCGTCCCACCAAGTCACTGCGGTTACCAACAAGGTGAACCGTCTCCTTACCTTGTCTCGCGTTTGCTCTTGGTAGAGCTCGACTTTCGTGGTTTGGTAACTCTCGCGAGATACGAGCAGGGGCCAAGTACGCCAGTAACGTCGGTCGTACCCTCCATGTCGTTCCCGACGATATACCGCTCGCGGGCACCGTTGGGTCGCCCGACTTTCTTACCTTTAAGGACAACCGCTGTTCAGGACCCTATGGCGGCAAGACAAAGTTAGCCTCGAGTGGAGTACAAGGATTACTCCTGGAGCTCACACTTGAGGTGACTAGGCATAACCCAGATAGGGGCCTTTGGCGGTGTCTGCATTGTACCGTACCTATGCAGTTGTATATATCGTATCCGTGTTCACTCCCCTGAGTGATCACGACCTGCTATCTAATCCTAGCTAACAATGCGCAGAGCTCACTGCTGAATATATGCATAATTATAACAGGCAGCATAGGATAAAGGAAGGTACATCAAGGGGCGACAAAAGCAGGCTATGCAATTGAATAGGATCGTAATCGTAGCAGCAGCAGTAACAATGCCTAGTGCAAGAAATTACGGAAAGGTAGGCGATATCTGGGGAAGAGAATGGCTCTGCTTGCCTGCAAGCTCGACGGTAGGGGTACGGTCGTCGACGAAGTAGTCGTACCCGGCGGCGATGTAGTCGGCGGTAGCAGCGGGGTCTACCGGGGATTAAGGGGGGGAGGAAATAGTAAATACACAGCAATAATATACAAACATATGCATGACATGACATGTGAAATGTTTACGGGGTTCTAACGCAGTGCAATGCACGTTGCTCGGAGCGGGAATTCATCCGGGGATGAACTACCGGCTCCGAGTGATTACCGGACAGGGTGTCCGGAGGGGGAAGGGTTAATGCCGGAGGTGTCGTGGGTACCGGACAAACATAAGGGGGGTGTATCCGTGTTAGTTGAACCATTCCGGACAACTTTCATGTTCGGAATAAATTCATCCGGGTACTTTTTATCGGTACCGGGAATTATCGACATACAACCCGGAGGGGGGAATGTCGATGATCGGTGTGCTAGGGGGGTGGGGTAGACATACGGATAGCGTATTCGTATTCGTTATATTTTTCTGATCAATTTTCATGTATAAAGTTTTTGAATCTGACTTACGGTTTAAAAGATATTCAAATTCAAAGTTTTAAATCATTTAAAAGATTTTCTGGAATTATTTTTATTAATAAAACAGTAACATTATCCACAACAGTTTGACTGGTCAAACCTGACCAGTGGGACCCACTGGTCAGCCTCACATGTTTAATAAAACTATTTATTAAATCTAAATAAAAGTGGGGTCCCATATGTCAGCCACTGATTTTATATAATCCATTATGTTTAATCTAAAATATCTAGAGGGGGCCCACTTGTCATGGACACATGTTTCTAATTCATTTTATTTAATCTACCAGGGATTAATCTAATAGGCTGGGCCCATCTGCCATTGACTTAGGGGGAATAATTTGTTTTAAGTCAATAGAGGGATTATGCTAACAGGGGATTAGTGGCCTAGGGCCCATTAGCCAGGGGGGTTAGGGAGGTTGTCCACGGTGCGTTCGTCGGTGGCGAGCTTCAGCCCGGGGAGGGCACGACGAGGCAGGCTGGCGAGGGGGAGGGGGCGTGGCGGAGCGGCGAGGGCGCGACCGCGCAGCAAGTCCTGCATTCATGGGGGCGCGGCGGGAATGGGATCGAGGCCAGGGCGCGGCGGCGTGTGGCCAGGGCGCGGCCGGAGCAGGGCCCTACGAAGGCGTTGTGGGGGGGGGGGGGGGGGTGGCCAGCGCAAGCGAACGTGCACGGCCAGGGCGAAGTAAGGGCGGCCAAAGGCACACACTGGGCGCGGTGAGCTCACGCTTGGCCATGGCGGCCACGGCGGCGCCCGGAACGCGGCGGGGAGGGGCTACTGCAGCGCGACATGTCTAAGGGGAGAAGGGGAAACGATAGGGGTGTCTCACAAGGAGTACACAGGGGAGGCAGAGGGCTCGGTGGAGGGATCGACGGCGTCGAATTTGGTCGCCGACGGTGGGCGGCCGGGGTGGAGGAAATCGCGGTGGTTCGCGATGGTGGGGCGCTCCGACGTCGATTGGCTGCGCGTGGAGATGAGGGGGGGCACGGCGAGGCGACTGGACAGCCCAGGGCATCCCTCCGCTGCCGCTGGCCGCGTCGGCCCGCGTCGGCGGCGACGGCTCCGTCGCGGTGGCTTGCACAGAGGAGAGGGAGCAGGGGGAATGGGTATGGCTAGGGGGGCGGGGTTCTAGGGTTTCCAGAGGGGGCTCGGGGTCTTCTACCCGCCGACTAGCCGCCGGATTCCCTCCACGGCGTGTCCTCGCCGCGGCCAGCCGGGGGATGCGCGACACGCAAGGGGAGGAAGAAGCCAACGGGGTGGGGGGGCCGTGGTGGGCCAGGCCCAGTGTGGAGGGGAGGGGGCTGGCTGGAGTGGGCTTCGCCCCAGGCGACAGATTGCGTTTTCTTTTTAATCCCTTTGTATTTCTTTTCTTTTCTGTTCTGTTTTATTTTGTTTGGCTAATTTTAGCATTTTTGTAAAATGTGGTACTGGTCCTATAAATATGGTTACACCATACCTAAGTGCTCCAAAAAGTTTGAGAGTTTTTCAAACTCGCTTGATATTTTATTTTATTACAAAATGAGTAATTGGCCTGGAATTGATACTGTTATTATTTGTTTGGAATTTTCTATCACTTAATAAATACTCAAACCCATATGTATTTGGTCCACTGAATATTTGTGTTTTTATAAAAGTAGTTTCATAATTTTTGGAAAAGATTTTATTGCCACCATATTTTATTATTCCACAAAAAGGCATTTAGGGTTTAAATTGATTTCAATGGAAAGGTCATTTGAATTGAGCTAGGTATTGGTTTGACCCAAGTTGACCAAGGTCATGATCACATTGCATTCCAGGATAACAAAGTGGAAATTGAATTTGAACTGATCCAAGTGGATTAAACAAAAGTTTTGAACAGTACAGATAAACAGTAACAGTGATTACTGTTCACTGACAGTGAGGGTGTTACAAATCTCCCCCACTACAAAGAATTCTCGTCCCGAGAATTAACAGTAGTGAAAGGGGTAAGCTTTCGGTTTCGTATTCTAACGATTCTTCTAGTTGTTGTTTCCCTTCTCGATGAAGTTAATCCTTCTCATTGGTGTCTTCATTTCTTTGCATCATTGCATCTCGACGAGTTGTCATCCTTCTTCGGGGTCTTCATCGTACTTACGAATAGGTTGGGGGTAAACTCAAGGGGGGTCGGATCGGTACCAGGTTAATCAACTGGGGTTGTCCAAGGGAATGGGGCATAGGGTATCTCTCGAGTTGAAACACAGGGAAACACATCGAGAGAAGCAAAAGAAGGTATGAGAAATTTCAAGCGGATAGGCATGCATTCGATGCCGATGACAGATGATGAAAAGGGGTCCAGGGCATCAGGCATGAGTATTGAGTCTGACAGCTGATTGAATATCACAAGGTAGAGGACTCATGAGTAGCATACGGGGTCAATCAAGAGGAATAACCTCGAGAATAGAAAGGTACAAGAGAGTCAGGTTTCGATCCTGTGGAACTGTGGGTTATGGGCCCACGTTGAATAAGAAGGGTGGTGACAAACAATGCGATCAAGTTGCAAGGTAAGTCAGAAAACAGCTTGTTAGCTATGTCGGCAACAACGTTGGTACCAAGGGCGAGGGACGAAGAGAACCATCTTCCTGCTCGTTAAGACGAGGCGGACCAATAGGCAAAGTTCTCGTCCATCGGTGGTTACCGAAATGTTATTAACAGTAGTAACAGGTTGTACGGACAAAGTAGTACACCGAAGTGTTTACATGAGCAGGGAATCATCACTGCTCGAATAATTTATATTAAAAGAAAGGTTAAACAGACCAATGGAAAGGAAAATGTGATGATACACAAGCATCAGGTGTATATCTTTCCCAAGGGAAAGCAGAGCAAGATATACATGGCCAAGTTTGTATTGGCAGAGAGTCAAAGGGGGTTGTCAATGATGACACAAATCATCGAGGGTCAAGGATGGTATTTCACACGATGAATCCAATCAACACTTGGTAGAAGCCAAGATGTCGATGATGACCACGACACATCATTTAAAAAGGTTTCAAGAAAATACAATCGAACAACGGCGACATCAAGAAAAAGGAATGGTGAAGAGAAAGTATTCGGTGTTGCCGGTGGACGACAACCCAGAACTATGAAAAGGCTATGACAGGGATAGACATTGTTTCATCAAGATTCATAAGATGTAGTGCAAAGGCATGATATCCTCGAGATACCAGGGGTAATACTCGAAGGTAGAATGGTGGATCATAGGTGCAACTGAATTCATACCAAGGGGACAATTATCTTTACGAGAAGCTTCCATGATAAGTTCTACATAGTATCCATGGGCAAGAATACAAAGGTTCAGGGTCGACTCCCACTTCTTCAATGCATAACATTTCAATCACTTCTCGCTTTCGATGGAGTTGTAGAGTAGGAAATTTATCTGGCGTAACACCAGTAGAGTATGTCCCGCAGAAGTTTCCGGGGTTCACACAGATGGTTGAAACATAGATACAACCCATAGGGACATATTACGAATCCATACGACAAACAATAGGAACAAGAGATACAAGTTTGAAAACAGAAGGCTGATGACACGGAGCAGATGATACCGTTCGCCAAAGGCATTTCGTATCAGGGGATGCTCGTCAATGATTTAACACACAATGGTAACGACAGGTAGTAATCCACCAAAAGGTCAGGCGGTGTACAGAGAGTCTGGGGCGAGTATCAGCACTCCACCATAAGAAGAAAGAATGCAAAGGCATTTGACGATAAAGCATCTGAATAGCTCGACGCTTAAGTGCAAAGGAATTACGATTTCCATATCGGTGTATCAGATTCAGATACATCGATCAAACATGGGTAAGTTGAATAGAAGCTTGACGGTCAATCCATCGAGGTTTGATTTACCGAGATCCAGCTCATGTCCGGAACGACGTCTGAGCCAGAAGAATGGATTCATAGGGATCAACTGATGATTGCGTGCACTAGCACACACGATGATTCAACAGGTCAGAATGGCAATGCCAAGGGAAGTCATCAAAGTCTACAAGACAAACAGGATTAATCATAGTGCAAGCAGGTAAGAAGAATCTCAAAAGCAGTAGGCTGCCGAGGATTGTCGCGAGATCGAATAGTAGTTCAAAGTATTTTGGGAATCACAGGAACAACTTAGGATGAACGGATCCTCGATAAATGTGAGGAATTATCCGCTGGGTGAAAAGAAGCTGCAAGGCAGTAGGCTCAAAGGATTCCCGAACAACGGGAAGTATTTCGATGCATCTTGTGAACACAAGAGCAACTGGGGTTGAATGGTTGAACGAAAAGTGTATGTGGTCATACATACGGACTTATCGGTGGTAGGGAATTGTAAAGGCTAATCGGCAGACATGGTCTCGGGAATTTTATCGGAGAGTAATCTCCGGAATCTTCTTGTGAAGCAAGTTATCATCTGCAATGAGGGGCTCTCCGGGAGGAAGTAGTCACGAGAACCTAAAGTCAGAGTTAGCAAAATCTTTAACCCGAAAGAGGAGAGAGGTCAGATTCCCAGAGTAAAGGTGCGGAGTAAAAGATCCTAATACCACCCAGTTTGCGACGTGGCCGATAAGCCACACGACACGGTTAGTAAAGTAGTTTTTCAAAGACTAGACTCGACTTCGACCAGGGGGTTGGAAGGGGGTGTCCTACAAGCAGTCGGCTCTGATACCATCTTGTGACGCCCCCAAAATCAATCCGTGTACAGTAATCATACACGCAGGGTACACGGCTGAGATTAGGGTGCCACAGTGAGAATATCACAGCACAACACTAAACACAAAAGGATAAACTAATATGTTACAATAAAGGGGGGTCACTCGGACCCGAATACATAAGTTATACAAGCCATAATATCTGAGTACAGACATAGTTAGTCAAGTTTTGCCTTAAGAAGGCTAGCACAAATAACATCAGAGATACAGATCGAAAAGGCAAGGCCTCCTTCCTGGGATCCACCGAACTACTCCTAGTCCTGGTCAGCGGGGGTCTCGACGTAGTAGTATCCGCCTCCGGGGTACTCCTGCTCCTGGGCTCCAACGTCGACTGCAGCGGCCGATCAGGCAAAAAAGTAAAGGAAATAAAGCAGGTGAGTATCTAGTATACCCGCGAGTCTTACGTCCGCTACTAAGCATTATGCATTGTATCAACGGAATGAAGAGGCTATATATAGTGGACTGAAAGACAGAAATCCAGAGCAAGGGTAAGAAGCTAGGCCTAACGAAGACTAGCATCTTCCGACGATGTCTTGCAGCATGAGGTAAGAATCAGCCAACAGTTCATATAAAGCATAAAGTAACAACGAAGCAGAAGTTGCTGCAACATTGTATAATATAAGTTGTAATGATTAACAATAATAATAATGCCTCCGAGTTCACCTCCTCGACATCCCCGCGAGGAAGAAAACCCGGAACCATACAGTTTAATAATAATAGTTTCTAGTGGTAAGATCCAGCTTCAGCATAAAGCGTCCTGTTACCGTGGACACGGCTATTCGAATAGATTAATCTTCCCTGCAGGGGTGCACTGGCGTGACTCTGCGACGCTCGGATCTCCAGGGTGGCGGGAACCTTGTTAGGGAACGCTCCACCAAAGCTATCCGCCACAAAGTAGCCCATCCTTCGGCAATCAACAGAGAGGTCATCCGCCGGACTATATCCTATGTACGCCGGGCTTTGGACCCTAACCCGAACGTACTCCAGCACAGTGCGTGACTGGCCGGTGAAGCAAAATCAAAGCAAAAACAAATACACCGCTCGAGCAAGAGAAGACAACACCACTTCCCGGCAATCAGCCCGCGGTACTGCTGACGTCTGAAGACCCTCGAACGAGACTACGATGCAGGGGAGCCCACACTCCTCGTCCCACGTGTAGGTAGTGCGTATAAGCCAAAAGGCTACTCAAGACATCCGCCGAACCATTTAGCATTTTAATTAACCTGCGTGACAACCGTTATCGTTGCCTCGACTTAACCGACCCGCGGTCAACGACAGCAGTCAGGTCCACCAGTACATCGGTGCCTGCCCTGTCGTCCCACCAAGTCACTGCGGTTACCAACAAGGTGAACCGTCTCCTTACCTTGTCTCGCGTTTGCTCTTGGTAGAGCTCGACTTTCGTGGTTTGGTAACTCTCGCGAGATACGAGCAGGGGCCAAGTACGCCAATAACGTCGGTCGTACCCTCCCTGTCGTTCCCGACGATATATCTCTCGCGCGCACCGTTGGGTCGCCCGACTTTCTTACCTTTAAGGACAACCGCTGTTCAGGACCCTATGGCGGCAAGACAAAGTCAGCCTCGAGTGGAGTACAAGGATTACTCCTGGAGCTCACACTTGAGGTGACTAGGCATAACCCAGATAGGGGCCTTTGGCGGTGTATGCATTGTACCGTACCTGTGCAGTTGTATATATCGTATCCGTGTTCACTCCCCTGAGTGATCACGACCCGCTATCTAATCCTAGCTAACAATGCGCAGGGCTCACTGTTGAATATATGCATAATTATAACAGGCAGCATAGGATAAAGGAAGGTACATCAAGGGGCGACAAAAGCAGGCTATGCAATTGAATAGGATCGTAATCGTAGCAGCAGCAGTAACAATGCCTAGTGCAAGAAAGTACGGAAAGCTAGGCGATATCTGGGGAAGAGAATGGCTCTGCTTGCCTGCAAGCTCGACGGTAGGGGTACGGTCGTCGACGAAGTAGTCGTACCCGGCGGCGGTGTAGTCGGCGGTAGCAGCGGGGTCTACCGGGGATTAAGGGGGGGAGGAAACAGTAAATAAACAGCAATAATATACAAACATATGCATGACATGACATGTGAAATGTTTACGGGGTTCTAACGCAGTGCAATGCACGTTGCTCGGAGCGGGAATTCATCCGGGGATGAACTACCGGCTCCGGGTGATTACCGGACAGGGTGTCCGGAGGGGGAAGGGTTCATGCCGGAGGTGTCGTGGGTACCGGAAAAATATAAGGGGGGTGTATCCGTGTTAGTTGAACCATTCCGGACAACTTTCGTGTTCGGAATAAATTCATCCGGGTACTTTTTATCGGTACCGGGAATTAGCGACATACAGCCCGGAGGGGGGAATGTCGATGGTCGGTGTGCTAGGGGGGTGGGGTAGACATATGGATAGCGTATTCGTATTCGTTATATTTTTCTGATCAATTTTCATGTATAAAGTTTTTGAATCTGACTTACGGTTTAAAAGATATTCAAATTCAAAGTTTTAAATCATTTAAAAGATTTTCTGGAATTATTTTTATTACTAAAACAGTAACATTATCCACAACAGTTTGACTGGTCAAACCTGACCAGTGGGACCCACTGGTCAGCCTCACATGTTTAATAAAATTATTTATTAAATCTAAATAAAAGTGGGGTCCCACATGTCAGCCACTGATTTTATATAATCCATTATGTTTAATCTAAAATATCCAGAGGGGGCCCAGTTGTCATGGACACATGTTTCTAATTCATTTTATTTAATCTACCAGGGATTAATCTAATAGGCTGGGCCCATCTGCCATTGACTTAGGGGGAATAATTTGTTTTAAGTCAATAGAGGGATTATGCTAACAGGGGATTAGTGGCCTAGGGCCCATTAGCCAGGGGGGTTAGGGAGGTTGTCCACGGTGCGTTCGCCGGCGGCGAGCTTCAGCCCATGAAGGGCACGACGAGGCAGGCTGGCGAGGGGGAGGGGGCGTGGCGGAGCGGCGAGGGCGCGACCGCGCAGCAAGTCCTGCATTCATGGGGGCGCGACGGGAATGGGATCGAGGCCAGGGCGCGGCGGCGTGTGGCCAGGGCGCGGCCGGAGCAGGGCCCTACGAAGGCGTTGTGGGGGGGGGGTGGCCAGCGCAAGCGAACGTGCACGGCCAGGGCGAAGTAAGGGCGGCCAAAGACACACACTGGGCGCGGCGAGCTCACGCTTGGCCATGGCGGCCACGGCGGCGCCCGGAACGCGGCGGGGAGGGGCTACTGCAGCGCGACATGTCTAAGGGGAGAAGGGGAAACGATAGGGGTGTCTCACAAGGAGTACACAGGGGAGGCAGAGGGCTCGGTGGAGGGATCGACGGCGTCGAATTTGGTCGCCGACGGTGGGCGGCCGGGGCGGAGGAAATCGCGGTGGTTCGCGATGGTGGGGCGCTCCGGCGTCGATTGGCTGCGCGTGGAGATGAGGGGGGGCACGGCGAGGCGACTGGACAGCCCAGGGCATCCCTCCGCTGCCGCTGGCCGCGTCGGCCCGCGTCGGCCCGCGTCGGCGGCGACGGCTCCGTCGCGGTGGCTTGCACAGAGGAGAGGGAGCAGGGGGGAATGCGTATGGCTAGGGGGGGCGGGGTTCTAGGGTTTCCAGAGGGGGCCCGGGGTCTTCTACCCGCCGGCTAGCCGCCGGATTCCCTCCACGGCGTGTCCTCGCCGCGGCCAGCCGGGGGATGCGCGACACGCAAGGGGAGGAAGAAGCCAACGGGGTGGGGGGGCCGTGGTGGGCCAGGCCTAGTGGGGAGGGGAGGGGGCTGGCTGGAGTGGGCTTCGCCCCAGGCGACAGATTGCGTTTTCTTTTTAATCCCTTTGTACTTCTTTTCTTTTCTGTTCTGTTTTATTTTGTTTGGCTAATTTTAGCATTTTTGTAAAATGTGGTACTGGTCCTATAAATATGGTTACACCATACCTAAGTGCTCCAAAAAGTTTGAGAGTTTTTCAAACTCGCTTGATATTTTATTTTATTACAAAATGAGTAATTGGCCTGGAATTGATACTGTTATTATTTGTTTGGAATTTTCTATCACTTAATAAATACTCAAACCCATATGTATTTGGTCCACTGAATATTTGTGTTTTTATAAAAGTAGTTTCATAATTTTTGGAAAAGATTTTATTGCCACCATATTTTATTATTCCACAAAAAGGCATTTAGGGTTTAAATTGATTTCAATGCAAAGGACATTTGAATTGAGCTAGGTATTGGTTTGACCCAAGTTGACCAAGGTCATGATCACATTGCATTCGAGGATAACAAAGTGGAAATTGAATTTGAACTGATCCAAGTGGATTAAACAAAAGTTTTGAACAGTACAGATGAACAGTAACAGTGATTACTGTTCACTGACAGTGAGGGTGTTACAACCCATGAACGTCTCCACTCGCAATGGTCTTCGTTACTTCGTGACCTTTACTGATGACTTGAGTAGATATGGGTATATTTACTTGATGAAGCACAAGTCTGAAACCTTTGAAAAGTTCAAGGAATTTCAGAATAAGGTCGAAAATCAACTCGGAAGAAAAATCAAGCACCTTCGATCGGATCGAGGTGGCGAGTATTTGAGTCACAAGTTTGGCAATCATCTGAAGTCTTGTGGGATAGTACCACAGCTTACGCCGGCAGGCACACCTCAGAGAAACGGTGTGGCTGAGCGACGTAATCGAACCCTATTGGATAGTGTACGATCGATAATGTCTCATACTGATTTGCCTGTGTCATTCTGGGGGTATACATTAGAAACTGTCATTCATATTCTTAATAGGGCACCATCCAAAACCGTAAAGACAACACCATTTGAAGAATGGCATGGCACAAAACCTGAGTTGTCTCACCTGAAGATTTGGGGTTGTGAGGCTTATGTTAGGAAACTACAGCCTGACAAACTTGAATTCCAAGGCGGATAAGTGCATCTTTGTGGGCTATCCCAAGGAAACTTGTGGATACACCTTCTACAACAAGTCTGACAGCAAAACGTTTGTTTCCAAGACGGGACACTTTCTTGAGAAGGAGTTTCTCGCGAAAGAGTTGAGTGGGAGGAAAATAGACCTCGATGAAGTGACTGACCAATCACTCCAATTGGAAGAAACGGCTACGGAAATTGTTCTGGAACCATCTTCCACAGTGGGAGCTGAAGAGAATGGCCAGAACGACATTCATAACGATCATGACATTAATGATGATCATGATGAGAATGAAGAGGAACCTTTTATGCCCCGTAGGTCATCAACAGTCCGTCAACCTACTTAGTTTTACGGACAGCTTGTGAATGCAATATCGGCTGATGAGTCGGATGAACCTACAAGTTACAAAGAAGCAATGGAGGGACCCGAGTCCGAGAAATGGCTTGAAGCCATGAAATCCGAAATAGACTCCATGTACACCAACAAAGTATGGACTTTGGTGGATATTCCCGAGGACTGCAAGGCCGTCGAGAATAAATGGATTTTCAAGAAAAAGACTGACGCAGACGGAAACGTATCTGTCTACAAAGCTCGACTTGTCGCGAAGGATTTCCGACAAATTCAAGGAGTTGACTACGAGGAGACGTTCTCTCCTGTAGTGATGATAAAGTCTATTCGGATCCTAATAGCAATAGCTGCATATCATGATTACGAGATATGGCAGATGGATGTGAAAACTGCATTCCTAAATGGCAACATTGAGGAAGAGTTGTATATGATGAAACCAGAGGGGTTTGTCGATCCAAGGAACGCTGGTAAGGTTTGCAAGCTTCAACGGTCCATCTATGGGTTGAAGCAAGCATCTCGGAGCTGGAATCTTTGATTTGACGAGGTCATTAAAGCTTTTGGATTTGTCCGAAACGTCGAAGAGTTATGCGTCTATAAGAAACTGAGTGGGAGCTCTGTAGCATTCCTTGTGTTATATGTAGATGACATATTACTAATAGGGAACGATAAGAAATTCTTAGAGAAAGTGAAGGAATATCTGAATGGACAATTTTCCATGAAGGACCTAGGTGAAGCTGCGTACATATTGGGGATTAAGATCTATAGAGATAGACCTAATCGACGGTTGGCCTTGAGTCAGAACACTTATATTGACAAGATATTGAAAAGGTTCAAAATGGATGACTCCAAGAGAGGTCTCTTGCCAGTTATAAAAGGTGTCAAATTAAGCGTGACTCAATGCCCAACCACAACAAAAGAGAAAGAGGAGATGTCCTCAAAGCCCTATGCCTCAGCCATAGGTTCTCTCATGTATGCTATGTTATGTACCAGACCGGATTTAGCGCTGGCCATTAGTATGACTAATCGCTACCAGAGTAACCCGGGAATGGCTCACTGGACAGCAGTAAAGAACATCCTTAAGTACTTAAGAAGAACCAAGGATCTTTTTCTCGTTTATGGAGGAGTTGATGAGGAGCTCACCGTAAAAGGTTATGTTGACGCAAGCCTCGGTTCAGATCTAGATGACTCGAAATCCCAGACGGGATATGTTTTCATGTTGAACGGTGGCGCAATTAGCTGGAGGAGCGGCAAACAGTCAGTCGTCGCCCAATCTACAATGGAGTCGGAGTATATTGCCGCTTGCGAAGCGTCAAACGAGGCGCTGTGGCTGAAGAAGTTCATGATCGAGCTTGGCGTCTTTCCCAGTTGCATTGACCCCGTGGGGATCTTCTGCGACAACACGGGTGCCATTGCTAACGCGAAGGAGCCAAGAACTCACTCTACAGCCAAGCACATCCTCCGAAAGTTCCATGTGACGCGAGACTACGTCAGGGATGGACACACTAGGATTCACAAGATACATACGGATCTGAACGCAGCAGGCCCGATGACTAAACCTCTTCCACAGGGCAAGTTTGAAGAACACCGAGAGACCATTGGTGTTAGATACATACCTGATGTAAACTAGTGTAATTTGTACTCTAGTGCAAGTGGGAGACTGTTGGATATGTGCCCTAGAGACAAATTAATAAAGATATTTGTCACATATCCGTTTTGTTCATAATACGTTTTATACTGTGCTATAACTGTATTACTTGGAAATACTAATAAAGGTGTAGTATAAAACATGGTCTGTAGTTTAACTCGGGTAAACTATCTCATTGGGCAATTGATTGATCAAGCTTTCCTGATCATGGCGACACTTAAGTCCATTGACAATGAGGTCATATCATTAAGGGGAATGATGTGATGGACGTACACCCACCTAAAGTATTGCAATGTGATCGAGTCACATAGTTCAGCGTTGCTATGAATTTATAACGTATGGCCTAGTCCTTAGACCGTAATGATCATACGTAATTACCATCTATGAGGAGACTTTGATTTGTATCCCACCGCCTGACTGAAATATGCTGGCTATAACGGTGCACTTTGGGTATTCCGAAATAGATGGTTGATGAGTATGTTAATAGATCAGAGCGGGATTTGTCAGTCCTTGTGACAGGACAGGTACTCTGGGCCCACTCGGTGATATTGCATCAACACCTTGCAAGGACGTGACTAGGTCACAAGAGATGCAATGATCATGGACGAGAGAAGTTGTTTGTTGTGAACGAGATGTGAACACGGTATATGGGATACCAACAATCAAACCTCGGACAAATAAAGTACCGCAGCACAAAGGGATTACGTCGTATCGTTAACGGTTTCCAAAAGCGATCGAAGTTCATTCGATGGAAGCGCAAGGGCTGTCAAGGATTGTAACCAGGTCCAACTGACTAGTCATTGGTCAATGAGAAGAGTCTCGACCATGTCTGCTGTTTCCTGGACCGTTAGGGTGTTACACTTAAGGGCAATCGATGCGTAGGACAGTTACGGGATCAATCGGTGAAATAGGAGAAATCACCGGAATAGTTCCGGAGGAGGACGGAATGGTTTCCGAACATTTTGAATAGTTCAAAATAAAGTTTAATTGTTTTAATAATGTTTTTATTATTTAATTATCTGAATTAAATATTTAAAACATATTAAATAAATTAAAAATGGGAAAAAGGCTATATGGGCCCATGGGGCCCATTAGGGGAGGAAGGGGTTCCCCCCTTGGGCTTGGCGCCAAGGGTGGGGCCCATCCCCCCCTATGGCCGGCGCACCTCCCCCCCCTTGGGGGTTTAGTCCCACATGGGGGAGGGGAGGAGGATCACACCCCCCCTTGGCCTATATAAGGAGGGGTAGACCCCCCCCCCTTTTCCCAACACACCAAATCTCCTTCTTCCTCCTTCTCCTTCCCGGAAGTGGACTCCCCTTGTTTGGAGTCTGCACCAGGATTGGAGTTCTCCACCATAAGGTAGGTTGTCGCTCTGCTGGAGTCGGGATCCGTAGCCGTCTTTCTTCCGCTGCTCGCCTGGTTCGAGGCCCGGGAGGAACATCGATTGTACCGTACGTGTATAATCTCTTCGAGGCACTACACCTGTGGTGCTACTTCGTCGTGGAGGTTTACCGGGAGTCATCCTCGCCGGTGGTGGTCTTCTACACGACAGGGAGGTCGTAGTTCTGAGTCTACGCCAACCACGTTCGCAAGAACGTTTCCCTCTTTCGGTCTTCAAAGGTATGAACACCGATTCCCTCCGTTACTTTACATCGCCATAGCATAGATCTTGGGTTCGGGTACCGTAGGTGTGAAAAATTTGTGTTTTCTGCCCCGTATCCCAACAGATGATGCATCAAGTGGGGAGGATAAAAAAGAATTCCCAATCCTAACTCGGTTTCTCTTAAGAAGAGACCCGATGGAAGAAAGAACGACAATGAAAAGTTGAAGATGTGAGGAGAAAATGATGTGAAAGAATCACTGGACGCCACCATGACTAGAATAAAGGAGATGGCTCAAGAAATAAGAACATTAAAGGCCAGAGAAATTGAGGAGAGGATGGCGGCGGCCAATGAGAGGAAGGTCGAGTTGGAGGAGAGGAAAGTAGTCTTGAAAGAAAGAAGCAAGAGTATTAAACAAGAGTAAAACATCATATTCATGGACACAAGTCGTCTTGAAGAGAAGGCGACAACTTACACTGAGTTTGAAGTGATCACGTGTTGACGATGGGTTCTATGAGAAGCTTCATGATGGGAGGATTCATGGGAGGAGAAATGGATGACATTGATGGTGGCATGGGAGATGGCATGGGTGGCGGCATGCAGGGGTGAATCTACTAGGGGGGATTTAACATGCTCGAGCCCCCCCTCCAATGCCGCCAAAACGTTTTTTGCTGCTTGCCTAAAGCCTAAAGACCTAGACCAGCAACATTTCTTTCAAGCCCAGTGACCAGCCCGTAAACTTTGAGCACACCCTCCATTTTCTTTCTAGATTCGCCACTGCGGCATGAGAAGAGCCATGGGAGAAGGCATGTGTGCCATCGGTGGTGGCATGAGAGGAGGCATTGGAGAGTGCATGTGCGCCATGAGTGACGGTATTAGATGATTCATGTGTGCCCTGGGAGGCATGGGAGAAGGGCATGTGTGCCATGTGTGGTGTCATGGGATGAGGTATGAGTGGTGCAGTGGGTGACAATGAAAACAATGATGCCAATGGTTGCAATGGAGAGGAAGCAATCAAGGAAAGAAAGCAAGTTATGGAGACAATGCAAGCACTAGTGATGGCAATGGAGGCAATAACATTTAAGAGGCTATGCATTCATGTTTCATGCATTCTTGTTTGTGATTGTGATGCACAACGCTTGCAGTTGAATTTGAATTTGGTATGTTCTTGATTATGTGTGTTGTGGTTTTGTAAAGTTCAAATTATATCATGTTGTGCTATTGTATGAAACTGTGGATTAGAAAAGAAGGCCACCAAAAAAATGACTCTTGTTTTTCATCATCTGAAGAAGCAACAGCTATTGCAGTGCCTCAAAACCTTTTTTTTTTTTGCGATAAGCCTCAAAACCTGCTCTGTTCCACCATAAAACCACTTTTTAGGCACCCAACTTTTTCACCATGCATTGGAGATTCATGCCTCCTTGATACCCATTCCTCAACTGAATCTACAATTCTGCTATACTACTACTACAAATTTTGCACGAACTTCTTTCGCTATTGAAGGCGGCTCTTGAATTCATCCCATGGCAGATCCTTCTCGAGGTACTCAATGTCGTTGGGGTCGAACGGCCCCTTCACCACGTCGACGGACTGTATGACCGCCCTCTCCGGGAGCACGCTCATCGCCGGGTCCGGCGCCGTCCTCCCGCTCAGGCTCGACGAGAAGCCCTGCCACACGCAACGAGACGTTATCTGTAAGCCATGGATTCCGAGGACAATATCTGTAAGCCATGGATTCCGAGGACAATATATGTAAGCCATGGACGTCGGCAAGGCCAAACCTTGAAGACGAGCACGGACTCGAGGTCGCCGTCGACGGCGGCCTTGACGAGGAGGGCCTGGTCGCGCGCGCCCTCGCTGTAGGCCTCCAGCCGCGCCATCTCCTCGTTGTGCCCGTACTCCTCCTCGTCCTCCTCCTCTTCCTCGTACCTCACCCGCCTCCTGGCGCCGCACGTCCACCACCGGCCACCGGAAGCCGTTTGGCTGTGTGGCCGTGGCTGCCGCCGGAACGGGGAGAGGCAGAGCGCGCGGTGGCGCTGGTGCCGGAAAGGCAGGAGGCACTGGCCGGGGGACGGCGAGATGGCGGTGGCGCAGCGCAACGCCATGCTCATGACGGTGAGCGTCTGTTGTTGGGAGGATAAGGCGCAATACGAGCGCTTGGTCGTATTCGTGCGAGCTGCTACGACAAGTTGTGTGGGCTCTCGGTTCTCAAGGACAGCAGTATAGTGTTCTAAAAAAACAGCAGTATCTATATCTATACCACTATATAGCGTAGAAATAATTTTAAATATCAGTTGTTGGATGAATTCGATCCAATGGTTGAGATGTGGCAAAGCTGAGTAGTCTTGACCGTTGGATAATCTCTCCATCACATTATATTTTGCCATGTATATCAATCCAGATGGTTCTACAGTTCTTCTTATGCACAAACCTGGAAACAAATACATTTCTCCTTCTTTTTAGACTCTTCCATATTTTAATTCTTCAAGTGTTTCTCTGTTAAAAAATAATCATTCATGTATGTTTCACATACACTTCTCATTTATTCTAAACACTTCCATAGTTCATTTTTCCCATGTGCTTTTCTTTGAAAAGAATTGATATCTATTTTTATTTTATTTTGTTTTGATTTGATTCAAAGCTAATACAACATCTTTCCAAAGTCCAATTTTCTTTGCAAAAGGATTTCTCAGCAGTTTTTATGTATTTTACATAAGTTTTCATCAAATATTATGTCGTTATAGTTTGATTTTGAATGAGATGAATGATGATCTAAAATTTTATTTGTTTATGATTTTAAATATATATGTTTGTTTATTATAATGTGGTATACTTATATCTTGTCACTTTTCACTATCACGTGCTTGCACGTGTAACTTACTGGTAGCACAAGAATCTCAATAGAGTTCTGCTCCCAGTTGTGAAGCTTGAAACACTGGAACGGGTTAAAAAAAGCATTAATCATATAATGTTACTCAAATTATGGCGATTCATAGAAATATCATTGTAATTTTAAAACTTAAAAAATGACATTCAAATCATGCAAAACTTAAAAATATATTATTGCAGCCTTTGAAAAATGCCACTGGAAATGGCTGAAATCATGCCAATCTTCGTTCCGTCTTGTTTGGTATAGTTTGGTAGGCTGAATTATTTTTCTGCCTTCTTACATTTGTGGCTGAATTAAACCTGGTTAAAAATAATGCAGAATTTAAAATCATATTATGCACTTCGTTTGGTAGTCTGTATCTAACCTTACCGTATTAGGGAATCAACTTTTGCCTGGCATTTGGTAGCCTTCGTTGATTGGGGGTGATGCATTACACGGTGTTTAGTTATGCATAGGCTATGTTGTGATCATCAATTTTCAGGTGTGGTGTTTTTATCACACATGACACTGCATATGATGAAGTGTGAAATAAACATTTCAAACTACTAAGCAAATAACAATTTATCCTAGCTACTAAAAATACTAACACGAAGGAAGCCCAGCTACTTATATTTCGGGACGGAGGGAGTAGATTGTATAAATACATAGGCATATGGCTCAATAGAGGGAAGTTTATCTATGTCGAACTGGATGGAATTGCCCTCCCCTCTTCTTCCGTTGTTGTCGCTGCAGCTACTTCGGATCGTCGTATGACCTCTCTTATCCCACATTGCATGAGCCCACTCCAACCTTTTTTCTCTTCCAAGCTACCTTGTCACGTGACTCCACAACATGGCCAGAGATATCAGCATCAGGCGTCATTTGTTCCTCATCTGGCACTAGCTCATCACATTCCCAATCTAGGATCTAGTTATGGAAGATCCAACATGGTAGAAGCCTAGAAGATGCCTAACCTGGATGGGGTAAGGGTGGAATGACTTCTGATCCAGGATAAATCTGTTTTTCAAAGCTCCAAATGCTCTACGAACCATAACTCTAAGGATACAGTGTCGGAGGTTGAACAATTCATGCGCATTCTTAGGATAGTTCCTAGAAGAAAACTCGATCAAACAGTATTTGGTTTTCCCGAAGGGCGGAAGAACACTAGCCAGACATTCATATCCAACATCTCCTAGATATAACTTGCCATCGGGGATACCGGTGCCATAAAAAATGTTTGCATCATGGGATGATTCTTCCCATCCAACTAACACATACTTGAACATCAGATCGAATTCAACAGCAGTAAGCACATTCTGCTTCGTTTGTGCTTTCTACCCGTGTATTTTACAGTATGTGATCACGACACTCTAGTAGTGACATGAGTACCATCTATTGCGCCTATGCAATCCTTTTATTCCTTGAAAAGATAGTGTTATAGTTGTATAAGAATAACACAAGCATGCCAATGCATAAACAACGACTAGTGCTCACCTTGAAATACAAATACCATCTTGGGCTCATGCGAATCTTGTTTGGAGTTTGCCTAGTTGGTCCCTTGATTAACTCTCCTCTGAGCTCCCCAACAACATACAACGCATGTTTGAAATACCTAGATGGTCTTCATTGATCTCTTGAACAAGGTGTGGATAACTCTGAACCTGGATGACTTACGATATGAAGGAACATGACAAGTCGTTCTTCCACATAGGTGTGGATGATATCTACTAGCATCCCCTGGTCCTAAACGTCTCCACAAACTTGGAAAAAGGTGCTCTACGTATGTTCACAACCTATGTTTCATTGTAGTTGTAGATGTAGTTTAGATTTGTCATCCTTTTCCTATCTCGCATTGACTGTAGATCATAATGAATGACATACGTTTTGCTCAAACGAACAACTCTCTTGTGTACCAACATGAACCAGGCGTGAATGATAGCTATAAGTGTTTCCGCCTGAACAACCAGCTTCATTCGTCAAGCAGTAACCTAATGGTGACATCGATGGTGCGGTAAGCAATGGCAAAATCTACCCTACACGATGTAGCTAAGGGCCTAACAAAGGAGAGGGTTTGAAAGCTTACCACCTCTGGAGCCGGTTACCCGCCCATGATGCATACGTGGAGGACGAGACGGGGTAGGAGAAGAAGGGGAGTAGTGGATCCTGCCGCCGAAGATTGAAGTCATCGTCGCCACCTCTCTTCGTCGTCGATCATGCCAAGAACTGAGGATGGGTTTGTACTACCGCAAGAGGTGAGCGAGCAAATGGGGGAGGGGGTTGAAGCTGGATTTTCTTGCCATCTCACACCTATCAATTTCCCCCACCCAACATCTCCTCGCCGCAATTTCCCTCTCAACTGTTTTAAGGTTTGTGCCAATGCGAGGCAGGCCTCCACATAAGATATCAAACACGTTTTTTTTTGCATCCAACGAGCAAGCCTACTTGGAGGTGGCATACGATACCAGTTTTCTCTACATTCAACAGACGGAGCTATTTGGAGGTGATGCAGACAACCAAACACATTCCTAAAATTTCAGCTTCCATGGATGGGGGACGATAACTTCCCCATTGCAGAAGGCATCGTCCATTGCATGGTACTACCTCTGTCCCATAATATAAAACGTTTTTGCAAACTAGCTTAGCTTGCAAAACTGTCTTATATTGTGGGACGGAGGGAGTATATGTTATGCATGTAGGTGAGCTAAGTAGCTAACACAGGTTATCAATTGGCCTTGACAAATTTATAAAAGCCAAACAACCCAGCGTACATACATTCAAGACAGAACATCTAAACTAATCCAAGAAAGAACATGAGGAGGTCCAAAACTATGTGCCATTCAACACACCAGTGAATGATGATGAAATAGGAGTATATACCTTAATTTGCATATACGGCTACATTGCCTGCTTCCTGGAAATCGGAAAATCAGCAGGAGAAACGGAAATACAACAAAAAATTATTGCTTGTGGCTGTTGTAGTACGATTTGAAAGGACAACAAGCTTATTAAGTATGCTCTGCTTCTCACACATTACAGAAATGCACTGCTTCAAGTTTTGCTGCTCTTCAGATCTAGAGGCAGTCCAAATTATACTCCCAACCTCCCAAGCAACAACGGGCGAAATTTCGGAGCAAAACAGAAAAGGCAACTAAAATCTCGTCTTCTGATGATTAGCTTCAAGGGACACGGAGAAGGATCTCAGTTCTTCGACAAGGATGCACTGCACTGAGCCATTATCTTTGATGCTCGTGTGATTGCATCGGTCATGTAGAAGTTCTCCACGACAGTTTTGAATGGAGTCGAGCTCACTTTTTGCTTTACCGGAGGTTTCACCTCAGCAGGAATCACTGATGGCTCCCTCTCGTCAACGTGTACAAGATTGGGGGCCACCATACTAATCCGACTCCTCACAGCTGCGACGCTATCGTAAGGCAGTGGGGCCCCAGCAACCTCAGAAAGAGCACGGATGATCTTCCAGTCATCCCTAGCATCACCAACTGTAGGCACAGCCGGGATGGTCCACTGGGTGCATCCCTCGGTGTTCTCATAGGTGCCTTCTTTCTCACTAAATGCTGAAGACGGCAGAATAACATTGGCCCTGTAGACAGCCTTGTCACCATGGTGCCCTTGGTACACTACGAATGCATCCTTTGGAAGGTTGTCCAAGTTTATATCGTCAGCTCCCATCAGGTAAAGAAACTTCGCAGACTTGACGCTCTCAGTAGGATTAGCAACCAGGCCCAGATCAAGAGCTGCGGCCTGTGCCGCATGGAGCAATAGGACATTAAGGCCATTCCAGTCTGGTCTCGTCACGTTGAACTTCTTGGCTACAGCTTCGATTGTTGAGAACACAGCACCTTGGTCTTCCCGTTCAAATAACCCAGCTCCAGCAATGATTACTGGGTTCTTTGCAGACTGCAGTATTGAACAGAAAGGATGCCGGCCCTCGGCGATCTCAACAAGGGTCTCTGGCCCTGTGCCAAGATGCTGAGTGTCATAGTTGAAGTCTGCTGGAGCACCAATATAGCCCACCTTTGCTTGTGTTGCCCTAACAGTCTTCTGAATCCTTGCATTCACCATAGCAGCTTCCACCCTAGGCTGTTTTATGAGACAAAATTGGTAGTCAGAATAAAACTGTATATCTGAAGAATGTTACCTACAAGAAGGGGTGGCCAAGAAATATTAAGGACAAACAGCGCATCTCAATTCCCTGGTCTAAACAAGATGGATATCAAACTGACTCGCAAATAAATTTGTCCATTTAATGGTGGTTCACTGCCCGATACGCTTGAAGTCGATAAAGGTAACTGCAGCTCTTTAGAAACATCGGCTGCATTATTACAATTCATACTATATAGCTATTGCAAAAAAAGAAAGAAAGAAGGCAATAGACAATGACATAAAATTAGAGGCTACTTTGCACTCAACATGTTATGTTGTGAACTTGTGATGCGTCGTGGAATATTTCTATACAGGGCAGTTTTTACAAATTCTAGAGAGATTACTGCTATGGCTCTAAAAGATGATTTCAAGCAGTTGCACATCCAAGAGCAGACCAATATACACCACCAGACGCCAAATTAAGGCTAAGTGATAACAGAGCAGAGCATATTGTTAGATAAGGAAAGCAACCTAGAAAATGATCAGGAGCAAGAAAACCAGAATTTTACCTGTGTACCAACCAGAAGGAAGACATCAGCTTTCTCAAGCCCAGCAATACTAGTATTCATTAGGTAGTTTGATCGAAGATCTGCTGGTGGATTCGGACCATTTCCCTCACAGAGCACCTTCTCTGAACCCATTTTATTAACAAAATCTTTCAATGCCATCATGGATTCTGCATCAGAAAGTTTGCCAGCGACTCCAGTAATTTCTTCTGGTTTGACTTGATTCAAAACCTCAGCAACGACCGCAATAGCATCACGCCATGTCACTGCCTTGAACCTACCATCAGGACCACGAATCATAGGGTCGTTTAGTCTTTGCCTCTTCAGACCATCATAACAAAACCGTGTTTTGTCAGATATCCATTCTTCGTTGATATCCTGCAAGGATTTGAAAAAAAAAGATGCTCAATCAAGTATTCATTTTCATCGTAGATAAATTAGCAGGCTAAGAATGGAAGGTCCAATAAACAAGCCATTCCTTCAGAAAAAATAAATAGGATTTATAGAAGAACACTTTAAATTATTTTCTCAAACTACAGCAACATTATTTCCATCTTTTTTAGCTCCAGGATCAGGAAAATACGTTAGGATATGTTAGGTTCCATCTCTATGTTCGTAATGTAAAGCCCATGAGGTCAGAGAAAGATACGTTATGAAAATACACAAAAATGCATTCAATTTAAAGTATCAAGAACAAACCCTGGGAGCAATGTCGAGCTATTGATATTACGACCATACCTAGGTAGCATGCCCACTGTATGCGAAATGCGGCATTGATAGTAGTACAACAGTTCAAATGTCATATAACAGTTCAATGCAGATGGATCGGTTAAATCCTAATGACTTAAGCACAAACAGTAATTTGCATGTTCATTTAAGAACGTTGAACAATCTTTCAACACGAGTTATGGATGCCATTCTGCGCAAAGCATGACAGATATTTCCATAATAAGCACATGTAACATGTATAATGTTCTCCAAAGCATAGGCACTAGAAGGGCGGCAGATTGGCGCCTAGCACCTATTTACTGTTTTTTTGGGCTAGGCAGGTGCAGGTAAGGTAGGAGGGTGGTGCCTGGTGCCTACACAACTTCTACAGGTGCTAGGCAACCTTTTACAGTAGGCTTACCTTGCACTACGCCTTATGGGGGATCAAAACACAGTTAAGATCATGAAGTATCAGGCAGTGTGACCATTACCAACAAATTCGCACAAAACACTGAAACAGTCAAAATTACAAAAAAACGGAGAATAAGCAAACCTCATTGAGGCGCGGAACAATCCGCATAACTTCAGGACCTCTGCTGTCAACTCGTATGTTGGACCCTACTGCGTCTGTAACATCAATAGTCTCAGTGCCCTTCAGCTCCCAGTTCCTAGCTTTAAATGCAAATGGCTTGGATGTAAGAGCTCCAACAGGGCAGATATCAATAACATTTCCAGATAGTTCACTTGTCATAAGTTTCTCCACATATGTTCCAATTTCTTCACCACTGCCACGACCCAACATACCCAGGTCTTGAACACCAGCAACCTCAGACGCAAACCTGACACACCTGTGAGATCAGAGAAATTTAAAAATTACATACTAGCAAATGTAAGGGTAAACACCAGAGCTTGCACAAGTAGCTAATTTTTTTTTCACGAAGGATAATATGTTATTGCAACAATAAAACAATAAATGGCAAAAAAAATGTGACTACATAATGACAAACACAAACTAAGAACCAGTAAACTATTCATACTGAAGCACATGAATAAATTAGAATGAGTGTTGGAGTCCAGCAATTGATAACTGGCAAAATAAGTTTTTACAAGAAGCTCTTAACCTTAAAATGCTTGTAAAATGAATCATCTACAGTAGTGAAAACATAGACAAACTAGCTAAGCATGAAATTATTTGAAGTGGATACTCATGAGAAGCACCAAAAACATCACCTTGTACATTGGATGCAACGGGTCATCACCGTCTTTACCAATGGGCCCAAATTCTTATCCACAACTGATCGCTTCATATCGGTGAAACGACCACGGTCAGACCCAAAGGCCATGGACTGATCCTGGAGGTCGCACTCCCCACCCTGGTCGCAGATTGGGCAATCCAGCGGATGGTTCATCAACAAGAACTCCATGACACCCTCCCTTGCCTTCTTTGCAATTGGCGTGTTCGTCTTAATCTTCATCCCTGATCCAACATGACATTCCAAGGTCAGGAACTCCCGCAAGTCTTACTAGAAAGCACACACGCTTATCTGATCATTCAGTACTGCAACAATAAGTAACTAAGTAGATGTTTCTAGTCACTACAACCATTACTGAGTAAGCAAAATGTACACAAGGAGACCCTAAGATGCTCATTGTCTATGACCTGAATGGATCTGCGAGAATGATGCAGATAACAAAAGCAAACAAGGCTAACATGGACCATTCGCAACTGAAAGAAGGCACTGCGCACACCGCGGGGAACAAAACGGAGCAGAAGCAGCAAGGGGCTGACCTGGGAGGGCGGGCATGGCGCAGGAGGCGACGGGCTTGGGCGACTTCTCGACCTCGACGAGGCACATGCGGCAGTTGCCGGCGATGGAGAGGCGGCTGTGGTAGCAGAATCTCGGGATGTCGACGCCTGCGACCTCGCAGGCCTGGAGCACGGAGAAGCCCTTGGGGATCCGCACGGCGTGGCCGTCCACGAACACCTCGAGCGCGTCCTCCGGGTTGGGCGGCAGCTCCACGCGCGCCCCGCCGACGGGCTCCCGCGGCGGCGGCATCTCCGGGTCGGCGGGCGCGACGGCGGCCCCGGCCTCGGGCGACCCCGCGGACGCGGTCGGGGAGATCCAGCGGTAGGAGGCGCCCACCGCGGGGCTGCGCGAGGACATGTAGGGCTTGGAGTGGCGGAGCGCCCGCGCGAGGAAGGCCATGGCGGCGGCGGCGGCGGCGAGGCGATTGGATCGCGCGGAGGGGGGAGGGGGAGACCTTGCGCCCCTTGGCTGCTGGTGTGGTTGGAGGGGATGGGGCGATGTGTCCCTCGAGAATGGAGGCCGCTGCGTTCGGTCGGTGCACCCGCTGCTGCCCAATGACAGGTGGGGTCGGTAGGGCGGGGCCTGGCTGCCAGTGAGAGGGAGTGTGTGTGGGGGTGGGATGGCCGCGTGGGCGTCGCGGTTTTGTGCGGTGTAGCTGTGTCTCTGCGGGCTGGATGGACTTGGTGTATGCACGTCGGACTGCGATTGGCTGTGGCGATCAGGGCGAGCCGGCTGGACGCGTTCGGTGGTCGTTGTGCTGTGCTGCGGTGCCTGTGGGTGGAGTCCACGGGCGTATAGCGTCATCTGTGTTCTCCACACGCCTTGGAAGAGTTGCAATCCGTATAGTTAGATCATTTTTTTAATCATTTTTAGATCATTTTTAACGTAGATCCTCATATATTAAATAAATATTTAGATGAATTTTTTAAAATATATTTTATCATTTAACGATGGTTGGCTGTGTTTATGAACTTTGTAGGCATGAAGCAAGAGGATCAGCATTTTGGCAAAACACACATTCTTCGTTTCGTAAGGCTCAATGATGCGGGCATGTGGCAACTCCTTCTCGTCGAGCTCCATCGCGTGATAGCTCTTAGCCTCCGCGTCGTTTGAGCGGCAGGGTGACCATCAAGTATCCAACTGTTACACAATTCTAAGGTCTGCTACACAAGCGTTTTCAATCCACATGCGTCACCACGCCCGATCAGAGAGCAACACCAATTTATCACACGTTACCTTTCCTCCCGAAAAACTAGCCTAATAGGAGGGGTTATCACCCACCTTATAAGTCGTATTATGTCTCCTCCTACAACCGATGTGGAAGTAAACCCAACAATCTTCTTCTCACACATCGGTCACCATGAACCGCCAACGCCGGCGGTTCAAGCCCTATCCAGGACCAACCATCCTTGATTCCACCAAGATTTTATTCTGAGCACCTGAGCTCTCATGTCATTTGTTATGCAATTCCAAGGTCCACCACACAAAGCGTTTTCGACTCATATGCGTCACCACACCCAAACGGATTGCAACATCGACCTATGATAGGTCATGGACTCTTTTCTCCCAAAAGACTAGCATGATATGAGGGGCTATCCTCTGTCTTATAAGTTGTGTTATGTCTCCTCCCACAACTGATGTGGGACGAAATCCAATACCAACCCCTGTCGCAAAGATTGGAGCGGTACCCCGAGACGGCAGCAACACTCCTCCTCACCGGCCATGGATCCAAGGTCGGCACGAATTCCACCCACGCCGCTGCTTACGCCACCAACCATTGAGAGGGGGAAGGAGGGCATGCGTCACTAGAAAAACTTTACTGGAAGAGGAGAAGAGAAGCTGTGGAAGGGAAGGAATGTAGCGGAGGCAATACCGGAACCAAACTCTATTCACCCCCGAGACTCGTAGATATATCGAACTCAAAGGGAAGCGGCGGAGGGATGGGTTTACGCGCCATCTGTAGAATAATTATGGATCGCTTCGGTTAGTGAATCTATTAGAGCCCAAAAAACACAATAAACCCTAAGGGCATGTACAATGGTGCTATCTTAGTCTTATCATGCTAATGTGAGAGATAAATTGAAAAAAAAAGTTTTGTCTTCTCTTATTTAAAAAATCATGTCTTAGCAATAATTCCCTCACCACAAATTTAGGAACCTCTAGTTATTATAGCTAAGCTAAGACAGAACCCATTGTATATCACTCTTTTTTTATCATATCTAAACTATACTACGTGGCGACGCTAAGATAGAACGGTCTTATCAATCATTGTACATGCCCTAATATAATCGAGATTTTACGAAAGAACAAGTTTACAACGGATCTGTTAGAGATGCTATAATCGGTTGCATGAACACGAAAATCAACTGTCCTCAAATCAGTTTCACGGAAATTAATCTATTGTCTGAACAAGTGAGTACACTCATAGGTCATCACTAAGCTAACTACTGATGTGTTATGCTCTGCATATGTGACACCTGTACATGGCTAGCAAAATTGATCCTATGTACAGTACATGTCAGTATGTGCATGGCTCTGCCGCCGTGCGGGGCTCACGTATGCCGGCACTCCAACGACGGCGACGAGGCTTCGGCGACCAGCTTCCGGAGCGCGCATTTTGACACCGTCACGTCCCTGCCGGCGACGAACGAGTGAGCAAGCAGGTCCGCGACGGACGCCCTGTTGCGGTAGTCCTTGCGCAGGCACGCGGCGACAAACCCTCGGAGCTCCGGCGAGGCCGCGTCGTCGGGCAGCACCGGCGGCTCGCCGAAGCAAACGGCGCACATGAGCGCGGGCCAGCTCGGCTGCTGCCCGGCGGGGAGGAGCGGGTACCTGCCCATGAAGAGCTCAAGGAGTGTGACCCCAAGGCTCCACACGTCAGCGGCGTACGGGTCGTAGTGCCCGCCGTGCGCCTCCGGGTCGAAGCGCTCGGGGCTCATGTAGGCGGCGGTGCCCGCGTACGACGTGCAGTGGTCGCCGGCGCGGGCGAGCACCTTGGCGATGCCGAAGTCGGCGATCTTGACCCCGCCGGCGGTGCTGGCGAGGAGGTTTGCCGGCTTTACGTCGAGGTGCACGATGCGGCGGGCGTGGAGGTACGCCAGCCCCGACAGCGCCTGCGCGGCCACCTCCGCGAGCGCGGCCTCCGGGAACGCGCCGCGGCGGGTCCTGACGGAGTCGAGCGAGCCGCCGTCCACCAGCTCGAGGAGGAGGGCGACGTCGCCGGAGGCGGCGGCGGGGAGGACGGAGTGGCAGCGGACGACGAAGGGCGAGGCGGTGCGGCAGAGCACGTCGGCCTCGGCGGCCGCGGCGGGGTCGCCGTAGTGCTGCACCTTGAGCGCGTAGAGCGCGCTCGTCTCCCGGTGGCGGACCTTGTGGACGGTGCCCCCGTTCCCGCGGCCCAGGACGGCGAGCTTGTCGAAGTCGGCGAGGCGGAACTGGCTGGACAGCCCCGACGGCGTCGAGGCCCTCGTGGACGTCGGCGCCGGGTTGGCGCGCCGGCCGAGCGCGCCGAGCTCCTGGGCGGCGGCCCGGGGCGGGACGGGCAAGGACAGGTGCAGCTGCGGAAGCCTCTTCTCCCTGATGAGAGCCATGTGTGATGAAACTTGGACTTCCGTTGAGTGATCTGAGCTACTTTGGGTTGCTGAAGAAGACTGGGAGGGAGCTTACTTATACGCGTGATCTGCTCTGTCTGAGTTGGTTTAAGTTGAACATATCACAGTCGACCAGATTGTGACATGCACATTTACCCCAAGTTTTCTTTTCACTTTCCTTCAGTGGCCATCCATCCATCTAATTTGCAGCAAGTCAGAGCCTGCACTTTGTGCTAGCTGGCATGCCACGGGTCAGGGTTCACCTGCGAGGTGTGATTCTAGACTCTGTTCTGGTTAGCCCAAGCTCTGCTGTGGAAGCATTTCCCAGGATTAGAATAAAGCCGCCTGCTGGTAATTTAATTTGATTTGTTTAGTAAGTTAACAAGCCGCCTGCTGCATTGTTAATCGGGCGACGTGACGTGGAAGAACATCCGTGACAGCTGAGTCCCCCGTGAGATTGGAATGGCCATTGTCAACACCCGGGAGTCAGAATCTCTGGCGAAAGGGACCTAGTTTTAGTTGCCACGAGCCGAAATATCATATCAAGATGTTTAAGAGAGAAAACAATGGGAAGAGTCAAGTATGCAGCTCTCGTAGGACAACTAATGGCTGCGATTAGGGTTTTGTTAAATGATGATGATGTTCGACGTGTGCCGTCTGGCGTGTCACTCGTTAGAACGTACCTCAGCATGCTTTGCATGGCACCTGCGCCATTTTGCACAATTTTGTTTAAGGCACCTTCACAAAAGAAAAATTGGCGACGAGTGAACAGATCGATGAAGCCCCCACGCCCCCCCGCCGCGCGCCCCGCGCCCCCCTCCTCCTCCCTTCAGACCTCCGGCCACGCCCGCCGCCGCTGCCACCGCCACCATCCACCCTGCAGCGCCTGCAACACGCCCATCCACTGCCAAACCGGACCCCTTCCTCACGCCTGATGAATCGCCTGCTCAGGCAGCCATTCGTGATGCTCTCGGCGTTGGCGATGCCATGGGTTTCGACTTCCAGACCCAGGTCTGAGGGTGCTTGCGGCTTCCCGTCAACACGAGGCACGAAGACAAGCCCTGCGCCCTCCGGATCCATGTCTCCCACATCTCTCTCGACCTAGATGCCACTCTGGTTGCGATCATCCTCCACGGTTGCCTTGGCGGCAGCGCCCCCCTCTTCAACGTCAAGCATATCGACGACGACCTCTTCTCCTTCGAGGTCTCATCACCCCGTATCGCCGAGGTCCTTGCTGCGGCTCCCCCTCTGCTCACAAAGTCACTCTCCATTAAGTTCCTGCCCACCTCAGACACCACAACCTCTCCGCCAGTGTCCTCTGTTGCTGCTCGCTCCATGGTTGCCCTGGACTTCCTCACTCGCGAGCTTGGCCTCTCTGACGCCCCTGGGAAGGATTTCCAACAAAAACTGCAGCCTTGCTTCGCCACCAAGTTCATTTGCTTGCCACTCGAGTTCCAGGATGCCACCAAAATCATCTTCTTCGTCCACAAGTCCGACCTCAATGTTGACTCCGAGCTCGTCTGCGCCCTCCTCTTCCTGCGTTTCGGCGGCGACCTGGCAGACATCGAGGTATCGCAGGAATCCCCTTGCGCCTTCGCCTTCTTCGCCTCGTCTCCAGCCATGGCGGCCATCATCGCCGCCACCTCGCCACTCTGCGCTCCAAGCCTGTTCGCATCGCTCACGGTGCCCCCCCGGTCAAACAGCCCTGTTGACGCTCCGGGATCACCGCGCGTCGGTCCCCGCTCTGTGCCGCGCATGGAGGAGAGCTACATGCATGGAGAGACGCCATCCTGCGGCTCGGAGGAGGGGCATCGCCATGCAGAAGAGATCTCGGCCGTCCGTTCCCGCGCTGCACAAAAGGTTAGGCCTCATCGCCCGGGTTTTAGCTTTAATAAACTTGTTTTCGACCGTTATCATTGCCTTGTCACATCACCGATTAACTGTGCAAACCATTGCCCCTCCACCCCAGTGTGGATTGTTATTAGCTCCAAAACAATCAAGCCAAACACCTACCTAGTCAACAACGCCCTAAACCACCTATTCTCCTACAAAGATGCATTACATTCCTCCATGCTTTCGCACAACTTGTTCCTCGTCTACGTGTACTCTTTTGAAGTTAGGACTGAACTAATGCGTTGCGCGCCAGTTTCTTTTCAAAATTTCAAAATGCTTCTCCTTGACTCGCCAGTCAAAGCTAGGGAGGCTGCTGAGGCCATCCCCATCGTGACATGGCCTGTGTCACAAAAAGTGTGCACCACCTCAACCCGAAATCCCGCGCTGTCCATACTTGGACCAACACTGGCCTCTCCTGGTTCAGAAATTCGTGCATCCATGCCATCGCCTGTCCTCCCCTCCCATGCTCCTCTCGGTCAAACTAGTACCTTGGAGAAAACTAGCTCCACAACTTCACCCACGGTTGCATTACCACATGACGATCTGTCACAATCCACGAACACTGTGTGCGCAAAATTTGATCAAAAATGTCACGTCCACTCACACGATCCACCAACTCTCCGTCCTCACACTCTCAGATCGCCCCCAACACACAACTCACCATGCAACCGGGACCCAGGTGGTTTTGACCACTCCAGGACCTCACCAACTGATACGTCCAAAACGTATCTATAATTTCTGCTTGCTCCATGCATGTTTTGTCTGATATTGCTATGATCTAGTTACACTTTCATACACTTTTGATCATATTTGGACTAACCTATTAACTCAGTGCACCCCAGTGCCAGTTCCTGTTTTCTGCTGTTTTTCTATTTCAGTTTTCCCCCATATAAAAAGTGCCAGAAAAATTTCGGGAAAAATACAGGAAAAATCAGCGTACAGGAAGCTTCGCGAAGAGCCCGGGAGGGGCCAGAGGGGAGCCAGGGGGCCCTGATCCACCTCTGGCTGCCCCCCTTCTCCTATTTATTCTCCGTCACGGGGAAACTCCGAAGACAGAACCCTATTTCGCAAACTCGCCTCTGTTCCGTCGCCGCCGCGCTTCCGAGATTGGGAGCACCAGAAGACCTCTTCCCGGCACCCTGCCGGAGGGAGGATTGACCTCCGGGAGTCTCCTCTCCACCATGGATGCTCCCCGGATGTCTCGTGAGTAGTTTTCCTTGGAGCATGGGTCCGTGGTCAGTAGCTATGTGATGTTCTCCTCCCCTCTTTGATCTTCATTGTTTAGACCTCGTGAGCTGCCCTACATGATCGAGGCACTTTTGTAATGTTTCTGCTATTGCTATGTTGAGTTTGATAGGATCTGATGGATTATGAGATTATGTTCAAATTGTGATTGAGTAATACATTTGGTTCTTATCTCTTATATTTTTGTTCCTAAGTAATTCTTGCATGTTCTCCGTTGTTGTTTATTGCTTTGGCCAAGTAGTAGGTAGTGACTCCAAGAGGGAACATTTTGCTCGATTGTGGGTTCATGCCCCCCGATGACACGCTTGAGTGACAGAAACATGAGTCTAGGGGATGTGCTGTTGCCACAAGGGGGAAAACAACGGTGCTTGTAACCACGGTTACAAGGATTGTTTACTTTACGCAAAGTTCTTTTTAATGCAGTTGTCTGTTGCTTTGGGTTTACACTTTGGGTGGGGCTTGCAACTTAATACCAGCGAGATGTTTTGGATAGATATCTCAAGGTGGATGATTATTAGTAGATGCAGTTGGATTTCGGTCTACTTATTTTGGCGTACTGCCCATGCTTTTGAGCCTCGTCCTTTCTTTTGTAGCATAGTTAGCATTGCGGTGCCTTCATAATCCTGTCAATTGCCTTTCTGTAAATTTTTTACCTCGCATAGCATTTTTATCGTCTTTTGGGAGAGAGACATCACTAGTGAACATCACGTATCCCGGTCCATATCCTCATCACTGTTTACACGCTCATTTACTTTTCTGTTTTACTTTCAATTGCTATCATTATTCCTTGTGTTTGATCCTTTGTGAACAACAAGACCGGAGAGATTGACAACCTCTCTGAACTTCGTTGGGAACAAAGTTATCGTGTCTGTGTGCATGTCCGCGTCAGTTGCGCCGCTGACACCTACTTATCATCTCCGGAGCCCTACTGGAGACAAACCTTGGTATCTTCACCGAGGGAAATTTGCTGTTGTGCTACATCACGTCTTCCACTTGGGGTTTACCAACGAAGGGCGAGAAATCACTATCATCATCTCGCACATCAAGCCAAATTTCTGGCGCCGTTGCCGGGGACTCCGAGTGCTAAGATAGGGGAGTTGCACACTACCCTTTACCTTAGTTTTTTTAGTCTTGTTAGTTTACGTTTCAGTTTTTACTTTTGTGTCCCTTATCAAAAATACCAAAAATACCTACTAATGCTATCTTCACCATGGGTGTGGAACCACCCAAATATGGTAGGATGGACATGTTTCACTTGGCTCGTCTTCGATCAATTTGTGCTCGCGCTAAAAACCCATCCGACTTGGTTGAGGGAAAATCATTGGATGAGCATGCTCATTATACGCGGCACCGCCTATCTGAGAAAGGGAAAAACTTATGGGACCAAATACAAACTTCTTATTGCCATGCTAAACTTTTGTGCCACATTTATGATTTTACTTGCTGTTCTAATATAGATCATAAACACCTCCCTTTCCAATGTGAGTTTAATGAAAATGAGATCTTATCTTCTTATGCTAAAGGTGTTTATGATTACTTTGATGTTGAAAAGATTGAAGAGTTTGTTGCTTTTAAAGGTGCCTATGAGATTGCTTCTTTGATTGAAAAGTATCACGATACTATTTTCGAGTCTGAAAACTTTGCAGTTCTTGCTTATTGCTTCGAGAATTATACTTCCAATTCTTATATTGAGAATTTTAAAAATAAAATGTTTGCTGCCCAAGAAGATGCCAATGATTGCCTTGAGGAGGAATCCCATGATTTCGAGGACTCACTTGAAATATCCCTTTCTGAAAATTTTGATACTTGCTTTGTTGATGGCCAAGATGCCACTATGGATGATGCTGACAAAAATGAACTCTTTATAGTTCCTTATGTTAAACATGAAATTGTTGCTATTGCACCCACACTTGATTTTCCTATTATCCTTTTGAAATCTCCAACTCCGGAGAACTTTGGTCTTATCAAGGCTTAATGTGATGAGTTGTATCTATCTTATCATCCTAAAAACCGTGTTGAAAACAATACGCGTGTGCTTGTAGGTCATGAACAACATGATTTATGTGATAGTTATATTCTTGATGTTGTTCATGATGCTACTGAAAATTACTTCGAGAGAGGAAAGTTTGGTTGTAGAAACTTCCATGTTACAAAAACACCTCTCTTCATGTTGAAAGTTTTGAAGTTGTTCTTGTTCTACCTTCCTATGCATGTCACTTTGTGCTTCTTTGATTTATTTTCTTACAAGATGCCTATGCATAGGAAGTGGGTTAGGCTTAAATGTGTTTCACATTTGCTTCTTGATGCTCTCTTTTGCTTCAATTCTTATTCTCTTGTGAGCATCTTTCATAATCTTTAAGCCTAGCTAATGGCTCTAAAGAAGCGCTTTCGGGAGGCAACCCGCAACGAATTTAGGTTTCTTTTTGCTTTTTGTTGTGTCTTGATGTTTGTTACTACTGTAGCAACATCATTGTATCTTTATTTTTCAAGCTTTGTGCCAAGTTTAGCCTCATACGGCAAGGGAAGTAAAAGTTGTGACATGTTGTCCAGAAAACAGATTCTGTCCTCGTGACTAGAAAAATTCCAGAAAAATTCCAGTTCATCTTTTTGAGCTGAAATTTTTACACAGCATGCTCTATACAATTAAGAAACTTCCGTATGTTCTGAGTTTTTTGATTTGAGTTGCAGAAGTATCCCTAAAAAATTCTTTACTACCTGCTGTTCTGTTTTTCACAGATTCTGCCACGTTTTGTCTCTCCTTACTTTTGCAAACCTTAAGCTTACTTTTTCTTTGCAAAAACTTTTTGGCAATCTTGAGAAACATTAGCTCTTCAATAATATCTTTATATCCAGTGGGGAAAAATTATTTATTAAGGGTACTAACCTCTCTAATCAGCTTATGATGAGTTATGTATGAAGGGAGTTTTCAAGTGTGCGATGGAAGATGATGAAAGAAGATCCAGGAGTGTCAAGCGCTCAAGCTTGGGGATGCCCCCATGCATCCCCAATAAATATTCAAGGAGACCCAAGCGTATAAGCTTGGGGATGCCCCCGTGCATCCCCTTCTCCATCAACAATCATCAGTTCGTCCTTCGTCTCACTATATTTTTATCACTTCATGCATTATGTGCTATGCTTGGAGCGTCTCGCTTTTAGGTTTTATTTTTAGTTTCTTTAGATTTGATTGCTGTTCATAACAAGTTAGATCCCGTCTTACTTTGTGTGGGAGAGAAACACGCTCCACTTTCAAAATCTAGAACACATCATAGGATTTTTTCTGCTTATCTTTTTGTTGTTGTGTGTTCTTTATCTTTCCATAGCTACTGCCATGTTTAGTTTTAGTCTTAGTTTGTCTTTAGCAAGAGCCTTGGCTTTTGTTTAGTTTGTTGCTGGAACTCTTTTTAGTTTTCATGTTTATCTTGTTAAAGAGAGTTGGTTGTTGCACTGAGTTGTGTCTTGTCTTGAAAGTAGGTAATTGAGGTTGCTATTTAATTCTAGTAGTAACTTGCAATAGTTTTGAGGTATTGATGTGTGTAATGTTTGAACTTTTGGTGTCAAGAGCTCTAGCCTATTAGTGATAGGTGTCATATTTTGGGAAATCCGTGTGTATTTTCAAAACCTACAAAACTAGTTGAGAACTCTAGCTACTAGATGGATCACTACTCTTCTGAGGGCTCGAATATTAGAGAACACTCACGTACCATGAGTCGAGGATGCGCAAGGATAACCAAACCCCCATACACTCCTCCTCGGGGTACTTGTCTCTTTGTGAACCTCCTTATTAGATTGAGAGTTACCGATAATAAGTGCATGAGTTTTTTGGACTAATGTAAGTATTGAAAGTTGACACTTCCACCTTCCCATATTTTGCTAGCCTCTCCCGTGCCGTGCATTGCCTTCTTCTCACTCCGAGAGTTGGTGTCCACCTTCGCCGGTACATCCAAACCCTTGGCATGATACGCTTTGTCATCAGAATCCTCCTTATATCTTTCCTCAAAACAGCCACCATACCTACCTATCAAGGCATTTCCATAGCCTTTCCGAGATACAATGCCATGCAACTTCCACCTCTTCAGGACTTGATATTCATGTCATACATGTTCTTGCTACACTGGCAGCGACATACATTGCATACTTCATGTTAGTTACATCTTCTTTATGATTTTGAGTACCTTGTAAAGTGTGAAAGATCTCTTTTATCTTCTTGTAAAATAGAGTGTTGCCCTTAAGTGAGGAAAAGATCCCAAAGTGGACACAATAAAAGATCCCAAAGAGGACAAATGAGAGTTAAATAGAAAGAGCCATTGAGGCCACAAAAAATACAAAAAAATAGAAAAAGAGAAAAAGAAATAAAAAGAGAGAAAGGGGCAACACTACTATCCTTTTGAGAGATCCACACTAGTACTCCCTTTATATCCTTGTACTTCATAGAGATGATCATTATGCATATAGCTATGTGGGGACCTTCACACTATAGAACTTGGCTTGCATATTCCAAGGATGAGCCTCCTCAAACGAGCTCTAGGTCTTCATGAGCGAGCAAGTTAGATGCACCTCACTAGTTCCATTGGAGAGCTTCCTAGCTCGCATGTGTATCCGTTGCATGGCAATCCCTACTCCTCACATCATATCTATCATTTGGCATCTCTTGCCTATGATTGTCCTCATTGATGTGAGCCTTTCTCATCCTTTTTGTCTTCCTCCTCCACCATATTTCTCTCTTTGACATCCTAAGTGTCAACTCTCGTGATTACGCTCATCCATTGCATGAGTGCTCAAAATATCGAAAAGGAGTGGATCAAATTGACTTGTACCTGGCTAGTGGTCTGGGGACGAGTCAAGATAAGATTCCAAAGAAGAGCAAGTGTGAAACTTTAGTAGATTGAATTCTCAACGCAAAAACACTTTTTCTCGTATACACTATCCCCTTTCTTGCACGCAAACACCATTTGGAGACATTCGAGTCACGGACAACAAGAGCTCTTTCACCTAATGTTCTTTTGTTACTTGTTTCAATGCTAATATAAACTCTTGCATGTTATGACTTGAATTGAATCTCTAACCTTGATTGCTTTACTTTTCTAAGTTCTTTTATGGTTGCTAGCATGTCATCACAGAAATTATGCCGTTATCATTTACCTACTCGAGGACGAGCAGGAATTAAGCTTGGGGATGTTGATACGTCCAAAACGTATCTATAATTTCTCCTTGTTCCATGCATGTTTTGTGTGATATTGCTATGATCTAGTTACACTTTTGATCATATTTGGACTAACCTATTAACTCAGTGCACCCCAGTGCCAGTTCCAGTTTTCTGTTGTTTTTCTATTTCAGTTTCCCCCATATAAAAAGTGACAGAAAAATTCCGGGAAAAATACAGGAAAAATCAGTGTACAAGAAGCTTCGCGAAGAGTCCGGGAGGGGCCAGAGGGGAGCCAGGGGGCCCAGGTGGCCACCCGGCGCGGCCCCACCCCTGGCCGCGCCAGGGGGGTGCCTGGGGCCCCTAGTCCACCTCTGGCTGCCCCCCTTATCCTATTTATTCCCCGTCACGGGGAAACTCCGAAGACAGAACCCTATTTCGCAAACTCGCCTCTGTTCCGCCGCCGCCGCGCTTCTGAGATCGGGAGCACCAGAAGACCTCTTCCCGGCACCCTGCCAAAGGGAGGATTGACCTCCGGGAGTCTCCTCTCCACCATGGATGCTCCCCGGATGTCTCATGAGTAGTTTTCCTTGGACCATGGGTCCGTGATCAGTAGCTATGTGATGTTCTCCTCCCCTCTTTGATCTTCATTGTTTAGACCTCATGAGCCGCCCTACATGATCGAGGCACTTTTGTTATGTTTCTGCTATTGCTATGTTGAGTTTGATAGGATCTGATGGATTATGAGATTATGTTCAGATTGTGATTGAGTAATATATTTGGTTCTTATCTCTTATATTTTTGTTCCTAAGTAATTCTTGCATGTTCTCCGTTGCTGTTTATTGCTTTGGCCAAGTAGTAGGTAGTGACTCCAAGAGGGAACGTTTTGCTCGATTGTGGGTTCATGCCCCCCGATGACACGCTTGAGTGACAAAGACATGAGTCTAGGGGATGTGATGTTGCCACAAGGGAGAAAACAACGGTGCTTGTAACCGCGGTTACAAGGATTGTTTACTTTACGCAAAGTTCTTTTTAATGCAGTTGTTTGTTGCTTTGGGTTTACACTTTGGGTGGGGCTCGCAACTTAATACCAGCGAGATGTTCTGGATAGATATCTCAAGGTGGATGATTAGTAGTAGATGCAGTTGGATTTCGGTCTACTTATTTTGGCGTACTGCCCATGCTTTTGAGCCTCGTCCTTTCTTTTGTAGCATAGTTAGCATTGCGGTGCCTTCATAATCCTGTCAATTGCCTTTCTGTAATTTGTTTACCTCGCATAGCATTTTTATCGTCTTTTGGGAGAGAGACATCACTAGTGAACATCACGTATCCCGGTCCATATCCTCATCACTGTTTACACGCTCATTTACTTTTCTATTTTACTTTCAATTGCTATCATTATCCCTTGTGTTTGATCCTTTGTGAACAACAAGACCGGAGAGATTGACAACCTCTCTGAACTTTGTTGGGAACAAAGTTATCGTGTCTGTGTGCAGGTCCGCGTCAGTTCCGCCGCTGACACCTACTTATCATCTCCGGAGTCCTACTGGAGACAAACCTTGGTATCTTCACCGAGGGAAATTTGCTGTTGTGCTACATCACGCCTTCCACTTGGGGTTTACCAACGAAGGGCGAGAAATCACTATCATCATCTCGCACATCACCAGCATGCCTCACCACAACCATCATCTCACTGTCAAACTTCACCACATCTGGCTGTCATGGAGGGCAGCGGGGCTGAGCCCTGTCTTTCAACACTCAATGCGCCCCCCTCGTCACCCTGTGAGGACAACAGCTACAAACAAAACATGGCACTCACTGACCTATGGGGCCTGGAACCTGCTCCAAATCCAGCTTCGTACGCTCTCGAGGCGGTTATTCACACGGGTGAGATCCGCTCGCCACTTCCCCATGCAGTGAGACAAATCTCCACGCCCGCCGCCCCGTCCCCTCCCCTCCCCCTAACACCACAGGTCTTGAATGACAGTTGCCTCAACAGCACGCCTACTGCGACAACCACTGCTGCAACGTCCCTCCACCCATCACCCGCGACGCCTCGATCCTACCGGGAGGCACTCCTATCCAACGTCCAACCACCGCACCCAGCTCTCCTATATAAACTGATCGCCATGGCCTCCCAAAGGCACCTCACCTCTCCCTCCAAACAAAAGCGACGTTGCTTCCGATGCCTGGCCAGTGACCACACCATCGTCGATTGCAGAGATCCGGTCCGGTGCTCCCGCTACTGGCGCTCCGGCCACCGGAGTTACAGGTGTGTGGCCATCCGCATCCTTCCCCTCTTCCCGGACATGCCCCCTTTCCCCACTGCTAACCCAGCGTTTCTCTCCCCCCTCCTTGCAGCGACATGGCGCACACCACGAGCACGCACACCGCCTCCGGCTCGTCCGCCGGCTCCGCCGGCTCCGCCATCTCCAATGGAGACGCCATCTGGTTCGGACGCCACTGCGTCCTCATCAACGAGCTTCCTTCGTTCCGCCTCCCCCTCGTCTTTGGCAGGGGCTCCACTCGCCCCCGCTCGCCAGCCATTCTGCAAGCACCAGCTGCCACACTCCCCTGCCACCGTTTCCCCATGCCACCCCACACCCCCATGATCGTGCCACCTCCCTGCCTCCTCCGCCGCGTAGACAACATCGCCTACGTCCACCTCGCCTCGCCAATGCTGCACCCTTCCGCTTCATCCGCGACGCCATTGCGACTGTTCATAACAATCCGACCATGGACACTCACTCCTCTGCCCGCGGCGCTGCTCGCCTCTCCTTCCACGACGCGGAAGACTGCCACCGCGTCATGGGACACAGCCCCATCTCCTTCCAGGGCAACACGCTCTTCTTCGAGCGCCCCCAAGATGGCGACAACCACTCTCTTGCCGTCTTCACCGATCTGGCCGAGGTCGAGGTGATCGAGTACCCCGATGAGCTGTGGCACCCTGAGGGCGCTGATTTCTTCTTCTCTCACTTGGGATATTTCCTGTCGGCGGATCAGTTTTGCTTCTGGGGGGAATTCACCAGCGTCCGCGCCCTGATCATGGTCACCAGAGGCTACGTTGTTCCCCCCTCCCTCGACGTTCGCCTGCCCGGGGGAGAAATCGTCACGGTGGCGCTCTTCCGCCGTTCGATCTCCGTCCACGGCGAGGGCGCCAATCCGTTCTCCTTTGGCAGCGAAACCAGCTCACCCTCTGATACGTCCAAAACGTATCTATAATTTCTGCTTGCTCCATGCATGTTTTGTGTGATATTGCTATGATCTAGATACACTTTCATACATTTTTTTATCATATTTGGACTAACCTATTAACTCAGTGCACCCCAGTGCCAGTTCCTGTTTTCTGCTGTTTTTCTATTTCAATTTTCCCCCATATAAAAAGTGCCAGAACAATTCGGGAAAATTCAGATAAAAAATCAGCGTGAAGGAAGCTTCGCGAAGAGCCCGAGAGGGGCCAGAGGGGAGCCAGGGGGGCCCAGGCGGCCACCCGGCGCGGCCCCACCCCTGGCCGCGCCAGGGGGGCGCCTGGGGCCCCTGGTCCACCTCTGGCTTCCCCCTTCGCCTATTTATTCTCCATCACGGGAAAACTCCAAAAGAAGAACCCTATTCCGCAAACTCGCCTCTGTTCCGCCGCCGCCGCGCTTCCGAGATCGGGAGCACCAGAAGACCTCTTCCCGGCACCCTGTCGGAGGGAGGATTGACCTCCGGGAGTCTCCTCTCCACCATGGATGCTCCCCGGATGTCTCGTGAGTCGTTTTCCTTGGACCATGGGTCCGTGATCAGTAGCTATGTGATGTTCTCCTCCCCTCTTTGATCTTCATTGTTTAGACCTCGTGAGCTGCCCTACATGATCGAGGCACCTTTGTAATATTTCTGCTATTGCTATGCTGAGTTTGATGGGATCTGATGGATTATGAGATTATGTTCAGATTGTGATAGAGTAATATATATCGTTTTTATCTCTTATATTTTTGTTCCTAACTAATTCTTGCATGTTCTCCGTTGTTGTTTATTTCTTTGGCCAAGTAGTAGGTAGTGACTCCAAGAGGGAACGTTGTGCTTGATTGTGGGTTCATGCCCCCCGATGACACGCTTGAGTGACAAAAACATGAGTCTAGGGGATGTGCTGTTGCCATAAGGGGGAAAACAACGGTGCTTGTAACCGCGGTTACAAGGATTGTTTACTTTACGCAGAGTTCTTTTTAATGCAGTTGTCTGTTGCTTTGGGTTTACACTTTGGGTGGGGCTCGCAACTTATTACCAGCGAGATGTTCTGGATAGATATCTCAAGGTGGATGATTAGTAGTAGATGCAGTTGGATTTCGGTCTACTTACTTTGGCGTACTGCCCGTGCTTTTGAGCCTCTTCCTTTCTTTTGTAGCATAGTTAGCATTGCGGTGCGTTTATAATCCTGTCAATTGCCCTTTTGTAATTTGTTTACCTCGCATAGCAGTTTTATCGTCTTTTGGGAGAGAGACATCACTAGTGAACATCACGTATCCCGATCCATATTATTATTATTTCCACGCTATATTTACTTTACTGCTTTTACTTGCTATCATTATCCCTTGTGTTTTACCCTTTGTGAACGGCAAGACCGGAGAGATTGACAACCTGATGACAGCTTCTCGCCCTTCGTTGGTAGGCCCCAAGTGGAAGGCGTGATGCGGTACATCAGCGAGTTTTCCATCAGTAAAGATACCAAGGTTTGTCTCCAGTAGGACTCCAGAGATGATAAGTAGGTGTCAGCGGCGCACCTGACGCGGACCTGCACACAGACACAGATAACTTTGCTCCCAACGAAGTTCAGAGAGGTTGTCTGTCAAGACCCTGACCTAGGTTTGTGCTTTAGCTAAGTTGCATTTTAGCATCTTGAAAAAAATTGCAAAAGAAAAGGAATTGGGGAAAAGAAAAGCCCTAATTGAATTAAATAAAAAGGCCAGAAATAAATCTTTTTCCGAAATTCTTTTGGAGGTGTTGAAAAATCCTAAAAATGAGTGTGATCATTTTAAAAGTGATTTGGGATTAATCCCATGCTCATAGATTTTTCAATAATCCAAAAGGTGGCTTGGAAATTAAATAAATTGCTTATTTGAATTGAAATTCAAATAAATTGAATTTCAAAAATTCCCAAAACTTGGGGTTGACTTCTATATAGTCACCTAGGTTTTATAAAAATGTTTGGGGATTTTTATAAATGCCCTAGCTATTTATTTTAAAGGGCAACACAAATAACAGAATAGAAAAATAAGAAAAGAAAGACAGAAAAGACTTACCCTCGCCTAGGCGCCAGCCCACCTGGCCCGGCCCACCCAGCTCCCTGTCGTCTTCCTCCTCTTGACAGAAGGAGAGGCAGCCGCGCCGTGCGCTGCGTGGCGGGCATGCCCTCCCCCGCCTCGCCACCTCCTGCTCCCCCTCTCCTCTTCTGCTTGACGAGGAGAAGCGCCTCGAAGCCTCCTTCCTTTCCCCCTCCTCTCCTGTCTCTCTCCCGCTCTCTCTCGCTCGCGTTCTTCTTGCCCGAGAGCCCGCCGGAGTGCAGCACGCGAACCACCGTGGCCAACGACACCGAGCCGCCTCGCCGTGCTGTCCAGGACGTCCACCGCACTCGGCTACGTCGCCGTGCACGTTCAATTCGAACCCGGAGGCCCCAGGGACGTCGCCCCCTTCTCCAGTTCGCCGCCGGCCGCCGTGGAGCTCGAGCTCCAATTCGTCCTCGCCAGGCCTCCATCGACTCCGCCATGGCCACCATTCGTCTCTGGTGAGCTCTACGCTCCGAATCCCCCCATTTGTGGTTCCCCCCGCCCCTTCTATCGCCGTCCGCCATGGCCAGTGGCTCCGGCCGTCGCCCCCCGTCGACGTAGCCATGGGCCAGGTCCTCGTCGAGGTCCCCAGCTTGCTCCAGGAGACGCGCGACGACGCGAGCTTCGCTCCCGTGCCCCCAGCCCCCTTCCCCGTGGCCGAAATCCCACCCCGGCGAGAGCGCCGCCGTGGCAGAGCCACCGGCGTTTAGCCGCCGGTCGGTTAGGGCTCTAACCACCACGCTAACCCCCCCACGTCACCGACAGGTGGGCCCGGGGCCCCCCTCTAATTAACCTGTGGTTAATTAAACCGGGTTTTAACCCCCACTGACACTGACAAAGGGACCCCACTGGTCAGCCCCCCCCCTTGCGTCATGCTGACGTCCTAGAGACGCAATAAACAGAAAAACCTTTAAAAGAAATAAAGAAATTCAGTAAATTCCAGAAAATGGCTGAAACTTTGAAAAATCATAGAAAATTCATTTTAACTCCAAATTTAACATATAATATATGAAAAATGATCAGGAGAAAATCCTCTATCCAAATTTCCAACTTTCAGATATGTTGGAGTTGATCTTAAAAAGGGATCAGTAGCTTTTGCTATTTGATTTAATTGGAATTATTTCAAATTCAATTCAAAAATTATTCCAACTTCAAACTTTGAAATGCACCACACATCACTTGTACTTCAGAAGCATTTCACACACATGACCATTTGGTTTCAAATGAACAAACTTTAGCAAATGCAAGTGGACCAAATTTAAATAACATTTGGAGTTTGAATTTGATTTTTCCTTTTCAAACCAACTTCAATTAAAATGTGGCAATTCAAACATAGGTCACATCAGCACATTGCCATGCTATGTTTGGCATATTGAATGTGCATTGTATTATCTTGATTGTGCTTTACTTCCAGTGCTTCGGTGATTGCATCTTCCCGGTAGAGTTGATCTCGGAGACGAGTTCAACCTCACGTCAGAAGAGTGTTACATCGTGATCGTCAGCAAGGCAAGCACCCCCTCTTTGATCATATCGATAAAATCCCAGTTCCCTCTCATTCTCGCAAATGCATGTTTAGGATGTCACCATGATACGTTCTACCGCTAATTGAACCCATTCCTTTGCATGACCTATCATTTTGTCACAGTAGTAAGCAAACCACAATCCTAGCAGATGTAGGAGTTGGTTGTTATCATGTGGCCCCTGCAATTGTTACAGCTTATTGCATGCTTAGAGTTGTTACCTGAGGCTACTTTGATGTGAGTCGGGATGGTAGTGATCATGTGAATGATGGTGGTAACGTGTTGGTGAATCTACCCTAAACAAAGGTGAACGATGAGAGGCTGTGTAGGAGTACACAGTGGGTTGTCTCGTTGAACACTGCCTTAAGCCCGAGTTCTTGTGTTGTTATCCAAGACAAAGAGTACGACCACACATTGGGCTCACTGACCCCTCTCGGCCTAGTACCTCACCCCGGACCAGTCCAGGAGTCGCAAGTAGTTCGCCCTTTTACGATCTCAAGCATGTGGAACCAAGGTAAGTGGTTGTCGTAGGTTGTGGGCACGTTGAGTCAAGTGATCATGATCGAGTTGAGCTTGATGGCGGTCACACAACGTTTGAGTTCGCATCGGAACAATCGGCCGGATTCCGATTGTGGTCCCAACTCAAATAGGCGACTCCCTAGGACTAGAGATGGTGTCGTGAGTGAAGTGTCATGGCAGCATCCTCGCCGGTACTCATTTGAAGGGTCCATCTCCAGGCGGTAAATGATGAGGCGTGTGTGTAGCAGTACACCCCTGCAGGGTTAATGAACTATTCGAATAGCCGTGTCCGCGGTTATGGACTACTTGGAGACCTTTACTTGATCATAGATAACTTGAACTGGATACTTCTAAAATGCACCAAGATAAGTGTGAGTGCTATGGCGTGCTTCCTCGTGGGGAAGTCGGGGAAGGCACCATAGTGGAGTATTGATTGGAGACTGTTACTTGGACTCGTGTACGTTCTTACCTCTCTCTGGTACTCGTAGTACAGGACTAGCCAAGTCAAAGCTGGCACTTCTGCAAGTGAAACCCCACCCCCCTTTACCTTGATACATGTGCATGAGTAGTATAGTTCCTATGTAAGTCTTGCTGAGTACGACTTTGTACTCACGTTTTCTTATTCTATGTTTTAGAGACGAGACCACTGACCCTGATGGTGGCCTCTACCTCGAGCTCGACGTGGACCAATGTCGTATAGTTCCAGGCAGCAGCCTGTGCCCTCTGGAGGGTCGTTGTACTTTTCTTTCAGGCTTCTTAAGCCATTTGTTAAACTTGTCTTTACTAAGACATAATTTGCTTCCGTTGATGTTGATGTAATGTTGGATCACAAACATGTGATCTCTGCTTGTATTACAACTACTATGTCTGCTCTGTTTAGCAGAAGTTATAAAGACTGAGTTTGTAGAGTTCATGTTGTGATTACCTGCTGTTTACACTGGACATGTATGTTGCGTGTATGATTATAACATGCATGTCTTAGTGTGGGGTTCGATAGGTTAGTTGTGTTCTTGCCGGCGGTCTTTTATACACCAAGTGGCCCTTAGATGTGCGCAGCTTGGGGCATCGTGATGCGATCGCTCGTGACTCTGTCACGTGGCACACTTTGTTGTATGATTAAGCCCGCCCGAGATCCCGACTAAGTGATCGGGCTGGAGTAAGTCTATGTAAGGGTTATGATTCAATCGATAACATGGTTGAGGCGACTTGTATATGAGTATGGGATTCACCACCCATAAACATTTAGACTTGTGAGCGGACGTTGAGGACCCATCTCAGTTGATCATCCGGCCTGAATGGGATGCCCCTCACGTTCGATGCTTACCGAGAGTGATTTGTGCTTGGCCTTGTCTGCTTAGACAAGTGGGTACGGCTCTCGGCTCTCCATGTGATTGCATTATGACCGGAATTACATACGCTAACCCCGGGTCCCGACAGACTTGGTATCAGAGCAGGACTGCCTGTAGGATTATCAAACCATTGGCCGATGTCGAGTCTAGCATTCTATAGTTATATAGTTACTTTGGGTATAAGGGAACAACGTAAGACTTCTTTTTTCTCCTTATCCTCATTGATCTGAGTTCTGAGTCACCCTCATCTTATTCTACGGGAAGATAGGACTAGGCTCATCTATGTCTTTACTAGGACATCTCGTTGATTGCTTCTTTGTAGCTGTAGGAGTGTTGTGGTCTTTCTGAGCCATCATTCCATAGTGTTTCTGTGGAAGTGATGTCCGTTATCCTGTAGGTTGTCTCAATTTCCATCCCGGTACAGCCGTTATGCTGTCCGTTTGTGGCTTTGATGCTATTGCATTATAGTCTTCTATCTTAGCATAGAATTGTGTCCTAAATCCTATTCTGATTGTTGATTCTTATCACACAGAATGTCAGGTGCAAATCAAGGTGTTGATCCCAGTTCTAGTTACGTGGACGATGAAGAACCTCCACTACCAACCTCAACGGCAGAAATCATGATGGAGGCTGAACAGAATCGTCGTGATCAGACACGTCTTCTCGAGCGTATTGAGCAGAACACTTCTCGTCAGCGTCATAGTGTTGTTACCATCCAGGACTTCATTCTCCTCAACCCGCCAGTTTTCCGATGTTCTTCTGAGCCCCTTGATGCCGATGATTGGCTTCGTTCCCTCGAGCGTAAGCTTGAGACAACCCATGTTGCTCCAGGTGATCGTGTGCTATTCGCGGCATACTTTCTGGAAGGTGCTGCTCTTCAATGGTGGGAAAACTTCGTGGAAATGCAACCAGTTGGTCACGTGGTGACTTGGCAAGAGTTCTGCGATGACTTCCGAGGATATCATATTCCGGATCAGTTGATGGAGCGCAAGAGAGAAGAATTTTGCAATCTGACCCAAGGAAAGATGACTGTTCATGAGTATAGGACTGAGTTCACTCGTCTAGCACGTTATGCCCAAGAAGAAGTATCCACCGATGCCAAGAAACAAGCAAGGTTCCGTAAGGGACTTAGCCCCGTTCTTCGTCATGACCTGAATCTTCACGAGTTCGTCAACTTCAGGGACTTGGTCGACAAATCTTTCAAGGCCGAGTATGGGAATGAGTTGTATGAAGAGTCTCGCAAGCGTGATCGTGAGTTTGCCCAATCTTCTGGCCCAGTTTCTCGAAAACGCCGTGTATGGATTCCCTTCAATGACGTCAGTCATGCTGTAAGTGCTTCTAGACCCCCAACCACCATATATCGTCCACCTCAACCCAATCTCCCTCCTTGGAATTTTGTTGAACAATCAAGTGCTCAAGTTCCTTTCATTCCACGTGGTGTTTGTTTCCAATGTGGACAATCAAGCCACAATGTTCGAGAGTGTCCCCAAAATCATGTAGCCACCACACCTAAACCAAAGCAAGCCTTTCGTCATGGTAAGCCACCACCCAAGACTTCCAAGGTCAAGCCTCCCGCCTATGAATATGGTTATGTGAATCACGTATCCATTCTAGATTCCCACAAGTCAACCGATGTTATACTCGGAACCCTTCCTGTCAATTCCACCCCAGCTTCGGTTCTGTTTGACCCAGGAGCATCTCACTCATTCATATCCCAGGACTTTGCACTGTCACATGACATCTCTTTTTCGATGTTGTCCACCCCCTTAGTTGTGCAAGCCCCTGGATCCAGATGGCACACCACCATGGTGAGTCATGAGAATGAAATTGCAATTGAGGGTTTAGTATTCCTTGCCTCGCTCATAGCCCTCAAGTCTTCAGACATTGATGTCATCCTAGGAATGGATTGGTTATCAAGACAGAGTGCTGTCCTTGATGGTAAAGCCAAGTCAGTGAAACTAACCCATCCATCAGGCCAGACAATCAAGTACACCTCACCAAGCTCTAAAACCCAGGTGCATTCTTTGAATGTGCTTCCTCTTCCAGACCTTGAAGATATTCCGGTGGTTCGTGACTTCCCGGATGTCTTTCCAGAAGAGCTGCCAGGCATACCACCTGACAGATCTGTAGAGTTTGTGGTAGATCTTATCCCAGGAACCGCTCCAATATCCAAACGCCCATATAGAATGGCCCCACGTGAGTTAGATTTGAGAACTTGCAGGATCCTCTGTCTTCTCTAAGATGGATTTGAGATTAGGCTATCATCAAATCAAAATCATAAACGAGGACATTCCCAAAACGGCTTTTACTACTCGTTATGGTCTTTATGAGTACACCGTCATGTCCTTCGGTTTAACCAATGCCCCCGCCACATTCTCGCGCTTGATGAATTCGATCTTCATGGAGTACCTAGATAAATTTGTTGTAGTTTATCTTGATGACATTCTCATCTACTCGAAGAACGAAGAAGATCTCGCAGAACATCTTAGGTTGGTATTGATGAAACTTAGAGAGCATCGCCTGTATGCTAAATTCTCCAAGTGTGAATTTTGGCTACCAGAAGTGACCTACTTAGGCCACGTGATTTCTGCAAAAGGCATTGCTGTCAATCCCGAGAGAGTTCAGGCCGTCCTTGACTGGACTCCACCTGAATCGGTTAAGCAAGTTAGGAGTTTTCTTGGCTTAGCAAGCTATTGCCGCCGCTTCGTCGAGAACTTTTCTAAAGTTGCAAAGCCTCTGACTGAACTCCTCAAGAAAGAGAAGAAATTCAAATGGACTCCCAAGTGCGAGGAAAGCTTTCAAGAGCTAAAAAGAAGATTGATTTCTGCACCCGTACTTGCGCCTCCAGACACCAAAAAGGATTTCGAGATCTATTGTGATGCCTCACGGCATGGGTTAGGATGCATATTTCTGCAAGATCGACATGTGGTAGCTTATGCTTCACGCCAATTGCGGCCACATGGAGAGAATTATCCTACCCATGATCTTGAACTCGCTGCCGTAGTTCATGCCCTGACAACTTGGCGACATTACCTCCTTGGTAATCGTTGTGAGATCTATTCCCACCACCAAAGCCTAAAATACATATTCACCCAGCCAGATCTTAATCTCAGGCAAAGACGCTGGATTGAGTTGATAAAAGATTATGACTTAGGAATTTCTTACACCCCAGGCAAAGCCAATGTCATGGCTGATGCACTAAGTCGTAAGTCGTATTGTAACAACCTCATGTTACAACAGTATCAACCACTTCTTCATGAGGAATTTCGAAAGCTCAATCTCGAGATTGTTCCTCGTGGATCTCTTTTCAACTTGGTGGCGAAACCAACCCTTGAGGATCAAATCATAGTTGCCCAAAGGCGTGCACGAGGTGTTCGCCGGATCAAGGAGAACATTGCTAGCGGAGTTGCTAAATGTTTCTCCACAGATAGTAAAGGAATGGTATTCTTTAAAAATCGTTTGGTAGTACCTAAGAATAGGGAACTAAGGCAACTCATCCTCAAAGAAGCCCACGACACACCCCTCTCCATTCATCCCGGTAGCACAAAAATGTACCGAGATCTACGCCAGAGATTTTGGTGGACTAGGATGAAGAGAGAAATTGCTCAGTTTATTGCTGAATGTGATGTTTGTCGTCGCGTTAAAGCAGAACATCAAAGACCTGCTGGTATTCTTAGACCTTTGCCTATCCCCGAGTGGAAGTGGGATAAAGTCAGTATGGACTTCATCACTGGCTTTCCAAAAACCCAGAAAGGAAATGATGCCATCTTCGTTGTCATTGATCGACTTTCAAAAGTTGCTCACTTCCTTCCAGTTCGAGAGTCTATAACTGCTAGCCAGTTAGCGGACTTGTATGTCTCCTGAATCGTGTCACTTCACGGTGTTCCTTTGGAAATCAATTCAGACCGTGGTAGTCTTTTCACTTCTCGATTTTGGGAAAGTTTCCAGAATGCTATGGGAACCCACCTCTCCTTTAGCACCGCTTATCACCCGCAGTCTAGTGGTCAAGTAGAAAGGGTCAATCAAATTCTCGAAGACATGCTCAGAGCTTGTGTTATCTCTTTCGGAAAGAAATGGGAGAATTCTCTTCCTTTTGCCGAATTTGCGTATAACAATAGTTTTCAATCTAGTTTGGGCATGGCTCCTTTTGAATTTCTCTATGGACGGAAATGTCGAACACCCCTAAACTGGTCAGAAACCGGTGAAAGACAATTCTTTGGACCGGATTTGATTCAGGATGCAGAAGAGCAGGTTCGCATTGTTCGTGAGAAATTGAAAACAGCCCAGTCTCGTCAGAAAAGCTATTATGATCGTCATCATAGGGAAGAAAGCTATAATCTGGATGAGAAGGCTTACCTTCGGGTTACTCCTCTGAAGGGTACCCATCGCTTCGGTATCAAAGGCAAGTTGGCCCCACGTTATATTGGTCCCTTTCGCATTCTCGCTAAACGTGGAGAAGTTGCCTACCAATTGGAACTACCCCCTCACCTCTCCCAGGTTCATGATGTCTTCCACGTCTCTCAACTCAGGCGTTGCTTTAAGGACCCCATCCGCGAAGTAGACCACGAAACGCTTGATCTCCAAGATAACCTTTCATATCGAGAGTACCCTGTTCGTATTCTTGATGAAGCCGAGCGTAGCACCAGACGTCAGAAGATCAGATTCCTGAAAGTGCAGTGGTCACATCATTCAGAGCAAGAAGCCACCTGGGAACGAGAGGATCGTCTACGAGCTGAGTACCCCACCTTCCTCCCGACGACTTCTGAATCTCGGGACGAGATTCTTTTGAGTGGGGGCGAGTTGTCAAGACCCTGACCTAGGTTTGTGCTTTAGTTAAGTTGCATTTTAGCATCTTGAAAAAAATTGCAAAAGAAAAGGAATTGGGGAAAAGAAAAGCCCTAATTGAATTAAATAAAAAGGCCAGAAATAAATCTTTTTCCAAAATTCTTTTGGAGGTGTTGAAAAATCCTAAAAATGAGTGTGATCATTTTAAAAGTGATTTGGGATTAATCCCATGCTCATAGATTTTTCAATAATCCAAAAGGTGGCTTGGAAATTAAATAAATTGCTTATTTGAATTGAAATTCAAATAAATTGAATTTCAAAAATTCCCAAAACTTGGGGTTGACTTCTATATAGTCACCTAGGTTTTATAAAAATGTTTGGGGATTTTTATAAATGCCCTAGCTATTTATTTTAAAGGGCAACACAAATAACAGAATAGAAAAATAAGAAAAGAAAGACAGAAAAGACTTACCCTCGCCTAGGCGCCAACCCACCTGGCCCGGCCCACCCAGCTCCCTGTCGTCTTCCTCCTCTTGACAGAAGGAGAGGCAGCCGCGCCGTGCGCTGCGTGGCGGGCATGCCCTCCCCCGCCTCGCCACCTCCTGCTCCCCCTCTCCTCTTCTGCTTGACGAGGAGAAGCGCCTCGAAGCCTCCTTCCTTTCCCCCTCCTCTCCTGTCTCTCTCCCGCTCTCTCTCGCTCGCGTTCTTCTTGCCCGAGAGCCCGCCGGAGTGCAGCACGCGAACCACCATGGCCAACGACACCGAGCCGCCTCGCCGTGCTGTCCAGGACGTCCACCGCACTCGGCTACGTCGCCGTGCACGTTCAATTTGAACCCGGAGGCCCCAGGGACGTCGCCCCCTTCTCTAGTTCGCCGCCGGCCGCCGTGGAGCTCGAGCTCCAATTCGTCCTCGCCAGGCCTCCATCGACTCCGCCATGGCCACCATTCGTCTCTGGTGAGCTCTACGCTCCGTATCCCCCCATCTGTGGTTCCCCCCGCCCCTTCTATCGCCGTCCGCCATGGCCAGTGGCTCCGGCCGTCGCCCCCCGTCGACGTAGCCGTGGGCCAGGTCCTCCTCGAGGTCCCCAGCTTGCTCCAGGAGACGCGCGACGACGCGAGCTTCGCTCCCGTGCCCCCAGCCCCCTTCCCCGTGGCCGAAATCCCACCCCGGTGTAAGGCCCAATATGCGGTACTGTTCCAGATCTAGGTGTTTCCACCCAGATCCGGGGACGAAGCACATATCGGTCCCACCGCGACATATGACAAAGCCATATGCCCCGGATTTCCAACATGATATCACAACATTACAGATACAATGTCAGAACCCTCTGTTAGGTATGTGCTAGGGTTAGTTAGTGCCTTTGCATCATGTCAAAATTTCAAAAAGAAATCTTGGAAATCAAATTCAAAATCAAAATGGGAGAAGGAACACCCCCGAGATGAATTAATTCAAAAGGCCAGATAAAAATCTTTTCCAAAAATTCATGTTAGAGTTTTGAAAAGTCTTATAAATGAGTGTGATCACATATCAAGTGATGTGGGACCCACCCCATGCTCATAGATTTTTCAAATATTCAAACAGTACCTTGGAATTAAAGAAATACCCCTATTTGATTTAAAATTCAAATCGTTGAAAGTTTATGAGTGGCTAGTCTATATTATTATGAGGCCACATAAAAGTTTTCAGCATTTAATAAAATGTTTAGCTATTTATTTTAGCTAAACAGAACAAATGACAGAAGGAAAAACAGAAAACAGAAAAAGGAAAAGAGGCTTACCTCAAATGGGCCCAACTCACCGAGGCAGCCCGGCCCAGGGACAAGGGCGTCTTCTTCCTCGCGCCAGGCAGGCTGCTGCCGCCGTGGCGAGCATGCCGTCGCCGCTGGACACCTCCTGCTTCCCTCCCCGTCCACGTTATCGCGTCCAGAAGCATCCTGGAGCCGCCCCATTTCAGTTCCCCCCCTCCACGAGCTCCCTCCTCTCCTCTCTCGCCCGTTTCGTCGCCGCCTGAGGAACACGCCGGAGCGCCGTCGAGCACGCGCGTGGCCATTGACGCCTAGAAGCTCCAAGATTGTGTCCAAGCGCTTCGTCGTCGTCTTCACCGACTTGCAGAAGGAATCGAGCCCGGAGCCAGCGTAGACGCCGAATTCTTCCTCGAGTCCCCGCCGGCCGCCGTGAAGAACTTCGTCGATTACGTCGCCGTTGAGCCGCCCCAGCCCTCGCCACCACCTCTGCTAAGCTCTTGGTGAGCTTGGGGTCAAAACCCCTCACTTTCCCCCTTCGATTACTCACTCTAGCCGGATCCGCCATGGTAGCCGAAGCTTCTCGCCGCCGGGATCAATGGAGAGGTCCACCCGCTAAGCAATCGAGCCAGCCGTGATGTCCATCGTGTTCCCCGTGTTCCTCCTCATCGAACCAGCCCAACCTCGCCTCAAGTCGTGCCCTGGAGCCAAATCTCGATGGTGGCCGTAGCTAGGTCACCGCAAAAGTTGACGCCGGCGAGCGTACGGTGCACCCCAGTGCTTGGTTTTGGTCCCGTTCGACGCGCACGAGTGAGAGCTTCAATTTGATGGTCGTCGCGCTCCAAATGGTGGACGGAATCGTGCTCCCATGCAGTGCCGCCGCGACTCCATTCGCCGGCGTTTAGCCGCCGGCGTGTTAGCCAACCCCCCCTGTTAATCACCTAATTAGTGACCCCCTGGGTCACTGACCAGTGGGCCTAGTGGCTTAATTAAGCCACTGGATTAACTTAGCCCACGGGTTAATTAACCCAGCCATTGACAGGGTGGCCCCACATGTCAGCCCCCTCCCCTGACGTCAGCACTTGCGCAATAATTGATTTAAATGAATTTCCAGAAAAGCAAAATGGTTTAAATAATTCCAGAAATTCCAGAAAATACCCCAAACTTTGGAAATTCATAGAAAATTCATATTAACTCCAAATTGGACAAATAATATATGAAAAATGATCAGGAGAAAATTATCTTTTCAAATATGAAACTTTCAATTATGTTTGAGTTGATTTTAAAATGGGACCAGTAGCATATGTCATTTGGTTTATTTGAATTTAATTCAAATTCAAACCAATTGATTTTGCACCTTGGACCATGGAATTATGATCTAATTCACCATACATCAGAAGCATATCTTGTACAAGTGAAGATGATTAAAAATGATCAAACTATGTCACATACAATTTGGCTATGTTGAATTCGAATGTGGAGTTTGAATTTGCAATTCAAATTGCAATATACTCCACTTAAATGGAATTGCCTCACACATCAAAACTTATACTTCAAGTTTCAACATTCATTCATGTGCTTGAGCATTGCATTCATATTGATTTCTACTTCGTGCTTTGTTTGTCGAGTAGAGGTGGAACCGGAGCAAGAGGTCACCCCCTTCGCTGAAGATCCAGAACCCGAACCTCGTCAGCAAGGCAAGCAAACCCCCATTGATCATGTCGATAAAATCCCACTTCCCTTTCATGTCTCGCTTATGCATTGTTTAGGATGATCACCATGTTACGATTCTACCGCATAGATGAACCCATTCCTTTGCATGACCTATCTTTTGTCATAGTAGTAAGCAAACCACAATCCTAGCAAATGTAGGAGTTGAATGATATCATGTGGCCCCTGCAAATGTTATCGCTTATTGCATGCTTAGTATGATACCATGTTGTTACTGTGATGTGAGTCGGGATGGTAGTGATCATGTTGATGATGGTAGAAAAGTGTTGGTGAATCGACCCTAATACCAGGTGAACGATGAGAGGCTGTGTAGGAGTACACGGTGGGTTGTCTCATTGAACACCGCCCTAAGTCCGAGTTCTTGTGTGGTGATCCAAGATGAAGAGTACAACCACACATTGGGCTCACTGACCCCTCTCAACCTATTAACTCATCCCTTTCGATGTCCAGATGTCGCAGTAGTTCGGAGTTCTGGTAGGCTTGTGGCCTGGATGCTAAGTGAGAGAACGGCTCACCCGAGACCGGCTTATGCACCACGCACACATCGCTTGGGTCCACTTCGGTAAACCGGCCGGGTTCACGATAGTGGTAGCCAACCCAAGTAGGCGGCTTTCTTGGACTAGATAGGCTATGAGGTAACAGTTGTGGTGAGCATCCTCGCTGGCACCCCTTGAATGGTGTCGAGTACAAAGGCGGTAAATGATGATCATGTGTGTGTAGCGGTACACCCTTGCAAGGTTAACAAAACTATTCGAATAGCCGCGTTCGCGGTTATGGACTACTTGGAAAGCTTAGCTTGATTATTAGATAACTTGAACTGGATACTTCTAAAACACACCAAGATAAGTGTGAGTGCTATGGCGTGCTTCCTCGTGGGGAAGTCGAGGAAGGCACCATAGTGGTGTAATTGGTTGGAGAAAGTAGTGGACTTGTGTACGCTTCTTACCTCAAAGTCTGGTACTCGTAGTTCAGGATTAGCCAAGTCAAAGCTGGCATTTCTGCAAGTGAACCCCACCGCCCTTTACTTTGATACATGTGCATGAGTAGTATAGTTCCTATGTAAGTCTTGCTGAGTACGACTTTGTACTCACGTTTGCTTAATCTATGTTTTAGATGACGCCACTGACCCTGAAGGTGGATTCTTCATCGAGCTGGACGACTGAGGTTAAACTAGTCTAGTCCCAGTCAGACGACTGGTTCCCTCGTGGAGGGCTTTGTGTTTAAATAAGGCTTCTTAAGCCACTTGTTAAACTTGTCTGTACTCAGACATAATTTGCTTCTGTTCTGTGTTGTAATGTTGGATCACATGTATGTGATCTCTGTGTGTACTCTATAAGAGTTATAAATAAAATGTACACTTTGTAGAGAATTGCAATGGTACCTGCTGTTCATACAAGGCATGTGTGCTGCGTGTATGTTTATAACATGCATGTCCTTGTATGGGTTTTCGAGACCTTAGTTGTGTTCTGGCTGGCGGTCTTTCATACACCAAGTGGCCCTTAGATGTGCGCAGCTTGGGGCATCGCGATGCGATTGTCCGAGACTCTGTCTCGTGCACACTTTGTGGTATGATCGAGCCCGCCCTAGGCCCCGACTAAGTGATCGGGCTGGAGTAAGTCTATGTAAGAGTTTTGAGATAGTCGATAGTATGGTTGAGGCGACTTGTCTTTGAATATGGGAGTTCACCACCCATATCATTAGACTTGTGTGCGGACGATGAGGACCCATCTCAGTTGATCATCCGGCCTGGATGGGATGCCCCTCACGTACGATGCTTTCCGAGAATGTTCAGTGCTTGGCCTTGTCTGCTTAGACAAGTGGGTGCGGTTCTCGGCTCTCCATATGACTATGTCTTAGCTGTACTTGCATACACTAACCCCGGGTCCCGACATACAAGGATACAACATCTCATACAATCGGCATACAACTGCCTCAAATATAATACAACAGCGGAAGATACATGTCTGAGTACAGACTACAATCAAATGCCTACTGGCAAAGAGAAAAGCATCGATCCCATAACCACACGGGTCCAGGCCCTCCGCCGGGATCCGCCTAACTAGTCGTCGTCGAGTCTCCACGTGAAACGTCGGTCACCGTACCTGCTGTCGATCAAGAACCCTGAAAAGAGTTTGGGGGTAGTATCATGAGTACAGAGGTACTCAGCATCCAACTGTAGTGGTCATCTGACCCAGCAAGGACTTCATCACTCGTCATTCTAGGACAACTAGTAGTTTACGGTAAGGAAAGGGTAAGTGGTGAGGTTGCTGCCGCACTAGCATTTATGAAGTGGCTAACGATCTAGAGAGTAAGATAAGAAGCCAAGCATTCGATGAGGAATCGCCTCCAACAAGTCTTGCTATCCACCTACATACGCAAACATAACACCTATCCTATCCTTATCCTCCTCTTCGCATCCCAACGAAGAAGAAGCAGTCAAGGCACACACACGTTGATCAAGTTATATTAAGATATCTCAGTTGTTGTTGTCTATGAACAAGGAGTAGGTCTCAAGTCGTCCATAACCGTGGACACGGCTTCTCGAAAAGATTTAACCCTGCAGGGGTGTACCAACTGCCCATTACGAGGCTCCGCACGCACGTCCATCACTCTCAGTTGCTACCCATGATAGGCAACCATTTTATGATTTAGTTCCAAGAGATCCGAAACGACAAGTCCCTCTAGCTAACAACGAACAAATCCGGGTGGCCCCGGGGAGTCGACACCCAATCCAAAAGCTGGCCACGCTCTCGGATCGGACTCTTCCGTCGCAACCGGGTTTGGGTTACCGGTTAGTTCTCTTATGAGACCAGGCCCTCGCCGGCCAAAGGTGGACCAACAAAGAAACCATGTCTCCGCTGGCCCAAGCTGTTTTAAAAGATATCTGCTAGGAGCGACCCGACAAGATATATATGCATGTTTTCAAATGGTAAATCAGCTTGGGCCACCACTAGAAATGTTTGAAGCTAGATAGGTAAGAAAAGGGGACCCCATAAAATCCCACACGCGGTTAGGCACGCTCAGTCTTAAAACCAATACCCGGAACTCGGATCCTAGGTGACTCGAATGGAACAAAGCGTCGGGGCGGGATAGCCTAGACCTTCCATCCTTCGTCGAATATAGTCAACATTATAATAATCATACCATCAACAATAATATAATAATCAGGTGATATCCCAACCCAAAGAGTAACAGGGTAACATCGTAGCATCCTAAGCATGCATACTAAGCAGGGGCTGAGCAACGAGCAACAGTAACATAGCAGTACAAGGTTTGCTGGGAGGGGACATGGCTGTATTGGTTTAAAAGAGGCCGTAAACATGTGGTAGGATCAAACATCGAACCTAACCTATACTAGCATGCAAACCGCTGGTTGAAATAGAATGGATCATAAGTAATGCAAGTCCTTGCTTGTTGATAAGTCGGGTTCCGAAGGTGTAGTTGATCGCAAGCTCGCATCGTCTCCGAGAGGTACCCGCGGGAGCACACAAGAAGTAAACACTGGAAAGCAATCAACGGTGCACCACTATTACTACGGAGCAAACATGAGCAAGCATCAACAAGAAGTAACACGAGACATCGCACCTACCGTCGAGAGCGGTTACTAACAATTTAAGTGAAGTACTCGTCACACACGACGCTACCGCACATTTACGGTGGTTCAAGTTGCTTAGCTACCGGTGATCAACAAAGGTTGTTAACATGGCAAGGCACCCAAGCATGGCATAGCACACAAACATTGCAAGAGGTGAAGCAAAAATAAACTATCTGATCTAGTCAATTTAAGTGGGGGGTAAAACCTATACATGCAAACTATTGCGGACCCCACGATAAATATTGCATTTGGTACTATTTTTACCTAAACAATATTTTATTATTTTTATTAGCAAGCAAGAACAGCATAAACACAATCTACATGCAATTCTAGTCAAGTTACATATAAAGAACATTTTAATCCGAGCAACGGATAAAAAGTTATTGCAGTTACAGTTACAGTGGCAGGAAGTGTAATTAGCAGTCAAACAGCAGGTAAACAAGTTCAAACATGGCAACAAAGCACAAATTATTAAACTAGACACAATTCTAAGCAAGTTTCATATTTAAATCGTCGCAATCGGAGCTACGGTTAAAAAGTTACGACACTGCAAAAATCCTAATACAAACTGCCTAATTAAATAAATAAAACTAGCAGAACAGAAAAAAAAATGCTAACCGGGCCGAATCTACTGGGCCCAACTAACTAAAAAAAAATAACAAAAAAAAGAAAAAGGGGCAGCTCACTTGGGCCGTGGCCCACTGGAGGGGCTGGCTGGCTCGGCCTTGCGCTGGTGGGCCACGTGGCTGGCCGGCCCAGCTGGAGCGGGCGGCTCCTCCCGAGCGGCTGCTCGGTCCCGACCGGGGCAGCAGGCGACGACGCCTCTCGTCGGCGGCCGGCGGCACAGGAGGGCAGGGGAGCGCGGCGGAGGACGAGGGAGGGCATGGCGACGCGAGGTGGCAAGGCCGGCGGCGCGAATCCAGCGGCCCGGCGGCGGCTCCAAGCTTGGGCTCGGGGTAGCCATGGCTTCGGGCGGCGCGGCCTGGCGTGCTTCGGCGCGGGTCTGCGAGGAGGAGAAGGAGGGTGAGGGGAGAAGGGAGGTGGCCGGCGGCCTGCTCGCCGGCGGCGGCCGGGGTTGGAGGCGCGCGGCCTCAGGCTCCATGGGCGTGGGCGCGTGTGGTTGGAGGTAGGTGGAGCTCCAGGGGCGACGTGGCACGTTTCTGGCCGTCAGATCGGCCGATCTGACGGTCCAGATCCATTGGGCTGGATCCAGATCTGGGAGGCTAGGGTTTGCTGCGAAAATTGGGGTATTTGGGGCCAGATCTGGGGGCTGGTGGCTGCCTAGGGAAACCCTAGGTGGGTGGAAGTGTGGTGGTCTTTATATAGCCCCGGTGGCTGGCAGTTTGCAAAAACATCATCGGTTTTTCTCTCGCGCACGCGGTGCTCCCGTTTCTGACCGTCGGGGGTCCGCAGTACCTCCGATTAGGGTAAAACTTTGAACTGTGCGATCGGTGCGTCGAGCCGGAGGCATTCACCTCGCGCTGGAACCGTTCCGAAAACACTTTCCGACGCGCTATAAAAATATCCCGTTTAATTATTAAACGGGGTTTTTCGTTCCGTTGGCTGCGGCTGGTCTCGTGCGGTTTTCGCGACGGTGATCGGGCGGAACCCGGTGTCGCAAAGGTCGAGTGTCAGGGTGGCAAGGGTCGGTCTCCGTCCGATACGAGATAAGAGGGGGGAAATAATCGCCGATCAATAAATCGGGGATGCAAACACCGCAAACAAATCAGGCAATCAATCAATTCACACCGAAAACAAAAATTTTAATTTTTGCAAAAACTGGGCTGTTACACCCGGCGAGAGCGCCGCCGTGGCAGAGCCACCGGCGTTTAGCCGCCGGTCGGTTAGGGCTCTAACCACCACGCTAACCCCCCCACGTCACCGACAGGTGGGCCCGGGCCCCCCCTCTAATTAACCCGTGGTTAATTAAACCGGGTTTTAACCCCCACTGACACTGACAAAGGGACCCCACTGGTCAGCCCCCCCCCTTGCGTCATGCTGACGTCTTAGTGACGCAATAAACAGAAAAACCTTTAAAAGAAATAAAGAAATTCAGTAAATTCCAGAAAATGGCTGAAACTTTGAAAAATCATAGAAAATTCATTTTAACTTCAAATTTAACATATAATATATGAAAAATGATCAGGAGAAAATCCTCTATCCAAACTTCCAACTTTCAGCTATGTTGGAGTTGATCTTAAAAAGGGATCAGTAGCTTTTTCTATTTGATTTAATTGGAATTATTTCAAATTCAATTCAAAAACTATTCCAACTTCAAACTTTGAAATGCACCACACATCACTTGTACTTCAGAAGCATTTCACACACATGACCATTTGGTTTCAAATGAACAAACTTTAGCAAATACAAGTGGACCAAATTTAAATAACATTTGGAGTTTGAATTTGATTTTTCCTTTTCAAACCAACTTCAATTAAAATGTGGCAATTCAAACATAGGTCACATCAGCACATTGCCATGCTATGTTTGGCATATTGAATGTGCATTGTATTATCTTGATTGTGCTTTACTTCCAGTGCTTCGGTGATTGCATCTTCCCGGTAGAGTTGATCTCGGAGACAAGTTCAACCTCACGTCAGAAGAGTGTTACATCGTGATCGTCAGCAAGGCAAGCACCCCCTCTTTGATCATGTCGATAAAATCCCAGTTCCCTCTCATTCTCGCAAATGCATGTTTAGGATGTCACCATGATACGTTCTACCGCTAATTGAACCCATTCCTTTGCATGCCCTATCATTTTGTCACAGTAGTAAGCAAACCACAATCCTAGCAGATGTAGGAGTTGGTTGTTATCATGTGGCCCCTGCAATTGTTACAGCTTATTGCATGCTTAGAGTTGTTACCTGAGGCTACTTTGATGTGAGTCGGGATGGTAGTGATCATGTGAATGATGGTGGTAACGTGTTGGTGAATCTACCCTAAACAAAGGTGAACGATGAGAGGCTGTGTAGGAGTACACAGTGGGTTGTCTCGTTGAACACTGCCTTAAGCCCGAGTTCTTGTGTTGTTATCCAAGACAAAGAGTACGACCACACATTGGGCTCACTGACCCCTCTCGGCCTAGTACCTCACCCCGGACCAGTCCAGGAGTCGCAAGTAGTTCGCCCTTTTACGATCTCAAGCAGGTGGAACCAAGGTAAGTGGTTGGCGTAGGTTGTGGGCACGTTGAGTCAAGTGATCATGATCGAGTTGAGCTTGATGGCGGTCACACAACGTTTGAGTCCGCATCGGAACAATCGGCTGGATTCCGATTGTGGTCCCAACTCAAATAGGCGACTCCCTAGTACTAGAGATGGTGTCGTGAGTGAAGTGTCATGGCAGCATCCTCGCCGGTACTCATTTGAAGGGTCCATCCCCAGGCGGTAAATGATGAGGCGTGTGTGTAGCAGTACACCCCTGCATGGTTAATGAACTATTCGAATAGCCGTGTCCGCGGTTATGGACTACTTGGAGACCTTTACTTGATCATAGATAACTGTTGGAAATATGCCCTAGAGGCAATAATAAAATGTTATTATATATATTTCCACGTTCGTAATTAATGTTTATATTTCTGTGCTATAATTGCAATGACCCTGACTATGAGATTCAGAAGAAAACTCACTTGCATGTGTGGAAATGTAAACACCAAGAGTTTCTGGTTTAGCCTCTAAGACCAGCTCATGTGCTAATTGATGATTACATTTTCTTAATCATGGACATTGTTCTTGTAACAAGGATGTCAGTAGCAATGGGAACATATTGTTAGCAGAACAATGATTTTGAACCGACCCCAGTATTGAATGATATACTTAGAGATCACATCGTAACTACGTTATAAGTCATATCATGAAATGTTATCATGTACGTAATTCCTTAGACCATGAGAGTATCGAGTTACTTCACACAGGAAGACATGCTTTGGTTCTTAGATGAATCCTCCCGTAAATGGGAAGTAGTAAAATAAGTTCTGGGTATGTCAGATGGTGTGGCTAGTGACTGTGATAGTTCAAGAATGGGATTTGCTCCTTCACGATGAAGAGATATTGACTTTGGGCCCACTCGGTATGACGGTATCCATTATAGTCTGGCCAGACGCATTGTGATTCAGTCACGGGGATACCGGAATACGATAACGAGAAAATGGACAAACGAGCAAAGAGGATAACGAGTGGCTTGTGTTCAAGAAGTTGTTACACATGGGTGCCAAACATCTCTCCTCTAACTTTGTCATATATCACGAAGCAAAGGGAATGGTACATGAATAAACATAATGGTTCACTCGAAGTTTCTTCGTGTATGTGTGGGAGTTAACATGGGTGTCCATGGCTCCGCTGTTGATTATTGGCTATTGACAAAAGGCTGTTGACCTTTGTACGGAAGATGTTCTGAGTCATCTCCGCATTATACCGAACCTATTGGGTCACACACTTAACGAGCAGTAGTCTGTTAGAATGCTGGAATGGTAGAAGGTTTAGTGGAAGCAAAGTAGAATAGTTCATACGGGTACCGGAAGTAGTTCCGGAGATTTATGGAATTGTTCATAAGGGCACCAGAAGTAGTTCTGGGTATTTAAGGTTATGTCCGGATCACTCTGGAGTAGTCCCAGGTGGTTCCGGAACATATGAGAATGGTACTGGGGAAGTCCTGGATCAACCGGAATAGTTTCCGGATAATCGCTGGGCGTCCCGACAACCTTCGCGGTCATCGGGTGGCTTAAACTGTAACTCGGATGGTCTTGGAAACTATCCGGATGGCTCCGGAATGTCCGAGAACGGTCTCGGAATGTCCTGGAAGTGCTCCAGAAGTGTCCGGAATGTCCCGAAACGGTCCCGGTATGTCCCGGAAGGTCCTGGAAGCTTCTAGAAGGTCATGGAAGGTTCCGGAAGGTTCCGGGCAGTACCACCCACTCCCCTGCGCCCCTAGCCTTGGGGGGAAATCCACCTAGGCTTCCCTAGCCGTCCAAGGGGGTGGGGGCGCCCCAAGGGGAAGGAATCCCCCTGCAGGTGGGAATACCAAAACCCAAATATGGCAGGTTTCCGGTGGGAAGGTATGGGAAGATTTGGGAGGTTTGGGAGTCCAAGTTGGACTCCTCACCCCCCTTATTGCGCCCCAAGGGTCTCCTGGCCACCTATATAATGAGGGGAGGGGGTGGGGGGCGCAACACAACTTGTCCCCAAGGCCTATGCGCCACCCTCCCTCCTCTAAACCCCGTTGCTCCACAATTAGACCCCGGTTTAGACGTTGTTCTAGATCGGAATCCGTTAGGGTTTTCTCCCTCTAGTTTTCTCGGTGGCGTTCATCTCTGGACGGCGGAGCGCTTCTGGATTGCTGCTACGGGATGTGTGGATACTAATGGAGGGGTCGTACCTTCGACCCTTCTTCGAGGAGCTTGTTCGTGGGACTTGTCCATGGGACTAGATCGCGGGACGGTTCGAGGGATCGATATCCTCGCGGTTGGGAGGTCATTGAAATTCTTAGTTGCGGGGATCTGCACCAACGGTCTTCACCAACTCTACTTCCGCTACATCGGTTGGTGAGCCATGACCTAAAACCTTGTATGCAATCTTCTTGGATGATCTTGGGTTCTTGATTCGTAGGCCGAATTTTTTTGTTTTCTACTACGTTTCCCAACAGTGGTATCATGAGCGATCCTTGATTAGATGCATGTTTAGGTCTAGAACATATGTGTGATATGAGGCATTGATTTTCTTGTTGCTTCCCTGTCATGTGATTTTTTCTATGCTTGATGGCAAGTTGAGGTTTTGCTACAAGGATTGAGTTTTCCATCGATCCCTCTATGCTGCTTTCAGTATGCTGGTTGCCTTGATCATGGTCTACATCAAACTCCTTGGATCTCATCTTAATCTCGCAATAGAATATTTAACATGGAGGGGCTTGTAGATTTTATGAACTCAAATCCACACGGGGGTCACGCGTTTAACGAAGTTTGGCTTGTGGCATTAGTTGTTGCACGCACCCCGTATGTTAAACTAGCAACAAAAGAAGTATCGTGTTTTGTTTTATCTAGGGTTTCTCGTTTGCCTTGTAAACCTGCTTAACAACCACGATAAAAGTTGCAACAACCCGTGTAGATGGCGATCTAACTCGTTTTTGCAGAGTATGCATGTGATGTGGTATAGCCTTCAAGATTTGCAATATGTTTGTATGAGATGCTATATGTTATGTAATATTTATTCGCGACCTGCGTGTCGTGGTACGGCATGATGACTGGAGTCATATGATTGTCACTTAATTATGGCCTGCGTGCCAGAACTGTTTATTAGCTCGAGGCAAAGCAATAGATAGATGCAAGGTGATGATCTACGATGCGGAGGTGGACCCCGACGCACATGCCGGAAGCCGTGGTGATGTTCCCGGCGCCAAGGACAAAGTTGGTGGACACAGTGACTTCAACCACGACGACGTGAAGACAATAAAGACTTCACGAAGCAAAGGGCTATACTATATCACATAATTTTATGAACTGCCTGTGATGTTTATCCCTTTGATGCACCCTTGTTTGATGCGCGGTAGTCGTATTTTATTAGGGTGATCTCTCGCAAAACAATATCAAGTTGATAGTGTTCTCCCAACTGTAGCACCGTCTATACTATGTTTCACACCGGAGCAGGTCATGTCACATGGGTGCACACGTGTGTGACGCATAAAAGGCGGGTGTGTTAAAAGAACACACAACGCATTACACTTGGTTGTCTTGACGGTTTGGATAAAAGTTTGCTACCGGAACACGCCCATCGAAAGATGAACAAGAATCACCTTTGGTGTGATTGGCAAGTTGGCCTACCGGTCCAGTCTAAGTCATCAGTGATGTCACATCAATGGCGGACGATTGGGTTGGATCTTGAATCACTCCAGCATCAATTACGAGAGATATTGATCTGAGTGGGAGCGCACTTAGTAATTAAATTGATTAATCACAAGTGCAACTTAATTATGAACAAAGTCTTAGTATTTGCATTATCGTTGTAGAATAATGGCTCGCGTTACCACCTTCCCAATTGATTTTGATTAACTGTATTATCTGGTAAAAACTTTACGGTTGGTACCGTATTGTGAGGACTATCCTCAATAGTGCCGAGAAGGACCATGTCCTATCGCAAATTTTTTATGCTCTCCCGCTGATGCTATGGATGATGTGACTTACGTCCATAATCCAAAAATGCTAGAATTCCACCACAGCTAAGTGCATTGTCTTCACCACCATGAAACCCGAACTTCGAAAAGTTTGGGATAGTTATGTTATATTCATGGAACTGAAAAATTGTTTTCAGTGGTAAGACAATTAATGTTGGATATAAGATATCTAGTACAATGTATGATTGTAAGCATTAGTGAAAATATTCACTGTGCTCTTAACGAAACGGATAAGTGTGGGATCCAGAAGAACACTGGTCATATGATGATGAGGATTAAGGGAAAGGAAGTTCCATAGTGTGTTAGTAAGACTTACATGCCGGAAAGTCCATGGCATGCGCCACCCTTGATCATGTGTGATCTTCTGTGAGTAGGAGTGACATTGGAAATAGAACTATGATACGTATAAAGGCAAAACGAAAGAAGACTGGAATATCCAGCTCAGAAATGAAAGTCATACAGAGTTATAGAAGAATTCATTGCTGGTCAAGAGATGTAATTCTTGGGAATCATGATTAAGTAGTTAATTGTGGATTCTGTATATTGTGATTAAACTGTTGATCACCGGCATATCACATCGATTGCATATTGTTGCAACTCGATGCAAGAAATACTATGGCCTTTATGACTAGCTAATGATGAGTTTTTGACACGCTCGGGAACACGGTAAAAGGTTTACTATACCGTGTGTTGACTCTATGATTATCTTCATAATTCATTTTATAGTTGAGTAAATTGTTACTACACTTTAGCCTTGTTGCAAAACATCATTTTGAATCATGTTTGTTGCAGGAGAGTTGTTCAAAGCTATGAATAACGTAAAGGCCATACTTCCATTATGAATAGGTTGTATGTTATGAATCTTGATAATAATGCTAAACATCCATAACACTGACGCTAAACGTCGCAAGACTGACAGAAATACCACATAGATGTGGCACTGCCGTTTATCACAAGTGACATAACATGCATGAAGAATTTCCATAAGTGATGGACTTTCGAGTCATATGATTATGAATCACTTGACGCTTGCAATCTTTGTCTCGAAGTAATGTGACTAAAACACCGTTAATAGGCCATACATGAATGGGCAACTAAACCATTGGTAATCATACATGATGATGTGTGTAGTCCAATAAGCGTAGTTGTGTGCAGTGGATTCCCTATCTTCACTCATGAGTTGAAGTAGATATGTGGATATCTGTTCAATAGAGACATACGTCTGAAATCTTTGAAATGTTCAAGGAATTTTAGAGTGAAATAGAAATTCATTGTAACAAGAAAATAAAGCTTCTGCAAATTAGATTGTAGAAAGTAATATTTTAGTTACAAGTTTAGTGAACGTCTGATGAGTTGTGAAGAACTGTCATAACTTGCGTCTCCCGGAACATCACTATGAGTAAAGTGTTCGAGAGATGTAATCAAGCCATGTATGACACGGTAAAGATCAAATATGACGTTTATCAATTTGCCATTATACTTATTAAAGTTATGCGTTAGTGACTACGGCTTTTACACTGAAAAGAGGATCATCAAATCTGTTGAAATGACACCATATTAGATGTGGTATGGACTGTTAAAACCATGTTGTCTTTTCTTAAAATTTGGGTATATGAGGCATATGTTTGACATACTCAAAACCCCAAATCAGATAAGTGCTACTTTGTTAAGGTTATGCCAAAAGTTTTGGTATTCCTCTATCACTACACAAAAGCAAAATTGTTTGCTGTTAAGAACAATGTGTTTTGAAGAAAAATAGTTTCTTGCAAAATAGTGAGTGGGAGGACAGTGCAACTTGTTAAAGATTGTTGAATCTTCAAATGAGTGCGCAGCTGAACCACACAGGTTAGACAAAACTCGTACATACATTTTTTATGTAAACGAGATATTGTTGTTCGACAACGATAAACCTGTGATATACAAAGAAGCGTTGATGGGCCCTGACTCCGGGATTTGGCTAAATGCCAAATAATCTGAGATAGTATCCATGGAAGTAAGTCAAGTTTTGAACTTGGTAGACCCTCCGAAAGACTAAAAGTCTGAAGAATATATATATGGATCTATAATTGATTCGGATGAAATTGTTTTATCCATAAAGCTCAACTCGTTGAAAAATTGTTTTCTAGCAAGTTCAAAAGTTGACTACGGCGAAATAGTGTCGACCGTAGAAATGCTTTAGTCAGTTCGGGTTATACTAGCAATTACTACATATCTCATTTATAGGATATGGTAGAATAAACGTCAAAACAAAGTTCCTACAAGGAAATATAACAAAGGACGTATACGTGATACGACCGGAATGTTTTGTCGATTCAAAGGATGCTAAAATAGATGCAAGCCTTGGATATCCAGTGATGGACTGATGCTAGCATAATGGAGTTGGAATTTTCGTTGTGATGAAATTGCGAAAAGAGTTTGTTTTCATCAGGAATAACGAAGATGCTTGAATATTCAAGAAAGTAAGTGGGAGCTGAATAATATTTCTAAAACCTTATGTAGATGACATATTGTTGATTAGAAATGATGTAAATTTCTTGACACGATTAAGGACTTCGTTGGAAATAGTTTTCAGTTGAAGAACTTGGGCTGATATAGCATTAGTATTGAGCACAGTGATCTATGAAGATAGTAAGTGCCTGATCATGCTAAAGCCAACACTACATATTGACATGATACTAAAGTAGTTTAGTATGAAATGCCAAGAAACATGTTCTTGCCAAAGTCGTGGTGAAAAGTTGTTTGCAGAAATCAGTGTTGATGAACACAGATAAGCAAAAAACACGTGAATTGAATTCCACTCACCTGTGTGTTTGGATTAATCATGTACACCATAATATGTAAAACAACCAGATATGTCCAGTGCTCCAAAAGGTTGTGAGCAAGATACCAAAGTGATCAATATGTTGAGCATTGGACAAACAGTGAAAAGTTAAACTTATGATAGATAAGATATGTTTCTCGGAAAATGGAGATAATGAAGAGCTCGTTGTAACAAGTTACACCAGCTGAATTTTGATGTAAGCAGTTACACCAATTCAGTCTTCATACTTACTCCGATCGATTTTCGATTTTAATTGGGATTATGCGTTTCACACGTAAGGGTGGCACAATATGGAGGAACTATGTCAAGTTCGATACTGTGGCGAATTCTATAACAGAGGCTAAGTATATTGTTGCTTAAAGAAGTAACAAGGAGGGTATTTTGAATCATAAATTCATTTATGAACATGGTATGGTTTCCTAGATGCTTGAAGCTCATGGAACATTGACGAATCATTTCATGACTTATTCTAAAGGAACCAAGGTCCTGCCAAATGATTCAAACATATACAAAGCTAAACTGATAAAATTAGTGAATTTTATGAAAGCGTGAAAACACGAAGATATGCAAGATACAAACGGGTCTGAAACATCAGATCCGATGATGAAGTCTATACCACAAATAAAGCATATATTTTACCAGTATGCCATAGGTGTAAAATGCTCAAGCACTAATAATATTATTGACTCTAGTGCAAGTGGGAGACTGTTGGAAATATGCCCTAGAGGCAATAATAAAATGTTATTATATATATTTCCACGTTCGTAATTAATGTTTATATTTCTGTGCTATAATTGCAATGACCATGACTATGAGATTCAGAAGAAAACTCACTTGCATGTGTGGAAATGTAAACACCAAGAGTTCCTGGTTTAGCCTCTAAGACCAGCTCATGTGCTAACTGATGATTACGTTTTCTTAATCATGTACATTGTTCTTGTAACAAGGATGTCAGTAGCAATGGGAACATATTGTTAGCAGAACAATGATGTTGAACCGACCCCAGTATTGAATGATATACTTAGAGATCACATCGTAACTACGTTATAAGTCATATCATGAAATGTTATCATATACGTAATTCCTTAGACCATGAGAGTATCGAGTTACTTCACACAGGAAGACATGCTTTGGTTCTTAGATGAATCCTCCCGTAAATGGGAAGTAGTAAAATAAGTTCTGGGTATGTCAGATGGTGTGGCTAGTGACTGTGATAGTTCAAGAATGGGATTTTCTCCTTCACGATGAAGAGATATTGACTTTGGGCCCACTCGGTATGACGGTATCCATTATAGTCTGGCCAGACGCATTGTGATTCAGTCACGGGGATACCGGAATACGATAACGAGAAAATGGACAAACGAGCAAAGAGGATAACGAGTGGCTTGTGTTCAAGAAGTTGTTACACATGGGTGCCAAACATCTCTCCTCTAACTTTGTCATATATCACGAAGCAAAGGGAATGGTACATGAATAAACATAATGGTTCACTCGAAGTTTCTTCGTGTATGTGTGGGAGTCAACATGGGTGTCCATGTGTTGGAAATATGCCCTAGAGGCAATAATAAAATGTTATTATATATATATTTCCACGTTCGTAATTAATGTTTATATTTCTGTGCTATAATTGCAATGACCCTGACTGTGAGATTCAGAAGAAAACTCATTTGCATGTGTGGAAATGTAAACACCAAGAGTTCCTGGTTTAGCCTCTAAGACCAGCTCATGTGCTAACTGATGATTACGTTTTCTTAATCATGGACATTGTTCTTGTAACAAGGATGTCAGTAGCAATGGGAACATATTGTTAGCAGAACAATGATGTTGAACCGACCCCAGTATTGAATGATATAGTTAGAGATCACATCGTAACTACGTTATAAGTCATATCATGAAATGTTTTCATATACGTAATTCCTTAGACCATGAGAGTATCGAGTTGCTTCACACAGGAAGACATGCTTTGGTTCTTAGATGAATCCTCCCGTAAATGGGAAGTAGTAAAATAAGTTCTGGGTATGTCAGATGGTGTGGCTAGTGACTGTGATAGTTCAAGAATGGGATTTGCTCCTTCACGATGAAGAAGATATTCACTTCGGGCCCACTCGGTATGACGGTATCCATTATAGTCTGGCCAGACGCATTGTGATTCAGTCACGGGGATACCGGAATACGATAACGAGAAAAGGGACAAACGAGCAAAGAGGATAACGAGTGGCTTGTGTTCAAAAGTTGTTACACATGGGTGCCAAACTTCTCTCCTCTAACTTTGTCATATATCGCGAAGCAAAGGGAATGGTACATGACTAAACATAATGGTTCACTCGAAGTTTCTTCGTGTATGTGCGGGAGTCAACATGGGTGTCCATGGCTCCGCTGTTGATTATTGGCTATTGACAAAAGGCTGTTGACCTATGTCCGGAAGATGTTCTGAGTCATGTCCGCATTATACCGAACCTATTGGGTCATACACTTAACGAGCAGTAGTCTGTTAGAATACTAGTATGGTAGAAGGTTTAGTGGAAGCAAAGAAGAATAGTTCATACGGGTACCGGAAGTAGTTCCGAAGATTTATGGAATTGTTCATAAGGGCACCAAAAGTAGTTCTGGGTATTTAAGGTTATGTCCGGATCACTCTGGAGTAGTCCCAGGTGGTTCCGGAACATATGAGATGAAGGGAATATGCCCGAGAGGCAATAATAAAGTGGTTATTATCTTATTCCATGTTTATGATAAATGTTTATTTTCATGCTATAATTGTGTTAACCGGAAACGTTAATACATGTGTGTTTAATAAACAGAGAAAAGGTTCCTAGTAATGCCTCTCTTTATACTAGCTTGTTGATTAACGGATGATCAAGGTTTCCTGATCATGAACATTGGATGTTGTTAATAACAAGGTCATGTCATTGGAGAATGATGTGATGAACATACACCCACAGTAGTTATAGCAATACGATCATGTCATCAAAGTTTCTATTGCTGTATCAAACTTTCACGAAGTAACCCTAATCCTTAGACCATGAGATCACGTCAATCACTGACACCGGAAGAGTACTTTGATTCCATCAAACGTCACACCGTAACAGGGTGATTATAAAGGTGTCGTTGGGTACTTGGAAAGTGTTAGTTGAGGCTCGTGGATCAAGAGTGGGATTTGTCCATCCAGATGACGGAGAGATATACTCTGGGCCCTCTCGGTGATATCACATTGACATCGCTTGCAAGCACGTGACTGGCTCACGAGGATGTTATATCACGGAACGAGTAAAGAGTACTTGTCGGTAACGAGATCGAACTAGGTATGGATGATACCAAATGATCGGATCTCGGACAAGTAAAATATCGCGAGACAAAAGGAATTGGTTACGGAGTTTTGGTTCACACGATCACTAGTTCATCGTTGAGTAAGTGGGAGTCATCATGGATCTCCAGATCCCGCTGATGATTATTGATCAGAGAAGAGTCTCTGTCATGTCCATTTTATTCACGAACCGTAGGGTGACACACTTAAGGATTCGTTGACGCGTTTGAGTGGATACGGAACGCCAGAGAATATACTGGACAGCACATGGACTATTTTGATAAAACTGCCGGAATAGTTTTGGTATATCAAAATAGTGCAAGGGGATAATTGTTAATGTGTTCATTGAATGAAGTGTTCATCAATGAAGTACTCATTGAATGAAGTGTTCATTAATTTGAGTGACATTAAACAAGATAATTAAAAGTGTTTTAATGTGATAAACTCTTGGAATTTTGAGTGGAGAATTATGGAAGTTATGGGAATAATGTGTGACCCTTTGTTTTTGTGAGTGGGGAGTCCACCCACATGATGAGGGGAGAGGTGGGGGCACCTCTTGGGGCGTGCTACCCCTTGGGGGCTGCCTCCCCCTCCTATATATAGATGGGTGGAGACCCCTCTACACATGAATTCCTCCATCTCTCATATGCCCTTTGGTTGGCATCTTCCTCCCCTTGCTAGCTGATCCAGTTTCACGAGTACGGTGCTTAGGCGAAGCCCTGCTCAAGATCTTCTCTACCACCACCACCACTATGTTGTAGTGCTGCTGGAGTTCCCGAGGATCCACTACTTCCGCTGCCCAACTGGAGCAAGGGGCGGAGGTCGTCACTGATCTGTACGTGTGACCGACTACGGAGACGCTGCCCGTTCGTGGCGTCAAGTCTTCATCACGACCTTGAGGTCGGCGAGTGTTCGACTACATCACCCACGAGAATAGTTCTCGTTAAAGCTTTTGGTCTTCGAGGGTGAGTCCTTCTCAAACCGTTACAAGTGATCTTCTAGATGTGATCTTGGCTGTTACAACCGTAGGAAATTTTTTGTTTTCTATGCAACGAACCCTTCATGAGAATGGTACTGGGGAAGTCCTGGATCAACCGGAATAGTTTCTGAATAATCGCTGGGCGTCCCGACAACCTTCGCGGTCATCGGGTGGCTTAAACTGTAACTCGGATGGTCTTGGAAACTATCCGGATGGCTCCGGAACGTCCGAGAACGGTCTCGTAAGGTCCTGGAAGTGCTCCAGAAGTGTCCGGAATGTCCCGAAACGGTCCCGGTATGTCCCGGAAGGTCCCGGAAGCTTCTAGATGGTCATGGAAGGTTCCGGAAAGTTCCGGGCTGTACCACCCACTCCCCTGCGCCCCTAGCCTTGGGGGGCAAGCCACCTAGGCTGCCCTGGCCGGCCAAGGGGTGGGGGGCGCACCAAGGGGAAGGAATCCCCCTCCAGGTGGAAAGTCCAACTCTCCAATATGGCAGGTTTCCGGTGGGAAGGTTTGGGAGGTTTGGGAGTCCAAGTTGGACTCCCCACCCCCCTTATTGCGCCCCAAGGGCCTCTTGGCCACCTATATAATGTGGGGGAGGGGTGGGGGCGCAGCACAATCAATCCCCAAGGCCTATGCGCCACCCTCCCTCCTCTAAACCCCGTTGCTCCACAATTAGACCCCGGTTTAGACGCTGTTCTAGATCGGAATCCGTTAGGGTTTTCTCCCTCTAGTTTTCTTGGTGGCGTTCATCTCTGGACGGCGGAGCGCTGCTGGATTTCTGCTACGGGATGTGTGGATACTAATGGAGGGGTCGTACCTTCGACCCTTCTTCGAGGAGCTTGTTCATGGAACTTGTCCGTGGGACTAGATCGCGGGACTTGTTCGTGGGATTGATCGAGGGACTGTTCGTGGGAGAACTTGCGAGATCTACTTCCACTACGTCCATGAGCTTCACCAACTCTACTTCCGCTACATCGGTTGGTGAGCCATGACCTAAAACCTTGTATGCAATCTTCTTGGATGATCTTGGGTTCTTGATTCGTAGGCCGAAATTTGCATGTGTGGAAATGTAAACACCAAGAGTTCCTGGTTTAGCCTCTAAGACCAGCTCATGTGCTAACTGATGATTACGTTTTCTTAATCATGGACATTGTTCTTGTAACAAGGATGTCAGTAGCAATGGGAACATATTGTTAGCAGAACAATGATGTTGAACCGACCCCAGTATTGAATGATATAGTTAGAGATCACATCGTAACTACGTTATAAGTCATATCATGAAATGTTTTCATATACGTAATTCCTTAGACCATGAGAGTATCGAGTTGCTTCACACAGGAAGACATGCTTTGGTTCTTAGATGAATCCTCCCGTAAATGGGAAGTAGTAAAATAAGTTCTGGGTATGTCAGATGGTGTGGCTAGTGACTGTGATAGTTCAAGAATGGGATTTGCTCCTTCACGATGAAGAAGATATTCACTTCGGGCCCACTCGGTATGACGGTATCCATTATAGTCTGGCCAGACGCATTGTGATTCAGTCACGGGGATACCGGAATACGATAACGAGAAAAGGGACAAACGAGCAAAGAGGATAACGAGTGGCTTGTGTTCAAAAGTTGTTACACATGGGTGCCAAACTTCTCTCCTCTAACTTTGTCATATATCGCGAAGCAAAGGGAATGGTACATGACTAAACATAATGGTTCACTCGAAGTTTCTTCGTGTATGTGCGGGAGTCAACATGGGTGTCCATGGCTCCGCTGTTGATTATTGGCTATTGACAAAAGGCTGTTGACCTATGTCCGGAAGATGTTCTGAGTCATGTCCGCATTATACCGAACCTATTGGGTCATACACTTAACGAGCAGTAGTCTGTTAGAATACTAGTATGGTAGAAGGTTTAGTGGAAGCAAAGAAGAATAGTTCATACGGGTACCGGAAGTAGTTCCGGAGATTTATGGAATTGTTCATAAGGGCACCAAAAGTAGTTCTGGGTATTTAAGGTTATGTCCGGATCACTCTGGAGTAGTCCCAGGTGGTTCCGGAACATATGAGAATGGTACTGGGGAAGTCCTGGATCAACCGGAATAGTTTCTGGATAATCGCTGGGCGTCCCGACAACCTTCGCGGTCATCGGGTGGCTTAAACTGTAACTCGGATGGTCTTGGAAACTATCCGGATGGCTCCGGAACGTCCGAGAACGGTCTCGGAAGGTCCTGGAAGTGCTCCAGAAGTGTCCGGAATGTCCCGAAACGGTCCCGGTATGTCCCGGAAGGCCCCGGAAGCTTCTAGAAGGTCATGGAAGGTTCCGGAAGGTTCTGGGCTGTACCACCCACTCCCCTGCGCCCCTAGCCTTGGGGGACAAGCCACCTAGGCTGCCCTGGCCGGCCAAGGGGTGGGGGGCGCACCAAGGGGAAGGAATCCCCCTCCAGGTGGAAAGTCCAACTCTCCAATATGGCAGGTTTCCGGTGGGAAGGTTTGGGAGGTTTGGGAGTCCAAGTTGGACTCCCCACCCCACTTATTGCGCCCCAAGGGCCTCTTGGCCACCTATATAATGTGGGGGAGGGGTGGGGGGCGCAGCACAATCAATCCCCAAGGCCTATGCGCCACCCTCCCTCCTCTAAACCCCGTTGCTCCAGAATTAGACCCCGGTTTAGACGCTGTTCTAGATCGGAATCCGTTAGGGTTTTCTCCCTCTAGTTTTCTCGGTGGCGTTCATCTCTGGACGGCGGAGCGCTTCTGGATTGCTGCTACGGGATGTGTGGATACTAATTGAGGGGTCGTACCTTCGACCCTTCTTCGAGGAGCTTGTTCATGGAACTTGTCCGTGGGACTAGATCGCGGGACTTGTTCGTGGGATTGATCGAGGGACTGTTCGTGGGAGAACTTGCGAGATCTACTTCCACTACGTCCACGAGCTTCACCAACTCTACTTCCGCTACATCGGTTGGTGAGCCATGACCTAAAACCTTGTATGCAATCTTCTTGGATGATCTTGGGTTCTTGATTCGTAGGCCGAATTTTTTTGTTTTCTACTACGTTTCCCAACACCATGGCTCCGCTGTTGATTATTGGCTATTGACAAAAGGCTGTTGACCTTTGTCCGGAAGATGTTCTGAGTCATGTCCGCATTATACCGAACCTATTGGGTCACACACTTAACGAGCAGTAGTCTGTTAGAATGCTGGAATGGTAGAAGGTTTAGTGGAAGCAAAGCAGAATAGTTCATACGGGTACCGGAAGTAGTTCCGGAGATTTATGGAATTGTTCATAAGGGCACCAGAAGTAGTTCTGGGTATTTAAGGTTATGTCCGGATCACTCTGGAGTAGTCCCAGGTGGTTCCGGAACATATGAGAATGGTACTGGAGAAGTCCTGGATCAACCGGAATAGTTTCCGGATAATCGCTGGGCGTCCCGACAACCTTCGCGGTCATCGGGTGGCTTAAACTGTAACTCGGATGGTCTTGGAAACTATCCGTATGGCTCCGGAATGTCCGAGAACGGTCTCGGAATGTCCTGGAAGTGCTCCAGAAGTGTCCGGAATGTCCCGAAACGGTCCCGGTATGTCCCGGAAGGTCCTGGAAGCTTCTAGAAGGTCATGGAAGGTTCCGGAAGGTTCCGGCAGTACCACCCACTCCCCTGCGCCCCTAGCCTTGGGGGGAAATCCACCTAGGATGCCCTAGCCGGCCAAGGGGGTGGGGGCGCCCCAAGGGGAAGGAATCCCCCTCCAGGTGGGAATACCAAAACCCAAATATGGCAGGTTTCCGGTGGGAAGGTATGGGAAGATTTGGGAGGTTTGGGAGTCCAAGTTGGACTCCCCACCCCCCTTATTGCGCCCCAAGGGTCTCCTGGCCACCTATATAATGAGGGGAGGGGGTGGGGGGCGCAACACAACTTGTCCCCAAGGCCTATGCGCCACCCTCCCTTCTCTAAACCCCGTTGCTCCACAATTAGACCCCGGTTTAGACGCTGTTCTAGATTGGAATCCGTTAGGGTTTTCTCCCTCTAGTTTTCTCGGTGGCGTTCATCTCTGGACGGCGGAGCGCTGCTGGATTGCTGCTACGGGATGTGTGGATACTAATGGAGGGGTCGTACCTTCGACCCTTCTTCGAGGAGCTTGTTCGTGGGACTTGTCCATGGGACTAGATCGCGGGACGGTTCGAGGGATCGATATCCTCGCGGTTGGGAGGTCATTGAAATTCCTAGCTGCGGGGATCTGCACCAACGGTCTTCACCAACTCTACTTCCGCTACATCGGTTGGTGAGCCATGACCTAAAACCTTGTATGCAATCTTCTTGGATGATCTTGGGTTCTTGATTCGTAGGCCGAATTTTTTTGTTTTCTACTACGTTTCCCAACAATAACTTGAACTGGATACTTCTAAAATGCACCAAGATAAGTGTGAGTGCTATGGCGTGCTTCCTCGTGGGGAAGTCGGGGAAGGCACCATAGTGGAGTATTGATTGGAGACTGTTACTTGGACTCGTGTACGTTCTTACCTCTCTCTGGTACTCGTAGTACAGGACTAGCCAAGTCAAAGCTGGCACTTCTGCAAGTGAAACCCCACCCCCCTTTACCTTGATACATGTGCATGAGTAGTATAGTTCCTATGTAAGTCTTGCTGAGTACGACTTTGTACTCACGTTTTCTTATTCTATGTTTTAGAGACGAGACCACTGACCCTGATGGTGGCCTCTACCTCGAGCTCGATGTGGACCAATGTCGTATAGTTCCAGGCAGCAGCCTGTGCCCTCTGGAGGGTCGTTGTACTTTTCTTTCAGGCTTGTTAAGCCATTTGTTAAACTTGTCTTTACTAAGACATAATTTGCTTCCGTTGATGTTGATGTAATGTTGGATCACAAACATGTGATCTCTGCTTGTATTACAACTACTATGTCTGCTCTGTTTAGCAGAAGTTATAAAGACTGAGTTTGTAGAGTTCATGTTGTGATTACCTGCTGTTTACACTGGACATGTATGCTGCGTGTATGATTATAACATGCATGTCTTAGTGTGGGGTTCGATAGCTTAGTTGTGTTCTTGCCGGCGGTATTTCATACACCAAGTGACCCTTAGATGTGCGCAGCTTGGGGCATCGTGATGCGATCGCTCGTGACTCTGTCACGTGGCACACTTTGTTGTATGATTGAGCCCGCCCGAGATCCCGACTAAGTGATCGGGCTGGAGTAAGTCTATGTAAGGGTTATGATTCAATCGATAACATGGTTGAGGCGACTTGTCTATGAGTATGGGATTCACCACCCATAAACATTTAGACTTGTGAGCGGACGTTGAGGACCCATCTCAGTTGATCATCCGGCCTGAATGGGATGCCCCTCACGTTCGATGCTTACCGAGAGTGATCTGTGCTTGGCCTTGTCTGCTTAGACAAGTGGGTACGGATCTCGGCTCTCCATGTGATTGCATTATGACCGGAATTACATACGCTAACCCCGGGTCCCGACATTGTCAATCTCCCCGGTGTTGTTGTTCACAAATGATAAAACGCAAGGGGATAATGATAGCAACTTGAAAGTAAATGCAGAAAAGTAAATGAAGCTTGGAAACAACAATGAGGGTATGGACCGGGATACGTGATGTTCGCTAGTGATGTCTCTCTCCCAAAAGACGATAAAAAATACTATGCGAGGTAAATTTTTTACAGAAAGGCAATTGACAGGATTAAGAACGCACCGCAATGCTAACTATGCTACAAAGAAAGGAAGAGGTTCAAAAGCACGGGCAGTACGCCAAAGTAAGTAGACCGAAATCCATCTGCATCTACTACTAATCATCCACCTAGAGATATCTATCCAGAACATCTCGCTGGTATTAAGTTGCGAGCCCCACCCAAAGTGTAAACCCAAAGCAACAGAAAACTGCATTAAAAAGAACTTTGCGTAAAGTAAACAATCCTTGTAACCGCGGTTACAAGCACCGTTGTTTTCCCCCTTGTGGCAACAACACATCCCCTAGACTCATGTTTCTATCACTCAAGCGTGTCATCGGGGAGGCATGAACCCACAATCTAGCACAACGCTCCCTATTGGAGTCACTACCTACTACTTGGCCAAAGCAATAAACAGCAACAGAGAGCATGCAAGAATTACTTAGGAACAAAAATACAAGAGATAAAAACCAAATATATTACTCCATCAGATCCGATCAAACTCAACATAGCAATAGCAGAAATATTACAAAGGTGCATCGATCATGTAGGGCAGCTCACGAGGTCTAAACAATGAATATCAAAGAGGGGAGGAGAACATCACATAGCTACTGATCACAGACCCATGGTACAAAGAAAACTACTCACGAGACATTCGGGGAGCATCCATGGTGGAGAGGAGACTCCCGGAGGTCAATCCTCCCTCCGGCAGTGTTCCGGGAAGAGGTCTTCTGGTGCTCCCGATCTTGGAAGCGCGGCGGCGGCGGAACAGAGGCGAGTTCGCGGAATAGGGTTCTGCTTCTGGAGTTTTCTCGTGACGGGGGATAAATAGGCGAAGGGGGGCAGCCAGAGGTGGACCAGGGGCCCCAGGCTCCCCCCTGGCGCGGCCAGGGGTGGGGCCGTGCCGGGTGGCCGCCTGGGCCCCCCTGGCCCCCTCTGGTCCCTCCCGGGCTTTTCTCGAAGCTTCCGTCACGCTGATTTTTTATTTGAATTTTCCCGAATTTTTCTGGCACTTTTTATATGGGGGAAAACTGAAATAGAAAAACAGCAGAAAACAAGAACTGGCACTGGGGTGCACTGAGTTAATAGGTTAGTCCAAATATGATAAAAAATGTACGAAAGTGTATCTAGATCATAGCAATATCACACAAAACATGCATGGAGCAAGCAAAAATTATCGATACGTTTCGGACGTATCAATATCCCCAAGCGTAATTCCTGCTCGTCCTCGAGTAGGTAAATGATAACAAGCATAATTTATGTGGTGACATGCTAGCAACCATAAAAGAACTTTGAAAAGTAAAACAATCAAGGTCAGAGATTAAATTCAAGTCATAACAAGAAAGATTCTATATTAGCACTGAAAAAAGTAACAAAAGAATAAAAGGTGCAAGAGCTCTTGCTGTTCGTGACTCGAATGTCTCCAAATGGTGTTTGCGTGCAAGAAAAGGGGATAGGGAATACGAGAGAAAAAGTGTTTTTGTTGAGAACTCAATCTACTAAAGTTTCACACTTGGTCCTCTTTGGAATCTTATCTTGACTCGTCCCCAGACCACTAGCCAGGTACAAGTCAATTTGATCCACTCCTTTTCGATATTTTGAGCACTCATGCAATGGATGAGCGTAAGCACGAAAGTTGACACTTAGGATGGCAAAGAGAGAAATATGGTGGAGGAGGAAGACAAAAAGGATGAGAAAGGCTCACATCAATGAGTAAAATCATAGGCAAGAGATGCCAAATGATAGATATGATGTGAGGAGTAGGGATTGCCATGCAACGGGTGCACATACGAGCTAGGAAGCTCTCCAAACTATATGCATAAAGATCATCTCTATGGAGTACAAGGATATAAGGGGAGTACTAGTGTGGATCTCTCAAAAGGGTAGTAGTGTTGCCCCTTTCTCTCTTTTTATTTCTTTTTCTCCTTTTTTCTATTTTTTTGTGGCCTCGATGGCTCTTTCTATTTAACTCTCATTTGTCCTCTTTGGGATCTTTTAATGTGTCCACTTTGGGATCTTTTCCTCACTTAAGGGCAACACTCTATTTTACAAGAAGGTAAAGGAGATCATTCACACTTTACAAGGTACTCAAAATCATAAAGATGTAACTATCATGAAGTATGCAATGTATGTCGCTGCCAGTGTAGCAGGAACATGTATGACATGAAAATCAAGTCATGAAGAGGTGGAAGTTGCATGGCAATGTAACTCGGAAAGGCTATGGAAATGCCTTGATAGGTAGGTATGGTGGTTGTTTTGAGGAAGGATAAAGGGAGGCTTATGATGACAGAGTGTATCATGCCAAGGGTTTGGAAGTACCGGCGAAGGTGGACACCAACTCTCGGAGTGAGAAGAAGGCAATGCACGGCACGGGAAAGGCTAGCAAAATATGGGAAGGTGGGAGTGTCAACTCTCAATACTTACATTAGTCCGAAGAACTCATGCACTTATTATCGGTAACTCTCAATCTAATGAGGAGGTTCACAAAGAGACAAGTACCCCGAGGAGGAGTGTATGGGGGTTTGGTTATCCTTGCGCATCCTCGACTCATGGTACGTGAGTGTACTCTAATATTCGAACCCTCAGAAGAGTAGTGATCCATCTAGTAGCTAGAGTTCTCAACTAGTTTTGTAGGTTTTGAAAATAAACACGGATTGCCAAAAATACGACACCTATCACTAATAGGCAAGAGCTCTTGACACCAAAAGTCCAAACATTACTCACAACTATGCCTCAAAACTATTGCAAGCTACAACTAAAATTAAATAGCAACCTCAATTACCTACTTTCAAGACAAGACACAACTCAGTGCAACAACCAACTCTCTTTAACAAGATAAACATGAAAACTAAAAAGAGTTGCAGCAACAAACTAAACAAAAGCCAAGGCTCTTGTTAAGGACAAACTAAGACTAAAACTAAACATGGCAGTAGCTATGAAAAGATAAAGAACACACAACAGCAAAAAGATAGGCAGGAAAAATCCTATGATGTGTTCTAGATTTTGAAAGTGGAGCGTGTTTATCTCCCACACAAAGTAAGAAAGGATCTACCTTGTTATGAACAGAAAGCAAAGCTAAAGAAAACTAAAAACAAAACCTAAGAGCGAGACGCTCCAAGCATAGCACATAACGCATGAAGTGATAAAAATATAGTGAGACGAAGGACGAACTGATGATTGTTGATGGAGAAGGGGATGCACGGGGGCATCCCCAAGCTTAGACGCTTGAGTCTCCTTGAATATTTATTGGGGATGCATGGGGGCATCCCCAAGCTTGAGCGCTTGACACTCCTGGATCTTCTTTCATCATCTTCCAACGCACACTTGAAAACTCCCTTCATACATAACTCATCATAAGCTGATTAGAGAGGTTAGTACCCTTAATAAATAATTTTTTCTCCACTGGATATAAAGATAAACTTGAAGAGCTACTGTTTCTCAAGAGTGCCAAAAAGGTTTTGCAAATAAAAAGCAAGCTTGAGGTTTGCAAAAGTAAGGAGAGACAAAACGGGGCAGAATCTGTGAAAAACAGAACAGCAGATAGTAAAGATTTTTTTAGGGGCACTTCTACAACTCAAATCAAAAAACTCAGAACATACGGAAGTTTCGTAATTCTATAGAGCATATTGTGTAAATAATTCAGCTCAAAAAGATGAACTGAGATTTTTCTGGAATTTTTCTGGCCACGAGGACAGAATCTGTGTTCTGGACAGCATGTCACAACTTTCACTTCCCTTGCCGTAAGAGGCTATAACTTGGCACAAAGCTGAAAAATAAAGATACAATGATCTTGCTACAGTAGTAACAATCATCAAGACACAAAAAAAATCAAAAAAGAAAAACCTAAATTCGTTGCGGGCTGCCTCCCGAAAGCGCTTCTTTAAAGCCATTAGCTAGGCATGATGCAAAAAGAAGAATCAAGTTTTATCAAGAGAAAGAGAATAACTAGCCCGTGTAACGGACTCTAAAGGTAACTTGATTTTCTTTCTAGGGAAGTGTTCCATCCCCTTTTTGAATGGGAATTGGAATTTTATATTCCCCTTTTTCATGTCAATAACCGCACCAACGGTGCGAAGAAAAGGACGTCCCAAAATAATTGGACATAAAGGTTCAAACTCTATATCCATAACAATAAAATCAACGGGAACATAGTTGTCATTGACAATGATAAGAACATCGTTGATCTTCCCCAAAGGTTTCTTTATGGAAGAATCAACAAGACGAACACCAAAAGAACAAGGCTCAAGAGGCTTCAATTCAAACATACCAAATATTCTTTTGGGCATAACAGAGGTACTAGCTCCAACATCACATAAAGCATAGCAAGAGAAGTTATTCAATTTAATTTTGATCATAGGATCCCAACCATCCTCTAGCTTCCTAGGTATGGAGGCTTCTACTCTAAGCTTCTCCTCCCTAGCTTTGATAAGAGCATTTGTGATATGCTCCGTGAAGGCAAGATTAAGTGTGCTAGTGTGGGGGTCTCTAGACATTTTGGGTAACAAGCTAATAACTTCTGAGAGGGTACAACTATCAAAATCAATATCACTACTATCAAAGGTGGTAGTAGTGTCATCTAGGCTCACTTGTTTGAAACCCTCTATGTTCATAGGAGTTTCTTTTTCCACGGTTGAGGTATTAGCATCACCATTAATAGGTCCAACGGGACTAGGAGTTCATTGGGTGCTAATAGTTTGAGTGTCCTCAACAATTTGGATAGTGGCAACTGTGTGGTGTGTAGGAAAGCTCTTAATTCTATCCTCTTCCTCTTTTTCTCTAGCCCATCTTTCTTTAAGTTTAGCCATCATCCTAATGTTTTCATTGATTTGCAACTGGATAGCATTAATAGGAGTGGCTTTATTCTCCTCAAGTGGAGAGGTTCTAATTTTGAGCATCTCAATATCAAGGGCTAAGCTTTCTACCTTCAAAGAGAGATTATCTATTTTAGATAATTTCTCTTCTACATTTTTGTTGAAGGCTTTTTGGGTAGTGATAAAGTATCTAAGCATGCTTTCTAATTCAGAAGAGGGGTTCTTGTTGCTAGGGTAAGTGTTGTTGTTCCCATAGTTAGATGGGAACGGTCTAGGATTGCTAGCAAAATTTCCCCTATAAGCACTGTTGTTGAAGTTGTTTCTAGCAATAAAGTTCACATCTACTTGTTCTTGAGCAACCAAAGAATTTAAAGGAACGTCATGAGGATCAATAGAAGGTTGCTTGGTAAGTAGAGACATAATTAAGTCAACTTTCTCATTGAGGGAGGTAATTTCCTCGAAAAAGTTTACCTTCCTACCTGTTGGAGCGCGCTCGGTGTGCCATTGGGAATAATTGGTCATCATTTCATCGAGAAGCTTCGTGGCAGCACCAAGTGTAGTTGACATAAAGGTTCCTCCCGCGGCCGAATCTAACAGGTTCCGCGAGGTAAAGTTCAAGCCTACATAAAAAGTCTGGATAACCATCCAAGTAGTCAAACCATGTGTAGGGCATTTCTTAACAAGATATTTCATTCGTTCCCAATCTTGGGCAACGTGTTCACTATCCAATTGCTTAAAATTCATAATATTACTCCTCAATTGGATAATCTTAGCAGGAGGGTAGTACTTCCCTATAAAAGCATCTTTGCACTTATCCCAAGAATCTATGCTATTTCTAGGCAAAGATTGAAACCAGATTTTAGCATCTCCCCTTAAAGAGAAAGGAAAGAGCTTGAGCTTAACAATATCACCTTCTACTTCTTTATACTTTTGAAGATCACATAATTCAACAAAATTATTCAAGTGTAAAGAAGCATCATCTCCAGCACCAGAGAATTGATCTCTCATAACAAGATTTAGCAAAGCAGGTTTAATTTCATAAGAGGTAGCTGAAGTGGCAGGTGTGGCAATGGGAGTGCAGATAAAGTCTTGGTTGTTGTGACTAGTGAAGTCACACAACTTGGTGTTTTCAGTGGAACCCATAGTAGCAGCAAGTGTGGCAGGTATTTTTGGTATTTTTGATAAAAGACACAAAGATAAAAACTGAAAGGTAAACTAACAAGACTGAAAAACAAAGGTAAATGGTAGTGTGCAACTCCCCTATCTTAACACTTGGAGTCCCCGGCAACGGCACCAGAAATTACCCTTGATGATAGCTTCTCGCCCTTCGTTAGTAGGCCCCAAGTGGAAGGCGTGATGCGGTACAGCAACGATTTTTCCCTCAGTAAAGATACCAAGGTTTGTCTCCAGTAGGACTCCAGAGATGATAAGTAGGTGTCAGCGGCGCACCTGACGCGGACCTGCACACAGACACAGATAACTTTGCTCCCAACAAAGTTCAGAGAGGTTGTCAATCTCTCCGGTCTTGTTGTTCACAAATGATAAAACACAAGGGGATAATGATAACAACTTGAAAGTAAATGCAGAAAAGTAAATAAAGCTTGGAAACAATAATGAGGGTATGGACCGGGATACGTGATGTTCGCTAGTGATGTCTCTCTCCCAAAAGACGATAAAAAATGCTATGCGAGGTAAACAAATTACAGAAAGGCAATTGACAGGATTAAGAACGCACCGCAATACTAACTATGCTACAAAAGAAAGGAAGAGGTTCAAAAGCACGGGCAGTACGCCAAAGTAAGTAGACCGAAATCTATCTGCATCTACTACTAATCATCCACCTTGAGATATCTATCCAGAACATCTCGCTGGTATTAAGTTGCGAGCCCCACCCAAAGTGTAAACCCAAAGCAACAGACAACTGCATTAAAAAGAACTTTGCGTAAAGTAAACAATCCTTGTAACCGCGGTTACAAGCACCGTTGTTTTCCCCCTTGTGGCAACAACACATCCCCTAGACTCATGTTTCTGTCACTCAAGCATGTCATCGGGGAGGCATGAACCCCCAATCTAGCACAACGCTCCCTCTTGGAGTCACTACCTACTACTTGGCCAAAGCAATAAACATCAACGGAGAGCATGCAAGAATTACTTAGGAACAAAAATACAAGAGATAAAAACCAAATATATTACTCTATCACAATCTGAACATAATCTCATAATCCATCAGATCCGATCAAACTCAACATAGCAATAGCAGAAATATTACAAAGGTGCCTCGATCATGTAGGGCAGCTCACGAGGTCTAAACAATGAAGATCAAAGAGGGGAGGAGAACATCACATAGCTACTGATCACGGACCCATGGTCCAAATAAAACTACTCACGAGACATCCGGGGAGCATCCATGGTGGAGAGGAGACTCCCGGAGGTCAATCCTCCCTCCGGCAGGATGCTGGGAAGCGGTCTTCTGGTGCTCCCGATCTTGGAAGCGCGGCGGCGTCGGAATAGAGGCGAGTTCGCGGAATAGGGTTATGCTTCTGGAGTTTTCCCGTGACGGGGGATAAATAGGCGAAGGGGGGCAGCCAGAGGTGGACCAGGGGCCCCAGGCGCCCCCTTGACGCGACCAGGGGTGGGGCCGCGCCGGGTGGCCGCCTGGGCCCCCCTGGCCCCCCTCTGGCCCCTCCCGGGCTTTTCTTGAAGCTTCCGTCACGCTGATTTTTTATCTGAATTTTCCCGAATTTTTCTGGCACTTTTTATATGGGGGAAAACTGAAATAGAAAAACAGAAGAAAATAGGAACTGTCACTGGGGTGCACTGAGTTAATAGGTTTGTCCAAATATGATAAAAAATGTATGAAAGTGTATCTAGATCATAGCAATATCACACAAAACATGCATGGAGCAAGCAGAAATTATCGATACGTTTTGGACGTATCACAACCTCTCTGAACTTTGTTGGGAACAAAGTTATCTGTGTCTGTGTGCAGTTCCACGTCAGTTGCGCCGCTGACACCTACTTATCATCTCCGGAGTCCTACTGGAGACAAACCTTGGTATCTTCACCGAGGGAAACTTGCTGCTGCGCTACATCTCCACCTTCCACTTGGGGTAACCAAGGAAGGGCAAGAAGCCATCAAGCGAATTTCTGGCGCCGTTGCCAGGGACTCCGAGTGCTAAGATAGGGGAGTTGCACACTACCCTTTACCTTTGTTTTTTAGTCTTGTTAGTTTATCTTTCAGTTTTTATCTTTGTGTCCTTTATTAAAAAAAATATAGTATGTCTAGTTCCTTACTTGCCAATCAATGACTAACTTCTTTGAAACTAGATCTTATTGGCATGGAGGATTCACCGAGGATCAACAAGAATATTGCAAGGAATACCGCTTGTCTCAAAAAGGGATACACTTATGGAGACTCATACATCAATCGTATGAGTATGCTAAAAACTTGTGCTCAATATATAATATATCTTTCTGCAGGGATGAATCTTGTTGCTTTATGAGGCACAAACACCTTGCTTTACAATGTGAGTACAATGAGGATGAAACCTTAGCTTCTTATGCTAAGGGAAATTATGATTTTTATGATGCAGAACAAATAGAAGAATTTGTTGCTTTTAAGGGTGCCTATGAAATTACTTCTTTTCTTGAAAATATTGATGATGCCCCTTAAAAATCTGAGAGTCTTGCTATACTTAACTATTGTTTGGAAAATTATGATGCAAATTATTATATTACTGATCATCTTGAGAGAATCTCTCCCCAAAGGAAGAGACTAATGTTTTGCAGGACTCTATAGAAGAAGAAATTACTGAACCTGAAAGCTCTTTGGATGAAGAAGAGGAGGAGAGTGACGAACAAAAGGAGGAAGAATGGAGCCATCCATGTCTACCTTCTAATGAGAGTAACTCTTTGACTCTTACCTTATATGAGTATTATGATCCTATGGATTCTTTTGAAATATCCCTTTTTGATGAAGTTGATGCCTTCTATGCTTATGGCCTTGATGCCACTATGGATGATGCTTACGGAGATGAACTTGCTATAGTTCCTCATGTTAAGCATGAAATTTTTGCTATCGCACCCACACTTGAGTGTCCTATTATCCTTTTAAAATCTCCAACTCTGGAGAATTTTCCTCTTATCAAAGCTCAATGTGATGGGTTGCATTTATCTTATGATCCTAAAAACCGTGTTGAAAACAATACACGTGTGCTTGTAGGTCATGAACAACATGATTTATGTGATAGTTATATTCTTGATGTTGTTCATGATGCTACTGAAAATTACTTTGAGAGAGGAAAGTTTGGTTGTAGAAACTTCCATGTTACAAAAACACCTCCCTTCATGTTGAAAGTTTTGAAGTTGTTCTTGTTCTACCCTCCTATGCATGTCACTTTGTGCTTCTTTGATTTATTTTGTTACAAGATGCCTATGCATAGGAAGTGGGTTAGGCTTAAATGTGTTTCACATTTTCTTCTTGATGCTCTCTTTTGCTTCAATTCTTATTCTCTTGTGAGCATCTTTCATAATCTTTAAGCCTAGCTAAAGGCATAAAAGAAAGCGCTTTCGGGAGGCAGCCCGCAACGAATTTAGGTTTTTCTTTTTTCTTTTGTTGTGTCTTGATGTTTGTTACTACTGTAGCAACATCATTGTATATTTATTTTTCAGCTTTGTGCCAAGTTATAGCCTCTTACGGCAAGGGAAGTAAAAGTTGTGACATGTTGTCCAGAAAACAGATTCTGTCCTCGTGACCAGAAAAATTCCAGAAAAATCCCAGTTCATCTTTTTGAGCTGAATGTTTTACACAGTATGATCTATACATTTATGAAACTTCCGTATGTTCTGAGTTTTTTGATTTGAGTTCCAGAAGTGCCCCTAAAAAATTCTTTGCTATCTGCTATTCTGTTTTTCACAGATTCTGCCACGTTTTGTCTCTCCTAACTTTTGCAAACCTTAAGCTTGCTTTTTCTTTGCAAATTTTTTTTGGAACTCTTGAGAAACAGTATCTCTTCAAGAATATCTTTATATCCAGTGGGAAAAATTATTTATTAAGGGTACTAACCTCTCTAATCAGCTTATGATGAGTTATGTATGAAGGGAGTTTTCAAGTGTGCGATAGAAGATGATGAAAGAAGTTCCAGGAGTGTCAAGCGCTCAAGCTTGGGGATGCCCCCATGCATCCCCAATAAATATTCAAGGAGACTCAAGCGTCTAAGCTTGGGGATGCCCCCGTGCATCCCCTTCTCCATCAACAATCATCAGTTCGTCCTTCGTCTCACTATATTTTTATCACTTCATGCGTTATGTGCTATGCTTGGAGCGTATCGCTCTTAGGTTTTGTTTTTAGTTTTCTTTAGCTTTGCTTGATGTTCATAACAAGTTAGATCCCTTATTACTTTGTGTGGGAGATAAACACGCTCCACTTTCAAAATTTAGAACACATGATAGGATTTTCCTGCTTATCTTTTTTCTGTTGTGTGTTCTTTATCTTTTCATAGCTACTGCCATGTTTAGTTTTAGTTTTAGTTTGTCTTTAGCAAGAGCCTTGGCTTTTGTTTAGTTTGTTGCTGGAACTCTTTTTAGTTTTCATGTTTATCTTGTTAAAGAGAGTTGGTTGTTGCACTGAGTTGTGTCTTGTCTTGAAAGTAGGTAATTGAGGTTGCTATTTAATTTCAGTAGTAGCTTGCAATGGTTTTGAGGTATTGATGTGAGTAATGTTTGAACTTTTGGTGTCAAGAGCTCTAGCCTATTAGTGATAGGTGTCGTATTTTGGGCAATCCGTGTGTATTTTCAAAACCTACAAAACTAGTTGAGAACTCTAGCTACTAGATGGATCACTACTCTTTGGAGGGATCGAATATTAGAGAACACTCACGTACCATGAGTCGAGGATGCGCAAGGATAACCAAACCCCCATACACTCCTCCTCGGGGTACTTGTCTCTTTGTGAACATCCTTATTAGATTGAGAGTTACCGATAATAAGTGCATGAATTCTTCGGACTAATGTAAGTATTGAAAGTTGACACTTCCACCTTCCCATATTTTGCTAGCCTCTCCCGTGCCGTGCATTGCCTTCTTCTCACTCCGAGAGTTGGTGTCCACCTTCGCCGGTACTTCCAAACCCTTGGCATGATACGCTCTGTCATCATAAGCCTCCCTATATCTTTCCTCAAAACAGCCACCATACCTACCTATCAAGGCATTTCCATAGCCTTTCCGAGTTATATTGCCATGCAACTTCCACCTCTTCGTGACTTGATCTTCATGTCATACATGTTCCTGCTACACTGGCAGCGACATACCTTGCATACTTCATGTTAGTTACATCTTCTTTATGATTTTGAGTACCTTGTAAAGTGTGAAAGATCTCCTTTACCGTCTTGTAAAATAGAGTGTTGACCTTAAGTGAGGAAAAGATCCCAAAGTGGACACAATAAAAGATCCCAAAGAGGACAAATGAGAGTTCAATAGAAAGAGGCATTGAGGCCACAAAAAAATACAAAAAAAATGGAAAAAAGAGAAAAAGAAATAAAAAGAGAGAAAGGGGCAACACTATTATCCTTTTGAGAGATCCACACTAGTACTCCCTTTATATCCTTGTACTCCATAGAGATGATCATTATGCATATAGGAGAGCTTCTTAGCTTGTATGTGCACCCGTTGCATGGCAATCCCTACTCCTCACATCATATCTGTCATTTGGCATCTCTTGCCTATAATTGTCCTCATTGATGTGAGCCTTTCTCATTCTTTTTATCTTCCTCCTCCACAATATTTCTCTCTTTGCCATCCTAAGTGTCAAATATCGAAAAGGAGTGGATCAAATTGACTTGTACCTGGCTAGTGGTCTGGGGACGAGTCAAGATAAGATCCCAAAGAAGACCAAGTGTGAAACTTTAGTAGATTGAGTTCTCAACACAAAAATACTTTTTTCTCGTATTCCCTATCCCCCTTCTTGCACGAAAACACCATTTGGAGACATTCGAGTCACGGACAGCGAGAGCTCTTGCACCTAATGTTCTTTTGTTACTTGTTTCAATGCTAATATAGACTCTTGCATGTTATGACTTGAATTGAATCTCTAACCTTGATTGCTTTACTTTTCAAAGTTCTTTTATGGTTGCTAGCATTTCACCACAGAAATTATGCTGTTATCATTTACCTACTCGAGGACGAGCAGGAATTAAGCTTGGGGATGTTGATACGTCCAAAATGTATCTATAATTTCTGCTTGCTCCATGCATGTTTTGTGTTATATTGCTATGATCTAGATACACTTTCATACATTTTTGATCATATTTGGACTAACCTATTAACTCAGTGCACCCCAGTGCCAGTTCCTGTTTTCTGCTGTTTTTCTATTTCAGTTTTCCCCCATATAAAAAGTGCCAGAAAAATTCGGGAAAATTCAGATAAAAAATCAGCGTGAAGGAAGCTTCGTGAAGAGCCCGAGAGGGGCCAGAGGGGAGCCAGGGGGGCCCAGGCGGCCACCCGGCGCGGCCCCACCCCTGGCCGCGCCAAGGGGGCGCCTGGGGCCCCTGATCCACCTCTGGCTGCCCCCTTCGCCTATTTATTCTCCGTCACGGGAAAACTCCAAAAGAAGAACCCTATTCCGCAAACTCGCCTCTGTTCCGCCGCCGCCGCGCTTCCGAGATCGGGAGCACCAGAAGACCTCTTCCCGGCACCCTGCCGGAGGGAGGATTGACCTCCGGGAATCTCCTCTCCACCATGGATGCTTCCTGGATCTCTCGTGAGTAGTTTTCCTTGGACCATGGGTCCGTGATCAGTAGCTATGTGATGTTCTCCTCCCCTCTTTGATCTTCATTGTTCAGACCTCGTGAGCTTCCCTACATGATCGAGGCACCTTTGTAATATTTCTGCTATTGCTATGCTGAGTTTGATGGGATCTGATGGATTATGAGATTATGTTCAGATTGTGATAGAGTAATATATTTGGTTTTTATCTCTTATATTGTTGTTCCTAAGTAATTCTTGCATGTTCTCCGTTGCTGTTTATTGCTTTGTCCAAGTAGTAGGTAGTGACTCCAAGAGGGAACGTTGTGCTCGATTGTGGGTTCATGACCCCCGATGACACGCTTGAGTGACAGAAACATGAGTCTGGGGGATGTGATGTTGCCACAAGGGGGAAAACAACGGTGCTTGTAACCATGGTTACACAGATTGTTTACTTTATGCAGAGTTCTTTTTAATGCAGTTGTCTGTTGCTTTGGGTTTACACTTTGGGTGGGGCTCGCAACTTAATACCAGCGAGATGTTCTAGATAGATATCTCAAGGTGGATGATTAGTAGTAGATGCAGTTGAATTACGGTCTACTTACTTTGGCGTACTGCCCGTGCTTTTGAGCCTCTTCCTTTCTTTTGTAGCATAGTTAGCATTGCGGTGCGTTTATAATCCTGTCAATTGCCCTTCTGTAATTTGTTTACCTCGCATAGCAGTTTTATCGTCTTTTGGGAGAGAGACATCACTAGTGAATATCACGTATCCCGGTCCATATCCTTATTATTATTTCCACGCTATATTTACTTTACTGCTTTTACTTGCTATCATTATCCCTTGTGTTTTACCCTTTGTGAACAACAAGACCGGAGAGATTGACAACCTCTCTGAACTTCGTTGGGAACAAAGTTATCTGTGTCTATGTGCAGGTCCATGTCAGTTGCGCCGCTGACACCTACTTACCATCTCCGGAGTCCTACTGGAGACAAACCTTGGTATCTTCACCGAGGGAAACTTGCTGCTGCGCTACATCTCCACCTTCCACTTGGGATAACCAACGTGTTGGATATATGCTCTAGAGGCAAATAATATATGATTATTCCAATATATATCTAAGAAAGTTCATAACCAGTTTCATACCGTGCTAGAACTGTATCAGTGAAACAATGATGCAGGTGTGGTATAGAAACCCCCAGAGTTCCTAGTTAGCCTCTACATCGATAACTAGTTCATGGTCAACATGATGGTCGTGGTTTCGCGATCATGGACAATTAAGTCTCTTGACTATGAGGTCACCTCACGTGTTAAGTGACGTGATGAACATTACCCAAAGTAAGCATTACAACATGATCAAATCTTATGAAGGTTCAGTGTTGTAATTACAGAACGTGGTAGACCGTTCCTTTGACCGTGAGTACGTGCATAATCACTATCTTCCCGGATGCTTTGACTTACATCCCACCACCTGACTGAAATATGCGGGTCATAACGGTTGTATCTTAGGTATTCCGTGGAGGTACGTTGAGGAGTATTGTTTACAAGAGCGGGATTTGTCAATCCATATAATGGATAGATACTTGGGGCCCACTCGGTGAGATTCCATCCATAAAAGCTGCGCAGCGTGTGACTAGGTCACGGGGATGAATATCACAGGAACGAGTGAATGAGGATTAGTTCGGAACGAGGTTGAACCAGACATAGGATGTCATTGATCGAATCTCGGAACAATCCAGTATCGCTGACAAAGGGAATGCTATACGACGTAAGGTCCAATCGGTGTTGATATCCGGAATGCACAGGGGTCATTATGGGCATCCAGGTCCCGCTGATGATCATTGACCATAGCCTCTGCGAGGTCATGACTGGAGTGTTCTCGGACCGTAGGGTAACACACTTAAGGGCTCGATGAAATCGGAGACCTTTTCGGAACCATCGGAGCAACCAGAGAATAAAGGAGACAATATCGGAGAAGTACCGTATTGAACCGAAACAAGTTCGGAGTGAACCGGATGAGTTTCCGGAACACCGGGAGATGGAATAATATGTTTTAGTTATTAATTAATTGAATTAATAATTAAAATCATTTTATTTCTAATTAATATGTGCTATGGGCCTTAGTGGAGAAAAAGGCCCATTAGGGGAATTAAAGGGAAAAAAAGAAAAAAAGGGGGGGAGGCGCCATGGGCCCTAGGGCCCATGAGGGGTGCGCCCCCTCTCCCCCCTTGGCCGGCCACCCCCTTAGCAAAGGGACTTTAGTCCCACATTGCTAATGGAGGAGGGTTGACTCCCTCCCCTCAGCCTATATATAGATGGGCAGGGTGCACATAATTAATACACAGAAATTCGTGAGAAAATAAATATAACTCCGAATTGAGATCGGTTTTCTCCGGTCTCCTCCCCTCTCTTGTCTCTTCCACGGTGGACTCCCTAGTGTGAGTCTATAGTGGAATTGAGGCTTCTCTGCTAGAATCGGAGGCCGTCGTGCTACCGAAGCTCCGTTCGGAGGTCTGCTTCCGCCACCTCCGCTGGATCGGAGAACGGAGGTCGTCATCGAGTCTCGTACGTGTGCGAGTACTACGAGGTGCTGCACGTGTGGCACTACACCCATCCGGGTGCTCAACACAGCCAGGGGGCTGTGAAACTTGATCGGCTACATCAACCACGTTTGCGGGAACGTTTCCCGCGCAACGGACTACACCCCGAGGTATGTTATTTCCGCACTACTGTCCGTTACGGTAATACGGCTAGCTAGATCTTGGGTTAAGGGAACGCTAGTTAGAAAAATTTGTGTTTTCTGCTGCGAACCCCAACAGTGGTATCATGAGCTAGGTCTATGCTTAGTATTACTGTACGGATAGAACACATCGGGGATGTGGGCGTTGATTGTATGATTGTTACCCTCCCACGTGTACTTGTTCACATCTGCGGCATTGTTTGATGAAGCGGCCCCCGACCGACTTTACGCGTACTCTTACGCGAGACTGGTTCCACGCTTGACATGCGGCTTGTACCGTATAAAGTGGCTAGGGGGGTGTCTGTCTCTCTACTTTAGCGGATGTGGCATTTGCAACGGAGGGCCCCGTGCGGGGTGTAATAGAGACAATCATATGGTTGACGTTGTGGTTGACTCGTAGGTTAAAACCTGTTTAACTATGAAAGCCCTAGCAGCCACGTAAAACTTGCAATATACAACTAGACCGTCTAAACCTTGTATTGCTAAGTGGGGGCTATCGTTTGTTTGTTTGTGATGTAGTGATAGCTTTGCTATGTGTTACTAGTAAGTAGTAATCTTCATCATAAAACAAACTAAAATGGAGACACTGTAGACTTAGTGTTGCCATAGCCCAGACATCTTAAAACTTGCTAGTATAGGATACACGATGGTAGCATGTGATAAGATGATCCCTTAACAAAGCCAAACACAAGTATTCTACCGAAGTGTGCACCGCCTGGAAGGTTCTCCCATATGGCTTGATGCTCCGTACATACCGGAGTTGTCCTACATATTCAACGGAGTTCGCATGAGGTTGGGTTCGGCGAGCCTGACATATGCAAATATGGCCTTGCTGAGCAGCATATAACATGGAGGTTAATTTGGCGAGCCTAGCATATGCAGATATGGCCTCGGAATACTAGAGATCGAAAGATCGAGCATGAGTCACAGTATATATAAGATAATGTGATCGCACAAGTTGTTGTCTACCTTTGAAACTGAAACGTCGGCCGTGTGATATTCGAGGTCGGGCAGTGAATCTGGATCATGTAATCACTAAAACTTCTTAGGGATGAAATGTTTTGGTGCGAGCTCATATATAATATGATTATATGAACTCATTGTTGTGAACTAGTCTTAAATGTGTTCCTTGCAATTATGTTTGTAGAAAATGGATAATACCCAGTACCTTGAAATGGTTTCCTTCTTACATGGTGAAAGACTTAGAGAAAATGGGTCAAACTTTGCTGATTGGTACTCACGCCTTAGGACGCCGCTCAAGAGAGCAGACATCTTGTTCACAATAGAAATGCATGTGGAAGAACATCCGGACGATCATGTTGGCGATCAAGAGATACTTGATCATTATGCTCGCCGACAGAAATGCTCCATAATCAGGAATGTCATGATCTTCAGCATGTCAGAGGAGTTGGGCATACAGTTACAGGACACTGGCCCATATGACATGATGGACACGCTAAAGACAATGTTTGTACGTGAGTTCAGAATTGCCAGATTTGAGTTAGAAAGCAAGTTTCTATCTACAAAGATGGAAGAACGCACAAGCCTTGATGATCACTTAGACAGGATGCATGAGATGTACCTGACCCTGGTGGAGGACTATGAATATTGGACAATGAACGAAAGCACCACGGAAGAGTTTGCGATAAATACGTTATTGCACTCACTCCCTCCAAGTTATGGTGAATATGTTCATAGCTATGTCGGAAGAGGAGCTAATATGAGTCTACAGAACTTCATGACTGATCTCTTGACCGCGGACATTGCTCCTATCGAGGATGCAGAAGTCGTGGATGGAGAAGGTATATATTTGATATACTTTATAAATGTTTACTCCCTTACACAACAGTTGCAGTAAATGAGTATCTGATACTTATTCTGTTTTATGAAAACAGGACCTGCTGTTGCATGGACGGGAAGAGGTGAAATCGAGGATTGATGGATATCAAGTCAGTTGATGACTAGCATGGATTCCACCGAGACATCTATCATAGGAGATACTTAGAGTATTAGATAAATCTTATGTAATCATTATAGTATGAACACTTAGTTGTGTGTCTTGCATCTCGCGAGACAAAGTTATTCATGTAATGAGACAAGTCAGTTGTTCCATCTTTATGAATAAAAGTGTGCTTATACTTTGATTACGTCTTGATTTATGATATGATAGAAAGCATTTATAATACTACTATTATTGTCAAGAAATATTCAATGTTTAATGATAAAGTTGTCTTGATTATAACAAGTCAAAGATCTGATTGCATGAGGTGACTTCATAACTAATGAATTCATTAAATGTATGATCTATTAACTTGTGAGTTCATTATCGAATGAAAATCATAACTTGATTGCATGAGATGTATTAGATACACGATCTATGAACCTCTGCAATAAATATAATCGTGACAAGGTTCTAGCAAGTAGAACTTGTGCCAATCATTATACATAAATGATGTACTAAATGGGCACGTGAGTTATCATTAAATACTTCATATGATTAATTGAAAGTTGTATTCAATTGAGATCATAAAACTGAGATTCGGGAATCACAGTGAGAAGTGAGAATACAAGGATACATATCACTACGCTACGATCCGAAGTGATAAGTATTGATATTGACATAATTGGAGACTTGTGGAAGTTGTACCACAAACTACGATGGAAGTTGAAAGTACTAGACTACTTAAACCATTCGTAGTCATACTAAACCGTAGTATGGTTTAAACGTTCTTTCCCCTAGCACTATAGTTATTGTCGAATAAGATTGTTTAATTCATTAAGTTAAAACACCCACTTCATGAATAGGAAACCATCATAATTCTTAACGAGACATGATAGCTCCATAACTGATGGTGTTATAAGGTTTCTCAAAAGAAAGAATTTCTTTGTAATAAAACTACGAGCAATTGAAATTACATATTCTCCCCGAATAGCAAAAAATTGTGTTGCTTAATTGGTAATACGAGAAAAGTCTCTCGACACGGATCCAATGGGAGATAATGGAAACTTTGACCGGGGTATTGGACCTTGCCTTCAGAATATCAGAGTATTGCAACGGAAGCATGTTCCGCTGTAATGACGCTGTATAAGGCAGGATATGCCAAAGATGATTGATCTTGGTATATGAGTTGAAGCCATTGTTGAATTTAGAAGGTTATCATGAATACGTTCTGTACAGAACAATAATCATGAGTCTTCTTAATAAAACAATAGGGAATAATATTGCTTGAAGACACAAAGGAATGATGGTAGCCTAGTACACGAGGAGAAATGAAATAATATTGAGTTACATATGGGATGGCTCACGTCCTGTGAAATAAATCGGTTATTTCATATTCTCGACAAACTGGAGAGTTATTGAGAATAATGTAATGGGCATAAGGCATTATTTGGTTATGACCAAAAGTTCAATGGTGATTGACTACGGAAACATAGGAATGCTTTAATCAATAAAATATTTCATTTACACTACGATGGACCATAGCCTGAAATTGCATCTCAGTCAAATGGGGATTTGAAAGAGAATTGCAATGGGCATGATGAAGGTTACTTCGTTAAAAGGATGGACTATAGTACCTCAAGACAGGAACCCTCAACCTTGATTTGATCAAGTGATTTTGTGATGACCAAAATATTGAGTGGGCCTGCAGTTTCATGAAACTGAGTGGGAGCTTTGAAGACTTCCCGGAAACTTGGAATGCAGAGGTCATTTTCTGAGTGGGAGCTTTGGAAGCTTTGTCATTATGTGAGACATAGTAAACAATAAAGTGACTTGATGAAAGCTGAACCACAAATATATGAGTATATGATGGATATATTTGAGTGGGAGCATGATCATTGTTTCAAACATATATGCATTGATATGTGTGAAGAATGATCTCATGTGTATATATATGGATATGCATTGATTATGTATATAGAGAATCGTCTTATATACATATGTGCATTATGATATATATAGAGCATAAGGCAAATAAAATACAAGATTGCAAGAATCTTCTTTTATATGAAATACCAACACATTACACGTTGAAATCTATATGAGTAGATTAAGATACGGATAATGAAACGAAATGAAGGTTGGAATAATCTTCTAGACAAGAAACAGGTTCTTGTGGCTAGAAATTATATAATGGATGAAATCCAAATATCACAAGCAATGTCTTGATGGAAGAATAGAGATGCACCATGTACTGGACATGTGATCTTATATGTTCTTGACATATGATTCCACCATATAACATGCATTGTGAATCCAACAACAGAATGACTCAAAAGTTCTTGGAAGAAGAACAGATTCCGATGTGCTTTAGGAGTAAAACACAGAATCTGAGTAAAGTCCATGATTTCAGTATAGAGAGGCATACTGAGGACTATTCTCTAAAATATAGAAAGGATAATAGACTTGAATGTAATGCAAGATTACAATTGCAAGCCATATTATGGGTCTATATGGAATTAGAGACATCACCAAAGACATGAAAGAAACGTGAGCAAAATTCACGGCACTACAAACATAATACTACTTAAGAAAGTAGATGTATGGATAAAAGTTTAGCGTTAGAAGTATTGGAATTCTGGCTGAGTGTATTTCCCAGTATATATGACTAAGGATAAGTCTTCTAAAGACTGAACCAAGAGATCATTGGAGAATACTGTGAAATAATAGTCTCACTCTCCCGCGAAACTTATATCCAACCATTATATGATAATGAGTGGTGTGTCAAAAGAGCTTTTGATCTATACCAGTTGCAAAGGAAACATACGAATCTGAATTGGTGCAGTTCGTTGACGAACCCTCTTCCATGAGCGTGCATGATCAATGAAACACTTATGTGATAAGATGATTATGATCGGAAAAATGCGGCTAGATTATTAGCACTCTAGTGCAAGTGGGAGACTGTTGGATATATGCTCTAGAGGCAAATAATATATGATTATTCCAATATATATCTAAGCAAGTTCATAACCAGTTTCATACCGTGCTAGAACTGTATCAGTGAAACAATGATGCAGGTGTGGTATAGAAACCCCCAGAGTTCCTAGTTAGCCTCTACATCGATAACTAGTTCATGGTCAACATGATGGTTGTGGTTCCGCGATCATGGACAATTAAGTCTCTTGACTATGAGGTCACCTCACGTGTTAAGTGACTTGATGAACATTACCCAAAGTAAGCATTACAACATGATCAAATCTTATGAAGGTTCAGTGTTGTAATTACAGAACGTGGTAGACCGTTCCTTTGACCGTGAGTACGTGCATAATCACTATCTTCCCGGATGCTTTGACTTACATCCCACCACCTGACTGAAATATGCGGGTCATAACAGTTGTATCTTAGGTATTCCGTGGAGGTACGTTGAGGAGTATTGTTTACAAGAGCGGGATTTGTCAATCCATATAATGGATAGATACTCGGGGCCCACTCGGTGAGATTCCATCCATAAAAGCTGCGCAGCGTGTGACTAGGTCACGGGGATGAATATCACGGGAACGAGTGAATGAGGATTAGTTCGGAACGAGGTTGAACCAGACATAGGATGTCATTGATCGAATCTCGGAACAATCCAGTATCGCTGACAAAGGGAATGCTATACGGCGTAAGGTCCAATCGGTGTTGATATCCGGAATGCACAGGGGTCATTATGGGCATCCAGGTCCCGCTGATGATCATTGACCATAGCCTCTGCAAGGTCATGACTGGAGTGTTCTCGGACCGTAGGGTAACACACTTAAGGGCTCGATGAAATCGGAGACCTTTTCGGAACCATCGGAGCAACCAGAGAATAAAGGAGACAATATCGGAGAAGTACCGTATTGAACCGAAACAAGTTCGGAGTGAACCGGAAGGGTTTCCGGAACACTGGAAGATGGAATAATATGTTTTAGTTATTAATTAATTGAATTAATAATTAAAATCATTTTATTTCTAATTAATATGTGCTATGGGCCTTAATGGAGAAAAAGGCCCATTAGGGGAATTAAAGGGAAAAAAAGAAAAAAGGGGGGAGGCGCCATGGGCCCTAGGGCCCATGAGGGGTGCGCCCCCTCTCCCCCCTTGGCCGGCCACCCCCTTAGCAAAGGGACTTTAGTCCCACATTGCTAAGGGAGGAGGGTTGACTCCCTCCCCTCAGCCTATATATAGATGTGCAGGGTGCACATAATTAATACACAGAAATTCGTGAGAAAATAAATATAACTCCGAATTGAGATCGGTTTTCTCCGGTCTCCTCCCCTCTCTTGTCTCTTCCACGGTGGACTCCCTAGTGTGAGTCTATAGTGGAATTGAGGCTTCTCTGCTAGAATCGGAGGCCGTCGTGCTACCGAAGCTCCGTCCGGAGGTCTGCTTCCGCCACCTCCGCTGGATCGGAGAACGGAGGTCGTCATCGAGTCTCGTACATGTGCGAGTACTACGAGGTGCTGCACGTGTGGCACTACACCCATCCGGGTGCTCAACACAGCCAGGGGGCTGTGAAACTTGATCAGCTACATCAACCACGTTTGCGGGAACGTTTCCCGCGCAACGGACTACACCCCGAGGTATGTTATTTCCGCACTACTGTCCGTTACGGTAATACGGCTAGCTAGATCTTGGGTTAAGGGAACGCTAGTTAGAAAAATTTGCGTTTTCTGCTGCGAACCCCAACACAAGGAAGGGAGACAAGCCATCACCCTCCTCTCGCCAGCGAATCTACAACCCTTGCCACACCCACCGTGCCTCCCTCAGCTTCAACTCTCCACCTGCCGCACGTGAATACGGAGGACTGCCAGCTGCACCTGCTCCCTCCCCTGCATGCGAGTTCGACGACACGCTCCAGGGCATCCCAATCCTGGCTGTCATGGCCAACGACGTCCCCGTCGCCATGCTGGTGCCCTCTCCATGGGTGCCACCACCGCCATCTCCCGTGGCCATTGCGCGCGCCATTCGTCCGGCTGCTTCGGCTTCTCACATTGACATCTCGTCCGACGACGGTGCGGCCACCCCGCCATGTTCGCCCCCTGCTCCGCTACTGCTCCTTTCACCGCCGCCCGTTCAGTCGCCGGTGGTGGAGGATGACATCCCTGAGGAGGCCCACGTCGCCACGGTGCACCGCTCCCGCCGTCGTGCCCAGATCGCGACCAACTCGGGGATCAAGGCTCGTCGCAGCGCGCGCCTCACTTCCAGGGAGCTCCCCATGTATGCCTCCATGACTACTCGGGCCATGCAAGCCAAAGCCAAGAAGATGGATCTTTCTGCCGCGTCCAAGGAGCTCTCCGTCGCCCTCGCTCAGGCTCGCATCATCAATGAGCAGGGCGAGCTATCGCCGGATGACGACGAGCCTCTGTCCCCCTCCTCGCTGGCTGCAATCGCCTCTGCATGCGGTGCCGTCTCGGCGGACGTCGCCGACATTGCTTCCGCTTCCGGTGCCCGCTCCTCGCCGTGATCTACCTCGTCTCCAATGCGAGCCTCCCGCCGGGCGTCGGAGGCCACCCCTCGTCGGGGTGCTTTTGGGTAAAATTGCCCCCGTCAGTCCGTCCTGTATCCGCCTTTGCGTGTTCCTTTTGCTGGTGCAAATCCGGTGCTAGTTTAGGTCTAGGTTTAAGTCTAGGGCTAGGTCTAGGTGCTCAGTTTAGCTCGGTTGCTAAATCTTATCTCTCTGTCGCCGGTGCGGTGCCCTCTTCCCGCTGTTGGTACAATCAGGCCAAACAATGTAATCCGTACTTCCTGATTATGGTGCCCCTCTTAGTTTTCTAATGAGTGTCTCCTCCTACTCACTAATCTCCTGGAATGTCAGAGGCCTGGGAGACCAAAACAAATGTGTTGAATTGCTCTCTGAACTGACTACGATTAACCCATCTGTCGTCGATATGTGACGGCAGATGCCATGGGGATGGCTAAAGTGAGGGGAAGACGCGAGGAATAAGATGTCGATGGTGCCGGAATCGGGTTGGGCACAAACACGATGACGGACACCACGATGTACCCAGGTTCGGGGCTCTCCGGAGAGATAACACCCCTACTCCTGCTTGTCTCTTCTATATCAATGAAACTGAGCTACAATAACTGCTTCTCTATCTACTCAGGGGAAGGTGAGAACCGCCGTGGGCAAGGTCCTCTCCAGCTTCCCTGAGGAGGAACTACAAGCAGTAAATGAACTGAGTGAGTTGTGAGTAATGGTGCGAATGTGTGGATCGTCCCTCACGCAGGAGGGGTACCCCCGGCTCTTATAGTGTGAGCCCGGGATACATCGGTAACTTCACTGCCGATTGGGCCCAGCTGTCATCCTCTAATCGGCTGGGTCCCACCGACTGCTCCTCTCCGGGTGATCCGGACCCGACAAGCGGCGGCCCATACTGTAGACCCGTAGGGCATGATGGTGAACAGTGGATCTAGGAGGTGCGGTCTTGTCGTCCTGTCCGCGGAATCGGCGGAGAGGTCGACACCGCATCTCTGTCAGATCTTCGATGTGACTTGGCTTCTCTGCCACCCCGATCTCTCGGGATTGCGCATTTATGACCTCGTACTTGTACCCTCGACTGATCTCGGGGTCAACTTCTCCCGGGGTAGCAGGTTGTACCGATTTGCGCCTGGGCCGACTGGTGGTTCTCGGCGGGGTCGATTGCTCTGGGCAATCGGTCGTGCTGATGCCCACCTCGGCCCAGCTGCGGGCCAATCGGATAATCGTCTTGGTGACGAAAGGGTGGACCGGTTGCGCCTGGGCCGACTGCTGGCATTCGGTACGGCTGATTGCCTTGGAGCAATCGGCCGTACGCCTGCCCATCTCGGCCCAGCTGCAGCCCGATCGGTCCATCCTTGTCTTGAAAGGTTGCTTTCGCTTGGGTGAGCCTACTCGGGTACCAATCCCCCGACAGTAGCCCCTAAAGCTGTAAAGGTCCCGCGGTCATTTGACTGCGGGGCCTTTGCAGTTTTCAATCTTTCTCCAACATCTTCCGAATGCTATGGCCTCATCAAGTGCGTCATTCCGAGTTCGTCGACCGACTCGGAGCTCACACTCGGCTAGCCAAGATTTCGTCCGATTTGATTTGAATCGTCTCCGACTTCTATCTTTACTTTTTGAGAATAATATCCCTTGCCGATTGCCTTCCAACGGTTACCTCCGATTCTTCCGGGGTGCAGTCAATGGGCTGGGACCCACGACCCACGCGTGATTTGACGTAACCGCAGGCTTCGACCCCCACGTCGCACGCCTCGGCTCCCACGCTGGGATCTCTTGCGCCGATTTGCCGGTTGAACTTCCTGTGGGCTAGGCCACACCGAGCCACACAGCCACAGCTGGATCCCACTCCCCTCCCCCGCCGCCCATATAAGCCGCAGGGGGGGCCTTGGACTCCTCCTTCTCTCAGACGCCTTCTTCCTCCTCTGCCTCTTGCTCTTCGCGCGCGCCATTGCTGTTTCGCCCGAAGCTCTCCGTCGTGCTTGCAGCTCCGCCTCCACACACGGGACCCGCTCCGGCCGCGCACTCGCGTGCTACTACGCCACCGCGGTAACCTCTCACCGCTTCTCTTGCGCTCCTCATCCTCCTTCTCTTTCCGCCCGCAAGCTCCATGGCGCCCCGGCGAGACACCTCCCAGGCCAACCGCAGGTGCTGGAAGGGCTCCACTGTCACCGCCGGTGCCATCCAAGCTCTGGTTCGCGCCCGCAAGATGCCGGCCGAGGTCCAGTGGCGTGCTCCCGGCGCCGAGCTCGTGCCCAACGCGCGTGCTGGCGAGAGGGTCGTCTTCCTCGCTCACTTCGAGCGTGGATTCAGACTCCCCGTCAGCACCTTCTTTCGAGATTTCCTCAACTTTCATCGCCTGCAACCGCATCACCTCGCGGCGAACTTCATCATGATCCTCTCCGGCTTCGTCACGCTGTGTGAAGGGTATCTCGGCTGCCGCCCAAGCATCGCTCTCTGGAAGTGGTTCTTCAACCTCCGAGCTCACAATGCTCGGACGAGAGCTGTGGTGCCGTCTTCCACGGAAGGTGGCGAGCCGACATTTCCGAATGACATGACCGACTGCGGCAGTTGCCTTGTCGCAGCCGGCAAGCATAAGTACAAAAGTCCCGAGATCGTCCAATCATGCAAGAACTGGCAGACCACCTTCTTCTACGTCAAATCGCCCGATCAAGGCCCCGATCTCCTGAACCTGCCCGAGTTCTCCCTCGCCCGGCCGACTGAGAAACATCAATGGTCGCTGAAGTACGGTGTCGGAGACTGCGATGTCGATGCCCAAGTCGCCAGGATTGCCCAACTGGAGAAGGAGGGACTCCTGCAGACTAACCTTGCAGCTGCTTGGCTTCAAGCCCGAGTGCTCCCTCTACAGCGCCGAGTGCACCGCCTCTGCGATATGTCGGGCCCCCGAGATCCCACTCGGCTCTGCACATGGCGAGTGAAAACCTAAGACCTCTGCACCAGGTTGAAGACTATCACATCCAGTCCTTTGCCCGACCCTTTCCGCTTCGGCCTTGAGTACCTCAACCGCCAACAGAAACCACCTGTGGTATGCTCCGACTGCTCCCTTTCTCCGATTGCTTTTTCCTCATACTTAGCTTCTCTAATAACTTTCTTCTTCTTGCTCAGCATTTCATTCGATCCGACTTGATGGAAGACGGCCAGGTGACCGACACGTACGCCCCCGACCGCGAGGAAGATGACCCCGCGGACTTCGAGTACAATGGTGAAGCTCCTCCCTCCGAATCCGAAGATGACGACGCCGATGACGGTGAATCCTCTGGGGAGTCCTCCGAATCCGAAGATCCTGCTGACGATGCCGACGCCGAGGCCGCCGACCCCAAGAACGCCGACACCCGAACTGCGGCTCAAGGGGGTACGCCTGACCCTTCCCTTAAGCAATTTCTGTCCGAATGGAGCGATGATGATAGTGTCTCAAAGGTTGGTAATTTTGATGCAGCTCCTCACGCCAAGCCTCCGAAGGTGCCGACTAAACGCGCCTCGGCGACCAGATCCTCCTCTGGTGCCGCTCCCAGCAAGGCCGCTAAGATGGCGCCGACTGCTTTCAAAGGCAAACAGCCTCAGGTGACGGTCGCTCGAGTGCCGACTGGTCAAGCTCCTCTGAACGTCGCCCCGCTGAGATGTCGGATGCCAACGGGCGCGCCGAGAACAATCGGATATGCCCTTATCTTCATGCTTTGAATCTCACTGTCTTCTCTTATATTGATTCCTCTTTTTTTTCAGGGAGCCGATTGGTCTTGATGACATCGATGCCGGCATTCCTTCCCATGCCGGCGCAGTCATCTCCCCCGCCGCGTCTGCTGCTACGATTCGCAAACGGCAACCGGCTTCACATCGAACCTCCAAGGATGCCGAGCGCGCCGCCAAGAAAGCCCGCCTCGAAACTGCCCAGAAAACTACTGCCTCCGCCACTGCCTCCAAGACCTCCAAGAGTACGGCCGACCAGGGAGTTATTGGTGGCGAAGGAGCGCGATCGGTCGGTCCGGTTGCTCCATCTCCGCCACTACGCTCCGACCCAGTCTCCACCCCTGTTACAACTATCTCCTCGCCCATCCTGACGACCACCTCGCCGATCGTGACGACCATGTCGCCGATTATGACAACTACCTCGCCGATTGTGGCGACAGGTCCTTCAACCTCGACTTGCCCGATTTCGTCGCAGCCACAACCGGATGCCTCCGGCCTTCCGGTGATATCGACGCCACCGGTCTCGACCATCACTTCCTTTGCCGCTACGATTCAAGTTCCGCCGCCGCAGCCGACCTCTTCCGCATCAATAATTTTGATGCGCTCGGTGGATCAGTTCCGGGCCGAATACTCTCGCACCCGACATGTCGGCACCAAGCCCGATGCTTCGCACCGCTCCCTGGTTTCCTCTCAAGATCCTCTGATGGCAGCCTACAGTCGGGTGAACGACTTCGCCACCGCCATAGCTAAGGACCTCCAGCTGCTCGACCGCCATCATGCGGTAAGCTCTTCAACTTTCCTTTATGGCTTCCTCCAATCGGGAGACTTTTCTTCCTGTGGGTGTAGTCCCCGAGATTCGGGCCGATTGTTAGCAATCGTTCGGATCTTTTATGCTCTTTGCTTTTTCTCCTGCCTTCCTCCAATCGGGAGACTTTTCTTTCGGTGGGTGCGCGCAAGCGCACCCACTGGGTGTAGTCCCCGAGATTCGGGCCGATTGTTAGCAATCGGTTCAGATCTTTTATGCTCTTTGCTTTTTCTCCTGCCTTTCTCCAATCGGGAGACTTTTCTTCCGGTGGGTGCGCGCAAGCGCACCCACTGGGTGTAGTCCCCGAGATTTAGGCTGATTGCTTGCAATCGATTCAGATCTTCTTTTGGCTGCTGTGTCTCTAAAGTTCATCTTGTTTTTCCTCTGAGGCTGTTATGGAGGAACGACGCGATGTCTTCGAGAAACTCCTCGAAGCCTACGCCGCCAGCCTTCGAACCCTCGCTCAGGCCCAGCTCGCGGTCAACAACCAGTCGGACGAGATCAATAAGCTGAAAGGTAACCTCTTCATTACTTCTATCTTCCCTTTGGTTGATAATTTCTCCTGTACTAACATCTTTATGTCTTCCTCTAGTTTATGTTCCCATGGTGGATGATCTTCAGGGCCGTATCGCCGAATTGAGCACTGAACTCAATCAGCAAGGACCTGCACTTGCCACAACTAAGCAAGAGGCGAACCGACTGCAGGGAGTGGAAACCGATTTGACTCGGACTATCCAAAACCTCCGCTCCGAGCTGGTTGCTCTGAAGAAGAAGAACTCGGACGACCTGGCTGCCGTGACTGCCGCTGGCGATGGACTTCGCGCTGAACGAGATGCAGCTGTAGCCGCCCGAGAAGCGATGCAGGCCGAGAGGGATGCCGCCGTTGCTGCCCGTGACTCCATCCGAAAAGATCGTGATGAGCACATTGCCAAATACGAAGAGTTGGAGAAGCACAATTATGAAGAAACGACCCGATTGCGCCGTCGGGCCAAGGGTTTCTGCGACACAATGACTGATATGGACGTCCTTCTTAGCGGTGAGTGTTTCCTGCATTCGAGTGCACTTTCCGACTGCTTTCCTCTTCTGAGTGATTACTCATACTTTTCTTCGTGATGCAGAGGCCTGGCCTGAATCTGAAGCAGCCGCTTATGCAGTCGTGGCCAAATCCCGAGAGGAGACCGTCGCGGCGGGAGGGACCTGCCAACTTGATGATAATGTCTGGACTCGGCACGAATATCTAATTGGCACAGAAGCTCGCATTCCTGTCATCAAGGGGATTGCACTGTCTTTCAAACTTGGCATTCTGAAGATTACCGAGTTGTTGTGGTCGCCGACTGAGCTCAAGGTCGGACTCCAGAGGATGAAGAACGTCGCCGGTTCCTCCGCCGAGACCCGCGAGCTTGAGACTCTGGACGAAGAAGACTCTGACAAAGGAGAGGCTCCGAATGCTACTACCGAGCAGACTCGGATTCTTCTGAAGGCCATCCCACGTCGGATCGACGTCTTTCTCAATTCTGCCGATCGGACTGGTGCGGAGACTGCTCTTCAAACTGTGCTGAGCTGGTACCCACAAGTGAAGCTTCCCCAACTCTACAGCCTCAGAGAGAATGTAGCCGATTTGCTTGAGAATACTTATACCAAGGTGAATCGGCTAGCCAGCACCATGGTGAACTGGTTTTCTCCCTCTGACTACACTCCATATCTCGACGAGGGAGGGAACCCACTGGAAGCAACTACCATCTCTGGCTTGGCCGATGAGCTTTCTGACAACGGTTCTTCCCATACTTCTCCGAGATCCAAGCAAACTGGAGCTACATCTACTGACGCGCAGTCGGAGCCGGATGCCGCCACAGCGCAAGCCGATCCGACTGCTCCGACTACGAGCTCTGCGCCATCAACTGCCTCGACTTCTTGAGCCGTGCCGCCGCCGACGCCCTCTACCTCTGCCGCCGACCTCTGATCGGCCTTATCTTATTTTTACTTTCAGAATAGTTGCTTGTAAGACATGGTTTTAATTCCACCGACACCCACTGGGTGTGGTTTCGATGTAATGAACTTATTCGGCCTTAGGCCTGTTATCTCTATGCAATCCGATTGCTCGTTGCAAGTTTTATTTGTGCGATCGACTTTGCGTCTTTGTTTGTTTCTTTTATCGGTCTGCACTTGGGGGTGTCATGCCTTGTCCATGTTGCCGCCGACATGCGGTCTGCAATCGAATCGAAGGTTGATTTCCAGCCAAGGTTCGATAAGTTTTTTGAATTTACACGACAAGATTTAACGCAAAGGATTCTGCAATGTTAGGAGCCGATTTCTCGCTGCCGTGCTCGATGCACCGGTCTGCGGCACAATCGGTAACTGACTTTATCGGTTATGCCCTTTTTAGAGCGTTTCGATTTGTTTCTCGAGAATTTGTACTGCCGACTGCCCCAACCGCTGCCCTTCTCAATGCCACAACCACTCTCGTGACTTGTGCTCTAGTCAGGTGCTAAGTTGAGTGCCAGCCCGCAGTCCCCGTGCCTCGTTGGCTTATTTTTCTGACCTCGTGGTCGATCAGTCCCCAAGTGCGTTACTCACGTCTCGGGTATGACTAAGCGTTGCCGACTTGGGCTAGCTTTTTGACTGAAATTATGCAAAGGTAATCGAATGCTCTTTTTCAGAGGCATGATAGCTTTACTGATCGTCTGCCGAATGGCGTACATAAATTTCTGCCGCTCAACTATAGAACGGGCATAAAAGCTCGGTGTTCCACGGCCGCTCTGTTTCTACTCCTGACGTGTCCTTATGCCGAGTGCCCTTGGTGCAGTCGATCAAATAGTACGATTTATTCTTGAGTGCGCGGCTGATGACGAATGGTCCCTCCCAGGGTGAGGCCATCTTGTGTTGCCCATCTGATTTCTGAATTCGGCATAGCACCATGTCGCCTTCTAGGAAGGCGAGAGGACGAATCTTCTTGCTGTGGTAGTGCCGCAACTTCTACTGGTAGACTGCCGACCTGGACAAGGCCAGCAGGCAAGCTTCTTCCTTGAGATCAACGCCGTCTTCTCGTGCTAACTTGGCTTCTTCCTCGGTGTATAAGGCATGCCGAGGTGAATCAAACTCGATGTCGGATGGGATGATTGCTTCTGACCCATATACCCGGAAGAAAGGGGTGAATCCAGTCGACCTATTTGGCGTGGTCCTTAAGCTGACCAGTACTGCTGGGAGTTCTTCAATCCATGCTCCGGGTGCCCTCTCAAGTTGCTCCACTGATGGCTTCTCGCCCCTCGTCGGTTACCCCAAGTGGAAGGTTGAGATGCAGCGTAGTGGTAATTTCCCTCAGTAAAGATACCAAGGTTTGTCTCCAGTAGGACTCAACGATAAGTACGATAGGTGACAACGGCGCCAGAAATTACTCTGATGCGTGGAGTTGTCGTGGACCTGCACAAAACAAATAACTTTGCTCCCAACGAGTTCAGAGGAGTTGTCAATTCCTCCGGCCTTGTCGTTTACAAAGGATCAAACGCAAGAGATAAAAGGTACTAGTAAAAGTAAAAACAGAAAGATAAATAGTGGGTGTGAACAATGGTATGAAGATGGACCAGAGTCCCGTGATTTTCACTAGTGATGTCTCTCTCCCAAAAGACGATAAAAATGCTAGCGAGGTAAACAAATCACAGTTGGGCAATTGACAGGATTATGAAGGCACCGCAATGCTAACTATGCTGCAAAGAAAGGAAGGGCTCAAAAGCAATGGGCAGTACGCCAAGGTAAGTAGACCGAAATCCAACTGCATCTACTACGAATCATCCACCTTGAGATATCTATCCAGAACATCTCGCTGGTATTAAGTTGCGAATCCCACCCAAAGTGTAAACTCAAAGCAACAGACAACTGCATTAAAAGAACTTTGCGTAAAGTAAACAATTCTTGCACCAATAGGCACAATCACCGTTGTTTTATTCCTGGTGGCAACAACACATCCCCTAGTCTCATGTTTCTGTCACTCAAGCTAGACATCAGGGGGCTGAACCCACAATCGAGCATAACGCTCTCTCTTGGAGTTGCAAGCAAATAACTTGGCCAAAGCAAATACTGCAACGGAGAACATGCAAGAATTTACTCAAGAACAAAATATAAAAGGGCAAACCAAATATATTACTCATCACAATATGAACACAGTCTCATAATCCATCAGATCCCAACAAACTCAGCATAGCAACAACAGAAAATTACATAGGTGCCTCGATCATGTGAGGCAGCTCACGAGGTCTCAAAAGTGAAAGCACAAAAGAGGGAGAGGACATCACATAGCTACTGATCACGGACTCATGGTCCAAGGGGGACTACTCACGGTACATACGGGAGGCGTCCATGGCTATGGATGGTCTCCCGGAGGGGTGATTTCCTTCCGGCAGGGTGCCGGGGCAGCTTCTCCAGGCAGCCCCGATCTAAAAACGGCGGCGGCGGCGGAACAGAGAGGTTTCCGCGAAAAAGAGTTCCTGTTTAGGGGTTTCTACCCCGAGGGGGTTATATAGGCGAAGGGGGGCGTCGAGGGGCCACCCAGGGCAGCCAGGAGGGTGCCTGGCGCGCCCTAGGGTTGGGGCCGCGCCAGGGACCCTTCTGGCTCCCTGGTGGTGGTCCCGGCTCTCTCCCTTGGTTATTCTGGAAGCTTCCTGCCCGCTGATTTTTAATATAATTTTTGCGGAATTTTTTGGGCACTTTAATCAGCCGGAAAACCTGAAAAACAAAAACAGCAGAAAACCAGAAGCTGGCAACTGGGTGCACTGAGTTAGTAGGTTAATCCAAATTGGTTTAAAAGTGTAATAAAGTTCAACCAAAACATGGCAAAGTCACACAAAACATGCATGGAGCAAGCAGAAATTATAGATACGTTTGGGACGTATCAACATCCCCAAGCTTAATTCCTGCTCGTCCTCGAGTAGGTAAATGATAACAAGCATAATTTCTATGGTGACATGCCACACAACCAAATAAGGACTGTTAAGTAAAGAAATCAAAGCATGCAATTCAATTCAAGTCTTAACAGGCAAGAGTCTATATTGGCATTAACACAAGCAACAAAAGAACAAAAGGTGCAAGAGCTCTTGCTGTCCGTGACTCGAATGTCTCCAGATGGTGTTTGCGTGCAAGCAAGGGACTGGGAAGAAAGAGAAAAAAGGTTGTTGAGAACAACTATCTACTAAAGTTTCACACTTGGTCTCCTTTGGATTCTTATCTGGACTCGTCCCCGGACCACTAGCCAGGTACAAGTCAAACTGATCCACTCCTTTTCGATATTTTGAGAACTCAATCAATGGATGAGCGTGAGCAAGAAAGTTGACACCTAAAAGGCGAAACAGAAAGAAGAGGTGAAGGAAGAAGACAAAAATGTGTGTGAAAGGCTCACATCAATGAGGACAATCATAGGCGAGAGAAGGCCATATGATAGATATGATGTGAGGAGTAGGGATTGCCATACAACGGATGCACATGTGAGCTAAAAGCTCTCCAATGGAACTAGTGGGGGTGCATCTAACTTGCTTGCTCAAGAAGACCTAGAGCTCGTTTGAGGAGGCTCATAATTGGAATATACAAGCCAAGTTCTATAGTGTAAAAGTTCCCCACATAGCTATATGCATGATGATGATATCTATGGAGTACAAGGGATAGAAGATGAAGTACTAGTGTGGATCTCTCAAAAGGAATAGTAGTATGCCCCCTTCTCTCTTTTTATTTTTATTTTTCTCTTTTTCTCTTTATTTTTTTTATTTTTTGGTGGCCTCAATGGCTCTTTCTATTTAACTCTCATTTTTCCTCTTTGGGATCTTTTGATTTTGTCCTCTTTGGGATCTTTTCCTCACTTTAGGGGAAATACTCTATATTTTACAAGAATATAGGAGATCTTTCACACTTTACAAAGGTACTCACAAAAAGAAAATGTAACTAATCATGATGCAAATGTATGCCTCTGCCAGGATAACAGGATATGCAATGATACTAGCGCGTCATGTAGCAATGATTAGGGAAAGACCCAACTAGCATGCGGCTCATCGATCAAGCAAGTAGCATGTATGACATGAGGATCAAGTCATGAGAGGGTGGATGTTGCATGGCAATGTATCTCGGAAAGGCTATGGAAATGCCTTGTAGGTAGGTATGGTGGCTGTTTTGAGGAAAGATAAAATGAGGCTTATGATGACAGAGCGTATCATGCCAAGGGTTTGGATGCACCGGCGAAGTATGCGCCAATTCTCGAGGTGAGAAAAGGGCAATGCACGGTACCGAAGAGGCTAGAAAAAGTATGGGTAGGTGGAAGTGTCAACTTTCGAATACTCACATTAGTCCGAAGAACTCATGCACTTATTATCGGTAACTCTCAATCTAATAGGAGGTTCACAAAGATACAGGTACCCCGAGGAGGAGTGTATGGGGGTTTGGTTATCCTTGCGCATCCTCGACTCATGGTACGTGAGTGTACTCTAATATTCGAACCCTCCAGAGATTAGTGATCCATCTAGTAGCTAGAGTTCTCAACAGAGATTTTTTGGTTTTCGAAAAACACACGGATTGCCCAAAATACGACATCTATCACTAATAGGCAAGATCTCTTGACACCAAAAGTTCAAACATTACTCTAGTCAATACCTCAAAACTATTGCAAGTTACTACTTCAAAAAGAAAAGCAACTTTAACTACCTACTTTCTAGTCAAGACACATAGCTCAGTGCAACATGCAAACTCTCTAACAAGAATAAACATGCAACCTACAGAAAGTTCAACCTAAAAAGAAAATCTCTAGAAAAACTAAAGCACTACAGCTAAACAGACCAGCAGCTAAGAAAAGAAAAAGAACAACTCACAGCTAAAAGAAATAAGCATGCAAATCCTATGAGGAGTTCTAATCCAAGTGGAGCGTGTTTCTCTCCCACACAAAAGAGAAAGTTGGGGTCTAACTTGTTACTACAGCAAAGAAAACAAAACAAACCTAGAAAAGTAAAGAGCGAGACGCTCCAAGCAAAGCACATAACGCATGAAGTGATAAAAATATAGTGCAACGAAAGACAGACCGATGATTGTTGATGAAGAAGGGGATGCACCGGGGGCATCCCCAATCTTAGACGCTTGAGTCTCCTTGATAATTTATTGGGGGTGCACTTGGGCATCCCCAAGCTTGAGCGCTTGACACTCCTGGATCTTCTTTCATCACCTTCCATCGCGCACTTGAAAACTCCCTTCATACATAACTCATTGTAGGCTGATTAGAGAGGTTAGTACCCTAATAAAATAATTTTCCTCTACTGAAAATAAAGATTTACAGGAAGAGCTACTGTTTCTCTAGCCTTCCCAAAAAAGTTTGCAAAGAAAAAGCAAGCTTAAGGATTGCAAAACTGCGAAAAGAAAAACTGGGGCAGAAGCTGAGAAAAACAGAACAGCAGAGAAAGGGGATTTTTTCGAGGTACTTCTGCAACTCAAATCAAAAAACTCAGAACATACGGAAGTTTCGGAATTGTATAGAGCACTCTGTGTAAAAATTTCAGCTCAAAGAGATGAACTGGGATTTTTCTGGAATTTTTCTGGTCACAAGGACAGAATCTGTTTTCTGGACAGCATGTCACAACTTTTACTTCCCTTGTCGTAAGAGGCTATAACTTGGCACAAAGCTGAAAAATAAAAATACAATGATGTTGCTACAGTAGTAACAATCATCAAGACCACTAAGAACAGAACAAAGGCAAAAAAGAAAAACCTAAATTCGTTGCGGGCTGCCTCCCGAAAGCGCTTCTTTAGAGCCATTAGCTAGGCTTAAAGCAAAAGATCAAGTTTTTTCAAGAGAATAACTAGCCCGTGTGACAGACTCAAAAGGTAGCTTAATCTTTTTCCTAGGGAAATGTTCCATACCTTTCTTGAGAGGGAATTGGAACTTGATAGTTCCCTCTTTCATGTCAATGATGGCACCAACTGTGCGAAGAAAAGGACGTCCCAAAATAATTGGACAAGAGGGCTCACACTCAATGTCCATAATAGTGAAATCAACGGGAACATAATAGTCATTCACAATGATAAGAACATCGTCGATCTTCCCCAAAGGCTTCTTTACGGAAGAATCAACAAGACGAACACCAAAAGAACAGGGATCAAAAGGTTTCAAATCAAGCATATCATACATTCTTTTGGGCATAACCGAGGTACTGGCTCCAACATCACAAAGAGCAAAACAAGAGGAGTTATTCAATTTAATTTTAATCATAGGATCCCAACCATCTTATAGCTTCCTAGGTATGGAGGCTTCTAGTCTAAGCTTCTCCTCCCTAACTTTAATTAGAGCATTGGTGATATGCTCCGTGAAGGCAAGATTTAGTGTGCTAGTGTGGGGGTCTCTAGACATTTTGTGTAGGAAACCAATAACTTCTGGTAAAGTGCAGTTATCAAAGTCTAGTTCACTACTATCTATGAGGGAAGTAGTGATATCATTTAAGCTCACTTGTTTGAAAGCCTCTATGTTCATAGAGGTTTCCTCTTCTATGGTTGAGGGTGTAGCATCACCATTGATAGGTCCAGTGGGACTAGGGGTGTGATGGGTGCTAGCAGTTTGGATCTCCTCAACTACTTGGATAGTGGCTACTGTGTGGTAGGTAGGAAGGCTCTTAATTCTATCTTCTTCCTCCTTCTCTCTAGCTCATCTCTCTTTAAGTTTTCCCAACATCCTAATGTTTTCATTAATTTGGACCTGGATGGCATTCATAGGAGTGACCTGCCTCTCCTCAGGGAGAGAGGTTCTAATCTTTAGCATCTCTACGTCGTGGGCTATATTGTCTACCTTCAAAGAGAGGATATCTAGTTTATCTAATTTTTCTTCCACACTCTTGTTGAAGGCCTTCTGGGTAGTGATAAAGTCTTTGAGCATAGTCTGTAGTTCTGAAGTGGAGTTTCTAGTGGTAGGATAAGTGTTGTTCCCATAGTTGTTGGATGGGAAAGGCCTAGGATTGTTGCTACCAAAGTTACTCCTATAAGCATTATTGTTGAAGTTGTTCCTAGAGACAAAATTGACATCTACTTTCTCCTAAGCAACCAAAGAATTTAAAGGAACATCTTGAGGATCAATAGAGGGTTGCTTGGTAAGTAGAGACATGATAAGGTCAACCTTTTCATTTAAAGAGGAAATCTCCTCGACAGAGTTTACCTTCTTACCAGTTGGAGCTCTCTCGGTGTGCCATTGTGAATAATTTAGCATCATCTCATCTAGTAGTTTTGTAGCAGCACCAAGTGTGGTTGACATAAAGGTACCTCCCGCGGCCGAATCCAACAGGTTCCGCGAGGTGAAGTTCAAGCCTGCATAAAAAGTCTGGATAACCATCCAGGTAGTCAGTCCATGTGTAGGGCAGTTCTTGACGAGCGTCTTCATACGTTCCCAAGCCTGGGCAACGTGTTCGTTATCCAATTGCCTGAAATTCATAATGTTACTCCGCAATTGAATAATTTTAGCAGGGGGATAATACTTCCCTATAAAAGCATCCTTGCATTTGCTCCAAGAATCAATACTATTCTTGGGTAGAGACTGTAGCCACTCCTTGGCTCTCCCTCTCAAGGAGAAAGGGAAAAGCTTCAGCTTGACGATGTCTCCGTCCACCTCCTTGTATTTCTGCATGTCGCAGAGCTCGATAAAGTTGTTTAGGTGCAAAGCAGCATCTTCTCCTACTCCTGAAAATTGATCTTTCATGACAAGGTTAAGCAGAGCAGGTTTAATCTCATAAGAAGGTGTTGAAGTGGCAGGTGGAGCAATAGGAGTGCAGATAAAGTCACTGTTGTTGTGACTGGTGAAGTCACACAACTTAGTGTTTTCATTGGAACCCATAGTAGCAGCAGGTATTTTTGGTATTTTTTATTAGGGACACAAAAGTAAAAACTGAAAGGTAAACTAACAAGACTAAAAATCAAAGGTAAAAGATAGCGTGTAACTCCCCTATTTTTGATACAGGAGTCCGACAACGGCGCAAGAAATTGGCGGTTATCAGGACTCGCGTATTTGTACTTCCTTTGAGTCCCCGGCAACGGCGCCAGAAATTAGCTTGATGGCTTCTCGCCCCTCGTTGGTTACCCAAAGTGGAAGGTTGAGATGCAGTGTAGCGGTAATTTCCCTCAGTAAAGATACCAAGGTTTGTCTCCAGTAGGACTCAACGATAAGTACGATAGGTGACAACGGCGCCAGAAATTACTCTGATGTGTGGAGTTGTCGTGGACCTGCACAAAACAAATAACTTTGCTCCCAACGAGTTCAGAGGAGTTGTCAATTCCTCCGGCCTTGTCGTTTACAAAGGATCAAACACAAGAGATAAAAGGTACTAGTAAAAGTAAAAACAGAAAGATAAATAGTGGGTGTGAAAAATGGTATGAAGATGGACCAGAGTCCCGTGATTTTCACTAGTGATGTCTCTCTCCCAAAAGACGATAAAAATGCTAGCGAGGTAAACAAATCACAGTTGGGCAATTGACAGGATTATGAAGGCACCGCAATGCTAACTATGCTGCAAAGAAAGGAAGGGCTCAAAAGCAATGGGCAGTACGCCAAGGTAAGTAGACCGAAATCCAACTGCATCTACTACGAATCATCCACCTTGAGATATCTATCCAAAACATCTCGCTGGTATTAAGTTGCGAATCCCACCCAAAGTGTAAACTCAAAGCAACAGACAACTGCATTAAAAGAACTTTGTGTAAAGTAAACAATTCTTGCACCAATAGGCACAATCACCATTGTTTTATCCCTGGTGGCAACAGCACATCCCCTAGTCTCATGTTTCTGTCACTCAAGCTAGACATCAGGGGGCTGAACCCACAATCGAGCATAACGCTCTCTCTTGGAGTTGCAAGCAAATAACTTGGCCAAAGAAAATACTGCAACGGAGAACATGCAAGAATTTACTCAAGAACAAAATATAAAAGGGCAAACCAAATATATTACTCATCACAATCTGAACATAGTCTCATAATCCATCAGATCCCAACAAACTCAGCATAGCAACAGCAGAAAATTACATAGGTGCCTCGATCATGTGAGGCAGCTCACGAGGTCTCGAAAGTGAAAGCACAAAAGAGGGAGAGGACATCACATAGCTACTGATCACGGACTCATGGTCCAAGGGGGACTACTCACGGTACATACGGGAGGCGTCCATGGCTATGGATGGTCTCCCGGAGGGGTGATCTCCTTCCGGCAGGGTGCCGGGGCAGCTTCTCCAGGCAGCCCCGATCTGAAAACGGCGGCGGCGGCGGAACAGAGAGGTTTCCGCGAAAAAGAGTTCCTGTTTAGGGGTTTCTACCCCGAGGGGGTTATATAGGCGAAGGGGGGCGTCGACGGGCCACCCAGGGCAGCCAAGAGGGTGCCTGGCGCGCCCTAGGGTTGGGGCCGCGCCAGGGACCCTTCTGGATCCCTGGTGGTGGTCCCGGCTCTCTCCCTTGGTTATTCCGGAAGCTTCCTACCCGCTGGTTTTTAATATAATTTTTGCGGAATTTTTTGGGCACTTTAATCAGCCGGAAAACCTGAAAAACAAAAACAGCAGAAAACCAGAAGCTGGCAACTGGGTGCACTGAGTTAGTAGGTTAATCCAAATTGGTTTAAAAGTGTAATAAAGTTCAACCAAAACATGGCAAAGTCACACAAAACATGCATGGAGCAAACAGAAATTATAGATATGTTTGGGACGTATCATCCACAAATCAGGGTCTGATACCCGAGAGGATGAGGCCATTTGCTCTGTCTACTTGACCATTTGACTGAGGATGTGCCACATACGCAAGATCGAGCCAAATGCCCTGCTGAGATGCATACCGAGCCAGTGCGCCCTTTGCAAAATTGGTGTCGTTGTCGGTGATGATGCTATTGGGTACGCCATATCTGCACACGATGTCGGCCACAAAGCGGACCGCAGTCGGACCATCAAGCTTCTTGATCGGGCGGGCTTCAATCCACTTGGTGAACTTGTCCACTGCAACCAGGAGATGTGTCATGCCACTTCGGGCCCTCTTGAATGGACCAACCATATCCAAACCCCACACCGCAAACGGCCATGCAATTGGGATTGTCTTCAATGCTGACGCTGGCTGATGACTTTTTGCCTTGAACCGCTGGCAGCCCTTGCAATATTTTACCAAGTTCTCAGCCGCTGCAAGCGCAGTCGGCCAATAGAAACCATGTCGGAAAGCTTTGCTGGCAATGGCTTTTGCTGATGCGTGATGACCGCATTCACCTTGATGGATGTCTTTGAGAAACTCCAATCCTCTATCTTCTTCTACACATCTCTGAAAGACACCAGTTGCACTCTTGCGCACTAGCTCGTTGTTGATTATTGTGTATGCCCAAGATCGGCGACTGATTTGTCTTGACTCGGCTTCGTCTTCTGGAAGGACTCCGTCCGCTAGGAAATCTCTAATCGGCTGTGCCCATGATGGCGCACTGACGACTACCATCACTACTGCTTGCTGGGGTGCAACCTCTTCTTGGATCTCGGCCTCTTGGATTTCGGCCTCTTGAACCTCTGCCATCTCGACTTCTGTCTCTGAACTACCGATTACGGCGCCTGGCACGCATTCGTCAGCCCTTGGTGACGGCTGCTCGTCTGGAGCTGGAACTTCTTCAATGCAATCGGCAGTGCCTGACGTCATTGGCTCTTCTGAGGCTGTGTCGTCTGGTGCTGCCTCTGCTTGCTTCCCTTTTGCCTTGTTCTTCTTGCTGCACTCGGCAGTCCCTGGTGCTGTCGGCTCTGCTGAGACTGAAGCACCTTGGGCGCTTGACTGCTTCTTCAGAGTTGGAATGTTTGCCGGTTGAGCTTCTTTTGCCTTCTTCAACGCTTCAAGGTCAGTCTCCGAGATGAAGATGGACTCGGATTCTGGGGATGGCATCATGGATGGCTTCCTGATGTGCTCAAGTGATACGCCTGGCGGGATAGCTTGCCTTGTTGAGCCGAGTTTGGACAATGCATCTACTGCTTCGTTATTTGCTCTCGGCACATGGTGGAACTCACATCCTTCAAAGTACCCACTGATCTGTTGCACTAGGAAACGCTATCTTGCCATATTTGCATCCTTTGCATCCTAGGTGCCTGTGCACTGCTGTACCACCAAATCGGAGTCACCAAAGCACTCAATATTCCGAATGCTGATTTCCTTGGCCAGCTTGATACCATGCACAAGGGCTTCATACTCGGCAACATTGTTTGATCCTGCAAAGTGAATCTGGAGTACATAGTGTAGTTGATCTCCTCTTGGTGAAGTAAGCACTACGCCAGCCCCTAGGCCGCTCTTCATCTTGGATCCATCAAAATGCATTCGTCAGAAGTCCGATCCTGGGACGGATGGCATATATTGAGTTTCAGCCCAGTCCACCAGGAAATCATCCAATGCTTGCGACTTGATTGCTATTCTCGGCTCGTACTGGATGCCATGGTTGGCGATCTCGATTGCCCACTTCGCCACTCTTCCGGTCGCATCTCTGCTTCCTATGATGTCGGCCAATGGAGCCGAGCTGATGACCGTGACCAAGTGGGCTTGAAAATATGGCTTCAATCTCTTGGCCGCAATATACACTCCATAGCACATCTTCTGGTAGTGAGGGTAGTTCTGCTTGGACGTCGAGAGCACTTCACTGATATAATACACAGGTCGCTGAATCTGCTGTGCCTTGTCCTTCTCGGGCCGCTCCACCACCATAACTGCACTGATCACCCGATTGGTTGCCGCATTGTACAACATCATTGACTCCTTCTCAATCGGGGCAGCCAGAATCAGCGCAGTGGAGAGCATGCGCTTGACCTCTCAGAATGCTTTGCTTGCTTGAGGTGTCCAGGTGATTTTCTCCGTCTTCTTCATCAGCTGATACAACGGGATTGCTTTTTCACCCAGCCGACTGAGAAACCGGCTGAGTGATGCGAGGCAACCGGTGAACTTCTGTACTTGCTTCAGGTTCTTGGGTTGCTCCATTCGCTCGATTGCGGCTATCTTCTCGGGATTGCATTCGATTCCTCTCTCGGAAACAAGAAATCCCAAGAGCTTGCCGGCTTGGACCCCAAAAACACATTTCTCCGGATTGAGCTTGATCTGGTAAGTTCTCAGATTTGCAAATGTCTCTCGGAGGTCATCTAGGAGTGTGACTCCCTTCGCCGACTTCACTACCAGATCGTCCACGTAGACGTGGAGGTTTCTGCCGAGTTGGGAGTGTGTGCACCTCTGAATTGTGCCCTGATAAGTGGCACCTCCGTTCTTCAAACCAAAAGGCATGGTGATATAACAATAAGCCTCGAAAGGGGTTATAAATGTAGTTTTTATTTGATCTTCTACAGCAAGTTTGATCTGGTGATAGCCAGCTATGGCATCCAGAAAAGACAAAAGCTCGCAGCCGGCCATAGAATCAATCACTTGATCAATACGGGGCAGAGCAAATGGATCTTTCGGCCTTGCTCAGGCAAGTGTAATCGATACACATGCGCCAGGTCTTGTTCTTCTTCATGACGAGGACTGGAGTCGCCAGCCACTCGGGGTAAAACACTTCCATGATGAAACCTGCAGCTTGCAGCTTCGCAATCTCTTCGCCGATTGCCCTTCTCTTATCTTCAGAAAAACGTCTCAGGGGTTGCTTGACCGGTTTCGAGCCTGGCCGAATGTGCAGCTTGTGCTCGGCAAGTTCTCTCGGCACACCAGGCATGTCTTGTGGAGACCATGCGAAGATGTACCGATTCTCACGGAGAAACTCGACGAGCTCGCTTTCCTATTTGTCGCTAAGTCCAGCTCCGACTACAACGAACTTGGTTGAGTCGGAGGGATCTAGAGCGACCTTCTTGCTGTCCTTGGCCGACTGAAAAGCCGATTCCTCATCTGCTCTCTTGGCTGGGCCGACTGGGAGTGGATTCTTGTTCTGTGCTTGCGCCATTGCTATCACTTTGCCGAGATGACGCTTCTCTGTTTCAACCACTTGGGAGTCAGCCAAACTGCCGCCAGCCGACGTGCACTCGAGGGACTTCCTGAAGTCCTCGGTGACAGTGATGACGCCGTTTGGCCCTAGGATCTTCATCTTGAGGTAAGTCTGTTGTGCATTGAACATGAACTTGGCAAATGCGGGCAATCCCAACAGAGCATGATAAGGACTGCTGAGGTCGGCGACCTCGAACCAAATCGGCTCCCTCCTGAAGTTCTCCTCTGTGCCAAATATGATGTCCAGCCGAATGCGGCCCATGGGGGTGCAACACAACCCAGGGAAAATCCCATGGAAAGTCGTCCGACTGCGCTTCAGATCCTTCTCGGTGAGCCCTAGCTTTATCAAGGTATCTCTGTACAGAATGTTGATTGTGCTTCCTCCATCGACGAGCACTCGGGAGAACTTGCATGAAAATCTTGGTCCTGCGAACAGAGCATCAACCACAAGTGGGTAGTTGCCTGGATTCGGCAATATGGTTGGGTGATCTGCTATGTCCCAGGATATGGGACATTCGGACCAATGCATATACTGAGGGATCAGTGGCATGGTGGCATTGACTTCTTGAGCTCGGGCTCTCCGACTGCCCTTGTCGGTGGACTCACTGGTGAAAATCATGTAAGCGCCGTCTTGTCGCGGGAACTGGTTCTGCTGCTGAGGTGGTCCTCTGTTCTGGGGTGGTGGTGGGGGTGGAGGTGGTAAAGCTTCTCCCTTCGCAATCCTTCTCACGAAATCATACTGCCGAGTGATATGCGCAGACGGCCTGCCAGGAGTGCCGTGCAACTTGCACGGTGCATCCAACATATCATCAAAGTGTACTTGGGCTTCATCTGCCCCGGGGGCCTCACATTGGGTCTCATCTTTCGACTGCCTCCTGCAGCCCCTGGATCTTCTTCATTCTGAACAGCGGCCACCTGCCGACTGCCGTACTGAGTGTCTGGCTTCTCATCCTTGCGCTTGCCATTGTTCTGCTGGTTGCTGTTGTTGCGGTTGTTCTCTCTTCTTTCCTTTCGACTGAGGCCTTGGTTCCCTGTGTCCGACTGCGGAGCCCCTGGTGACTGAATGACACCTCCAACTCCGAGCTGGATAGGGCGCATCGCATAATCGGACACAGCAAACGAGTTAGCCACCTTCATGAGCTCGGCGAGTGATGTGAAATCCTTGCGGAGCAACTTGTGCTTCAACATTGAATCGGCCAGGCATCCATCCATGAAGTACTGAATGGCCTGGATCTCATGGACTCCTTCACATGAATTCTTCAACTTGATCCACCGAGATAAGTAATCTCAGAGGGGTTCATCCTTGCCTTGCACACAAAGAGCCAACTGCCGCGGGAGGTTGGGCCGCTCATATGTGCTTGTGAAGTTGTGAATGAATGCACTTGTGAAATCTTCCCAACAATTTAAACTGTCCTTGGGCAAACTATTCAACCAAGTCCGAGCTGAACCCTGCAGCATCAAAGGTGCATAGCGGACTGCCACGCGCCGACTGTCCCCTGCAATGCGAACTGCGGTCAGGTAATCGGACAACCAATCTTCTGGCTTCACAGAACCATTGTACTTGGGTGTGTCTCTCGGCAGCGTGAAGCCTTTGGGAAACTTCTCGGTCTGAATGCGATGACCGAAACACGACGGGCCAGCCTCTCCTTCTTCATCTTCTTGAGCTTCCTTCTCCAGGAGCTCAATGCGATGCCTGGCGTCATTCTGACCGATTTGGCGAGGGCCAAGTCGGGCGCTGATTGCTGGTCTTGGTGCCGACTGCTGAGGCATGTCATTGCGCCTGCTGTTAACAGCTGGCTCTTCAACTCTTCTGCTTGCCGCTGGGGGTGGCCGATTGCTCCTGACCCTACTCTCATGCCGAGATGGGGCAGGTTGCTATCTGTTCTGGCGCGATGCATTCGGTCGCTGGCTAGCTTCCGGATTCGGCCTCACAGTTCCTCTTGACGCCCCAGGTCCTGCATTCTGATTCTCCATTGCCACGAGCCTCTGCTCCTTCGCGGCTGCCAGCAGCTCGCGCATTCGGCGCGACTGCTCTCGCCGCTCATCTCCCTCTAGGTCTTCTAGCTCGATTGCTATCTGCTCGGCTGCTCTCAGGTTCTTGTCCGGCGTGCTGTACGTCGGCATTTGGATGAACGCCGATTGCGCCGGCTGCTCCGGCTGCACCGGCCTCCTCGGCCGCTCCGGTTGTTCGGCTCCCGACAGCTGCTGATGGACTGCCCGACCTCGGCTTCTCAAATATTCTAAGACCGCGGGCTCAATCGGCCGACGCGGTCCGGCATGCGCCGCGTTGTACTCCCTTGTGATGGCTCCCAGCCTATGCTCTTCTGCCAGCACTTGCTCGGCCCTGCGAGCGAGGGCAAGCCGTGTTGTCTCCATCTTAGTGTGCACTTGATCAGGACCACCATTCCTGTTTACGGGCGTGTACAACACATCCCGCAACGCGCCGGTGCCGACTCGCTCTGCGGCGTCAGATGCCTCCTTGGCTCTCCTAGCCGCACTCGCTGCGCCCCGATTGCTTGATGAAGACGCCCCCGCCATCATGACGGCTGCATGCACACGGCCATCCTCTCCGCCAGGCACTGCCGTGCAGCCCCTGGTCGAGAGCGGATCCGTGATGCACGAGAAGATGCGAATCTCCCTGGGATATGCCTCGGGGAAGCTGCCGATGAAGAGGCGATGACTGCCAACCTGCAGTGACACACCGGGCGGCAGGGGTGCACCGGCCCCATACCGCGCCGAGTAGTCCACCACATAGTCGATTGCCCCACGCCTAAGAATCAGGCCAGAGGCGTGGCTACCGTCCGATGCAGAGGAAAATCCCGTCCGGATCTTTACTCCAGTCGACGCCTCGGTCTGCCCCATGGTGGGCGCCAACTGTCGTCGATATGTGACGGCAGATGCCATGGGGATGGCTAAAGTGAGGGGAAGACGCGAGGAAGAAGATGCCGATGGTGCCGGAATCGGGTTGGGCACAAACACGGTGACGGACACCACGATGTACCCAGGTTCGGGGCTCTCCGGAGAGATAATAACCCTACTCTTGCTTGTCTCTTCTATATCAATGGAACTGAGCTACAATAACTGCTTCTCTATCTACTCAGGGGAAGGTGAGAGCCGCCGTGGGCAAGGTCCTCTCCTGCTTCCCTGAGGAGGAACTACAAGCAGTAAATGAACTGAGTGAGTTGTGAGTAATGGTGCGAATGTGTGGATCGTCCCTCACGCAGGAGGGGTACCCCGGGCTCTTATAGTGTGAGCCCGGGATACATCGGTAACTTCACTGCCGATTGGGCCCAGGTGTCATCCTCTAATCGGCTGGGTCCCACCGACTGCTCCTCTCCGGGTGATCTGGACCCGACAAGAGGCGGCCCATACTGTAGACCCGTAGGGCATGATGATGAACAGTGGAGCTAGGAGGTGCGGTCTTGTCGTCCTGTCCGCGGAATCGGCGGAGAGGTCGACACCGCATCTCTGCCAGATCTTCGATGTGACTTGGCTTCTCTGCCACCCGATCTCTCGGGATTGCACATTTATGACCTCGTACTTGTACCCTCGACTGATCTCGGGGTCAACTTCTCCCGGGGTAGCAGGTTGTACCGATTTGCGCCTGGGCCGACTGGTGGTTCTCGGCAGGGTCGATTGCTCTGGGCAATCGGCCGTGCTGATGCCCACCTTGGCCCAGCTGCGGGCTAATCGGATAATCGTCTTGGTGACGGAAGGGTGGATCGGTTGCGCCTGGGCCGACTGCTGGCATTCGGTACGGCTGATTGCCTTAAAGCAATCGGTCGTACGCCTGCCCACCTCGGCCCAGCTGCAGCCCAATCGGTCCATCCTTGTCTTGAAAGGTTGCTTTCGCTTGGGTGAGCCTACCCAGGTACCAATCCCCCGACACCATCCATCGCCCGGCTGCAAGAAACAAAGCTCGCTGCCCTCACACCTCTAAAAACGAGCTCTTTTCTCCCACGTTTCCTGGACTCTATTGCGCACCTTGACGCCTCCGGCTCGGCTGGTGGCCTACTTACTGCAGTAAACTCTAGGAAATTCACCGTCAAATCATCCACGCACAAAACGTTTACTTCCTCAACCACGCTTGCTTGCCTCGCACACAAAGACGACCTTGTCATCACCAACGTGTATGGACCTTCTAACCAAAACCAAAAGCATGAATTCCTGCAGGAGCTGCTCGACATCCAGCCTCCACCGCCAACACCTTGGCTACTTGTCGGGGAATTTAACCTCATTCGTTTCCAAAACGAAAAAAACAACCAGAATTTCAACAAAAACCTAGCCGATGCTTTCAACAACACAATTGACTCCTTGGCACTTATTGAACTCCCTCTTCCTGATCGCGACTACACCTGGACAAACAATAGAGCCTCTCCTACTCTTGAAAAGATTAGGGCTTTCTTAAACCTCGCCTGGAATGAAAAACTACCCAACACACACCTCACATCCCTCCCCAGGTCCATCTCCGATCACGTCCCTCTCCAAATCTGCATCTCAACACAAGTCCCCTCCTCATGTATTTTTTGATATGAAATTTTTTGGTCTTCCTACTCCGTCTGCAACAATATTGTTAATTTGATTTGGGCCTCCACACCCACTGCCCAGGAACATGGGCATTACTCTTCTGACTCTCGCCTCGCACACAAGATTAAAAAGACCAGACGGGCCTTGGAAAAATGGGCCAAAACCTTAAAACCCTTTCAACAACAAGAGGTCGACTGCAAAATCGTGATCCAAATTCTTGACCTAATTGAGGAATCCCGAACACTGTTCGCGCCAAAATTTAAACTACGCTCAATAATCACAACCACACTGCAATTGGCCATTCGTAGGAAAGTTGCCTTTTGGAAACAAAGAGGGAAGGTCAACGCAGCTATTAACGGCGACGAAAACGCGAGCTTCTTCCACGCCTCCGCCACTCAACGTCTCCGATCTAACAAAATTCCAACCCTCACCCTTGATGGTCAGGACTTCTTCAACCACGATCAAAAATCCAAAATCTTGCTCGACTTCTTCAAAAAACTAATTGGTACCACGACACACGCTGTCTGGGATTTCGACCTGCAAAACCTATACCCTAGCCAACAACCGCAACCACTAACCCTAGAGCTACCGTTCACCGAATCTGAAATTCAAGCCGCCTTCCTCTCCATGAATGGCAATGCTAGCCCTGGACCAGACGGATTGGGGCCTGCTTTCTATCGTCGCTTTTGGCACTGTGCAAAACACACAATTCTCCCCTTCTGCCTAGATTTTCACCAACGAAAGGTTGACCTCGCTCGTTTCAACCAAGCATACATGATCCTCCTCCCCAAATCCCACGCGCCCACGAATCCTGCCGACTTCCGACCGATCTCGCTCCAAAACGGAATGCCCAAAGCCGTAGCCAAAACGTTAACCAACAGACTAAAACCCCTAATCCCGAACCTAATCCACTGCGACCAAACAGGCTTCCTCCATGGGCGAAACATAGCTGAAAACTTCTTTTTTGCGGCCGATATCATTGGCTCTTGCCACCAAAGAAAGCTGCCATCCATGATATTCAAACTCGACTTTAGGAAAGCCTTTGATTCCATAAACTGGGACTCGCTACTGTCAATCCTTCTTGCTAGAAGATTCTCACACCTCTTCACAAGCTGGATCAATGCCCTCCTGAGCTCTGGAAAAACGGCTGTGGTTCTGAATGGTGTCCCGGGGAATTGGATTCAATGCCGCAAGGGCTTGCGGCAGGGTGACCCCCTCTCTCCCTATCTTTTCATCATCGTCGCAGACGTCCTTCAAAGAATTATCCAAGCGGAGTTCCAACTAAACGCCCTCTGCCACCCAATCCTCCACTCCAGGCCACCTGTCACTTTGCAGTACGCAGACGACACTTTGATCATGGCTAGGGTGGACCCCCTGGCAGCAAAAACCCTGAAAGAAATCCTGGACTCCTTTGCCGCAGCCACAGGGCTAAATATAAACTTTGCCAAAAAATCTTTCCTCCCCATCATGATACCAAACGATGAATGCGCCGCTATTGCTGGGGCAATACAATGCTCTCAACAATCCTTCCCGATCAGTTACCTCGGCCTTCCCCTGTCACCCACCCGGCTTCCCTCGACTACGTTCAATCCTATTATCGATAGCTTCCGAAAATTCCTATTCGGTTGGCACGCCAAATTACTTTCAAGAGGCGGTAGGCTTACGCTCATCTCTGCTGTGCTCGATGCCTTACTGGTTTATTTCATGTCCGTCTTCCGGCTTCCAAAAAAACTTCTAAAGAAACTGGACGCATTGCGTAGGTCTTTCTTCTGGATTAACGAGGAAATATGTACGGGTTCAAAATGTCTAATTTCATGGAGGAATGTTTGCACCCCAAAGGAGTTTGGGGGCCTAGGCATCAAAGATCTGGAAACCCAAAACATTTGCCTACTCTCAAAAGTAGCCTTCAAACTGCTGCAAAGACCCAACCTCCCATGGGTTCACTGGTTCCACCAAAATTTCTCCCAAAATATAGCCAAAAAAAACTCCACCTCCTTCCTCTGGACTGTAGTTAACAAACAACTGCCAACCCTCATTCAGTTTACCTTTGTGCTCACCTATAACGGCCTTTTTTTGGGAAGATACTTGGCTCCTACAAAAAACCCTTAAACTAGCCTTCCCACACTTATTGTCCCACTCTATTGATGACAAGGTTTTGGTTGCCAACGTGTGGGAAACAGGTTTATTAGCTAACCTTAGATGTCGCCTCTCTAACCGTGCTTCGCAGGTACTGGACTTGCCGTTGCCTCTTTTGCAGGACATCCCCTCTTCCAACCGCTCTGACGAGCGATCCCTCACACACGGGCTCCAGTTCTCCCCAAGTAATTTGTACAGGACCATCTCCGCTCGCGACTCTTTTGACCTGCACCATGATTTCATTTGGGGCTCAAAGGCGCCTTGATACGTCCAAAACGTATCTATAATTTCTGCTTGCTCCATGCATGTTTTGGGTGATATTGCTATGATCTAGATACACTTTCATACACTTTTGATCATATTTGGACTAACCTATTAACTCAGTGCACCCCAGTGCCAGTTCCTGTTTTTTGCTGTTTTTCTATTTCAGTTTTCCCCCATATAAAAAGTGCCAGAAAAATTCGGGAAAATTCAGATAAAAAATCAGCGTGACGGAAGCTTCGAGAAGAGCCCGGGAGGGGCCAGAGGGGAGCCAGGGGGGCCCAGGCGGCCACCCGACGCGGCCCCACCCCTAGCCGCGCCAGGGGGCGCCTGGGGCCCCTGGCCCACCTCTGGCTGCCCCCCTTCGCCTATTTATCCCCCGTCACGGGAAAACTCCAGAAGAGGAACCCTATTCCGCGAACTCGCCTCTGTTCCGCCGCCGCCGCGCTTCCAAGATCGGGAGCACCAGAAGACCTCTTCCCGGCACCCTGCCGGAGGGAGGATTGACCTCCGGGAGTCTCCTCTCCACCATGGATGCTCCCCAGATGTCTTGTGAGTAGTTTTCCTTGGACCATGGGTCCGTGATCAGTAGCTATGTGATGTTCTCCTCCCCTCTTTGATCTTCATTGTTTAGACCTCGTGAGCTGCCCTACATGATCGAGGCACCTTTGTAATATTTCTGCAATTTCTATGTTGAGTTTGATCGGATCTGATGGATTATGAGATTATGTTCAGATTGTGATAGAGTAATATATTTGGTTTCTATCTTTTATATTTTTGTTCGTAAGTAATTCTTGGATGTTCTCCGTTGCTGTTTATTTCTTTGGCCAAGTAGTAGGTAGTGACTCCAAGAGGGAGCGTTGTGCTAGATTGTGGGTTCATGCCCCCCCCCCGATGACATGCTTGAGTGACAGAAACATGAGTCTAGGGGGTGTGCTGTTGCCACAAGGGGGAAAACAACGGTGCTTGTGACCGCGGTCACAAGGATTGTTTACTTTACGCAAAGTTCTTTTATTGCAGTTGTCTGTTGCTTTGGGTTTACACTTTGGGTGGGGCTCGCAACTTAATACCAGCGAGATGTTTTGGATAGATATCTCAAGGTGGATGATTAGTAGTAGATGCAGATGGATTTCGGTCTACTTATTTTGGCGTACTGCCCGTGCTTTTGAACCTCTTCCTTTCTTTTGTAGCATAGTTAGCATTGCGGTGCGTTCATAATCCTGTCAATTGCCCTTCTGTAATTTGTTTACCTCGCATAGAAGTTTTATCGTCTTTTGGGAGAGAGACATCACTAGCGAACATCACGTATCCCAGTCCATATCCTCATTACTGTTTCCAAGCTATCTTTACTTTTCTGCTTTTACTTGCTATCATTATCACTTGTGTTTTACCCTTTGTGAACAACAAGATCGGAGAGATTGACAACCTCTCTGAACTTCGTTGGGAACAAAGTTATCTGTGTCTGTGTGCAGGTCCACGTCAGTCGCGCCGCTGACACCTACTTATCATATCCGGAGTCCTACGGGAGACAAACCTTGGTATCTTCACCGAGGGAAACTCGCTGCTGCACTGCATCACGCCTTCCACTTGGGGCTCACCAACGAAGGGCGGGAAGCCGCTAAGCAAGAGAATTTCTGGCGCCGTTGCCGGGGACTCCGAGTGCTAAGATAGGGGAGTTGCACACTACCCTTTACCTTTGTTTTTTTAGTCTTGTTAGTTTACCTTTCAGTTTTTATCTTTGTGTCCTTTATCAAAAATCCAAAAAATTATAGTATGTCTAGTTCCTTACTTGCCAATCAATGTCTGACTTCTTTGAAACTAGATCTTATTGGCATGGAGGATTCACCGAGGATCAGCAAAAGTGGTACAAGGAACACCGCTTATCTCAAAAGGGGATACACTTATGGAAACAAATACACCAGTTGTATGAGTATGCTAGAAACTTGTGCTCAATATATAATATATCTTTTTGCAGGGATGAATCTTGTTGCTTTATGAGGCACAAACACATTTCTTTCCAATGTGAGTACAATGATGATGAAACCTTAGCTTCTTATGCTAAGGGAAACTATGATTTTTATGATGCAGAGCCAATAGAAGAATTTGTTGCTTATAAGGGTGCCTATGAAATTACTTCTCTTCTTAGAAATATTAATGATGCCCCTTACAAATCTGAGAGTCTTGCTATACTTATCTATTGTTTGGAAAATTATGATGCAAATTATTATATTACTGATCATCTTGAGAGAATCTCTCCCCCAAAGGAAGAGACTAATGTTTTGCAGGACTCTATGAAAGAAGAAATTGATGAAACCGAAAGCTCCTTGGATGAAAAAGAGGAGGAGAGTGACGAACAAAAGGAGGAAGAATGGAGCCATCCATGTCTACCTTCTAGTGAGAGTAACTCTTTGAATCTTACCTTATATGAATATTATGATCCTATGGATTCTTTTGAAATATCCCTTTTTGATGAAGTTGATGCCTTCTATGCTTATGGTCGTGATGCCACTATGGATGATGCTTACGGAAATGAACTTTCTAAAGTTCCTCATGTTAAGCATGAATTTTTTGCTAATGCACTCACACTTGATTGTCCTATTATCCTTTTGAAATCTCCAACTCATATTCCGGAGAACTGTGCTCTTATCAAGGCTCAATGTGATGGGTTGCATCTATCTTATCATCCTAAAAACCGTGTTGAAAACAATACACGTGTGCTTGTAGGTCATGAACAACATGATTTATGTGATAGTTATATTCTTGATGTTGTTCATGACGCTACTGAAAATTACTTTGAGAGAGGAAAGTTTGGTTGTAGAAACTTCCATGTTACAAAAACACCTCTCTTCATGTTGAAAGTTTTGAAGTTGTTCTTGTCCTACCTTCCTATGCATGTCACTTTGTGCTTCTTTGATTTATTTTCTTACAAGATTCCTATGCATAGGAAGTGGGTTAGGCTTAAATGTGTTTCATATTTTCTTCTTGATACTCTCTTTTGCTTCAATTCTTATTCTCTTGTGAGAGCATCTTTTATAATCTTTAATGCCTAGCTTAAAGGCATAAAAGAAAGCGCTTTCGGGAGGCAGCCCGCAACGAATTTAGGTTTTTATTTTTTAGTTTTGTTGTGTCTTGATGATTGTTACTACTGTAGCAACATCATTGTATCTTTATTTTTCAACTTTGTGCCAAGTTATAGCCTCTTACGGCAAGGGAAGTAAAAGTTGTGACATGCTGTCCAGAAAACAGATTCTGTCCTCGTGACCAGAAAAACTCCAGAAAAATCCCAGTTCATCTTTTTGAGCTTCATTTTTTACAAAGTATGATCTATACAATTACGAAACTTCCGTATGTTCTGAGTTTTTTTATTTGAGTTGCAGAAGTGCCCCTAAAAAATTCTTTACTATCTGCTATTCTGTTTTTCACAGATTCTGCCACGTTTTGTCTCTCCTAACTTTTGCAAACCTTAAGCTTGATTTTTCTTTGCAAAAACTTTTTGGCACTCTTGAGAAACAGTAGCTCTTCAATAATATCTTTATATCCAGTGGAGAAAAATTATTTATTAAGGGTACTAACCCCTCTAATCAGCTTATGATGAGTTATGTATGAAGGGAGTTTTCAAGTGTGCGATGGAAGATGATGGAAGAAGATCCAGGAGTGTCAAGCGCTCAAGCTTGGGGATGCCCCCGTGCATCCCCAATAAATATTCAAGGAGACTCAAGCGTCTAAGCTTGGGGATGCCCCCGTGCATCCCCTTCTCCATCAACAAATCATCAGTTCGTCCTTCGTCTCACTATATTTTTATCACTTCATGTGTTATGTGCTATGCTTGGAGTGTCTCGCTCTTAGGTTTTGTTTTTAGTTTTCTTTAGATTTGCTTGATGTTCATAACAAGTTAGATCCCTTCTTACTTTGTGTGGGAGAGAAACACGCTCCACTTTCAAAATCTAGAACACATCATAGGATTTTTCCTGCTTATCTTTTTGTTGTTGTGTGTTCTTTATCTTTTCATAGGTACTGCCATGTTTAGTTTTAGTCTTAGTTTGTCTTTAGCAAGAGCCTTGGCTTTTGTTTAGTTTGTTGCTGGAACTATTTTAGTTTTCATATTTATCTTGTTAAAGAGAGTTGGTTGTTGCACTGAGTTGTGTTTTGTCTTGAAAGTAGGTGATTAAGGTTGCTATTTAATTTTAGTAGTAGCTTGCAATAGTTTTGAGGCATTGCTGTGAGTAATGTTTGGACTTTTGGTGTCAAGAGCTCTTGCCTATTAGTGATAGGTGTCGTATTTTGGGCAATCCGTGTTTATTTTCAAAACCTACAAAACTAGTTGAGAACTCTAGCTACTAGATGGATCACTACTCTTCTGAGGGGTCGAATATTAGAGTACACTCACGTACCATGAGTCGAGGATGCGCAAGGATAACCAAACCCCCATACACTCCTCCTCGGGGTACTTGTCTCTTTGTGAACCTCCTCATTAGATTGAGAGTTATCGATAATAAGTGCATGAGTTCTTCGGACTAATGTAAGTATTGAGAGTTGACACTTCCACCTTCCCATATTTTGCTAGCCTTTCCCGTGCCGTGCATTACCTTCTTCTCACTCCGAGAGTTGGTGTCCACCTTCGCCGGTACATCCAAACCCTTGGCATGATACGCTCTGTCATCATAAGACTCCCTTTATCTTTCCTTAAAACATCCACCATACCTGCCTATCAAGGCATTTCCATATCCTTTCCGAGTTATATTGCCATGCAACTTCCACCTCTTCATGACTTGATCTTCATGTCTTACATGTTCCTGCTACACTGGCAGAAGCATACATTGCATACATCATGATAGTTACATCTTCTTTATGTTTTGAGTACCTTGTAAAGTGTGAAAGATCTCCTTTACCTTCTTGTAAAATAGAGTGTTGCCCTTAAGTGAGGAAAAGATCCCAAAGTGGACACATCAAAAGATCCCAAAGAGGACAAATGAGAGTTAAATAGAAAGAGCCATTGAGGCCACAAAAAAATAGAAAAAAGAGAAAAAGAAATAAAAAGAGAGAAAGGGGCAACACTACTATCCTTTTGAGAGATCCACACTAGTACTCCCTTTATATCCTTGTACTCCATAGAGATGATCTTTATACATATAGTTTGGAGAGCTTCCTAGCTCGTATGTACACCCGTTGCATGGCAATCCCTACTCCTCACATCATATCTATCATTTGGCATCTCTTGCCTATGATTGTCCTCATTGATGTGAGCCTTTCTCATCCTTTTTGTCTTCCTCCTCCGCCATATTTCTCTCTTTGTCATCCTAAGTGTCAACTTTCGTGCTTACGCTCATCCATTGCATGAGTGCTCAAAATATCAAAAAGGAGTGGATCAAATTGACTTGTACCTGGCTAGTGGTCTGGGGACGAGTCAAGATAAGATTCCAAAGAGGACCAAGTGTGAAACTTAAGTAGATTGAGTTCTCAACAAAAATACTTTTTTCTTGTATTCCCTATCCCCCTTCTTGCACGCAAACACCATTTGGAGACATTCGAGTCACGGACAGCGAGAGCTCTTACACCTTTTGTTCTTTTGTTACTTGTTTCAATGCTAATATAGACTCTTGCATGTTATGACTTGAATTGAATCTCTAACCTTGCTTGCTTTACTTTTCAAAGTTCTTTTATGGTTTCTAGCATGTCACCACAAAAATTATGCTTGTTATCATTTACCTACTCGAGGACGAGCAGGAATTAAGCTTGGGGATGTTGATACGTCCAAAACGTATCTATAATTTCTGCTTGCTCCATGCATGTTTTGGGTGATATTGCTATGATCTAGATACACTTTCATACACTTTTGATCATATTTGGACTAACCTATTAACTCAGTGCACCCCAGTGCCACTTCCTGTTTTCTGCTGTTTTTCTATTTTAGTTTTCCCCCATACAAAAAGTGCCAGAAAAATTCGGGAAAATTCAGATAAAAAATCAGCGTGATGGAAGCTTCGAGAAGAGCCCGGGAGGGGCCAGAGGGGAGCCAGGGGGGCCCAGGCGGCCACCCGGCGCGGCCCCACCCCTGGCCGCGCCAGGGGGGCGCCTGGGGCCCCTGGCCCACCTCTGGCTGCCCCCCTTCGCCTACTTATCCCCCGTCACAGGAAAACTCCAGAAGAGGAACCCTATTCCGCGAACTCGCCTCTGTTCCTTCGCCGCTGCGCTTCCAAGATCGGGAGCACCAGAAGACCTCTTCCCGGCACCCTGCCGGAGGGAGGATTGACCTCCGGGAGTCTCCTCTCCACCATGGATGCTCCCCGGATGTCTTGTGAGTAGTTTTCCTTGGACCATGGGTCCGTGATCAGTAGCTATGTGATGTTCTCCTCCCCTCTTTGATCTTCATTGTTTAGACCTCGTGAGCTGCCCTACATGATCGAGGCACCTTTGTAATATTTCTGCAATTGCTATGTTGAGTTTGACCGGATCTGATGGATTATGAGATTATGTTCAGATTGTGATAGAGTAATATATTTGTTTTCTATCTTTTATATTTTTTTTCCTAAGTAATTCTTGCATGTTCTCCGTTGCTGTTTATTGCTTTGGCCAAGTAGTAGGTAGTGACTCCAAGAGGAAGCGTTGTGCTAGATTGTGGGTTCATGCCCCCCCCCGATGACATGCTTGAGTGACAGAAACATGAGTCTAGGTGGTGTGCTGTTGCCACAAGGGGGAAAACAACGGTGCTTGTGACCGCGGTCACAAGAATTGTTTACTTTACGCAAAGTTCTTTTATTGCAGTTGTCTGTTGCTTTGGGTTTACACTTTGGGTGGGGCTCGCAACTTAATACCAGCGAGATGTTCTGGATAGATATCTCAAGGTGGATGATTAGTAGTAGATGCAGATGGATTTCGGTCTACTTATTTTGGCGTACTTCCCATGCTTTTGAACCTCTTCCTTTCTTTTGTAGCATAGTTAGCATTGCGGTGCGTTCATAATCCTGTCAATTGCCCTTCTGTAATTTGTTTACCTCGCATAGCAGTTTTATCGTCTTTTGGGAGAGAGACATCACTAGCGAACATCACGTATCCCGGTCCATATCCTCATTACTGTTTCCAAGCTATCTTTACTTTTCTGCTTTTACTTGCTATCATTATCACTTGTGTTTTACCCTTTGTGAACAACAAGACCGGAGAGATTGACAACCTCTCTGAACTTCGTTGGGAACAAAGTTATCTGTGTCTGTGTGCAGGTCCACGTCAGTCGCGCCGCTGACACCTACTTATCATATCCGGAGTCCTACGGGAGACAAACCTTGGTATCTTCACCGAGGGAAACTCGCTTCTGCACTGCATCACGCCTTCCACTTGGGGCTCACCAACGAAGGGCGGGAAGCCGCTAAGCACGCCTATCAAAGTAAAAATCTTCGCTTGGATGCTGTTTAAGGACAGGCTAAACACCAAAGGCAACATGAAGAGGAAGCACATGGCGGCAGAAGCATCCTGCCCTCGCGGCGACGCACCCTTCAAAGACGCAGATCACCTCATCATCCACTGCCCCCCTTCCATGCAAGTTTGGCTCGCCCTGGGCCTCCTTCCTCCTCACTCGGTGCAAGATATGGCGTTTGTACCCTCACCAGCTGCCCTAGACCCGAACCTTTGGCCCACCATGGCCCTTGCCATCTTGTGGAAATTTTGGGACTCCAGAAACGCTTTGGTCTTCAGATCGGAAACTCTCCAAACCAGGCTTGTTCTGAGGAATATTGTAGATGACATCTCCCTTTGGTGCTTTAGATTCAAAAATTGTAATGAGCGAACTACCGCTAGGGCTTGGCTAGCTTTCTTCACCTCCAAACTACAAGTTTCTCTCTGATGTAATGAGGCCTTGTCCTCGGTGACGTTTTGAGTGGTAATATAATTCAGGTGGGAAATCTCTCCCCCGGTGACCGTTCAAAAAAAAAGAAAAATTGCATTTGAAAGCAGGGGCGGAGCTAGGTCAGCGTTAAGCCACGGGCCCCCTTCGTTGCTATAGAGTTTAACTGTGTGAAACCCGTACAAATAAGCTACAGTTAACAAACAAAAATTCCAACGCCCAGGCCCAGGTCCCTCTGGCCTGGGTCCTGGCTCCGCCACTGTCTGAAAGCATCCGAGGGCACCAGCATGGGAAATTTTTTCCGTGCATACCGTCTCCATTCCTCGTTCTGTGCATACCCGTTGTGAGATGACACCACCTGTCCACGGTCAAGATCCCACGGCCTCCGCTCTCGTCTGCTCGAGCGCTCTTTTCGCTGGCTCGTACAACGACAAATCAATATAGCTCGCTAGGCTCCTGAACGGCTGAATCTTCTACTCAGTTTCTTGACCACGTTTGTCTACCGGCGGCGGTAGAGACGTCGGAGAGGCCACCTTTCACGGCCATGCCTTGACACATTCACCGATCTTGGCTCCTAACCTTGGCCGTTTTCTTGGGCGCGAGTGGTCGTCTAATGTCAATTTCATTATCAATCAACAAGTCATCAACAAGATGGACACTACAGGGACTCAATTAATTTAAACAGTTTCTTGAGAAGGTCAATTTCAAGTAGTCTAGTGTAAGTCCTCCTACATAATCTGCTAAGAAACTGCATGTAAATCTTCGTTTGGTATAAGTACCTCCTCCTGATAATAGATTCAAATCTTGTGACTGCACGGTGAACAGTTGTTGCGACGCTCAACTTGCGGTAGAAGGAAGCATATCACCGTGCCGAGGGTACTCCGGGGCCGTCCCAGTCTCCCAGACTCAAAGATGAATGTGCGCCACCAAGCCACAAGGAAACTGCACGCCGTGGATTCATGTCGCTGGACATGGTTATTATTCTTGCTCCAGATGGGATCGTGGGCCGCTGAGAGTGGAGCCGAGCTCGCCGTGTTGAAGCCAAGATTGCACCCGAGCCGAGGTGTTGCGAGGAGCCAGGAAGGATTGCCGTAGGATTGTAGCAGTCACCACGTGCCGCACGTCGGGCGTGGGTATGCACAGCCGCGCGTGTGCATACCGGATGCACGTAATTTTTTTTCACCAGCATGACCCCCCTCAAGTGGTGGTGGGGGGGGGGGCACGCCCCCCCTCCCCGGTGCTCCGAATTACCGCCTACTCCCTTCGTTCACAAAATACTGTACATTTAAAGATTTATGTAACCAATAACTAGACCCCAACTTACTGCATGTGTCAATAAAAAACAACTTGATTAAAGGCAATGTACATTAACAATTTTTTAGAGGTAAAGGCATCAAAGACCCACAAACTTGCTCGACATGTGACGAGTTGGTCATTAACTTTGAAAAGCTTACTCCGCCACCCCAAAACTTGTTGCATAGGTGCAAAAAAGCCCAGAGAAAATAATAACATGACATATGGCATTAAACATCTTATAGAAACAACCATGCGTTAGTAAAAATTGAGGCATGGGTCACCTGGGGCTTTAGGTAAGGGAAACGATCGCTACCGGCCGACCGGCCGAAGCTTCGGCATTCGCTGCAAAGGCCCATGGGCCCATGGACTTTACTCCGTGCGATTTTTGTTACATCCGATACGCAAATATGTTGCAACCATGATATTAGAATGCTATCGTCTGTACAACTATCATAGTAAAATGCTACTACGTTGATCTATGTTCCTTTTCGTTAAACGAATGTATGTAGATGTATTTTGGGGCTAACCACATCTATTAGATAGCATGATATAAAAATGCTACTAATTATTTTTGCTACAAAAAAAATGAAATGTGATCGATGATGATGGATCCCGAATTTTGTTGCAACCTTATAAAAAAAGCTACCACCGGTGATAAAATTATCTGGCGCGAATTGATGATAAATATGATACGCAACAATTTATCAGATTTTTTCCTGCAACCGTGAATTTTTGGAAAAAAAATGCACACGATAAATTTTTGTTGTATCCATGTACCAAAAAATTACAACCATATCGCAAATGTAAAATATTTTTAATTAGTTGCCCTTTTTTGGAATTTTCTTATTATCCTTTCATTTTTTTTACAGAATATTTTTTATAGAATACTTTAGTATTCTATAAAAGTATTCTATAAAAATATATATTTTTTGCAAACTAAAAAATACAATAGTCAATATTCCTTATAATAGATATACTTAATTATATCATAAGAATCTTAAGATATTTTTCGACTAGATAGAAATAGTAAATTTGAATTGAGACACCTATTCCATGACGGATTTAAACTTACCTTCTATTTTCGTGCCTTTAGTAGGCTTAGTATTTCCGGCAATTGCAATGACTTCTTTATTTCTCTATGTGCAAAAAAAATAAACAATCTGAATGGTTAAATCGCTCGAATCGGAGGGCTGCGCGGCGACCGGCTCAAACTCGACCGGTCGACCGGCGCCTATCATCGCCCTTCAGGTAAACTGTTCGCACACTGTAACCACTGGACCAACTGAACTCATTGGTTGGAAACAGAAATGCACTATTTATATATCAAAGGAACATCAGAAATTTTTCTGAAAATGAAACTCGATACAAACCTACGTGGGCATAAATGTAGTTAAAATGATACCTCATCAGTCTAGAAATGAAGCTTTTATGCGCTTAAACATTGTACTGTTCAATTTTTGTGTGCCCACAAACAGTAGTAAAAATGTTTTTGTTGATGTTGATTTTGATGAAAACAAAGTAGAGTATTTTTTTGCCGGGAAAACAATATAGATTGTTTATTTTTTCAAAACCATACTAAAAATAAATACTTGGATTTCTTTTGAAAAAAATGCACACAATAAATTTTTGTTGTATTCATGTACCAAAAAATTACAACCATATCGCAAATGTTATAACCATATACGAACGAAGGGATACACAACAATCTGAACGATCAAATCGCTCGAATCGGAGGGCCGCGCGGCGACCGGCCCAAACTCGACCGGCGCCTATGATCGCCCTTCAGGTAAACTGTTCGCACACTGTAACCACTGGACCAACTGTACTCATTGGTTGGAAACGGAGATGCTATTTATATATCAAAGGAACAACAGAAATTTTCCTGAAAACGAAACTCGATACAAACCTACGTGGGCATAAATGTAGTTAAAATGATACCTCATCAGTCTAGAAATGAAGCTTTTATGCTCTTAAACATTGTACTGTTCGATTTTTGTGTGCGCACAAACAGTAGTAAAAATGTTTTTATTGACATTGATTTTGATGAAAACAAAGTAGAGTATTTTTTTTGCCGGGAAAACAATATAGATTGTTTATTTTTGCAAAACCATACTAAAAATAAATACTTTGATTCACTCCCCCCCCCCCTAAAAAAAGATTCAATTTTCTAAAATTCGTTGCATACCAATAGTAAAAATATGATGCCTTCCTCGACAGGGGTTCTAATGTTGGTCTAATTGCCAAAAATTTATATATTAGATCATGTAAAATAGAGGCTTTGTTCTGTTGATTATATAGAAATTAAGTATATATGATAAATTAATAATGTATAATTGTCGCTAAATAAATATCACTTGCATCGAGTGCACATACGTACTGACAGTCAAGCTTAGTGACACGGGTTGTTTCTTGGTTTATTACTTACTAATAATCGAGTGAGAAATATCTTAATTTGAGCACACACCTAATTTCGAGATTGAGTGAGATGCATTTGAATTTGAATTCTTTTAATTTCATTTGCATGGTTGGATACTTTTAATCAGACATGTAACGTATCAAAGTCTAACAGTCGGATTAAAATTCGGGAATGCATATGTATTTATAGAAACGGGTACATGTGATATCATATCCACACAACATCAAAATTTTTCTTTGAGATCCGTAAAAGAGTGTGGTAAGGATGTATTTTTAACTCTACATTGATTTTTTTAAGATCTTAATATGTGATATGAAGCATACAATTAACTTGATATGTTAAAAATCGTCAATATCATCTATTCCATTCGTTTATGAATGCTAAACTCGGACATTAATTCCCGCGGGCCCGTAACCCGTCAGCTTCTTTCATGGCTGTGAGTGGAGATCATCATGTTGGAGACCTACTCCCGTCTCCCGTGAACATGAGCTACTCTGTTTAGTAGCATGCAACCACGCTCGGTTTAGCAACCAATCCGGGTTTATACCTAGTAAGATTACAAGATGTAGCGACAATTTCCCGGTAACGATGTGACATAACACAGTAGTGCAACATATGTGGAAATTTCTAGCACCGACGGGATATCACGTATACCCACTTACACAAGTACAAAATCCGCACTCATTAAAATTTCTGCATTTTTTGATAAGGTAATTGCATTTCACATACATAAACTTGATAAGTGGGATCAGTGTCATACAAAAACTTTAAAAACACACATCCTAGCTACACAAACTTGGCCTTCATGTTCATTTGAGGTACAAATCCCCTCCAAACTAACATGTAGATGCCAGGAAGGAGACATGCACACAATTCTCAGTATTTTTATATAAAACTCCTCATAATGAGTTAAAATGTTAAGTTTGAATTCCCAAGACACTATTTTCCCTCCCATTTCTAATAAAAAAGCAGACTAGTAACAATCAGGTACATATACATAAGTATGTGTTTATCTTATTAAGAAAAAATGAATTTACAACGGGCATCAAAATAATACAAAAGTAACACCGGTCAAGAAAATAACATCATTAAAAAACACCCGGTTTAAACAACATTGTGATATGCTCCCATCAAGCCGAGGTGATTACCGTAATCGAATGGGGATCGAGACTACCGTGCCACTAGACAAGCTCTAGCGCCATGGCTCGTCGGCGATGAAGGTCAGCGTCGGCATCGGTTGGGAGCAAACAAATCATCTCTTGCCTCTTTTTTTTCCGAGGGGAATCGAAGAGTTAAGCGACGGCAGATGGATTTGCTGCTAAAATTACGTTGTCTTGTTGCACAGGGACATCAACCTGCATTTTATAGCCTAATAAAGGGATTACTGTAAAATTCAGAGTGGTTCAACGTGTGCCTTTTATGCCCCGCTAACGTTCACATGTCATCATATGAGCGATTTGTACCTCTAATGATCATCAAAGCCAAGTTCTTCGACCTCCACTGCAAGTTTTCAAAATTCTTGTACTAAATTGAACCCACCTGCTAAGTTCTTGTAGTTGAAGCATAATTACCTCTTTTTATTTTAAATGAATTGCAAGTTCTAAAGCACATTAATTAACCCCTTCTGTTATCAAAATGACTTGTTCGGTCTATCGTTACGCAAGGGCGCAGCATTGCATAGGTCCCAGGTTGTATTCCTGGCGTCTAAATTCTTTTACGTTTGTTCTGTGCTAAAATCTATTTTATCTTGCTATTTAAATTTAAAAGATTTCAACCCCACAAAAAGAATTAAACAAAAAAAGTGATTTGTTTGAAATAATTTTTTGAAATACCAATGATGAACGATATTTATACATACACCTGACACGTGATGCATGCAACATTTGAAAAGGCTTTACGTCAATATGGTGCAGTCTTTTTTCCCCAAAAAAAAACATGGTGCAGTGAACACATAAATAAATTTTGCTCGGCTTCGGTGAGGAAGGGCGATGACAGCGGTGCGTCCCCGGCTTGCTTTAATGCTTATAATCGTCGCTAGATGATCTATGAATATGGATGTAATTTTCATTATTTCTGATGTTCGTTGTACTACCATGATTAAAGAAAAATAGATTGGAAATTTTTTTTGCAAAAAGGAAAAAAAACATGGTGCAGTCTTTTAAAAAAAAAGGAAAACAACCGTGCAATTAGCTTGTCGATGACACACCAGCTAGCCAGATGGGAAGGACCTTGTACGATCAACTTGGCGACGAAGTGGATCAAACTAATCGACCGAAAGTTTGTCGAGCCGGAAGCCTTCTCCATGCGAGGATCACGTCCATTAAAAAGATAACCTAATCTACGAGCCGAAGTGGAGATATGAACATGAAACTGCTTCTCATCTCATCAAAGTTAGAGCATCTCCAGCCGTTCGCCCCCAAGGCGCCCCCAAAGACTGACGGGCCGGCCAAGGAGCGGCCCAAAAAAGGCGCCGATTTGATTTTTTTGCACAGTTTCAGCACAAAGCACGCGGATTTCGTCTCAATTCGGTGCAATTTCGTGTCGGTTCGGCGCAATTTCGTCATACAACATGATACCACAAACACATAGTTTGGCACAAATACAAAAAACTGATCAAACTAGGCATTGCCTTTGCGCATCCATAGATGATCCACTAGATCTTCTTGCAGTTGACGATGCACATGCGGGTCTCGGATCTCCTGGCGCATGTTGAGATATGCTGTCCAATCTGATGGTATCTCGTGATCAACAACTGCAAGAGGCCCCTGGTTGATATATGGTTCACAGTCATACACTGGATCCACTTTCTCGCTCTCGATGATCATGTTGTGCAGGATGACACAACAATTCATCACCTCCCACATTTGATCTTTCGACCAAGTATGAGCGGGGTATCGGACAACAGAAAATCGAGACTGTAGCACCCCAAATGCCCGCTCGACATCCTTCCTGCAAGCCTCCTGGCACTTGGCAAAGTGGGCGTGCTTCCCTCCTTGCAAGGGTTTGAGATAGTCTTCACAAATACCGGCCACCTTGGATAGATGCCATCTGCTAGGTAGTATCCCTTGTTGTACTGGTGCCCATTGACCTCAAAGTTCACCGGAGGAGCATGACCTTCGACAAGTCTGGCAAAGACATTTGAGCACTGCAGGACGTTGATGTCATTGTGTGTTCCTGGCATACCAAAGAAAGAGTGCCAAATCCAGAGATCATGTGTAGCAACCGCCTCAAGTACCACACTGCAGTGACCCTTTGCACCTTTGTACATCCCCTGCCAAGAAAATGGACAGTTCTTCCATTCCCAATGCATGCAGTCGATGCTTCCAAGCATCCCAGGAAATCCTCTTGCTTCATTCTCTGCTAGGATTCGAGCAGTGTCTTCTGCATTGGGTGCTCGCAGGTACTGCTTTCCAAAGCAGCCAACTATTGCCCTGCAAAATCTGTATAAACAATCAAGGGCGGTGGACTCGGCCATGCGTGCATAGTCGTCCTGTTCATCACCAGGAGTTCCGTATGCAAGCATCCTCATGGCCGTTGTGCACTTCTGAAGCGAGGAGAACCCAACTGTGCCGGTGCAATCTTTCTTGCAAACGAAGTAGTTGTCGTACTCTCGGAGTGAATTGACAATGCGAAGAAAGAGCTTTCGGTTCATGCGATACCGGCGCCGGAATACCTTGTCGCCGTGCAGGGGAACATCGACAAAGTAGTCGGAGTAGAGCAAACAGTAGCCCTCCGAACGGCCCTCTCATTTCCCTTCCGGCGACCCATCTTGGAACCTCCTCGCTGCGGCGCCTTGTTGGCACCGAAGAGGTCGGCCAAGCCGGCGAGCATCATGAGATGCTCGTCGCCCTGGGCGCCGGCGATCGCTTCTTCCTCCAGCAATGTGGCGAAGAGTGCCTCATCGTCGGAGTCCATCTCGGGGGAGGCAATTCGCCGAACAGGTGCGGCGCGAGGTGGGCGCGGCTTTGCACCGGTGGGCTCGGCTTGGCGGAACACGGCGGCCAAGCACCGGTGAACTAGGCGGGGGTAGTCGGCGATGGAAGAGGGGCCGACAGAAAGAAGCTTTTGGGCGGCGGAAACAGCTATCTAGCGGCGGCGCGGCAGCCGGCGGCGGCAAGGGTGGTGGTGGAGAGGTGTTCTTTTTGGGTCGGTTTGGCCTGACAGTGGGCCACGCACGCGTTTTCGTTTCGTCCGGCGCCCATAAGCGCCCCCCAGCGCGCTGGGTTCGGGTTGGGTTCGCCGGACTCAAAATCGGTCCGATCCGACGCTAATTGGGGTCTTTGGGGCGCGGCTGGGCGAAATACGTCCGTTCGGCGCTATTATCACCGTTTGGGGCCTCTTGGGGGCGCGGCTGGAGATGCTCTTAGACCTTAAAAAATCGAATGAAAAACGGCGCGGATGGACGTGCCATGGCGTGCTGCGCTGTGTTCTAACAATGGACGCGCCCGCTGACACACGCCGCACAACACGTTTAACCGAACTCCAGTATTCAAATCGACAAATGCCCGTTTTCGCACGGATCGACTGAGCTCTCGCCCCTCTCCATCGCTTTCGTGTCATCCTGGTTACGTATTTGCATCACAGGCGCCTGCCTTTGAATTTCGAGGTCACATTCTTCCTTCCATGTCGCTTGATTAAAAATGCTCGTTAATCTCCGACGGGCGAGGCGATTATAATAAGCATTCCCCTCCATGAGAACCTTCTGACCAAACGCAGTGTGCCATCTCATAAGATGAGCATGATTTGAACAGGAAATTGAGACTGAGCAGGATAACAGGCACGAGTCACAATCTGATCGAGATCGAGCACGACTTGTTGGGGAAAAAAACACGGGCGGTGAACGTATAAATAAGCTGGCTGCAATCTTCTTCCGATCCAGGCATCCAGCAATCGAACGACCACTCAGCTTAACTTAGCCTAGAAGTACAGTAGAACGCATGGCTCTCATGAGGGAGAAGAGGCTTCCGCAGCTGCACCTCTCGCTGCGCGTCCCGTCCCGCGCCGCCGCCCAGGAGCTCGGCCGGCGAGCCAACCCTTCGGTCGGGGCGGCGGTGACCTGCCAGTTCCGCCTCGCCGACTTCGACAAGCTCGCCGTCCTGGGACGCGGGAACGGGGGCACCGTCTACAAGGTCCGCCACCGGGAGACGTGCGCGCTCTACGCGCTCAAGGTGCAGCACTACGGCGACCCCGCCGCGACCGCCGAGGCCGACGTCCTCGGCCGCACCGCCTCGCCCTTCGTCGTCCGCTGCCACTCCGTCCTCCCCGCAGCCGCCTCCGGCGACGTCGCCCTGCTCCTCGAGCTGGTGGACGGAGGCTCGCTCGACTCCGTCAGGGGCCGCCGCGGGGCGTTCCCGGAGGCCGCGCTCGCGGAGGTGGCCGCGCAGGCGCTGTCGGGGTTGGCGTACCTCCACGCCCGCCGCATCGTGCACCTCGACATCAAGCCGGCCAACCTCCTCGCCAGCACCGCCGGGGAGGTCAAGCTCGCCGACTTCGGCATCGCGAAGGTGGTCGCCCGCGCCGGCGACCACTGCACGTCGTACGTCGGCACCTCCGCCTACATGAGCCCCGAGCGCTTCGACCCGGAGGCGCACGGCGGGCACTACGACCCGTACGCCGCCGACGTGTGGAGCCTGGGGGTCACACTCCTCGAGCTCTTCATGGGCAGGTACCCGCTCCTCCCGGCCGGGCAGCAGCCGACCTGGGCGGCGCTCATGTGCGCCGTCTGCTTCAGCGAGCCGCCCGTGCTGCCGGACGGCGCGGCCTCGCCGGAGCTCCGGGGATTTGTTGCCGCGTGCCTGCACAAGGACTACCGCAACAGGGCGTCCGTCGGGGAGCTGCTTGCCCACCCATTCGTCGCCGGGAGGGACGTGGCGGCGTCGAAACGCTCGCTCCGGAAGCTGGTCGCCGACACCTCGTCGTCGTTGTAGTGCCGGAATACGTGCCATGCATGCACATATACCTAGGATCAATTTTGCTAGATATATGTAAAGTACCATAGATGCAGAGCTTAGTGATAGCACACCAGTTAGCTTAGTGATGACCTAGGGTTAGGAATGTACTCACTTGTTGACATTGGTGATTGTGTTATCTATCGGTGGATTATGGCAATGTCGTTTCCTCAACATCTTTCAGTTTGTTTTCTATCATTTGGTGAAGTAAGTGGTATATGGTGATATATAGAGGGATGTCTGGTGTGCTTACAATTCATGGGAAACATATGAAGAACTACATAGACAACTCATTCGAAGGGTTTAAGACTAGGGAAGAGGCATAGGATGCTTACTTCAAGTTTGTGCTCAAGCAAAAGACCAAAGTTGAAGTAGGCAAGCCTTCTGATCAGTTTGGGGGTGTGTGGAATGGAAAGCAATAAAAAATTATAAATTGCATCATGCCACCATCATAGTCCTAAGCATGCATGCAACTAAACTTAGAGAATGAATTGATGCTATCATGCATTATGGTACTATGCAAGCTACCAAACCATGTGCATAACATGATTTTCAGCGTGCATCTGCTCAGATGAGGCACATATGCAAGGAAGCAAAAAAAAAAAAACGACGCATGTTATCTTACACATCCTTGGTGAAGCTCCCTCCCCTCACCATTGCACCCTCACAATTTGGTTTTCTCAGCTTATCACGTGTGTTTATGGCCCTTTTTAATCATATTGCTACCTACCAAAAAGACTACCTAATCAAATCTGTAGGATCGTTTTCCCCACGTCTGCATTAACTCAATCAAATCATATCTCGTTAAAATTTAAAAGATATATTGCCTCCAAATCAAATCTTACCAAAATCATTTCTTTCCCTCATGCCATGCATAAACTTAAATCAAATCAAATCTTATCAAACCCTAAGGAAACCAAAATTTTCTTTTGTGCTAAAATCAAATCAATTCTTATCAAAACCTCACACCTTCACCACGTCATGTATTAACTCAATCAAATCTTGCCAAAACCTCAACTAAATTAAAAAAAGATCTTTTTGTCAAATCAAATCTTATCAAAATCTCATCCATACACAATGAATTAACTCAATCAAATCAACTCAAATCAAATAGAATCTTATCAGACCTTAACTAAATCAAAACATGCATAAATTAAATCAAATATTACCAAAATATCACCCTCCACAAGTCCCGCATTAATTTAATAAAATAAAATCTTACCAAAAACCTCAACTAAATCAAAAAAGTGGATTGTTAAATCTCAGTCGATTGAGACTTAACCAAGTCTTAGTCGATGCTATATTTGTGAGATCGCGTGTGAGATTCATGCAATTTTTTTTTTCTTTCTCAGTACATGTTTTATCACTTGACCGAGACTTCGTTAAGTCTTAGTCGACTGAGATCTAGACACACCCATCAAAAAAATTCTTGCCTGGACAACTATTAGTAATATGCAAGATTATCAAACTTTGATGGATATAACATGTTTAATATATATAGAGAGATTTGATACCTGGTGAACGTTATGTAAATAACGCCATATACGAACCACTCATCCCCGCCAGGGATGTTACCGCTTGTACCGTCTCGATCAACTCGCGACCTGGAATTAATAAGCAAAAATAAAGACCTGAAACTAATAAGTAAGAAATAAAAAGTGGCCGAATAAGGAATTGAAATCACGACCTCAACTTCTATCCTGTTTCGTAGAAGCACCTGGACTAAGCCTGAGTTTTTTTGAGGGGGACTAAGTCTAAGTTTCAACAAGGCTTAGCGTTGTTTCTCTATTTCACTGTTGATTTGAAAGTCAAATAGTTTTAGCGAGACTATATAACATATGTTGTACAGTTTGAGTTACCAAAGTGTTGTATGTAACTTAACAGTCCTGCAGTACATATATTACCATATTGTTCACATAAAAAATATATCAAGGTACATTTAAATAAAAAAAACTGGGCCCAAGTTACCATTTACCCTGGTGTTGTACGTAAGTTATTAGGTCTATAGTTCACATATTATCATTCTACTTACACCGAAGATACCAAGGTATATTTAAACAATATTTTTCTGGATCAAAGTTACCACAATATTTGTTTATAAAGTTATCAAATTTATAGCTGATCAAACATGTCGTTTTCTGTGGGTCGATCATGGGCAAGCGTGTCCAACAGGTAATAGGCCCGACCCGACACACGGCTAAAGTTGTTTGTTCGGTCTATGGAACAGAGAATGTATCATGTGCACCCACACTTGTGGTGCTACCGGTGAACTGGATACCATAAAACATTCTAAAAAATCTAAACAAAATTCTAGCACATTGACACAACATTATTGTATGTTGTCACAACATTTTGTATCGAAATTGGAAACACTTTCTGAGATATAAAAATGACAAATTATACATCAATGTGATAACGGGCCAAATCTAAAGCCGAACATATTTTATATACTATTCAGTGTTGAATTTGTCATTTTCCCCAAGCTATGTTACATTGATGTTGTGGGAATGTGCTTAAGCAATTTCAGAATTTTTTAACATTTAAAATGTGCAACAAGAATTTGGTGCACCGGTAGCACCATAAGCATCTATTCTCTAGTAACCTTCACATGAAATATGGCCAGGGGAGTTCGGAGGTGAGACTTATATGGAAGATTATTTGGCAGCTAAAAATACCGGCTAATATTAAACACTTAGGCAGGAAAGTTATTCTTCCCTATTTTTGAGTACTGGCAAGGAGTCATATCATGTCTCTCCGCAATGATCGAGGTGCCAAATATTTCATGAAGATATTCAACATTGTATTTTAACTTGTCGGAAAGGTAAGGAAATTTGGAACCGTATTGGTATGAAAGATACAATAGAACGTGCAACCCACCACCAGAAGTGCAACCTAATTTTGGCACAAATAAATAAAGAACAATATATATAAGAACTCACAAAAAATCAAAACATCTTGAGAAAACAGAAATTCAGAGGAAATTCAAGAAATCATAAAATAAAATACAAAGTCTAATAATATGCAGAAATCTCAAATGGCTCCCGGGAGCGCGCGCACTCACTAACCAACAAATATTTTTAAAAAAATATGCATTTTTGGGGAATGCAATATGCTCATGCTTGTGATGTCCATGCAAAATTTTAGGATGTTTGGACATTCGAGAAGTTCGTGGCAAAAAACTCAAAATCTCTTATGAATAATGCAGTTTTCAAAAGTCTTTCACATCCCCGAAATTTGTTTTCTTTTGCCAAGGGCTACTTGAATGTTTAAACTTCACAAAATTTGGCATGTACTTCACGCACATGAGCATCTTGCATCATACAAAAAGTCAGTATTTTTTTTAAGTTGTTTACTGTTTTACACACTTTTACTGTTGCCAATGAAAGCGCATGCACCCAAAAGCCAAAAAGCCACGTCTATATTACCGTTAGTGAAAGTAAAAAACCAAAGTACGTATTAAGGCATACAAACCTGAATAGAGGGGGTAGCATTTTACTGTCAGCAGAACACAACGTCATTAGGGCCTTAATAAATAAAACTAAAACGGCGCAGATCGACATGCCATGGCGTGCTGCGCTGCATGTTCTAACAATGGACGCGCCGGACGACCCACGCAGCACAGCATACTTAACCAAACTCTGATATTTAATAACAGCATCCCATTGCCATTGAAATTTAGAAGCAGTCCTTCTGAGCTTGACTTGGTGAGCGTTTATCCGATTGATGGACATGGATGACGGCCCTTTTCTCACGGATCGACTGAGCTATCGTCCCTCTCGATCGCTTTCGTGTTCCAATTAATTAGCACGCAGCATGCCAATTGCCTGCCTTTGAATTTCTTTTTGCATTATAGAGCTACCTGCATTCCTCTGAATTTTAAGGTCGCATTCTTCCAGGTCGCTCGATTAAAAATGCTTGTTATTGTCTGACGGGCGAGAGTAACCTGTTGTCGAATTGGATGCGGGTTTTATTCTATTCTACAGTAAACAGTCCTGTGTGATGGGAACCTTCTGACCAAACACAATCTACCACATCATAATAAACTGAGTATGAAGTATGAACTGAACAAGAATAAAACCATAGGACAGGGGCGGGTACGGGTCACAATCTGACCGAGTAGGATCTGTTGAAACTTGAAAGCAGCACACACAAATATCTGATCATGTATGCTAGTATGTTACGAGTGCGCACGTATGGATAATAAGCTACTCCCTTCGTCACGGTTTAGAAGGCACGCTTAGAAAAATTCTGGAACCAAGGTAGTAATTGATTGGTTGTGAGATATAGCAGATGTAGAATTAATAAATACATTCACACCATGCATGCATCAAAGAATTAAGAGGATGCGTGCATATATGAGTAAAATAGTAATACTAATTAATAAGAGTAATTGTCTGCGCGCCTTAAACCTTGTCTATTATGAGAATGCACGCAAGTTTAACTGTGCCTTCTAAACCGTGACAGAAGAAGTAGCAACAATCTACTACTCCCTCTGTATTTTAATATAAGACATTTTATAAGTTATTTTTTAGTTTAAATTGAACTACAAAAGCACCTTACATTTTGGTACAAAGGTAGGAGTACTTTTTAGCAAAATAGTACCATTTTCATGATCTATACTACCCAACCAAAGTAATGCATGGAGAAAAAGCTCTCTGGTTATGTATGATGTTTCACACTCAATCAGATTTTTCATGTCATTTATTGTTTCGAGAACATTGTTGGTACCAATATTGCCAATAAAAAGAGAATGATTGCCACCATTAATCCAATAACAAGGAAATACTAAGCTTTTTGATATATTGCAATAACATTTAATACCAATTGAAATAAATACGTATTTTAAAAATACTAAATATGAAAAAATAAAAACTATTTTTTGTAAAACACAATGAAAACCAGAAAAAAATACTTCTACAGCGCGTGGCCAACGCATTGGAATCTTTCTTCAGCAGAAGCACCCCTGTATGACGCCCATGGGCTTCATATCGAAGTTCTCAAAAATCTAGATGGTCACCAATACGCATAGTGAGCATGCAAACCCACTAATAATCTACATGTATCCTCCCAAATTTTGATGGACCTAGGAAAATTCTAAAATACACAGGAAGGTGTTGTGCACTTACCTTTTTGAAGTGTTGCTACTATATATTGTGAAAAATGAGCATCCGATCAGGATGCGCGAGTTAGCGCTGATATACAACTTTTTTAGACCCGCACTCCGTAAACTTCACACGTAGAGCCATGTCGAACATGCAAACTCAATGGAGCTAACTTCAAAAGGTTAGGTTGGACCGGAGTGTAATTTGGAGAAGACGCAGAAGTTGGGATATGGCAGCTTCATAGAATCCTTAAAAAAGGCGAAGTGGGCACAATTTACAACCGACTACCATCGTTAAGTGGAAAAATGGCGGTTTGTACTCCTTCCCGAGAAACACCCCGAAACACATGAGTGCATGAACACTGCACTTCCCCTTCTGGCAATACGCAGGAAGCGGACCGCGATGCCACCGGGGGCGCACACCGTCGACGAAGAGAAGTTCCCAGTGATGAGTGCGCTAGCTGCAAGGGTCTACCTACCGTGTATCGACGCCCTAAGCCCCCGATGATCCAGTGCAAAGTGCGCTGCTCCAGCTCCGACCATGGTAGACCCTTTATTTTTGTCTCCTTGTTAGTGAACAATAGTTTGTGCACTCTAGTGGAATGGATTTATGATGAATAGGACAAGAAAATTCATGTTCAAGTTGATGTGATCCGTGGTCTAAATATCCTGATTTAATGTGTATTATGTCCCCTTTTTTGTTTGTGTGCGTGAGCTGAAGGTTGAATATGACCCTTTTTAGATTGGTTGAAATGACGAACGAAGCTTGGCTACCTCGAAGTAGGGCAAACTACCACCTAAATGGGATGGCAACTCATCTGACCGAGGAGAAGATCTCAGCCTCGCCGCCGAATGCTTCCAACTTCACGAGAGAAGTTGAATTCCTAAATGCAAAGCTAAATATGGGGATTTGGAGAAGCTAGAGCAGTTCTGAACATGCCTCCCCAGATTTGGTATAGAGGTCCTTTGATTGAAATGATCAACTCTATTGTTCAGACGTTTTCTCTTCTATATCACTATGGGTCATAACAACAACAACAACAACAACAACAACAACAACATGAAGACATTGCACCATAACAGTCGCTAATCCAACTCTGAGAGGTTATTCACCACGTCGGAGGACGATCGACCTGACCAAGAATTTATGTAATCAATCGAAGAACAAAAAAAACTGAGAATTACAATCTGGATATTGCGAATATAAGATGCATGATTGATGAAAGTTCAGGTTCTGAATCGGTCTTGGCTTGGTTCGTTGGACACAAACCAAGTACTCAAAGTTGCATCTATGGTTGATTTTAATATAATCAAAACCCGAGCCTAAACTATGCCCTAAGGGATGTATATATGGGGGAACAAAGGGGGATTTTGTGACCTCTTGATAGAGGGATCCGAAATCCATCCTAAGTCAGGCTCCCTTATATATACAGACTCTATAAATAGCCCGACATATGGTATTTCAAATTACATGGGCTTGACCCAAAAATAAGGTGGTGCAACACCAATAAAGGCTTTGGACAACAATGATGAAGTGGAATCTTATATATTTCCCGTCCGATCATTATGCTAGCTTCAAAGTCATGAAACCATTGGAAGCTCCGTTGTTGTTTGCCACGCGCTCACCTTCCTCTCCATGCTTGATCCTACTCCAGTAACAAGAAGAAGGATATTGAAATCAATCATGGTTCTGGTACTTGGATAACTAGCTTCCACGTACCTCTGTCCAAAGCTAAATCTTGAATGATCTTCCAATCTTTCAGATCTCTCTTCACGGACTCTTCTCGTGTCAAGTTTGATCTCCCTCAAACTCTATTGATATCATCAGCATGCCTTAACCATCTGCTATGCACTAGCGCTTCGGGAGGCCCGCATTGAATATTCCTAAACCATCTATGATGATGTTAGACAAGCTTTTAATTGATGTAATCCCAACTCTCTCACGTATATTTATCATTCCAGACGCAAAACTTCCTTATGTGAGCACATGCCATCTCAACATGCGCATATATGCTACACCTACTTGTTGGATATGTCACTTTTTAGATGGCCAATATTCAACGCCTTACAAAATTGCAGGTCGAATAGCCATTTTATAGAATATTTCTTTTAGCTTTTGTGGCACTCACTTATCACAGAGAACGCCAGGCTCAACGACACTTCATCCATCCAGTTTTGATTTGATAGATCACATCTTTTTTTAAAGCGATCCCTTACGGTCCAATTCATTTAATAATAAGAAGAGAGTTGCATGGTTAATTAACAGAAACCCATGCGAAAACCGTTACATTACGACCACAATAGGGCATCAATAACACACGCCGACCTCGAGGCCGCGCACTAGGCGAGCCGCCGGCCTCGTCACCCGAGCAACCCGAAGTCGACACCCTATAACCAAAACTGAAGCCGCCGCTTCAGCATCCACACCAACTCCAAGGCCACGCACCAGACGAGTCGCCGGCTCTACCGCCTGAGCGACCAACACTAACACCCTACAACCATCCTCGGATCCTTCGCTCCACTTATCGATGAAAACAACTCACATGATGACCTCGAGGCCCCGCACCAGGAGGATGGCTCACATCGTCACCAATATCTTCATTCTTCTGCATCATTAATCTCAAATATCGCAATTTGTCCTTCTGAGGTGCCATCTGGCCATCAAGGCTAACTTACTGCCCTTCCTCATGCAAAGTAGTACTAAAACTGCACCTCATGCAAACCGTTTTAGTATTATTAAGCTTAAAATCTTTCAATTCTAATATCTACCTCCACAGCTCTAACTTTTTATTAACCCCCGTCTAACTATCATCGACTAGTACCACATCATCCGGAAACGCCATGGTATATCCCCTTCTACATTCTTTTGTGACCTCATCCATCATGAAAACGAAAATATAAAGGTTCAAAGTTGATCCTGGTGCGGTCCTATTTTGATGGAGAAGTCATTAGTATCACTATCGCTTGTTCGAACACTTGTTAAAATAGCTATAAAAATATTAATGTTCACTTTAGTGAAAATTTAAACTTGACACTCATCAAGCAAATTAAGTAATATTGTTGAATCTGTACTGCATTCTCCGTGGAGATTTTTTTATTACACCAAAGTTCAAACGATACAAAGGGGGATTTCCCTAGTAAAAATAAATAAACATGGGCATCAAACTTTGATCACCTTCAGTAACCTCGCAAGCATTCTGACCGCACCCATCATACTTGAGGTATCTTACCTCCTCTTCACCCTTGATTCTGGATGGGGCGGGCAAAGAGATGTTAAGTTCATCGGAATACAGAAGCAACTCACATACTCAGCATAATAATAATAATTGCGTCAATGTCTATGGATCTCCGAACGACGAGTATCACCGCCATAATGAGTTGCCGATGCACTGCTGTCGCCACTCCTCTACCATAGTCTAATTTACGTTGTCGATGATAGAAGGGAAATCCGTGTGCACGTGTCCCTAAGGACCAACGCCATACAGCCACAATCACTGTCGTTGAACCCTTAAATCAATCCGAAGAGACTCACACCTGATATCACCATAGCTTACAAACAACGACAACCCTAACCTTGCCACCCCAAGGAGACGGTGTGATTCTACGCTGGAGCTTCGCCGGCATTGTCTAGACGAACTAACTGGAGGAAGATCGAATGCCGGAATAAAAATTTGAAGAAGCGTCACCACTACAAGGAGCAATAAAAAAGTTAACTTAAACTACTAGCCGAAGTCAAGGCATCAGAATTTCCCTCTCCACCATCATCTGCCGAAGAGGCCGGCCGAGAGAAGGCAAATCCACAAGCGAGATAGGAACCACCACATATGAGGGAAAGGGGAGAAAACTAGATGGATCAGATCGTGATAATCCATAACAATAGCTATCAACTAACTAGTATCTTGATCCAAAATTTCAACTTCCAAAGAATTGTGTTCTGTTACTAAATTGGTGGAAGTTGAAAGGAAATTTTTGAAAGAGTAGTGTCTCGTTATGACGCACACCACCTCGGCTCTAATACTCTGTTATTGTAATACTTCCTCTGTACCGAAATATAGATAATTGGAATACACTACTCCAATCTTACATTCTTAAGAAGTTGATCCCCACTACTACCAATTCTCTCAACATGCACACACTTCACCTCATCATGCATGCCACATCACCCTCCACTAGCATATTTCTCTCAACATGCAAGCATGTCACATCATCATCCAATATGCATGAGAAAGACTCACCTTAATATGCCACTATGCATAATAAAAACCCACATGCAACATGCATACATGAGAATTTTTATTCTATTATGATATTTATATTGAATCATATATTAGTTCAAAAGTTACTGTTTCAAATATACATGTTTCATTTAACCAAACATTTTCACTGAAATATTTTGCAAAAAAATTCCACAACACCGTGCGGAGCATCATCTAGTTACCTATATTTCGGTACAGAGGGAGTAGAACGTTGAGAGATATGAAGACAGAACAAACTACAAAAAAGCAGCCATACGAATTAATGCTGATTTATTTTCACCATTGCGGTCAATGTCAATCAACTGAAGCTGTCACTACCCTCTTCAGCTCTCATATCAAAGATCCGATGAGTCATGCAGGACAGTTATAGTCAGTAGTCACACCTATGATTATGACGCGCTTATCGGTAGATTCTTGTAACTTTCATGGGTAGATACTTACCATATGATCCACTTACGATATTCATAAGAACACATTAGGGGCACCCAGCAAAACAAACAGAGCAAAACCTTCAAATATGAGGGATCTGAACTGCACGTTTCTCAGAAACTGAGAAACTGTTGCAGAGGTTCCATGATATTCTGTTGCTTCAGGAGTCCAACAGAAACAGCATTGTCGCCATACTGACCATCAAGGCCAAAACAAAATGCATCGAGTATTCTAGTGGACTGCGTCTGCTCAATCCGATAGATCGTCCAAATGAGACGCCATGACGGCTGCCACATGAATAACTGAACATACACTCTCTGTCAGAGGCGTTTACTGTCGCTGCCAGCCATTACGTGCTTGCATACGTACGTGCGTGCGTGCGTGCGTGAGATCGACGGACGTCGAATGCCTTGGAGACTCTGCAGCGACGGCTTTGTCGCTCGCAGTCGCCAGTGCATTATCTTCTGATCGACGGCGAAATTGTTGATAGAGCCCAAGCCATCGCCCCATCGATCAGTGCTATTTGTGGTGCTTGCAGATCATCCATGCGTAACAACTAAACTGGGTTTGCCTCACCAGTTAACAAGTGACTTTGGTAATATTTGATGCATACATGCATGGTTGTATCTTCACAAGAGTCAGAGCATAATCTTAAGTTTTAAAGCTGTTAATCATGCAGAGTGAACTGACATTAGCCTTGAACTGATCGTGCTTATTAGCTTACCTCAACAATTAGCAATAAAGATTTCAGGGGGTACTTCGTCTGAAAAAGAGATCAAGGGTACAACAAAATTATCATAACATATATTAGCCCACAAGATACTTTACACTGAGTGGTCTGGAAAAGATACTCTACAGTCTACACTCAGTGTTCAGCTAAGATGCTAATTTAGCACAAAACCTAGCTATCAACTGCAAAACGATGCACACAATGTAGGGACAGAGAGACTCTCGTGTGATTCGTCTGAGGGTTAATTTGGTTGTGGACGGTGGCACCTTCCCAGATTCCTAGGATTGCAATCTCTCGGCTCAGGCGAGGAATTTCCTCTCAAGGTCCAGAGAAAATTCTGAACGGCATCTCGAATTAATAGTTCCTTGGACAGAAAATCTGGATTTCAGACTTGCTCATGGATTGTGGACTTATTATCGGTGCATGACTCCATTCCAGTCAAACTCAGAAACCTTATATTCACACATCCACAAATTGTGGAGTTAATACTCCCAGGTGAATACACTTCAGTAGTTCAGTTGATTCTATAATGGTGTAGAAAATTTTCCGTACAACGTTACTGTCTCTCGTCTTGTTCACTCCTCGTACACGTCACCTGCGTCTTTCTTAATGCCTATAAGATTAAGCGTCCGTACATTAATAATTGCAAAGGCAGCTACCGCTAATTTTCCCAGGTGCTAACTGCAATGTTCGAGTGATTTGATCTGTTGGCTTATCGTTTCTTAGATGGAGACAGAAAAGAGATATACCGATAAGGAAGAGGATAAAAGTATCTTGTTAGATTAATCTAAGTGCTAGTTGGTTATGAGAGCATCTTCATTGCCCTATTTTAAAGCAGTAAAAATATGTTATACTGGTAAATTTTAGGGTACGAAAATGTATCATTTTTTGGCATGACAACGATCATCTTGAACAACAGTCCTAAAGTTAATATCGTGTCTTGGTATTGTGCATACGCGCCTGAGCTCGGCAACCTCCTGTGACCGTGCACGCACCGCCTCTGCGTGGCGGAATGCGAGCTTAATAGGGTGGCGACCGGCGAAGAAGGCGTTGCAGAGCGCCTTGAGGAGGCCAAGCACGAACACGTTATCGTGGAGATCATGCTGAACTCCGCGTTCGACGACTACCTCAACTACAACCACAAGTGAGGTGGCGTGCTTCTGCGACTCCCGACGTCCTTCGACGACTAAATATTAAGTGTTTTTTATATGTTTGTACCTCGGGTGATGTTTCGGCTAAATTCTTAGCGCAAACAATTTATCTTTTGAATTTGTACATATGTCTTTAGACTGTGCCGTATCTATTCTGCTGCATCATGTTTCGACTCGCATTTATGATTTGTTGCCAGCAAATTTGGCAGATCTACTAGAGATGTTCTTATCCCTCCCCATTTCGACCACATAGTGCTACTCTTCCTTCTTTTTCTATTTCTTTCCCCAAATCTTTTTCTTCGCTCGCTCGCCATCGCCTATCGTTGCTACGCTGAAGGAGGCTAGGCACAAAATGCTATAGGGAGGAAGACATCTTGACTGCTAGGTCTAGGCACCAAATGCTATGGGGAGGAAGACATCTTGACTGCTAGGGTCTTCAAGCGCTATCATCGGTGCTCCAATGAAGAACATCAAGGGTAGTGACCATGCTAGTCGGGTGCTTCGAGCAACGATGACGAGGCGCTTTGAGTCCACACATGTTGCAGCATAAGACACATATGACTGCAATCGATAACATGAAATGTTGGGAACTGTCGGTGGTAGTGCTGGTACCAGTGATGCAAGCGCATCGATCGCTGCATCCATTTCGCCATGGTCATGCCACCCATTCACGGTCAGAGCTACAACCTGTTACTCGGCGAGATGCAACCGGCAACGTGGCGAGCTTCAATCGGTAGCACAACAAGCTGCAACAATGACTGTAGTTGCTAGGGATGGATGTATGATGTGGTCATTGATAGTGCTAGAACCGGCATCATCGAATGCTAGAACAAGCGCCGCCACATGTTGGAACTGCTACGAGAGAGGTTGGAATCGATGATTGCGCGAAGTTGCAATGGACCACTGGCAATGGCTTTTTGTTGCTACCAGTGTCGTTTTTTCTTCTTCTGAAATCCACATTTTGTGGTATTGGGAGTTTGGGACTGAGCGGTGATTTTTATTGCACCGACTATCACCGGTGAAGTTTCCTGCGACTGGCATTGTTCTTGCTAGAACCGATGAATGTTTCTTTTTTGCTGGAACCAGTGTATGTTTTCTCTAAAATTTGCAATGGGTTAGGGTGGAGACTTGGCGGTTATTTTTCATTGTAAGAATTTAGACAACAATAAACGAACCAATCGGATAGCCCTATGATAATCGGTTGAAATTTTTAGATAAAAGACTTAAGCCGAGCCCGAGTAAGGCTCTAGCCGAGTCTGACTTTGAATTAACAAAGCCATCAACCGACCAGGAATACAAGGGAACTGCAGTACAAGAATACGACGAGCAACAAACAAGAAAATGCAGCATAAGATACATGATGTTGGGAAGCTTACAAAACCAACAGCTAAACAGGCTAAACGAAATAGGGAGAGGTCGAGGCAGTGCTCACCAGCTTCGGAAGAAGCATCCGAGTCCACTCCAGAGCCCAATCGAGGGCACCGTGGCATCCGCCGAAACCGTCGAGGAAGGTCACTACTGTAAGGCCCGGTATGCGGTACTGTTCCAGATCTAGATGTTTCCATCTAGATCCGGGGACAAAGCACATATCGGTCCCACCGCGACATATGATGAAGTCATATGCCCCGGATTTCCAACATGATATCACAACATTACAGATACAAGGATACAACATCTCATACAATCGGCATACAACTGCCTTAAATACAATACAACAGCGGAAGGTACATGTCTGAGTACAAACTACAAGCAAATGCCTAGTGGCAAGAGAAAAACATCGATCCCATAACCACACGGGTCCAGGCCCTCCGCCGGGATCCGCCTAACTAGTCGTCGTCGAGTCTCCACGTGAAACGCCGATCACCATACCTGTTGTCGATCGAGAACCCTGAAAAGAGTTTGGAGGGTAGTATCATGACTACAGAGGTACCCAGCATCCAACTGTAGTGGTCAACTGACCCAGCAAGGACTTCATCACTCGTCATTCTAGGACAACTAGTAGTTTACGGTAAGGAAGGGGTAAGTGGTGAGGTTGCTGCCGCACTAGCATTATGAAGTGGCTAACGATCTAGAGAGTAAGATAAGAAGCCAAGCATTCGATGAGGAATCGCCTCCAACAAGTCTTGCTATCAACTACTTACGCAAGCATAACACCTATCCTATCCTTGTCCTCCTCTTCGCATCCCGACGAAGAAGAAGCAGTCAAGGCACACACACGTTGATCAAGTTATATTAAGATTATCTCAGTTGTTGCTGTCTATGAACAAGGAGTAGGTCTCAAGTCGTCCATAACCGTGGACACGGCTTCTCGAAAAGATTTAACCCTGCAGGGGTGTACCAACTGCCCATTACAAGGCTCCGCACGCACGTCCATCTCTCTCAGTTGCTACCCATCACAGGAAACCATTTTATGATTTAGTTCCAAGAGATCCGAAACGACAGGTCCCTCTAGCTAACAACGAACAAATCCGGGTGGCCCCCGGTGAGTCGACATCCATATCAGGAGCCGGCCGCGCTCTCGATCTGGTCTCAACCGTCTGTCGCAGGTTTGGATAGCCGGTTAATCACACATGGGAAACCGGGTCCTCAGCCGGACAAGGTGGGCCAGCAAGGGAACTAAGTCCTCACTGGTCCAGGTTGGTTTTTATACAACTGGCGGCCGACCAGCACACACACGGTTTCAAATGGTAAATCAGCTTGGGTCACCACTGGAAATGTTTCAGGCTAGGTAGGTAAGAAAAGGGGACCCCATAAAATTTCACACGCGGTTAGGCATGCTCAGTCTTAAAACCAATACCCGGAACTCGGGTCCTAGGTGACTCGAATGGAAAAAAGCGTCGGGGCAGGATAGCCTAGACCTTCCATCCTTCGTCGAATATAGTCAACACTATGATAATCATATCATCAACAACAATATAATAATGTGATATCCCAAACCAAGGAGTAACAGGGTAACGTTGTAGCATCCTAAGCATGCATACTAAGCAGGGGCTGAGCAACGAGCAATAGTAACATAGCAGTACATGGTTTGCTGGGAGGGGACATGGCTGTATCGGTTTGAAAGAGGCTGTAAACATGTGGTAGGATCAAACATCGAACCTAACCTAGACTAGCATGCAAAACGCTGGTTGAAATAGAATGGATCATAAGTAATGTATAGTACTTGCCTGTTGATAAGTCGGGTTCCGAAGGTGTAGTTGATCGCAAGCTCGCATCGTCTCCGAGAGGTACCCGCGGAAGCACACAAGACGGTAAACACTGGAAAGCAATCAACGAGCAAGCATCTATTACTACGAAGCAAACACGAGCAAGCATCAACAAGAAGGCAACACGAGACATCGCACCTACCGTCGAGAGCGGTTACTAACAGATTAAGTGGAGTACTCATCACACACCACGATACCACACATTTACGGTGGTTCAAGTTGTTTAGCTACAGGTGATCAACAAAGGTTGTTAACATGGCAACTCACTCAAGCATGGCATAGCACACAAACATTACAAAAGGTGAAGCATAAATAAACTATCTAATCTAGTTACTTTAAGTGGGGGGTAAAACCTATACATGGCAACTATTGCGGACCCCACGATAAAAATGGAATTTGGTACTGTTTTGACCTAAAGCATATTTTATATTTGTTATTAGCAAACAAGAACAGCATAAACACAATCTACATGCAATTCTAGTCAAGTTACATATAAAGAACATTTTAAACAGAGCAACGGTTAAAAAGTTATTGCAGTTACAGTTTACAGTGGCAAGCAGTTGTAATTAGCAGGTCAACAACATGTAAACAAAGTCAAACATGGCAACAAGTAACATTTTAATAATCTACGCGCAAAACGGAGCAACTTTCATGTAGAAAGCGTCTCCATCGGAGCTACAGATGAAAAGATACGGGCAACGCAAAAAAACTAATACAATCTGCCAAAACAATAAATAAACTCCTAGAAAAAAAATTACTCGGGCCGAAACTAGGCTACTGGGCCCAACAGTAGCAGCAGCGAAAAAAAAAGGGTGCTCACCTCATGGGCTTTGGCCCAAGAGGCCTGGGCTGGCTGGAGAGGCCTGGGCCGCTCGGCTATAGCTGGGCCGCCTGGGGGGCGCGCCGGCCCACGTCGGCTGCGGCGGTGGAGGCTGGCCTGCTCGGCTCGCGCCCGATCGGGACCTCCCGATGGCGGCGCCGCCCTACGCCGGCGACGGGCGGCGCAGCTAGCAGGGCTGGCCGGAGAGGCCCGGAAGGAGGCGGCGGCAGCGGATCCCGGCGCGGCGTCGCCGGATCCGTGCGGGGTCGTGGCCAGGCGGCGACGGGGTTGCTCCGAGGCGCGCGGAGCTCAGGCTGCCTCCAATGGCGGGCGGCGGTGCCGTTGCTGCTCCGGCGTCCCTGCAAGGAGGAGAGGGAGGGGGGAGGCAGAGGAGGAGAGAGAGGAAGGAAAGGGGCGCGCACACGGGACGGCTCACCGGACCGGCGAGGCGCGCTTGCCGGCTGACGGCGCGAGGCGGAGGAGGAGATCCACGGGAGGAGGAGGAGCTCGGCTCCGATGGGCTTCGGCAGGCCCTGGTGGCGGCGGCTCGGGCCAGACACGGCCCGGACTGGCTGCTGCTCCATTGGGGCGACGTGGACGCGATTTGGACCGCAGATCGCCAGATCTGACGGTCTGGATCGTCCGGGGCTAGGGTTTCAGATCTGGGGGTGTTTTGTGCGAAAGTTGGAGCAGATCTGGGGGTGTGGCTGCAATTTTGGACTAGGGAAACCCTAGAAAGGGGTGGGAGTGTGGGGGTCTTTATATAGCCCAGGTGGGTGGCAGTTTGCAAAAACATCTCCGGTTTTTCTCTCTCGCGCGCGGTGCTCACGTTTCTGACCGCCGGGGGTCCGCAGGACCTCCGTTTCGGGTAAAACTTCGAACTGCGCGATCAGCTCGTCGAGCCGGTGGCGTTCACCTCGCGTTGGAACCGTTCCGAGAACACTTTCCGGCGCGCTATAAAAATATCCCGTTTAATTATTAAACGGGGTTTTCGTTCCGTTGGCTGCGGCTGGTCTCGTGCGGTTTTCGCGACGGTGATCGGGTGAAACCCGGTGTCGCAAAGGTCGAGTGTCAAGGTGGCAAGGGCCAGTCTATGTCCGATACGAGATAAGAGGGGGAAAATAATCGCCGATCGATAAATCGGGGATGCAAACACCGCAAACAATTCAGACAATCAAACAATTCACACCGAAAACAAAATTTTTAATTTTTGTGAAAACTGGGCTGTTACAACTACCCTCCCGCCCTGGCTCGAAGGGCGCCGAACCGTCGAGCGGCATGAAGCTCACCCTAAACCACGGAAGCACACCGGTGGCCTAGATGGCGAGGAAGAAGAACCTGAATCGCCATTGTGTTTATCACATCCCGCCACCACCTCTCCGACGTCCGCCGCCAAACCGAAGCGTCGTAAGCAAGAACGTGAAGCCGCTCAGCAAAGACCGGCGGAGAAGAACCGCCATCAGCCACCAAATTTTCCTCGGCAGATAGTCACCCTCACGCCCGCGTCCCCCAACCGACGCCTCCAGGAAGGGGAGCGACAACGCATCATCGTCGCCGGCCACAAGGGGGACAAGGCCTTCGCCCAAAGCAAGGAGCAAGGGGGTGCGGGAGTCGATCTCAACGAGGCCCCCAAGGAGGGAAGCGGTGCCATCGGCATCGCCAACGCCGTGACTTTCAGAAAGTCAAGGGTTTCCCCCGGTCTTCCACCGCAACTCCAGCTCTGGAGCCCGAGGAATCTGTAACAACCCACATGTAACAAGCTATCAAACACCATGTAATTTACTTCCTCTGTTGGACTTGTAACTTGGCATGGTGGATGTGTGTGTCATTTCATGTGGTGATCTTATTTGGCTTTGGGATTGGAGTCATGTTGGGTTGTTTTCTTTTGCATCCAAAATGGTTAAAGAAGGGGATTGGAGGAATTTTCACTCTTGCATGTTCACTCCTCTTGAACCCAATTTTGGCCTAGCCATTTCTTTTGCCTTTGCAAGGGTTTTAAAATCCTCAAGGTATTTTTGACTTCATAAAAAACAGAAGCTCTAGTTCAAAGTGATTTTGAAATTCAAAATGAGCTCACACTTTTGTTGTTGTCAAAAATGCCCAAACCATTTTTAGAAATTGAGGAATAATGCAAGGATAATTATACATATTTTTGTGTAATTTTTCCACTTGTATTTAATCCAGAATAACCCTGTTCTCTTTTCTGTTTATTGTAAATGGAAAAAGGATCCTGCAGACCTCTTTCTCTCTTCTGCTCCAAGTCTTCCTGGAGGCCCAGCCCAGCAGCCCTCAGCGCCGCAGCCCACTGGAGGTCCGTCCAGCGAAGCGGTACGCGGGATCTTTCCTGGCCGTCCGATCTCAATCGCGCGTCCCTCCGTCGTCGCCTTTCCACGCTGGAGGGGTCCCCGCCGGAGTCCCTCTCACAGCCGGCCGGGGCGTCGACGTCGATGCGGCCGACATGGCCAGAGGGCCTCCCCCTTTATAAGGAGAGCACCAGAGGCCCCCTCGCGAACCCTAGGTCCCGTTCCTCCCTCCAGTTTTTGCCGCCGCCGCCTCGTTCGCTGTCATGGAGCTCCCCTGTTCCGCCTGACCCGGTGAGCTCCGACGAGCAATTCGCCGTTTCCAACCGTCGTCGTTAGCTGCGTTCACGTCTGAGTCATCTCCAACCCCTCACCTCCTTGTTCCCGCCGTGCAGGTTAAGCGGAGCGTCTCGATTCGAGCCCGCGGCGACGCCGTCAAGTTGCGGGCCTTTTCTTCCACGTCGCCGGCGAGATCGACGACGTCCTCTGCAGTAGCTTCTCGAGGTCGTCCACAAGCCACCCAAGGTGACTGAGACGCCCTCTTCTTCTCCTAGATCCCGCGCGTAGTTGTTCTCCGCATAGCACTAGACCGTCTGCCGCGTAGCTCGTCGCCGGTGAGGGATTCGTGATCACCGTGCCCGTGGTGCGTCTCGAACGACCTCCCGCATGCTCTAGAGGTGTCCAGGACGTGTCTTTGGCGCCAAAGGAGCCCCCTTTCAGCGTAGCTACGTTGGTTTTCGCCGTGTCTGAACCCTGCGCACGTCTGTCAGTCAGAACTGCCATGGAATTCAGACGAACACGACATCCCCCCCCCCCCCGATGAGATCCAGGTCAGGGCCAGGGCAGCCACGTGATCGTGGTAATTCCCTCTCGCGGTTGCAAGCAATCCCATGGCCGGAGTCGTTGTGTGCTCATCGCACGGTTCGCCTGAATGTGAGGATGCGCGGTGGTGGTCTGAAGTTGTAGCCGTTCTGCCGCCGTGCTGTTCCGATGAGATTTGCGAGCAGACGAGGTAGAGTTAGGAGCCGTGGCGCACACCACCGTGGAGAGAAAGGTGCCCTCTCGGGTTCATTCCATGGCGGGGTGGCCGGAGCTCGTTTGTGCACGATGTGCAGTTCGCCGCAGTAGCGTGTCACGCCGGAGTTCAGAGACTGCAGGTGTTCGAAGTTTCAGATCAGGGGGAGTCTGAACCTTACCTAGACTGCGTAGCGTTTAGGTTCAGAAAACGCTTCGTGGCGCAGTGGTAGCGAGTCGCGGGTTCGAGTCCCAGCCGACGCCCCCCATTTTTCGATTTTTCGCTGTGGCTGACACCTGGGGCCCGCATGTCAGCGTCCCAGGCTGCCAGGCCGCGTGGGCTGAGCCCAGTGCGGGCCAGGGAGGCGGCATGGGCCGGATTCGCCCGAGAGCAGCCCATGGGGCTGATTCATTTTTTCTTTTTTTGTTTCTTTTCATTTCTTTGATTTCTTTTCTGTTTAAATTCAAATTTGAATTTGCTTCCAAATTCAAATCTGGTTTGAGCAACTTTTGCATTTAGGGGCATGCCTTATATGATTTTGGGGTAGCTTGAGCTACTGATCAACATGGTGAGGTCCACTTTTGCATCTGACCCCTTCTAAGAATTGAAGTGTGGCCATTTTGCAAATAAGCCCCCTTTTCTTCTCTTTGTTTTTGTCAAGTGGTTCAAACTTTTAATTGCCCATGCCATATATGGTTTTTGGGTAGTTTTGTGCAAGGAGTTGCATGGTGATGATGATTTCATCATCTGAACCTTTTTCAAAATTCATGTGGTGCAATTTTGCACTCAGCCCTCTGAACTTCAGTTGAATTTGCAACTGCCCTTGCAAATTCAAATGGAGACATATCATATATGTTTTGGGGGTGCTTTTCTGCAAGGATTTCAGCAGTGATGTCCTCATGATGTTTTGTGCAACTCATGAATTCAAGGTGTGGTCACCTGATCTAAGAACATCAGATCTTTCTTCCTACAACATTTCAACTTCAGTGCATTTGAAATGTTGATCATCTGGTCTTGTCAATCTTGTTCCATGTCATCTTCTTCTTCAATTCAGCCCTAACATGTTGTCATATGTTATGTGGCTGGGTTCCAACTTTTGTTGCACCTTCCTTGTGTCAAGTTCACCGACACTACTCCGTCTCCGGAATCATTGTTTTACCTTCATGTTATTTAAATTCTTGTAATGCTTTGTTGATCATGTCATGTTATCATGTTACTTACACCTAAATTAAGGCTTAGACCAAAGCCATTACCATGTAAAAATAATGCATGTGAAAGTGATGACTTGTCGTCATCACCTTCATTTAAACTTGACTAGACAGGGTCATATCATGTAAATAAAACTTGAACATGCCATCCTTGTTGAGTTTGCGTCAGTTGTTTTCTTGTGTGTTTTCCTTGCCGGTATCTTACGTTAGCATCCGAGACTGACGAGGAGACTTACGTGGAGCTGTCCGACACCGAGCCCGAGAGTACCGTGGGTGCTGCTTCGACTACCTTACCAGGCAAGGGGGAGATCTGTGTCATTACTTTATAACTTTCTGCTCATGCCTAGCTGTAGATCTAGAACGTTGTTGTTTGACCCTATCTACCTTATATGCCATGTTTAAACCCATACAGCCATGATCCCCACAACCCAGCAAACCATTGTACTGCTAAGTTACCGCTGCTCAGTCATTTCTTAGTATGGTTAGAAAACTTGCTGCTTACCCTATATATGTTTATGGTTGGGATATCATGCTATATAAGAAGTTGGTTGATATTTATTATTGTTAAATGATGTTGATTTATATTCGACGAAAGGTGGAAGGCTGGACTATTCCCGTCTGGTGCTTTGTTCCATTTGAGTCACCTAGGACCCGAGTTCCGGGTATTGTGTTTCTTGACGAGCGTGCCTAATCGTGTGTGGGGTTTTATGGGCCCCCCTTGTCTTACCTACCTAGCTTCATACATTCTAGTGGTGGCCCAAGCTGATTTACATTTGCAATGTGTGTGTGCTGGTTGGATCCCTAGTTGTTTCCAAACCAAACCAGGGCCAGGAGGACATAGTTTCTTGGCTGGCCCAAAACTGACCGGCGAGGGCCCGGTCCCCATGTGAGGCTTCACCGGTAACCCAAACCCTGTTGATACGGAAGAGGCCGATCCGAGAGCGTGGCCAGCTCCCAGATTGGATGTCGACTCCCCGGGGGCCACCCGGATATGTGTGTTGTTAGTTAGAGGGACTCTGACGTTCCGGAGTTTCAGGCGCTTACCTAGCCAAGTGGAAACCGGGCGTACATGCGACGTCTATAATGGACAGTTGGTACACCCCTGCAGGGTAAATCTTTTCGAAAAGCCGTGTCCGCGGTTATGGACTACTTGAGACCTACTCCTTGTTCATAGAATAACATCAGTTATAATCATGCTATAAAACTTGACAAACCGTGTGCGTGCCTTGGTTGTCTTTCTTCGTCCAGGGGGACCGAGAGAGAAACGAGGTTGTGTTATGTTTGCGTAAGTAGGTGGATAGCCGACCTATGCCACGTTGTCAACGTAACTTCTTGGATCTCATCTCTATTCTGATAGAACGAGTAGCCACCATATATGCTAGTACGGCTGCAACCTGTCTGTGTCTCTACCTTTCCTGTAGCGTTAGTTATTCCGTAATGATATGTTCTCACCCCCGTTTATTTTTCTGTCTTTACCGCTTTGCCTGATCGGCCGCTGCAGTGGACTACTACCTCGACCCCAGCACCGGACGTTACTTCGTGGAGGTGCCCCCGGAGGACGACGACGAGTACGAGTACCTCGACCAGTAGGATCTTATAGTTGGGTTCAAACGTTCCCGTGGGTGGATGTTTATGTGTAGCCCTCTCTAGGGCAATTTGGATCTTGACCGTACTCGGTCCCTACTATGCTTCCGCTTGATGTATTGATGAGTTGTACTCATGATGATGTTATATTATTAGACAGTGGCGTTGTATGCCCCGTTCTATTTAACTATCTATATGTATTTCTATTCTTGTAGAGTTATGCTTTATATACCTGTTGTCGAGAATCCGGCAGCGACACGAGTGCGAGTGTCGTGCGCCGGTGGCGTTTGATGCGCTTCTAACTCCGACCGGACGCGAAAGCGACTAGTTAGAGTTAGAACCGCATCAGGGGCCTTACAAATCCAAGCAGCCGGGGCTACCATGGACCGGATCAGGCCGGGAGGAGCACTGCCGAGAGGAGGCGGCGACCATTGAAGAGACGGAGCACACGAACGCCGTTACCTCGCCGCCCACACGGCCGAGGTCACGGAGCAGCATCCACCGGCGCTGCTTGCCGCAAATCCAGCGCCGACCATCCTGCCCGGGACCGCCGTCCCGGCTTCCACCCACCTCACCCATCCACCTAGAAGCCAGCCGACCGATGTCTAGGGTTGAAATTTAGGACGGTCGACCGATGTCTAGGGTTGTGTTTTAAAAATTTACCGAAATTTGTAATTTGCTCGACATAAATAAGCAACTGATATCAATTGTGCAAATGTTTGAAGTCCATAAACTAGGTACCTGTACTACGGAGTACTACAATTGGAGAACGCAACAATTTACACGCGCTGCTCGATCACTTTCCGGAGCGCATGTCTCGACGCTGCCACGTCCCTCCCGGCGACGAACGGGTGCGCAAGGAGCTCCGCGGCAGATGCTCGCCTGCGGTGGTCCTTCTGCAGGCAGGCGGTCACGAAACCCCGGAGCTCCGGCGACGCCGCGCCGTCGGGAAGCGCAGGCAACTCTCCGAAGCAGATGGCGCACATCAGGGCCGGCCTGGTCAGCTTCTGCCCGGCGGGGAGCAGCGGGTAGCGCCCCATGAGGAGCTCCAGGACGGTCACGCCCAGCCCCCACACGTCGGCGGCGTAGGGGTCGGCCCGGCCCTCCTCGCCGTCGCCATGCAACCGCTCCGTGTCGAAGCGTTCGGGGCACATGTACGCTGCGGTGCCCTCGTAGGCCGCGCGGTATTTTCCGGCGCGGGAGACGACCTCGGCGATGCCGAAGTCGCCGATCTTGACCTGCCCGGACCTGTTGACCAGGAGGTTCGCCGGCTTGATGTCTCGGTGGACGACGCGGCGGGCGCGAAGGTACGCCAGGCCAGAGAGCGCCTGTGCCGCCACCTCCGCCAGCGCCGCCTCCGGGAAGCCTCCCTGGCCGCCGCGGACGAGCGAGTCGAGCGAACCGCCGTCCATCAGCTCGAGGAGCAAGGCGGAGTCTCCGGACGCCGTCGGGAGGACCGAGTGGCACCGGACGATGTGCGGCGAGTCGACGCGGCGGACGACGACTACCTCCTCGTTGCCGCCTGGGTGACCGCGGTGGATGATTTTGAGCGCGTACGGCGCCGACGTGCGGCGGTGCGAGACCTTGTGAACGATGCCGCCGTTCCCGCGCCCAAGGACGGAGAGCTTGTCGAAGTCGCTCAGGCGGAACTCGCCGTCCGGCCGAGCCGCTGACGTCGACGGTGTCGCCGCCGCGGTGACCGGAGCCGGTGCCGGGCAGCGGAAGGCCCAGGTGGGGACGTCGAGCGTGAGGTGAAGCTGCGGCAGCCGTCTTTCTCTAGCCGCCGCCATGAAATCGATCGCCTTGCACTTCGGTGGATCAAATTTACAGGTTGCTTGATCGAATATTTCGCCACCGGAGTACAGAGTATGTCTTAAGATCAAATTTGAGAAGTGATATGATTTCCGGTGGATCAAATTCTGGTTGGTTTTATACTGCCTGTGGCGGCGCAAGTAGTGCCTTGATTTTGCTGATTGCTGCGATGGTGACGAGTAACTTCCATTCTTTTTAAATCTTTCTTTTGAAAGCAATGTGCAAGACGTGGATATGCATGTAGGTAGCTCTTTTAGAAGTTGGATGGATATACTCAGGGTGGAGAGTGGAGACCTACAGGTTGAAATTGACAGGATCTAAGGAAGTGTTTGGTAGATCGCATAGTTTTTTTTATTTTTTGTATATATGCGGTTTAACTTGGGATACAAGATATGAATAAACTTATGCACATAGTTTGGCAATTTGCATCCATTTTTGCCTGGTTGAGAAGAAAGGCACCAGGTGATGTTTGGTTTTACGCACGTTCTAGGAATCTAGGTAGATGCAAGTGTGGTGCACTCACAAGCAAAACATAGATAATCTGACATAGCATACACCCACAATCTAAAGTATTAACACACAACTAAGAAGCAGTTAAACGATAATTAGTAAGGTGCAGAGATTACTTCCTAAGATGCAGAGATAACTTTTCAAAGTGCGGAGATAACTTCCTAGGCATCCATGACAAAGGCTTTACACTTTGTAAGGTACATCGATAACTTCTTAGGCATCCATGGCAAAGGCTTTCTCATGCTTCTTGCACCTGATCATCACCTTGACGTCCTCTTTGAAGAAGGTCACCTTGAGGGTGTTGAGATTCGCCATCATGAAGGTGAGGAGGTATCCGAGATCCTGATCTTGTGAACAAAGGCAACCCTTATCAAGGGTGAGCCTGTCGTTGATCGTCTGAACCATCACCCTCGATCTAGGCGCAACCGACCTTCGTCCTCAGCAAGAATTTTTCTGAGGATGATGGAGTGTTGGATGAAGAAGGTGGGAAACGATAGGCACTCCAGCTTCGATGCAAGAAAGACCTTGCGAAAGTGGTTTGTCCTGGTCTCCTCATGAAAAATGGTCATAATTGTTCACCCTCTTAGGGGCGCTATCATGCTCCACCACCGCCTTGTCCTTCTTGCCGGCAAGAACCTCCTCTCCCTTGGAGGAGTTCCCTAATGCAGCTTGGTCGATCCACATATATGAACATGATGTTAATGTACGAACACATATGAATAAGAGGTCAATGCATGCATTCATCGTTTGACCCACCTAAATCGCTCTCGTGGCCTCCAAACCCACTAGTTATGTATCACATTGCCTCCTGCACTACTGCAACCATCGTTACTGCCTATGAGGAGGAGGAGATGGACACTGACAAGCTTCAACATCGCCGCCGCTCCAAGCGCCTCAAGGCTACCTTTTGAACAGTTCAAATCTCTAATCGGATATGCCAAAATTGAATGTAATGCTTGTTGGGATTAATTTAAACGGATGTAAGCTCGTTAACAACCCCCCGGCCCTAGTAAAAGTGTGAACCTCTCAAATCTCTAATTGAATATGCCAAAATCGGATATCAAATTGAACCTAAGAAGCAGGTTGGATGCATACTGCGCGATCCGTAAATCGAATAGCAATTCAAATGACTAGTGCATGCTGGGAACAATATAAATCAATTTCATAGTGGATAGATGTCTTACCACCATTGATGAATGCATGTCGACGAGATGATGAAGTTGGTGATCGTTCCTCCTCAGCCAAGCCAGAGATGCTTTAAGATTGGGCGGACTAAGAATCATATACAACACAAGTTATCAAACAAGCCAAACTTGCAGACCTGGTTGGATCTATCCAGGTTATCAAACGCGCCATAAAGAACCTTAAGAAACATTTTAGATGAATGCAACACAAAATGGGCTATGTTTTTAGGAATTATTGAGTTTATACTCTATAGTATAGGTTTTTATATTTAATTCCACCTTTACCCCCTATTTGTGCATTTGTGACCCCAATTACCCCATCTTGTGAATATTTAGTGAGATTATCTGATTTAAGAAACTTTGAACCATCTTTCTAGGATGTGTGTCGGTTAGGATAGGTGTGAGGTGAGAATCGATGTTAGAGAATATGCGAAGGATGCCAAAGAGTGCAACGTACGGAGAAGATAGCACTAAAACTGATGACCTCCGAGCTTTATTTATTTTTTGCTCCATATTGACCTAACATATCGGTCTTAACTAATAGAACACTAAAATTCTAGGATGTGGTAAGGATTCAATTTTTTATACGGGGTATTCCACTAGATTTTTTACTAAATAGGATAGTATGTGTCATAAACACACGCATACAAAATAGAAAGTGAAATTCACTCTTTTATTATTATGATAAACTTAGCTCGCACCGGTTAAGGTTAAATGTTTATGAATTATTTTGGGAGTCTCGAGATTAGAATCTGATTTCCTTATCTTACATGGCTCGCTAACCATGATTTGATTATTTATGAACGAAGGGAGTAGTAAGGTGCTCGACTCGAGAAAAAGTAAAAATGCTTCTAAAAAAATCAAAATAGTAAAGTTAGAAAAGAAGGGTGAAGAAAGAAACTGGTCTGTATTAGGAATCAAATATGAGCCGCTGGATGCCTCGTGGACGTCCCAGATCAGAAGATGAGCCCTTCGCCGCTGTGGTTTCAAATTGAACGGTGCCTGTTTAACTGAAGAATGTGCTGGGGTTCAGAGCTGTTTGCGAGTCTTTCGTGGATGCCAGTAGCATCGGGTCCTGGATAAACAGTTATCCATTCGGCTAAGATAGTACAGTACCTTGGGAGTGCATGCCATCAACTTGAGATTAATCAACGAGCATAAATCTGATTCGATATGAACCCAACACACTTGGGGGTTTGGGAGGACCGCCGGAGCTAACGAACACTGCCATTTTTAATCGGAGGCGACGGCGACATTTTCGTTCTTGATTTGGTAAGCAGAAAAATATAGAATCAGCGCATGAGATACTTTTTTTTTCCAAGGGAAATCCAGGAGATATTTGCTAGTATGTACAGTAGAAGATACTTATATGCAGAGGCTGCTTGAGGGTGATAGGAAATAAATAAGAAGAGATGGATAAGAAGACTGAGACACGGAGGCCCGTGTTGGTGGACTGTTGTTGAGTCAGCAGATCGTATCCAGTTCAGCACACCATGTTGGCCTCAGATCCAGTTGAGTTTCGGGTAAGTTTATGGTTTTGATCTCGTTTGCTTTAATAATCATGTCTGTTCATCGTACGCACGTGTTACCAACTTGCCATGTTGTAATTATAAGTTCTTTCTGTGTGGTAATTACAAAGTTTCTTTCTCTTCATTTTTTGAAAAAAAACACTTTATTAATTGCATATCTGATAGTAGGCTTGCAACTGCAAGTGTCGTCCTCGACTACAACTGCATGCCCAATAATAGATTTGCAATTGCAAGTATTTCCTTCAACTGCAATTGCATGGCTACATATTCAACTGGGATTGATCTTTGTTTTGTAAGCGAACAGTGTGAGGGAAAGGCAATTGCATGTCCAATACTAGCTAGGTAGCAATTGCAAATATCATTCTCCACTGCAATGCATGCCCTACACACCCGACTGCAATTGATATTTATTTTTTAAGTTGGTGGCATAAAGGGGGGGTGCATGTCGGATACTAGGAGTGCAACTGCAAGTATCACTCTTGATTGTAATTGTATATCTCTCTTCTAACTATAACTGATATTGTATTTTTTTTCAGAGAGAGGAGAAAATGAATTGCATGTCTGACAATAAACTTGCAACTGTAAATGACGCCCTCGACTGCAACTTCATGGCTACACCCAACTTCAACTGTATATCGTTTTTAGATGTGTAAGAAAATAGACCTAATTTACTTATGATGATGTCAATCGACTAAGACTTCGTGAAGTCTGAATCGACTGAGATCCAGACATACCCTTATTGGTATTGTGTTCGATGTAGCTTAGAGCATGTAGGTAACACATTATATTATCATAAACATCTCTTTACTCATTAACTATTTGTCACATAAGTAAATTTACCTTCAGATGCGTTATGTCAGTTGCTAAGTTCCTTTTACTATGGTCACCCTAATGGCTTTGTAAACCTATGTACAATAATAGCAATACTTATGGATGGATATAAATTAAATGGTACTACTTGGATGTTTGACCACATAAAACACACAGGAAAATTGAGATATTTGATTATTTTATTGTGAATACAAAAACTACACCTTCTGCTTCCTTTTCTAGTAGTTGTGATGAACGAGATTGATTGTGATTAGCATTCCTCCGAAGACACCACATAGAGATCTTTAATTTTAATGAAATATTTGACTTCCAAATCAATGATCCAACACACTGGTGAGCCCCGGCCCATCTATCAATGATCCAACTACAGGATATGCAGTACGCCAGAAGATCCCACGTTCCTGGGTATAGCAGTTACAGTGCTTTGCGTTGGTAATTGCTAGTGTCAATTCGGTGCATAATCCGGTACATCATCCAGAAAAGACGTCATGAAAGGAAAACAATTCTACTGCAGTACTATTTTCATTCGAGATATTGCTACTGTTTGACGGCTACTACGTGAATAACTGAATATACACTCTCTGTCAGAAGCAGTTTAGTGTCGCTGCCATTGCGTATTAGCTTACGTGCGCGCGTGAGGTCGAAGGCTTTCTCGTTCGCAGTCGGCCGTGCACTATCTTCCGGTAGACGGCGACATTGTTGATAGGAGAACCTAGCAATGAAGCGCAGGGCAGTACACTGTCACCATCCATGCGATAACAATGTAAACCTGGGTTTTGCCCGACAAGTTAACAAGTGATCGACCAAGATTTGATGCACGGATGCAGGGTTGGTTCTTCTCAAGAGTGAAATAGTATAAAGCTTACAAGGTTAAATCGTTAATCATGCATGGGGGCAATGGAGAAATTGCATTAGCTTTGGATTGATCATGCTTAGCGCACACGCAAGATTTCAGCTGGTACTTGAACGTGCTTTTCTCTGTAGGAACAGCAAAATTATCATAACATAATTAACCTACATGAACCCGCAAGATACTTTACACTCACGCGGCACTACCTTAATATAAGTTTTATACGTATCTCTCTATAATACCTTCAGAGCTGCTTGTCAAAACCTAGGCAGCTGGTTTTCTGAAGAAACCGACATGTCGACATGAAGTACCATAGAGTACGTACGTACGTAATTGCAGCTAAGAGGTTAATTTAGCACAACCTAAGCTATCAGCTGCAAAACGATGCACACGATGCAGGGATAGAGAGGATCTCGTGTGGTTCGTCTGGGGGTTTATTTAGTTGGTTAATTAGTTGTGGACGGTGGTATCCTAGATTCTGAGGGTTGCAATCTCAGCCGACGAATTTTCTCGGAACATTCTTGGGTTCAAGGTTCGATGATATTCTCTATGGGCTCTCAAATTTAATTTTGTTTCTCTTACAAATATAAAGATGCTCCTGTACTGTATAAGATAAGATGCAGTTCATGAGCAATAACCATGTGAGGTTACCTAGCTGGTGCAAGTTAGGTATACCGTGGTTTCATCACAAGAGGGAGTATATATGAATGAATGTCTGGGATAGAGATGGTGAAGCTAAAGACAACCACTTTGAAGAACTTTGATGAAACTTTTTATAGGGAATTTGGATGTAACTTCAATTTAAAAAATGTTGCCAACGGGAGAATGGTCCCTCCCTTGGTTATACGTTGTTAGGTAAATGAGACCCTCGGTTTATTCGAGGGACCGCAGCCGAAGCTAGGACTCGAACCCGGGTGGCTTGGCGCGCATTTACAGCCTCTAGCCCCTGAGCTAGCACTCAGTTATCGATGTAACTTCAATTTTATCGACGGTATATGTTGTTCGTGGTTGTTTTAGCATTTTTGATTTAATGTATGTAATCGTGGTCATCTACTAATCAAATTATTATTTTGCCTAAATAAAGAAATATATGAAATATCGACCAAAACTCTCATCTTATCATATAGATATAGTGATCCCCTAGTGTACAATGTTACTTATGGAAGTGACTAAGGCTTTGTTGACTAACATTTTAAGTCAACATTATGAGTTTAGAATCAAGATCTATTCAAAAAGGGAGAAAAACCAAAGAGAACACCTCGATAGGTCCCCGCTTCTCCTCAAGGGTCACTCGGGGTGGTGACATAAAACCTAGTGCCATGGCACCTCAGGCACTTGTCGAAAAGATAAGAGTTTTTCTTTACTAGTGAGAAGAGAAAAATAATTAAGAGGTTAGAGAGAAGGTTGAAGAAAGCATCTGGACATTCATTTTGCACCTGGTTGTTTAAAACAAATCGACTGACATCTAACCAGTGCCAATTAGCGCACAAAACAAGCGATCATGGCATCTTCGTAACAAATCATCCATAGTATCAAATAGATCCTTTTCTTCTTTAGGAATTCTACCAAGAGCTATAATTATAGTGATCCTTCAATTCAATTATTTCAATCATTTTCGAGCACCCTATATCAATTTTAAGCAATGCCCATTTTCAACAGTTTCAATGCTAGAAATTATCCATTTTTATCCATAGAACGTAATATACGGTCAGACCACTGTACATAAAATCTAGACCGTTCATAAACATGATCAGACCGTTGTACATGAGATCTGGACCGTTCATAAACACGATCAGACCACTGGACTTAAGATCTGGGCCCTTCGTTGACACCATCTAGCCGCTGCCAAACATTTACACGCCCGTTCTTATCCACACCGCTGCTCGATGACTTGGCGCAGCGCTCGTCTCGACGCCGCCACGTCTCTCCCGGCGACGAACGGGTGCGCGAGCAGCTGCGCCACGGACGCTCGCTTCTGGTGGTCCTTCTGTAGGCACGCATCCACGAAACCCCGGAGCTCCGGCGACGCCGCGCCGTCGGGAAGTGTCGGCAGCTCGCCGAAGCAGATGGCGCACATGAGCGCCGCCCAGGTCGGCTTCTGGCCGGCGGGGAGCAGCGGGTACCGCCCCATGAGGAGCTCCAGGACGGACACGCCCAGGCCCCACACGTCGGCGGCGTAGGGGTCCTCCTGGCCGCCGTCGCCGCCGTGCAACGACCGCTCCGTGTCGAAGCGCTCGGGGCTCATGTACGCGGCGGTGCCCTCGTAGGCCGCGCGGTACTTGCCGGCGCGGGAGACGACCTCGGCGATGCCGAAGTCGGCGATCTTGACCTGCCCAGCCCTGTTGACCAGGAGGTTCGCCGGCTTGATGTCGCGGTGGACGACGCGGCGGGCGCGAAGGTACGCCAGGCCGGAGAGCGCCTGTGCTGCCACCTCCGCCAGCGCCGCCTCCGGGAAGCCCCCCTGGCCGGCGCGGACGAGAGAGTCGAGCGAACCGCCGTCCATCAGCTCGAGTAGTAAGGCGGAGTCGCCGGACGCCGTCGGGAGGACCGAGTGGCACCGGACGATGTGCGGCGAGTCGACTCGGCGGACGACTTCTACCTCCTCGTCGGCGCCGGGGTGGCCACGGTGGATGATCTTGAGGGCGTATAGCGCCGACGTGCGGCGGTGCGAGACCTTGTGAACGGTGCCGCCGTTCCCGCACCCAAGGACGGAGAGCTTGTCGAAGTCGCTCTGGCGGAACTCACCGTCCGGCCGTGCCGCCGACGTCGACGGTGTCGCCGCCGCGGTGACCGGCGCCGGGGCCGGGCACCGGAAGGCCCAGGTGGGGGCGTCGAGTGTGAGGTGAAGCTGCGGCAGCCGTCTTCCTCTAGCCGCCGCCATTAACTCTTAAGATCGAACTTGCAAGCTGATCGATGAACTGATGATGTTGGATCGAGAGCGTTCAACTTCAGGATTTTTTTCGAGGGGATGTTGGATCGTGATGTTGGAGAGAGCCTTGGAATTCAGGTTGCTTTATACGGAGTAGTACATCCGTTTGGCGGCGCACCTTGATTTATTTAAAATGCTGAGATTGTGATGAATAACTGCCTTCTTTTTAAAATCTTTCTTCTGAAAGCAATGTGAAGATGTGGATATACATGTTTTTTTTTCTCTCTCGAAAAAGATATGCACGAAATTAGTCCATACTATTTTAGGAGTTTGATGGATATACTCAGGCTAGAGAACTACATGTTGAAATTGATAGGATCTCAAGAACCCTAAGAACAACTTCACACAGGGCCATTTTTTGGGGAATAGTATGTCTTGGTATTTCTCATGTACTATAGCTTAGAGCATCTTTGATAAATGATGTATATTAATTTGGAGATGTAAAAGTAATTTAGATATATAATCTACATTATCAAAAAGTGTATTTGATATCAATAAAAATACTTAATTAAGCATTTACCATGTATAAATAATCATTGATGCTTAAAAAAACTTAATTTATTTCTCTAAGCACCTTGCATTGTACAAGGTCTTATATGGCTTTTATAGCCCCAGTTACAGTCAATAGTACTTGTTCCAACTGCAGCAAAAGGAGTGAAGGTAAAAAGGCGGGAACTGCTTTATATCAGGAAATCAAACTTGAGCCGTTGGATGCCGGTTGGACTGCCCAGATCAGAAGATGCCCCTTCGCCGCTGTGGTCTGAAATTGCATAATGCCTGTGTTTAACTGAAGAACGAGCTGCAGTCCGAAAGAAAGGTTCAGAGCAGGGGATTGCTGTTTGCTAGGGCCTGGCGCCTGAGATTGACAGAAGATTCATGGATAATATCTTGGGGTGCGGCAGACTAGGGATTAATAAACTAACTAACGCTGATTCGATAGCAGCCCAGCACACTTGGGGGTTGGGAGCACCGCCGTCGCTAACGAACGCTGGCATTTTAAATTTGATGTGACACGTGGACATTTGGTAGCAGAAAACATACAGAATATACATAGGTGTGAACAGGACATACATATTTTTCAGGGGAAACCCAGAAGATATTTGCTACTGTACAAGATACATACAGAGACTGCTTGAGAGAGAGATGAAATAAATAAGAAATACAGATAAGACTGAGACAGATCGAGAGGCCCGTGTTAGTGGACTATGTGAGTCAGCAGATCGTATGATCGTATCCAGACTGCTTGAAGAAGGAATGCGTGTGCGCCGTACATGGGGCATCAGGGGCGACCACTGTTCACTTAATTTAGCACACCCTGTTGGCCCTGAGATTTAGTTGGGTTTGAGTGGGGTCAAGGTTGATCTTGTTTGCTTCCATAATCATGGGAGTACGTTCATTACTATCTTTGATCATTCGGAGAAATTACACTCTTGAGCACTCTTGGGCGAAGAAAGAGGGGCGGTGGCAGGTGCGGCCCTTCAATCGTTCGCAAGAGCAATGCAAGGGGAACCCTTCGCTCAAAAGAGCAATTTCTCTGATCTAGTGTGAGGCGGTTCCTCATCGTCGTTCCATGGGCTGTGCGAGTCGATCATCTCGGATGGTTGCGGGTGTTGTTAAGGAGCTTAGGTGACATATGATGTAGCGTGCCATTGTTTTTGGATTTTTTTTATTCTTTGTTGGTAGCGTAGTCGGGTTTTTTTCTATGTAATTCGGATAATCTAGGGTCTGCTTTGTAGAAGAGCTACATTATCATCTTGTATCGTTTAGTCGTATACTTTATTATGTAGTTTATCTATAAAACGAGACGAAAATCTATTTCGTATATAATCGTTCCACGTTTTACCATGTTGTACTTACAAAGTTTACCTATGTAATTTTTTCTAGACGAAAGCAAAAAACGTAATTAGAATATTGTTAAGTAGAAGATTGTCTCTTGATTAATTACGTAAAATCATGATAAAATGAAGGCACTGAAGGCCAATCCAACACAATATCCATAAAGACAGGACCAAGCCCATTCACACATACATTCGTTTTAACGAACCGAACTCTTAAATTTAACTCCTTACAAGTATCCACACAATATCATTCAAACAAAAATTGAAATTAGTCAATATTGGTTGTGTGCTTTGACACGGATCCCTGCTTGGAATCGATGGCGGAGCCCTCTGAGGCTCTGACGGCTATATCCCGTCATTTCGGGTTGTGGCATCGGTAGATTGGAAGTACCGACGTGATCGTGGCGTGGCCGCTGTGCGACAGGAGTGCCGACAGGTGCAGCAGGGTGGATTTTCCGGCACTGGCTCAATGTTGTCCGGGCGAGGGGAAGGAGTGGGGCAGGAAGAAAGAACAAAGTTATTTTGAAAAATGGAGATTATCGAGTAAATGTAAGCTGCAATCGATGCGAGAAGTAAAAGTTATAAAAAGTCAAATTAAGAGGATAAAAGATCAACTAGGTCTACTTTAAATCCTCAAAATGTAACTTTCATTCGGTTAACCAATTTCGAGGAATCAGTTAAAGATGCTTTAAAAACCGATGCAAACATCCCTTGAAGTTCTTCCATTCTAGACATCCAAAAGAAAGAGAATTGTTGGGGTCGGACTCGGTGCATGCATGATCCGGTACATCATCCAAAAAAGACGCCATGAGAAGAAACAGAAGCCAAGCAATGTTCTATTTTCGTCGTGACAATAATGCTAGTTACTATCTGACGGCCAGAACGTTAACTGAATATGCACTCTCTGTCAGAGGGGTTAACCATGGCTGTCATTACGTACCAGCTGACGCGCGTGCGCGTCAATCGACGTCGATCTAATCCCTCCGAGGCTCCAAGAGACGGCTTTGTCTCCAGCAGTCGACAGTGCACTGTACTCTGATCGAGGGCGACGTTGTTGATGTAACCTAGCCGTTGCTCTTCAGTGCAACTAATTGGTACTGTACTTGCAGTTGCATACACTGTCACCATCCTCACATACAACAATGTTGTAACCTGGGTTTTGCCTCACCTGTTACAAGTGACTACTTCTGGTGTATTTGCTTGGGTCTTGACAAGAGTATAATCCAAAGTTTAACATAGCTAATCAAGCATGGGAAGCAATGGAGAAATTGCATTGGCTTTGTACTGATCTTGCTTATTACTTTGTTAATTGGGTTACCTCACCAATTAGTTAAATTTGAGGGGCACTTGAACGTACTTTCCTCTGCAGGTACTACAAAATTATCTTAACATATATGAACTCGTTGGATACTTTACACTCAAGTGTCTCTCGCAAAATCATCTTGCTTGTTACTACGTACCTAAAGGTTTTTGTCTCCATATATAGTGCTAGGGCTGCTTGTCAACACCTATGCTGATCATCGAGCCGAAGTACCAACGAGTACGTTCGTACGTAACTACAGCTAAGAGGCTAATTTGGCATGCACAACCTAGCTATCAGTTGCAAAACGATGCACACAATGTAGGGATAGAGAGACTCTTGTGATTAGGGTTGATTACTGGTGGAAGGTGGTATCCGTAGGGTTGCAATCTCACTCAGCTATGCCCACTTATTTTTTTCGGAAAATATCTGGGCTCATGGTTCGAAATGATCCACGGAACCTCAAAATTATATATATTTTGAAACTTTATATCGTAAAACAAAATATTCTATGGTTTTATATTAATATAATTATAGTACAGCTATGTTAAATCACAATAAATATCAACCTATGTCTACTCTATCAAAATCCATGATGATCATTCTAAGTGTTCCTGAATCCAAATCCTTAATTTATCTCGGTATTTTTGCTTAATCCTATGATCCAATAAGATCAAGTCTACTTTAAGCAAATATCTCCGTATGTCCACAGAAGATAAGCAATTTTTGAACATATAGTTGTTTATCCGCATCCATATATCACTACAGGATCAGCTCCTTTGTCGTCCGCCAAGCCAAAAACCCGAACAACAAAGCCCTTGTCATCCTCCAGCAGACGATAAAGAGCTAGTCACTGATTATCTGGCAAACAGACTCTTTGTCGTCTGCTTATAATCGACAAAGGTAAAGATCTTTATCATCAGGTGATAACATTATCTGACGGCAAAATGTTTACGGCTAACCCAAAGAGATTGTATTTTCTCTGTATTTCTGTTTTTTCATTTAAATCTTGTATTTTGACAATATGGATATATACATCAGCAGTTCTCCAACATCAGTATAGGCAACACACATGTTCATCAAACAAAATTATATACAAGTACCATGCCCATACATGTTTATCAATGCCATAGTCTTCAAACACATCATGAACATCAAGCAAACACATCATAGTCTCTAAGCTCATGTCTCCAACACACAAGTCTCAAACACACACGTGATATATGCGGCATAATTATTTAACCTAGAAAACAATAGAGACATATGCGACATATTGATATCATTGTGAGACCCGAACATATCAAAGAAAATGTGTCAAATCCTCAGATTATGTGATGTAACAACTCCAAGAATGATGGTGGTCTTCTTAACATGGCCACCTCGACCATCGCGATAGCAAATCTAACCACAACATATGTGCATGCGTTCGCAATGCATTCGTGCACTTCTGGTAACCAGATAATCTGATTCTTCATACAACATTCTTCTTCGAGATGAAGTAGTCATCGTAAAACCGGACGCCATTGTAGAGGACATCAAACATATTTTTCCACATCTAAAAGTGCCAACGGAAATTATCCAAGAACAGATCATTTGGGAAAAGTAGCATCCATCAAAGTCAAATGCCCTACGTGCCCTATTTTGATTCAACACTCCATGAACTTTGATCGATACCTTAAAATTGAGAATATGCTTTTTTGTACGCTCCGTGTCTGCATGGACCGCCTGCATCATCACCATTTCATTCACATAATCCTTCTTGTTGCACGAGGACATAGTGAAATTGTCATAGATAAACTTCTTGTCAGAATCCACCGCTATAAAAAAGGAATAAAAAATATAAAATTTTGGTATTTGTATTTCGGCAAGCACTTTCTAGACATGATGACCCCCAAAGACAACATCCTCGTGGACGGACGGTACATTCGCCATGGACGAATGATAAGTGGAACAACGATATAGGCAAAGCGGTGTGACTATCGTGTGACGCGGCTGATGAGGTTCGACAAGGCTTTGGCGGGTGGCTGAGATGGTAAAGTGGCGTCGATCATGAAGAAGGCGGATGCAGAGCAAAGATAAAAGGATAGAGACATGGCTTCTGAATGGGGTTTTGTATGAGTCGATAATGTTGGGGTCCTACGCCATGAAGATTCGGGCCGCAACTTTCTTCAGGTTTCCGAAATTTTGAACAGCTAGGTGAATATGTAAATGTATGCCAGATGTTATATGATTTAAATGTCGGCTTTGGAAAGGCTCTTGGTGAACTGAAAGATAAGCAGCTCATAACCCCGCAAAAAAAGAGAGATAAGCAACTTATAGACATCAAATCCATTTGAATATTAGGGATTGCTAAATCTCAATGGACTAAGATTTAACAAAGTCGCAGTTAATGCTATATTGGTGAAATCGTGTGTGAAAATTCATTGATATTACCAGACCTAAAAAGCTGCGAGTATTTTCCACTGTCTATATCCGTATGTGCAAATGTGACAATGTCCCTAAGCTAAGCTACCTACTACAGTAACTTCAATACGGGTCCTTTACGCACATCGCTCCTCGATCAATTCCTGGAGCGCACGTCTCGACGCCGCCACGTCCCTCCCGGCGACGAACGGGTGCGCAAGGAGCTGCGAGACGGACGCCCGCTTCCGGTGGTCTTTCTGCAGGCAGACGGCCACGAAACTCCGGAGCTGCGGCGACGCCGCGCCTTCCGGAAGTGCCGGCAGCTCGCCGAAGCAGACGGCGCACATGAGCGACGCCCAGGTCGGCTTCTTCCCGGCGGGGAGCAGCGGGTACCGCCCCATGAGGAGCTCCAGGACGGACACGCCGAGGCCCCACACGTCGGCGGCGTAGGGGTCAACGCGGTCCTCCTCGCCGTCGCCATGCAACCGCTCCGTGTCGAAGCGTTCGGGGCTCATGTACGCGGCGGTGCCCTCGTAGGCGGTGCGGTATTTGCCGGCGCGGGAGACGACCTCGGCGATGCCGAAGTCGGCGATCTTGACCTGTCCGGCCCTGTTGACCAGGAGGTTCCCCGGCTTGATGTCGCGGTGGACGACGCGACGTGAGCGGAGGTACGCCAGGCCAGACAGCGCCTGTGCCGCCACCTCCGCCAGCGCCGCCTCCGGGAAGCCTCGTTGGTTGCCGCCGACGAGAGAGTCGAGCGAACCACCGTCCATCAGCTCGAGGAGTAAGGCGGAGCAGTCACCGGACGCCGTTGGGAGGACGGAGTGGCACCGGACGATGTGCGGTGAGTCGACGCGGCGTACAACTTCCACCTCCTCGTCGGCGCCGGGGTGGCCGCGGTGAATGATCTTGACGGCGTATAGCGCCGACGTGCTGCGGTGCGAGACCTTGTGGACGATGCCGCCGTTTCCACGTCCAAGAACGGAGAGCCTGTCGAAATCGCTCAGGCGGAACTCGCCGTCCGGCCGAGCCGCCGATGTCGAAGGTGTCGCCGCGGTGACCGGCGCCGGGCACCGGTAGGCCCATGTGGGGGCGTCGAGCTTCAGGTGAAGCTGCGGCAAGGAATGCCTCCTTTCTCTGGCAGCCGCCATGGTATTGATCGCCGTGTGTGCTTTACCAAGTACTGTAAGAAATCTGATGAGTGAAAGATGATGTTTTCTGTGGAGGAGAGGTTAGCTTTATACTCCGATGTGGCGGCGCAATTGCGCTCCTACCTGACTGTGCTGAGATTTTGATGTGTAACTTCCGATTCTTTTTAAAATCGTTCATCTGAAAAACGATGTTAAAATCTGCTTAATTATCTTCTGCAAGAATGGATATTCATGAAGTTATTGACTACAGTAAAATTGAAGGAGTTAGGACTTTACCCGAAAAAAAAAAGGTTAGGACTTGCTACTTGCTAGTTTGATGGATGTATCTGGCCTGGGCGGAGGAACTCGATTTGTTTTTCGAAATTCAAGTCATTTTCCCCATGAGCCGTTGGATCTCCACCCACTTGTCCTAGCAACTTCCACTTGCCCTCACTGTACCCTATAAGTATAACTCCAGCCACCACCCTTAACACACTTCTTATTTGACTTTGTAAAATATGAAAACGAACATAATCTAAAATGCAAAGATCGCCCCATGCAAAACCTCAATCATCATATATGTCCCCTCTTTTCCACTTCCCATCTCAGAACACCATTGATTTTATAGACACCTTCTCATCTTCATAACCTAAAATGAAGGTGCACCCATAGAAAAAGATGCAGTGAAGACGCGTGGGCATGTTGCTCAAAGAATTAGAGCACGTGACTAATGGATCACGGTGTAGAGAGTTTGAGTTCCTCCCCGCCTACAACCTTCAAAAGCGAGAAGATCCTTTAGGGCGTGTTTGGTTGCCTGGGTGGCTCCAGAGTGCATCGCATGAGGGGACCTGGCTGAGGATGTCCTGGTTGAGCCGGTGCAAAATCTGGCTGAGATGAGTGTTTGGTGAGGTTGTACAATATGGTTGTATCAGGTGCAAATTTTTTCTAATCTTGCTGAAATTGGGGCGGCCGGCGAGACTTGGAGCAGTGGAGAAAGTAGCAAGGTCCACAGCAGGGGCACCGGCGCCGGCGAGGTCCACGGCGAGGGCGGCGCCAGGTCCACGGCGAGGTCCGGCCGAGGTCCACGGCGTGGGCGGCGCCAAGTCCGCGGCGAGGGCGAGGTCCACTGCAGGGGTACGTGCCGCGAGGTCCACGGCGGAGTCTCCGTCGAGCTCCACATCGAGGGCGGCGCCAGGTCCACGGCGAGGTCCGGCCGAGGTCCACGGCGAAGGCGGCGCCAGGTCCACTGCAGGGGCGCCGCGAGGTCCACGGAGGGGGCGGCGGCGAGGTCCGCGGCGGGGGCGGCCGATGAGATCCACACCGGGGGCGGGGACGGCCGGCGGGACGATAGCGGGACTGCGGGGGCGTGGGGAAGAAACCGCTCGATAGCGCGCTGGTGCAGGCTCAGCCTGGTTCGAGGAAACGCAGGGAACTTGCGTGCGAGCTCAGCCTGGCTGAGAGCCCTATTTTGCATCTGTTGGGCCTGGCCCAGAGAGAGGTGCAACTTACCAAACACTATAAAAATTGCATGGTGGATGCAATACAGGTGCGAGCCGGGCAACCAAACACGCCCTTACTCTCCCCCTCCCCCCTTCACACCCGAAGGTAGGAAAATCATGGATGTAAATTTATTGAACTTAAGTATCCTGGTCGTTCTCCAGCTCACATCGTATCCTCCTCCTTCTCCATCTCTTTTCGGGACTGTGCTATCAACACATTGTTAGACTACTAAATTGTTACAATTCTATTTTTAAAGTATTACATCAACAAATATACATACATCTACAATGTCACATTTTCTTAAATAATTAAGTTCACAAATCAAAATGAGAAGGTCAAATTTCACCCTGGTTAGTACTCCATCTGTTTCATATTAGATGACTTTTAATTTGTTCACATGTGTATTTAGACATGTACACAAATGAAAGTCATCTGATTTGGAACAAATGGAGCATATATATCTCATATTTTATGTGAATGTTAAACTAAAGCTGATATTTGGAACATGATGTCCTCTTCCAATATCATGAAAGGCAAATTTCCTAATGTATTCGTGGCATTGCAGCTACTGCAAGTCATATATTATTACTAGAACTTTTTCTCACGATTGTAGTATGATGTATTTAATGGAAGTGCACACACATTTTATTTTATATGTTTATGTTCATTTCTCTTCTACTACTCCCTCCGATCCAAAATAAGTGTCGCTCATCTAGTACAAATTTTATACTAGCTTAGTACAAAATGAGCGACACTTATTATGGATCGGAGGGAGTATAATTTATGTTAAGATACTGGAGTACTATGATTCTATTATGTGTTCATCTTGAAAACAAATCTTATTAAAGAACCAAAGAAACTTATACCACCACCTTAACTAAATCAAGGGTAGGGTTTATCTCCTCTCGGCGATTTATCGCCGCTGAGTTCGTTTCGGCCCCGGCCTGGGGTTCCTTAAAACTACACCTGGTCGAGGTTTTCCCTCAGAGTCGGGATTGTGTCTTAGTCATGGCGGCGGCTTCGGATGCGTTTTCGGCGTCGGGCAGCGGGACGAAGGGCGACGCTCCAGCGGAGTTGGGTGACTTCTTCACCCAATTGGACCTGCAAGGAGAGGATTTTGATGATGTGGTGATCTATGATGAAGATCCAAGTATGAAGGAGGGTACTCGCTGGCTAGCCCTTGCGCGTATTCATACGTCAAAGACTTTCAGCCAATCTGCGTTTTTCCGTGATATGCGGGCTGCTTGGAATCCAGCACAGGAGGTGAGTTTCAGGCCAAAAGGACCTAATCTGTTCGTCATCCAGGCTTCCTGCTTGGGGGATTGGGAAAGAATCACGATGTATGGTCCGTGGATCTTCCGGAATTGGGCGGTTCTGATCAGACCTTATGATGGTGTCAGCCCGGCTCAGGATCTGCCAATGTTTTATATGCCAATTTGGTTACAAATTCACAAGTTACCTGATGCGTTCTGTAAGGAGGTTCTGGTGAAGAAGCTACTTCGTAATTCTGGTGATATCTTGGAGACGAGATTAGCGGGGAATTCCAGGGGTGACTATGTCCGTATACGTGTTAACCATGATGTGAGGACGCCTCTAACTAAATTTGTCAGCATAGTTCGAGCAAAAGAAAGACAGATCTTCTTGGTTCGTTATGAGAAACTTGCCCGCTTCTGCAGTTTTTGTGGACTGATTGGTCATGAATTCAAAGAGTGTGGGAGTGGTGTTTATGATGCAAAGGATCTAAAGTATGGGGATTGGCTGTATGCTGATAATCTAATGAGGTTTAAGGACTCTCTTGATGATCAACGATCAATCCCTGCGTCTCCAATTAATCAGACCACAAACAAAGATGTTTCTTTGGCTAAAGGAGGAGGGAAACTTCCTAAAAGCTTAAAAGACACAACATCAAGCCCAGTCAAAGGAACAGATGATCATATGGAAGTGGATAAGGGTGTTCGGAAACGACTAATGTTGGAGGGAAAGGTTGTTGATGGTGACCCTCTTGAGTCTGTTGTGGCAATCACAGAAGGGAAAGGAGAAGATGGGGAGCAGGCCTCTCCGACATCCAGTGCAAACAGCAAGAAGGCCAAAACAAACAATGATGACAATGAAACTGAGTTGAGATCGGCGGACTCCCTCGAGGAGGACCGCCGGGAGCAATGAATGCCCTAGCTTGGAACTGCCGGGGGGTGGGGAACCGCCGGACAGTTCAAGAGGTGTTAGCCCTCACTAAGGCTAATATCCCCAAGCTTGTCTTCTTATGTGAGACGAGACAAGCTGCAAATAAGGTGGAAAAAATGAAGTGGAGATTGGGACTCAAAGGCTTTTGTGGTGTGTCTAGTGATGGATTCAGTGGCGACTAGCTTTGTTCTGGGATGAGTCTCTGCAAGTTACTCTACTAGATTCTTGTGCTGGATATATTGATGTCATGATCAGAGATAATGCAATTGGTGTTCACTGGACGGGGACGTTTGTCTATGGTGAACCTCGAGTAGAAAATCGGTATTTGATGTGGGAACATCTTGTGCGGCTGAAGGGTGTCTCAAATGAACCATGGTTTGTGTGTGGGGATTTTAATGAAGCTGCCTGGCAGCATGAACACTTTTCTAGCACCTCTCGGGGTGAAGCACAAATGACGGCGTTCCGGGATGCACTGTTGGACTGTGAATTGTGGGACTTGGGTTTTTCAGGATTGCCGTTCACTTATAATAATGGTAGACTGGGCCTAGCAAACGTCCGGGTCCGGCTAGATCGCGCTTGTGCGGATGAAGCATGGAGGGAATTATTTCCGTTTGCTCGTGTGCAACATTTAATCTCTTCTCGGTCTGACCACTTACCTCTCTTGATTCATTTGCTGCCGGAGGACTCTCAACGCCGGCGTCCTATTCCACGATACGAAATTATGTGGGAAAGAGAGCCTTCTCTTCCTGACGTTATCTCTCAGACCTGGGACAGGGATAGACCGACTGGTAATCTGGGGGCTGTAGCAAGCTCGCTCAAGGATATGATGATCCGGTTGCAACAATGGAAGAGAGAAAAGTTTGGGAATGTTCTTAGAGACATTGAGAAGTTGAGAGACGAGCTAGAAACTTTGAATCGTAGCAGTGCTGATCATAATACTATTCGAGAAAAAATAGCGCAACTTGACGAGCTCCTCTACAGAGAGGAGATGATGTGGTTGCAGAGGTCTCGCCTAACTTGGCTTAAGGAAGGGGAAAGGAACACCAAATATTTGCATCGCCGGGCTGTGTGGCGAGCACGTAGGAATTTAATTTAACGCCTCAGGAAAGATGATGGTTCCTGGTGTTCCGTTCCAACTGATATGGAAAGGATGGCTGCATCCTACTTCAAGGAGGTATATACGAAAGATCCAACTTTAACCCCGGAAGTGGTTCTGGACAACATCAATACTAAAGTTACAGATGTGATGAACGAATCGCTTGATGCTCCCTTTACGGAAAAGGAGATATCCGACGCCCTTTTTCAGATTGGCCCTTTGAAGGCCCCGGGGCCGGATGGTTTTCCTGCAAGATTTTTTCAACGGAATTGGCTAGTATTCAAGGAGGAAGTAATAGCTGCTGTGTTGGAATTCTTTCAGACGGGAGTTATGCCGGTAGGGGTGAATGACACTGCCATTGTGTTTATTCCCAAAGTCCCACACCCTACCTCACTGAAAGACTTCCGCCCTATTAGTCTCTGTAACGTGATTTACAAGATAGTCTCAAAGTGCATGGTGAATAGGCTCAGGCCTCTACTAGCTGAGTTGATCTCGGAACACCAAAGTGCGTTCATTCCTGGACGTTTGATATCTGATAATTCAATCATTGCTTTTGAGTGCGCCCATCATATCCAGTCGCTTCAGCCAGGGGCTCCTGGTTTTTGCGCATACAAACTTGACTTATCTAAAGCTTATGACCGTGTGGATTAGTTATTTTTGGAGAAGGCACTCCTTAAATGGGGTTTCTCTCACAGTTGGGTGTCGAGAGTAATGGCGTGTGTGTCCTCTGTCAGCTACTCTGTTAAATTTAATGGGAAATTATTGCAGAGCTTTGTGCCTTCCAGAGGTCTTCGGCAAGGTGACCCGCTCTCACCGTTTCTTTTTTTATTTGTGGCTGATGCTTTGTCCTCTCTGGTGAACAAGGCAATTGTGGAGGACGGCTTGGTTCCGGTGCGCATCTGTCGTAATGCACCGGCGATCTCTCATCTTTTGTTCGCAGATGATTCCTTGCTGTTTTTTCGAGCTACTGGACAGCAGGCGGCCGTGGTAAAAGGTTTGTTGAACACTTATGCGTTGTCAACGGGACAACTGATAAATCCTTCTAAGTGCTCCATCCTTTTTTCGGACAACTGTTCTGCTACGGTTATGACTGAGGTGAAACAAATACTGGAAGTGACTCAGGAGGTGTTTGAGCCTAAATATCTTGGACTCCCTGTTCCTGAAGGGAGGATGCATAAAGGCCGCTTCGAGTCGGTTATGGAAAGTATACGGAAAGTGTTGGTTGACTGGAGTGAACAATTCATGTCAGTAGGGAATAAAGAGATCCTCATTAAGTCCGTCGCCCAAGCAATTCCTACTTATGTTATGAGTGTTTTTCGGCTGCCGGCGTCGGTTTGTGATGAGATGTCTAAGTTAATGAGGCAATACTGGTGGGGTGTTGAAAATGGCAAGCGCAAGATGCCTTGGATCAGCTGGGATAAAATGGTACTGCCTAAATCTAAAGGAGGAATGGGATTTCGAGATATGCGGGCTTTCAATCAGGCGTTGCTTGCAAAACAGGCCTGGAGATTGCTTGATTCACCGGATAGTCTTGTTAGCCGTTTATTGCGCGCCAAATATTTTCCCCATGGTAATCTAATTGATACAGTTTTTACTGGTAATGCTTCTGCAGTGTGGCGGGGCATAGAGCATGGACTGGAGCTTGTTAAAAAAGGTGTGATATGGCGGGTTGGCAATGGTACTACAATCCGTGCTTGGCGAGACCCTTGGATTCCTAGGGGGCCATCTTTCAAGCCTGTAACTCAGAGAAGGAATTCTAGACTTAATCGAGTCTCCGACTTCTTAAATGAAGAGGGAGATTGGAATAGACGCTTGCTTATGGATCACTTTTTGCCTCTGGATGTTCATGAAATCATGAAAATTCGTACATCTCCACGCCAACATGAGGATTTCCTGGCATGGCAACCGGATAAATTTGGGAAGTTTTCAGTCAAAAGCGCATATCATCTAGCTATGAGAGAGCATGAATCTGAATTTGCTCCAGCAGCGTCGAGCTCACAGCCACCGGTGAGCGATCCATTTGGAATCTGGTTTGGAAAACAGCGGTGCCTCGGAAAATGAAGATTACTGCCTGGAGGGTTGCGACAGGATCCCTTCCCACTGTTGCCAATCTTCATCACCGTCAGGTCGGCTCTACGGCGCTCTGTCCGCAGTGTGGCAGAGATGATGAAAGTGGTTTTCATGCTGTGATTTTATGTGATCATGCAAAGGAACTTTGGGAGGCTATGAGCACTGTTTGGCCGCTCCCTGGTACATCGGCCCTTCAAGAAGTTGGTGAGGAATGGTTGCTGAATATACTATCTCATTGTGTTCCGAAAACAAGAGATATGGTTGTTATGTTAATCTGGAAAATTTGGCAAGAGCGCAATGATGAAGTACATGGCAAAGGGAGAGCACCTACGGAGATTTCTTCTCAGTTCCTCCAAAGCTACTACTCATCCTTGGCCCAGGTCAGGAAGTACTCGGTAGAGGAAATTATTAAAGGGAAGATGCCTGCCCAGGTGCCGGTCTTAGATGGGCCTGGACGGTCAGCAGTACTGGAACCGAGTCACACCTGGGTGCCGCCGCCCCCTTCCCAGCTTGCTCTCTCGGTGGACGGTTCGTTTCACCCTTTGGACGGATCAGCGGGAGCTGGGATGGTCTTGAGAGATTCGAGTGGTCATGTAATATTCGCGGCGCACAAACAACTTCTTCATTGCAATGATGCATTAGAGGCGGAGTTGCAAGCAATTTTGGAAGGAATGAAGCTTGCAACTGTTCATACAAGCTATCCAGTATTGGTGCAATCGAATTCGTCCATGGCGCTCCAATCTTTAACCTCTAATGCTTTGGATGCTTCTCCGTATGCTCACATCGTCTTCGAGATTCGAGGTCTCAGTTGACTCAGGAGTTTATTCCATAAAAAATCAATAGGCTTCAAAACAGAGTGGCAGATCGACTGGCAAATTATGGTCGTACTAATTGTAGCACTGCTTGCTTGCTACAAGGAGGGCATGTTTGTATCGCTGAACTTTTGTCAGCTGACTGTAATTCTGTACGCTTGGAATAAAACTCACACTATTATCGCAAAAAAGAAAGAACCAAAGAAACTTGAAAACAAGTATGATGATATTTCCAATGCATTATATCTCAGACTATATCATATGGTATTATATATGCACCTAGATATAATTCTTTCAATGCATTGTATCTTATTGTTTTATCTAGAAGATTTTTAATTTAATGTGTTTTGTGAGAGAGAAAAAGTATGAAATGGCTTTGTTTCCGTGCTAAGAGTTATACTCAGATTAAGATATGATAACTCTCTCTTTCCTCATTATATAGACTGACACATCAAAATTCTGCTTAGATGTCATGACTAACATATAGTTTGGAAACCGACCATTGCAAATTTGGGGAGGAATATGTGAAGGGCGTGATGTTATATGAAGCAAGGTTTAATTCGGAGGATTGGTACGGAGTAGTACTTACAAAGTGGAGCACTGGATTATGTAAAAGAAAAAGTGGAGCACTAGGACCGCCCTGAATACATGTCATGTAGGGCAAGATAGTTATCCACTCGGAATTGCATGCGGTAGACTTAAGACATGTTTATCCACTCGGAATTGCATGCGGGAGACTTAAGACATTTCTTTGAAACCATGAGGATCAGAACACCAATAATTAATTAACAAGCTCAAGCCTGAATTTTGATATTAATCTAAGACACCTGGTTGTTGAAGTACCGCCGTCGCTAACGAACCTTGTCATCTTTAATTTCAGGTGACGTGGTTTTATTATCCTTAATCGGTAAGCTTGGTAGGAAAACTTAGGACCAATTCAGGAGATGCTTTTCCTTCCGAAGGCAGCGGAGGGGATATTTATTCTACCAAGATGCAGACTGGTTGAGCGAGAGAATGTGAACACACAACGAACAAATAAAAAGATGCATGCTTGATAAGACTAGATAGTGAGATGCTGACCATGGAGTCAGCAGATCATATCATCAGGTTCCAGGCGTTCATCACAAAACCTTGACTCCTTGAGCAAGATTATGGTGCAACGTAGACCATCAGGCATGACCGTCCGCACACCATGTTGGCCCAAGATTAGTTTGGTTGTGGAATCGGGTCATGGTTTTTGCTTTAGTATATCACTTCTGTTCATTGCACGTGTGTACTGCATCAGCACTCATGCGCTGTGCTGGGTTCTGCTCCGACCGCCTCTGCGGCTGTGTGAACAGAGATCTCTTGAAATTGTGCAGAAATAAAAACCTCCTCATAGATCATATGGAAAACTAGATCATTGATGGCTGTCTATTTGAACTATGAAATGTTAGGACTTGTATCAAATATCTGAAAAAATGTAAATCATAATTAAAAAACAATAAGTTGTCATTGTTACATCAGAAAGTTGATGACATCATAATATTATTAGGATCATACACCATCACCTTCCATGTCCTCGTTTGTGTAATCTATCAATCAAAGTGTTGAACTTTCAATACTCGTAGCCTGCAGGCGGGAAAATAACCAATTAACAACTAAAGGATAAAAAAACAAATATTACTTGAGTCAGTCTTGTTGGTTGCACTTCTCAGAAGTGAAAATGTAATAACAAGTGGTTTGTAGCTACAGATTCTGGTTTCTCCCGTAACTAATAAAAATGGAAAGGTCTTGTATACTATGCATGCCAAAGTAACATATATATCCAGCTGGACGGTCATTTACCATGTTAAGAACAAGTGAGAAACTAAGAAAAATGGAATGGCTTTTAGCTCAGAAAGGGAAATATGTATATGCAGACATGTCACATACATGGCTAGACCTGTCAATACTTAACACTTATCCTCTAATGCTTGCTTCCTTTATCCTGGTATTTAAAATATAACTCAAAGCTACATAATTAATTCTACATGAGAATTATTCAAATCATAAAATGTTCATGCAAGAATTGATCTCCAGCTAATAACAAAGATGTTCAGCTAGCAAAAGGGGCAAATCTTACAGTATATAATTTGGTTGATTTGCATCACCTGCCACTCCTGGGAACTAAAGTAAAGTCAGCTAATAAAGTAATGGATTGAACAGAAATCAATTAGAAACTGTTTATTCTTCCACAGAATAACATATCAGATAATAAGTATGAACTGAATGGAGATTAACTAAAACTGATCTCACATGTAACTCAGTTAAATATCTGATAAGTAAAGTGACACAAGAATAGTAAAAACCCTCTTCATTTTCTTCTATTGTACATGGTATCAGGCTGCTACTTTACCTCCTGTACATGCTGCAAATAAAATAGTGAGCAAAGATGCATACATGAAATCTTACTTGATTTTAAGAACATGTGTGGTTTTTCTGATTGCTTTCGTGACAACTTATCTTCTTCAATTCCCTTCAAACAATATGGAACAAAACAATAATCATGTCCCAGGAAGTGCTTTCAGAAGTGAATTCTCTTGTATATTAAGAACATGTATTACCCGGGTGGTAGGGAATTCAAAAATACATCGAGGCAAAAAATGGAAACTATTACATTCTATTCAAAAATAACGATGACTCTAATAAAGTAAAAAGGTCAATATTGTTTGTGCCAATCACCATGATATATAAGTATATGCTCTCTCCATTTCATACTCATAAAATTTCGTACCAACTATATTAGTTAGTTAATTACAAAACCTATAATTCATCATCTTGTAGACAATCATTTTCACAGCGATCGGGAACTGATGGGTATTCCATAGTCTCGCTAATTTGCTTCAATGGGATTTTTAACCATCATGAAAATTTCTGGAAGCAAATAGTCGAACTACACATAGAAGAACATAAAGATGAGGGTGATATATAAATAGCATGACATAATTGTTGCTACGCGGTGTTGCTGGCGTGCGATACTTTTGTTAAAATTAGATATTATATACATAGAAGGGAAATGTAAGTACTAACATCATTGAATCAGAAAATATGTGAGGGTTGATATATACTACCTCCTAAGAGCATATGTCCGCATAAGCTTTAGCGGAGTAACAATTATATAATCAGTTTGCTGTCAAGCTAGAAAATACTGCAATGTATCCTTGAATATTCACTTGCATTTGAGTAACTTTGACAAATCATCTGGGTTTCTACAATGCATTGCACTATGAGCAATCCCGATATATACATATTTCCATCAAAGAAGACAAAGGGGCTTGTATGCCTACCTCAAATTATTGCAGTGGTGTGCTAGCAGGTTGTAAATTTGTGAAATCTACCTGCACGGGCAAGAGGGGCTAGGGAATATAGCACACGAGACAAAGAAATGTATTCTTTTCAATTTAAATTGTTTCGATCCCATCTTATGCTAATAATAAACTACAAAAATTAAAAATCGACCATTCACTGATTCAGACATTCATATGAAAAGAATAACCAAGAAAAATAAGGTAAGTGTGCATCATCTTAGCAACCTACCAATCTGCAGCAACATTACCATAGGCTAATATGTTTATGCTACTTGTCCAAATACTAAATCATATGGGTCCAGATAAAACAAATACTTGATATAGTCCTATAGTTAAGTATGTAGTAACCAAATGGACTATTATGAGACAAGCATTTTCTATTTGGTCACGGATATTGAGCATCAATTACAACAGTTATGATTTATGATTTACTTTCGATGACTTACTTGTGGACAACAAAAACCTATAACTTCTTGCACTGAAAATGGAAGAAAAAGAAAATAGTTAATCATCATAAAAACAATGGTGGTATTAAAGATCAAAAACTGTAATTCAAAAAACGATGCCAACTTAAGTAAATATTTTGTGTCCTTGGTTGTTGAAACCATATTCAAAACGACAACAGAGCTAATAATTTCCTAGTTGAGGAGTCAGGTGAACCACGGGGCAATGATGGGGGAAGGAATCAAGGAAAGCAACATACCTGATGCCCAGATGCAATTCAACATGAGTTGCATGCATCTGCCTTTTTCACTGACCTAGGCTGTGAGGGATGCAAGATTGTGTTTGAGCCAACGGTGCCAAGCTGGATATGGGAAACCACCAATTAAGAATCAAGGATGCAGGAATAAGAGCACGATGGTGTCAATGATCTGTTTCCAATTGAATTTCATATGCCGCTCCATTTTCATCCACTGCCACCAACATCACAACTGGTTTGGGGGCGTCTCCCCTCGCCGCCCATAGCTCCCCAATGTCTACGCTTCAGTCAGCCCTTGCCTTCTTGTTCGGACCCTGATCGCTTCATCTTTGGTGGAATCTAAGAAAAAAGGATAAAAGGTGCATCAACAATAGTCATGCTACCAACCTGCAAATATCATGCTAGGAACTGAAATTCTAAAAACCTCAAATCGAACTAAAAACGATAAACAACATAAATTCGTGTAAATTATCTAAACCGGTTGAGGACAAAGGACACCCCCTCCCACCGCGCAAAGAACAAAGCTGAGGATCGGTCAGTTTGCACACATAACCATAATATAGTTTAAGAATATCTTACGCAGGTACACACTTCTCTAGTGATATTAACCCCACACTTCTTGCAGTGGAAAGCAAACAATCCCGAGTATTAACCTTCATGAATCTTCATTGGATATAGCAAAGAGCGTTGCTAATTAATTTAGAAAAACAAATCTTAATTTTGGGAAAGTTCGGCCTGCACTTTGTGGATCTTGAGCCATGATAGTGCCGTAGAAGGCGGCGGGTAGCAGGATTAGCACCTTGCCTGTGGTGATTTGGAGCACCGGCGTAGGTAAGGGAGGGCTGCAGAGGCATCGCGGCTGGGCCGAGCTGGTGCAGTGATTTGATCGAGCGGAACATATCCCTTGGCTCGTCTCGCCGTCGAGAACACGTCCTGCAAGGATCCTGAAGAACGGCTTCTGCAGTGAACGAAGAGGCGGCGCTGCAGTAGAGGGCTTCTGCAGTGAATGGGAAGGCCGCATCCTGCAAGGCCTCCCCGCCGCCTGGAGAGATCTCGTCCCGGATGGAGTATGCTGTTTGCGATTCAGATCCATCGGGTCCGCCACGCCGCCGGGATCCAGGCCGTGTGGGGATGGCTCAAGCCGGGCTTGGGCTTGGGGCCGAAGCAGCGGTAGGAGCCCGCGGAGGGGTCGAGGGGGTTCGTCCGGCCGTCCGGCTGCTGGGGCATTGGTTGTCCTTGGAGTAGGGACGCGCGGGGGGCTCGATCATAGGTTCCATGGGCAGCAGCTCCCGCAGCGGAGGCGTCCGCACCGCAGTTTCTATTGCCTGTTGGGGTCCGGCGGCTGGAGGAGATGGAATGCGTAGGGGTGCAGCAGCGCGAGATGTGCCATTGGCGGCTGCGATTAGGCTACCGACCTACCCACTAAACTGAATGGGCTGGCTGCGGTGGGGAGAGGCCCAATCAACCAGGAAGCTCCAATTTAAACTTCTGGAGCAGCGGCCCTGAAGTACTTGTGGGCCACGAATAAACAGAGTTGGGTCTGAACGGAGTACAAAGAAGATCTAACGGTTTAGAATGGCCAAATGACGAAATCTGATGGCCAAGAATGCTAAGGGCATGAGAGAGCTTGGAAGTGGTTCAGTTTTACTGTTCTAAATTCCTACGGGCTCCAATCGTACAACCAAACAGGAAAACTCCGGAAAAATACAATCCTTCTTATGTTTCTATGAGGCAAGAAGGGCCTTACAAATCGAGAGTACGTAAAAACCTTTCTAGATCAGCACACGTCCCTTTTGAAAGCGAGCACGAAGACGACTCCCAAATGAAGGATGAACTCAAAACAAAAATATGCAATTGGATAATCATATACGTAGCAATTTCCAGTTAATTTCCTGCACGTGGAGCCTGTAACGCAAGCTACACTTAGTTGTGAAGCTTGCATTCTCCTTGGATTGGCAATACACGTCCATCCACACATCCCATTCTCGCCAGTAGGGCAGGCCACTGGCATCGGCAACATCAAGTCATCAACCTAATCATGATCATCAAACAACCAGTGCTGCGAGAGCCAGGTGGGTGTCGGCATGCCCTCGCTCGCTCGTTCTCTTCGTCAACCACAAGGCTGAGACGTGGGACGTGACGTTCTGACCTTCATGTGGCTAGGGTACACACGTAGGACACTAGGGGTGTGCTCGATCTCATTCCTCCATGTATTATCCAAGAAGAAGGAGTAGGAAAGATTTCAGGTTGTAAATGGGAGCCAATCAGAAGTTTGTGGTGTGACAAAGTACGCCTTGTTAGGACTCTCTCGGACGACCGACTCCTCTCTCTCCGTCGTGCATTATCCACTGAGGAGCAAGTTTGAATCCAAGGCATGCGGCAATCAGAAGCTTCGTTCGGCTAAGTTAATTTATTCACTTTCAAGAAGAGGCAAAGCTGCTTGGAATACAACGTCCCATACTCCTCACAATTATGGAAGAAAATCTTATACGACCTGGGTCTCACAGTTTAGATTTGGAGACCCACTCCAATGTTTGACACCTGGCATTACGAATCTCAAAGCATAACTCCCTTCTTTTATGCCAAGTCCCCGATTCATTGCTGGGTCAATCCGCCGCTCCTCACTGCTGGTCGCAGATGCGAAAATGCCTTTTACCGCCGGCGTTCGAGCACCTCTTCTCGTCGTCCTCCTCGGGTGCTCAGCCCAATTAGCAGTGGCCTACCGGATTGCAATCCTAGTTCTGTAGACAATTGAAACTCCTACAATGTCAATCATGAGCAGGACATGGCAAAACTGAATCTCCACGCTGACTTCCCCTTTGCTTCTCTCGCTCGCCGCGGCGGCCGCCGCCGCCTGCTGCTCTCGGTCGACCTTGTTTTTCGGTGCTCCAGCAGCTCGTACTTGAGGCGCAACTCTCCTTTGCTCGCTTCACCGGCTCGCTCGTCGCGGTCGCGCTCATGGCCTCCGCCCGCGTTCGTCGGCGCCCCGGCAGCTCCTCTGCCCGCTTCTCCATCTCGCTCGTGGCGGCCGCGCTCATGGCCACCGCCGCGTTCATCGGCGTCCCGACAGCCCCACCAGCGCTCCGTGCACGACCACCCTGAGTTTTTGCTCCGCTGGATGTGGCATGGCTTTGTGTGCTGGCTGCATTTTTGCACATGGGGAACGGGATTAGCAATTTGGGGGAATTAATTAAGGATTATAAATGGCAGACTGCGTTAAGATTTGGTTTTGCCAGGTGTCTTTAGTTGAAGAGGGTCTCACCATCGGGGGTATACGACCCAGGTCGCATAAGATTATTTTCCCACAATTATTGCTCAAATCCACACGGTTTCAGACTTTGGCAACACGTCGAAACTGTTCTTGCACTCAAACATGGCCCGGGTGAACGGAAAAGTAACTGCAGTTACCACAGTCGATCTCCGGCTAGCTCCGGCGTGGTGGTTTTCAGCGGGTTGGCATGATGGTGATTTGTGTCGACCAAGGAAGGGAGTATATATCAGATAGCGCAAAGGTTTGCCGGTGCTCGTCCTCTGACATCTTACACGGTGGTCATGTTCTTCAGACAGAAGACTCCTCCGTACTATACTAGTAAGTAGGAATTTTTTTTATCACAATACGTTTCACGGTATGTTTTTATTGTACGCAATGTTTAATAAGTGGCAAAAACACTACTAATAGAAAATCACTTGTCCTTTTAATGATGTTTTTAACTGATCAGGCACATTTGTCGGGCTGAGTTGGCAGAAAAGATTGCTACAAAAACTAAATATTGTCGTTGCTCCCTCCAGTCACCGTCGTCGACCCCTTCAGCCATCGTCGTCGCTTCCTCCAATCATTGTCGGCCCATCCAGCACCATTGGAAGCTCCATGGCTGAGACGTCCCGACATCTCACGCCCGAGCCTCCCCCGGCGACCTTGCATCGAAGCCGCTTGGGGTCGGTCGTGGCCAGTAATCATACCTCGCCCGGCAAAAGAAGTGCATTGCCACCTTGTTCATGCATCAGTGGCACCAGGAGTGCATTGCCAGGTCGCCGTCATTTCTCCTGCCCCTTCTACAAGTAGGTGTTTTTGTAATATGAGAGATAAGGAGGAGGAAGAAGACAAAGCAACGCCCCCGTGTGTGTGTTTTTTGCGAACTCAGTCTAACAAGCGGGATTGACCACTGAAAAAATGTCATTAAAAAGATTAGCATTTCTCGTCAGCGTTTTTTGCCACTGTAAAACATTGCGCATGGTGAAGAATGTCACAAAATGTGTATTATGATGGTATAGCCCTAGCCAAGATTATATTGTGGTGGGTTTTTTCATTTCTCTCTAATTTTCCCTCTTTGTATATCGTTTTAAAGGTCACGGTCCCGTTCCGGCTTTCTTGGAACTTGGCGTCACTGACCGCCAGATCATGTAGAAGAACTTGATCATCGAGGCCACCTTCATCATCTCGAGCACTCGTGCTTTCGACAAGTCAAGGGGCATCTTGTTGCTACTCCAACTGCCCAGTCGACCCAGCGCAATGAAGCAGCGGCAGTTGTTATCTAGTCAGACGGCGGGGAGGGCAGCCACGATGTGGAAATCTCGCCCTTTCCCAAGGGGAAAGATCCCATCGTCAACTCTTTCGGCGATGAGTAGTAGCTCATTTTTAGCTTGCTAAATACATATGTTAAGTTAGCTATGCTGCAGTAAATTATTTTCAGTCAAACTTTCTCATGGGCTAGCTTCTCCTGGCTTGCATATATAAATTCTAATAAAACTTACTCAATGTAATGTTATTATGCAATCTGATATTCAAACATTGTTACATGCCAAATTTGATGCTTCTGTATTATGGCTTAGTGTACTAGTTATTGGTGTACTGTGATGTCCATGAAAATCTTGGTGATCATCAGATGCATATGAAATATATACCGCGTTCTATATAAATTTTTGGTAGAAGTTTATTCGATATGACTGTGCTTATTGTAGTCATTAAATAATGGGCTAAAATATTTTAGGAAGAAAAGAATGGCCAATTAACCTGCTTATTAGTGCTGGCTACATACAACAAACATAGTTTTGTAAGAAATGAGCGCTTGATATCAATTCAAAATTTTACACTAAAATATGTCCGCAACCATTTGTGATACATATCCGTTACGCAAATGTGTACACCATTAAAACTGTATGAGATGGTTCCTCCTGTCCCATGCAGTTCCTAACACATCACCGTTTAAAATACTATGAAGGAACACAGACGTAATTCCCATCACAAATGTTCACTTGACTCACTGCTGATTGTGATAACTGAACCTTTTGCAAACGGGTTTTCTGTGTCAAGTGAGATGGGCACCCCGTATCGTAACATTTATAAGACGATGGTTTATAACTGTATGAGTGAAAGATGTTAAAAACCGTTTGTGATGCACCATTCTGCACTAGTCTATACTAGTAGTATAAAAGTTACAAGTTGGTGCAATTCAAACGGTCTCAACCATCCTATACACTGAAACCCAACGAATGCTGAATTCACTTTTTGTGTTCTTAGCTCCTTACTGCAAATAGTTAAGTAATTCTATGTTGGGCAGGATTCGATACATATTTACATAGTTCATAGTTTGTGCAGTATATATTTGCACATTTGAAATTACTGGTAAAAGGTAAAGCTGTTGACTCCAATGGTAAGACATGCAACATATATGGGCCGAAATCCGCAAGCCGCAGACAGCATACTATATTGGCATACAATCATGCTACTCGGTCGAGTTTGGAGAATTGGATCTTGTTGTTTGGCAGATTTCTCCACATGCCCACCAACACCTTGACCAGCAGGTGGACAGATGCATCACCATCTCGATATATAATTTCACTATGCCTAAGGTTCTCGCACTTGAAATCCACCATGTCCTTGGAATATGAGGGAATGGCGCGTTCCATGATCTCATTACCAGGTTCATAATTCAAAATTACCTGTTGAACATTATAGAATAATGGTTATCAATGATGAAATTGAGTTGTGATAATGGTTGATGAAAGGATAAAAGCAATGGCACCTTCCAACGGCGTAAAGTGAGCTTCTGCAGGTTCCGCGAGTTCCGCAGGTACGTCTCCAGCCCAATGAAGTCATGCGCAAAATGACACTTCTCCAAGTACAAGGTCCTCAAGTTGTCGAATACAGGAAAGTTGACATAAACCTCATGAGGGAGCAACTGTAACTCAGGCAGTCAGTTTATTATGTTGTTCAAACAGGATAAAAATTGAATGCCAGCTAGCCAAGAGGAAAAACATGAATTACCATGACGTCGAAATGCGACAAGTGCAAACTTGTCACATTGTACATCGCAGCGAGAGAAGACCCGATTCGTATGGAGTTGTGGGATGATTGCGATAGTAAGTGATTTTCAAGTCGTCGTCGTCGTTGTCGTTCTCGTCCTCGGTGGCCGTGCGTAGACGAATGGATGCGTCGACAAGCAACGGCAAGGCATTTGGTTCAGTAACATCAACAATGCTATCAGGATCCTGGGCGCCCAAGCAAAGAGAAACAAGAGCAGGAGCATCTATAGTCAGCGCAAAAGTAATATCATCATCGTCATCATCACGCGGCATGTGATTGCCATGGATAACCAGTTTCTTCAGTGAGGAGGAGACGATCTTGGCGTTAGTGGTGAGCAAGAACTCGCAGTGTTCTAGCTGTAGATCCTCCAGAGCAGGGCAGCGGGAGCTGATGTGGCTGGCGAGATCCGGCAGTTTCAAATTAATCAGCCAGGAAAGATGCAACCTTTTGAGGCGCGCGGCAAGGCCATGCATCGTCTTGACCTACGGCGCGGCGGACCAAACGGTCAGCCTCCATCGAGACCTTCAGCCGGAACTCCTCCAGGAGTGCGACGTCGTGGCTGCCCCTACCCACAAGGTTGGTGATGAAGTTGCGGAAAGTGCGGCCGGCAGTGTCACCGAACTCCAGAACGTCGGCGTCGAGGCACGGCACGGCGCGCCAGAGGTGCCTCCACCGCGTAGACAGCACGCACGTCTGCACTGTCTGCCTGGCCTTGAGGCGCGACATGACGGCGTGGAGGATGTCGTCCGGCAGCGCGCTCAGCCGGTCGTCGCCGCTGCCACCTCCATGGCGCGGACGCTTCGGCTCGGCGGAGGCTTGCGCGGTGGAGCGCCCTGCTCTGAACATTTTCGTTGTTCTGGATCGCTGCGCCGCCCTGCTCTAAGAGATGACGGCGCGGTTAATCTGCGCCGCCGCCATCGCCATGTGTGAGGGTAGTAGTAGTGGGGAGAAGCTAGGGATCGCGCGTGGGAGCCTGGTGGGCTGTATTGTACTGTACTCCATAACAGGCCCTTCCTATTTTTTTCTCCTTTATTTTTATAAATTTTCCTTATCCTTTGTATGATTTCTCAAATGTGTCTCCTCTTATTTACAAAAAAAATCCTCAAATATCCATCATGAATTTATATTCTATTTTCTTTCTTTCTTGATTGAAGAGACTATTAAGTTTAACATGGCAGTATCAAGATCTTTGTTTGTGGAGTACAATTCTTTTCTGAAATGGGTTAGATTAATACTACCTCCGTTTCAAATTAAATGACTTCCATTTATTCACATGTGTAGTACACATATGAACAATTGAAAGTCATCTAATTTGGAACGGAGGGAGTATTTGACTTAAACACATGAACATATGTATGGTACAACATACTAACATTTTTTCCTGGCTCCACCCCTACATATGTATGGTGCTAGTATGTTATACTTAAATACATTTTTTCACGTCTGCGATTCTAATTGAAGATTTTAAATGTACAAAATCATCAAAATCATGCTTCCAAGAATTTGAGTTAAATGTAGTAAATTAGTAATACACAGTACTCCCTCCGTTCGGGTTTATTAGGCCCCAAGACTATTTCTTTTAGACCAAAGCACATAATAATTTGCTCATATGCTAGCTTCCAATGCACTTTTTCATATGCTAGCTCTCGCATGCAGCCAATAAAAAAACATACATGCAATATATTTATTTTTTAGCAATGAGACTAACAACAATAACTTTTCATGCAATCAATAAAGAGAATACATGCATGCAATTTCCCAATACAAGACCTTATAAAAAGGAACATGTTTATGGAGTGCGGATTTTTGGCTCCCGGGCTCCAGGGAGGACTTTATTTTGAAAAATTCAAAAATCATATTTAAATGTTTCAAAAAAAATAAAAAAAATCCACATGAACCTATACGTATTTCGCACAAGCGTGCGAAAATTCGCTTCAAAATATTATGATTTGAATGCTGTGCAAAAAAGACAAATTTCCAGCCCAACAACAAAATTTTTTGCCCATTTTGAAAATAAGATTTGTCTTTTTTTGTACGTCACGTTTAAAAAGATATCGTTTTCAAATTTTGCGCATATGTTTTATATGTGAATATGTTCATTCACAAAAAGTTTCAAATTTTTTGACCATGTGGAAAATTGGATTTTGAAAACGAGCTCCCTGGAGCTCCTCCTCTGATTGCAATATTCGCATGTTTATGCCACTTTGAGGACTAATAAATTGGAATGAAGGGAGTACATAAGTAGTGATTATAATGGAATTTCATTCCCATTATATGGCATGTGACCCACAAAAGTTGAATACGGTGTAACAGTTTGGTCAAGGGATTGGAACCACTCATCAGTGATTTTTACAAAACATTAAATTGGGAATGTTTTTTTTATCAAATCTATAAATAAGTTACACCGTATGAGATCCAGCTTTCTCTCGCTTCTTCCCTTCGTCAACCACAAGGTTGGGACATGATTAGAGGTGACGTGCCAACCTTCGTGAGGACACCACCATGAGTTCCCCCTTGTGCATTACCCAAGTTTCAGTGGAAGCCCGACAAAAGTTTCGCCTAATGTTTTTATATATTTTCGAAGGAAAGGTCTGGTTGTTTACTTAACTTGGAATTGGAAAGCCCCCTGCTGAGGGATGTTACAAATTAAATGTAGACGCATGCTTTGATTATGATGCGGGCCGGATCTAGAAGCACAGACGCGGTTCTGCGAGATGAAAAGGTAGCATTCCTGGCGGCATCATGCAGTGACATTTCTTTTGTTGAAGATGCAAGCTTCGTTGAAGCTAGGGGCTTGAGAGATGGCCTCATCCTGACAAATGAATTGGGCCTGGACAAGGTGATGGTGAAATCTGACTGCATGGATGTGGTGGACACTATGACCAATGGTGGAAATTCTCTTGGGCCAGCAGCGGCAATCTATGAGGAATGCTCATTCTTAGCAAATAATTTTAGTTTTATATTTTTTTTCAATTTTATCCTAAGGAAGCCAATATGGTTGCAGATCTCTTAGCTAGACATGCTGGATTCACTAGAACTATAAAGTGGTGTGAGGAACCGTCTTGTTTCCTCATGGATGTATTGGCGAACGATGTAACTTTGTTTTCTCATGTAATATAAAAGCAGTGGGGCATCCCCCCTACTGTCATAAACCATAAAAAAAAACTTGGAATTGGAAAGCTGCTTCAGATGCAACGCCCCATATTTCTCACAATGCCATTGCCACGTCCACGCGGTTTCAGACTTTGGCTGTAACGCAAAAACGAGATCTTCAACGGATCGTCGCCCTTTCCAAACATTTACTAGGCGCCCTAGGATCGAAGAAACTTCATAGGATTTTTTTATCATAGGATTTTTCTTTTCTTAGTGAAGCCTTTTGGATCGTAGATTTTGGATCATCAAATTCCTATGTATTCCATTCATACGAGTGCAAAGTTTCTGTTTTTTTTTTTAAATAATTCTATGAAAACCTATATATGTTCATTATGGTTCTGTAAAAAAATTTTGAAAAATATATTAATATCTAGTGTGAAAGGGCATTGAACTTCTCATTCCCATGGTATAAATGGCGTATGAATAGCGAAAAGTGCAAATAAAGTACGGACTACACGGAGCCCGTAACTCAAATACTAAGTCTATACATTGCAAAGAATCTAAAAATATATATGCATATACATACACATGTACTCCATACAACTATCTTTGTTTATGAATATAAAACGTTTTAACAATTCAGTTTAAACTGTCTAAGTATTGTACATTAATGAACATAGGTACTAGATATGTACAAATTTTTAGAATAATATACTTTTATGTGTGAAGTAAAAGGGAAAAATATATAAAAAAGGATTTTTCATATAAAGCGAACGGTCGCTCCACGGCATGGCAATCGCAGTTAAAAACGTGGGAATTTTAATACACGCACATGGTAACTCACTGTAGTTTTCAAAAAAAAATGACAAATGCGTACCTAAATTGTCATTTTTTTTTCTATGTAGTTGTCATCTTTTGTATTCGCTTTTGCCATATTCTGAAGCGACCGTTCGCTCTATATACTAATGGGTTGAATTTTTTTCGTTTTCAGGATGGGATTTTTTCTTTTCAGTGTACAACAACGACGTCTTTTTTTAGGAGACAGTACAGACGCTCATAACTACGTACACATACTCATCCCTACGAACGTATACACGTATACCCTACCACCATGAGCACCTCCTATTTGATTAAAAAACAAATATGAAAAAAAACATTGAATATGATTTGATCGCACATGTGCAAATCAAAGGATCGTGAAAATAAAGGAAATCAAAGGTTCGTGAAAATATAGGAATCTGTCAAATTGGGTGTTTCATGGGAATATTACAATCATGTATATATTCATAGTAGATACATACAGTAGCATCTTAATTCTGTGTTTGTTCTATTCCTACGTATTTAACTTTCTGCAATACAAAGGGGCAAACAGGTAGCACTTGAATAATGTTCTAAAATATAAGAGTGGTGGCCAGAAAAATAACTTCAGTTACCACAGTTGATCTCAGCGTCAGGTATTATATCCAACGAGTACAGTTGCATTCTATGGTGGCAGAAAACAAGAAAACCTTTCAGTAGTTCTAGGATAACAAAGCTGATAGGAACACAAGCTCAGCATTCTAAGATTTACATCACACTATAGGCGCCGATAGGCGCCCTGTTCTTGCTCCAATGCAGAGGCGAAAAGGATCTCTATATATCGGACAAGTAACAATCAACGAATGGCACACTGTCGACACGACTAACATTCTGTCTGTTGGAGCTCATCACACAGCTTGGAGTTTCTGCTCATCCACCGATTCCACAGGAAGAACCGCTGGCTCCCATGAAGAGTGCTCGTCCAGATGGATCTTTGCATAATCGCTCACCAGCCCGTTCCTCTCTTCCCACATGATTGCTTGCCGCTCCTCCTCAGCCCTGTCTACCTTGTCTTTGGTCATTGAGCCCATGTCGCCTGCTGCTTTGGTTACCATGCCGAACGCGCTGGTTAGCCAGGAAGCGCCGGCTGAGACATATTGGTTACCCATGAGAGCAGAGCCTGCAATGCTGGCTTTCTGCTCAGCAGCAGCCAGAGCAGACTTTGTGAGTTCCGACACCTGGTAGCGCTCGTCCACTTCCTTGACCTTGCTGCCAACAACGGTCCGGCCCAGGTTGATCTTTTCGCTCAGTCCATACTGGCGATCTAGAGATGCGACGGTGGCTGTAGCGTTGGAGAGGATGTTGTGACGTTCGTCAAAAGACCTTGCTATGTTGAGAGCATCCTTGCTGAGGACAAAACCCATGGCCATCATGCTGCTCACAACATCCTCTGCCTTCCTAACTGCAGATTCAGTAGAGGGAGAATTTTCTCCCTGCACCGACAAGGACATGCATAAAAATTCAGAAGAGTGAAATATCAACATATATTAAAAGTAGTCAAGATAGAAAGTAACTTGTAAGGCCATGTACACTGCAAGGTGCTTAATAAAATAGACCGATTTTTTCTGAGGCACCAGTGCTTATTTTTACAGAAGGGATGCCTAATTAAGCGTCTGCCCTCTAACGAAGCACCAGTGCTTGAAAAAAAAACTGGTTTATTTTTCTAAGCACCTCTCCTAAGCACCTTGCATTGTACAAGGCATAAGAAGCGGAAACAATGCTAGTGGAACTGTGGAAGGTTATTAATAGTATCAGGATAGTAACTAACTAATTCTGCACAGAAAATGGTCATAGAATGGGTGTAAGCTAACTGCAGACCACTGATTTGGGAGACAATGTGTGCATCTCTATTTATCTCCTGATTGACATACTGATCCCCATATGCCTAGTTTAGACAAGTTCATACTATGGTGAGAAGCTAAAACAATGTTAGTGGAAGTTTAATAAGATTATTGATTGTTGAATTTCTAAAATGGACAAATGCTGCTCCAGAGAGAAACCCACATCTACACAAGTCATTGAATGATAGAGCAAGAAAATAATTACTTCTTTTACCCCAAGTTAAGCACTATTAAAAAATGCAATATGAATTACTCCCTCCGATCCATAATAAGTGTCGTTCATCTAGTACAAAATTTGTACTAGCTTAGTACAAAATGAGCGACACTTATTATGGATCAGAAGGAGTATTATTTTGGAGTACTAAATTCTTGATGTGAACAAATTGGTGTAACTCACAAATGCTTTCCTCACAGGAATAACTTGACTCTAAAACAGTTACAGGATTCATCTAGGTCATTTTCAGTTTAACAAACAACAGAAATACCAGGTCAGGAAGTGGAGTTCTTTCCAGTCTAATGCAACTAAAATAATGGTCATGCAGTAAATATAAAAAAAATCTTACCGGTAATTGTTTGGAGGCTTCAGGAGGCAACTGGTAGTTCTCAACTGGAGTTATGATGACAGAAAGGTCAACAATTGTTGCACCCTGTAAATTAGTTATTAATATTAAAAATCAAATCTACAAAGAGCAGTGAGACGAAAAAATAACACAAAATAATAAGTTGCAGGAGCTCGAACGTACTGAGAGAAGCACAGCAGTGTCTGCTCCTTGTGAGTCATTAAATGTGACGTAAGCAAGTTGTGACCAGTCAGATTCGCTGATGAAAACACAAATAAATCTTTAACAAATAATCCTCCGCTCAAATGCAAACAGGCACTATGCTGAATTACCTTTGCATTTCAACATATTCTATATCCCCAGAAAAAGAAAAGAACTCGGTGATCTCTCTTTTTGAGGCATTCAATGAAATATTGCCAACTTTTACTGTCCTCACCTGCAAAAGAATATCAAAGATGAGCAAACGGGATATTGCTAGTGCTACTTTAACACAGGGGAGGCGTTAAGATGCACAATTGTAGTAGTTGTACATTTATCGATGATAGAGTCGACACATTTTAGCATCCCTGAAACCAAACTTTCTATGGTTTACAGAACAACCTCATTCTGAAGAAATACAAAATGACTCAAAACAACAATATAAGCACGAATTGCAGGGCACCATCATGCATAATAGATTAGATGTATCAACAGTTCAACACAGAAATGTAGGTAACAACAGCACTATCAGAACTCAAGAACATCAACCGAGTAATAAAATTATCATCTTAAACAATACAGAAGGCATATTTAACTCAAAAAATGACATGCCTATTTGGTGTGGAGTATACTTAAGACTAAACAAATAATTATTAACAGGAGACCACATGCTAAGTTTTAGCTAAAGAATGTATTTCCAGGAACCGCAGTTATACTTTATAAATAAATGAGAATCGTATAATCAATGAGAATCGTACAATCAATAAGATAAATGTTGACAGCACAGATTAGGTCATTGACACACCATTAGGGATCGTGCTATTATACACAGTTAGGACTGCAAAGGTAATGCATACCAGCTGTCCTGTTACCGGTGGTGATTAATTTCCCTAAAAGAACAAAGCGCTTTTTGTTTTTGTCGAAAGGCAAGAACAAAGTGCATTCATTGACCCAAAAACTTTTTCTAAGGGCCCCTAAAAGGAGAAATAACACAGGACAGAGCAACAATATGACATATCCTTTATATAGAAATCTAAATTTGGCATTCCTGTGGTTAAGGAAATGCAGCAATTTGCAGTCTCTGTTATCATCCACCACCATCGCCGAAACCATATTTGCTGTAAACGAAAATATCACAGGAGCAATTCCGAAGAAAAGCTAGAAACTAAACTTGAAGATCAGATCTACCAACCAGTTTTGAACCCACGGCCTTCAAAAGTTAGCGCTGAAAACAAAATCAGGGGGGGCTTGGGCTTGGATTTAGAATCTAAATAACCGGAAGAAAAAAAAAACTCAGAGAAGTCCATCCTACAGGCACCCAATCGAGAATCGACGATATTCTCCACCAACCGAACCGATTGCCCAACAAGCGGCAGAAAAATTAGGGAACGCAACGACGATTGGATCACCTTGCTGGCTTCTTCCACATCCAGAGCCCAACAGCATTGCGGCGGACCTACCGAGGAGCAGGCAGGCAGGCAGACAGCTCATCGCCCAGCGTCGAGTCGTTGACCCGCATTGCGCGAGGCCGCTAACATTCTAGCAGGGGAGCGCACGGAATCTAGCAGAAGCAAGCAACGAGGCTCACCACCAAGGCCAAGAAAAATCGTCGCGGAGACTAGGCCACCTCCCGTGAGCCCCAGCTCGGAGCTTCGCCACAAGAGGCGGCCGGCCCAATCACCCACCGAACCCACCACGCGAGCGCCGACACAGCCAAAGGAAGGAAGGAAGGAAGGAAGAGATAAGGCTGGGGAGTTTGGAGAGTCGTTGCTCACGCACGCACCTCCATTGCTGGATCTCGGCTTCGTGGCTGGCCACCCGGGGAATCTGTTGGTTGGCGGGGCTCCTCGTGAATTTGGGCGCCGCGCGTGTCGGCGGGCGGAGGGAGAGGAGGAGGAGGAGGGGGAGGGGGGGAGGACGGAGGAGGAGTCGGCTGCTTTCAGCTATCGCGTTGCGCGAGTTGAGTTGTTAACGTAAAACGACGGCAGGCGGATGGCGCGAGGCGATGCGCGTCAGCGCGGTGGTGGGCCGGTCGGTCGCACGCACGATGGGATCTGGTCGGGTGGCACCACCCTCAGCTGCCATTTGCTTTTTTTCTTCTAGAAACACAGTACATCTTGACGCTCACATACACGAGTATACAATCACCCATATGACACACATACGCGCACACCATACCTTTATAAGCATCTTCGCAATACTGATGCGGTACATCATCTTGAGGTTAACGAAGGCACCACCTCGTCTTCGACGGGAACGTCTCATTGCCCTGTAATAAATTCAGAAAAATGCAAGCACCATTATTAAATCTGGATTTAAACTCTGATAAACCGGGGATACAACCATCCATCTAACCAACTCAACATTCGCTCACCTGCCATTTGCTGGATCCGTGTGGATTAGCCAACTTTTTTTTATATTATATACTCTGATCCGTTATTTTTTACTGTATGCTTCTGTAGGACTTGGCATCCTGCCAAACGTTGCGTTTTCGGCGCACAGCACAAGTGCACGCAGTTTTCCGTACTGCCTCACATGTGTAGGAAAAAAGCTACGCACGGTCCTGTTCAGATCGTTTCGTTTTCGTTACAGGGGGATCACCACGGTAGTAGCGTCATCCTGAATTGATCCAGATTACCAGAATACTGGCTCTTTTTTTTTTGAAATTTCCAGAATACTGACTTTTTCTTTTTTGAAATTTCCAGAATACTGACTGCGGCAAAGTTTTCTCCACTCAATCCAGCGTGGTTCTAGAAATCGTTTCCCCGACTTGTTCCTTGCACGCATGCGGTCCTTTCGAACGCATCTCGAAGAGAAGAACGTACGTATATATTTTATCCGTCTTGATCGACGACCAGAAAAATGACGAGCGTGGTATACAAGCCATAATTCCATCCTTTTTCCTTCGTACTCTTGTACTGGCGCCTCGTTAAAGATTGCTTTGCTACAAAGGCTGGGAACGGACACGTCTTGTCAAGGCGGTAATCGCGGCAGGACAGTCGGGTCACTCACACGTCAATCGTGCCCCTGCTGCATAAAACGCATCTACTAAAACCTCCTCTATGAGCGTGTTTGGTTGATTTTTCACCGGAGACTGTCTGATCGAACCAGGCTTAGTGGAGGCTCTGGTTGAAAAAATACAGGCAAAAAATTAACATTTACATATTCATTGTCTGTCTGCATACGCTTCGGTGAACCGAAAGGCAAGCTATTTGATTGCCTGCTGGTTTACGCGTAAACGTAAGGTATAGTATTTGGTACATGTGACATATGTAAAAAATGTTTTAAGATTACTTCCGGATTTAGGTGTTTTTCTGAGATTATCAACGCATTAGGCAGACATCACACATATTAGCACATAACAAAGTTCGACGGTTAAACAAACCACAATAAATTCTAATCCAGCCACACTGCTTAAACAAACCACTTACACAAACCATCCCGAGCCCCTAGACATTGACAGCATAGGCGTTATCATGCTTATCGCACTTGGTCACCACTTCAATGCCATCATGGTTTAAGAATATGACCTTGAGCGTGTTCAGTGTAAGCAGCTTCAAGGTCACCATGTACCCGCACTAGTGCAAAACAGGTCATTAGAACCGGTTCTGGGAGGCCATTAGAACCGGTTTTGGCAACCGGTGCTAAAAGTTCGGTGCTAGAGGGTGAACCCCTTTAGAACCGGTTGCTCACGAACCGGTTCTAAAAGCTCTGCAGCCAGCCACGTGGTGGAAGGTCGGGCGCGAGGGCTCGGGAACCTTTAGCACCGGTTTGTAACACAAATCGATTCTAAAGGTTTAGAGGTTTAAGTTTTTTTTAATAGTTTAGGGCTTAGGATTTATTAATTCTTTTCTTTTGGGTTTAGGATTACTGTTTATTTTACGCTATTACATAATGTACAATGCATATATATATATACATGTAGAATATCTCGTAGCTAGCTAGAACCATCATATATAGTAGAATTATCGTACCTCCAACATATATATATACATCGATCATATATAGTACTAGTGCCTCACCACCGCCCCTCTTTGCTTGCCTCGAGCCCACAACAGTGGAGGGCATTTGAATATACATACAGTTACATCATATGGACAACACACCAGTTTCCTATTACATATGGTAAGGGAATTCTCCGGTCGACTTATTTAGGACTTCACGAAGAAGAAATCCCGCTATTTCCTCTTGAAGTGCTCGCATGCGATCATTTATGTCGAGTTTATCCCGCTTCTCCCAAATCTTATTATTTAAAGAAGATGATCAATATATGAATATATTACATATGATAAGAACAAAGTCTAGATAGTATTTACGTACCATCATTGTTCTTTGATTAAACTTTTGGGTCCTATAGCGAATGTTCTCCATTACGATGTAAGCACAAGGTTCAGTCCCCGATGTCTGCCTCATACACTTCACAACAAAATAGAATTCAAACAGATTTAATAATCAAGCATATATATGATAATGGTATATTGAAACTAGAAATATAATTAAATTGAATGTTCTCTCACATATTTATCGTACTGCCACGTCAGTTTCTCCTTCCATTCACCACGCTCGAGTTTTTTGAACTTTCCCCAAACTCTGCCGTCAAAGAAAATGAATAAATGAGTTAATTACTTGATATAACAGAAACTTAAAGTGAACACTAAAGAAGCCTACATGTGTGATAATGATTAAAATTACCTGGCAAATGAGTTCTTAATTTCTTTATACTCACTAATATCTTTACGTAGTGAGTCCATTACTGTAACCATTTCTTTTTCCATTTCAATGTCTAGCAGGATGAAGTGATAGCTTCGCACACGTAAGTGGGTATCACCTATATAACAATATCGAGTAAGCAAAACTATAATTTGTAGTATAAAATAATGACACTCACTTGAAGTTGTAAGGAAATAGTATATGTTCTTCTGCATGTAGATCCCTCAAATTATAAGCAAAAGGGTCTCCACGAATTCTGTATTATGTTTTACTGTTACTTCATGTATGGTATTTGGGTCAATGAACCCAATGCCAAAGACTCCAGCTTTTCTCATTTCGTATATCTTCATTCTGCGTAATACCACACACAAAAGTATATATATATATATATATAGTGAGGATAATACAGTCAATGACGTACGAGCTGAGCTAGAAAGAAATCACTTACAGACAATACAAACTGACGATAGATTTGTCGAGTGCCAATTGATGGAATAACTGAAATAATTCTTCATTTGCAATCCACAAGTCACCAGTTCCATTGTCGAAATAATCTGGCCTGATCGGAATCCAGAAGCCGGTCATCTCAAACGGTATAGCTTCTGTGATGTACCACTTATGCAAGTTGTGTTGGGTTCGCAGCAGAAAACACAAAATTTTCTAACTAGCGTTCCCATAACCCAAGATCTAGCTAGCCGTATTACCGTAACGGAAAGCAGTGCGGAAATAACATACCTCGGGGTGTAGTTCGTTGCGCGGGAAACGTTCCCGCAAACCTGGTTGATGTAGCCGATCAAGTTTCACAGCCCCCTGGCTGTGTTGAGCACCCGGATGGGTGTAGTGCCACACGTGCAGCACCTCGTAGTACTCGCACACGTACGAGACTCGATGACGACCTCCGTTCTCCGATCCAGCGGAGGTGGCGGAAGCAGACCTCCGGACGGAGCTTCGGCAGCACGACGGCCTCCGATTCTAGCAGAGAAGCCTCAATTCCACTATAGACTCACACTAGGGAGTCCACTGTGAAAGAGACAAGGGAGGGGAGAAGACCGGAAAAAACCGATCTCAATTCGGAGTTATATTTATTTTCTCACGAATTTCTGTGTATTAAATATGTGCACCCTGGCTATCTATATATAGGCAGAGGGGAGGGAGTCAACCCCCCTCCCTTAGCAATGTGGGACTAAACCCTTTGCTAAGGGGGGGGGGGTGGCCGGCCAAGGGGGGGAGGGGGCGCACCCCTCATGGGCCCTAGGGCCCATGGCGCCTCTCCCCTCTTTTCTTTTTCTTTTTCCCTTTTTAATTCCCCTAATGGGCCTTTTTCTCCACTAAGGCCCATAGCACATATTAATTAGAAATAAAATGATTTTAATTATTAATTCAATTAATTAATAACTAAAACATAATATTCCATCTCCCGGTGCTCCGGAACACCTTCCGGTTCACTCCGAACTTGTTTCGGTTCAACACGGTACTTCTCCGATATTGTTTCCTTTATTCTCTGGTTGCTCCGATGGTTCTGAAAAGGTCTCCGATTTCATCGAGCCCTTAAGTGTGTTACCCTACGGTCCGAGAACACTCCAGTTATGACCGAGCAGAGGCTACAGTCAATGATCATCAGCGGGACCTGGATGCCCATAATGACCCCTGTGCATTCCGGATATCAACACCGATTGGACCTTACGCCGTATAACGTTCCCTTTGTCAGCGATACTGGATTGTTCCGAGATTCGATCAGTGACATCATATGTCTGGTTCAACCTCGTTCCGAACTAATCCTCATTCACTCGTTCCCGTGATATTCATCCCCGTGACCTAGTCACACGCTGCGCAGCTTTATGGATGGAATCTCACCGAGTGGGCCCCGAGTATCTATCCATTATATGGATTGACAAATCCCACTCTTGTAAACAATACTCCTCAACGTATCTCCACGGAATACCTAAGATACAACCGTTATGACCCGCATATTTCAGTCAGGTGGTGGGATGTAAGTCAAAGCATCCGGGAAGATAGTGATTATGCACGTACTCACGGTCAAAGGAACGGTCTACCACGTTCTGTAATTACAACACTGAACCTTCATAAGATTTGATCATGCTGTAATGCTTACTTTGGTAATGTTCATCACGTCACTTAACCCGTGAGGTGACCTCATAGTCAAGAGACTTAATTGTCCATGATCGCGAAACCACGACCATCATGTTGACCATGAACTAGTTATCGATGTAGAGGCTAACTAGGAACTCTGGGGTTTTCTATACCACACCTGCATCATTGTTTCACTGACGCAGTTCTAGCACGGTATGAAACTGGTTATGAACTTGCTTAGATATATTGGAATAATCATATATTATTTGCCTCTAGAGCATATATCCAACAAGTTGCGCATTTGCGTTGATAATAGCTTCTCTTCTTCTTCAGTGACCATAGGCTCCCCTTTTGCATATTTCCTTTTTGGAGATGGCTCACCGGACAAGTCATCAAGGTTTAAAAATTGTTCAATAGTAAGACCCGCCTCTCTAGCAAATGCTCTTTGTTCGTCGGTTATCTCTTCCTGCTGCTTGGTATTCACCTTGAGCGCATCGATTGCACCGTCTGTTCTCCGAGTTGGGCAACCGTTTTACCATATTTTTTATTGCCTGAGTGGCTGCTTGTTGAAACCTTTTGCAGAAATGACTTGTTAATAGAGCGTTCGTAGTCCGAGAACACGGTCTTAACAGGGGGTTCAAACATCTTCAAGAAGTGTTGTACTGTTACCTCGGGTATTTTCTCCTTCGGTGGCGGGGGAGGTTTCGGTGCAAGGTACTTCGCCACGGCTTCATCCACTATGGCCTTGGTTTCAGCTACACTCCTATCCCAGAGTAAGACCGGCGGACTCTTCTGGGGTTTAACTTTCTTTGTTTTCTTCTTCGGTGGACTGCTATGACGCGGCGGAGGTCGATTAATTTTTGATTGTCGTGTTTGCCTTCTATCCATCACGGGGGGAGCTGGTCGGATCGGTTGGCGCTGCGGACTCGCGATGTGGGGTGGCTGTGGTGGAATCGACTGACGCGGCGGAGTCGCGCTGCGCTTCATGGGGATGGATGGTGCAGGACTCGGCTGACGTCGCAGCGGATCAGTCCCACTGTGCTCCATCTCGGGGATGGATGGTGCAGGACTCGGCTGATGTTGCGGAGTCGCACTGCGCTCCATCTCGGGGAGGGGTGCAGGACTCGGTTGTTGCTGCGGAGTCGGGATGCACTCCATCTCGGGGGGTGGTGGTGAACTTGATGTCGAACGCGTTGGACTTGACATAATGGATGGAAATATGATCCATTGTTTTCTCCATAGATAGATACCACTTTGTTTGGCTTCTCTGAGGGTCTTCTGCCCTTCACCTCCAGGAATATCGAGGTTTAGTTCTTGAAATTCCTTCACAACTTCATCCACCCCGACACGAGCATAGCCAGGTGGAATCGGATTGCAGTGGTGCAGTGCTCCAGGTGGATTCGTTAAAGCAAAGCCGTCCGCCACCTTAATGGATATATTGTTCATTTTGAAGATTAGCTCGCAACGTTTCTGCTCTGTGATATCATCCACGGGGTAGTGACCATCATCGACCCCCGTGGAGCCCACACTGCTTTTCGTCATACATGGGACGGTAGTTGCTTCAGGTGGATCTTGAGTTGGCTGCGGTTGCTGGCTAAGTGACGCCTGTAGTCGCTCCTGCATATCCTTCATAACATTTTCCAACTTTGAAAGACGGTCTGCTTCCAGCTTCTTCTTTCTTGCACGACTTTTGTAAGTATCTTTATACTCCGCAAAACCCCTCATACCATGGAACAACGCCTACGCCTTGCGTTCATCCCGGATGTTCAGGATTCTTGAGGGCGCGTGTAAGCTCGTCGTTCTCTCTCACGGGGATGAAAATCCCATTCCTAGCATCATCAATTGCATTTAGTATCTCTTGATCGGCTCCTTTAAGACTTGCCTTTATAATCACCTTCCCTGTCTTTGGGTCCAACTTTCCCCCATGCCCAAAAAAGCAACTCCTGCACCTGGGTGGAAAATATATTGTGACTGGAGTGACCCCTGCAGCAATCAGCTTCTTCTCAAATGCTTCCCACTTAGGCGACGCGGACTTGTAGCCACATGTCCCCATGGTATGGAAAAGCTTATGCTTCTCAGCATTAATCTTGTTTATTTCCGACCGAAGTTTAGCTTCATCTGATTCGTTGTTCTCCACAAATTTGTCCCAATGTGCTTGTACCTTCGCTAGTGCTCCATTGAAAATTGGAGTCTTCTTATTATTAGCGACATATTTGGACCATAGCTTTACCTTCCAAGATCGGAATAGTTCTCCCATCTTCTTAAGAGCAGCATGCTTGACTTTCAACACATCTTCTGGTGTCGCCCAATCTGGTAGGGTGAAATATGATAAGAGTTTAGCCCAAAGATACTCTTTTGCTCTATCGCTGACAAAACTCTTGTTTCCACCTTCCTTTGGCTGATGCCATTCTTGAGTGCTAATCGAGATGTTATCTCTAACAATTACTCCGCATATAGCTATCCATTTCTTCGCGTGAGATTCCGGAGCATTCGGCTGGCCACTCAAACTGATCCCATCGATGTTGTACTTTACATCATCCCGCGGCAATTTGGCCGGGCCATGTTTTGCTTGCTTGAAGAAGATTTGCTCGATCCGGGTTTCTAGAAGAAGAAATATTTGTTAACTATTAGTGATAAAATCAATTATTTGTAAATTTTATGATCACCAGAGGCCTTATATATATATTTATATATATACCTCGACAGACTTTGTTGTTAATTGAAGATCTTGTTCTTCTCCTTCGTCGAACATTCCCTCACCGGAATCGTTCAGATATCGTGAGCCGTCATCATCGATATCGGCGTCATCATGAGGACCGATATCGGCATCGATGTCGGCGTCATCATGAGGACCGATATCGGCGTCATCATGAGGACCGATATCGGCCTCGGCAATAATTTCGTACATATCATCTTCTTGCTCTCTGCCGCTATTGAACACGTCGTCCATAGCTTAACTAATATCGACGAGATGCAGAAAAAGATAAAACAATTTAGTATAAGAAAATATAGAAAATGACATCTCAAATAATCAAGTTCACATGCAACAATAATATTAGAATAATAATCTAGCTTACATCTCGAATAATCCAGTTCACATATATGCAACACTAATATATATGTCAATCACTAGAGCTAGTACATATATATATAACATATCACTAGCTAAAACAGTAAACGACGTCGGCTCCGGCTGGCGGTGGACACCCAAAGAGAAGGAACCATCACCCACTCGTAGCTAGGGTGAGATCCCTGAAGCACCTGCCATAAACTGTAGTACCCGGCGTCCAACGCCGCCATGTAGCGACGGACGTGGTCCTCCTCCTCCCTGATACGTCGGCATACAACCTCCTCGGGGGTCGGCTCCCTCCGCACCGACTGTGGCCCACGCAACCGCCAAGAAAGAAGATCCGGGTCGACGACAAGACCCGGATTCCTCGCTAAGCGACGCACCCCGGAAACCACCTCCCAGTGCCATCCCGGCGGAGCCCAGTCCAAGACATTGCGCATCCCGTCAAGAACTCCCGGAGCGCGACTGTAACGAGGATGCGGGCCCGGCATTCTCACTAATGAAACTAATAAAAACACAACTAAAAATATCTTAATATTTTCATGTTAATAGCTATTGATCTATAGCTCAAATTGTAGAACATCTCATATATATATATATACTAATAATATTTAGAACAATATATATACTAATAATATTTATAACAATATATATACTAACAAAATTTCATTCATGCACCGTTCAAATCCATATAATAAAATAATATTTTTTAAAATACATTTTTGGCGCCTAGCATATATATATTTGACTAAAAGGCTTACAACAAAAAATTTCATCTAGCAAAAATGTTCATCTAGCAAAATGTTCATCTAGCAAAATGTTTGTTTAACAACATGTTCATCTAGAAAAATGTTCATCTAGCAAAATTGTTCATCTAGCAACATTTTCATCTAGCAAAATGTCCATCTAGCAAAAATGTCCATCTAGCAAAAATGTCCATCTAGCAAAAATGTCCATCTAGCATCGTCGTCGGGATCCTCGCCGGGGTACTACGACGGCGGAGCTCGCCGTGGACACATGTGTGTGGTCGGACAAGGGGGAAGAGGAGAGCTCACTAGCGCCGGCGCCGGCGGAGACGAAGGCGAGGAACGGCGGAGACGGAGAGGGCGACGACGAGGGCGACGACAACGGCGAGGGCGCCGGCGACGACGACGGCGAGGGCGACGGCCTGGCGGCGTGGAGACGATCTGAAGCGGTGGGGGGGGGGGACTGCTCCAAGTGTCGATATATATAACAGGGCACCTTTAGCACCGGTTTCACCCACAAGCCGGTGCTAAAGGTCCTTTAGCACCGGTTTCACCCACCAACCGGTGCTAAAGGTCTCCAATTACATCCCGTTTTCGGGTGAAAATATAAGCGGGAAGGGGAGGGACCTTTAGCACCGATTCTTATCATAAACCGGTTCTAAAGGTTAGTTTTTCATATTTGGAGTTTTTTAATAATTCTTTTGAAGTCATTTGGCACAAAATAAATCATTAAATGCATGAAAAATAGCAAATGTAGTCAGAAAGAGTTCAAATTTTAGTATGTGGCTTTGAATGGTTCATATTGAATGCATAAAAAGTCTTGAGTTCAAAAAAGTTTAGAAAAATGAAATGCCTTTGTAACAGATGAATTTTCGTCTAAAACCCTCACACTTCGAAAGAGATGCTCCAGTTTGTACATGAAGTGCATCTAGTTTTTGTCGTAACCCTCTCAACTTTTGCACACATGTTATATGGGTCAAATGATGATACCATGCCAAGTTTCAACCTTTTCTGAATTCATTTGTAGATGTTTTCCATTTTCAGGGTCATTTGCCACAAAATAAATCATTAAATGCATGAAAAATAGCAAATGAAGTCAGAAAGGGTTCAAATTTTAGTATTTCGCTTTTAATGGTGCATATTGAATGCACAAAAAATCTTGAGTTCAAAAAAGTTTAGAAAAATGAAATGCCTTTGTAACAGATGAGTTTTCGTCTAAAACCCTCACACTTCGAAAAAGATGGTCTAGTTTGTACACGAAGTGCATCCAGTTTTTGTCGTAACCCTCTCAACTTTTGCACACATGTTATATGGGTCAAATGATGATACCATGCCAAGTTTCAACCTTTTTTGCGTTCATCGACCGAATACAAATCATTCAGATTCCCTGCATACGTCCGACGGTGCATTGCACTCATGAGCCGCCATCGTCGGGCTGTATGCAGGGGAAACCATTTGGCGTTGAAGCCGGATCACATTCTAGAGTGGTACATATAAACTATTTCTTCACGTGTTTCCCTTTATTTTTGCACCGTAACCATGGACAATCTTCTTCATTTAACATGATGCTTGAGTCAGTCTTTACTGTGAAGGGAGGAATTTCATGGAACTTTTCATAATCTTCTGACTTGTCTGTCTTGTCCTCCACTCCCACAAGGTTTATTTTCCCTGAAAGAACTATGTGGCGCTTTGTCTCACCGTATGATGTATTCGCTTCCTTATCTTTCCTTTTTCTCGTTTTGCTAGACGTGTCCTTCACATAGAAAATCTGAGCCACATCATTGGCTAGGACGAATGGTTCCTCTCTGTACCCAAGATTGTTGACATCCACTGTTGTCATTACGTATTGCGGGTCTACCTTTACCCCTGTCAGATTGAACCATTTGCACCGAAACAAAGGGACCTTAAAATCAGGTCCATAGTCAAGTTCCCATATCTCCTCTATGTAACCATAATATGTGACCTTTTGCTTATTGTTGATTGCATCATCAAAGCGGACACCACTGTTTTGGTTGGTGCTCTTTTCATCTTGGGCGATCGTGTAAAATGTATTCCCATTTATCTCGTACCCTTTGAAATTCATTATTGTCAAAGATGGTGTGTCGGACAACAAGTGATGCCCCACAGGCGTAAGGGATCGAGATAGTCTTCGCGGGTAAGTTAACCCAATTTATTGATTCGACACACGGGGAGCCAAAGAGTATTTATAAGCTTTGAAGGTTGAGTTGTCAATTCAACCGCACCTGAAATATACTTGCTTGCAACGATAGATAAGTAGTAACGATAATATGATAGTGATAGTAACAACAGCAAAAGTAACAACAAAAGTAATAACTAACGACCAGCAGGAATGAAAATACTGTAGGCTAGGGAGATGGATGGTTGGGCGCTGCATGGATGAGAGTAAACATATAATAGATTCTAACACGGGACAAGGCACACGGAAAAGCAATGATCATCTAGGCAAATATCAAACAATAGGCATGTATCCCGTAGGTAGTTGTGTGTGCTTGCAATAAGAACTTGCACAACATCTTTTGTCCTACCATCCCGCTACGAACGGGGTCAAAAGGAACTTATGGAGATTAAGGTGCTCCTGTCAAAGAGCACCGGAACAAAGCAATAAACTCAATGGATACATGGAATCCAAAAATTATGAACCATCCCCTTTGGTGTCCCAAGCTGTCACCTTTGGGATCGCCGGTTCCGGACCATAATAGGTGCATACAACTCATAGATAGGATCTAGAACACAAATATATTCATGAAAACACATAGGGTTCAAATCTGAAAACATGGCACTCGGGCCCAAAGTGACAAGCATTAAGAACAACAAGTTGTAGCAAAGAAGATAAACACCAATCTAGATGATAGGCAACATGCCCCCAACAATCTGACGAACTATTAAATGATTAAACTCATCCAATCCCTACCATCCCCTTTGCCTACAGCAGGGAATTACTCACACATATGAAGAGAAGTCAAGGAGGATGGATGGAGTGGCCATGGTGATGACGATGGCGATGATCTCCCTTCTCCGGAGGCCAAATCAGCCTCCAGATTAGCCCTCCCGAAGAAGAACAGAGGGTGGCGGCGGCTCCGCGATGGAAACTGGGAAAACGACTTCTGTTCTGGGGTTTTCTCGTCACGGGGATAAATAGGAGCCTCGGTAGGGCACCAGAGGAGGGGGGAGCAGCCCAGGAGGGCAGAGGGCGCGGCCCCACCCCTGGTCGCGCCAGGGGGGTGCCTTGGGCCCCCAGGGCTCCCCTCTGGTCCCACTTCTGGCAACTGGCTCCTTCGGGTGCGTGGATTTTCAGGTAATTTTCTAGGAATTTTCTGGGACGTCTAAAAATCCATTTTCCTGCGCACAAATAAACCATACAGGCAGCTCTGCTGAAAACAACCTTAGTCCGGGTTAGTTTCATCCAAATCATGCAAGAATGAGGGCAAACCAATAGCAAAAGTGTTTGGAAAAGTAGATACGTTTGAGACGTATCAACTCCCCCAAGCTTAGCATATTGCTTGTCCTCAAGCGATTCAGTTCAACGAACTGGACGCGACAAAGAAAACTTTGACAAACTCTTTCGCTTCAACAGATGTATATAAGCATGTACTACGAAGAGAGTTTAGCAAGTATTGAAACAATGCTACAAGGACAATGCACAAAGCAATTCTCTTTCATGTGATCTGTCACAAACAACTAAAAGTAAATAATAAGCTACTGAAAATCAAAAACAGGATCACAATGCACATAGCTTGAACATACTTGAGTGGCATTTCGCTAGCCTCCATGAGTGAAGCAAAACATAAATGCAGAAACTCCTCCGGAGTTTTAAAGGTGACTGGAACTCAGTATTTCAGACTAGCAATAACACAAGCATGCAGAAGACAATGTAATACTTTGGGACAATGCATGTTACACTAAGAATGACAATTATGCTCTCATAGTTGGTGCTTTGAAGAAAGAAGGGGAGACTCTCATACCGTGGCTTTTGATGGCGAGGTTAAAAACCCGTGAAAGGAAGCAAAGACTAAACATGTGCCAGAGCTCTTGGTTTTGAAAACAGAGATAAAATGTTTTTGAGAAGTGCAATTTTCCAGTCAACGGTGAACGGTAAAGGTCTCTCAATATCTCCCATGCCAACCATATATAATGCTTTTTGGTTACACATATTCCCTTATCCATAAATCTTCGATGGTCTATGGAACCTTTTATTTTGCCTCAAGGATGGAAGGAGGGTATCGTTCCACCTATCATAAGAAGCATTTGGTCCATTTCACTCCATCATCAAGTATGGGGGAGGTGTAACTCTCATATATTTTTTTATTTTTCTGTTTTGACTAGTTAAAACTTCCTTCAAAATATTTTTGGCATGAAAGATACTGATTTCCCCTCACTGCACCATGAGCTTGTACGGTTACAAAAAGGGAAACTTTTGAATAAATTTCGAGATGGCACAAGAAAGTCTAAGTTAGGAGTGGCCGGCAAATACCACATATAGGTAGGTATGGTGGACTCAAATGGAACAACTGGGTTTGAAAAGGAGTTTGGAAGCAAAAGCAGAACTCCGCTTGGTGCGAGCGAAGGCTAGCAAAAGACTGGGAAGCGACCAACTAGAGAGCAATAACTGTCATAATCATGCAAAGCGACAAAGCAACATTGAATCGGGCATGAAAGTGATATAACTATTCTGAAACAAAAAGATCATTAAGGCAAAAAAAGACTTTTTAGTCATAAGCATGTGTGAACATGTGCCAAGTCAATCCAAAAATTCTCCGAAGGGAAATACCACTTCAGTATGTCAAACCATGAACAATGCAATGCATGTAAATCATTTCAACAACACATTATGCACTCTAGCTATTTGAGACTAGCCACAAGGAAAACATGAACACTAGGAAATCATTGTAAACATAGCACTATGTCGCTACAAGCTGGTCTCTAGATCATAAGTACAGGCATATGTACAAAAGTAGAAACAAGAAGAGTTCATACCGGTTTTCCTTGTTGCTTCCCTTCCGTCGATCTTCGTCATTACTGCCTCGTCACTTGCACGATCGAACGTAGGAAATATAATCAAATACCATCACAGACTCGAGCTGATCTCTGAAAACAAAGCAAACTAAAGAGAGAAAGGAAATATTTTTGTGTTTTTCAAAGGTTAAAAGAAAATAAAAGAAAAGAGAAAATCTTTTTGTTGTTTTTGCAAAGAAAGAAAGAAAGACGGGCATAAGCTTTGAAAAGATCAAAGCGAATAAAATGGATAATACAATGGAAAAGTGAGAAGGGCACGTACTCCCCCAAGCTTAGGCTTTTGGCCTAAGTTGGTAGCGGCTAATGTCCCCAGGAGCCTCCTGCTCCAGGGTAGTACGGGTGAGTCCAAGGATCGTATGAGGCTTCCGGCGCGTACACCGAAGTCCTCGGATCCTCCCACGAAGAAGGATCCGCGCTCCAAGCAGAGGAAGACCCTTCACCAAACTGGGTGACGGTCGCTCCCTGGAAAGGTGGGAACTCACCATGCTCCTCCTCGTCGGGCACAACCCCCTCCATGGGGTTATGAAACTGATGCTGGACCACGAACTCGTCGAACTGGATAACATCAAAGGACCATCCGTTCCTGCAAGAAAAGTCAAACAAAAGAGGTGCAGGTAGACGGATCTTGCATTCCGTGGTGGCTCCGAAGCGCAAGATATAATCAAGGTTACCAAACTCGGAAGTCATTGTAACAAACTTATGCCTTTTCATAGCAGCAAGATCAAAACTTAAATAAGTAAGAGGCTTATCATCGGCGTGTGGGGTGCCATTAATAGACTCTAGGATGAATGTGGCGTAAACGCCACCAAATAAGTCTCCCTTGTTACCGCTCATAGCAAGGCGTCGAGCAATTAAGGCACCCACATTATAATCAAACCTCCCAGAAAGGGCGGTTGCCAGTATAGCAATATCCGGCGCAGATATGTTGCTCGTGTTGTCACGAGCAAACACCCCTCTAGCAATATAATACGCAAAATACCTGAGGTGTGGAAATAAGATGCTGGAGATCTTTGACCGATGAATATCCCTTGTATCCATGCTACAGAGCGAGTTGAAGACGGTTCTCAGCTCGGAGGGCTGAGAGCTCATCTTCGCAGTCTGTCCCACGTTCGGCACACCTATTATTTCACAAAACCTTTCCAAAGGCATGGTCAAAAGATCGTTGTAAATTTTAAACTCAACAGAACCAGCATCAAGGTTATATCTAAAACTATTAATGAAATAGGAGGTGAGTTTTTGATACTGGGTAACACGGCACGTAGCGAGCCGCGTCAGACCTGCATTAGCACAAAGATTATAGAACTCCTCCCTAATTCCTGCAGCTTCAAGGAATGCATCACACGGGAAAGTCATTGCACGTGCTTGATTTGTGTCCTCCAACAACTCCAAGGGCACATGATCTTCGTTGTAGCTCACCCTAGCAGTCGAAGGTGAAGCTGAAGCTCTCGTAACTCGATCGGAGCGGTCGGGCCTTTTCTTTCCAAGCCACCCCTTTCCTCTTCCTAGCAAACTCATTTCTGAAAATTTTGAAAAAATACAAAAACAAGGATTTAAACAAAGTGAGTTAAGGCAAACTACTCAACTCAATTACCTAAGGCATAAACTTGCATCAAAACTTGGAAACTAAAATTCTACACATGCATGCAAGCTCATATAAACAACACCAAAAACTACTAAATACTCACAAATGAAGCCACCAATCAAAAATCTAATTGGAGGGGTGAAGGAGTTACATACCAGGGAGTATTTGCTCAAAATTTCAGCTCGAATGGTGGGCTGTAGAGAGAGATCGAAAATCGCCTCCAAGAACAGCAAGAACTGGAGCAGAACTCGTGTTTTTGGAGAGAGAGGAAGGAGGTGGAAGAAGACATACCTGGCTGGCTGCCCTGTGGGCGCGGCTAGGGGGCAGGCCGCGCCAGCTGGCCGCCTGGGCCACTGGTGGCCCCCCTGGTCAGCCCCAGGTGCCTCTGGGTCACTCCCGGCATGGAAATTTTTATTTTAATTTTTCTGGAATTTTTCTGAAAACTTCACTGTTGAAAATTTCTCGGAGTTCAAAAAGCTGCAAAAACTTTCTGAAAACTTAAAGCAATGCTTAGTATTGTGAAGCTTCAAAAACATAAAAACTTGGTACAGCAAAAAGAATGAAAGCTAAAGAAAATGAAAACATAACAAGCTTAACTTTTTACCGATATAAAACAAGCTCACTAGCAAGGTTGATCAAGTCTTACCAACAAACCGGCGATATATAGAACAAAAAGTCTCCCCTCTTATGAAGTGATCATTGCACCTTCACTTTAATGGACGTTGTCCCCACCATAATGGTTTTGTATTTGTGGTGCACATGTAGTGGACAGTCCCATTCTCCAATCTTCACGGTCTCGACATTCTCTATAGAGTTAAGGCCATGCCTCTTGTCGATCTTCTTTGGAAAATACACCGTGTGTTCTTTATCATCAACGTTGAAGGTGACCTTTCCTTTATTGCAATCAATGATAGCACCTGCGGTTTTAAGAAAAGGTCTACCAAGAATAATGGACATGCTCCCATCCTCGGGCATGTCAAGCACAACAAAATCTGTAAGGATCAAACAGTTAGCAACTTCAACGGGTACATCCTCACAAATACCTATTGGGACAACTGTTGATTTGTCAGCCATCTGAAGGGACATATCTGTAGGGATTAGTTTCTCTAAGCAAAGCATTTTGTAAAGAGAGAAGGGCATAACACTCACTCCTGCACCAAGATCACATAAAGCTGTTCTGACATAATTATTCTTTATGGAGCAAGGAATGATGGGTATACCTGGGTCACCGAGCTTCTTGGGAATCTTGCCACTGAAAGAGTAGTTATCAAGCATAGTAGATATTGCCTCATTAGGAACTTTTCTTTTATTAGTAACAATATCTTTCATATATTTTGAATAAGGAGGTAACTTAATAGCACCAGTCAAAGGAATTTGAAGAAAAAGAGGTTTCATCCATTCACAAAATTTATTATAATGCTCTTCTTCTTTAGATTTGAGGGATTTACCTGGAAAGGGCATAGGTTTCTGTATCCATGGTTCTCTTTCCTTCCCATGTCTCCTTGCGATGAAGTCTTCTTTAGAGTACCTCTTGCGTTTATCGGGTGCTTCTTCTTCTCTTACCTGGGGAGAATCATCCTTCTCCGCGTCTTTTTCTTCAGGCTCAGCACCGTATTTTGTTTCAGCATCGAAGGTAGATATGTTGTTAGGATCAACAACTGGCTTTTCACTTGTAATAGGATCACCGGGATTGTCATCCTCCTTGTGTTTCTTCTTCTTTTTTTTCTTCATTGGAGAGCTAACAATCTCGTCTTCTTCTTGTACTTGAGAATTTTGTTCGATCCTCTTTGGATGCCCCTCAGGATAGAGTGGGTCCTGGGTGTGTGTTCCACCCCTAGTTTTAATTCCATAAGCTTGTATGTCCTATTTGGCATTATTAGCAAGCAAATCTTTTTGCACATTAGAAATTTGTTCAAGCTGAGTTTGAACCATATGAAAATGCTTAACAAGACATTTAACATCATTAACTGTTCTTTCTAGAACATCACATAAACTTTTGATAGCAAGAGAATTATCACGCAACTGACTTTGTAACTTCCTATTAAAATGGTCTTGCTTAACAATAAAATTATCAAGCTCATCTAAACATTGGTCAGGAGGCTTACCTTTAGGGATGTCACTTTCAGTAAAGTCTAATAGAGAGTGTACCTCTACTAAGGGAGGGTGAGTAGTAGGCTCACACAACTTCTCAATAGGCGGTAAAATTTTCACGTCTTCGGCTTTAATACCTTTCTCCTTTATAGACTTCTTTGCTTCTTGCATATCTTCGGGGTTCAGAACAAGCATGCCCCTCTTTTTCGGTGGTAGAAGTGGTTCAGGAACGGACCAGTCTTCATAGTTCTTGGCAATTTTGCACATTAATTCTTCTGCATCGTCCGATGTTCTTTCCCTGAAAACACAACTAGCAAAACTATCCAGATAGGTTCTGGATTCATCGGTTAAACCAGCATAAAATATATCAAGCAGTTCATTCTTGGGGATTCCATGTCCCGGCATAACCTTAAGTAAATCACAAAACCTCCCCCAAGCTTTAGGGAGTTGCTTATTGTTGATTTCATCATCAAAGCGGACACCACTGTTTTGGTTGGTGCTCATTTCATCTTGGGTGATCGTGTAAAATGTATTCCCATTTATCTCGTACCCTTTGAAAGTCATTATAGTCAAAGATGGTGTGTCGGACAACAAGTGATGCCCCACAGGCGTAAGGGATCGAGATAGTCTTCGCGGGTAAGTTAACCCAATTTATTGATTCGACACACGGGGAGCCAAAGAGTATTTATAAGCTTTGACGGTTGAGTTGTCAATTCAACCGCACCTGAAATATACTTGCTTGCAACGATAGATAAGTAGTAACGATAATATGATAGTGATAGTAACAACAGCAAAAGTAATAACTAACGACCAGCAGGAATGAAAATACTGTAGGCTAGGGAGATGGATGGTTGGGCGCTGCATGGATGAGAGTAAACATATAATAGATTCTAACACGGGGCAAGGCACACAGAAAAGCAATGATCATCTAGGCAAATATCAAACAATAGGCATGTATCCCGTAGGTAGTTGTGCATGCTTGCAATAAGAACTTGCACAACATCTTTTGTCCTACCATCCCGCTACGAACGGGGCCAAAAGGAACTTATGGAGATTAAGGTGCTCCTGTCAAAGAGCACCGGAACAAAGCAATAAACTCAATGGATACATGGAATCCACAAATTATGAACCATCCCCTTTGGTGTCCCAAGCTGTCACCTTTGGGATCGCCGGTTCCGGACCATAATAGGTGCATACAACTCATAGATAGGATCTAGAACACAAATATATTCATGAAAACACATAGGGTTCAGATCTGAAAACATGGCACTCGGGCCCAAAGTGACAAGCATTAATAAAAACAAGTTGTAGCAAAGAAGATAAACACCAATCTAGATGATAGGCAACATGCCCCCAACAATCTGACGAACTATTACATGATTAAACTCATCCAATCCCTACCATCCCCTTTGCCTACAGCAGGGAATTACTTGTTGGATATATGCTCTAGAGGCAAATAATATATGATTATTCCAATATATCTAAGCAAGTTCATAACCAGTTTCATACCGTGCTAGAACTGTGTCAGTGAAACAATGATACAGGTGTGGTATAGAAACCCCCAGAGTTCCTAGTTAGCCTCTACATCGATAACTAGTTCATGGTCAACATGATGGTCGTGGTTTCGCGATCATGGACAATTAAGTCTCTTGACTATGAGGTCACCTCACTGGTTAAGTGACGTGATGAACATTACCCAAAGTAAGCATTACAGCATGATCAAATCTTATGAAGGTTCAGTGTTGTAATTACAGAACGTGGTAGACCGTTCCTTTGACCGTGAGTACGTGCATAATTGCTATCTTCCCGGATGCTTTGACTTACATTCCACCACCTGACTGAAATATGCGGGTCATAACGGTTGTATCTTGGGTATTCCGTGGAGATATGTTGAGGAGTATTGTTACAAGAGCGGGATTTGTCAATCCATATGATGGATAGATACTCAGGGCCCACTCGGTGAGATTCCATCCATAAAGATGCGCAGCGTGTGACTAGGTCACGGGGATGAATATCACGGAAACGAGTGAATAAGGATTAGTTCGGAACGAGGTTGAACCAGACATAGGATGTCATTGATCGAATCTCGGAACAATCCAGTATCGCTGACAAAGGGAATGCTATACGGCGTAAGGTCCAATCGGTGTTGATATCCGGAATGCACAGGGGTCATTATGGGCATCCAGGTCCCGCTGATGATCATTGACTGTTGCCTCTGCTCGGTCATGACTGGAGTGTTCTCGGACCGTAGGGTAACACACTTAAGGGCTCGATGAAATCGGAGACCTTTTCGGAACCATCGGAGCAACCAGAGAATAAAGGAGACAATATCGGAGGAGTACCGTATTGAACCGAAACAAGTTCGGAGTGAGCCGGAAGGGTTTCCGGAGCACCGGGAGATGGAATAATATGTTTTAGTTATTAATTAATTGAATTAATAATTAAAATCATTTTATTTCTAATTAATATGTGCTATGGGCCTTAGTGGAGAAAAAGGCCCATTAGGGAATTAAAGGGAAAAGAAAAAAGAAAAAAAAGGGGGGGAGGCGCCATGGGCCCTAGGGCCCATGAGGGGTGCGCCCCCTCTCCCCCCTTGGCCGGCCACCCCTTAGCAAAGGGGACTTTAGTCCCACATTGCTAAGGGAGGTGGGTTGACTCCCTTCCCCAGCCTATATAAAGATGGGCAGGGTGCACATAATTAATAGAGAAAATTCGTGAGCAAATAAATATAACTCCGAATTGAGATCGGTTTTCTCCGGTCTCCTCCCCTCTCTTGTCTCTTCCACGGTGGACTCCCTAGTGTGAGTCTATAGTGGGATTGAGACTTCTCTGCTAGATTCGGAGGCCGTCGTGCTGACGAAGCTCCGTCCGGAGGTCTGCTTCCGCCCCCTCCGCTGGATCGGAGAACGGAGGTCGTCATCGAGTCTCGTATGTGTGCGAGTACTACGAGGTGCTGCACGTGTGGAACTACACCCATCTGGGTGCTCAACACAGCCAGGGGGCTGTGAAACTTGATCGGCTACATCAACCACGTTTGCGGGAACGTTTCCCGCGCAACGGACTACACCCCGAGGTATGTTATTTCCGCACTACTGTCCGTTACGGTAATACGGCTAACTAGATCTTGGGTTATGGGAACGCTAGTTAGAAAATTTTGTGTTTTCTGCTGCGAACCCCAACAGTGGTATCATGAGCTAGGTCTATGCTTAGTATTACTGTACGGATAGAACACATCGGGGATGTGGGCGTTGATTGTATGATTGTTACCCTCTCACGTGTACTTGTTCACATCTGCGGCATTGTTTGATGAAGCGGCCCCCGACCGACTTTACGCGTACTCTTACGCGAGACTGGTTCCATGCTTGACATACGGCTTGTACCGTATAAAGTGGCTGGGGGGGTGTCTGTCTCTCTACTTTAGCGGATGTGGCATTTGCAACGGAGGGCCCCGTGCGGGGTGTAATAGAGACAATCGTATGGTTGACGTTGTGGTTGACTCGTAGGTTAAAACTTGTTTAACTATGAAAGCCCTAGCAGCCACGTAAAACTTGCAATATACAACTAGATCGTCTAAACCTTGTATTGCTAAGTGGGGGCTATCGTTTGTTTGTTTGTGATGTAGTGATAGCTTTGCTATGTGTTACTAGTAAGTAGTAATCGTCATCATAAAACAAACTAAAATGGAGACACTGTAGACTTAGTGTTGCCATAGCCCAGACATCTTACAACTTGCTAGTATAGGATACACGACGGTAGCATGTGATAAGATGATCCCTTAACAAAGCCAAACACAAGTATTCTACCGAAGTGTGCACCGCCTGGAAGGTTCTCCCATATGGCCTGACGCTCCGTACATACCGGAGTTGTCCTACATATTCAATGGAGTTCGCATGAGGTTGGGTTCGGCAAGCCTGGCATATGCAAATATGGCCTTGCTGAACAGCATATAACATGGAGGTTAATTTGGCGAGCCTAGCATATGCAGATATGGCCTCGGAATACTAGAGATCGAAAGATCGAGCATGAGTCACAGTATATATAAGATAATGTGATCGCACAAGTTGTTGTCTACCTTTGAAACTGACCCGTCGGCCGTGTGATATTCGAGGTCGGGCAGTGAATCTGGATCATGTAATCACTAAAACTTCCTAGGGATGAAATGTTTTAGTGCGAGCTCATATGATTATATGAACTCATTGTTGTGAACTAGTCTTAATTGTGTTCCTTGCAATTATGTTTGTAGAAAATGGATAATACCCAGTACCTTGAAATGGTTTCTTTCTTACATGGTGAAAGACTTAGAGAAAATGGGTCAAACTTCGTTAGTTAGTACTTACGCCTTAGAGCCGTGCTCAAAAGAATCAACCTTTCATTCTTAACTAAAAGGCACGTGGGAAACCCTCCAGAAAACGACATGGATGCACAAGCGGCGATTGATTATCAACATCGTCGAAGGACATATGCCATAGCTAAGGGTATCATAGAAACCAGCATTCCGAAACCTTTGCGTGAGGAGTATGCTGATTTGGATACATACGATATGATCGATGAGCTAAAGTCATCAAACTTGCATCAGTTTAGAGTTGCCAGATTTGAGTTAGAAAGTGAGTTTCTCTCTACAAAGCTGGAAGAAGGCTCTTTCCTGAAAGAACACTTGGCCAAGATGCATGAGATACATCTGAGCCTCGTAGGTGACTTTGACTATGAAACCACACATGAGTCTGCGATATACACGGTGTTACACTCGCTTCCACCGAGCTATACAGACCATGTCCATGGCTATGTCAGCAGAGGTGAAAGCCTCGAGTTCTCTGACTTCATGGATAGACTTCAGTACCTGGAGGTCGAACCCATTGAAGGAGAAGTTGTCGATGGAGAAGGTATATACTTGATATACTTTATAAATGTTTACTCCCTTATACAACAGTTGCAGTAAATGAGTATATGATACTTATTCTGTTTTATGAAAACAGGACCTGCCGTTGCATGGACGGGATGAGGTGAAATCAAGGATTGATGGATATCAAGTCAGTTGATGGCCAGCATGGATTCCGCCGAGACATCTATCATAGGATATACTTAGAGTATTAGATAAATCTTATGTAATCATTATAGTATGAACACTTAGTTGCGTGTCTTGCATCTCGCGAGACAAAGTTATTCATGTAATGAGACAAGTCAGTTGTTCCATCTTTATGAATAAAAGTGTGCTTATACTTTGATTACGTCTTGATTTATGATATGATAGAAAGCATTTATAATACTATTATTATTGTCAAGAAATATTCAATGTTTAATGATAAACTTGTCTTGATTATAACAAGTCAAAGGATGTGATTGCATGAGGTGACTTCATAACTGATGAATTCATTAAATGTATGATCTATTAACTTGTGAATTCATTATCAAATGAAAATCATAACTTGATTGCATGAGATGGATTAGATACACGATCTATGAACCTCTGCAATAAGTATAACCATGACAAGGTTCTAGCAAGTAGAACTTGTGCCAATCATTATACATAAATGATGTACTAAATGGGCATATGAGTTATCATTAAAGACTTCACATGATTAATTGAAAGTTGTATTCAATTGAGATCATAAAACTGAGATTCGGGAATCACAGTGAGAAGTGAGAATACAAGGATACATATCACCACGCTACGATCCGAAGTGATAAGTATTGACATTGACATAATGGGAGACTTGTGGAAGTTTTACCACAAACTACGATGGAAGTTGAAAGTACTAGACTACTTAAACCATTCGTAGTCATACTAAACCGTAGTATGGTCTAAACGTTCTTTCCCCTAGCACTATAGTTATTGTCGAATAAGATTGTTTAATTCATTAAGTTAAAACACCCACTTCATGAATAGGAAACCATCCTGAATCTGACGAGACATGATAGCTCCATAACTGATGGTGTTATAAGGTTTCTTAAAAGAAAGAATTTCTTTGTAATAAAACTACGAGCAATTGAAATTACATATTCTCCCCGAATAGCAAAATTTGTGTTGCTTAATTGGTAATACGAGAAAAGTCTCTCGACACGGATCCAATGGGAGATAATGGAAACTTTGACCAGGGTATTGGACCTTGCCTTCAGAATATCAGAGTATTGCAACGGAAGCATGTTCCGCTGTAATGACGATGTATAAGGCAGGATATGCCAAAGATTATTGATCTTGGTATATGAGTTGAAGCCATTGTTGAATTTAGAAGGTTATCATGAATACGTTCTGTACAGAACAATAATCATGAGTCTTCTTAATAAAACAATAGGGAATAATATTGCTTGAAGACACAAAGGAATGATGGTAGCCTAGTACACGAGGAGAAATGAAATAATATTGAGTTACATATGGGATGGCTCACGTCCTGTGAAATAAATCGGTTATTTCATATTGTCGACAAACTGGAGAGTTATTGAGAATAATGTAATGGGCATAAGGCATTATTTGGTTATGACCAAAAGCTCAATGGTGATTGACTACGGAAACATAGGAATGCTTTAATCAATAAAATATTTCATTTACACTACGATGGACCATAGCCTGAAATTGCATCTCAGTCAAATGGGGATTTGAAAGAGAATTGCAATGGGCATGACGAAGGTTACTTCGTTAAAAGGATGGACTATAGTACCTCAAGACAGGAACCCTCAACCTTGATTTGATCAAGTGATTTTGTGATGACCAAAATATTGAGTGGGCCTGCAGTTTCATGAAACTGAGTGGGAGCTTTGAAGGCTTCCCGAAAACTTGGAATGCAGAGGGCATTTTCTGAGTGGGAGCTTTGGAAGCTTTGTCATTATGTGAGACATAGTGAACAATAAAATGACTTGATGAAAGCTGAACCGCAAATATATGAGTATATGATGGATATATTTGAGTGGGAGCATGATCATTGTCTCAAACATATATGCATTGATATGCGAGAAGAATGATCTCATATGTATATATATGGATATGCATTAATTGTGTATATAGAGAATCGTCTCATATACATATGTGCATTATGATATATATAGAGCATAAGGCAAATAAAATACAAGATTGCAAGAATCTTCTTTTATGCGAAATACCAACGCATTACACGTTGAAATCTATATGAGTAGATTAAGATTCGGATAATGAAACGAAGTGAAGGTTGGAATAATCTTCTAGACAAGAAACATGTTCTTGTGGCTAGAAATTATATAATGGATGAAATCCAAATATCACAAGCAATGTCTTGATGGAAGAACAGAGATGCACCATGTACTGGACATGTGATCTCATATGTTCTTGACATATGATTCTACCATATAAACATGCATTGTGAATCCAACAACAGAATGACTCAAAAGTTCTTGGAAGAAGAACAGATTCCGATGTGCTTTAGGAGTAAAACTCAGAATCTGAATAAAGTCCATGATTTCAGTATAGAGAGGAATACTGAGGACTATTCTCTAAAATATAGAAAGGATAATAGACTTGAATGTAATGCAAGATTACAATCGCAAGCCATATTATGGGTCTATATTGAATTAGAGACATCACCAAAGACATGAAAGAAACGTGAGCAAAATTCACGGCACTACAAACATAATACTACTTAAGAAAGTAGACCTATGGATAAAAGTTTAGCGTTAGAAGTATTGGACTTCTGGCTGAGTGTATTTCCCAGTATATATGACTAAGGATAAGTCTTCTAAAGACTGAACCAAGAGATCATTGGAGGATACTGTGAAATAATAGTCTCACTCTCCCGCGAAACTTATATCCAACCATTATATGATAATGAGTGGTATGTCAAAAGAGTTTTTGACCTATACCAGTTGCAAAGGAAACATACGAATCTGAATTGGTGCACTTCGTTGACGAACCCTCTTCCATGAGCATGCATGATCAATGAAACACTTATGTGATCGTAAAAATGCGGCTAGATTATTAGCACTCTAGTGCAAGTGGGAGACTGTTGGATATATGCTCTAGAGGCAAATAATATATGATTATTCCAATATATCTAAGCAAGTTCATAACCAGGTTCATACCGTGCTAGAACTATGTCAGTGAAACAATGATACAGGTGTGGTATAGAAACCCCCAGAGTTCCTAGTTAGCCTCTACATCGATAACTAGTTCATGGTCAATATGTTGGTCGTGGTTTCGCGATCATGGACAATTAAGTCTCTTGACTATGAGGTCACCTCACTAGTTAAGTGACGTGATGAACATTACCCAAAGTAAGCATTACAGCATGATCAAATCTTATGAAGGTTCAGTGTTGTAATTACAGAACGTGGTAGACCGTTCCTTTGACCGTGAGTACGTGCATAATTGCTATCTTCCCGGATGCTTTGACTTACATCCCACCACCTGACTGAAATATGCGGGTCATAACGGTTGTATCTTGGGTATTTCGTGGAGATATGTTGAGGAGTATTGTTACAAGAGCGGGATTTGTCAATCCATATGATGGATAGATACTCAGGGCCCACTCGGTGAGATTCCATCCATAAAGCTGCGCAGCGTGTGACTAGGTCACGGGGATGAATATCACGGAAACGAGTGAATAAGGATTAGTTCGGAACGAGGTTGAACCAGACATAGGATGTCATTGATCGAATCTCGGAACAATCCAGTATCGCTGACAAAGGGAATGCTATACGGCGTAAGGTCGAATCGGTGTTGATATCCGGAATGCACAGGGGTCATTATGGGCATCCAGGTCCCGCTGATGATCATTGACTTTTGCCTCTGCTCGGTCATGACTGGAGTGTTCTCGGACCGTAGGGTAACACACTTAAGGGCTCGATGAAATCGGAGACCTTTTCGGAACCGTCGGAGCAACCAGAGAATAAAGGAGACAATATCGGAGGAGTACCGTATTGAACCGAAACAAGTTCGGAGTGAGCCGGAAGGGTTTCCGGAGCACCGGGAGATGTAATAATATGTTTTAGTTATTAATTAATTGAATTAATAATTAAAATCATTTTATTTCTAATTAATATGTGCTATGGGCCTTAGTGGAGAAAAAGGCCCATTAGGGAATTAAAGGGAAAAGAAAAAAGAAAAAAAGGGGGGGAGGCGCCATGGGCCCTAGGGCCCATGAGGGGTGCGCCCCCTCTCCCCCCTTGGCCGGCCACCCCTTAGCAAAGGGGACTTTAGTCCCACATTGCTAAGGGAGGTGGGTTGACTCCCTTCCCCAGCCTATATAAAGATGGGCAGGGTGCACATAATTAATAGAGAAAAATTCGTGAGCAAATAAATATAACTCCGAATTGAGATCGGTTTTCTCCTGTCTCCTCCCCTCTCTTGTCTCTTCCACGGTGGACTCCCTAGTGTGAGTCTATAGTGGGATTGAGACTTCTCTGCTAGATTCGGAGGCCGTCGTGCTGCCGAAGCTCCGTCCGGAGGTCTGCTTCCGCCCCCTCCGCTGGATCGGAGAACGGAGGTCGTCATCGAGTCTCGTATGTGTGTGAGTACTACGAGGTGCTGCACGTGTGGCACTACACCCATCCGGGTGCTCAACACAGCCAGGGGGCTGTGAAACTTGATCGGCTACATCAACCACGTTTGCGGGAACGTTTCCCGCGCAACGGACTACACCCCGAGGTATGTTATTTCCGCACTACTGTCCGTTACGGTAATACGGCTAGCTAGATCTTGGGTTATGGGAACGCTAGTTAGAAAAATTTGTGTTTTGTGCTGCGAACCCCAACATTACTCACACATATGAAGAGAAGTCATGGAGGATGGATGGAGTGGCGATGGTGATGGCGACGATCTCCCCTCTCCGGAGGCCAAATCAGCCTCCAGATTAGCCCTCCCGAAGAAGAACAGAGGGTGGCGGCGGCTCCGCGACGGAAACTGGGAAAACGACTTCTGTTCTGGGGTTTTCTCGTCATGGGGATAAATAGGAGCCTCGGTAGGGCACCAGAGGAGGGGGGGGGAGCAGCCCAGGCGGCCAAAGGGCGCGGCCCCACCCCTGGTCGCGCCAGCCTGGCGCCTGGGGCCCCCAGGGCTCCCCTCTGGTCCCACTTCTGGCAACTGGCTCCTTCGGGTGCGTGGATTTTCAGGTAATTTTCTGGGACGTCTAAAAATCCAATTTCCTGCGCAGAAATAAATCATACAGGAAGCTCTGCTGAAAACAACGTTAGTCCGGGTTAGTTTCGTCCAAATCATGCAAGAATGAGGGCAAAACAATAGCAAAAGTGTTTGGAAAAGTAGACACGTTTGAGACATATCAACAAGTACAACTCCTCTTCAACAGTGTCGTTCCCGTGAGATGGTCTTGCAAAGAACCGCTGAAAGTCCTATTGTGTTCCTTCTTAATCCAGACTTCAGACTGCTCCGGGTTTTTTAAGCGTAGAATATTCTCGTGTTGATCGATATACGGGGCCACCAAGGCAGAATTATGTAGAACAATATTGTGTGCTTTCTTCCAAGATTCTGCGTCCCTACATATTATTGGGCGCGATGCTAGCGTGCCTTTTCCACCCATTCTTCCCTCATGCCGCGATTCAGGAAGACCAATCGGCTTAAGGTCAGGAATAAAGTCAACACAAAACTCAATGACCTCCTCTGTTTGATGACCCATGGAGATGCTTCCTTCTGACCTAGCATGGTTACGAACATATTTCTTTAAGACTCCCACGAACCTCTCAAAGGGGAACATATTGTGTAGAATTACAAGACCCAGAATTGCAATCTCGTCGACTAGGTGAACCAGCACGTGCGTCATAATATTAAAGAAGGATGGTGGGAACACCAACTCAAAACTGAAAAGACATTGGACCAAATCATTTTGTAACCTTGGTAGACTTTCTGGATTGATTACCTTCTGAGAAATTGCATTGAGGAATGCACATAGCTTCACAATGGATAATCGAACATTTTCTGGTAGAAGCCCCCTCAATGCAACCGGGAGCAGTTGCGTCATAATCACGTGGCAGTCATGAGACTTTAGGTTATGAAACTTTTTCTCTGTCATATTTATTATTCCCTTTATGTTCGACGAGAAGCCAGACGGGACCTTGATACTGAGTAGGCATTCAAAAAAGATTTCCTTCTCTGCTTTGGTAAGAGCGTAGCTGGCTTGACCCTCGTACTGCTTTGGGGGCATGCCTTCTTTTTCGTTCATATGTTTCTTGTCCTCTCTTGCCTCCGGTGTATCTTTTTTCCCATATACACCCAAGAAGCCTAGCAGGTTCACGCAAAGATTCTTCGTCACGTGCATCACGTCGATTGCAGAGCGGACATCTAGGTGTTTCCAATAGGGTAGGTCCCAAAATATAGATTTCTTCTTCCACGTGGGTGCGTGTCCGTCAGCGTCATGCGGAACAAATTTTCCACCAGGACCCTTTCCAAAGACTACTTGCTCTGGTAAATCCTTGACCATATCAAGTATATCATCACCAGTACGGCGGACAGGCTTCTTCCGGTGATCTGCCTCGCCTTTGAAATGCTTGCCTTTCTTTCTTAAGGGATGATTGGTCGGAAGAAACCGACGATGTCCCAGGTACACATTCTTATTGCAGTTGGGAAAATATATACTTTCAGTCTCATCTAAACAGTGTGTGCATGCCTTGTATAGTTTGTTTGTCTGTCCTGAAAGGTTACTAAGAGCAGGCCAATCATTGATGGTTACAAAAAGCAATGCTCGTAGATCAAATTCCTCCTGTTTGTTCTCATCCCACACACGTACACCTGGTTTAGCCCACAACAGTAAAAGTTCTTCAACTAATGGCCTTAGGTACACATCAATGTCGTTGCCGGGTTGCTTAGGGCCTTGGATTAACACTGGCATCATAATGAACTTTCGCTTCATGCACTTCCAAGGAGGAAGGTTGTAGATAGATAGAGTCACGGGCCATGTGCTATGATTGCTGCTCTGCTCCCCAAAAGGATTAATGCCATCTGCACTTAAACCAAACCATATGTTCCTGGGGTCCTTTGTAAACTTGCCATTTTCCTTTTCTTCCATTCTCTCGATTTTTCTCCATTGTGACCCATCAGCAGGGTGTCTCAAATTCCCGTCTTTCTTACGGTCTTCGTTGTGCCATCGCAACAACTTGACATGCTCTTTGTATCTGAACAGTCATTTCAACCGTGGTATTATAGGAGCATACCACATCACCTTGGCAGCAACCCTCTTCCTGAGGCGCTCGCCCTCAACATCACCAGGGTCATCTCGTCTGATCTTATAGCGTAATGTACCGCATACCGGGCATTCATTCAAATTCTCGTACTCACCACGGTAGATGATGCAGTCATTAGGGCATGCATGTATCTTCTGCACCTCTAGTCCTAGAGGGCAGACAAGCTTCTTTGCTTCGTAAGTGTTGTCAGGCAATTCGTTATCCTTTGGAAGCCTCTTCTTAAATATTTTCAGTACCTTCCCAAATCCCTTGTCAGGTATATCATACTCTGCCTTCCATTGCAACAATTCCAGTGCGGCACCGAGCTTTGTGTTTCCCTCTTTGCAATTTGGGTACAATCCTTTTTTGTGATCCTCTAACATGCGATTGAACTTCAACTTCTCCCTTTCGCTTTCGCATCCTCTCTGTGCATCAACAATGACACGGCGAAGCTCATCATCAGGCTCATGTGATGCCTTTTCTTCACCTTCTTGTTCTTTCTCTTGTTCTTCATTTTGTTCCCCCATTGTACCACCGTATTCAGGCAGCTGGAACATAGGATACCTGTCATCATCCTCATCTTCTTCATTCTCTTCCATCAGAACCCCTCTTTCTCCGTGCTTGGTCCAGCCGTTATAGCCGGACATGAAACCATGCTTAAACAGGTGGAGGTGAATATCTTTTGAGTCAGAGTAGCTCTTATTATTCTTGCAGACACCACATGGACAACACATAAAATCATCCCGCTTGTTAGCCTCAGCCACTTGCAGAAAACTATGCAAGCCATTAATGAACTCGCCAAAGCGCCGGTCTTCGTCGTACATCCATTGCCGACTCATCTTCATAATGGCACAACATCGAAAAGATAAAATTAATACAAGTAATTCATATACATAAAATTGATCATACATGCATAAAGGCTGTTCATACATAAAGTTCATACACATACTTATTATCATAAAACAACATAAAACTATCTACCTAAAGCATTTGAATGCAATAATAAATGCGATTAATATCGCAACAAAGGTACCAATTGCTCCAACGGCATAATGATACCAAGCCTCTTTATTAAGGGCATACTTTCTAATTTTCCTAATCTTCATGCGCATTACATCCATCTTGTTTTTGTGATCGCCGACGACATCGGTAACATACAACTCCAATATCATCTTTTCTTCTTCAACTTTTTTCAATTTTTCTTTCAAATACTCGTTTTCTTTTTCAACTAAATTTAACCGCTCAACCAGTGGGTCAGTTTCGATCTCCGGTTCACATACCTCCTAGATAAAAATATCTATGTCAACTTAATTGGTCATCATTGTTAAACACGAAAAATGGAACAAATTAATTGTTATAAAATATAATATATATATATACCACATCCGAATCATAGACAGGACGAGGACCGACATGCGTGGATACCATAACCATCGCACTATGTATAACAAAGAATCATACAAGTAAGAAAATTAGACAAGTATCTATCTAAATCATACAAATAAAATTTCTTATAAAAATAAATAAGAAACACATATATAGAGGCTCACCAAGGTGGTGCCGGTGAAGAGGGACGATGGGGGCGATCGACGGTGGTAACTATACGTCCGTGTGCGGGAAGGCACTAAGTAATCACTACAAATATGCATACTAATTAACTTGAGCTCAAAGTGCATATAAATCAAATAAACTCCACATATCACTATATAGCTAGCTCTCAAACTAAAGTCCACAAATCTACACATATAGAGCATAACACAAGCTAATCTAGCAAAACTGAGAGAGGACAAAGCTGCTAACGTTTGTGAACACCTGGATGTAGAAGGTTTTCTTCAAATCTTCACAAATCTTGGCCAAAATGGAGGATGAACTCGAGCAAAGAGAGAAGTGAGCTTCAGAAACAAAGAATGAGATTGGCCGGCTCATGTTGAAGAAGAAGGAGTATATATAGTTATATCTTTAGCCCCGGTTGGTAGTACCAGCCGGTTCTAAAGGTGGGACACTAGAACCGGCTGGTAGCACCAACCGGTGCTAAAGGTTCTAGCGGGCCCCAGCCCAACGACAATCTGCCGTCACACCTTTAGCACCGGTTTGTACTACAAACCGGTTCTACAGGTGTGGTGGCAGGTTGCCGTTGGCCTCGGGCCCATCACACGAACCGGTTCTAAAGCCCGGCCTCACGAACCGGTGCAATTCGGCCAGTAGAACCGGTTCTTGTTCGGGCCGTAGCCTTTGCTCATATCCAAAGGCCTGTTTTGTACTAGTGCCGATCTTGATATGATGGGCGGCGGCCAAGGTGGCGCAACCAAGATCTAGGGTGACCCTGTCGTCCACCAGCCTGACGGTGACCTTCCGTGTGTAGTCGGTGTTAGTCTTGAGCCTGAATTCCGTTGACACGGTCGGGAAGTGCTTTGTGAGCTCCAGGGGCATCGGCAGGGCCTCCAACTTCACCGCAAGGATGACCTTGCAGAACGAATTAGGCGCAACCTCCGGAGCGTAGTGCCCATAGTTCCGGCGCTTGTTGTTGGGTGGTGTGGCCTCTGACACATCGTCGGAAGTGAGCGGCATCACCTCCTGCACCTTCGGTGTTGTGAAAGGGTGTGGCAGGTGGATCCTATTTGGCTGTGAGTGGATGCGCTCCTTGGGCGTCTCCGGAACCTCTCCCTTCTCTGTGGATGTGAGGTGGTGGTGGTTCGACTCCCTGTGAGTGGAAGCCGAGACAACGGTCCCGAGCAGTGTGGTCAGTGTTGGCTATGCGGCAAGCATCGTCGATAGGTGTTGTCCCGTGACCTTGGTCACGCGGACGGTGAGGTCATGGCGTTGGTGTTATGTTTTGTGTTGCTCGTCCTATGGCCTTATGCAACGTCTCTCTAAAAGGCCTTGTATTGTACTCCCAGCTGCGACATGTACACCAAAACAAGTGTTTTTGAGCACACTTAAAAGGCAAGGGAAAGAGCTAGGCGTGGTAGACCTGGCCGGCGGCGGCTTTGCAGGTCGCGATGCAACTTCCATCAAGAAGAGACGCGGGAATAGCTTCATTCCCTTCAGAAGCGGCTTTGCGGCATTCACACTTGCTTTGGCAGCAGGCCTGGTATTGGCTTCAGATCAGAACTCACTCTGGCATCCTGTTGAAAGGGGTGGCACTGTGATCGATACGGTGCAATGCAACTGCTAGCTTCGTTCGTAAGATACGCACATTCAATTCTGAGGATTAGCTGAAGCTTTTGAAACTAGGCAGAAAAATGCAGCAGTCGGTCGGTGCAATGTACTACGTAAGGTCAACAGATTTGCCTGATCTAGAGCTGAGTGGACATACCTAGTTTGTGGCTTTGTGCCAACAACGAAGATTGTATGCACTGCCGTTTATCAGATGGACCGACGTCACGTCAGTATCACGTCCATAGTCAAGCACTCAGGTGTGCATCACTTCCTTCTTGCTAAGATATATGTATGCCAATTAACAGATGTAGTAACAATGCATATCAAGCATTGTGGACTTGTGGTGTTCCGTGGTTTTCCTCTGAAGACAAACTAAGACGGCAAAGTGCTTTACTATGTTCTGTGGCGCAAAGTTGCCAGCGCGAACGTGTCGTACGTGTGCTCTCATGAAATTACACCTCGGTTTCCTGGGTCGACGGTCACACACTGGGCAAATAATCCTTTCAGAACTCCTAGCTCCGGCGACAAAGAATCTCTATTAGTCTCGTTGATACCGTGTGTGAGGAGTGCGTCTGTCTGACTTAGTGTTCCTTGCTTTCTCTTAGATGATTTTCCCACTGTGAGTCTGTGAAAACTCCGGAAATGGCATATGGGTAGTTTCTTCTTGGAGCTGGAACCACTTCCATCGCATGCATGGCCGAGGCCCGCTTGCCTATATAATGGGCATTCGCTCGATCGATCTATTGCCAACTCCAAACCACCGTCCTCCACATTTCCTTGGCAAAATCAGCTGATCAAGGGCACTCTCTTCTTCTTCCTCGGATCCGATCGAATGGGGCTCGCCGGTCGCAACAGCAAGGCGCTGTTCTTGGCCTTCCTTCTGGTGGCTTCTCCGCTTCTGCTGCATGGATTCGGCTGCCTCGCGGAAGCGACGGCTTCAGAGGCAGCCGCCAAGCAGCTGAGTCAGACGCCGGAGACGGCGCCGCAGCTTGGCCGTGGCTCCGGCAATGGTGGCGGTGGTGTTCTCTGGTGGCGCTCGTCCGCCGTGGCCCGCAGGTTGCTGCAGCCTCGTGCTTCGTGCAAATCCAACGGTGGCCAGCCCTGCCCGTAAAGATGGCATGCAATGCAAACTGGCGCACGCATGCTGTACGTGCTCTGCCGATACGGTACCGTACAAGGAGTATGTATGTATTTTGTGTTCCTTAACTATACCTAAGTGTTTGGCTACCTTCTGCTCCACAGCTCCCGATCGAGTATATGAATTGTAGTGTATATATGGTGTATGTATGTCCGCGTGTATATGAGTTGTAAAGTGCTGAAAATAGCTCTGACTTGTAAATATATAATCAGGTAATGGTCTTCAATGTGCTACAGCATGCTTTTTTCATTCTCCACTAGATGTATACTTACTTATGAGTATACATACTACATGACTTGTTGATGTGATATTGTTTTATGAAAAGGATAATTAAATAATACTACGTATGTTGCAACTATTTAGAAATATAAGGATTTGTAGGGCGGAAATGAATGTGTTACCTGCACTCGCAAGCTGCGATCGCCCTGGCGAAGGATTGATTTTAGGTAGTACTGTAAAACAAACCGGGACTTGTATTTCTTTTAAGGCCAACATGCATGATAGTTTTTTGTAACATAGTATAATTGCAATTGCAGACACTATTAATACATACATGCATTCATCTATATAGACACACCCATGCATATCCTACTTTTATAAGCACCATTGAGATACTAAACCAACATATCATTTTTAAGATTGACGAATCACCACAAACGTTTCATAGTCTAGGAAAACATCTCCTTTCACTTAACATACATTGTCAGAAATCTTGAAATAAATTTAAAAGATATGCGTACATCAGAACTTGATCCCTAATGAATTTGTTCCACCGTAAAGAACCGAACCATCTATGCTAGACTCTGTTCACAATCAGGACATGAAGTCAAGACCGAAGATACTTTCTGCGCAATTGAACCGATAGGAAAAAACACCAGTGGAAAACGAAGGTCGTAGCGGCACCGATGGAAGGCTGATCAAATTGCTATAGCCATCCGCCTCATGGCACACAACAAATGTTTTAACCGCTTAACATAATCGCAACGACACGATATCAATGCATGCATGTTTGTACATATTCCTGTTAGATGTCCAAGAAGAAGAAGGAAACTGAAAATACATTGTACTCGTACCTTACCTTATTCGATGCCTAGGCGTGTTACCGAGAGAGCGAGGTGAACATGTCGGTGCCACGTGCACATATAACAAATAAGGATGAAAATGCGTTGCACGTACGTTCAAACTTGGCAACGACGACGCTTAGCACCGTCATCTTATTAGAGGCGTTGTCGTGTAGAGCTCATGCGTTCTCGGTAGAGCCTTCATAAAGTGTTAGGTATCCGTCGATCTGCTTTGTATGAAGACCCCCTCATCACTATGTATATTGTTCCGATGAATACTATGCGTTGTTGCTTTATCTATAAAACGGAAAAAAAAAACCTATTTTCGATCGGTAAATAACAAAGTAGAGTTGACACACAAAATATAGAGTTACACGTGTGTTGTGTTTGTAACAACAACTTGTGTGGTCGGATTTCTGGACCGCGCCTACTATTTCTCTGAAGAAAATGTCGATGTGTATATACACTTGGTCTCCAAAGAGGTCGTTCTTACAATTGTATGATCCATCCCATAGTTTTCCATCTACTTTCATAACATCTTGACCACTTTGCATCCCTCTTTTCGTAAGTCGGTGGCTGAGGCACTTGCGAGGCGAAGATTCTCTCCCGGCCGGTCTGCTCTCCGGCTACACGCTACACCAATTTCCGAGAACATACCAGCTAGCTCAGCATGCATTTTGGCAGCTAGCTATGCAAAAACAACTCACTACTCAGCACCCGTCGTCAGCTGTGACGAAATCTAGCTACTCCCTCCGTACCGGTGCATTAGAGCAAGTACAATAGTGCCTATTCAGCTAGTTATAAGAAATTAAATAGTATATTTGTGCTTAGTTGGAAGAGAGAGAAAAAGAGAGAAGAGAAGCGGGCTACTAATTAGTAGCCAGCTGCAACACGTGCTCCTAGGCACTTTGTGAGATAGACATGTGGGTCATGTATTGCTAAAGTACTACTTCTTATAACCTTCCTATTGTACTTGTTGACTGTAAGGTTAGCTATAGATGACATGACATCTTCTTATAGCCAGCAGCTGGCTATACTATTAACCATGCTCTTAGTCATTTTAGGTTGTGCACTGCGATCAAGGTGGAAGGTAAAACGAGAAAACTTAATGCTTATTTGCTAATTAATACTATCGCATGCAATAGATTGACCACTGCATGTCGTGCTAGGTTGTTTAATGTCATTGGAAACATACATGCTCCACATTTCTTATTGGTTGATTCGTTTATTTATGTCAAAAAACAAGAAACGAGGTGAAAGTTAATGCTCCGCGCCTAAGTGTTTTGGGAATATCTAATTTTCGTAATGTGACTAATGCACCGGTATGGAGGGAGTAGTACTTTGTGCTACTGTGTGCACATAGTGAAACATGGGGCATGCGACCTCGCTTATTACCCAACACTAGTAGAATGTCCGTGCGTTGCTACGGACCTGAATCCATATAAATGAATCAAATAAATAATTAAGATCATCGTCAAGGTCGAAGCTCATTTCTTTCACATACGTTCACACTTGTTCGGGCATCAAACGAGCTCCAACGGGCTCCTCAAAATTCAAACTGGAATGATCTACACAATGTCAACGCATCTTAAACTATAATGATCTGAAACAAAGAATTGGTAAATTTTAATTAGAAATGGGAATCTGCATCCCCAAGTTAAGGCAAACAATAAACATGACAGAAGAAGAAAAGAATAATCTGATGCTCCAAGTTTCTCCATTATCCAGAAAAAAGATAATGCCAGGCATATCATTTCATTCTACAATCAGCTCTCCCAAAACCAGCTCAATCTACAGTCAATTGCTAACAATTTCAGTCTGCAATCCAAATTTTAGTCCCTGTTACATACCAAAAGCACCTAAAAGATAATTTAGAATAAATTTACAAAAGGGAAATATACGCAGTAACAAATATTTTGTGATGTCCAAAAGGGTAACCAAGACGAAGATCAATGAACAAATGAAAGCACGAGAACTTAAAATTGTTTCATATATAGGGATTATTACATAATAAAAAGGAAAACATAATAATTTCTATTGAATCCCATCCAGCGGGTTGACATAGTCAGCTTATATGGGCACCTTTATTACTTATGACATGTGACACGATTATATGTATGGTCTAACCTGGAACATGAACGAACTTACCCAGTGGATGTTCCTCTTAAATATTGGGAAGAATTTTATAGATGTTTAACTGGGAAGACAACCCCATCTTGGGTTTGGTATATCAACCATATAGACAAAGAATAAAACCTTTGCTCTTATGAAAAACAATTTTTAGTTCAAAAATTCAGGCCACTGGTATTCTAAGTTTAGAACTTCAGATAGACCAACACAATTTTAAGATGAGTATTCTGAATCTCATTGGCAGATCTAGAAGTAAGATCACATAAGGTTTGGCCCTCTTAAATATTTTTGGCTTCGGTGAAAGAAGTATCCTAGAAGGTATGGAGAAAGTTATCCATAAATCTTCACATTCCTTCACCATTACTAAAATGAGGGTTATGTATTGAGATTAGCTATGATATTAAGCCTAATCTATAATACTATAATAGTTCATCCCCACTAACCTATTTATCTTGACATGCAAGCTATCCACATCATCAAGTAGGTCCACCATGCAAAAACTCTTCCACTAACTCTTCATGCACATGTTCCCATTAACTTTGCATGTGCATGCAATCTCTCACAACTAAATAATAACTTTTTATGTACTCAACCTCACAATTTAAGTAAGTTTTTTCTATAAAAAACAAATTATAAGTTACATTGCATTTTATTTCTTATGTAACATTTTTTATATATACACATCCATAGTTGCTATGATTGTTTTAGGTTTAGTCAAGGGTGGACACGTCTTCACTTTCTCTACTCAACTATGTTTTCGTCTCATATCATCTCGCCGATATATTGTCAAGTATCTAAATTAAAAAAACAAAAAACAAACTCAATTTTGGATTTTTCATCAAAATTTCTTTCAAAAAATAATTTATAATAAATTATACTATGTTTCATAAATTTTCACATGTTTTAAAACATTAAATTATTTCTCAACGGTTCCCGCAGCAACGCGCGGGGTATCATCTAGTTATTATAGATCTAGGGGCGATAAATTCTGGCCTTGCTAAGAATATGAAGCACTATGTGACAGCTATTCAAAAAACAGAATGTCAGCGGAAATGGCCAGATCAACGAATATCATAATTTCACATGGCCTGCTAGCCTGCTAAATCATTTTATACAAGGATGCTATGATCGACCGGTCTACTAAATTAGTTAAACGGTCGCATGGAAATAGTAGGAGAAGCCCATGATATTGCCAATCTGTTTCAATGAACGGCAACTCCAGATCGCACTGTGCGAATAATGGAGGTCAACAGGCATGGGCAGCAGCAGGGTTATTCCTAGAGAATACCAAGTACCTGATGCAGCACCTGCTGATAGTGGCATGGATAAGAAGTTGCATGGATCTCTTTGGGTCTTTGGCATCCTTAAAAATGAAACCAAGAAAGCAACACCATGCCAAACACCAAACTTGACATCTTCCCAATCCTATTTTGAAGCAAAGGCATGCCAGAAATTTGTGCAACACTATGTGAGTGTTGAAAATGTTAGGGAAGACACCAATAAACATGTTATGGATGGCATATTTAGGGGATAAATGTTACTGAGAGTGGAAACATTCAGAGAAGAAAGCCAGTCCGAATGGTTAGATGGTAGTGCCTTGTTTGTTAGTTAAAAGAGCTATACCCACAATATCAATGATATTTGTTACTCTAAAGTTTGATTCGTAGTTGTAGTTTTCTTCACCAATTATCGTGACGGGTAGTTTGATTCGCCAACCGCCAGACAAGGACTTGTAGCAACATCCTTCAAATGGAACCAACATCATAAGAGAAACTAATTCAAAACTACATCTAATACCATCACACAACTTTTATACCCATCTTTGTTAAAACAAGCCCATTTCCTAATGAAGCAGACACCCGATATTGCATTGATCTCAGCCTTTTAATATTCTACATGCAACATATTTCCATGCTAGGATATCCATGCACAAATATGGAATTAAGAAAAGATGACATTGTGCTCTCACTAAATATTCGTAACAAGTGCTTGTAAGTAGGATTCAAGCAAGAAATATGCATCCTACATGTCAGTTAACTTGATAAAGTATTCGAACACTCCTAGTTACTGACATATCACTCTCTAGCACAGAGTAAATTCAGGTAATTACTTGATCGAAATCAATGGAAAATATTCCATATGTAAAATACATACACTGATGTCATTAGTAGACCCCCTGGAACCTGCAGTTTCGACAAGCCTTCTGCATGATTTGCACCCTGAAAATTAATAGGATAAAGCACATAAGTTGCAGAGAACTGAAATATTGCGGAAAATTGCTCATGATTACTCCAAATTTAGCTAACAAACTGGGTAGAACTTCGTGTATTTTAGTAACTCCGTGTAATACCAACAAGAGTTATCAACTAACTGGATACAATTACTGAATTTTAGTATCAAACTGCAACTGAAATTGACACACAAATTTTAGTATCTAGGTCTAGTTTATTTATGTAGTGCACATCCTTCAAACTATAATAGACACACAAATACTGAAACACATTTGAAGCCTTCAGATCTACTTACCAGGTTCTCAATTCTTTCCCTCTCATCCTCACGGGAGGCCCGGTGATCAGAGGTGAGCGCCTCTGCCTTTCCTGCCCGGGTGAGGACAACACGGCAATCTCCTTCTGGGGCAATGCAGTGACACATCATGCATCCCCGCTTTCTTCCCTCTTGAGGAACTCCTCATCCGTCTTCAGGTAAGACTTTCTCACAGACCCCTCAATTTCATCACTGTGAGTCTGTCACCACCATCCACTTTCTTCATCTCCTCAGACATGAACTTAGGAAAATTTTCGGCACAGAACTCGGCCGCTCTCTTTCCGCGGTGGCCATCGAATACAGCAAACAACGCCTGCAAAGTTGTGGAGAAGCGAGAAAGTTAAGTATACTTCTAACTAACGGGAGAACTTTTCTATCCGGGGTTAAGGTAAATAATAATAATTTCTTATAAACTGCGCAAATAAATTCATGGCGGAGAAAAGATTATCACTTTGGGGTCTCCACCGAGAGCGACCTTGGCGACATGCCGGTCCTCCATCTCCACCCTCCTCTTGCCCATCCCCGGCAGTAGGCCGCGAACTCCTCGCCCTCCTCCTCCACCTTGTTGCTCGAATGCGGCAACAAACTGTGTATATGAGCGATTGGGGTACTATTGTTGTCAGACTTTGCATATCATTATCAACTTTTAACCATAAATCTTCACAATATTGCAAACAATTATTATGCTGCATTGTAAGGAGTAAAGTAGCACAAAGTAGATTTCGTGCTCGACTCCTTGTCAAAGTCATGGATGGTGGTGAAGTCAAGCTCCTGATTCTGATGCTGCTGGGCGCATCTATCTAAAATAGCGTTATATCATTTTTGGATTTTTACCGTATTAGAAGCTGCTTGGACCAGCAAAAATTTATTCATCGGCAAACAAGAAATTGTCCGAACACTTGCATAACCTAACAGCAAAAATCTGAAGGTGGAGGAGGAAAGATCACAACCTAGCAGCAAAAAATCTGGAGGCAAAGTATGAAGCATCAGATATGAGCGAAGAAAAGGGGCCTAACCTTTGTCTCCTATTTTTCAGTCGATGTTTATCTAGTACAACTATCAGGGAGCGCACAATGCCGCCATGGCTTCGATGTGCCTGCTAGCCGCCGTGATCCAGCCACTACAGGTTCACCTTTGTCGGATCTGGGCCCTTGGATCTCGAACTGTTGGCCGCCGCCCTGCTGCTGTTGTGAGGGGAAGAGAAGCAGAGCACTACTCCCAGCAGGGCTGTGCACCGCCCCCATATCTCCTCATCTGGGGGCTGGGGCTATACTGTGGCTTGATCCAGCCCGGCAACGACAAGTGCCTCCGCCATCTACTTCCCTGGTGGAGCAGGCAGGATCTTCAAGATGCGGCAGCGTCTATAAGGGCGTGGGTAGTGTCTGTGATTAGGAAGGGAGGAGAATGAGGTAGCATCAAATCAAATCAGATAAGGGAGGAGAATGAGGTAGCATTGGGGTCAAATCAAATCAGATCGGCCGTAAATTAAATCCCGGTAATTTAGGTAGCGGTGATCGCTGGAGATAAAAAAAAGCATGCCATCGATCGAGGGGATGTTTTGTAGACGAGACGACGTACGGACTCGTACTTTAGGAGTAGAGATATGCTTAATTAATCAACCATGCATGCATGCATGCACGCATGGAAGAGAGGAAGAACCTGAAGAAACCCATGCATATGCAACAATCTTAAGTTACTACTATACGTATAAACTAACCCCGACCACTAGCTTACTTATTGTATATATATACTTCACGAAGCTACTTTTACACCTAAGCGAATCCTTTGATACTCCTACGATACTGCATCTGCATGCAGTAGTATATTCCTCGGAGAAAAAGGCTGCCTTGTTCCAAGCATAGAGCAGCACAAAACCACCGACAGGTGCCGCACGCATGCATGTTTGTCAAGCTAGACACGGCCGGCGACAGGCGTAGTTTCTAGACAGACTTTCTGTCCGTTTGAACTTCAAACTTTGCTGCTCTATGCATGCTCAAGATGATGCTCCTATGCTGATGTGTTCCTTCTTTTGCACGTTGATTAACAAGGCCCCGACACATGCTCAGTGAAAATGTGGGGCGCCTGGTTTCAAAAAAAGGTCCATTGATCAACCGTCATTCGACTCCGATCAAAGGGCAGACAAAGTAGTCATTATATGGAAGAACCGCTTACACTTTCGAATGATTCAACATGTTGAAATGAATATCCATGCCGGCCATTTCGACTACGCTTTTGATAAATGGAAGAAAACAAATAAAAGTTCAAAAAATGCAATATTTTCGCATGGACTCCTTTTTTGTGTACGCGTTTCTTGGAATAATTTTAAAACTTACAGAATGAAAGGAATTTTAAATATGAGGGTGTCGAGGCACGACAATTGTATCATCCACTGGCGGAACTAGATAGAAACTACTGGGGAGACCAAGGCCAAAACGTGTGTTTGGGACGGTGCAAAATGCTAGTACATCCTCATGGTTTCCTTCTACTTTCAGAACATGTTGACCACTTTGCGTTCCCCTTCTTGTAAGTTGGTCATTGAGGTGCTCACGTACTGTACGCCACACAAGTTTCCGAGAACATACCATGCCCGCCATGCATTTTCAAGAAGCCTCTAACACTCCGATTATTACCGACCAAATACACTAGACCACTAGTCTGCACTCTGTTAGCTGTGACAACATCTTGTATAGTATGCTTTTTCTGGTCCCGTGTGCACATAGTCAAACATGGCCGCGTGCGCGACATGCGACCTCAGCTTAATTAATCAAGATACGTACTTGCTTAATTAAGCATGCATGCATGCATGCATGTAGAGTGTGAACCTGGAGAAACTTGTGCATATGCAACACTCTAAGTTAAACTAACCCCGACCATCAGCTTATTGTGTATACTGTACTTCACAAGCTACTTTTACACCTAATAAGGGAATCCTTGATACTACTGCAGTAGTATATTCCATACAAAAAAGGTGCCCAGTTAAGGTAGACGACAGGTGCTGCATGCATGTTTGTCAAGCTAGACACGGCCGGCCGGCGACACGCGTAGTTTCTAGGCAGACTCTGTCCGTTTCAACTTCAAACTTTGCTGCTCAAGATGATACTCCTATGCTAATTAGCAAGGCCTCATCACATGCTCAGTTAAAACTGCCCGGCGCCTTTCCTCGACATTGCCTAGTCATTTCGATCTATCTTCATCGTCTCCACACACCCTAGCTATAAGCCTATAAGTACGTCCTGTTTGGCATTGAATCTCTCCATTGCAACAGTTCTATCCCTATTGTTTTCACTTGTGTGGTAAAAGAGCCAGTAGTATCTGGAATCTCTTCAAGAGAAAGCTCACCCACACCCACCTACGCACGTAGTGCCTCGCTGAAACCCTGACCAAAATGGCACAGTGCTCCGGCGCATGGCTCCCGTTGCTTCTTCTTGTTATCGCATGTTCCCTTGTCCAGAGCACCTACGGCTCGAGGCCTTCTCCTCCGGAGCCGCAGAAGCCTGAGGTGCCATCTCCGGTTGTTCACAGCGCCGCCGAACCACGCCGCCACGGCCACACGGAGGAGGAGGAGGGCACAACCGGTCATCGTGGAGTGAACACTGACGATGGCGATGTTGCCACTCCGGCCATGCACGGCCACGGTGTTGTTGTGTCAGAGAAGGGGAAGGGAGGGGCGCCGGTGCTGCAGCAAGCGCTGAGAAGCACGCTGCTGAGCTCGAAGCTGGCGCGCCGGGTGCTGGGAGGGGAGGCGGAGGACTCGGCGGCCGGGCCGTCGTGCCGCTCCAACGACAAGAACATAGCATGTGCCCCGCCGGCGCAGCACTGACCGGTGTGACCGGGATCGATGCTGCATGCAGTAGTTAGTAGCTAGCTAGTCTCAGCTAGATTCATTCGTCCTTTGATGCTTTCCTTTCATGTATATTAACGTTAGCTGTTACGATTTTCTTCTTCCAAAATTGTATTGTATTTTCCCTTAGAGAAGCAAACTCCTACTTCATGTTAACTAGAAGGAATCTTGTGATAAATTGGTTTCAAACTTGGTTTTTCATGTTCATATTGCGTAAGCTAACACAACCAAGTGGAAAAGTCCATTGGTCAACTGTCATTCGACTCCGATCAAAGGGGTGTACGATGCCGGTCAAACGTGTCAATGTTCGATCACTAGGTGTGTGTGTGTGGGGGGGGGGGTCTTCGGAGGGTCCGAATCCCACCAAAACTTGCAGGGTGTTTTGATATATGTGAATAAGTTTGGTGGGAGGTTGAAATAGCCAAAACCTAACTAACAAGTGTGACCGACTACACTTAGAGCGGGAAACTTCCACATTGGGTCAACCGGAGAAATCTTATGATAAATTGGGTTCAAGAGGTTTTCCATGTTCCTATGTCTAACCCAATACAACCAAGTAGAAAAGTCCATTGATCAACCGTCGTTCGACTCGAATCAAAGGGGTGTTCGACGCCGAACAAACATGTTGGAAAAATGAAGGAAAATGAATAAAAGGTCAAAAATGCAATCCTTTTGCATGGACTTCTTTTATGCGTACTATTTGAGAGGACAAATACCAAACTTTCAATATGAAATTTTGAAAAAAAAACTTCACAAAATGGGTTATCAAGTATGAACATTCATGACTTTCGAGACAAAAGACTAACATGATGGCCATATTTGTTGCATACTTTATGATAATGTGGCGAACTTGGTCACATAGGTGCATCTCGCCATTACATACAATGTTGCAAAATAGGGTTTCCAACTTATAAATCTAAAAAATCATTTTCTATTTACTAAGTGTCAAAATTGATATTTTTTGTGAAGCAAGTACAAAAACTATGGTGTAAAATGGCACCTCTCCAATTTTTTAGAAAAATACACCATATTTGATGGACAATTCCCAAGTTTTATGGATTTTCTAGATTGGTAGCTACTTTTGCACATTTAAATGACTTTATTGCTGATTTCTCAAAAGTAATTCTAATTTAAACTGTAAGTGTGTATAAAAATCATAAAATATATATCTTTTACTTAGACAAGTAGTCATTATATTGAAGAACCACTTACACTTTCGAAGCATTCAACCACTTGAAATGAATATCCATGCCGGCCATTTCGACTACGCTTTGGGTAAATCAAAGAAAACAAATACAAATTCAAAAAATGCATATTTTTGCATGGAGTCCTTTTTTGTGTACTTGTTTCTTGGAATAATACCAAACTTACAAAATGAAAGAAATTTCAAATATGAGGGTGCCGAGGCACGACTATAAACATTGAGGTCGCATGTCGTTTTACACAATTATATCATCCACCGGTGGACAGGGCCGGTCCTGAGTTTTCGGGGGGCCAGGGCGAAACTAGACCTAGGGGCCCCTAACATAAACATAAAATATTGTAAGAATATGTTGAATTGCTAGCCAAATGAAATTCTCCAATTTCTTTGTTGCAAGCACTGTTCCATATATCTTCTGATATTTCGATAAATTGTCCCATTTATCCCTTCTCGATGTCTCACCGATAAGATAAATTGGTCAATAAATGGCATGATATGTTGATTAATGGCTCGATATAACGATAAATCGTCTGATTTACCCATTATCTTGGGTCGACCGATAAGCTTCCGATAAACGATATCCCCAACATTGGTTGCAAGTATTTTTTTACTAATATATTTAGTAGCTTTATTGTTAAGATTATCCTAATTTCGTTGATTATTATCAATCACCATAAAACCGATGCGCCGTTACGACTAATAGATGATTTAATTACCCATGATAAGTCACACTGGCATCCAATTATGCATGAGTGCAAAGTCCCTATTTATGGATTAACATTAGCTTATTCCTCTGTAGCAACTACCGCAAGTCGCCAAACTCAAAATTTGAGAACGTCAATAGTACTACCCATCCATAAACATCAAATAATATTAATAAATCGACAACCAGTGTGCAGTTGCAAGTGATAAAATTTTAATCAACAATAATGATAAATTTTTATAGCCCATAAACTATCTATATTAGTAGATACGGAGTCTTAGAAAGATACCTTCTCTTCCTCATATCTATACTTCGCCGGCGATCTCACTCCTCGGCGAGCGTAGTCTCATGGAAGGCAGCGACCGCCTATCTCCGGCAGTCCAGTCTTCCTTCGAATAATGATGGCTGCTCGGACTAGTGGTGGCGCGATGCACACACAATAGGCGATTCTTAATCCCGATCTTGATCTATTTTAGCCTGTTTGTGGGCCTTGCCGCTTCCTGCTAGCTAGTCCTGTGTTTCTAAAAAATTGAGCGCACAATTTCCGCTTGTGATTAAGAGCGATTCTGTCATAACCACCCTTAATTAATCGCGTGAATAGTTGTTCTATTCAACAATATTTACTCCGCAAATGGGGGACAGCAGCGGGAAGTTACGCAAGATCGAAGGAAGGCGAGGAAATCCAAAAAAACGTTGAAGTAGCAGACTACTGGGGCCCCTGGCACCGCGGGGCCCGGGGCGGCCGCCCCGCTCGCCCCCCGCCCCCTCAGGACCAGGCCTAGTTAATTTCCTTCTACTTTCAGAACATGTTGACCACTTTGCGTTCCTCTTCTTGTAAGTTGGTCACTGAGGCGCTTACGTACGTACGTGACAGTGCTGGCCACGACGGGAACCTCCGGCGTTCTCACGGTGAAGATGGACCTGATTGCAATTTCTAGGGTCCTTGTTGTAATTTCTAAGCCCTTTGTTGCTATTCCTTATGTTCAGAGGGGCTTTTGTGTAATGTGTACCGCACCTGTGATTTAATGCAAAACCGGGTCGTCCGGACCCTTCCCGTTCAAAAAAAAACGTACGTACGTGTACAGGAGCAGACACAGATTCTCTCTCAGCCTCTTCTCCTGCTACCATACGCTACACAAGTTTCGGAGAACATACCTGACACTCCGACTATTTTTTTTTGACGAAACGCAGGAAAACTGCAATTTTATTTATAGAAGAACGGCGAAAAAGCGCCACCTGTACAAAAGCTGGCCGAGCAGCAAAACAAAGAAGAGCAAAAAGAAAAAAAGAGAAAAAAGGAAGGCCGCAGGGCCCTACTCTCGCGGCATCAAATGTCTCCCTCCAGCCAAGACCCAGCAGAGGGACTCTTCCTTGGCAGCAAAGAAGACCTCCTGGACCGAGCGGTAGAGTGCTCAAAGATCCTAACATTTCGTTCCTTCCAAATGAACCAGAGGAGGAGCAGGATGACCGAGCGTGCCTTCTTGGAGGTGCCCGCAACGCACACCATCCAATCAGCAATGGGATGCCCAGGCGTTCGGGTGGAGCGATGGGCAGGAAAACATGGCAGGTAAACAGGTGACACTCCGACTATTACCGACCAAATACACTAGAGCACTAGTCGGTACTCTGTCAGCTGTGACAACATCTCTTGTATAGTATGCTTTTCTTGGTCCCGTGTGCACATAGTCAAACATGGGCGTGCGCGACATGCGACCTCAGCTTAATTAATCAAGATACGTACGTGCTTTCTTAATTAACCATGCATGATCAGCTCAATTACCCAACATACGTAGGTACTTGCTTAATTAACCATGCATGCATGCATGTAGAGTGTGAATCTGGAGAAACTTGTGCATATCCAACACTTACTATATATAACTAACCCCGATCATCAGCTTATTGTATACACTTCACAAGCTACTTTTACACCTACTAAGCGAATCCTTGATACTACTGCAGTAGTATATTCCACGCAAGAAAGGTGCCCTGTTAAGCTAGCCGACAGGTGCTGCATGCATGTTTGTCAAATGTCAAGGTAGTAGACACACCGCACACGGCCGGCGACACACGTAGTTTCCAGGCAGACCCTCGATCTGTCCGTTTAAACCTTCAAACATTGCTGCTCTATGCTCAACAAGCTGACACTGTTAGAAGTATATTACGGTTAACTTAGAGATAGGAGTTAGAGATAGATTAGAGTTAAACATGTATTACTTATCTTGTATTCTAAATCTCTATCCTCTTGTACTTCTATATATACCCCATATGAGGGTCACATCAATACATCAGAATACATAACAATATTTAGCATATCATCAATTTCCACATGGTATCAGAGCGGTTAGTCTCGCGACGCCGATCCTAGGGCCTCCCACCACTTCCGCAGCGCGCCCACGGGGAGATTAATCTCTCTTCTCCTTGGGGGCGCGACACCCGATCGATCAAAGATTAGATCGGTTCTCGGTTCTCGTAGATTAGATAAAAAAAATTAGATTAGATCAATTTCGAAATTCTATTAGGTCAATTTTCTTTAGCCACAAATAAATTTGAACTACCCTTTATCCGGTGAAATTCTTCTCATAGATCGGTGCTTCAGCAGCGAGGTGGTGCGATGACTCCCGCACATCTACTCCAAGCAATCCCCGCATCCGTCGTCGGACGTCACGCGCACAGACCAGGAGGACAGCACAGACCACGAGGGCCACGAGCAGCTCATCTCCGCGCACCACGAGCTTTCGGGTCGTCTCCTTCGTCAACACCAGGACCCGCATGGAGCGCGAAGCCGAGGTCTGCGCCATCGCTGACTAGGCCGCTGGCCGCGTTCATCGAGAAGGTCCATGCCGATGTGCGGGTGCTCTTCCTCGCGGAGCGGCAGCATCCTCGACATCACGATATCGCATGCAGAATCTGCATCAACCTATCGTGAGCCGGCTTCTCCAACGTGTACGTTCCGATCACGGGAGGGCTTACATCCCGTGGAGATTTCCATGGCGGCTACGCTAATCATCCACCGACGACCGACAGCAACTCCAACAACATGCAGCAGATCATCTACCACAATGGCTTCAGCGACGTGCACGTATGTACTTCTGGGCATATGGCTAAATCTGTATCACTGTATGTGCATGCATATTGCTGCACACGTGAGTTCTCCAGGACACATCTGCGATACGTACGTACCACGCATGCGAGCTTCTCCATCTATGTCATCTGAGATCAGAGATAGCAGGTCACGCTACACCGAGCCTGCAATTGAGCGACATCTACACCGACACAATTTCACCGAGCCGAGCGACATCAAGCTGTACGACTACATCAAGTTCACAGAAACATCTTCGTCAAGCGCATATCTATGAGAAGCGAGATCAACCACATGCAGATCGGTGTGGAACACATCATCGACTTCTTCGACAGCAAGGCATCGATATACGTCGTGAGCGAGGGACGCCTCCAAGCGACGGATTACTTCACGCCAGCTGCTTCTTCGCCGACACTTCATCGCCAAGGTCTACATCAACGTGATCATCATCGACATCATCGTCAACACACCGCTGTCGACTCGTCCACAAGATGGACACATAGCGTCCTCTGACAGACTCTTTTGCAAGATGCGACCTTGACGACGGCAAGACCACGTCACGACGACGACATCGACCGCGTCATATTCGACGGCAAGACTGCATCGACATGGTGTCACTATAGTGACGACCCCCTTCATGGCCACACGGTCCTGGCAAAATCGATGTGTGCTCGATGAGTTTCCTCCGGTTCTGGCAAAATCGGCAGACTTATCGCCGACGACACCCTCTAAGATCCGCAAGGTGCAACGTCCACGACTGCAGCTCCGTCATCTACATCATCAGCGCAAATTTTTTTGCGTCTCCGGCTTTGTGCGGTTCATCATCTACGATGACTACATCATCGACCACGACTACCTCGACCACGGCTACTACATGATCGGCTACCTCGACATCGACATCAAGCTACGTCTACAGCTACTCATCGGCAACAATTCCAGTCAACAGCGTCCGTCTCGTCACTTGCGTCCACGACACTCCCGTTGTGACTGCGGGAGGGAATAGATGAAAAGACAGGGAAGGCACCAGAAGGGGACGCAGTCACGCCCTAGGTGTCGACCCATCAGCCATTAGAGACGTAGTTGATGATGGCACAACGGAGAAAGATGATAGAAGCGCAAGACTTCAAATTCAATCGCAATCGTCCGTTTCACTCCCGCCACGACTGAGGGGGAATGTTAGAAGTATATTACGGTTAACTTAGAGATAGGAGTTAGAGATAGATTAGAGTTAAACATGTATTACTTATCTTGTACTCCAAATCTCTATCCCCCTTGTACTTCTATATATACCCCATATGAGGGTCACATCAATACATCAGAATACATAACAATATTTAGCATATCATCAATTTCCACAGAAACCACGTACGTTGATGTGTTTCTTCACTTCCACGTTGATTAACAATGCCTCATTAGATGCTCAGTGAAAATGTGGACGTCTTTCCTCGCCATTGCCTAGTCATTTCGATCTACCTCGTCTCCATGCATGGCTCACCTATATAAGTACGTCCTGTTTGGCGTTGAATCTCTGCATTGCAACAGTTCCACCCCTATTCTTATTAGCCGTGTGGTAAAAGAGTCATTCAGTAGTTTCTTCAAGAACAAGCTAACCCACCTAAGCTACGTGCCGCTCCTCGCTGAAACCCTGTCCTAATGGCAACCTACTCGAGCGCTTTGCTCCCGTCTTTGCTTCTTCTTGTGATCGCATGTGCCCTTGTCCACAGCACCCACGGCTCGAGGCCTTCTCCTCGGGAGCAGCACAAGCCTGTGGTGCCATCTCCGGTGGTCCACGGCGGCGCTGCCAAACCACTCCGCCACGCAATGGCGGAGCCAGGATCAGAAGTCTGTGATGTCATTTCAAATATGTGATGTCAAGTACATGTGTTTTCACTGATTTTATAAAAAAAATACATGATTTCTACTTGTATACAAAGGATTTGTCACAAACCTGTGTGGTCAATTGACCACACAGCTCTTAACGTGGCTCCGCCACTGCCGCCACGGCCACACGGAGGAGGGCGCGACCGGTCATCGTGGAGCGAACGCTGGTGATGACGCTGTTGCAACTTCGAGTCTGTAGGGATAACTTGGCAACTTGCAAAGGTGGTCGACATAATCGTACAGATGGAGCCATGCATGCAGAGGAAAAAAAATACTCCCTCTGATCCATAATAAGTGTTGGTTCCTTTAATACAAAATTTAAACTAGTTTAATACAAAATGAGCGACATTTATTATAAACCGAAGGGAGTACATTTGTTTTTATCTTTTAAAACCTTGTTTGGATGGCTGTTTTCCCACAGATACGCTTGTAGAGAAATTACATACCTCGGATGGTTGTTTGGTTCCCGACTGGAATTTGTACAGTGTCCCGTAAATTAAACAGCCCTGTATTATATACAGGGGTTCCAAGCGCGGCCTAAGAAGCGCAGCCATCCTCAAAGTGGACACTTTCCGTGGTTGTTTAAATGATTATTGTGCAGCAAAAGTGAGGTCGCGTACGTGCGCGATGTATTTTCTGCACACTTTCAAAACTCCCATGGGGCCATGGCCACTCCAAAGTCCAAGCTCCGATCACTGATGTGTCCATCCTTGCAGTGCAGGGATGCCTGCACGTGTAGGCGTGGTTAGGTGCAGTCGTGCAGACGACATAACCAACGTATACACCAATTCCCAGAGAATAAACGGCCGACAAGACTGCAAGTTTGACGGCCGGCAAAGTAAACATGAGTAGCTCCTAAAATACTCCTCTCATAACGCAAAGCGTACGTATCCGTTGTCTTGGTAATCATCGAATCCAATTTTGACGGAACGACTCAAATACAACCTATTACATGGTCTAAATATACAAGAGAGTTATTATTGCAATCTCCTTCACTGCAACAACTAGTTTGTTGCAACCTTGCAGTATCTGAGTCTGGATCCCTCGAGAGTTGTGCTTCTCCAGAGCTTTCAACCGATCCACCGCCTTCCAATCGATCCATCTTCTTTAACCTTGCCGATGAGGCCATCAGCATACAGACTCGGCGGTCGCGTGTAGATCGCCTTCTACATGGTGTGGTGGCTCCCTCGTCTTCGGGAGCGTCCACAAAAGGTGCGGTGGTGGAGCGTGCCGGAACGATGGAGGGCGTGGGGAGGTTGGGGCTAATCATGAGTTTTTTTTTAAGAACCGGGGGCAAATCGTGAGCTTGCGTTGAGTTTGGGAGGCGGGTTGATAAGGGTCCATGTTTTGTTCGGCATGTTGTGTTGCCGTTAAACACGTACGGATGCAATGATATTCGTTTGATTAGGTGGATTGTATGGTTCAGATTAATTATTTCAGCTCCTCCTGTGTTTTTATAGTAGTTCTAGTCTTGTAGATACTCCCTCTAGTCTATAATATGTGTCGTTCATTTTGTACTAAGCTAATGCAAATTTTATACTGTACTGTATTAAATGAGCGATATTTAATATGGATCAGAGAAAGTAGTAGATAATTATTCTGTAATTAATTGAAGTGTAGTATCTTTTTTAACTATGCATAAAAATATATGTGTTACAAAATATGTTTAAACTTTTTTAGGAACTCAAATAATAAGGGATCTATGAGCTACAAAAGAATAATTACCCAAAAAACAGTTTATTAAAATGATACACTATAAGAAACACTTTTCGTATAACGAAATTTGCTAGAAATTCCTTAGTGTATAGTAGGAGAGACAGATTCTCACCCAGTCTCCTCTCCAGCCACCCGCTGCATCACTTTCCAAGAACATACCAGATCACCATTTTCTCAGCTACTCCCTTCATTCTAAAATATTTGAAGTTCTAGTTTGACTTAAAACAAAAAATTTAAGTTTGACCCTGTTCATAGAAAAAATATGTCAACCTGTGCAACACTAAAATAGTTTCATTAGATTCATCATAACATAAATTTCCATAATATTTGTATATACTTTTATAAAATTAATTGGTCAAACGTATAAAATTTACAGCGAAGGCAGTAGTAGCTGAACAACTAGCTGATTATGACAAAAAAAAACTGACTAATACTCCTTTCTTTGGTTGAGTTGAACTGACTAATAGTCCTGCTAGTAGTACTTACTAGTTACTACTCGGTATCCGGTTGGTTGTCACGCCATCTTGTGTCAATACTTTCTTTATCGCGTGCACAGTTAAAGATGGGCGTGCGCAACATGCGACCTCTGTTTGCACATAAAATATGCTTAATTAACCATGCATGGAAGAACCACCTCTGCATGCATGCAAGTGTGAACCTGAAAAAACTTGTGCAACATATGCAACAATCTTAAGTTACTACTATACGCATAAACTAACTCCGACCACTAGCTTGTTGTATATACTTCACAAGCTACTTTTACACCTAAGCGAATCCTTGATACTCCTACGTACTGCATCTGCATGCAGTAGTATATTCCTCGCAAAAAAGGCTACCTTGTTCCAAGCATAGAACAGCACAAAACCACCGACAGGTGCCGCACGCATGTTTGTCAAGCTTGACACGGCCGCCGGCGACACGCGTAGTTTCTAGGCAGACTTCCTGTCCGTTTGAACTTCAAACCATGCTGCTCTATGGTCAACAAGGTGACACCACGTACGCTGTTCATCACATGCTCAGTGAAACTGTGGGGCGCCTTTCCTCGCCATTGCCTGCTCATTTCGATCTACCTAGCAGCTCGATCGTCTCCACGGCTCACCTATAAGTACGTCTTGCTTGCCGTTGAATCTCCTCATTGCAACAGTTCCATCCCTATTGTTGTCACTCGTGTGGTAAAAGAGTTTTGTAGTTTCTTCAAGACGAAGCTCACCCACCTACGCTACGTGCCTCGCTGAAACCCTGACCAAAATGGCACAGTGCTCCAGCGCTTTGCTCCCGTTGCTTCTTCTTGTGATCGCATGTGCCCTTGCTCAGAGCGCCTACGGCTCACGGCCTTCTCCTCCGGAGCCCCAGAAGCCTGCTGTGGTGTCATCTCCGGTTGTTCACGGCGCCGCTGAAGCACGCCGCCACGGCCACACGGAGGAGGCCGGCGCGACCGGTGATCGTGGAGCAAACCCTGGTGATGGCGCTGTTTCAACTCCGGCCATGAACGGCCACGGTGCTGTTGTGTTGGAGTCGGAGCAGGGGAAAGAAGGGTCGCCGGTGCTGCAGCAAGCGGTGAGAAGCAGCATAGTGAGCTCGAAGCTGGCGCGCCGGGTGCTGGGAGGGGAGGCGGAGGACTCCGCGGCCGGACCGTCGTGCCGCTCCAACGACAAGAACACACCATGTGCCCCGCCGGCGCAGCACTAACCGGTGACCAGGATCGATGATGCATGCTGCCCTAGCCTGTAGCTACTAGCTAGTCCCAGCTGATTCATTCGTCCTTTGATGCTTTCATGTAAATTAACAGCAGTTCTTTTGATTTGTTTCTTCCAAAAATGTCAAACATTTCGACATTTCGTCGCTGATGATGATATATGATACTGTACTTCATTCCTTGTTGGCCTTGTCCCGATGTCGAGTACTTTCCGACGACGACGACGATCAACGACGGCAAAGATTTTGTACACAATCAGCGGCAACGCGTGCACGTACAGGATTGATCTTTCACGTGAAACTAGCACAAGCAAGCTGGTGGATAGATTTTGTGCTTTTTTGGCTAGATGGCCATACGGACGTGTGCACGTATTGATAAAACGCTGGCTACTTGATCGGTTTAACTCGCCGGAACAAGCACCATACAAAGACGCCGAGTTATAGCAAAAGGCTCATGTCGAGCCTTTGATTTATTTCTTTGATCTTGGCTCGGATACAGATTACAGCGGGGTATACATGTGTATATATACTATCTAGGACATAAGCTAACCTATCCGGTCACTAGTTCCAATCCTAGTAGTACACGGTAATTGCTTTGAAGATACGAACAATGCACTATACGCCGTGTTTAGCTCCAACATTCCTAAGGCGCCGATCAAAGGTATAGTTTGTAGCCTCTGGTTCCATTCGAGTCCATGGGGATAACTTGGCAACTTGCAAAGGTGGTCGAGATAGTTTTGTCTTCTAAAACAAAGTCCAAGCTCCGGCCACTGATGTATCCATCCTTGCACGGATGCGCGCACGTGTAGGCGTGGGTAGGTGCAGTTGTGCAGACGACATGCCAAACGTACAGAGCAATTCCCAGAGAACAAACGGCCGACAAGACTGCAAGTTTGACGGCCGGCAAATAAACATGAGTAGCTCCTGAAATAAAATGGTAACAATTGCAATCACCCCTCGTAACGCAAAACGTATCTGTCGCCTTTGTAATCGTCGATTCCGATTTTGATCGAACGACTCAGAAACAACCTACTCTACATAGTCTAAATTTTACATGAGAATTGTTATTGCAATGTCCTTCACTGCAACAACTAGTTTACTGCAGGATCCGAGTCTGGATCCCTCGAGAATAGACACCATCTGAGCTTATCCCGAGCTTCCCATCGATCCACCGCCTCTCCGCACTGCTTCAACCGCCACTGCCTTTAACCACGCCGATGAGGCCAGCAGCAGATGGACTCGGCGGCTGCGTGTAGATCATGTTATACATGGTACCGTGGCTCCCGTCTTCACAAGCGTCCATTGAAGGTGCGGTGGTGGAGCGTGACCGGATCGAAGGAGGGACGTGGGGAGGTTGGGGATAATTGTGAGTTTTTTTAGAACCAGGTACTAATCGTGAGCTTGCGTTGAGTCCGGGAGGCGGGTTGATTAGTGTCCATGTTTCGTTCGGCATGTTGTGTTGCCGCTAAACACAGATGCAACGATGTTCGTTTGATCAGGTGGATTGTATGGTTCGGATTAATTGTTCTGGCTCCTCTAATGTTTTTATAGTAGTGGTAAATACTCCCTCAGATCAATAATAATTGCCGTTCATTTTATAAATACGTATCTTGGGTAATCCCATTGTTAGAACCACGGCGGGAATGGAGCCTCCTCAGCGCTCAGGGCATGTTGGCCGTCCGATCGAAATCCTCTCGCGATACAAGCCGTCGGATCTCGGGCCAAACTAATGTGAGATGTTAGATATATCCGCGATCAACCTCAGCCCTTGGATAAAAATTTGATGGCAAATAATTGTAATATCCATGCCCCCACCAGGGCACTATTGTCATTTCATCCGTAAGCATATAAAAACAGCAGTTGTCGTGGTAGAACCCTAGCCGCCACATCCGCGTGTCTTCCCGTGCTCGCTCTCCATCCATCCACAGTCGCCGCTCTCTTCCTCCCGTTCCCTCGCGTCGCCGCCCTCCCGCCCAGTCTCCTCTCTTCCATGCCCTCTTCGGCACATCCCTCTCTCGAGCCGCCGCCGATATATATGTGGAGCAGAGGGAAGCTGACACCGCGGAATGCGTCATCGCGGAGGGAGCGTTGGTCGGGGCGTCGGCGGGCGGGGCCGGGGGAGAGGCCATCAGGGACGGGGACGGGGACGGCGACACGCGGTGGGTGGCATGGCGACCGGCGCAGCTTTGGTGGCCGGGGACTTCGATGGCAGCGCGGGGAGAGGGGCCATCCTACGCGCCGCTCCGAGGGCCTGCGCGCCGGCGGTGACGGCCAGGAGAGCCAGAATGGCGGCCCGCCGTCCTGGCCTTCGATCTGTTTGCGGCACCATCCGTCCAGCTGCAGGTGAGCCCTCCTTCTCTTTTTTCCTCTCTTACTGAGTCATCTTCTCTTCCTACCTGTTCCGCCCTCCTCAAATCTCTCCTGTCCAGGCCGGCGAAGACGGCGTACACGAGCTAGGCAGGCGACGACCACGAGAGAGGAGGAGAGGTTGAGCGTAGGTGAGTTTTTTCCCGGTCTTTCCTCATCTTTCGATGATAAGCTGAGCTTAGATAGGCTTAAATGGATAGATGAACCAGTGACTACAAGGAGTGGAAAGGGTGGTCGCCACGTACAGACATGGATCTGAACCAAAACATCTCCCCCAAGCGGGTGCATTCTTTTTCTGATGAGATTGGAAGGAAGAGCTCACAAAAAGCACCACGGATAAACACGGACAAGCTAACCACGGCAATGCTACATTTACTTCTTTACTATGGGCACCATCTAATTTTAGATAGAAACATGATCCTTTCGCGTGTATTTTGTGTTCTTTTATTGTTTAAGAAAGTCATTTTTGGGCATTATCCAGCAAGGATCTGTGTAGCCATTACTAAGTATATATGAGATGTGGGCATAAGCTAATATCTCAGTTGTATAATTAATTATAAGCAGATTGGTTACAGTATAATTTTGTAATACATCAAGGAACGCAAGTACTTAATTACATGAAAAATGCATTCCCCTTATTACTAGAGTGTGCACCATTATAATCAACATGCTGCCACTAGATCCTACTACAACTCCGCAATTTCAGTGCTCTTTTATTATGCTCTGTTCGATGTTATGTGCCCCCACGGCAGTCGCCGCAGCATTGCCATTGTCATTTGCTAAACACAGTCATTTTTCCGGTTTGTTCTTTCAGGAGAAGCATATAACAGAGGTTGTGTGCTAGAGCAAGGTTCCATTCCATATCCTCCTATTTGTGTTACTTGCATTGTTTTTATCTGGAAGAAAAATCTATATGTAGTCTGATTTATTCCTTTTTATGTTGTTTGCTATTGTATGAGCAATTGAGCATAACCTGGCAGTCTGGCACACCAATCTATCTTATTGTTAGTGTTTCAGTTTTATGGATGAATTTGCGGGAGTTACTGGAATCCCATGCCCTCTATGTTCATATCATATCATTTGTTTGATTTTAGTATTAATTTAGAAAGTTGAATGGCTTTAAATTCTATTACCTTCAAACCCATATGTATTACCCTGATATGTCTATCTCCTATATGAATACAGTGTTCTACGTTACTGTATATATATGAAATTATCTAATCGCCGAATTGTTGTCTTTTTCACTTTTCTGCAGGGATGTGTTGGACCTTGCTAACCCACTATGATTCTAACTTTGTCTACCTATGTTTAGGAGAAGAAATAGAGGCATGTGGACCTGTGCAGATTTGCTTCTGAACCAATCGTGTTTACTGCACATAATGCACGTTTAGTTGTGCTTAGGAGTTTAATGTCTGTATATTAACTCCTGCAGAGCGTGTGAGAACATTCCCTTTGTACTCTACAGTAACAAGGTTGATGTGAAGAACAAAAAAGTTAAAGCCAAGCAGGTCACACTCCCACTACTAGGGAAATAGCTATACATGGAAAGCTTATTAGTGGCGCATATAGAAAGCCATGCGCCACCATCTGTTATGGGTGGCGCACTGGAAAATAATGCGCCACCCCTAAGCTCTTATGGGCGGTGCATTATTTTCCAGTGCGCCACCCCTAAGAGTGGGCCAGCCTAGATGATCTTATACGTGGCGCATCGAGCAATATGCGCCACCCCTAAGAGCCTTATAGGTGGCGCATGTACATAATGCGCCACCCCTAAGCTCTTATGGGTGACGCATTCTATAAATGCGCCACCCATAAGGTCCTTAGGGGTGGCGCATTTACCTAATGCGCCACCCATAAGAGCTTAGGGGTGGCGCATTACACCAATGCGCCACCATTGACTTTATATATGCGCCACTAAATGCCTAGAGCTGCCCTTATCTACTCCACCCCACCTACCACCTCTCATTCACTCCACACAATTCTCAAACTAGATCCACTCTTCTCACCCTAGATCTATTCGGTTTTCTCCTCCTCCCCACCTCATTTCTTCCATTTATCCATCGATACTTGGCATTACATCTATTTTGTTTCATATTGAAGTAAGTGGACCTCCTCCCAAACTCTTTTGTTCCATTTATGACCCATATACTTGCCTTTATTAGCTTGGGGTTTGTTGTATATGTGAAGCTTGGGTTTGATGTATATGTGAAGCTTGTGGTGGTTTGATGTATATGTGAAGCTTATGGTGGTTTGATGTATATGTGTATCTTGAGTGGCAAATGTTTTGCTGAAATGTCGATTCATTTCCATTTCGGCAAATTTCTAGCGCACTCTCCGCATGCTCCCATGCATTATTAGGGAAGGTCATGCCGAATTTTTCCGGCGATGACTGTGATATATAATTGTGTTTCTCTCTCCGTGCACGCAGGTGATCGACCATGGTCCGCGAGATGCTGACCGATATCACCGTGGCTAGGTGGATGCAATGTGCGACAAACGACATGCTAAGGAATAATAGGTCGGATATAAGATGTCCGTGTCGGAGATGCAAACTGCAGTGCGTGACCGAGCCTGATTCCGGAATATTGCAAAGACACCTGAAGCGTAATGGTTTGATGGATGGCTACACATGATGGATAAGTGATGAAGCTGGTGAGGAGGAGAACGTCAATGGTGGGACGCCAGTAAATGAGTAAGGGCAACCAGAAAACAGCGGCGGGCGAGATGACGAAGAGCATCCCGTACATGATCATGAAGAAGATGCCTAAGCGGATCATGTAGATCAAGATGCCGGACATGAAGATCAAGATGTCGGACATGATAATTCAAGCTGGGTGCGGGACCCTCATGTTCAAGAGCTGCTTGTCAAAGAGGCGTTGAACGCAAGAGGTGCAGCTAGAGAGAAAGCCAAGATGGCGCAACTCGAGAAAGACGCGATTACGAAGTTGTACGAAGGATGCAACGACGGGGATACCCGCTTGAATGTAACACTTGGGGCTATGGAGATGAAGGCAAAACACAAATGGACCGACGAAAGCTTCGATGATAACATGGCATTCTGGCACGATCGTCTTCCGAAGGGTAACACGTGCCCAACTAGTATCTGAGGCCAAGAAAGTCCTTTGCCCTCTCGATCTTCCGCACGTTAAATACCACGTCTGCATAAATGATTGCATGATCTATCGGGTGAGGACGAAGATAGAACCACATGTTCGGTGTGCGGTGTTAGTCGATACAAGAGAGGGAAGAAAGTTCCTAGAAAAGTGGTATGGTACTTTCCGATCACTCCTCGTCTGCAGAGGTATTTCGTAGATCCCGAGGAAGCAAAGATCATGACCTGGCACGCGGATAGAAACAAGCTAAAAGAGGATGACCCGAACCCGGATCCGGAAAAGGAGGACATGCTGAGGCACCCTTCAGATGGTAGACAATGGACTGCGTTGGACCTCGAATACCCAGATTTTGGGAAAGAACCAAGGAACCTCGGGATTGGTGTGAGCGCCGATGGAGTCAATCCGTTTGGCGGCCAGAGCAGCACACACAGTACCTGGCCCGTGTTTGTATGCATATACAACCTTCCCCCCTGGAAGTGCATGAAGAAAAAGTACATAACAATGTGTATGCTAGTTCAAGGGCCTAAACAACCAGGTACGGACCTCAATCTATATCTGCAACTGTTGAAAGAGGAGCTAGAAACGTTATGGAAAGACGGATTCAATACGTGGGACGCCGTGGCAAAAGAATATTTCCCAATGAAAGCCGCGGTGATCACGACGGTGCACGACTATCTCGGATACGGATATTTCTCAGGGCAGGTGGTCCAAGGATTCTGTGCATGCGTTAGGTGCATGGATAATACAACGTACCGCCAGCTACCAAAAGATCCCGGATCTTCAAAAACCGTGTTCCAGGGGTCTCGGAGGTGGCTTCCCAAGAAACACGCGTGGAGAAAACAGGGACATCTGTTCGATGGAAGCGAGGAGCTCCGAGCACCCCCAGCTCGAAGGAGCGGCAAAGAAATCGACAACTTGCTGAAAACTTGGAAAGAGTGCCCCGCGCCGGGAAAGAAAAAAAGAAGACTCAGCCGTTGATGAGGGTATGGAAAGCGAGGTCTGTTTTCTGGGATTTGCAATACTGGAGTCTACTCCGCAGTCCTCATAGCCTTGATTAATGCATATCACAAGGAACGTGTGCGAGAGCTTGTTTGGCACGCTGCTCAACATGCGGGAGAAGACCAAGGACGGGCCAAAAGCAAGGAATGACTTGAAATTTATGGGCATCAGGAGGGAACTTCACCCCCCTAGTGACAACGATGATGAGCCGGAGGAGGAAGAGGATACGGAAACGCAAAACTCTCGCAAACGAAAAAGGACGACCAAGAAGAAGACCGGTATTGATCACTGCCCCCCCGGCATGCTTCACTCTGTGCGAGGAGGAGATCAAGCGGTTTATCCACTGCCTCATAGGAGTAAAATTTCCGAACGGCTACGCGGGGAAGATAAGAAGATACCTAGACGAGGCGAAGCAGCGTTTCAGCGGGATGAAATCTCACGACTGTTTCGTGCTAATGACGCAGATTCTCCCGGTTGCGATGCGAGGGATAATGGATGAGCACGTCCGTAAAACTTTGTTTGGCCTTTGCAACTTTTTTGACGTCATCTCCCGGAAGTCGATTTGCGCTACGCAACTCAAAAGGCTACAGGAGGAGATCTTGCTCATACTATGCGAGCTTGAGATCTATTTCCCGCCCGCGTTCTTCGACATTATGGTGCATCTGCTGATCCACGTCGTGGAGGATATCGTCCAACTCGGGCCTGCGTTTCTGCGTCGCATGATGCCGTTCGAAAGGATGAATGGGCACATCAAAAAATACGTTCGTAACAGGTCCCGTCCAGATTCAAGCATAGAGAAGGGCTTTCTAACCGAAGAGTGCATATCTTTTTGCACGAATTATCTCAACACCGAGAACCGTGTTGGTCTGGCCGTCAACAAGCACTTTGGCAGGACCGATGGGTGTGGTCACCACGAGGGAAGCCGCACAATGCATGTCAACTTTGACGGTCGAGACATCGACTTTGAAAGAGCAAGCCTAGTCGCGCTACAACACATCCAGCTGGTCGATCCTTGGATAGTAAAGCACAAGGATTTAATCAGGAAGAAGTACAGTGACCAGGGCCTGCAGATAACGGACCGAGATCCACGGCTAATCAAAGAGCACAACTCCGGTTTCATGACTTGGTTCAGGGACGAGCTTCGTGCTAATCCCCCGCGAAGGAACGCTTCCGAGGATGAAAAGATGATATTCACCTTGTCACAGGGTGCCGCACGCAACCTGATGACCTATCAAGCGTATGATATCAACGGCTACACATTTTACACGGAGGAAAAGGAAAATAACTGCGATTACTAGAACTCAGGGCTAACGGGGATATTCTACACCGATGACGTCAAGGAAAGATTCTATGGAAGGATCGAGGACATATGGGAGCTCGACTACTGTGGAGAGAAGGTGCCGATGTTCCGTGTGAGATGGGCCAAGAGCGTCGTAAAATAAGACCGGTACTTCACCACCATGGTTATACCCGAAGCCAAATCCAAGTTTGCGGGCGCAAACGTCACCGCGAAAAATGAGCCATGGGTACTGGCTAGCCAAGTGGACCAATGCTTCTTCATTACTGACCCATCAAAGCCGAGCCGCGTTGTAGTGAGGAGAGGCAAAAGAAACATCATCGGAATGGATGGAGTCGCCAACGAGCAAGACTTTGACAAGTACGACGACCCGAAGATGGAGGATGACTACGCCGCTCAGGATACATACACCACAACCCTACCGAAGAAAGGTCTCCTCCCGTTCAAGAGGAAAAGTGAAGGCGTCCCAGGCCTAAATTATTCAACCACGACAAAGAAGGGCAAGAAGAAGATCGTGAGGAAACGATAGCTAGATAGCTAGCTCCAAATTTAAGAAAAATATTTTATAATTCATGATCACTTTGTGTATGCATGGATTTAATATGACTTTGCTGTTGTTTGTTGGTGTTGCTGCTTGTGCTTTCTCTCCTCTCACATTACACCTAGTATTTTGTTAAAGATTTTCCTTGTTTGCATCCAATTAAAAAAATGAAATGGTTAAACTTTAATTAAAAAATTGAAATGGTTAAACAAATATAATGAAATGGTTAAACTTTAATTAAAAAATGAAATGGTTAAACTTTAATTAAAAAATGAAATGGTTAAACTTTAATTAAAAAATGAAATGGTTAAACTTTAATTAAAAAAATGAAATGGTTAAACAAATATAATGAAATGGTTAAACTTTAATTAAAAAATGAAATGGTGCTTAGGGGTGGCGCATTTAGCCTAAATGCGCCACTAAGTGTTCTTAGGGGTGGCGCACTTTGTAGAAATGCGCCACCAAGTGGATCCTTATGCGTGGCGCATTTTGTAGCCTTAACATAACCACCTACCCCCTCCCCTGCTCACACAGCAACCATCCCCCCCACCTAGCCGTCGACTCGCCAGAGCCCTCGCCCCTTCCCCTTGACGCCGGAGCCTCCCTCGACGCCACCGGAGCCGCAATCCCGGAGCCCGCAGTCGCCGCCGCGACTCTGCCTCGCCTCCGGCCGCTGCCGCCTTCAAGCACACGCCTTCCCGAGCCCGCAGTCGTCGCCGCGCCTCTGCCTCAACTCCGGCCGCCGCCGCCTTCAACGCCTCCTCTCCCCGCGGTGAGCAGCCTCCTATCCATCCTCCCCTCTCCATCCTCCAACCATCCATGATTGCCGTGGGCATGAGTAAACCGTGCAGTTCCTAAAGGCAATCCATGATTGCTATCTATTCATTCAGACCTAGCTTTGCTCAAGCATGCCGCAAATTTGTATAATCCGATTGGACAGCCAGCTTGAATCCATTTTGCATATGCACCGACCCTGCTCACTTACCTACAATATTTAAAACAAGTGCCTAATTAAATTAAGTAGCTGCCTCTATCTTTGGAGTTTGGATCCTTCCAGACACTTGCGACTAATTAATTTGATCACCATGTAATGTAGCCACACTGGATAGACAAAGATATTAGGACAAGCTACTTTTAGAATGATAATAAGAATATACACTTCACCTTGTCATGGACTGCATCTGCTTTCTCAATAAGACAATAGAGAAGATTCTTCTTCGAGAAGAGAATCCCTCGTACCCGGTTTTCATGGCCAAGGTGCCACTCAACATGGGCTTCATCAACACTATCCCCGCGGATATGATAATCCTGCGATTTTCGGAGATCTTCAATTTGTACCATCTCAAGCGGTTGGACCATAGCCTTATCCGTCTGTTCTCGCTCAGCCTTTCTATGAGTATCAGGAGAGATAAGACCCCGAGCGTCGCGATATTGGACCCCTTCTACATGCGTGAAAGCATCTTGATGGATGACGGGGACGCGACTCTCGCGGCGGGGTACATCACAGACTTCATGCTACGGAACGCCGATAAAGATTCATTTCTTATGACCTACTCTCCCAAGTAAGTCATTCGCTCGCCTCCGTAGCATATATGCTTTCTTAGCTTTCCATTGTCCTCTTCCAACATTCCTTTTGGATTGTTTTAATTATGCAGTGAGGATCAAGACTGCGTGCTCATCTGCTTTTCACCGCAACACTCGCATGCCGTGTATTTAGACTCGGGGAGTGTGAAGAAGAAAGATTACAAGTATATCATGAGAGTTTTGGATGATGCTCTCGTCGGCTACATAAAAGCCGGAGGCAAGATCATGAAGCACAAGTTCAGGAAAAATTAGCCTGGCGTGAACGTGTTCAACCACGTAACGCAGTTCCCGTGCGTCAAGAAGCCGGCTGGCAGTGTGAGGGATGCGTACTATGCCCTTCATCACATGAGGGCGATTGTACAGGAAGAACGCAACCTTACGCTGCCAAGTCATCTCAGAGCGTGGGCCGAAAGGAAGGCGGAAATCGCCGATGCAAATCTGAAGGAGGAGTTCTTTCATATCCAAGCGCAGATGGCGACTATCATCCGTCATGAAGTACAAATGAGGGGGTCGATCTTCCACTCGAACATTGCACTATCCAATGGGGAGATAGAAGTCCGCCTAAAGGCCCTGCGTGACACAAGGCCTTTCATGACGAAAGAAGGATGCCGCCCATTCCCCGAGCCAAGTCAGAACAATTGAATGTACTCTTTGTGTAATTTGGATGTAATTTGGATGTACTCTTTGTGTAGTAGATGGTAGTGTCAAATACTCTTGGTGCTCTTTGTGTATAAAGGTCACTGCATATGCATTTTTATGCATATGTGCATGCTTTTCACCATTCATCGACTTGCTTTAAGTTGTTTATAAGAATAGATGCTAGATTGCTTTGTTCTCCTTTGGTATGATTCATATGGATGTGACCTCTAAAGCTTTGTTTTGTGCAGCTTGAAGAGCAAACAAGATATGATGACGAAAGTAGCTTTCAGTTTTCAATAATTGTTGGACTCATTGTAATTTTGTGATGGATGTAATCTTGTGAATCTTGTTGGCCTCTAAACCTTTGTAATAAAAATTATATTGCAATTCTTTTGTATCAATAATTGTTGGCCTCATTGTTATATTGTATTTTGCATTTCTGTAATATAATAAAAATATCTGTAATGCTTTTATTCTTTTATGTAATTCTTTTTTCTGTTTTCTGTAATTATTTAGTGGCGCATATTGTCAGGATTTAGTGGCGCACTGTGAATGCGCCACCCCTAAAGCCCTTAGGCGTGGCGCATACCAGAATGCGCCACCCCTAAGAGCTTAGAGGTGGCGCATTCTGAGATGCGCCACGCCTAAGAGCCTTAGGGGTGGCGCATCCAGAATGCGCCACCTCTAAGCCCTTATTAGTGGCTTGTAGTTAGTGGCGCATCCCTAATGCGCCACTAAACTCAAAAAAGGGCGCCACCATAAGGGTATTCCCTAGTAGTGTCCACACGACGGATAACCTACAGTACTATGAAATTTCTACCATGAGCAACTACAACTTTGAGAAACCCTTCCTTTACCTTGCAAGGAAGATGGCTGGGTAATTCTCTCCCACGCCATTTCTTTCTTTTGCCTGTGACCTCCAATAATATATGCATTTTCAATGTTCTTACTGGTTATTGTTTATCTTCGACGGTGACAATGATGCCGACATTCACTTTGTTGAAGCAATGGCCCTTAAGCCTGCAGAAGTCACCTTTCCTCTCTTCCTCACTCATCTTCTCTTCCTACCTGTTCCGCCCTCCTCAAATCTCTCCTGTCCAGGCCGGCGAAGACGGCGTACACGAGCTAGGCAGGCGACGGCCACGAGAGAGGAGGAGAGGTTGAGCGTAGGTGAGTTTTTCCCCGTCCTTTCCTCATCTTTCGATGCTAAGCTGATCTTAGATAGGCTTAAATGGCTAGATGAACCAGTGGCTACAAGGAGTGGAAAGGGTGGTCGCCACGTACAGACATGGATCTAAACCAAAACATCTCCCCCAAGCGGGTGCATTCTTTTTCTGATGAGATTGGAAGGAAGAGCTCGCAAAAAGCACGACGGATAAACACGGACAAGCTAACCACGACAATGCTACATTTACTTCTTTACTATGGGCGCCATCTAATTTTAGATAGAAACATGACCCTTTCGCGTGTATTTTGTGTTCTTTTATTGTTCAAGAAAGTCATTCTTGGGCATTATCTAGCAAGGATCTGTGTAGCCATTAGTAAGTATATATGAGATGTGGGGCATAAGCTAATATCTCAGTTGTATAATTAATTATAAGCAGATTGGTTACAATATAATTTTTCTGACTGCAGCGGGCATCCATTAATGATTTCCCTATGGGGCGAAGCTGTTGTTCGATGCAATGCTAAGAGTATATGCATGCTAGGTCAAGAAGAAGCGGACGTTGCGATTTTTGTCAGAACTGTTGGATATATTAGCAATTTTCCAAGCAATTTAATCCCTAGATAAATCATGAACATGACGCATGCAAGATTAATCTTATACTGATACTTAACCATGCAACTCAGATCTACGCAGATAACACATATATGTACGCAGACAATAAGCATGGCATAGATGAAAACAACGATGAACGGGGTGAGTAGATCATACCCTCCGTTCGGCCAGATCGCAGCAGCGGATGCGCTGCTAGCAGCAGCAAGTTCGTCGGCGGTCTTCTTGGCGGCGGCGGCTTCCTCCTGAGCGAGCTTCTCGGCGGCGGCCTTCTCAGCTTCGGTAAACATGGCGACGTAGAGGAAGTAGTCGAAGTAGACGAGCCGGAGCGGAAGCGAGCAGTCGCGTTGTAGACGCTCCCCAAAAACCTTATTGCTCCTCTCCCGGTGCAAGATCGCAAGGAGCACGGTTCCGGAGGCCTGCTCTCCCGCACAGCCGTGCACGCGGCGGACGGGATGGGATCGCCGGAGGCAGCAGCAGTGCGTGGAACGACGTGGGCGGTGCGCGAGGAAGAACATATGCGATCTATTCTGTTGTGCGGCGGCTAGGGTTGCCGTGGCTCCTTCTATACACAGACGAGGTAGGGCGACGTGGGACTGGATACCCGCGACCGAGTCGGCCCACGATTGACGTCTCAGATCGTGCAACGGTTAACTCGTGATTAATTGCATTAACTAAAATTAATGCCAATTAATTAGCCGTTCCTGACTGGAAAAAATTAAGCGCACACATGACATAGGTTTTAGCTCGGCTCAATTCCGCAAACCGCGGCGCGCGCGCGCGTCGTGACGAGGCGGGCGGCGGAGGAGGAGCGCGCGTGAGCTCTCACTCTTCTACTTGCTCAATAGCATGTAGGAGAGCTCACCTTATAAAGAGGTACAACTCACCCTCCACTTCCGGGGTGGGACTAAACTTAGCACCACACCCATGCCATTTTTCCCACATGGGCCCTTAGAGATTTTCTGAAATTGTTAGATGGGCCTAAAGCCCATGCCTTATTTCAACAATCCCCCACCAGATCTCAAGGTCCCATGGTGTTGTCCTCAGTTCCAAACACTGTTTGATATATCAGTATTTTTAGTGGAGACCAGTTAAGTTTAAACATCCACCTAGAGCAAAGAATTACATTCCTTCACAACTGAACAATGGACTATGCCTTGAATTGTCAGTTTGGCGTAAAGAAGTTTCACTCCTTGTCTTACCGATACTAGGCTGCCGAAGGCTGACCCCGCGGGTGGAGCATATTAGTCACACTCCTTGCCTATTCATGAGCTTCCTAGAGATTACCCTATCTCATAGACTGTGACCAGCAGTCGGGCTCATATAGGTGTGTTCTTCCAGAGATCGCTCTGTAGGATAGCATCTCGCTTATGAAAGCCTCAGAACACATTAAGACAAAAGTCAACCTACCATACAGTTACCGAGAGTATTGCATCTCCAACGGAGTGGGTAATAAAAATTACTCTCCTCAGTTAACCACTAGCTTGTTTTCCCAGGTCCTATTTCACGGGATCTCCGATCATGTAGGTTGGGTTACCACCACGGCAACTCATGTGGGTCTCATACCCATCTCCCTCGATGCATTGTCTATCACAATACGTGATAGACCTTTGGTGAAGGGATCTGCCAGATTCTTAGCCGATTGGATGTAATCCAATGCTATTACTCCGGAGTTTCTCAAATGTCTGACAGACTTCAATCTCCTTCTTATATGCTTTGTGGATTGCATGTTGTCCTTTGAACTCTTTGCCTTAACAATCACCGTTTGATTATCACAGTTCATAAGGATAGCCGGAATCGGTTTTTCAACCACTGGCAAGTCCATCAAAAGCTCTCGAAGCCATTCTGCTTTAGTGCAGGATTTATCAATTGTTGTGAGTTCTGCTTCCATTGTCGACTTCGTTAAGATAGTTTGCTTGCAAGACTTCCATGAAACAGCGCCACCTCCAAGTGTGAACACATATCCACTTGTGGCCTTCATCTCATCAGCATCAGAAATCCAATTTGCATCACTATACCCTTCAAGTACCGACGGGTATCCGGTATAGTGAAGTCCATGGCTCATTGTACCCTTTAGATAGCGCATAACTCTTTCAATGGCATGCCAATGAACATCTCCCGGATTTGAGACAAACCGGCTCAATTTGCTCACAGCAAATGCGATGTCAGGCCTCTTAGCGCAAGCTAGGTACATGAGTGATCCAATCACTTGAGAATATCTCAACTGATCTACAGCTGTGCCTTCGAACTTTCGAATCCGCACACTAGGATCATATGGCATTGGAGAAGATTTGCAATCTGAATATCCAAAGCGACTCAGAATCTTCTCAACGTAGTGGGATTGCAAAAGCGTAATTCCACCCTCATTATCTCTCAATAGCTTGATGTTCAAGATAACATCAGCCACACCAAGATCTTTCATCTCAAAGTTTGGAGATAGAAATGTCTTAACCTCCTCAATGACTTTGAGGTTGGTTCCAAATATCAGTATGTCATCAACATATAAGCACAGTATAACTCCTTCGCCCCCACCATGGCGATGGTATACACATTTGTCAGCTTCACTTACAAGGAAGCCAGCAGATGTCAAAGTTTTATCAAAATTCTCATGCCACTGCTTAGGTGCTTGCTTCAGACCATATAAAGATTTCAATAGCTTGCACACCTTTCCTTCCTGACCATCTACTACAAAGCCATCTGGCTGTTGCATGTAGATTTCCTCGTCTAGCTCTCCATTTAGGAAAGCCGTCTTAACGTCCATTTGATGGACAAGAAGACCATGCGAGGCAGCCAACGAGAGTAATACTCGAATGGTTGTCAGTCTGGCCACCGGTGCATAAGTATCGAAGAAATCTTCTCCTTCCTTCTGGGTATAGCCCTTAGCCACGAGCCTAGCCTTGTATTTTTCAATACTGCCATCAGGCCTAAGCTTCTTTTTGAACACCCATTTACATCCCACAGGTTTGCAACCATAGGGACGATCAGTGATTTCCCATGTTCCATTAGCCAAGATGGAATCCATCTCGCTACGAACCGCATCTTTCCAGTAGTCAGCATCTGGTGATGCATAAGCTTCTGAAATAGAAGTGGGAGTATCATCCACGAGGTACACAATGAAATCATCACCAAAGGACTTTGCAGTCCTCTGTCTCTTGCTCCTAATAGGAGCTTCATCGTCCTCCTCCACAGGATTATCATCATGAGTTCGTTCATAATATTCCATCGGAATGGCGAGTTCAAGAATCTCATCAGATTCCTGTCTAGAAGTGCTTTGCATATCTCTCATGGGAAATATATCCTCAAAGAATGTAGCATCTTTAGACTCCATAATCGTACTAACCTTCACGTCAGGTACCTCAGATTTCACCACTAGAAATCTATATCCAACGCTGTTCTTAGCGTAGCCCAGAAAAACGCAATCCACGGTCTTTGGTCCAAGCTTACGCTTTTTGGGGATCGGCACATTGACTTTCGCCAAACAGCCCCAAGTACGCAAGTATGAGAGTGTTGTTATTTTCTTCTCCCATAATTCATAGGGAGTGATCCCGTTATCCTTCACGGGAACCTTATTCAGGACATGACAAGATGTCAATATAGCCTCCCCCCACCATGCCTTGGATAAACCCGATGTATCTAACATGGCGTTAACCAAATCTGTTAGAGTACGGTTTTTCCGTTCGGCAACCCCGTTTGATTGGGGTGAATAGGGAGGCGTTCTCTCATGAATAATTCCATGTTCCGCACAGAAAGAGTTAAAATCATTAGAAAAGTACTCTCCACCACGATCAGACCGAACCCGTTTAATCTTTTTCTCAAGTTGGTTCTCAACTTCTGCTTTATAGATCTTAAAGTAGTGCAGAGCCTCATCTTTAGTGTTTAACAGATACACATAGAAAAATCTAGTGGAGTCATCTATCAATGTCATGAAGTATTTCTTTCCACCTTTAGTCAACACACCATTCATCTCGCATAGATCAGAATGTATGAGTTCTAGTGGCGCCAAGTGTCTCTCCTCCGCAGCCTTGTGGGGCTTGCGAGGTTGCTTAGCTTGCACACATGCATCACACTTAGAACCTTTGGCTAAAGTGAAACTCGGGATTAAATTCATCTTAGCTAGCCGCGTCATACAACCGAAATTTACGTGACAAAGACGTGAATGCCAAATCTCAGATTCATCAACGATAGAATGTATATGATTCACGATGTTATTACATAAATCCTCTAGGGAAAGGCGGAACAGACCTCCGCATTCATAACCTTTACCAATGAATAATCCATATCTAGACAAGATTGTTTTATTCGACTCGAATACTAATTTAAACTTTTCTTTACATAGAAGGGAGACACTAACGAGATTCTTTCTGATATCGGGGACATGCTGCACGTTCTTCAGCCGCACGGTCTTGTTGGGATACGGGGCAGAAAACACAAATTTTTCATACCTACGGTACCCGAACCCAAGATCTATGCTATGGCGATGTAAAGTAACGGAGGGAATCGGTGTTCATACCTTTGAAGACCGAAAGAGGGAAACGTTCTTGCGAACGTGGTTGGCGTAGACTCAGAACTACGACCTCCCTGTCATGTAGAAGACCACCACCGGTGAGGATGACTCCCGGTAAACCTCCAGCGACGAAGCAGCACCACAGGTGTAGTGCCTCGAAGAGATTATACACGTACGGTACAATCGATGTTCCTCCCGGGCTCCGAACCAGGCGAGGAGCGGAAGAAAGACGGCTACGGATCCCGACTCCAGCAGAGCAACGGCCTGCCTTATGGTGGAGAACTCCAATCCTGGTGCAGACTCCTAACAAGGGGAGTCCACTTCCGGAAATGGAGAAGGAAGAAGAAGGAGATTGATGTTGTATGGAAAAAGGGGGGGTCTACCCCTCCTTATAAAGGCCAAGGGGGGTGTGATCCTCCTTCCCTCCCCCATGTGGGACTAAACCCCCAAGGGGGGGAGTGCGCCGGCCAAAGGGGGGGGGATGGGCCCCACCCTTGGCGCCAAGCCCAAGGGGGGGAACCCCCTCCTCCCCTAAAGGGCCCCAAGGGCCCATATAGCCTTTTTCCATTTTTTAATTATTTAATAAGTTTTAAATATTTAATTCAGATAATTAAATAATAAAAAACATTATTAAAACAACTAAACTTTATTTTGAACTATTCAAAATGTCCGGAAACTATTCCGTCCTCCTCCGGAACTATTCCGGTGATTTCTCCTATTTCACCGATTGATCCCGTAACTGTCCTATGCATCGATTGCCCTTAAGTGTAACACCCTAACGGTCCGGGAAACAGCAGACATGGTCGAGACTCTTCTCATTGACCAATGACTAGTCAGTTGGACCTGGTTACAATCCTAGACAGCCCCTGCGCTTCCATCGAATGAGCTTCGATTGCTTTTGGAAACCGTTAACGATACGACGTAATCCCTTTGTGCTGCGGTACTTTGTTTGTCCGAGGTTTGATCGTCGGTATCCCACATACCGTGTTCACATCTCGTTCACAACAAACAACTTCTCTCGTCCATGATCATTGCATCTCTTGTGACCTAGTCACGTCCTTGCAAGGTGTTGATGCAATATTACCGAGTGGGCCCAGAGTACCTGTCCTGTCACAAGGACTGACAAATCCCGCTTTGATCTATTAACATACTCATCAACCATCTATTTCGGAATACCCAAAGTGCTCCGTTATAACCAGCATATTTCAGTCAGGCGGTGGGATACAAATCAAAGTCTCCTCATAGATCCTGATTACGTATGATCATTACGGTCTAAGGACTAAGCCATACGTTACAAAGTCATAGCAACGCTGAACTATGTGACTCGATCACATTGCAATACTTTGGGTGGGTGTCTGTCCATCACATCATTCCCCTTAATGATATGACCTCATTGTCAATGGACTTAAGTGTCGCCATGATCAGGAAAGCTTGATCAATCAATTGCCCAATGAGATAGTTTACCCGAGTTAAACTACGGACCATGTTTTATACTACACCTGTATTAGTATTTCCAAGTAATACAGTTATAGCACAGTATAAAACGTATTATGAACAAAACGGATATGTGACAAATATCTTTATTAATTTGTCTCTAGGGCACATATCCAACAGTCTCCCACTTGCACTAGAGTACAAATTACACTAGTATACATCAGGTATGTATCTAACACCAATGGTCTCTCGGTGTTCTTCAAACTTGCCCTGTGGAAGAGGTTTAGTCATCGGGTCTGCTGCGTTCAGATCCGTATGTATCTTGTGAATCCTAGGGTGTCCATCCCTGACGTAGTCTCGCGTCACATGGAACTTTCGGAGGATGTGCTTGGCTGTAGAGTGAGTTCTTGGCTCCTTCGCGTTAGCAATGGCACCCGTGTTGTCGCAGAAGATTCCCACGGGGTCAGTGCAACTGGGAAAGACGCCAAGCTCGATCACGAACTTCTTCATCCACAGCGCCTCGTTTGACGCTTTGCAAGCGGCAATATACTCCGACTCCATTGAAGATTGAGCGACGAATGACTGTTTGCCGCTCCTCCAGCTAATCGCGCCACCGTTCAACATGAAAACATATCCCGTCTGGGATTTCGAGTCATCTAGGTCTGAGCCGAGGCTTGCGTCAACGTAACCCTTTACGGTGAGCTCCTCATCAACTCCTCCATAAACGAGAAAGAGATCCTTGGTTCTTCTCAAGTACTTAAGGATGTTCTTTACTGCTGTCCAGTGAGCCATTCCCGGATTACTCTGGTAGCGATTAGTCATACTAATGGCCAATGCTAAATCCGGTCTGGTACATAACATAGCATACATGAGAGAACCTATGGCTGAGGCATAGGGCTTTGAGGACATTTCCTCCTTCTCTTTTGCTGTGGTTGGTCATTGAGTCACGCTTAATTTGACACCTTTTATAACTGGCAAGAGGCCTCTCTTGGAGTTATCCATACTGAACCTTTTCAATATCTTGTCAATATAAGTGTTCTGACTCAAGGCCAACCGTCGATTAGGTCTATCTCTATAGATCTTAATCCCCAATATGTACGCATCTTCACCTAGGTCCTTCATGGAAAATTTTCCATTCAGATATTCCTTCACTTCCTCTAAGAATTTCTTATCGTTCCCTATTAGTAATATGTCATCTACATATAACACAAGGAATGCTACAGAGCTCCCACTCAGTTTCTTATAGACGCAGAACTCTTCGACGTTTTGGACAAATCCAAAAGCTTTAATGACCTCATCAAATCGAAGATTCCAGCTCCGAGATGCTTGCTTCAACCCATAGATGGACCGTTGAAGCTTGCAAACCTTACCAGCGTTCCTTGGATCGACAAACCCCTTTGGTTGCATCATATACAACTCTTCCTCAATGTTGCCATTTAGGAATGCAGTTTTCACATCCATCTGCCATATCTCGTAATCATGATATGCAGCTATTGCTAGTAGGATCCGAATGGACTTTATCATCGCTACAGGAGAGAACGTTTCCTCGTAGTCAACTCCTTGAATTTGTCGGAAACCCTTCGCGACAAGTCGAGCTTTGTAGACAGATACGTTTCCGTCTGCGTCAGTCTTTTTCTTGAAAATCCATTTATTCTCGACGGCCTTGCGGTCCTCGGGAATATCCACCAAAGTCCATACTTTGTTGGTGTACATGGAGTCTATTTCGGATTTCATGGCTTCAAGCCATTTCTCGGACTCGGGTCCCTCCATTGCTTCTTTGTAACTTGTAGGTTCATCCGACTCATTAGCCGAGATTGCATTCACAAGCTGTCCGTAAAACTCAGTAGGTTGACGGACTCTTGATGACCTACGGGGAATAAAAGGTTCCTCTTCATTCTCATCATGATCATCATTAATGTCATGATCGTTATGAATGTCGTTCTGGCCATTCTCTTCAACTCCCACTGTGGAAGATGGTTCCAGAACAAATTCCGTAGCCATTTCTTCCAATTGGAGTGATTGGTCAGTTACTTCATCGAGGTCTATTTTCCTCCCACTCAACTCTTTCGCGAGAAACTACTTCTCAAGAAAGTGTCCCGTCTTGGCAACAAACGTTTTGCTGTCAGACTTGTTGTAGAAGGTGTATCCACAAGTTTCCTTGGGATAGCCCACAAAGATGCACTTATCCGCCTTGGATTCAAGTTTGTCAGGCTGTAGTTTCCTAACATAAGCCTCACAACCCCAAATCTTCAGGTGAGACAACTCAGGTTTTGTGCCATGCCATTCTTCAAATGGTGTTGTCTTTACGGATTTGGATGGTGCCCTATTAAGAATATGAACGGCAGTTTCTAATGCATACCCCCAGAATGACACAGGCAAATCAGTATGAGACATCATCGATCGTACGCTATCCAATAGGGTTCGATTACGTCGCTCAGCCACACCATTTCTCTGAGGTGTGCCTGCCGGCGTAAGCTGTGGTACTATGCCACAAGACTTCAGATGATTGCCAAACTCGTGACTCAAATACTCGCCACCTCGATCCGATCGAAGGTGCTTGATTTTTCTTCCGAGTTGATTTTCGACCTCATTCTGAAATTCCTTGAACTTTTCAAAGGTTTCAGACTTGTGCTTCATCAAGTAAATATACCCATATCTACTTAAGTCATCAGTAAAGGTCACGAAGTAACGAAGACCATTGCGAGTGGGGACGTTCATGGGTCCACATACATCCGTGTGTATGATCCCCAATAAGACATCCGCACGCTCCATTACACCATTGAATGGAGTCCTTGTCATTTTGCCCATGAGGCATTGTTCACATGTATCAAGGGATCCAAAATCCAATGACTCAAGAAGTCCATCCTTATGGAGCTTCTCCATGCGTTTTATACCAATATGACCAAGTCGGCAATGCCACATCATCATGTGATCTTCATCATTCTTCAATCTTTTGGCCTCAATATTGTTAATGTGACACACGTCACCATCGAGATTAAGTACGAATAAACCATGCAACTCCGGTGCGTGAACATAAAACATTTCATCCTTATAAATCGAACAACCAATTGTATCAGACTTAAAAGAATAGTGGTCTCGCTTTAAGCAAGATCCACTCACGATGTTCACACTCAACGCGGGTACATAGTAGCATTTATTCAGAACTAAAACCAATCCCGAAGGGAGACTAAGATGCATCGTGCCGACCGCCAAGACTTCAATCTGGCAGCCATTCCCCACGCGCATCGTCACTTCATCTTTGACCAAGCGTCTCCTATTCCTTAGTCCCTGAATGGAATTAGAAATATGAGCGACAGATCCTGTATCAAATATCCAGGATGTGTTCCCGGCGCTTTTCAAGAGAAGATCAACAATATGTATATCAAATATACCTTCGTCTCTCTTGGCGACCTTGCCAGCCTTCTTGTCCTTTAGGTACTTGGGACAGTTGCGTTTCCAGTGACCTTCACCCTTGCAGTAGAAGCACTCCACTCCGAGTTTAGGCTTGGGTGCCTTGGGAGGAGCGGCAACTGACTTGCCATCCCTCCTAGGGCCACCTCTCTTGGCCTTCTCCCGCCTGCTTGACTTCTTGAAGTCAATGGTCTTATTGACCATGAAGACGGCGTGCTCCTTCTTGATCTCAACCTCAGCGCTCTTCAGCATGGCGAACAACTCAGAAGGGGTTTTGGTCATCCCCTGCATGTTGTAGTTCAGCACAAAGCCTTTGTAGCTAGGGGGAAGCGACTGCAACACCCTATCAACAGCAAGTTCATCTGGAATCTGGCATTCCAGAGCATTCAAGCGCTAAACGTAGCCAGACATTTTGACCACATGCTCACTCACGCTGCCGTGCTCGTCCATCTTTGCTGAGAAGAAGGCTTCAGAAGCCTCGTACCGTTCATCCCTGGCTTGAGGTGCGAAGACCTCCTTGAGGTCGGTGATAATCTCATGTGCACCCATCCTCTCAAAGCGTTTCTGCAGCTCAGCCTCCATGGAGTAGAGCATGCCACTCTGGACAAGGTTGTAATCATCAGTCCTCGAGAGATAGACATTCTTCTCGTCCTGACTGGCATCATCTGCTGGTGCGTCACCTAACGCGTCCTCTAGTACGTATGCCATTTTGAGGGGAACGAGGAGAATCCTCAGGGTGCGGAACCAGTTGGTGAAGTTTGTCCCATCTGTTTTTAGCTTATCTTTATCTAGGAATGATCCTAAGTTGAACGAGGGGCGTGGTGCTGCCATCTACAAGGTTGGATTCACAATGATACATATTTAGACTTTTGTTCATAATGTGGAGTTTCAATATAATCTCAAAATTCTAGAAAGCTCCCACTTAGATAAACACCTCTCAATTTAACTAAGTAATCACACAATCCCAGCCCCCATACCTCCCCCGATATGTACGGCTCAGTATGCGAACCAGGTAGGCCTCTAAGCCAATCACATCAGGCATGTGACTCGTGCTCGACCTTTCGGTCTTCTGTGTTCCAGGCCCGCATCTACATACGTCAAGCCTGCCAATCGAACCTTGATGTTAGCTGTTCAGCAAGGCCATATCTGCATATGCCAGGCTCGCCGAACCCAACCTCATGCGAGCTCCGTTTAATATGTAGGACAACTCCGGTATGTACGGAGCATCAAGCCATATGGGAGAACCTTCCAGGTGGTGCCCATCAAAAGGGAGAACACAATGTTGGTATTGTGAGAGATGGTCCTGTTTCGTGCTACCGTCGATATATCTAGCATACTAGCATAAAACAGGAAGTAAAACTTTAAATCATACAACCTATGATCCCCCTTCATGCAAAGCAAAGTTAAAATGCCTTTCTACTTTAGCTTGTGCAAGTTTTACGTGGCTGCTAGGGGTTTCGAGAGAGAGAACCGATTTCTATCCTGCGAAAAACATGCCACAACACCGTCTCTCATTCGTCTCTATTACACCCCTGTCGGGGCCCTCCGTTGCAAACATCTTCGCATCGCTAATGCAGAGAGACAGACACCCCCCCCCATCCACTTTATATGGTACAAGCCATATGTCAAGCGTGGAACCAGTCTCGCGTAAACGCGTAAGGTCGGTCGGGGGCCGCTTCATCAAACATTGCCGCAATGCTGAATGAGTACACGTGGGAGGGTAACGAATGAAGATTCGATGCCCACATCCTAGATGTGTTCTACCCGTACAATACATCTACGCATAACTAGCTCATGATACCACTGTTGGGATACGGGGCAGAAAACACAAATTTTTCATACCTACGGTACCCGAACCCAAGATCTATGCTATGGCGATGTAAAGTAACGGAGGGAATCGGTGTTCATACCTTTGAAGACCGAAAGAGGGAAACGTTCTTGCGAACGTGGTTGGCGTAGACTCAGAACTACGACCTCCCTGTCGTGTAGAAGACCACCACCGGCGAGGATGACTCCCGGTAAACCTCCAGCGACGAAGTAGCACCACAGGTGTAGTGCCTCGAAGAGATTATACACGTACGGTACAATCGATGTTCCTCCCGGGCTCCGAACCAGGCGAGCAGCGGAAGAAAGACGGCTACGGATCCCGACTCCGGCAGAGCGACGGCCTGCCTTATGGTGGAGAACTCCAATCCTGGTGCAGACTCCTAACAAGGGGAGTCCACTTCCGGAAATGGAGAAGGAAGAAGAAGGAGATTGATGTTGTATGGAAAAAGGGGGGTCTACCCCTCCTTATAAAGGCCAAGGGGGGTGTGATCCTCCTTCCCTCCCCCATGTGGGACTAAACCCCCAAGGGGGGGAGTGCGCCGGCCAAAGGGGGGGGGATGGGCCCCACCCTTGGCGCCAAGCCCAAGGGGGGAACCCCCTCCTCCCCTAATGGGCCCCAAGGGCCCATATAGCCTTTTATCCATTTTTTTAATTATTTAATAAGTTTTAAATATTTAATTCAGATAATTAAATAATAAAAAACATTATTAAAACAATTAAACTTTATTTTTGAACTATTCAAAATGTCCGGAAACTATTCCGTCCTCCTCCGAAACTATTCCGGTGATTTCTCCTATTTCACCGATTGATCTCGTAACTGTCCTATGCATCGATTGCCCTTAAGTGTAACACCCTAACGGTCCGGGAAACAGCAGACATGGTCGAGACTCTTCTCATTGACCAATGACTAGTCAGTTGGACCTGGTTACAATCCTTGACAGCCCCTGCGCTTCCATCGAATGAGCTTCGATTGCTTTTGGAAACCGTTAACGATACGACGTAATCCCTTTGTGGTGCGGTACTTTGTTTGTCCGAGGTTTGATCGTCGGTATCCCACATACCGTGTTCACATCTCGTTCACAACAAACAACTTCTCTCGTCCATGATCATTGCATCTCTTGTGACCTAGTCACGTCCTTGCAAGGTGTTGATGCAATATCACCGAGTGGGCCCAGAGTACCTGTCCTGTCACAAGGACTGACAAATCCCGCTTTGATCTATTAACATACTAATCAACCATCTATTTCGGAATACCCAAAGTGCTCCGTTATAGCCAGCATATTTCAGTCAGGAGGTGGGATACAAATCAAAGTCTCCTCATAGATCGTGATTACGTATGATCATTACGGTCTAAGGACTAAGCCATATGTTACAAAGTCATAGCAACGCTGAACTATGTGACTCGATCACATTGCAATACTTTAGGTGGGTGTCTGTCCATCACATCATTCCCCTTAATGATATGACCTCATTGTCAATGGACTTAAGTGTCGCCATGATCAGGAAAGCTTGATCAATCAATTGCCCAATGAGATAGTTTACCCGAGTTAAACTACGGACCATGTTTTATACTACACCTGTATTAGTATTTCCAAGTAATACAGTTATAGCACAGTATAAAACGTATTATGAACAAAACGGATATGTGACAAATATCTTTATTATTTGTCTCTAGGGCACATATCCAACAGGTCTTTCCCGAAGTAAGCTTCAGATCGACCGTACCAACACCAAGAACAGAAGCATGTGCGCCGTTCCCCATCAGTACGGACCTGGTTCCTGTGGTCTGGTAATAAGAAAACAAGGATATGTCAGCACACACATGAACATTTGCACCCGTGTCAACCCACCATTCAGTAGATTGATAAACTGAGAAAACAGTAAATAAATTACCGTACCCAGGTGCACCATTGTCCGTGTTGCCCATGACCACATTGACAGAATTGGAATTCTGTGCTGGCTTCTTATACTTGTTCGGGCACTTTTTAGCCCAGTGCTCCAGTGAGCCACAAGTGAAACAACCATCATCCTTTTTGTTGTTCTTCTTCCCCTTATTCTTGAAGGTAGTATTCTATTGGACCTTGTTCTTTCCCTTGAACTTATTCTGAAAGTTCTTCTGCTGCACCATGTTGGCAGTAAAAGTTCCCTCAGCCCCCTTTTGGTGTGAGTCTTTTGCCCTTGAGTTCTGCTGCACACTCAGATGGCCAATAACATCCTCAACTGAGAATCCTCGCCTCTGGTGCTTCAGAGTGGTGGCAAAGCTCCTCCAAGATGGAGGGAGTTTAGCAATTATGCATCCCGCGACAAACTTGTCCGGTAGATCACACTTGAGGAGCTCAAGCTCTTTCACGATGCACTGTATCTCATGGGCCTGTTCCAACACAGGACGGTTCTCGACCATCTTGTAATCATGGAACTGCTCCATAGCATACAACTCGCTCCCGGCATCAGTTGCTCTGAACTTTGCCTCGAGTGCGCTCCATAAGTTCTTGGCATCACGCATATGTAAATACGCGTCGACTAATTTATCTCCGATCACGCTAAGAACTGCTCCAACAAAGACGATGGAGGCATCCCTAAACGTCTTCTCCTGTTGAGGAGTAATCGTTCCAGTGGGAGTCTCTCCAACGACCCAGAAGACATTCATAGACGTGAGCCACAAAATAGTCTTTGTTTGCCAACGCATAAAATTTTGACCCGTAAACGGGTTCGGTTTCAGTGTTGCAGCAAAACCAGGAGATGAAAATTGCCTATGAAAATAAGGTTTTTGGATTGTTGGATATATTAGCAATTTTCCAAGCAATTTAATCCCTAGATAAATCATGAACATGACGCATGCAAGATTAATCTTATAATAATACTTAACCATGCAACTCAGATCTACGCAGATAACACATATATGTATGCAGACAATAAGCATGGCATAGATGAAAACAACGATGAACGGGGTGAGTAGATCATACCCTCCGTTCGGCCAGATCGCAGCAGCGGATGCGCTGCTAGCAGCAGCAAGTTCGTCGGCGGTCTTCTTGGCGGCGGCGGCTTCCTCCTGAGCGAGCTTCTCGGCGGCGGCCTTCTCAGCTTCGGTAGACATGGCGACGTAGAGGAAGTAGTCGAAGTAGACGAGTCGGAGCGGAAGCGAGCAGTCGCGTTGTAGACGCTCCCCAAAAACCTTATTGCTCCTCTCCCGGTGCAGGATCGCAAGGAGCACGGTTTCGGAGGCCTGCTCTCCCACACAGCCGTGCATGCGGCGGACGGGATGGGATCGCCGGAGGCAGTAGCAGTGCGTGGAACGACGTGGGCGGTGCGCGAGGAAGAACAGATGCGATCTATTCTGTTGTGCGGCGTCTAGGGTTGCCGCGGCTTCTTTTATACACAGCCGAGGTAGGGCGACGTGGGACTGGATACCCGCGACCGAGTCGGCCCACGATTGACGTCTCAGATCGTGCAACGGTTAACTCGTGATTAATTACATTAACTAAAATTAATGCCAATTAATTAGCCGTTCCTGACTGGCAAAAATTAAGCGCACACATGACATAGGTTTTAGCTCGGCTCGGCTCAATTCCGCAAACCGCGGCGCGCGCGCGCGTCGTGACGAGGCGAGGCGAGGCGTGGCTCTCACTCTTCTACTTGCTCAATAGCATGTAGGAGAGCTCACCTTATAAAAAGGTGCAACTCACCCTCCACTTCCGGGGTGGGACTAAACTTAGCACCACGCCCATGCCGTTTTTCCCACATGGGCCCTTAGAGATTTTCTGAAATTGTTAGATGGGCCTAAAGCCCATGCCTTATTTCAACAAGAACCACTGTGTGAATTGAGGGAGGTAAATATCGTTTTGCTATTCGCTTATGTGTGTAAACTGTAATGGGCGTTTACTTACCATTGTGCTATCGTGTTGGCTTCTCTTAGGCATAAAAGAATTGTTCGTGAAAGGTGCGTGCAGATGCTATGTGAACGAAGATATATCGGAGATTAACACATTCCGGAGCAGATTAGTACAACAAGTGCATCGGATAAATTAGCTTGGCGGGGTATTATGGCATGATATCTATCTAAATACAAGCTGCTTGGCTCCTTCACTGCAATCACACATTGGTTCGCCCTCTAAAATCTTATTATGGCCGTACCCGGATGGCCATTGTGCGAAGAGTTCCCTCGATTACCTACTCAATTTCAACTTCTACGAAAAAAGGTTATTCTCTTATGTGTTTGTTTGCGACATCATGCTCATTGTGGGTTGTAACAATTACATCTTGTGTGATGCAATGTTTGAAGGAGGTGTGCTTCAGATGCAATGTTATTATAGTTAGGAAGGCCCGTCTTACTTGCTATCAGCCTTACAAAAAAAAGCCATACCTAACCTAGCATTGCTAATCGCTCTGCTTCCAAAGAAAGAGACCGGCAGCGCTGGAGGAGACGCACGGGGCTCGGCCACAGCTAACTTCCCCTTTAAAGGTGATTTCCTTTTGTTTGTTCCTCTTGCAATATATAATTGCTCATCGCGACTCAATCTTTGTACTCTGTTTTGCAGCTAGCATGGATACTGCGGAGGTGAATGATCGAACCTCGCTTGGATCTGAGACCTCTGTTAACAAGACGATCAAAACAATTGTCCAGGTCAGCTAGAATTCATCGGTAGAGCAACTCTCTATATAGACTGTTTCTAGATATATGGATCAATTCAAACATTATATACACCTCTAACATGATGCAAATTATCACAGATTAATCTGGGGTTATAAGGGTGCCAGCTAGAATGATTCTTAGTCTCATGTTAGAGCAACTTCGAATCCCTGATGCCATTTACCGCTGGAGGTGATAAGATGCAATTGAAAACACTCCCTTCGACGCTTTTACCGACCTGCTATGTATCATACCACGTGCTAAGTAGATTTCACTTCCAGGATCTGGCTTCTGTGTAAACAACTTCTCCAAATGTTGTCCTAACGACTATGTACTGTCCTACTAGCTACCCAGATATTTAAGTACACTTCCTTTCCAGTGTTCAGTTTATGTAACTTCTATTTGTGCAAATGCTATGCTCAAAGCATTTTATTTGGTTCCCTATAAGGTTTTCTTAACATTTCTTACTACGCAATACCTTACCTACCATGCGCAGATTAAATTATGCTCCCTCTTAGCTACTAATCCTTTTATTAGGCCTTCCTTCAAGCAGTCAACTTTTGTACAAATGAAATGATGTGGATATGATAATGAACTTATTATCCTACTAGGTACTAAAAGCGTTTTACCTGCTCCTGACTACACATTTCTGAAAAATACTTTTTACTCAATGCATCGCCCTGCTGACTGATTAAAATGGTTGTGTTAGTAATGTTTGGATACATTTCCTTTGACCCGGCCATGCGCGGCAGGGCAGTTTGCTTTCCTATGTTTTTCTTCCACCATAATTTGTTCTGCTAACTGTGTCGGATACACATGCTTAAGATACATGTCAGAATAATGTTTGGACACCATACTTTGAACCCAGCACCGTGCGGCAAAGCGCACTACAGGTCTAGTTAAATTGAGCTGAGGTCGCATGTCGCGCACGCGATCATATTTGACTATGTGCACACGGGGCCAAGAAAAGCATTCTATACAAGATGTCGTCACAGCTGACAGAGTGCCGACTAGTGGTCTACTGTGTTTGGTCGGTAATAGTCAGAGTGTTAGTGGTTAATTTTTCATAAGGAGCTATAGCTGCCAAAATGCATGCCGATCATGGTATGTTCTCGGAAACTTGCGTGGCGTGGGTGAGAGGAGGAGATGAGGCTGAGAGAGAATCTGTGTCTAGTCCTGCACACGTACGTAAGCGCCTCATCAGTGACCAACTTACGGAAAGGTAAACACAGAGTGGTCAACATGTTATGAAAGTAGAAGGAAACTATGAGCATGTACTAGCATTTTGCACCTTCCCAAACACATGTTTCGGCCTTGGTCTCCCCAGCAGTTTCTAACTAGCTCCGCCGGTGGATGATACAATTGTAAAAAAGATATGCGACCTCCATGCTCAGTCGTGTCTTGGTACCCTAATATTTGAAATTCTTTTCATTTTGTAAGTTTGATATTATTCCAAGAAACAAGTACACAAAAAAGGAGTCCATGCGAAAATATTGCATTTTTTGAATTTGTATTTGTTATCCTGGATTTATCCAAAGCGTAGTCGAAATTGCCGGCATGGATATTCATTTTGAATCTTTCGAAAGTGTAAATGGTTCTTCCATATAATGACTGATTTGTTTACGTAAAAATATTTTTCATGATTTTTAGGATAGAGCTATCATACACTTACAGTTCAAATTTGAATTACTTTTGAGAAATCAGCATAAAGTCATTTAAATGTGCAGAAGTAGCTACCAATCACCAATGCAATCTAGAAAATCCATAAGACTTGGGAGTTGTCCATCTAATATGGTGTACTTTTTGTGAAATTGGAGAGGTGCTATTTTACACCCTGTTTTGTGTACTTGCTTCACAAAAAATATCAATTTTGACACTTAGAAAATACAAAATTATTTTTTTGTATTAAAATTTTAGAAACTCTATTTTGCAGCATTGTATGTAATGGAGAGATGCACCTATGTGACCAATTTCTCCACAATGTCATAAACTATGCAATTGTTTCCCTCTTATTTCAGGAGCTACTCATGTTTACTTTGCTGGCCGTCAAACTTGCAGTCTTGTCGGCCGTTTGTTCTCTGGGAATTGCTCTGTACGTTTGGCATGTCGTCTGCACAACTGCACCTACCCACGCCTACACGTGCGCGCATCCGTGCAAGGATGGATACATCAGTGGCGGGAGCTTGGACTTTGGAGTGGCCATGGCCCCATGGGAGTTTTGAAAGTGCGCAGAAATTACATCACGCACGCAACCTCACTTTTGCTGCACAATCATTCAAACAATCACGGAAAGTGTCCACTTTGAGGATGACTGCGCTTCTAAAAGACAAAAATAGTCGTATATTTGTTTCCCCCCGCTCCATCTGCACGAACATCGACCACCTTTGCAAGTTGCCAAGTTATCTATCCCTATAGACTCGAGTGAAGTCAGAGATTAAATGAGTCTGTGATCGGCGCCTTAGGAATGAAGTATCATATCTATATCATCATCGACGACGAAAGAGTTGACATTTTTGGAAGAACAAAATCGGAAAAGAGCTACCATTAATTTACATGAAAGGAAAACATGCATCAAAGGACAAATGAATTAGCTGAGACTGGCTACGTCGATTCCGGTCACTGATCAGTGCTGTGCCGGCGGGGCACATGTTGTGTTCTTGTTGTTGGACCGGCCGGCCGACGAGTCCTCCGCCTCCCCTCCCAGCACCCGGCGCGCCAGCTTCGAGCTCAGCAGCATGCTTCTCAGCGCCCCTCCCTTCCCATGCTCCGACTCCCACACAACAAAACCGCGGCCGTGCATGGCCGGAGTTGCAACAGCGCCATCAACGTCAGCGTTTGCTCCACGATGACCGGTCCCGCCGGCCTCCTCCGTATGGCCGTGGCGGCGAGGTTCGGTGGCCGCTCCGACCACCGGAGATGGCACTACAGGCTTCAGCGGCTCCGGAGGAGAAGGCCTCGAGCCGTAGGTGGTCTGGACATGGGCACATGCGATCACAAGAAGAAGCAACGGGAGCAAAGCCCTGTGCCATTTTGGCCAGGGTTTCAGCGAGGAGCGGCACGTAGAGTAGGTGGGTGAGCTTGCTCTTGAAGAAACTACTAACTGACTCGTTTACCACACGGATAATAAGAATAGGGATGGAACTGTTGCAATGCGGAGTTTCAATGGCAAACAGGACGTACTTATATAGGTGAGCCATGGAGATGAGATAGATAAGTAGAAATGACTTGGCAATGGCGAGGAAAGAAGGCCACATTTTCACTGAGCATGCGATGAGGTCTTGTTAATCAACGTGGAAGTGAAGACATTACACATCAGCGTACGTGGTGCCTCCTTGTTAGACTAGCCATAGTGTGGAGTAACATCAACTACTAACATCCATATGTTACTAGTCTATGTTACTATCTCTATATTGGAGAGTAACATCAACTAGTAACATCATTTATTATGTTATGGACTCATATTGTATTGGTATGTGTGATGTTACTTTAAAAACAAGTAACTACGTAAGTTACCATATGTGTCTTTTTCATCGTTAATTATTTGCCACACCATCTTTTTAGCTTATGTGCCATCGATGTTACTACCTATTTTACTTTCACTATGGGTAGTCTTAAGCACAAAGCAGCAGAGTTTGTAGTTCAAACGGACAGAGGGTCTGCCAAGAAACTACGCGTGTCTAGCTTGACAAACATGCATGCAGCACCTGTCGGTGGATTTGTACTACCTTAACAGGGTAGTACCTTTCGTGCGTGGAATATACTACTGCAGTAGTATCAAAGATTCGCTTAGTAGGTGTAAAAGTAGCTTGTGAAGTATATACAATAAGCTGATGGTCGGGGAGTAGTATATAGTAACTTAGAGAGTTGCATATGCACAAGTTTCTCGAGGTTCACACTCTACACGCATGCATGCATGGTTAATTAAGCAAGTACGTATCTTGGGTAATTAAGCTGAGATCGCATGTCGCGCACACGGTCATGTTTGACTATGTGCACACGGGACCAAGAAAAGCATAGTATACAAGATGTCGTCACAGCTGACAGAGTGCCGACTAGTGGTCTAGTGTACTTGGTCGGTAATAGTCAGAGTGTCAGTGATTTCTTTTTCATAAGCAGTTAGAGCTGCCAAAATGCATATGTTGAGCATGCATGGTATTTTCTCGGAAACTTGTGTATAGCGTCTGGCAGCAGGAGAAGAGGCTGGGAGAGAATCTATGTCTAGCTACTCCTGTACACGTATATGAGCGCCTTACGAAACGGGGAACGCAAAAGTGGTCAACATGTTCTGAAAGTAGAAGAAAACTAGAAGCATGTAGGAGTACTAGCATCTTGCTCCTTCCACACGCATGTTTTGGCCTTGGTCTCCCCAACAGTTTATACCTAGCTCCGCCGGTGGATGATACAATTGTAAAAACGACATGTGACCCTCCATGTTCATAGTCGTGTCTCGGCACCCTCATATTTGGAATTCCTTTTATTTTGTAAATTTGGTTATTCCAAGGAACAAGTACAAAAAAAAAAGACTCCATGCGAAAACATTGCATTTTTCTTTCGATTTATCCAAAGTGTAGTCGAAATGGCCGGCATGGATATTCATTTCAACTGGTTGAATCTTTCGAAAGTGTAAGCGGTTCTTCCATATAATGACTACTTTTCTACGTAAACGAAATTCCCTTAGTGTATAGGAGACACATATTCTCATCCAGTCTCCTCTCCAGTCACACGCTGCATCACTTTCCAAGAACATACTAGATCACCATTTTGTCAGCTACTCCCTTCATTCTAAAACATTTGAAGTTCTGGCTTTGTCTTAAATTAAACTTTTTTAAGTTTGACCTTGTTTATAGACAAAATATGTCAACCTCTAACACTAAATTAGTTTCATCATAACATAAATTTCCATAATATATGTATATACTTTTCTAAAATTGGTCAAACTTATAAAAAATTGACCAGAAATAAACCTAAAACTTCAAGTATTTTTAAAGCGAAGGCAGTAGTAGCTGAACAACTAGCTGCTTATGAAAACACAACTGACTAATACTCCTACTACTAGTACTGCATGCATGCATGCATGCAAATATGCAATGTGAACCCGGAAAAACTTGTGTATATAATTAACCCCGACCACCAGCTTATTGTACTACTCCTAAGCGAATCTTTGATACTGCATGCACTAGTATATTCCTTGCAAAAAGGTGCCCCTGTTCCAAGTATAGAGCGGCACAAAGTCACCGACAGGTGATATACATCCATGTTTGTCATGCTAGACACGCGTAGTTTCTAGGCAGACTCTCTCTGTCCGATTGAACTTCAAACCAAGGTGACACTATGCTGATGTGTTTCTCTTCACCTGCGCGTTGACTAACATGCTCGGTGAAAACTTTGGGGCGCCTTTCCTCGCCATTGCCGAGTCATTTTGATCTACGTACCTCCATCGTCGTCTCCACGGCCCCTCTATAAGTACGTCCAGTTTGGCGTTGAATCACTGCATTGCAACAGTTCTACTCCCATTGATGTGCCTCGTGTCGTAAAAGAGTCATTAGTATCTTCAAGAGAAAGATCACCTTCACCTAGCTACATACGTGGTGCCTTGCATAAACCCTGATCAAAATGGCACGGTGGTCTAGCGCTTTGCTCCCGTTGCTTCTTCTTGTGCTCGCTTGTGCCCTTGTCCAGAGCGTCTACGGCTCGCGGCCTTCTCCTCCGGAGCTGCAGAAGCATGTGGTGCCATCTCCGGTTGTTCACGGCGCCGTCGAAGCACGCCACCACGGCCACACAGAGGAGGCCGACGGCGACGCGACCGGTCATGGTGGATCGAACGCTGGTGATGGCGCTGTTGCGACTCCGGCCATGCACGGCCGCGGTGTTGTTGTGTCGGAGTCGGAGCAGGGGAAGGGAGGGGCGCTGAGAAGCATGCTGCTGAGCTCGAAGCTGGCGCGCCGGGTGCTGGCAGGGGAGGCGGAGGACTCCGCAGCCGGGCCGTCGTGCCGCTCCAACAACAAGAACACAGCCTGTGCCCCGCCGGCGCAACACTGACCGGTGACCGGGATCGAACGATGTTGCATGCAGTAGCCTGTAGCTAGTCCGAGCTGATTCATTTGTACTTTGGTGCTTTCCTTTCATGTAAACTAACGGTTTCCTTCTTCCAAAATTGTATGTTCCAAAATGGGTTAACCAGAAGGAATCTTGTGATAAATTGGTCCCAAACTTGGTTTTCCATGTTTGCATTGCGTAAGCTAACACAACCAAGTCAAAAAAAATCCATTGGTCAACCATCATTCGATTAAGGTCAAAGGGGTGTTCGATGCCGGTCAAACGTGTCAAGGTTCGATCATAGGGGGTCTTCAGATGGTCGGAATCGCACCAAAACTTGCATGGTGTCCCAATACATGTAAATAAGTTTTGTGGAAGGTTGAAATAGCCAAAATCTAGCTACCAAGTGTGATCGACCGCACTTAGGCTGGTGCCAATGGGGGCGGTAGCGCGGGCGCTACCGCCCCGCGCTGGGCGAGAGCGGGGAGAGAGGGGGGCGAGACGAGAGAGGGAGGCGGTGGATCCACCGCCCGGCGGTAGCGCCCGCTACCGCCCGGCTGCCGCCCGCGCTGGGGGCGAGAGCGGGGCGAGAGGGGGGCGAGAGCGGGGCGAGCGCTGGCTGCCTAGATTATGTAATTTTTTCAATTTTTTATGTAATTTTTTTATTTATTATGTAATTTTTTTAATTTATTATGCAATTTTATTAATTATTATGTAATCGGTAACATTTTTAGTTCAATAAAATAATTTTCTTGCATTATTTTAAATGTCTACACAAAAGCGAGTGAATAACTTAATCTGAAAAAGAAATGCTGATGTGGAGGAGAGAGAAGTGAGAGCTGGCACTATAGCCCATGCACTGGCACCGTGGGGTGAGAGTGGGGTGAGAGTGGGGGTGAGAGTGGGGTAAAAGCTGATGTGGCGAGGCTATAGCCGGGCGGTGCACTGGCACCAGCCTTAGAGCGGGAAACTCACACATCGGGTCAACTGCAGGAAATCTTATGATAAATTGGGCTCAAACTTGGATGTCCATGTTCCAATATCTAACCCGACATAACCAAGTACAAAAGTCTATTGGTCAACTGTCGTTCAACTCCGATCAAGGGGGCCTTTGTCGCCGGTCAAACGTGTTGGAAAAATGAAAGAAAATGAATAAAAGATTATAAAATCCAATCCTTTCGCATGGACTTCTTTTATGTGTACTATTTATGAGGAAAACTATCAAATTTGCAATATGGCAATTTTGAAGAAAAATACTTCACAAAATGGGCTATCAAGTATGAACATTCATGAATTTTAAGACAAATGATTAAGGTGATGACCATATTCATTGCATAGTTTATGATAATGTGGCAAAATTAGTCACATAGGCGCATCTCGCCATTACATACAATGTTGCCAAATAGAGTTTCCAACTTTTTAATATAACAAAACATTTTCTATTTTTTAAGTGACAAAATTGATATATTTTGTAAAGAAAGTAAAAAAACCAGGGAGTAAAATGGAACCTCTCCAATTTCACAAAAAATACACCATATTTGATGGACAATTCCCAAGTTTTATGAATTTTCCAAATTGGTAGCTACTTTTGCACATTTAAATGACTTATGTTGATTTCTTGAAAGTAATTCAAAATGAACCGTAAGTGTGTGATAGCTCTATCCTAATAATAACAATAATAATAACAATAATAATAACAATAATAATAATATTTTTATTATTTTACATACACAAGTAGTCATTATATGGAAGAACCGCTTACACTTTCAAAAGATTCAACCACTTGAATTGAATATCCATGCCGGCCGAAAACAAATACAAATTCAAAAAATGCAATAATTTCACATGGAGTCCTTTTTTTGTATACTTGTTTCTCTAAATAATACTCCCTCCGTCCCATAATATAGTAACGTTTTTGAGCTCAAAAACGTTATTATATTATGGAACGGAGGGAGTACTAAACTTACAAAATGAAAGGCGCTGACGTCCCCCCTTTGTCCTTTTTGTTTGTTTGATTGGCCGTTGCTTGTTTGTAGCTCGACAGAATTTTCTCGTGGCCTTCCCTGGGCCAGCAATAAAAATCATGGGCCTTTATCAGCAACTTCCCTTTTCCGGCCCGACAGTGTAGCGATAAATTTTGTTTCTGGTATTGTTTCTGGGTTTTTTTTTTCACTGTTGTAGCTATGTTTTTTTCTGTTTTCCTTTTCCCCTTTTCTCTTTCTTCGGTTTTCTATGGCTTTTATTTTCTTAATTTTTTTATTTATTGGTTTTCTTTGGTTCTTTTATTATTTAATTCACGCATAATGTAAATTTTCTGAATACATCATGGACATTTTGGTACATATTTATATTTTTAAATACATGATTAACATTTTTAATATACTTTTTCGTATATAGTTTTTATGATACACATTTTACAATTTTGGTATACATTTGAAACATTTAGTTTATATTTTAAAACAAATTAAATACATATTAATATATTTTCAAGCATATATGCATATAAAAAATGACTTCCCTCCACCACCCCAAGTTGTGAGTCGATGGTCGATTTGCACCTAGAGCGGAAAATGAAAAGTCAACCCCCAGTTGTGAGTCTGTGGTCGACTTGCAACTTAAGCGGAAAAATGAAAAAGTCGACCCTCAGTTCCGATCGTTGGTCGACTTGCAACTTCGGCGGAAATAAAAACTGAAAACCCAGTTGCAAGTCGGTGGTCGACTTGCAACCGAAGTGGACAATGAAAGATTGCACCCAGTTGCGAGTCGGTTGTCAACTTGCAACTAGAGCGGGAAATGAAAAAAACAATCGCGGTTGCAATTCGGTGGTTGACTTGCAACTGGAGTGAATCTATACTTCTTATAAAACAAAACCCCACTATATATTATTTAAGTTGTCTATCTCAACATGCAAGCTATCCACATCATATATTCTCTTAGCCAATCAATTATCCATGTCACCCACTTAGGTTTATTTAAATTGTCTCTCTTCCCATGCAAGCTATCCACATCATCCATTTCTTAGCCAATCTAATTGTTCATCTCATCTCAACTAATATATTTATTAATCTTTATATGCAATCTCCATATCAATCATATTTTAATTATTTTATCGTCCATCTTAATAATTTTTAATACACACATGTTTCTGTTGCATCTTCACTTAGACACCTTAATGTATCATACTTTTATATTTTTATTTATGCATATAGTTTTCATAGTAATTCCCGCAGCAATGCGCGGGGTATACTTCTAGTAAATGAAAAGGTCAACCCGCAGGACCTCTCCAGTTGTGAGTCGGCCGTTGACTTGCAACTGGAGCATAAAATGAAAAATTCAAAGGCTCAGTTGCGCATCAGTGGTCGACTTGCAACATGAGCGGAAAAATGAAAAGGTCAACCCCTCGAACACCCTTATTACGAGTCGATCGTCAACTTGCAACTGGAGCATAAAATGAAAAATGTGAAATACCCTGTTGTGAGTCAGTATAAGACTTGCAATTGGAGCAAAAAAATGAAAAGGTCAAACCCCAATTGTGAGCCAGTGGTCGGCTTCCAACTATAGGGGAAAATGAAAAGGTTAACCTCCAGCTCCGAGGAGGTTGTTGACTTGCAACTGGAGTGGAAAATGAAAAAAAAAGTCAATACTCAGATGCTAGCTTGTGGACAACTTGCATCGGGAGCGAAAATGAAAGGTCGATTCCAAGTTGCTTTCTGCAAAAACTTTGATATGAAAAAAAATACAATATCCTTTTTTTTAAGGAAGGGAAAAAGTATAGCAAAAAGAAAACAAAAAAATTGTATTAACTTTGTAAGAATAAAAGATTAAAAAGAACTCACGCAAAACTGTTTTTAAGTTGATTTTGATTTTGTTTAACTAAAAAACGGAGATGTGCCCAATCTGAGTGGGGATTTAAATTTTGAAAAAAATATACAAAATTATTTTACTGAGTTTCTACTAAAAAAAATTACTACATGTGTATCAACATGCGACAAAACACAAAACAGTATAAATACAAAAACACAGAAACCAAACTGAAGGCAAAAAAATTCATGCAATATTCAAATAAAGTTAAAATTTCCCAGTAGGAGAAGCTCAATCTTGAAGTAATCAGTCCGTCACCGTATGTGAAAAATAAACGGCTCACTAAAAAGTTCGGCCCGAGTCCATCTAGAAGGAATCAGTCCGTCACCACCGCACGAAAAAAAACAGCCCGCAAAAAACGATTCGACCGGGCGGACAAGCACATCAGGCCGAGTCAAGAACCTCACCATCTTGTAACGAGTCCTATTTCCATTGTGATTTAATAGAATCGTTCTTTACCCTAGAAAAAAATATGTGACATAGTTTTTTTTAAGATTTACACTAGTAAGCATGCACGTGCAACACACGTCGATCTCGACCAAGGGCTACTCCCTCTGTTCCGAATTACTTGACATGACTTTAGTTCAAGTTTATAGTTATGTCAAGTAATTCAGAACGGATGGACTATATTAGTAATAATAATTTCTGTCTAGTATAGTATAACATCGTGATATATTTTCAATTTTAAAGTTCTACATAAACTTTAAATTCCTCACTGGTACAAATAATTGGGAAACCATTTTTCATTAATCAATGCGCCTCATATATCAATGATATAATATGTTTTACCCTAATGCACATTTCCCGAAGTGTAAGCAGTTATAATCCAACCAAGAAATTAGAATTCCCTTGTTGGAAACTCAATACCATTTAAAAGATTGCATGCAAGTTTAGGAACCATTTTGATACAAAATTAGTACAAAAAACAGAGGCCATTATCGGACTATAGCAAACATTAGCGATAATAAATTCCTCGTTTCTTTGTTATATGCTCAGTGTAAACCTTGAAGTGGTCTATGACCATAGAGGTACTGGAAGAATTAAAGAATGGGTATGCTATTGGATTCAAATATCAATAAAAAACACAACAGTCTTAACACTTCTCATCTAAAAAAATAAAAAATAATAAAAAAACCATAGAAAAATGAAGCCAAAAAAAGTATGAATATGTCTGTACCATTAACCCCACTTGAACATTGGTTGATGTCACCCTATGCAAATGAAACTCCTTCTAGCTCATGGTTGGGAGGGAGCAAGTACTTGAAGTCATGTTTTTCAGTAGGCATGAGATTTGCACCACTCGTGAGTACAATGTTTGATCCATCACCACCTGGGCCATAATCATCATCATCATCATCTGAGTTATCTCCTTCATCGTCTCTCTCATCGTCGGAGGGGTTTTCATCGTCACTGTGGTTTCCCACCTATATGATTTTTTTTATAAAAAAGCTCAAAAGTACATTATATGCATTTTGTTCCATAAATTAAAACATGGAGGGGGCACTTGCATATTATTTTCATACCAACCACAAAACAATCGACATGGATATGTACTATTGAAAAATAAAAAAAGATGATGTTTAACTGAATGAAAACAATCTGCACATTGGGTGTAGGCCTTGTTATGTTAAAACACACCAATAATAGCAGTAATCAGAGTCTTGCTTAAGGTTATCCAATGATGTCTGACTTAGTTTGAAATAATAGCAGGGGGATTACTCTTTTTAAGCAACAATAGAAGTAATAAATGTGCTCTCTATGAAGTTGATGGTAACCCATCTAGTTCCAGGGTTATGTGCTGGAGTGTGATGTACAATATGTTTGTTTTGTAGTTGCATGCCCTCATATTTAAACATGTGATGAAATAGTAAGTGCCCATTAGTTAAGTTCATAAGGTTAAAACCTTGACATTTTACTTCAAATGATATTAGGCAGGGGCCTAAAACTTGATTTATATCACGATTGTTTCTTCATGAATTTTCAGGATTGGAAAACCGACACACCTTGTTCATCTTGGACCTGCACAAAGCTGGTTAGACAGAGGTTTCAGACGTATTTAATTCACTACCACTTCAGTTCTCTAATTTGCTTACACATGCAGCAAAATCGAGCTTGATACACGAACATGACATCCATGATTTGGTCTGCGTCTTTGAAATTAATTAATCATATGAGTAACTAATCTAGAATAGAAAATTTAATGTCACCAAAGTTACTTGCCAGGTGAGTGGGCATAGAAGCGTCTAGTGACAAAGTTGAACGAAATCGAGGACTTGAAAGGATGCATCGGCAGCCCCCACTGTTTTTGTGGAAGAGTCGCAAACAACGACAACCATCCAATCCACTGCAAACAACATAACCATCCTGGGATAAAATCATGTAATATAAATTTAAATGATGGATTGCAGCTAAGTCAGAACTCGGAAACTGAGATTCAATGGTTGGAAAGGAGCACAGTCAGGAGAGCTTGCCATGCTTGACTGGATAGTACCTACTAACCATCATCGAATAAAAATCATGTACTGGAACATTCAATATGAATTGCTGAACTTAGGAACTTAGTTTCAAAGGTTGGAGAGGAAAACAATCATGAGGTCTGTCGGCTTTCTGAATCAGCAACAATTTTTGCTTATCATATCAATGGTTATAAACATCAGCTTGACAAAGATCATGCAAATAAGAACAACACATATAGTAGCACCTGGGGTGGACCACGGATGAACTGTGTGGCAGTCTGGCAGATGACATTCCAATGAAGTCTGCGGAGTCGGCATCTTCGGGCGGAGCACGAACATTCGGTAATCTTGCGACTGAGTCGGGGTTTCAGCGGAGGGGCTGAAGGAGCAACGCGCGGTGTGGCGGCTGGGGGCGTACCCGTAGCCGATTCTGCCATGAGAGTATTAGTATATCAATCAACTAATCCAAAGAGTTTAATCTCAAAAATTCAGAGATGACCGCACAAAGACAGAGAGGATAAGAGATTGCTCATAAGGGCACAGCTGCACACCACGTTGTACCCATACTTCAACGATCATAGAATAATCTCATATAGATTATACAGAGAAAACCTAAATTTCGCATAGCCCCATATGACCAGAAACCGGACTAAATCATAATCTAGTCTACATACAAAATTATTTTACTGCTTCTTTTTGTCAGCTCAATGTTACCAGTGTTCCTCTGTACTACCTGCAGTAAAAAAAACAGAGCGATGATATTCAGTTCACGTCCAAAGCTCTCTCCATTCTGCAACGCTGAAGGTCTCCTTGGCCCCGCAAATATTCATCCACCATCGAAGCACTCCCCGTTCCCCGCTATCGAGGCTGCTCTTCCCCGCCGCTAGAGTTTCCTGCCAGTCCATGGTCACGGCTCACGGGCTCACCGCAACCAGGCGAGCAGAGAGATGGGAGGGAGGCAGGGAGAGAAGGAGGGACAAATGAAGGGAGGAGTTGTACCTCAATCCCGCCAGTGTCATTGCTCGCTGCCGTCGACCGGATCAAGACCTAGTAGGCCGATCCCTCAAGGCAAGAGTCGCATGCATCATGGGGCGCGGTCCCAGCGACTGCTACAGGCGGGGAACTCTGGCAGGCGTGTCGTAGTTGGGATCAATGGTGGCATCACGCGCGCAACCACCCCATCGATGGCAAGCGTGGGGGCGGCATGAGAGTGTTGTGGCGGCGCGGCGCGGCGCTGATCTCGCGTGGAGGCGGTTTGGTAGGGCAAAAGGGGACTGTGGGGACAATGAGCGCGAGTGGGAAGATGGGAAGTACTGGAGAGGAGTAATTAGCGTGATTCGATCCGCAATTTGGGTGTGGCGAGCGCGAGGATAACGGGATCGGGGGCGCGGAGCGCTGGGATGATTGGCAGACCATGATAGGCAAAACATTCGATCTGAGCCATTAATCTTGATGGCAGACCATTGATGTAATATGGGCAGTACGATATGTTTGAGTTGATTTGATCCAAGAGCTCTAGTTATCTCGTGTACTATTTCTTGTGTTGCTTTAGAAGAATTTATGTTTGCTCTTTTATTAGTAGTGAAGATGTGACATAGCTAAAACGTATGTACATGCGAATTAGCAATTTCGTTTTACAATTGAATCATCCACCGGCGGAGCTAGGTAGAAATTGCTGGGGAGACCAAGGCTGAAACATGTGTTTGGGGGTGCAAAATGCTAGTACTCCTACATGCTCATAGTTTCCTTCTACTTTCAGAACACATGTTGACCACTTTGCTTTCCCTTTTTCGTAGGTTGGTCACTGATGAGGCGCTTACGTACGTGTAAGGGAGTTTGATCCAGATTCCGTTTTAGCATCTTCTCCTCCCACACGCTACACAAGTCTCCGAGAACATACACCATGTTCGCCATGCAATTTTGGCTGCTATAGCTTCTTATATATGAAAAAGAAACCACTGACACTCCGACTATTATTACGGACCGAATACACTAGACGACCACTACTCGGCACTCTATATATCTGTGACGACATCTATACTCCCTCCTTCCCAAAATGTAAGGCCCGATTGATTTTGCACGGTTTTTATGCATAAATTTGACCGTAAATACGCATAAAAATACATGGATTTAATATGCATAATTGGCAACATCGTATTTGTCTTGTAATTTTTTTATTCTATGTATATTTATATTAACTAGGACAATGCCCGTGCGTTGCAACGGGAACACAACTTCATATATTTATGGTCTTGAAATGGTAGCGAAATTTGGTATGAAATCATGGCATTTATTTTTATTTTATTACTAATGTGACGAAATCTATTGGTAATTAATTGTGCGTGCGTAGTTTCCTAACTTATGTACGTGCTTATTATGGCTGATTGGTGGGGTATAATTATTAACAGTGGGAATTAGGCTGACGGTGGGGCTTAGATTGGTTGACGAAAGAGATGGCAAAACACGATGGAGGACTGTGAGGAACCGTTAGGTTCTTTTTGAATAGTAGAGATTTAGTTAACATACAATAAGTGATAATCATAGACAAAGTTGTACAATAAAGACTAAAAAATTAAATCGCGCCTTATATTTTGGAAAGGAGGGAGTACTATCGGATAATGCTAACGTAGACCGAGCTACACGTAGCCCTTTAGTTTGAACAAGTCATAAAATGTATTTTATATTATTAAAAAAGTATTGAATTTTTTTATGAATATATATACACATGTATATGACATATGTGCAAATTTTCATACCATTATACTTTCACATGTGGCGTATGAAAAAAAGACAAATATTTGATTTTAAATGGGCCTTTTTGTTGTTGGGTTTGGGCTGAAATTTTGGTTTTTTTGTGCAGACTTCATATTACAATATTTTCAAGCTAAATTTGACATGTTCATACGGAATACATATAAGTTTTCATGGATTTTTTTTCGGATTTTTTCAAAAAATTTAAATATGTTTTACGATTTTTTAAAAATAAAGGGCTACGTGTAGCTCGGCCTTCAAAAATTCGCACTCGGAGTACTATGCTTTTTTTGATACCGTGTGCACATATAGTAGTCAAACATGCATGAGCGTGCACGACACGCGACCTGAGCTTACCCTACATGTATAGGAGGGAAAGAACCACCTCTGCATGCATACATGCAGCGTGTGAAACCTAGAGAAACTTGTGCATATGCCACTAGCTTATTGTATGTACTCCTTCACATCCTACTTTTACACCAAATTAATTAAGACACTGCTGCCGTGCTGTTAATTACAAGCATAGAGTAGTACAAAGCCACCGACAGATACGTGCCGCATGCATGCATGCATGCATGCATGTTTGTCAAGCTAGACGTACCACACGGTCGGCAAAACGCGTTTGAACTTCAAACCGAAGGTGGCGCACTATGCTCTTAACAAGGTGATCGACACTAAAAGCTGATGTGTTTCTTCTTCACTTCCAGTACGCTGAGTGAAAGAAAAAAAAACTGTGGGGCGCCTTAATTTCCTCGCCATTGCCTGGTCATTTCGATGATCTGCCTCGTCTACGCGTACGGCTCGCCTATATAAGTACTAAGTAGGCACTGCTCGCGATTGAATCTCTTCATTGCAACAGTTCCATCTCTATTCTTATTAGCCGTGTGGTAAAAAGAGTCGGTCAGTAGTTTCTTCAAGAGCAAGCTCACCCACCTAAGCTGCGTTCCTCGCTTAAACCCTGACCAAAATGGCACGGTACTCCAGCGCTTTGCTCCCCTTGTTTCTTCTTGTGCTCGCTTGTGCCCTTGTCCAGACCGCCTGCGGCTCGAGGCCTTCTCCCCCGGAGAAGCAGAAGCCAGCTGTGGTGCCATCTCCGGTGGTCGGAGCGGCCACCGAACCTCGCCGCCACGGCCATACGGAGGAGGCCGGCGGGACCGGTCATCGTGGAGCAAACGCTGACGATGATGGCGCTGTTGCAACTCCGGCCATGCACGGCCGCGGTTTTGTTGTGTGGGAGTCGGAGCATGGGAAGGGAGGGGCGCTGAGAAGCATGCTGCTGAGCTCGAAGCTGGCGCGCCGGGTGCTGGGAGGGGAGGCGGAGGACTCGTCGGCCGGCTCGTCGTGCCGCTCCAACAACAAGAACTCAAACTGTGGCCCGCCGGCGCAGCACTGACCGGCGACCGGGATGGATGCCGCATGCAGTAGCCTGCGGCTAGTCTCAGCTGATTCATTTGTCATTTGATGCATGCCTCTTTCCATGTAAATTAAGTAATTAACGGTAGCTCTTTCGATTTCCTTCTTCCAAAGATGTCAACCCTTTCGTCGCTGATGATGATAATCATATGTAGGTATTGTATTACTTAATGAAATCAAAAGATAGTCATGGGTATATATACCTAGCAAAAATTTAAAATCATTTATAGGTATATGTGTACTGATCGTATTTATCTACAACTAAATACCCAATGAAATATAGGCGTACATGTTATAAGGTGCCCAGGCACCTAGGTGTCCTAAAAAGAACCTAACGGTTTCTCACGGTACTTCATCGTGTTTTGCCATCTCTTTCGTCAACCAACCTTAGCTCCACCGTCAGCCTAATTTCCTACTGTTAACAATTATACCCCATCAATCAACCATAATAAACACGTACATATAACTAGAAAACTATGCACACATAGTTAGGAAAACCCACACACAATTAATTTGCCTACAAATTTTGTCACATTATCAGTAATAAAACAAAGATAAATTACAATGATTTGTATCAAAATTTGGCAATATATAAATTGTGCTCCCGTTGCAACGCACGGGCATTGTCCTATATATATATATATATATATATATGATACTTCATTCCTAAGGTGCCGATCAAAGCTAGTCTTTAGCCTCTGATTCCATTCGAGTGTACACGCGTACGTAAACACTTTGGTGGAATACGTTTCTTGTTAATAATCCTATTTATTTACATGCATTGACTCAACCACGTGCATGCACGTACATGCAAGGACTCAACCTACACATATGCAAACCTTGACACGACGAACATCGACCACCTTTGCAAGTTGCCAAGTTAATAAGTTAATCAGTATATGGTACTTCATTCCTAAGGCGCCGATCAAAGGTAGTCTAGTCTAGCCTCTGATTCCATTCGAGTCTACAGGGATAACTTATTAACTTGGCAACTTGCAAAGGTGGTCGACGTTTGTGCAGATGGAGCCATGCATGCAGGGAAAACAAATACGACTATTTTCGTTTTTTCGGAAGGGCGGCCATCTTCAAAGTGACCACTTTTCGTGGTGGTTTGTGCAGCTAAAGTGGGGCGCGTTTTCTGCACAGCGCATTGCATCTGTACCCTAAAATAATTTAACATTATTATACACATAGCAAGACATAAAGGGCTTTGTCAGCTTTATTTTGCATGCCGTTAGAGCAGTTTAATACAAGTTAAACTGGTGGCTGTGCGTAGTGGGAGTATCGTAGGTAGTATCATATATGTTAACTAGGCAATTTTGATGTAGTGGCAAGCAATTTAATGGTGCGTCAATTAATATGGATCGGAGTATCATATTATGATACCGTCATGTTAAATGCAATAGTACTATGTGTCTTGCATGACAATAAATACTACTTATGATATTACTATGTGATACTATGCATTACGAAAGTAGCTAGTATCATGCACTAGTATCATATGCATGATACCAACTTATGATACTACCCATTACACTCCCAATGCTTGTATCTTAGCACGTAATCATAGGCATTTTGCTTATGTGGCATACTATTTAATGAAGAAAGAGGGGGAGGTTGTATCTTAGCTAAGATACAACTCTTGCACGTGGCCATATGCAAAAAACATGGTTAGACCAATCGCATTTATGCATGTATCTAAAATCATTAAATAAGATACAACCTCTAAGAAACAATGCATTGTAGGGGTTGTATCTTAAGTTTTTATTGCTCCTATGATATTGTGCTAAGAAACAATGCATTGGGAGAGCCCTAAGACCTCCCGCAATGGGAGTATCATAGCTAGTATCATGCATGCCAATTAAGCAAATTTGATGATGTGGCATAGAATTAAATGAAGAAAGAGAGGGTTGAGTATCATATTATGATACCGTATTATAATAAATGCTAAGCTGATATGTGTCTTGCATAGCAATAAATACTATTACTACTTATGATACTATGCATTGTGAAAGTAGTATCATACACTAGTATCATGTACATGATACTAACCTTATGATACTACCATTGCGGGAGGTCTACACCATTATCATAAGTGCAAAAATGCTAAGTGAGATGTTAAGTGTCGTAAATGAGTTAAGAAACTAGAGTTTTCAATGCATTGATCCTTAGCTTGTTGTTGCTAAGATTACTTTATTTAATTGTTTAGCAACCAAAGTCTTGCATGCATAGACTAGTTTTTTTCATATTTAATATTTAATATAGGTTCGCAAGACTAGCACCGTATCTTCCTGGGGTCACCAAACTCGCAAAAAATCTTATGTGGCAAGATAATTAAGAGAGGAGAAAGGAGTATGATGAACCCAGAAGGAAACAGTGATAGTCACGGAAAGCTATTCAAACATTAAAAATGAAAAGAATTGGTCTATGCATGAAAGACTTTAGTTGCTAAATAATTAAATGAGCCAACCTTACCAACAACAAGGTAACCACCAATGCATTGTAGACTATGGTTGCTTAACTCATTTAATGTATTTAGCACCTCACTTAACTCATTCGATGTATTTAATGATGGCTTCGCAACATAGAAAACAAAAAAATTCCTATGGGTGCAACAAAAAACTGCCAAGATCAAATCTATGAGATAACTTGTAACGGTTTCGGAAGGACTCACCCTTGAAGACGAAAAGTGTTAACGAGAAAAATTCTTGTGGGTGATATAGACGATCACTCGTCGATCGATCTCAAGATCGTGAAGAAGAACGTTGCAAGAGGCAACACTCCCGTACTCGGTCACACATACAACTCTATGACGACCTTCTTCCCTTGCTCCAGTTGGGCAGTGGAAGCAGCGGTTCCTCGGGAACCCCAACATCACAACGACATGGTGGTGATGGTGGAGAGAAATCTGAGCAGGGCTTCGCCTAAGCAAATGCTCATGTAGAGGACAAGCTAGCAAGGGGAGGAAGATGTCAACCAAAGGACATGAGAGAAATGAGAGAGAGAGAGAGAGCAACATGAGAGAGGGTCACCACCTCCTCCTTATATAGGAGAGGGGGAAACACCCCAAGGGGTGGCCGGCCGCCATGGTGGTGACTCCACCTCTTCCCTCTTTGATAATGATGGAGATTCCACTCACAAAATCAAAGGTCGCCATTTTCTCATTAAATCTCCACTCGAAAATCCAATAGTCTTTCATTAAAACACTTTTATTGAATTTGCTTAATGTCACTTCAGTTAATGAATACTTCATTCAATGAACACTTCATTAATGAATACACATTTAACAATTTCTCCCTTGCAACAATTTCGATACACTAAAACTATTTCGGTGGTTTATCAAAAAAGTTCTTGTGTTGTCTTCCATTTTATTCGGTGTTCCGTATCCATTCAAAATGCTTCAACGAATCTTAAGTGTGTCACCCTAAGGTTCGTGAACAAAATGGTCATGATCGAGACATTTCTCCGATATATAATCATTAGCGGGATCTGGAGATCCATAATGAGTCCCACTCATTCAACGATGAACTAGTGATCGTGTGAACCTTCAACGTTCCTTTTAAAATTAAAAAGGTTTTATTTTTTACCATTATTTTGTGATAAAAAAGTTTGTAAAAACCTATTGAGTAGTTTTGAACATCTCGATGCAAGAAATTCAACGTAAAAATGATTCGGGATTTGAACGCGCGGTTTAAGAGATAAATTTAAATTTATTCGAAAAATAAATCTAAAAATAACTTTCATATTTTAAAAAATGGGTGCGAGTGATCTTTACAAAGTACACTCCTTAACTAGTGATGTCTTTTTTTTTGAGCAAAAACTAGTGATATCATAAAAACATTGGGGTTTTTTAGGCCTAAAAAAGGTACTAGCATTTGCATTGTTCCACACATGGGCCAACGGCCTGTGGATCACTTGGGCCCTCCCTTTTCTCCATCGGATAAAATCCCCCATCGCCTCGCTTTGCGGCGGAGACGAACCAGACCGGCGGCAGCAGCACCACGACGATGATGGCCGCAGCGAGAATGGCCTTCGCCTCATGCTGTCGCGCCCACCTCCTCCCCCCTTCCTCGCCTTCAACCCCCATCCTCGCCAGGACCCGAGTTGGTTGCGGGGGGATAGTCAAATCCATCTCTTTCTTGGCACCGTTAACGGCTGCGAGATCCACCAATCATGCCGCCCTCTTCTGCTCTTGCTCATCGCCTTCCAGCGACGCCGTCGTCGCGCCGGCACCTACGCAGGCGGCCGTAGAGGAGAATAAGCCGGCGCCGGCGGCTGGGGAGGAGGAGAAGGGCGAGGTTCCGGTGGGCGAGCTCGCTGGCCTCCTGGACATCCGGGTGGGGCGGGTCGTGAAGGCGTGGCTGCACCCGGAGGCGGATACTCTGTACGTGGAGGAGGTGGACGTTGGCGAGGAGGAGCCGCGCACCATCTGCAGCGGCCTCGTCAAGTACCTACCCCTTGACCAACTCCAGGTAATGGATGATGCATTTCAACTCGTCCTTCTAGATTTCTCATTTTATCAGCAAACAATGATGTACTACTATGCTCAGGATTTTGTATGGATCACATAACTTGCACAATTTGGGGGGGAGAAGTAACTGCTTGTATTTATGTGGACGAATTAGAGATTTTAGTAGGAGTAGTATAAATTTAGAGGAAGTGTACAATTTACTTCTCACATCACATGATGCCAGCCTTCCTGTTACCAGGATTGTGCTAGCTTGAGTCAAGATCCTGATGCTTCATTCTCTAGGATTGCATTCAGATATGCTTATTGACTTTTTCGGGGGGGGGGGGGGGGGGGGGTATAAGATGGTCTGCAATAAAATGCAAATTATTTTCTTCCATTTTACTGAATACTGATGACATCTGCTATGGCATGCGATCTATGCAGGACAGCCATGTCATTGTTCTCGCTAACCTGAAACCAAGAAACATGCGGGGCATCAAGTCTAATGGCATGCTTATGTGTGCCTCTGATGCTTCTCACGAGACTGTCGAGTTGCTCACCCCTCCAGAAGGTTCTGTTCCCGGTGAAAGGGTATGGTTTGGATCTGAAGCTGAAAAGAGTCTTCAATCAGAACCTGCAACGGGAAACCAGGTATCACTTATAATTTAGACATCTTTCTTTACATTGTCTCTTGACAATTGTGCTTATGCTAAGTAATGCAGATTACTCCACTACAGTTAATTTCCTTCAGCCCCGTGTATGTTGTTCTTTCAACTGTGAAATGATTTTCCTTTCTGTTGTACATGTTGCCATAAATTATATTGTTTTGATTAAATGTTCCTCATGATGCCTCCCATGACACAATTCAATGTAGTCAGTGAATTAGTCAGGTACATGGAAGAGATTACTTATTAAGTTGCAACTGGTAACTATGAGGAGGACATTATGCATGCACTTATGAACCAGTACCCAACCACTGAGGATTTGTTCCATTATTTTCGTAGCAAGGAACATGATATATGTAGTATAAAACATGTGTATTATTTTTGACATAGTTACGACCCATGTCCCATTTGATATATAGATCACAAAACTAGTATTACCTCCGATCCATATTAATGGACTTAAGTTTATCTAGATTCGTATGTATCTAGTTAAATATTTAGACTAGATACATACGAATCTAGACAAAGTTGAGTCCATTAATATAGATCGGAGGGAGTATTTGAAATTACCTGGACTTTGTGCAATTTCTGTTCAAAATATATGATGCTTATGTAAACCTGGTGAGCAAAAAAAATGTATTGCAGACAGATTTCTTGCCAAATTCCACACAGTTTGTTCTACGTCGTCAAATCATTTGCAGAGACAGCTTACACGGCTAAGTGCCACATTGGTGTCTTCCTTTTGTGATGTACTCATTCTTAGGATTTAGTGAGAAAACTTGCAGTGAAAACTGGCATCTCACTGATTTTTTCTGGGAACTCCTGATTCCTGAGAGCCAATCCCTGGTTGTTAGGTCCTAATACACATAGGAAAACATAAGTGATAAAATACCATGACTTGTTATTTGTGTGGAAAATAATATAAATTTAAATCTTGATAGGCCTAGAGCCATGTCACCTTTTGTCCACCCCCATGAATCCAACCTGTGTAACAAAGTATTTACAGAAATGGGTTACCATGGAAGTTATTTTGCAGCAACGCAGCTCATGTATTACTTTATCTTTGCCAGGTTCAAAAGAAAAAGATTTGGGAATCTGTTCAGCCTCACCTTAAGACAACGGATAATTGCATAGCAGTTCTTGGTGAGCAACCAATGCGCACCTCAGCAGGCATGGTTTTCTGCAAATCATTACAGGATGCAAATGTCTCATAATTCTGATTGAAGAGATTATCTCTTCTTCTTTTTTGGCTATATCGAATCTCATATAATGTATTTCCCTGAAAATTATTGTAGCAGGAGTGATATCTTTTTTGACGAAACAACAATGAAATCTTTAATGAAAAGATTATTTCTGAGGATATGATTGATATTATCCACATTTTGTAGTTTCCTAGTGTCAAAGCTCAAAAGTGAGTCCATGGATGGAATTTATCTTCTCCTTCACTTCAATCCAAGTTTAACAATTAGATTTTGCATAACTATTGATTAACTAACCTGTTTTGATCATGAGACTTTTAAATGCTGATTTTGGATACTTGTAACTGTAATAAGCAATTGACTTTGTGGTTGGATCACGAATAGTGCAGCTGTAGCCACCAGTTGGTCCTCAATTAGAGTAATACATCTTCAATGTGCTGTAATCTCATTTATTTTCTATTCCCTCCATTCCAAAATACTTAAGTTCTAGGTTTTTCGTAAGTCAAACTTTTGTAAGTTTGACCAACTTCATAGAAAGTATTGCTAATGCCTACAACATCAAATATATATGTTATGGTGAATCTAATGAGCTAATCTGGTGTTGTAGATGGTGGTATTTTTTTCTATTAACTTATCAAACTTAGAAGTTCAACTTAGAACAAACCTAGAGCATTAAGTATTTTAAAACGGGAGCTAGAAGATTACCAGCATGGTAAGGACATCATTAATAATTTGATGCAAGTTTCACTTTTTTTTGAAAAAATGTAATCTGAACCAAATCTTTTTCAAAAAACTTATAATTGATTTTCTCTTAAAGTACTGCCCGGTTTTATTCACATCTAAAAATAATCATAATGACTTACCGTACTATTTTATTTTAAGAAAGTTTTCGGTTTCTAGCCAAACCTTGATCTTTAGCCATTTCAACACAATTCTAAGAGCAAAATAATGTTTGCAGCAACCACTTGATTGTCAACTAATGGTAGTGGTTAGTATGTGCCCAGCTTGATCCCGTTGCGCTCAATATATAATGGAAACTTCCTCGCAAAAAAAGAAAGAAAGAATGAAAACTCTTCATGGCTATATGTGCAAACATTGGGGATAATCAAAGATGAGACCAGGCTCATCTAATCCTGCATAAAAAATCCTTGAATTTTTTTACAAAAAAAGCTCCAAAAAAAATCCAAATATTGTTATGATGAAAGATGCTTAGGGGTAGATGTTCATGTAAAATTTGAGTGTTTTTGGACATCTAGGGAGATTGCGGCAAAAAAGACAAATTCAGTCCAAAATAATGTATGAATAGTGTCTTTTCAAAAAAAATGCAAATTTGTCTTTTTTTGCCGTGCGCTTTCCAAATGTCCGAACTTCTCCAAAATTTGCATAAACATCTCACACGTAAGCATTTTCCACCACAAAAAAGAATTGGAAAATTTTAAACTTTTTTCATATTTATTTAATTTTTGTTAGTCTTCCCGGGTGCGGATGCACCCGGCACCGAATTGCTGCTTCCCAAACATTGTTAGTACCTCGCAATAAGAAAGGATATATAGAATAACACTAGGGAGGCGTCTGATATTTTGCATGATTTTTGGTCCTCTCGTATATGTGGCTCAATTGTTTGGTTGATGTGATACATGGTAAAAATCATGCTATGCATGTTGTTTGGTAACCTGCATTGAATCAATGGTTATCTACGACATGTTATTTGGTAGTGTTATTCGCGGCCTATTGTTTGGTAGCCTGCATATGTGCTTTGAGGGGCGAGTAGATGTAAAACATAGTTGTTTAGTTGTGTGCAATGCGTTGTTGTGCTCATCTCTTTCAAATGTGACGACCTTACCACCAAGCATGCATTACAAATGCAACACACTCTAAGCAATCATCGCACATAAGCATACAACACAATTAATTAACAATACTACTAGCCTATTAAAACATTGTACATTGTTAGTACCTCGCAATAAGAAATGATATATAGAATAACACTAGGGAGGCGTCTGATATTTTGCATGATTTTTGGTCCTCTCGTATATGTGGCTCAATTGTTTGGTTGATGTGATACATGGTAAAAATCATGCTATGCATGTTGTTTGGTAACCTGCATTGAATCAATGGTTATCTACGACATGTTATTTGGTAGTGTTATTCGCGGCCTATTGTTTGGTAGCGTGCATATGTGCTTTGAGGGGCGAGTAGATGTAAAACATAGTTGTTTAGTTGTGTGCAATGCGCTGTTGTGCTCATCTCTTTCAAATGTGACGACCTTACCACCAAGCATGCATTACAAATGCAACACACTCTAAGCAATCATCGCACATAAGCATACAACACAATTAATTAACAATACTACTAGCCTATTAAAACATTGTAGCATGCAGTTAACATATCACAGCAGGGCATCTGATGCCATTGCACACCCCTAGGGTGCCGATCCTTGAGTAAAATATACAATTTGATAGCAAAAGATCACAGTTTCATAACATATTAGTTACTCCCTCCGATCCATAATAAGCGTCGCCCATTTTGTACTAAGCTAGTACAAATTTTATACTAGATGAGCGACACTTATTATGGATCGGAGGGAATAGAAAACAATGTAAGCAACTAGGCAGATGGGAAGTTACTAGTGCATCTGACACTGCAGATGGTGGTAGTTCTCGCGCTAAAGATCTTGACCTTGGAACTGAGGCCCGAGAGCTTCAACACTAGCTTGTCATCGGTGATGATCTTGTGCTTGCCGCAGAAGAAATCACAGCCCCTCCCCATCATCATGTGGTCGCTGAAGATCTGCACTCATACCATCTCTTGGTCAACAACCTGAGGACGCGAGGAGTCTTGAGAACAAGCCACTGATTCATCACCGAGCAAAAGGCCTCCGGGATAACAAGCATGACAACATCGACGGTGCCCTTAATAGGCACGTAGAACCTAAGTGGTTTTGTGCTCCCTCCTTGTGCCCTAGCCTACTCATCTTTGCCAGCCTGTCGGGCACCTCCGCCTCTTGAGTCTTGAGGCACCTGTTGTCTGAGATGTAGTCTTTAACCCCCCCCCCCACTCATCTTCTACACCAGTGATGACCTATGGTGATCGCGGGGAATCTCCCACTTTGTCTTCACGACTTTGTCAGTTCAGTAGACAAGCGTAAATATCAATGTATGTTCTATTGCAACTACCACTGATCATAGCAGGTAGGCAATGTTATGATCTGCTCATAGCAATACCTAACTATCATGATCAATGGCACTTGTGACTAGGCAATGCTATGATCAGATCGTAGCGATGCCCCATTGCAAGATAACAATGCTGCCATGATCAGTGGTAATTATATCTGGACAATGCTACGATCAGATCATAACAACGCCTCTTTGCAACTGCCATTGAGCATGGCAGTTGCAGGAGCACCATTGCAAAGACCAGGTCTATGTTTACCATGATCATAACAATGATGTCACTGATCATAGCAGTTGCATTTGCACATTGCTATGACCAGTGTATCATAATAATGCCCAAAAGTAAGCTATCAATGACACTGATCATAGGCATGCCAAAACGGCATACACTTTGGCCCTGTTTGGTTCAGCTTTGTCTATCAGATTTTAGAAATCCACAACCGAACCAAACAAGATTCCATCAAAGAGTGAACCTTCAAACGACCGGATTCCACCAAAGCGCAGCCAAAAAATACACGTACGAACGAACCAAAGAGCGAACCTTTGAACGATTTCTGAAAATCTGCCTAGAAGGTGCTTCCGATTTTCCGCAGCGGATTTTCGACAGTAGATTTTCAGAAATCCACAGCGGAACCGGAACCAAACAAGGCCTTTATGCCATGCACATGATAATTATACAAAAAACAACGTGCCTATTTGTGCCACTAATCATGACAACATAATCTAGCACATACTAGCACAATGAAGCACCCTATACACCTATGAATCAACCAATAACATCCTAATCTAGCAGTCTACGCTAGCATTACACCATGAACAGAGCAAGAACGAAGAAAAAAGGTGCAAATCTTAATTGATTCGGATCGGACCAAAGAAAACCACGAAGGGGAAGGTAGAATGATTACCACCTCCTCCAGAGTGGTTGCCGCCGGAGGGACATTGCGCACCGCACAAATCGGCGCGCGCAATTTACATTGTAGAGGTCTTATAGAGATTTCTTCGACAACGCGCAGGGTATTATTCTAATATCATATAATCGTTTCACGGAATTTTCAAAATATAAACGAAATACTTCCTCCGTCCTGAAATTATTATCTCAACTTTGTACTAGCTTTAATATAAAATTATACTTTTAATTTTTTTATAAAGTTCTACTAAGGTTAAGACAATAATTTTGGAATGGAGGAAGTATGAGTTAATGGGTCGTGGCAGAGGCGACCCATTAAGTAATACACACCCGTCGAGGCGGTGCTCGCTGATATGCCACTATGTGAACGGCATATGATCTGAAGATGCCATGGTCTGGTGTTCCACCGTGGCTGCCGCAAACAAAGAACTCCAAGTTGCATCACCCACCGCTCTGTCTAGCCATACCCTAGTGTACGAACCTCCAGCATCTTCAGATCATGTGGCACTAGTGTTGCAACTGGATGATGTGCAACTTCGCAGAACAGATAATAAGCCATTCAGGTATGAGCAGATGTGGGAAACACATCATGAATGGAAAGATTTTTTGAGCAATCTGTGGAAAGATAAAAACGCAGGGACGACTGATACGTCCAAAACGTATCTATAATTTCTGCTTGCTCCATGCCTCTTTTCTGTGATATTGCTATGATATTGATGAACTTCCATACACTTTTGATCATATTTGGACTAACCTATTAACTCAGTGCATCCCAGTGTGAGTTCCTGTTTTCTGCTGTTTTTCTATTTCAGGTTTCCCCATATTAAAAGTTCTCCAAAAATTCGGGAAAAATCCAATAAAAAATCAGCGATCAGGAAGCTTCCGGAATCACCGAGGGGGGGCAGAGGGGACCCACCAGGGCCCCAGGCGCCCTCCCGGCGCGCCCCAGGGTGGGGCCGCGCCAGGGGGCCGCCTGGACCCCTGGTGGCCCCCCTGGCTGCCCCCCTTCGCCTATTTATTCCCCGTGACGCAAAAACCCCGAGACGGGAAACCTTTTTCGCGATCTCTCCTCTGTTCCGCCGCCGCTGCGCTTCCAAGATCGGGAGTATTAGAAGACCTCTTCCCGGCACCCTGCCGGAGGGAGGAATCACTTCCGGGAGCTTCTCCACCACCATGGATGCTTCCCGGATGAACCGTGAGTAGTCCACCTTGGACCATGGGTCTATGATCAGTAGCTATGTGATGTTCTCCTCCCCTCTTTGTTCTTCATGGATTAGACCTCGTGAGCTGCCCTACATGATTGAGGCACATATGTAATATTTCTGCTGTTGCTATGCTGAGTTTGCTGGGATCCGATGGATTATGAGATTATGTTCAGATTGTGTTTGAGTAATATATTTGATTCTCCTCTTTTACACTTATGTTTTTGAGTAATTCTTGCATGTTCTCCGTTGCTGTTTATTGCTTTGGCCAAGTAGTAGGTAGTGACTCCAAGAGGGAGCGTTATGCATGATTGTGGGTTCATGCCCCCCGATGACTAGCTTGAGTGACATAAACATGAGTCTAGGGGATGTGATGTTGCCACAAGGGGGAAAACAACGGTGCTTGTACTTGCGGGTGCAAGGATTGTTTACTTTACGCAAAGTTCTTTAATGCAGTTGTCTGTTGCTTTGAGTTTACACTTTGGGTGGGATTCGCAACTTAATACCAGCGAGATGTTCTGGATAGATATCTCAAGGTGGATGATTAGTAGTTAGATGCAGATGGATTTCGGTCTACTTGTCATGGCGTACCGCCCATGCTTTTGAGCCTCTTCCTTTCTTTATAGCATAATTAGCATTGGTTTGCGCACATAATCCTGTCAATTTCCCAGCTGTGATTTGTTTACCTCGCATGGCTATTTTATCGTCTTTTTGGGAGAGAGACATCACTAGTGAACATCATAGGACCCCGGTCCATATTTACAATACTGTTTGCACCCGCTATCAATTTACTGCTTTTCCGTTGCTATCACTATCATTATTATCCCGTGCGTTTTATCCTTTGTAAACAACAAGGCCGGAGGGATTGACAACCCCTTTGTACTCGTTGGGAGCAAAGCTATCTGTTGTGTGTGCAGGTCCACGACAACCGCTAATCTCTGGCGCTGTTGTCACCTTCTTGTCGTTATCGGAGTCCTACTGGAGACAAACCTTGGTATCTTCACCGAGGGAAATTGCCGCTACGCTACATCTCAACCTTCCACTTTGGGTAACCAACAAGGGGCGAGAAGTAACTCTCGTGACATCAAAGCAATTTCTGGCGTCGTTGCCGGGGACTCCGCTCTTCAAGATAGGGGAGTTGCACACTATCTTTTATCTTTACTTTTTAGTCTTGTTTGTTTACCTTTCAGTTTTTGCTTTAGTGTCCTTTATCAAAAATCAAAAAAATAGTTATCTTGCCTGCTTCCACTATGGGTTCCTCTGAGAACACCAAGTTGTGTGACTTCACTAGTCACAACAACAGTGACTTTATCTGCACTCCTATTGCTACACCTGCTACTTCAGCACCTTCTTATGAGATTAAACTTGCTTTGTTGAACCTTGTTATGAAAGATCAATTCTCTGGTGCTAGAGATGATGCTGCTTTGCACTTAAATAGTTTTATTGAGCTTTGTGATATGCAAAAGTACAAGGAAGTAGATGGTGATATTGTTAAGCTTAAGCTTTTTCCTTTCTCCTTGAGATATGAAGCTAAAATCAGGTTTCAATCCTTGCCTAAGAATAGCATAGACTCTTGGGATAAGTGCAAGGATGCTTTTATTGGGAAGTACTACCCCCCTGCTAAGATTATCCAGTTGAGGAGCTTTATTATGAATTTTAAACAATTGGATAATGAACACATTGCCCAAGCTTGGGAACGCATGAAATCTCTTGTTAAGAATTGCCCTACGGATGGTTTGACTACTTGGATGGTTATCCAAACTTTTTATGCAGGCTTGAACTTTACCTCGCGAAACCTGCTAGATTCGGCCGCGGGAGGAACCTTTATGTCAACTACACTTGGTGCTGCCACAAAACTTCTCGATGAGATGATGACCAACTATTCCCAATGGCACACCAAAAGAGCTCCAACATGTAGGAATGTAAACTCTGTCGAGGAGATCTCCTCCCTAGATGAAAAAGTTGACTTGATTATGTCTCTACTTACCAAGCAATCTCCTATTGATCCTCAAGATGTTCCTTTAAATTCTTTGATTGCTCAAGATCAAGTAGATGTGAACTTTATCTCTAGAAACAACTTCAACAACAATGCTTATAGGAGTAATTTTGATAGCAATCCTAGACCGTTCCCCTCCAACAACTATGGGAACAACAACACTTATCCTAGCACCAAAAACTCCACTTCTGAATTAGAGAGTATGCTTAAAGACTTTATCACTACCCAAAAAGCCTTCAACAAGAGTGTAGAGGAAAAACTAGACAAATTAGATAACCTCTCATCGAAGGTAGACAATTTAGCCCATGAAGTAGAATTGCTTAAAATTAGAACTTCTCCCCTTGAGGAGAGGAAGGTCACTCCTATGAATGCTATCCAATTGCAAATTAATGAAAACATTAGGATGATGGCTAAACTTAAAAAGAGACGGGCTAGAGAAAAGGAGGAAGAAGATAGAATTAAGAGCCTTCCTACACACCATATTGTTGAGGATATCCAAACTCTTAGCACCCAATGCACCCCTAGTCCCATAGGACCTATTAATGGTGATGTTATGACCTCAACCGTAAAAGAAGAAACTCCTATGACTATAGAAGCTACCAAACAAGTGAGCCTAAAGGACACCACTACCACTTTACTTGATAGTAGTGACCTTGATTTTGATAATTGCACCCTTTCTGAAGTTATTCGTTTCCTTCACAAGATGTCTAGAGACCCCCACACTAGCACACTTAATGTTGCCCTCACGGAGCATATCACTAATGCTCTCATCAAAGCTAGGGAGGAGAAGCTTAGGGTAGAAGCCTCCATACCTAGAAAGCTAGAAGAAGGTTGGGATCCTATGATTAAAATTAAGTTGAATAACTTTTCTTGCTATGCTTTATGTGATGTTGGAGCTAGTACCTCTGTTATGCCCAAAAGAATGTATGATATATTTGAATTGAAACCTTTTGACCCTTGTTCTTTTGGTGTTCGCCTTGTCGATTCTTCCATAAAGAAACCTTTGGGGAAGATATATGTTGTTCTTATAATTGTCAATGACAATTATGTTCCCGTTGATTTTACTATTATGGACATTGAATGTGAACCTTCTTGTCCAATTATTTTGGGACGTCCTTTTCTTCGCACCGTGGGTGCTGTTATCGATATGAAAGAAGGGATTGTAAAATTCCAATTCCCTCTCAGTAAAGGAATGGAACACTTCCCTAGGAAAAAGATTAAGTTGTCTTTTGAGTCCGTTACACGGGCTAGTTATTTTCTTGAAAAGACTTTATCTATTTGCATTAAGCCTAGCTAATGGCTTTAAAGAAGCGCTTTCGGGAGGCAGCCCGCAACGAATTTAGTATTTCCCTTTTTTTCTGTTTTTAGTGGTCTTGATGATTTTTACTACTGTAGCAACATCATTATATCTTTAATTTTCAAGTTTTGTGCCATTTATAGCCTCATATGACAAGGGAAGTGAAAGTTGTGACATGCTGTCCAGAAAACAGATTATGTCCTCGTGACTAGAAAAATCAGAGAAAAATCCCAGTTTATCTTTTTGAGCTGAATTTTTTACACAGCGTGCTCTATATAATTACGGAACTTTCGTATGTTCTGAGTTTTTTTATTTGAGTTGCAGAAGTATCCCTAAAAAAATATTTTCTACCTGCTGGTCTGTTTTTCACAGATTCTGTCCTGTTTCTTCGTTTTGCAAACCTTAAGCTTGTTTTTTCTTTGCAATTTTTTTTGGCAATCTTGAGAAACAGTAGCTCTTCAAGAATATCCTTATTTACAGTAGAGAACAATATATTTTATTATGTGTACTAACCTCGCTAATCAGATTATGATGAGTTATGTATGAAGGGAGTTTTCAAGTGTGCGAGGGAAGATGATGAAAGAAGATTCAGGAGTATCAAACGCTCAAGCTTGGGGATGCCCCCATGCATCCCCAAGAAATATTCAAGGATACTCAAGCGTCTAAGCTTGGGGATGCCCCCGTGCATCCCCTTCTCCATCAACAATTATCAATTCGTCTCTCGTCTCACTATATTTTTATCACTTCATGCGTTATGTGCTATTCTTGGAGCGTCTCGCTTTTAGGTTTTATTTTTAGTTTTCTTTAGCTTTTCTTGATTTTCATAACAAGTTAGAGCCCAGCTTTCTTTGTGTGGGAGAGAAACACGCTCTACTTCCAAAATTTAGAACACAACATAGGACTTTTCATGCTTATCTTTGTTGTGTGTGTTCTTTATCTTTTTCGTAGCTGCTGTCATGTTTTGCTCTTAGTTTTCATGTTTATCTTTTCAAAGAGCTTTTGTTTAGTTTTTTTATGGAACTCTCTTGAGTTTTCATGTTTATCTTGTTTAGAGAGTTTGCATGTTGCACTGAGTTTTGTGTCTTGACTTGAAGTAGGTAATTGAGGTTGCTATTCTTTTGTAGTAGTAATTTGCAATAGTTTTGAGGTATTATTTTGAGTAATGTTTGGACTTTTGGTGTCAAGATGTTTAGCCTATTAGTGATAGATGTCGTATTTTGGGCAATACGTGTTTATTTTCAAAACCTACAAAATTAGTTGAGAACTTTAGCTACTAGATGGATCACTACTCTTCTGAGGGGTCGAATATTAGAGTACACTCACGTACCATGAGTCGAGGATGCGCAAGGATAACCAAACCCCCATACACTCCTCCTAGGGGTAGTTGTCTCTTTGTGAACCTCCTTATTAGATTGAAGTTACCGATAATAAGTGCATGAGTTATTCAGACTAATGTGAGTATTCGAAAGTTGACACTTCCACCTTCCCATATTTTGCTAGCCTCTCCTGTGTCGTGCATTGCTTTCTTCTCACTCCGAGAGTTAGCGTCCACCTTCGCCGGTACATCCAAACCCTTGGCATGATACGCTCTGTCATCATAAACCTCCTTATATCCTTCCTCAAAATAGCCACCATACCTACCTACCAAGGCATTTCCATAGCCTTTCCGAGATATATTGCCATGCAACATCCATCTTCTTATGACTTGATCTTCATGTCATACATGCTACTTGCTTGATTGATGAGCCGCATGCTAGTTGGGCCTTGCCCTAATCATTGCTACATGACGCGCTAGTATCATTGCATATCCTGCTACACTGGCAGAGGCATACATTTGCATACATCATGATAGTTACATCTTCTTTATGATTTGAGTACTTTGTAAAGTGTGAAAGATCTTCTATACTTTTTTTAATATATAGAGTGTTGCCCCTAAAGTGAGGAAAAGATCCCAAAGTGGACACAAATTAAAATATCCCAAAGAGGACAAATGAGAGAAATAGAAAGAGCCATTGAGGCCACCAAAAAATAGAAAAAGAGAGAAAAAGAGAAAAAGAAATAAAAAGAGAGAAGAGGGCACACTACTATTCCTTTTGAGAGATCCACACTCGTACTCCCTCTTATATATTGTACTCCATAGAGATTATCATTCATGCATATAGCTATGTGGGGACCTTCACACTATAGAACTTGGCTTGTATATTCCAATGATGAGCCTCCTCAAATGAGCTCTAGGTCTTCTTGAGCAAGCAAGTTGGATGCACCCCACTAGTTCCATTGGAGAGCTTACCTTAGCTCATATGTGCATCCGTTGCATGGCAATCCCTACTCCTCACATCATATCTATCATTTGACTTTCTCTCGCCTATGATTGTCCTCATTGATGTGAGCCTTTCACACCTTTTTGTCTTCCTCCTCCACCATATTCTCTCTTTGCCATCCTAAGTGTCAACTTTCTTGCTTACGCTCATCCATTGCATGAGTGCTCAAAATGTCGAAAAGGAGTGGATCATTTTGACTTGTACATGGCTAATGGTCTGGGGATGAGTCAAGATAAGATTCCAAAGAAGACCAAGTGTGAAACTTTAGTAGATTGAGTTCTCAACACAAAAATATTTTTTCTCTCGTATATCCCTATCCTCTTCTTGCACGCAAACACCATTTGGAGACATTCGAGTCACGGACAGCGAGAGCTCTTGCACTGTAACAGCCCACATGTAATAAGCTATCAAAACCATGTAATTTATTCTCCTCTGTTGGACTTGTAACTTGGCATGGTGGAGGTTTATGTTATTTCATGTGGTGATTTAAATTGGCATGGAGATTGGAGCCATGTTGGGTTGGTTTCTTTTGCATCCAAAGTGGCTCAAGAAAGGCAGTCAGGGATTTTTCCTTGTCACATGCTCACTCTTCTTGATCCCATTCTTGGCCTAGCCTTTTCTTTTGCCTTTGCAAGGGTTTTAAAACCTTCAAGGTATTTTTGACTTCATCAAAAGCAGAAGCTCTGGTTCAAATGGTTTTTGAAATTCAAAATGAGCTCACACTTTTGTTGTTGCCAAAAATGTCCAAACCATTTTTAGAAATTGAGGAATAATGCAAGGATTAAGAATTTCAAGCTCATGGAATTTTGAACCTTCTGTTCTTCTCTCAAAAAATCTCCAAGTGTCTTTTCTATTTAATTTTAAATAGATATGGTACTGTTTGAATTTTTTGGGGAAGTTTCTCTGCATCCAAAATTATGCAACCAATTTTGGGTGATCAAGCATCTTTCCAGGAGAATTTAAAAATATTTAGAATATTTTTCCCTTCCCCATATCTTTTCTTTTTTTTCTTTTCCTTGCTTGTTGATCTTTTCTTTTTTCCAGCAGGCCATTTTTCCTTTCCTTTTCCTTTTGGTGCGGGCTTCCGCCCAGACCAGAAGGCCTGCATCATTTTGGGCTCCAGCCCGGCCGAACCGGTACGCAGGGATGCTTTCCCCACCGTTGGATCAATCCAACGGCAGGGAAAGATCACCTTTCCACCGTGGCCGGAGGGGGACCCCGGCGGCCCTCTCACACCGGCGGCCACCCTGGCGCCTCGACGTCCACCCTGGCCTAGGGATCCCCACCTATATAACCGCCGCACCCCCTCGCAACCCTAGCTCCGTTCCCCCCATCTCCAGATCTCGCCGCGGCGCGCAGCGTCGCCGGAGACCTCCCCTGTTCCGCGACTCAGAACCGCTCCGGTGAGCAATTCCGGCCAGCCTTGCCCTTCTTCTTGCCCGTGACCTCGTGTCGAGCTCCTTGGCACCTCAAGCATCTCCTTTTCGCCGTGCAGGGGTTCGCAAGGTGACCGTGCCATCGTCGCGTCGTCAGCTCCACCGTGGGGGACCCTCTGCTCCGACGTCGCCTGCCTCTTCTCCTTCGTCTCCGGCAAGGTTGGGTCGCTCCAAGCAACCCACTAGGTGAGCACCTTGCCCCTTTTCCTCCCGTGGACGCCCGTGTTCCTCTGCCCGCGTAGGCGTAGTTCCTGTGCCGCTCGGCTTGTCGCTGGCGAGCACCGCGTGGTCGCCGCGACCGCTGCGTATCCGTGTCGTGTCTGCGCAAGGCCAGGGCACGAGCGGGCCGTGCTTTTGGCCATCAAGGAGGCGTGTGCAGGTGTGTGAAGTTGCTCGCGCCTCTGAAGCCAAGCTGCGCGTCGTCAGTTTCGTCAGAGCCGCCGTAGATTCCGTCGAGCCTGGCCTCCCCTCCGGTGAGGTTTAGGTCCCGTCCAGGGCACCCACAGCGACGTGGTGCTGCCCTCTATCGTTTGCCGTCGACGCCGTGTGCAGTGGGGCAGTGTGTTCGACGCCGGCGTCGTCTGAACTTGGCCGCGTCGCCGTGTTTCAGACTTGCTCAGAGATGCTTCGCCGCCGTACTGTTCCCGGTTGGTTTCCGGCGAGCAGAGATCAGGGGTTGAACCCTAGAGCGCTCCTAGGCGTAGCAGGCAGTGCAGGCTCGAGGTTGTAGGTCACAGGAGAGCTAGCGGTGGCCGGAGGCAGAGGCGAGCTTCGCCGGAGTTTGGGCTCGCGCCGGGATTCAGAAGCTGCTGCCTTTTCTTTAGTTGGATGCCAGGGGACGAACACCTCACCTTGTGCGTGTTGGGGTTTTGTTCAGTAACGTTTCGAGGCGCAGTGGTAGCGAGCAGTGGAGTGAGCAGCGCGTCGCGAGTTCGAGTCCAGCCGGAGCCACCCCATTTTTGTTTTTCATCGTGTGGCTGACGTCTGGGGCCCGCTGGTCAGCGAGCCAGGCCGCGTGGGCTGAGCCCATTGCGGGCCAGAGAAGTGGCATGGGCCGGTTTCGCCCGAAACCAGCCCATGGAGGCTGTTTCCTGTTTTTCTTTTGTTTCTTTTCTTTTTCTTTTATTTCTTTTCTGTTTAAATTCAAATTTGAATTTGCCTCCAAATTCAAATCTGTTTTTGAACATCTTTTGCAAATAGGGGCATGCCTTATATGTTTTTGGGGTAGCTTGAGCTACTGAACCCCATGGTGAGGTCCATTTTTGCATCTGGCCCCTTCAAAAATTGAAGTATGGTCATTTTGCAAATAAACCCCTTTTGCCTTTTCTGGTTTTTGCAATTGGTTCAAATTCTAAATTGCCCATGTCATATATGATTTTTGGGTAGTTTTGCACAAGGAGTTGCATGGTGATGCTGATTCCATCATCTGAAACTTTTTCAAAATTCATGTGGTGCAATTTTGCACTTAGCCCCCTGAACTTCAGTTGAATTTGCAACTGCCTTTGCAAATTCAAATGGAGACATATCATATATGTTTTTGGGGTGCCTTTCTGCAAGGATTTCAGCAGTGATGTTATCATGTTGTGTTGTGCAACTTTTGAAACAAGGTGTGATCACCTGGTTCAGCAGTTTTCAAATCTGTCTGTCTGCAGCATTTCAACTTCAGTGCATGTGAGATGTTGTTCATCTGATCCTTTCTTGTCTGTTCCAAGTCATCTTCTCTCTTCAAGTCAGCCCCTAATATATTGTCATGTGCATAGTGGCTGGCCTCAAACCTTTGTTGCTCCTTTCTGTGTGTCAAGTTCACCGACACTACTCCGTCTTCGGAATCGTTGTTTTACTTTCTTGTTATTTAAATTCTTGTAATGCTTTGTTGATCATGTCATGCTATCATGCTATTTACACCTAAATTAAGGCTCAGACCAAGCCATTACCATGTAAATAAAGGCATATGGAAGTGATGACTTGTCGTCATCACCTTCATTTAAACTTGACTAGACAGGGTCACATCATGTAAATAAAACTTGAACATGCCATCCTTGTTTGAGTTGCATCGGTTGCTTACTTGTGTGCCTTTCCTTGCCGGTACCTTACGTTAGCACCTGAGACCGCCGAGGAGACTTACGTGGAGCTGTCAGACACCGAGCCCGAGAGTACCGTGGGTGCTGCTTTGACTACCTTACCAGGCAAGGGGGAGATCTGTGTCATTACTTTATAACTTTCTGCTCATGCCTAGCTGTAGATCTAGAACGTTATTGCTTGATCCTACCTACATTATATGCCATGTTTAAACCCATACAGCCATGATCCCCACATCCCAGCAAACCATTGTTCTGCTAAGTTACTGCTGCTCAGCCATTGCTTAGTATGGATAGAAAACTTGCTGCTTGCCCTAAATGTTTATGGTTGGGATATCATGCTATAAAAGAAGTTGGTTGATATTTATTATTGTTAAATGATGTTAATTTATATTCGACGAAAGGTGGAAGGCCGGACTATTCCCGTCTGGTGCTTTGTTCCATTTGAGTCACCTAGGACCCGAGTTCCGGGTATTGTGTTTCTTGACGAGCGTGCCTAATCGTGTGTGGGGTTTTATGGGGCCCCCTTGTCTTACCTACCTAGCCTCGTACATTCTAGTGGTGGCCCGAGCTGATTTACATTTGAAATGTGTGTGTGCTGGTTGGATCCCCAGTTGTTTCCAAACCAAACCAGGGCCAGGAGGACATAGTTTCTTGGCTGGCCCACTTTGTCCGGCTGAGGACCCGGTCTCATAAGAGAACTAACCGGTTATCCAAACCTGCGACAGACGGTAGAGACCGATTCGAGAGCGTGGCCAGCTTTTGAGTTGGGTGTCGACTCACCGGGGGCCACCCGGATATGTGCGTTGTTAGTTAGAGGGACTCTGACGTTCCGGAGTTTCAGGCGCTTACCTAGCCAAGTGGAAACCGGGCGTACATGCGACATCTATAATGGACAGTTGGTACACCCCTGCAGGGTAAATCTTTTCGAAAAGCCGTGTCCGCGGTTATGGACTACTTGAGACCTACTCCTTGTTCATAGAATAACATCAATGATAATCATGCTATAAAAATTGGACAAACTTTGTGCGTGCCTTGGTTGTCTTTCTTCGTCCAGGGGGACCGAGAGAGAAACGAGGTTGTGTTATGTTTGCGTAAGTAGGTGGATAGCCGACCTATGACACGTTGTCAACGTAAATTCTTGGATCTCACCTTTATTCTGATAGAACGAGTAGCCACCATACATGCTAGTACAGCTGCAACCTGTCTATATCTTTACCTTGCCTGTAGCGTTAGTTATTCCGTAATGACATGTTCTCACCCCCGTTTACATTTCTGTCTTTACCGCTTTGCCTGATCGGCCGCTGCAGTGGACTACTACCTCGACCCCAGCACCGGACGTTACTACGTGGAGGTGCCACCGGAGGACGATGACGAGTACGAGTACCTCGACCAGTAGGATCCTTTAGTCGGGCTCAGACGTTCCCGTGGGTGGATTTATGTGTAGCCCTCTCTAGGGCAATTTGGATCTTGACCGTACTCGGTCCCTACTATGCTTCCGCTTGATGTATTGATGTATTGATGAGATGTACTCATGGTGATGTTATATTAGTAGACAGTGGCGTTGTATGCCCTGCTCTATTTATATTCTATATGTATTTTCTTTTCTTAGAGTTATGCTTATATACCTGTTGTCGAGAATCCGGCAGCGACACGAGTGCGAGTGTCGTGCGCCGGTGGCGTTTGATGCGCTTCTAACTCCGACCGGACGCGAAAGCGACTAGTTGGAGTTAGTACCGCATCAGGGGCCTTACAACTTGGTATCAGAGCAGGACTGACTGTAGGACCCTTTACTGGCCGAAGTTGAGTCTAGAAATTATTTTGGTAGTTGTATAGGAAAAAAATTCGGAGAGTAGGACCTCTTTCTGTTTTCTCCTTATCCCACCCTCCCACCCCTTTTTCCGTGAGGAAGTGAAACGATGTTTTATCTCTGCAACTTATCCCCGTTCAAAACAATCTAGGTTCTCGTTTACATGAGGCTCCGATTCCTCTATAATTTTTTGCTAGCGACGAGATGTGTTGGCGTCTTTGAGACCACTGAGCCGCCACTTGGGGTTGACTGCTCTACCTCGCTTACGGCGTACCCCAGGTGAAACGTCCATACAGGATTGGCGGGCATCCTATGGTAATATGGATGTGGTGTCTTTCCCCTATGGACGACCGTGATGGCGGGCCGCTCAGGGCAGATGTCTCATTGTTCAGGTTTCCAACCGCTCGTATATATTGTTGTGTGCTCGCTAGCAGATTATTATCTTGGATTCGGATGTTCTTGGTTTGGGAATTCCAGTAGCACCTAGTTATCGACTTTCCGGGTTAACCTTGGTGGAATTTCAGCCTTCGGCTTTCTCATACCTCGTGAGGAAGTTGTTGTCAATTTTGCTTTAACTTCTGGTTACTTCAATGATTCGTTCATGTTCTCATAAGTGTTCCTGTATACAGGATGCCAAGAGCGAACATGCCGCCGCCAGAGAACCCTATCCTTGGGGAGGCTGTAGCCGCAGTGGCTCAGGGCACAGCTGCGATCCTTCAGATGCTGCAGAACCAGGGTGCTCAGAGGAATGATCGTCCATAGTACACCACACTGCAGCAGTTCCTTGCGATCAGCCCACCCAGGTTCTCCGAGGCTCGAGACCCGCTGGAGGCGGTTGACTGGATAGCAGAGATCAAGAAGCACTTCAATGCCAACGCCGTCAGACCCGTCGACTACGTCACCTTCGCCTCCTTCCAGCTTCAGGGTGCCGCAGGCAGTTGGTTCTCGACGTACAAGGCAAACAAGGGTGATGCAGAGATCACATGGGAGGACTTCGTCAAGGATTTCAGAGCTGCTCATATTCCCAGTGGACTGATCGAGAGGAAGCGCGAGGATTTCTTAGCTCTGAGGCAGGGGGACAGGTCTGTGCAGGAGTATAACCTGGCCTTTGTCAGGCTTGCCAGGTACGCTCCAGAGGAGGTCTCGTCAGAGGCCAAGCGCATTGCCAGGTTCCGCGGTGGTCTTGCCCCGGACATCAAGTATGCGCTCACCTTGTCCACGCCGAGCCTGTTCTCAGAGTTCGTCGACCAGGCTATCAGACAGGAGTCAGCTGAGGCAGAGCGTTCCGCAGAGAAGAGGAAGCAGAGAGAGCACAGTTCAGCAGTGATGGTCCACAAGAAGGCCAAGTCCTGGGTTGCAGAGCCACAGTCTCAGCCGCAGCGTCAGCAGTTCCACCCGAGGGGGGCAGTTGTCCGCACTTTTGCCCGCCCTCCCGTCCCAGTGCAGCACGGACCTCGCTCTACTCCACCACACGCGAGGCCGCCTGCTCCATAGGGCCAGCCCAGGCCAGAGATCACGTGCTTCAAGTGTGGCAAGCCGGGCCACAAGTCTCCGCAGTGCACCGACCCTCGTTACGCCAGGCTGCCTCCGCCCCCACCTCGCTCTACACCGAGCAACGCGATGGTGCGGGCCCAGCCACGAGCAGTCAGAGTGAACAACGTGACCGTCGCAGAGGCCCAGCAGTCGTCCGAGATTGTGCTTGGTAGGTTGCTTGTATGTGCAGTTCCAGCGTCAGTTTTGTTTGATTCCGGAGCTTCCCATTCCTTCATATCCAACGCTTTTGCTATGTCACTTGACCTTCCGAGAGAGCAGTTGCCTAGACCACTCTCAGTTTGTTCTCCGGGCTCTAGAATGGAGTCTTCCAGAGCTGTTCCAGATGTTGAGATCAGTATTCAGGGTGCTATCTTTTTGGCCTCCCTGATTGTTTTGCCACGCTCTGACATTGATGTCATTTTGGGCATGGATTGGCTTGTCAAGTACAAGGCCAAGATTGATTGTCCGTCCAAGACCGTGTTGCTGACGCACGATTCAGGCGCAGAGATTTGGTACACTTGTGGCTCGATAGTGGGACCAGCACAGTTGTACGCTCTGAACGCTGGAGTTGCTCCATTGATCGAGGAGGTCAGAGTTGTTCGAGAGTTCCCAGATGTCTTCCCAGAGGAGTTGCCAGGTATTCCACCCGTCCGTGCTATTGAGTTCGTGATCGAGCTAGAACCTGGTACACAGCCGATATCTCGGCAGCCTTACAAGATGTGCCCGGAAGAGCTGGTTGAGTTGAAAGAGCAGTTGGTGAAGCTTGAGAAGGATGGGCTCATTCGTCCGAGCACTTCTCCTTGGGGTGCCCCGTGTCTTTTTGTGAAGAAGAAAGATGGTACTAGCCGGTTGGTTCAAGACTACCGTGGTATCAACAAAAAGACGATAAAAAACAAATACCCTTTGCCCAACATCAATGACTTATTTGAGCAATTGCACGGAGCAAAGGTGTTTTCAAAGCTTGATCTAAAGATGGGGTACCACCAGATTCGTGTTCGTGAGGAGGACATTCCCACGACAGCCTTCCGCACTCGTTATGGACTGTACGAGTTTACGGTCATGACGTTTGGCTTTTCGAACGCTCCTCCGACGTTCATGAGGGCCATGAACTATCTCTTCCAAGAGTGGCTAGATGTGTTCGTACTCCTCTACCTCGACGACATCCTTGTCTTTTCCAAGTCAGAGGCGGAGCATGAGGAGCATCTCAGATTGGTGTTGCAGAAGTTGAGAGATCACCAGTTTTATGCCAAGTTCTCCAAGTGTGAATTCTGGATGAATAAGGTCAACTTTCTTGGCCATGTCATTTCCTCAGAGGGCATTGCCGTTGACCCAGACAGAGTCCGGACGATTCAAGATTGGACTCCGCCGAAAAATGTCAAGCAGTTGAGGAGCTTTCTCGGACTTGCCAGCTATTGCAGGAAGTTTGTCGAGAATTTCTCCAAGATAGCAAAGCCCATGACGGAGCTGTTGTGCAAGGGTAAGAAGTACGTTTGGTCACAGGCTTGCCAGGCGGCTTTTGATGAGTTGAAGATAAGGCTGACCACAGCTCCGATCCTTACGCCGCCAGATGAGTCACAGCCGTTTCAAGTGTTCTGTGACGCCTCGTTGAATGGTCTTGGCGGAGTGTTGATGCAGGGAAAGAATATTGTGGCGTACACCTCCAGACAGTTGAAGCAGGCTGAGAGGAACTATCCGACCCATGATCTTGAGCTGGCTGTAGTGATTCATGCATTGGTTACTTGGCGACACCTCCTCCTAGGGAGGAAGGTTGATGTGTTCACCGACCACAAAAGCTTAAAGTACTTGTTCACGCAGCCTAACCTGAACTTGAGGCAAAGGAGGTGGCTCAAGACTATTACTGAGTACTCCGTGGATATTCAGTATACGCCTGGCAAGGCGAATGTCATAGCCGATGCGTTGAGCCGCAAGGGTGATTGCAACAGTGTCCAGGTGCAGAAGATACACCCTGATTTGTGTGAGGCCTTTCGAAGGCTCAATCTTGAGCTAGTTCCAGCAGGCTATCTAGCCAACCTTGTGGTAGAGCCCACTATCCGTGAGAAGATCCGTGAAGCTTAGTCTGGTAGCTTGATGATTCAGAAAGTCAAGCAGGGTGTTGCCGCCTCAGTTCCGAAGTACGGTTGCTTTTCAGTGCATAATGACGGCACCGTGATGTTCGAGGAGAGAGTTGTTGTTCCCAAAGAAGGAGGTCTCAGAGAGATAATCTTGAGAGAAGCCCATGACTCAAAGCTGTCTATCCACCCTGGTAGCACCAAGATGTATCAGGACCTCAAGCAGAGCTTTTGGTGGACTCGTATGAAGCGGGATGTTGCCCGTTTTGTCTCCCAGTGTGATGTGTGCAGGAGAGTGAAGAGACAGCATCAGAAGCCTGCAGGGCTACTTCAGCCAATCGAAATTCCGGAGTGGAAATGGGACCACATTGAGATGGATTTCATCACAGGTTTTCCTCTGTCGCAGAAGAAGAACAATGCCATCTTTGTTGTCATTGACAATCTCTCCAAAGTTTCTCACTTCTTCCCAGTGAAAGACTCCATTTCTGCAGCCCAGTTGGCGGATTTGTACACCGCAAGAGTTGTGTCTTTGCATGGCGTTCCCAAGAAGATCAGTTCCGATCGAGGCAGTCTTTTCACATCCAAGTTCTGGCAGGCTTTTCAAAAGGCGATTGGTACGACAGTGTTGTTCAGTACCGCTTATCACCCTCAGACCAGTGGGTAGGTTGAGCGTGTGAATCAAGTCCTCGAGGACATGCTTCGGGCATGTGTCATCTCGTTTGGCATGAAGTGGGAGGAATGCTTGCCATATGCGGAGTTCTCGTACAACAACAGCTATCAAGCAAGTCTGCAAGCAGTGCCGTTTGAAGTCTTGTATGGCCGCAAGTGCAGGACACCGTTGAACTGGTCCGAGACAGGCGAGAGGCAGCTGTTCGGTCCAGATGTGATCCAAGAGGCAGAAGACAGAGTGAAGATTGTCCGAGAGAACCTAAAGGCAGCACAGTCTAGGCAGAAGGCCTATTATCACAAGAAACACCGTGGTGTTGACTTCAAAGTTGGTGACTTCGCGTACCTCAAAGTGTCTCCACTGCGGGGCACTCACCGCTTTGGGATCAAAGGCAGGTTGGCTCCCAGGTTCGTTGGTCCGTTCCGCATCCTCGAGACTCGGGGACCTCTCGCGTTCCGCCTCGAGCTTCCAGACAGCTTGGCTATGGTGCATTATGTGTTCCACCTGTCTCAGTTGAAGAAGTGTTTTAAGCAGCCAGAGCAGGCAGTGGACTTGGGCGAGATCCAGCTCAGCGCGGATCTTTCTTACTCAGAGCGTCCAGTCCGTGTTCTTGACTCGTCCGAGCGCAAGACTCGCAACAAGACCGTCAAGTTCCTTAAGGTGCAATGGGCACATCACTCAGAGAAGGAAGCAATGTGGGAGCGTGAGGATCATCTCCGTTCTGAGTATCCCGAGCTTTTTCTTGCTTAGATCTCGGGACGAGATCCTATGTTGGTAGGGGAGAGCTGTAACAGCCCACATGTAATAAGCTATCAAAACCATGTAATTTATTCTCCTCTGTTGGACTTGTAACTTGGCATGGTGGAGGTTTATGTTATTTCATGTGGTGATTTAAATTGGCATGGAGATTGGAGCCATGTTGGGTTGGTTTCTTTTGCATCCAAAGTGGCTCAAGAAAGGCAGTCAGGGATTTTTCCTTGTCACATGCTCACTCTTCTTGATCCCATTCTTGGCCTAGCCTTTTCTTTTGCCTTTGCAAGGGTTTTAAAACCCTCAAGGTATTTTTGACTTCATCAAAAGCAGAAGCTCTGGTTCAAATGGTTTTTGAAATTCAAAATGAGCTCACACTTTTGTTGTTGCCAAAAATGTCCAAACCATTTTTAGAAATTGAGGAATAATGCAAGGATTAAGAATTTCAAGCTCATGGAATTTTGAACCTTCTGTTCTTCTCTCAAAAAATCTCCAAGTGCCTTTTCTATTTAATTTTAAATAGATATGGTACTGTTTGAATTTTTTGGGGAAGTTTCTCTGCATCCAAAATTATGCAACCAATTTTGGGTGATCAAGCATCTTTCCAGGAGAATTTAAAAATATTTAGAATATTTTTCCCTTCCCCATATCTTTTCTTTTTTTTCTTTTCCTTGCTTGCTGATCTTTTCTTTTTTCCAGCAGGCCATTTTTCCTTTCCTTTTCCTTTTGGTGCGGGCTTCCGCCCAGCCCAGAAGGCCTGCATCATTTTGGGCTCCAGCCCGGCCGAACCGGTACGCAGGGATGCTTTCCCCACCGTTGGATCAATCCAACGGCAGGGAAAGATCACCTTTCCACCGTGGCCGGAGGGGGACCCCGGCGGCCCTCTCACACCGGCGGCCACCCTGGCGCCTCGACGTCCACCCTGGCCTAGGGATCCCCACCTATATAACCGCCGCACCCCCTCGCAACCCTAGCTCCGTTCCCCCCATCTCCAGATCTCGCCGTGGCGCGCAGCGTCGCCGGAGACCTCCCCTGTTCCGCGACTCAGAACCGCTCCGGTGAGCAATTCCGGCCAGCCTTGCCCTTCTTCTTGCCCGTGACCTCGTGTCGAGCTCCTTGGCACCTCAAGCATCTCCTTTTCGCCGTGCAGGGGTTCGCAAGGTGACCGTGCCATCGTCGCGTCGTCAGCTCCGCCGTGGGGGACCCTCTGCTCCGACGTCGCCTGCCTCTTCTCCTTCGTCTCCGGCAAGGTTGGGTCGCTCCAAGCAACCCACTAGGTGAGCACCTTGCCCCTTTTCCTCCCGTGGACGCCCGTGTTCCTCTGCCCGCGTAGGCGTAGTTCCTGTGCCGCTCGGCTTGTCGCCGGCGAGCACCGCGTGGTCGCCGCGACCGCTGCGTATCCGTGTCGTGTCTGCGCAAGGCCAGGGCACGAGCGGGCCGTGCTTTTGGCCATCAAGGAGGCGTGTGCAGGTGTGTGAAGTTGCTCGCGCCTCTGAAGCCAAGCTGCGCGTCGTCAGTTTCGTCAGAGCCGCCGTAGATTCCGTCGAGCCTGGCCTCCCCTCCGGTGAGGTTTAGGTCCCGTCCAGGGCACCCACAGCGACGTGGTGTTGCCCTCTATCGTTTGCCGTCGACGCCGTGTGCAGTGGGGCAGTGTGTTCGACGCCGGCGTCGTCTGAACTTGGCCGCGTCGCCGTGTTTCAGACTTGCTCAGAGATGCTTCGCCGCCGTACTGTTCCCGGTTGGTTTCCGGCGAGCAGAGATCAGGGGTTGAACCCTAGAGCGCTCCTAGGCGTAGAAGGCAGTGCAGGCTCGAGGTTGTAGGTCACAGGAGAGCTAGCGGTGGCCGGAGGCAGAGGCGAGCTTCGCCGGAGTTTGGGCTCGCGCCGGGATTCAGAAGCTGCTGCCTTTTCTTTAGTTGGATGCCAGGGGACGAACACCTCACCTTGTGCGTGTTGGGGTTTTGTTCAGTAACGTTTCGAGGCGCAGTGGTAGCGAGCAGTGGAGTGAGCAGCGCGTCGCGAGTTCGAGTCCAGCCGGAGCCACCCCATTTTTGTTTTTCATCGTGTGGCTGACGTCTGGGGCCCGCTGGTCAGCGAGCCAGGCCGCGTGGGCTGAGCCCATTGCGGGCCAGAGAAGTGGCATGGGCCGGTTTCGCCCGAAACCAGCCCATGGAGGTTGTTTCCTGTTTTTCTTTTGTTTCTTTTCTTTTTCTTTTATTTCTTTTCTGTTTAAATTCAAATTTGAATTTGCCTCCAAATTCAAATCTGTTTTTGAACATCTTTTGCAAATAGGGGCATGCCTTATATGTTTTTGGGGTAGCTTGAGCTACTGAACCCCATGGTGAGGTCCATTTTTGCATCTGGCCCCTTCAAAAATTGAAGTATGGTCATTTTGCAAATAAACCCCTTTTGCCTTTTCTGGTTTTTGCAATTGGTTCAAATTCTAAATTGCCCATGTCATATATGATTTTTGGGTAGTTTTGCACAAGGAGTTGCATGGTGATGCTGATTCCATCATCTGAAACTTTTTCAAAATTCATGTGGTGCAATTTTGCACTCAGCCCCCTGAACTTCAGTTGAATTTGCAACTGCCTTTGCAAATTCAAATGGAGACATATCATATATGTTTTTGGAGTGCCTTTCTGCAAGGATTTCAGCAGTGATGTTATCATGTTGTGTTGTGCAACTTTTGAAACAAGGTGTGATCACCTGGTTCAGCAGTTTTCAAATCTGTCTGTCTGCAGCATTTCAACTTCAGTGCATCTGAGATGTTGTTCATCTGATCCTTTCTTGTCTGTTCCAAGTCATCTTCTCTCTTCAAGTCAGCCCCTAATATATTGTCATGTGCATAGTGGCTGGCCTCAAACCTTTGTTGCTCCTTTCTGTGTGTCAAGTTCACCGACACTACTCCGTCTCCGGAATCGTTGTTTTACTTTCTTGTTATTTAAATTCTTGTAATGCTTTGTTGATCATGTCATGCTATCATGCTATTTACACCTAAATTAAGGCTCAGACCAAGCCATTACCATGTAAATAAAGGCATATGGAAGTGATGACTTGTCGTCATCACCTTCATTTAAACTTGACTAGACAGGGTCACATCATGTAAATAAAACTTGAACATGCCATCCTTGTTTGAGTTGCATCGGTTGCTTACTTGTGTGCCTTTCCTTGCCGGTACCTTACGTTAGCACCTGAGACCGCCGAGGAGACTTACGTGGAGCTGTCAGACACCGAGCCCGAGAGTACCGTGGGTGCTGCTTTGACTACCTTACCAGGCAAGGGGGAGATCTGTGCCATTACTTTATAACTTTCTGCTCATGCCTAGCTGTAGATCTAGAACGTTATTGCTTGATCCTACCTACATTATATGCCATGTTTAAACCCATACAGCCATGATCCCCACATCCCAGCAAACCATTGTTCTGCTAAGTTACTGCTGCTCAGCCATTGCTTAGTATGGATAGAAAACTTGCTGCTTGCCCTAAATGTTTATGGTTGGGATATCATGCTATAAAAGAAGTTGGTTGATATTTATTATTGTTAAATGATGTTAATTTATATTCGACGAAAGGTGGAAGGCCGGACTATTCCCGTCTGGTGCTTTGTTCCATTTGAGTCACCTAGGACCCGAGTTCCGGGTATTGTGTTTCTTGACGAGCGTGCATAATCGTGTGTGGGGTTTTATGGGGCCCCCTTGTCTTACCTACCTAGCCTCGTACATTCTAGTGGTGGCCCGAGCTGATTTACATTTGAAATGTGTGTGTGCTGGTTGGATCCCCAGTTGTTTCCAAACCAAACCAGGGCCAGGAGGACATAGTTTCTTGGCTGGCCCACTTTGTCCGGCTGAGGACCCGGTCTCATAAGAGAACTAACCGGTTATCCAAACCTGCGACAGACGGTAGAGACCGATTCGAGAGCGTGGCCAGCTTTTGAGTTGGGTGTCGACTCACCGGGGGCCACCCGGATATGTGCGTTGTTAGTTAGAGGGACTCTGACGTTCCGGAGTTTCAGGCGCTTACCTAGCCAAGTGGAAACCGGGCGTACATGCGACGTCTATAATGGACAGTTGGTACACCCCTGCAGGGTAAATCTTTTCGAAAAGCCGTGTCCGCGGTTATGGACTACTTGAGACCTACTCCTTGTTCATAGAATAACATCAATGATAATCATGCTATAAAAATTGGACAAACTTTGTGCGTGCCTTGGTTGTCTTTCTTCGTCCAGGGGGACCGAGAGAGAAACGAGGTTGTGTTATGTTTGCGTAAGTAGGTGGATAGCCGACCTATGACACGTTGTCAACGTAAATTCTTGGATCTCACCTTTATTCTGATAGAACGAGTAGCCACCATACATGCTAGTACGGCTGCAACCTGTCCATATCTTTACCTTGCCTGTAGCGTTAGTTATTCCGTAATGACATGTTCTCACCCCCGTTTACATTTCTGTCTTTACCGCTTTGCCTGATCGGCCGCTGCAGTGGACTACTACCTCGACCCCAGCACCGGACGTTACTACGTGGAGGTGCCACCGGAGGACGATGACGAGTACGAGTACCTCGACCAGTAGGATCCTTTAGTCGGTCTCAGACGTTCCCGTGGGTGGATTTATGTGTAGCCCTCTCTAGGGCAATTTGGATCTTGACCGTACTCGGTCCCTACTATGCTTTCGCTTGATGTATTGATGTATTGATGAGATGTACTCATGGTGATGTTATATTAGTAGACAGTGGCATTGTATGCCCTGCTCTATTTATATTCTATATGTATTTTCTTTTCTTAGAGTTATGCTTATATACCTATTGTCGAGAATCCGGCAGCGACACGAGTGCGAGTGTCGTGCACTGGTGGCGTTTGATGCGCTTCTAACTCCGACCGGACGCGAAAGCGACTAGTTGGAGTTAGTACCGCATCAGGGGCCTTACATGCACCTTTATGTTCTTATGTTGCTTATTTCAATGCTAGATATAGACTCTTGCCTGTTATGACTTGAATTGAATTACATGCCTTGATTGCTTTACTTAAAAGTTCTTATATGGTTGTTAGCATGTCACCACGGAAATTATGTTGTTATCATTTACCTACTCGAGGACGAGCAGGAATTAAGCTTGGGGATGTTGATACGTCCAAAACGTATCTATAATTTCTGCTTGCTCCATGCCTCTTTTGTGTGATATTCCTATGATATTGATGAACTTCCATACACTTTTTATCATATTTGGACTAACCTATTAACTCGGTGCACCCCAGTGCCAGTTCCTGTTTTCTGCTGTTTTTCTATTTCAGGTTTCCCCCATATTAAAATTGCTCCAAAAATTAGGGGAAAATTCAATAAAAAATCAGCAATCAGGAAGTTTCCGGAATCACCGAGGGGGGGGCAGAGGGGACCCACCAGGGCCCCAGGCGCCCTCCCGGCGCGCCCCACCTGGACCCCTGGTGGCCCCCCTGGCTGCCCCCCTTCGCCTATTTATTCCCCGTGACGCAAAAAAACCCGAGACGGGAACCCTTTTTCGCGATCTCTCCTCTGTTCCGCCGCCGCTGCGCTTACAAGATCGAGAGCACCAGAAGACCTCTTCTCGGCACCCTGCCAGAGGGAGGAATCACCTCTAGGAGCTTCTCCACCACCATGGATGCTTCCCGGATGAACCGTGAGTAGTCCACCTTGGACCATGGGTCTATGATCAGTAGCTATGTGATGTTCTCCTCCCCTCTTTGTTCTTCATGGATTAGACCTCGTGAGCTGCCCTACGTGATCGAGGCACATATGTAATATTTCTGTTGTTGCTATGCTGAGTTTGCTGGGATCCGATGTATTATGAGATTATGTTCGGATTGTGTTTGAGTAATATATTTGATTCTCCTCTTTTATATTTCTGTTCTTGAGTAATTCTTGCATGTTCTCCGTTGCTGTTTATTGCTTTGACCAAGTAGTAGGTAGTGACTCCAAGAGGGAGCGTTATACATGATTGTGGGTTCATGCCCCCCGATGACTAGCTTGAGTGACAAAAACATGAGTCTAGGGGGTGTGTTGTTGCCACAAGGGGGAAAACAACGGTACTTGTACTTGCGGGTGCAAGGATTTTTTTACTTTACGCAAAGTTCTTTAATTGCAGCTGTCTGTTGCTTTGAGTTTACACTTTGGGTGGGATTCGCAACTTAATACCAGCGAGATGTTCTGGATAGATATTGTCGGGGGATTGGTACCTGGGTAGGCTAACCCAAGCGGAAGCAAGCTTTCAAGACAAGGATGGACCGATTGGGCTGCAGCTGGGCCGAGCTGGGCAGAGGTACGGCCGATTGCTCCAAGGCAATCGACCATACCAAGTGCCAGCAGTCGGCCCAGGCGCAATCGGTCCACCCTTCCTTTCACTGAAGACGATTGTCCGATTGGTCCGCTGCTGGACCGAGGCTGATTCCTAGAAGGCCGATTGCCCAGAGCAATCGACCTTACCAAGGAACCACCAGTCGGTCCAGGCGCAATCGGAGCAGCCTGACACCCAATCGGGGGTATGATTACGAGGTCATAAATACCATATCCCGAGATATCTGGGTGGCAGGAAGGCCAAGTCACATCGAGGATTTGCTGGAGATACGGTGTCGACCTCCCCGCCGATTTCGCGGACAGGCCGACAAGACCGCACCCCCTAGCTTCACTGTTCATCACTAGACTCTACGAGGTAGCAGCATGGGCCGTCGCTCGTAGGCTCCGGATCACCCGGATAGGAGCAGTCGGTGGGCCCAGGCCGATTAGAGGATGACAGCTGGGCCCATTCGGCATTGAAGTTACCATAGTACCCTGGACTCACACTATAAGAGCCAGGGTACCCCTCCTGCGCGAGGGACACCACACCTTAGAACCTCATTTATTCATTCTCGTTCCAGTTCATTCACTGCTCGTAGTTACTCCTCAGGGAAGCAGAAGAGGACCTTGCCCACGACGGCGGTGTACTCCTTCCCCTGAGAAGGTAGAAGAGCAGTTATTGTAGCCACTTCATTGATATACAAGAGACAAGCAGGAGTAGGGGTGTTATCTCTCCGGAGAGCCCCGAACCTGGGTACATCGTGGTGTCTTCACCGTGCTTGTGCCCAACCCGATTTCGGCACCATCGACATTCTCTCCCTCGCGTCTTCCCCTCACTTTAGCCATCCCCATGGCATCTTCCGTCACATATCGACGACAGTTGGCGCCCACCGTGGGGCAGACCGAGGCGTCGACTGGAGTCAAGATCCGGACGGGATCATCCTCTGCATCGGGCGGTAGCCACGCCTCCGGCCTGATTCTAAGGCGTGGGGCAATCGATTATGTAGTGGACTACTCGGCGCGGTACAAGGCTGGAGCACCCTTGCCGCCCGGGGTGTCGCTGCAGGTGGGAAGTCACCGTCTCTTCATTGGTAGCTTCCCTGAGGCATATCCAAGGGACATCCGTGTCTTCTCGTGTGCTACAGACCCTCTCTTGACCAGGGGTTGCGCCGCAGCGCCTGGCCAAGAGGAGGGCCGACTGCACGCCCCTGTCATGATGGCAGGAGCATCTTCGTCAACCAACCGTGACCCGGCGAGTGCAGCAAGGAAGGCCAAGGAAGTAACTGATGCGGCAGAGCGAATCGGCACCAGCGCGTTGCGGGATGTGTTGTACACACCCGTGAACAGGAATGGTGATCCGGAGCAGGTGCATACCGAGCTGGAAACGGCACGGCTTGCTCTGGCTCGCAGGGCTGAGCAAGTGCTAGCTGAAGAGCGTCGGTTGGGAGCCATCACTCGAGAGTACAATGCAGCACATGCAGGACAGCGTCGGCCGATTGAGCCCGCAGTCCTGGAAGACCTGAGAAGTCGAGGCAGAGCAGTCAACCAGCAGTTGTCTGGGGCTGAGCAACCGGAGCGTCCGAGAAGGCCAGTGCAACCGGAGCAACCGGCGCAGTCGGCATTCATCCAAAGGCCAACATATAGCACACCGGACAAGAATCTGAGAGCAGCCGAGCAGATAGCGCTTGAGATGGAAGAGTTGGAGGGAGATGAGCGGCGTGAACAGTCGCGCCGAATGCGTGAACTGATAGCGGCCGCGAAGGAGCAGAGGATCATAGCAATGGGAAACCAAAATGCTGAGCCAGAGGCATCAAGAGGGACAATGAGGCCAAATGCGGGAGCTAGCCAGCGGCCGAATGCATCGCGCCAGAACAGGCACCAACCCGCGCCATCTCGGCATGACAGCAAAGTCAGAAGCAATCGCCCAGCAGCAAGCAGAAGAGTGGAAGAACCAGCTGTTAACAGCAGGCGCCATGACATGCCGCAGCAATCGGCACCGAGACCAGCAATCAGCACCCGACTTGGCCCTCGCCAAATCGGTCAGAATGACACAAGGCATCGCATTGAGCTCCTGGAGAAGGAGGCTCAGGAAGATGAAGAAGGAGAAGCTGGCCCAGCATGTTTCGGTCATCGCATTCGGACGGAGAAATTCCCCAAAGGCTTTACACTGCCGAGAGATACTCCCAAGTACAATGGCTCGGTGAAGCCTGAAGACTGGCTATCCGATTACCTGATGGCAGTCCGCATTGCGGGAGGCAATCGGCGTGTAGACGTTCGCTATGCACCTCTCATGCTGCAGGGATCAGCTCGGACTTGGTTGAATAGTTTGCCCAAGGACAGTGTGAATTGTTGGGAGGACTTCACGACTGCATTCATCCACAACTTCACAAGCACATATGAAAGGCCCAACCTCCCTCGGCAGTTAGCTTTGTGCGTGCAAGGCAAATACGAGCCCCTCCGAGATTACCTATCTTGGTGGATCAAGCTGAAGAATTCATGCGAAGGAGTCCATGAGATCCAGGCCATTCAGTACTTCACTGATGGATGCCTGGCCGATTCAATGATGAAGCACAAGCTGCTCCGCAAAGACTTCACGTCGCTCGCCGAGCTCATGAAGGTGGCAAATGCGTTCGCTATGTCCGATTCTGCGATGCGCCTTATCCAACTCGGAGTTGGAGGTGTGATCCAGTCACCAGGGGCTCCGCAGTCGGACACAGGAAACCAAGGCCTCAGTCGGAAGGAGAGAAGAGAGAACAACCGCAACAACAGCAACAACAACAACAACAACAACCAGCAGAACCACGGCAAGCGAAAGGACGAGCAACCCGATACCCAGTATGGCAGTCGGCAGGTGGCCGCTGTCCAGAATGAGGAAGACCCAGCGGCTGCAGGAGGCAGTCGGAAGATGAGACCAAATGTGAGACCCCCAGGGCAGATGAAGCCCAAGTACACGTTCGAGGACATGTTGGATGCACCATGTAAGTTGCACAGCACGCCTGGGAGGCCGTCTGCGCACACTACTCGGCAGTGCGATTTCGTGAGAAGGATAGCAAAGGGAGAAGCTTTACCCCCACCACCACCACCACCACCACAGAATAGAGGACCACCTCAGCAGCAGAACCAGTACCCGCAGCAGGATGCAGCTTACATGATTTTCACCAGCGAGTCCACAGATAAGGGCAGTCGGAGAGCCCGAGCCCAGGAAGTTAATGCAACAATGCCGCCGATTCCCCAATTCATGCACTGGTCCGAGTGTCCGATATCCTGGGACAGAGAAGATCACCCCACCATTTTGCCGAATCCAGGCAACTATCCGCTAGTGGTGGATGCTCTGATCGCAGGACCAAAGTTTTCATGCAAGTTTTCAAGAGTGCTAGTTGATGGAGGAAGCACAATCAACATCCTGTACCGAGTACGATGCTCAAGCTAGGACTTAAAGAGAGGGATTTGGAGCGCAGTCGGACGACATTCCACGGGATTGTCCCTGGGTTGTCTTGCACCCCCATGGGTCGCATTCGGCTGGATGTCATTTTTGGCACGGAGGAAAATTTCAGGAGAGAGCCGATTTGGTTTGAGGTGGCCGACCTCAGCAGTCCGTACCATGCTTTGTTGGGATTACCAGCATTCGCCAAGTTCATGATCAATGCACAACAGACATACTTGAAGATGAAGATCCCGGGGCCAAACGGCGTCATCACAGTCACCGGAGACTTCAGGAAGTCCCTCGAGTGCACATCCGCTGGCAGCAGTTTGGCTGAGTCGTCAGTGGTGGAGACAGAAAAGCGTCAGCTCGGCAAGGTGATTGCAATGGCGCAAGCACAGAGCAAGAATCCACTGCCGGTTGGCCCAGCAAAGAGAGCAGACGAGGAGTCGGCTTTTCAGTCGGCCAAGGACAGCAAGAAAATCGCTCTAGATCCCTCCGACTCAACCAAGTTTGTTGTAGTCGGAGCTGGACTTAGCGACAAATAGGAAAGCGAGCTCGTCGAGTTTCTCCGTGAGAATCGGGACATCTTTGCATGGTCTCCACAGGACATGCCTGGTGTTCTGAGAGAACTCGCCGAGCACAAGATGCACATTCGGCCAGGCTCGAAGCCGGTCAAGCAACCCCTGAGACATTTTTCTGAGGACAAGAGAAGAGCAATCGGCGAAGAGATTGCAAAGCTACAAGCTGCAGGTTTCATCATGGAAGTGTTTTACCCCGAGTGGCTGGCCAATCCAGTCCTCGTCATGAAGAAGAACAAGACTTGGCGTATGTGTATAGATTATACTTGCTTGAACAAGGCATGCCCGAAAGATCCGTTTGCTTTGCCCCGTATTGATCAAGTGATTGATTCTACGGCCGGCTGCGAGCTGCTATCCTTTCTGGATGCTACTGCTGGGTATCACCAGATCAAGTTGGCCGTGGAAGATCAGATAAAGACTGCATTCATAACCCCTTTCGGGGCCTATTGTTATATCACCATGCCTTTTGGTCTGAAGAATGGAGGCGCCACTTATCAGCGCACGATTCAGAGGTGCACACATTCTCAGCTCGGCAGAAATCTCCATGTTTATGTGGATGATCTGGTGGTGAAGTCGGCAAAGGGAGTCACATTGTTGGACGACCTCAGAGAGACCTTCACAAATTTGAGAACTTATCAGATCAAGCTCAACCCGGAGAAGTGTGTGTTTGGAGTCCAAGCCGGCAAGCTCTTGGGGTTTCTCGTTTCTGAGAGAGGAATCGAATGCAACCCCGAGAAGATAGCCGCAATAGAGCGCATGGAGCAGCCAAAGACCTTGAAGCAAGTACAGAAGTTCACTGGTTGCCTCGCATCTCTCAGTCGATTCCTCAGTCGGCTGGGCGAGAAGGCAATTCCCTTGTACCAGTTGATGAAGAAGACAGAGAAGTTCACTTGGACCCCCCAAGCAAATGAAGCATTCCGAGAGCTCAAACGCATGCTCTCCACGGCACCGATTCTGGCTGCCCCGATTGAGAATGAGCCTATGATGTTATACATTGCGGCGACCAATCGGGTGATCAACGCAGTTATGGTGGTGGAGCGGCCCGAGAAGGACAAGGCACAGCAAATCCAGCGTCCAGTGTACTACATCAGCGAAGTGCTTTCGGCATCCAAGCAGAACTATCCTCACTACCAGAATATGTGCTATGGAGTATACATGGCAGCCAAGAGATTGAAGCTATATTTTCAAGCCCACTTGATCACCGTTGTCAGTTCGGCTCCATTGGCCGACATCATGGGAAGCAGAGATGCAACCGGAAGAGTGGCGAAATGGGAAATCGAAGTGGCTAGTCATGGCATCCAATACGAGCCAAGGAGTGCAATCAAGTCGCAAGCACTAGCCGATTTCCTGGTGGACTGGGCTGAAACTCAGTACATGCCGCAGCTCCCCATGTCGGATTTCTGGCGAATGCACTTTGATGGCTCCAAGATGAAGAATGGCCTAGGGGCTGGGGTGGTACTCACTTCCCCAAGAGGAGATCAATTGCAATACGTGCTCCAGATTCACTTCGCAGCATCAAACAATGTAGCCGAGTACGAAGCCCTTGTGCATGGTATCAAGCTTGCCAAGGAAATCGGTATTCGGAATATTGAGTGCTATGGTGACTCCGATCTGGTGGTACAGCAGTGCTCGGGCACGTGGGATGCAAAAGATGCTAACATGGCGAGCTACCGATTCCTGGTGCAGCAAATCAGCGGATACTTTGAAGGTTGCGAGTTCCACCATGTTCCAAGAGCAAATAATGAAGCAGCAGACGCCCTGTCCAAGCTTGGCTCCACAAGGCAAGCAATTCCACCAGGCGTATCTCTCGAGCACATCAAGAAGCCATCTATCACTCCATCACCAGACTCCGAGTCCATTTTCATCTCGGAGACTGATCTTGAAGCTCTAAGAAAGGCAAAAGAAGTTCAACCGGCCAAGCCTGCAACCATGAAGAAGCAATCCAGCACCCAGGGTGTCTCGGCAACAGCACCAGGGGCTGCCGATTGCGAGCCAGGGGCTGCAGAAGAGAAGAAGAGAAACGCCAAAGAAAAGCAAGCAGAGGCTGCACCAGATGGCACAACCTCTGGAGAGCAAATGACATCAGAAATTTCCGATTGCAATGATGAAGCTCCAACCCCAGATGAGAAGTCGGCACCAGGGGCTGCCGAATGCGTGCCAGGCGCCGCAGTCGGCAGTTCGCAAGCAGAAGAAGAGATGGCAGACGTTCAAGAGGCCGAGATCGAGTAGGCCAATGTTCAAGAGACCGAGATCCAAGAGGAAGTGCCACCCCAGCATGCGGCAGTAATGGTGGTAGTCAGTGCGCCATCATGGGCACAGCCGATTCGAGATTTTTTGGCAGATGGGATCCTTACACCAGATTTAGTATTGTCCAGACAGATCAGCCGCCGGTCTTGGGCATACACAATCATCAACAATGAGCTGATGCGTAAGAGTCCGACTGGTGTTCTTCAGAGGTGTGTTGAAGAGGATAGAGGTTTGGAGCTGCTCAGAGATATCCATCAAGGTGAATGTGGTCATCACGCGTCGGCAAAGGCCATAGCCAACAAGGCTTTCCGACATGGTTTCTACTGGCCAACTGCACTCGCAGCGGCTGAGAATTTGGTGAAGCACTGCATCGGTTGTCAGAAGTTCAAGGCGAGAAGTCATCAGCCAGCATCGGCACTGAAGACCATCCCAATAGCATGGCCTTTTGCGGTTTGGGGTTTGGATATGGTTGGACCATTCAAGAGAGCTAGAAGTGGCATGACACATCTCCTGGTGGCAGTCGACAAGTTCACCAAGTGGATTGAAGCAAGGCCGATCAAGAAGTTGGATGGGCCGACTGCAGTTAAGTTTGTGGCCGACATCGTATGCAGATATGGTGTACCCAACAGCATCATCACTGACAACGGCACAAATTTTGCAAAGGGGGCACTGGCTCGATATGCATCTCAACAAGGCATTCGGCTTGATCTGGCATCTGTGGCACATCCACAGTCCAATGGTCAGGTCGAAAGGGCAAATGGACTAATCCTATCGGGTATCAGGCCCAGATTGGTAGAGCCACTTGAGAGGGCACCCGGAGCATGGATTGATGAGCTCCCTGCAGTGCTTTTCAGTTTGAGGACCACGCCAAACAGGTCGACTGGATTCACTCCTTTCTTCCTGGTATATGGTTCAGAAGCAGTCATCCCCTCCGACATCGAGTTTGATTCACCTCGGCACACCTTGTACACTGAAGAAGAAGCTAAGTTGGCAAGAGAAGACGGCGTCGACCTCAAAGAAGAAGCTTGTTTGTTGGCCCTATCTAGGTCAGCAATCTATCAGCAGAAGTTGCGGCACTACCACAGCAAGAAGATTCGACCTCTCTCTTTCCGAGAGGGGGACATGGTGCTACGCCGAATCCAGAAGTCAGATGGGAAGCACAAACTATCCTCACCTTGGGAAGGGCCATTTATTGTCAGCAGAGCGCTCAAGAACAACTCCTACTACCTGATTGACTGCACCAAGGGAACTCAGCACAAGGACACGTCGGGAACAGAGACGGAGCGGCCGTGGAATGCCGAGTTGTTATGTCCGTTCTATAGTTGAATGGCAGAAATTTATGTAAGCCATTCGGCAAACAATCAGTTAAAGTTATCATGTCTCTGAAAATGAGCATTCGAGTACTTTTGTATAATTTCATTCGAAGAGCTAGCCCTAATCGGCAACGCTCAGCTATACCTGAGGTGTGCATAGCATACCCGGGGACTGGCCGACCACGAGGTCAAGAAAATAAGCCATCGAGGCACGGGGACTGCAGGCTAGCCTTCAATCGGATACCCAGCTCGAGCGCAAATCACTAAAAGGTTTGTGGCATTAAGAAGGGGGACGATTGAAGCAGTCGGTGGTATAAATCCCAGGAAGCAACTCGAAACATGCCATCGAGGGCACGGCCGACGAGATAAAGTCTCCGATTGCGCCGCAAAGCAGGACATTAGATCCAGTAGCGAGCAATCGGCGCCCGCTGTTGCAGAATCCTTTGCGTTAAAAATCTTGTCGTGTAAAAAATAAATACTCATCGAACCTTGGCTGGATGTCTACTGTTGATCCGATTGCGGACCGCACGACGGTATCAAGGTCGACACAGTAGACATCCCCAAGTGCAGCCGATGAAGGAAACCGGCAAAGACGCAAAGTTGATCGCGCATGCAAAAGTAAAAACAAGCAATCGGATGGCATCGAAAGCAACAGGCCCAAGGCCGAATAAGTTCATTACATCCAGGTCACACCCAGTGGATGTCGACAGAATTAAAATTGTCTTACAAGAAAAGATAAAACCGATCTAATATCGGCAAATGGACAGTCGGAATACAAATCAAGACGACACAGCTTAAGCAGTCGGAGGCACTGAGCTGGAGGACGGAGCAGCCGGATCCGATTGGGCCTCAGAAGCTGCGGCATCAGCCTGTTTAGTCTTCGGAGACGTCTGAGACGAGTCGCTGTCGGAGAGCTCTTCAGCCAGCCCAGAGATTGTAGAGGCGGGGAGTGGGTTCCCTCCCTCGTCAAGATACGGAGTGTAGTCATAGGGAGAAAACCAATTCACCATAGTGCTGGCCAGCCAATTGACTTCGGCGTAGGTCTTCTCAAGAAGGTCTCCGACATTATCTCGGAGGCTGTACAATTGGGAGATTTTCACTTGAGGGTACCAAGTTAGCACTGTCTGAAGGGCGGTCTCTGCACCAGTTCGACCTGCAGAATTCAGCAGAACGTCGATCCGACGTGGGATAGCCTTGAGGAGAGTCCGAGTTTGCTCAGTGGTGGCATTCGGAGTTTCCCCTTGGTCAGAATCTTCTTTTTCTTGTGTGTCGTCCTTGCGGATGTCGGCAGAGGAGTCGGCAGCATTCTTCATCTTCTGGAGTCCAGTTTTCAGCTCAGTCGACGACCACAATGCTTCGGCAATCCTCAGAATTCCGAGTTTAAATGACAGGGCCACTCCTTGGATAACAGGAATGCGGGCTTGGGTACCGATCAAATATTCATGTCGGGTCCAGACGCTGTCCGCGCGGTCACAAGTCCCTCCAGCGGCGATGTGATCTTCTCGGGACTTGGCGACAGCTGCATAGGCAGCCGCTTCAGATTCGGGCCAGGCCTCTGTGTCAAGAAGGAAAAGTATGAGCAATCAGATAAAAGAAGAAAGCAATCGGAAAATGCACTCGGCATCAAGAAAGACTCACCGCTAAGGAGGAGGTCCATTTCAGTTAGCGAATCGCAGAAGCCCTTGGCTCGGCGGCGCATTCGGGCGTTCTCCTCATTATAGTGTTTTTCCATTTCCTCGTATTTTGCAATGTGCTCGTCACAATCTTTGCGAATGGAATCACGTGTGGCAACTGCTTCATCCCTCTCGGCTTGCAAAGCATCTCGGGCGGAGACAGCAGCATCCCGCTCCGCAAGAAGTCCAGCACTGGTGGCCGTCACTGCAGCGATGTCGGCAAGATGTTTCTTCTCAAGAGCTGCCATCTCAGTTCGAAGATTGTGGATAGTCCGATTCAGATCAGTCTCTACCCCCTGCAGTCGGGTCACTTCTTCAGTAGCTTTGGCAAGAGCTGGGCTTTGCTGGTTAAGTTCTGCAGTTAATTCAGCAATCCGGCCCTGGAGGTCACCTACCAGAGGAATAGAAGCTAGAAGAGAGCATAAAGATATGAGTACCAGAGCAGTCGGCAAGTGAAGAAAAAACAGATGATATAGAAGATACCTTTCAGTTTGGAGGTCTCGGCCGACAGGTTGTTGACCTGCAGCTGGGCCTGGGCAAGGGTTCGGAGACTGGCAGTGTAAGCTTCAAGGAGTTTCTCGAAGACATCTCGCTTTTCCTCCATAACAGCCTGAGAAGAACAGTACGACAAAGTCAGAGATAAAGCAAAGAGTATTGAAGATCCGAACCGATTGCAACCAATCGGCCCGAATCTCGGGGACTACACCCAGTGGGTGCGCTTGCGCGCACCCACCGGAAGAAAAGTCCACCGATTGAGGAAGGCAAACGAGAAAAGCAAAATCGCTAAAAGATCCGAACCGATTGTAACCAATCGGCCCGAATCTCGGGGACTACACCCAGTGGGTGCACTTGCGCGCACCCATCGGAAGAAAAGTCCACCGATTGAGAAAGGCAAACGAGAAAAGCAAAATCGCTAAAAGATCCAAACCGATTGTAACCAATCGGCCCGAATCTCGGGGACTACACCCAGTGGGTGCGCTTGCGCGCACCCACCGGAAGAAAAGTCCACCGATTGAGGAAGGCGAACGAGAAAAGCAAAATCGCTAAAAGATCCGAACCGATTGTAACCAATCGGCCCGAATCTCGGGGACTACACCCACTGGGTGCGCTTGCGCGCACCCACCGGAAGAAAAATCCCTAAAGTAAAAGAAGGACAAAGAAGGAAAGCAAGAGGATACCGTATGATGAGAGGTGAGCTGTTGCACATCCCGAGCAAGGGCATTGACGAAGTCGTTGACTCGGCTCAGCGCAGCTGTCATGGGTTCTTGAGGACGGAGCGCAGCATCAGACTCGGCACCGACATGACGGGCGCGAGAGTACTCGGCCCGGAAGTGGTCCACCGAGCGCATAAGAGTTTCTGAGGCAGAAGAGGTCGGCATCGTTGCTGAAATCGGAACCGTGATGGAGGTTGTGGTCGTAAGAGCTGGTGGGACCGTTGTCACTTGAAGATCAGAAGCACCCGATTGCGGCGGCGGCGCAACCGGGCGAAGTGGAGCAGATGTAGTAACAATGACTGGCGGAAGGGTCGTGGTCGTCGGCGGCGCTGACAGAACAGCTGGTGGCACAGTCGCTGTGGTCGGCGGTGCCGACATCACAATCGGCGACGAGCTCGTCACCATTAGCGTGTCGGACACGGAGGTTACAGCAGGGGCAGTCGCAGCAGCGGCGGCCGGACTGGAGCGGCGTGGCGGAGACGGGGCAATCGGATCGACCGATTGCGTTCCTCCGACACCAGGAGACACCGGGTCGGCCGCGCGCTTGGAGGTTTTGGGAGCAAGGTTGGAAGAGGAGGTCTTCTGAGCCGCAGCAAGGCGAGCCTTCTTGGCAGCACGCTCGGCGTCCTTGGAAGAGCGATTAGTGGCATTCGGCCACTTGCGAACGGCTGCAGCAGAAGCAGCGGGCGAGATGATGGCGCCGACACGAGCCGGAATGTTGGTGTCAATGTCATCAAGCCCAATCGGCTCACTGAAATAAGAAAGGGAGAAGAATCAGTAGAAGCAAAGATAGCAAAGTACTGCGCAGAAAGACAGAGACATACCCGACTGTTCGGGGTGCGCCGGTAGGCATTCGGCGGCGGAGCGGGGAAACATTCAGCGGCGCCTGAGTGGTCGGCCTCCGAGTTGTCGTCTCCTGGGCTTGCTTGCCCTTGTTGGCAGTCGTTTTGGTTTTGGTGATTTTGGGGGGAGCCGTACCAGAGGAGGAGCCAGCGGCCGAGGCGCGTTTAGCTGGCACCTTTGGAGGTTTATCCCGAGGAGCTGCATCAAAAGCAGCACCCTTTGAGACACTATCATCGTCACTCCATTCAGCCAAAAATTGCTCAAGGGAAGAGTCGGGCGTACCCCCTTGAGCTGGCAGCCGAGTGGTGGTCCTCGGAGGGTCGGCACGCTCGGCGTCATCGTCATCAGCATCCATGGGGTCGGAGGATTCCCCGGAGGACTCGTCTTCGTCCTCATCATCCCCACTGGACTCGGCGGAAGGAATCTCGCCGTCATACTCAAGGTCGGTAGGGTCCTCTTCCGTGCGGTCAGGGGCGTACACACCATCTTCCTGGCTGTCTTCCATGAGGTCGGACTGAATGAAGTGCTGAAAAGAAGGCACAAGTGATCAGAGCAATCGGAAGAAAAAGCAATCGGAATAGCATGCAGTCGGAAGAAAGAGTAATCGGAGCATACCACAGGCGGCTTTCGCTGTCGAGTAAGGTAGTCAAGCCCGAATCGGAAGGGATCAGGCAGGACGCTGGAAGTGATGGCCTTCACTCGGGCGCAAAGGACTTCGGTCTTCACCCCCCACGTGCAGAGCCGAGTGGGATCTCGAGGTCCCGACACGTCGCAGAGGCGGTGCACTCGGCGCTGCAGGGGAAGAATCCGAGCGTGAAGCCATGCAGCTACCAAGTCGGTGGGGAGGAGTCCCTCTCGCTCCAGCTGGGTGACCCTGGTGGCTTGAGCGTCGACGTCGCAATCTCCAGTGCCGTATTTCAGGGACCACTGATGTTTCTCAACCGGCCTGGCGAGTGAGAACTCGGGCAGGTTGAGGAGATCGGGGACTTGATCAGGAGACTTGACGTAGAAGAACGAAGTCTGCCAATTCTTGCAGGATTGGACGATGTCGGGGCTCGGGTATTTTGACTTGCCGGCTGCGGCAAGGCAACTGCCGCAGTCGGTCATGTCAGTCGGATAGGTTGGTTTGCCGCCTTCGACGATGGAGGCAACTATTTCTCCCGTTCGAGCGTTGTGAGCTCGGAGGTTGAAGAAGCGCTTGAAAAGCACGATGCTGGGTCGGCAGCCGAGATACCCCTCGCAGAGTGTCACGAACCCGGAGAGGTTCATGATGAAATTAGCTGCGAGATGATGAGGTTGAAGTCGGTGGAAGTCCAGAAAGTCGCGGAAGAAGGAGCTAGCGGGAAGGCCGAATCCACGCTCAAAGTGAGCGAGGAAAACGACCCTCTCGCCCGCGCGCGCGCTGGGCACGACATCGGCCTTGCCCGGGATACGCCACTCGACTTCCGCGGGCATTTTCCGGGCACGGATCAGGGCTTCGACGGCGGCGGCGGTGACCTGGGATCCTTTCCAGCACCCGCGGCTCGCCTGCGATACATCCCGCCGTGGCGCCATGGATTTTGCAGAAAAGGAAGAGGAGGAAAAAGATCAAGGCGGAGCACGAGAGCGACGTCGACGAACTGCTGCAAAGGCGGTGGAGGCGGCGAGGAACACAGGTCAGCGGCTAGAGCAAGATGGAGAGCAGAGGTCCACGGGAGAAAAGATCTGCGCGAGGAGCAGCAATGGCGCGGAGAGAGAAAGCTGGAGGTTGAAGGAGGCTTTTGGGAGAAGGAAGAGGCGAGGCTCCCCCCCCCCGGTGGCTTATATGGGCGGCGGGGGAGGGGAGTGGGATGACCCTGCGGCCGTGTGGCCCGGTGTGTCCTAGGGCACAGGGAGGCCAACCGGCGAATCAGCACAAAGGATCCCGGCGCAAAAGGCGAGGCGTGCGACGTGGGGGTCAGCTCCTACAGTTATGTCACGTCGCGCGTGGGTCGTGGGTCCCAGCTCATTGATCACGTCGCGGATCAGTCGGAGGTAACCGTTGGGGCGCAATCGGCAAGAGATATCTTTCCCAGAAAATGAAGACACGAAGTGAGAAGGAACCAAGTCCAATCGGGTGGAAATGGGGTCAGCCGAGTGTGATCTCCGAGTCGGCCGACGAACTCGGAATGACGCACTTGTTGGGAAACGTAGTAGAAAACAAAATTTTCCGACCTACGAATCAAGAACCCAAGATCATCCAAGAAGATTGCATACAAGGTTTTAGGTCATGGCTCACCAACCGATGTAGCGGAAGTAGAGTTGGTGAAGACCGTTGGTGCAGATCCCCGCAGCTAGGAATTTCAATGACCTCCCAACCGCGAGGATATCGATCCCTCGAACCGTCCCTCGATCTAGTCCCACGGACAAGTCCCACGAACAAGCTCCTCGAAGAAGGGTCGAAGGTACGACCCCTCCATTAGTATCCACACATCCCATAGCAGCAATCCAGCAGCGCTCCACCGTCCAGAGATGAACGCCACCGAGAAAACTAGAGGGAGAAAACCCTAACGGATTCCGATCTAGAACAGCGTCTAAACCGGGGTCTAATTGTGGAGCAACGGGGTTTAGAGGAGGGAGGGTGGCGCATAGGCCTTGGGGACAAGTTGTGTGTGTCTCCCCTTCCCCTTGGCTCACCTTATATAGGTGGCCAGGAGGCCTAGGGCGCAGCTCAAGGAGGATTGGGAGTCCAACTTGGACTCCCAAGCCTTCCAAACCTTCCCACACCTTCCCACCGGAAACCTGCCATAATGGGATTTGGTAATTCCACCTGGAGAAGGATTCCCCTTTCCCTGGTGCGCCCCCCACCCCTTGGCCGGCCAGGGCAGCCTAGGTGGCTTGCCCCCCAAGGCTAGGGGCGCAGGGGAGTGGGTGGTACTGTCCGGAACCTTCCGGAACCTTCCATGACCTTCTAGAAGCTTCCAGGACCTTCCGGGACATACCGGGACCGTTTCGGGACATTCCGGACACTTCTGGAGCACTTCCAGGACCTTCCGAGACTGTTTTCGGACGTTCCGGAGCCATCCGGATAGTTTCCAAGACCATCCGAGTTACAGTTTAAGCCACCCGATCACCGCGAAGGTTGTCGGGACGCCTAGCAATTATCCGGAAACTATTCCGGTTGATCCAGGACTTCCCCAGTACCATTCTCATATGTTCCGGAACCACCTGGGACTACTCCAAAGTGATCCGGACATAACCTTAAATACCCAGAACTACTTCTGGTGCCCTTATGAACAATTCCATAAATCTCCGGAACTACTTCCGGTACCCGTATGAACTATTCTGCTTTGCTTCCACTAAACCTTCTACCATACTAGTATTCTAACAGACTACTGCTCGTTAAGTGTGTGACCCAATAGGTTCGGTATAATGCGGACATGACTCAGAACATCTTCCGGACAAAGGTCAACAGCCTTTTGTCAATAGCCAATAATCAACAGCGGAGCCATGGACACCCATGTTGACTCCCACACATACACGAAGAAACTTCGAGTGAACCATTATGTTTATTCATGTACCATTCCCTTTGCTTCGTGATATATGACAAAGTTAGAGGAGAGATGTTTGGCACCCATGTGTAACAACTTCTTGAACACAAGCCACTCGTTATCCTCTTTGCTCGTTTGTCCATTTTCTCGTTATCGTATTCCGGTATCCCCGTGACTGAATCACAATGCGTCTGGCCAGACTATAATGGATACCGTCATACCGAGTGGGCCCAAAGTCAATATCTCTTCATCGTGAAGGAGCAAATCCCATTCTTGAACTATCACAGTCACTAGCCACACCATCTGACATACCCAGAACTTATTTTATTACTTCCCATTTACGGGAGGATTCATCTAAGAACCAAAGCATGTCTTCCTGTGTGAAGTAACTCGATACTCTCATGGTCTAAGGAATTACGTATATGATAACATTTCATGATATGACTTATAACATAGTTACGATGTGATCTCTAAGTATATCATTCAATACTGGGGTCGGTTCAACATCGTTGTTCTGCTAACAATATGTTCTCATTGCTACTGACATCCTTGTTAAAAGAACAATGTCCATGATTAAGAAAACGTAATCATCAGTTAGCACATGAGCTGGTCTTAGAGGCTAAACCAGGAACTCTTGGTGTTTACATTTCCACACATGCAAATGAGTTTTCTTCTGAATCTCATAGTCAGGGTCATCGCAATTATAGCACAGAAATATAAACATTAATTACGAACGTGGAAATATATATAATAACATTTTATTATTGCCTCTAGGGCATATTTCCAACAGTCTCCCACTTGCACTAGAGTCAATAATATTATCAGTGCTTGAGCACTTTACACCTATGGCATACTGGTGTAATACATGCTTCATTTGTGGTATAGACTTCATCATCGGATCTGACGTTGCAGGCCCGTTTGTATCTTGCATCTCTTCGCGTTTTTCACGCTATCATAAAATTCACTAATTTTATCAGTTTAGCTTTGTATATGTTTGAATCATTTGGCAGGACCTTGGTTCCTTTAGAATAAGTCATGAAATCATTCATAAATGTTCAATGAGCTTCAAGCATCTTGGAAACCATACCATGTTCATAAATGAACTGATGATTCAAAATACCCTCCCTTGTTACTTCTTTAAGCAACAATATACTTAGCCTCTGTTATAGAATTCGCCACAGTATCGAACTTCACATAGTTCCTCCATACTGTGCCACCCTTACGTGTGAAACACATAATCCCAATTAAAATCGAAAATCGATCGGAGTAAGTATGAAGACTGAATTGGTGTAACTGTTTACATCAAAATTCAGTTGGTGTAACTTGTTACAACGAGCTCTTCATTATCTCCATTTTCTGAGAAACATATCTTATCTATCATAAGTTTAACTTTTCACTGTTTGTCCAATGATCAACATATTGATCACTTTGGTATCTTGCTCACAACCTTTTGGAGTGTTGGACATATCTGGTCGTTTTACATATTATGGTGTACATGATTAATCCAAACACACATGTGAGTGAAATTCAATTCATGTGTTTTGCTTATCTATGTTCATGAACACCGATTTCCGCAAACAACTTTTCACCGTGACCTCGGCAAGAACATCCTTCCTGGCGTTTTCATACTAAACTACTTTAGTATCATGTCAATATGCAGTGTTGGCTTTAGCATGATCAGGCACTTACTATCTTCATAGATCACTGTGCTCAATACAAATGCTATATCAGCCCAAGTTCTTCAACTGAAAACTATTTCCAACGAAGTCCTTAATCGTGTCAAGAAATTTACATCATTTCTAATCAACAATATGTCATCTACATAAGGTTTTAGAAATATCATTCAGCTCCCACTTACTTTCTTGAATATTCAAGCATCTTCGTTATTCCTGATGACAACAAACTCTTTTGGCAATTTCATCATAACGAAAATTCCAACTCCATTGTGCTAGCTTCAGTCCATCACTGGACATCCAAGGCTTGCATCTATTTTAGCATCCTTTGAATCGACAAAACATTCCGGTCGTATCACATATACGTCCTTTGTTATTTTTCCGTGTAGGAACGTTGTTTTGACGTTCATTCTACAATATCCTATAAATGAGATATGTAGTAATTGCTAATATAACCCGAACTGACTAAAGCATCTCTACGGTCGAAACTATTTCTCCGTAGTCAACCTTTGAACTTGCTAGAAAACAATTTTCCAACGAGTTGAGCTTTATGGATAAAACAATTTCATCCGAATCAATTATAGATCCATATATATTTATATATATTCTTCAGACTTTTAGTCTTTCGGAGGGTCTACCAAGTTCAAAACTTGACTTACTTCCATGGATACTATCTCAGATTATTTGGCATTTAGCCAAATCCCGGAGTCAGGGCCCATCAACGCTTCTTTGTATATCACAGGTTTATCATTGTCGAACAATAATATCTCGTTTTACATATCATGAATGTTTGTACGAGTTTTGTCTAACCTGTGTGGTTCAGCTGCGCACTTATTTGAAGATTCAACAATCTTTAACAAGTTGCACTGTCCTCCCACTCACTATTTTGCAAGAAACCATTTTCTTCAAAACACATTGTTCTTAACAGTATACAGTTTTACTTTTGTGTAGTGATAGAGGAATACCAAACCTTTTGGAATAACCTTCACAAAGTAGCACTTATCTGATTTGGTGTTTTGAGTATGTCAAACATATGTCTCATACACCCAAATTTTAAGAAAAGACAATATGGTTTTAACAGTCCATACCACATCTAATATGGTGTCATTTCAACAGATTTGATGATGCTCTTTTCAGTGTAAAAGCCGTAGTCACTAACGCATAACTTTAATAAGTATAATGGCAAATTGATAAACATCATATTTGATCTTACCGTGTCATACATGGCTTGATTACATCTCTCGAACACTTTACTCATAGTGGTGTTCCGGGAGACGCAAGTTATGATACTTCTTCACAACTCATCAGACGTTCGCTAAACTTGTAACTCAAATATTACTTTCTACAATCTAATTTGCAGAAGCTTCATTTTTTCGTTACAATGAGTTTCTATTTCACTCTAAAATTCCTTGAACATTTCAAAGATTTCAGACGTATGTCTCTATTGAACAGATATCCACATATCTACTTCAACTTATGAGTGAAGATAGGGAATCCACTGCACACAACTACACTTATTAGACTACACACATCATCATGTATGATTACCAATGGTTTAGTTGCCCGTTCATGTATGGCCCATCAACGGTGTTTTAGTCACATTACTTCGAGACACAGATCGCAAGCGTCAAATGATTCATAATCATATGACTCGAAATTCCATCACTTATGGAAATTCTTCATGCATGTTATGTCACTTGTGATAAACGGCAGTGCCACATCTATGTGGTATTTCTGTCAGTCTTGCGACGTTTAGCGTCAGTGTTATGGATGTTTAGTATTATTATCAAGATTCATAACATACAACCTATTCATAATGGAAGTATGGCCTTTACGTTATTCATAGCTTTGAACAACTCTCTTGCAACAAACATGATTCAAAATGATGTTTTGCAACAAGGCTAAAGTGTAGTAACAATTTACTCAACTCTAAAATGAATTATGAAGATAATCATAGAGTCAACACACGGTATAGTAAACCTTTTACCGTGTTCCCGAGCGTGTCAAAAACTCATCATTAGCTAGTCATAAAGGCCATAGTATTTCTTGCATCGAGTTGCAACAATATGCAATCGATGTGATATTCCGGTGATCAACAGTTTAATCACAATATACAGAATCCACAATTAACTGCTTAATCATGATTCCCAAGAATTACATCTCTTGACCAGCAATGAATTCATCTATAACTCCGTATGACTTTCATTTCTGAGCTGGATATTCCAGTCTTCTTTCGCTTTGCCTTTATACGTATCATAGTCCTATTTCTAATGTCACTCCTACTCACAGAAGATCACATATGATCAAGGGTGGCTCATGCCATGGACTTTCCGGCGTGCGAGTCTTACTAACACCCTATGGAACTTCCTTTCCCTTAATCCTCATCATCATATGATCAGTGTTCTTCTGGATCCCACACTTATCAGTTTCGTTAGAGCATAATGAACATTTTCACTAATGCTTACAATCATACATTGTACTAGATATCTTATATCCAACATTAATTGTCTTACCACTGAAAACAATTTTTCAGTTCCATGAATATAACATAACTATCCCAAACTTATCGAAGTTCGGGTTTCATGGTGGTGAAGACAATGCACTTAGTTGTGGTGGAAGCTGTGGTGGAATTCTAGCATTTTTGGATTATGGACGTAAGTCACATCATCCATAGCATCAGCGGGAGAGCATCAAAAATTTGCGATAGGACATGGTCCTTCTCGGCACAATTGAGGATAGTCCTCACAATACGGTACCAATCGTAAAGTTTTTACCAGATAATACAGTTAAACAAAATCAATTGGGAAGGTGGTAATGCGAGCCATTATTCTACAACGATAATGCAAATACTAAGACCTTGTTCATAATTAAGTTGCACTTGTGATTAATCAATTTAATTACTAAGTGCGCTCCCACTCAGATCAATATCTCTCGTAATTGATGCTGGAGTGATTCAAGATCCAACCCAATCGTCCGCCATTGATGTGACATCACTGATGACTTAGACTGGACCAGTAGGCCAACTTGCCAATCACGCCAAAGGTGATTCTTGTTCATCTTTCGATGGGCATGTTCCGGTAGCAAACTTTTATCCAAACCGTCAAGACAACCAAGTGTAATGCGCTGTGTGTTCTTTTAACACACCCGCCTTTTATGCGTCACACACGTGTGCACCCATGTGACATGACCTGCTCCGGTGTGAAACATAGTATAGACGGTGCTACAGTTGGAAGAACACTATCAACTTGATATTGTTTTGCGAGAGATCACCCTAATAAAATACGACTACCGCGCATCAAACAAGGGTGCATCAAAGGGATAAACATCACAGGCAGTTCATAAAATTATGTGATATAGTATAGCCCTTTGCTTCGTGAAGTCTTCATTGTCTTCACGTCGTCGTGGTTGAAGTCACCGTGTCCACCAACTTTGTCCTTGGCGCCGGGAACATTACCACGGCTTCCGGCATGTGCGTCGGGGTCCACCTCCGCATCGCAGATCATCACCTTGCATCTATCTATTGCTTTGCCTCGAGCTAATAAACAGTTCTGGCACGCAAGCCATAATTAAGTGACAATCATATGACTCCAGTCACCATGCCGTACCACGACACGCAGGTCGCGAATAAATATTACATAACATATAGCATCTCATACAAACACATTGCAAATCTTGAAGGCTATACCACATCACATGCATACTCTGCAAAAACGAGTTAGATCGCCATCTACACGGGTTGTTGCAACTTTTATCGTGGTTGTTAAGCAGGTTTACAAGGCAAACGAGAAACCCTAGAAAAACAAAACACGATACTTCTTTTGTTGCTAGTTTAACATACGGGGTGCGTGCAGCAACTAATGCCACAAGCCAAACTTCGTTAAACGCGTGACCCCCGTGTGGATTTGAGTTCATAAAATCCACAAGCCCCTCCATGTTAAATCTTCTATTGCGAGATTAAGATGAGATCCAAGGAGTTTGATGTAGACCATGATCAAGGCAACCAGCATACTGAAAGCAGCATAGAGGGATCGATGGAAAACTCAATCCTTGTAGCAAAACCTCAACTTGCCATCAAGCATAGAAAAAATCACATGACAGGGAAGCAACAAGAAAATCAATGCCTCATATCACACATATGATCTAGACCTAAACATGCATCTAATCAAGGATCGCTCATGATACCACTGTTGGGAAACGTAGTAGAAAACAAAATTTTCCGGCCTACGAATCAAGAACCCAAGATCATCCAAGAAGATTGCATACAAGGTTTTAGGTCATGGCTCACCAACCGATGTAGCGGAAGTAGAGTTGGTGAAGACCGTTGGTGCAGATCCCCGCAGCTAGGAATTTCAATGACCTCCCAACCGCGAGGATATCGATCCCTCGAACCGTCCCTCGATCTAGTCCCACGGACAAGTCCCACGAACAAGCTCCTCGAAGAAGGGTCGAAGGTACGACCCCTCCATTAGTATCCACACATCCCGTAGCAGCAATCCAGCAGCGCTCCGCCGTCCAGAGGTGAACGCCACCGAGAAAACTAGAGGGAGAAAACCCTAACGGATTCCGATCTAGAACAGCGTCTAAACCGGGGTCTAATTGTGGAGCAACGTGGTTTAGAGGAGGGAGGGTGGCGCATAGGCCTTGGGGACAAGTTGTGTGTGTCTCCCCTTCCCCTTGGCTCACCTTATATAGGTGGCCAGGAGGCCTAGGGCGCAGCTCAAGGAGGATTGGGAGTCCAACTTGGACTCCCAAGCCTTCCAAACCTTCCCACACCTTCCCACCGGAAACCTGCCATAATGGGATTTGGTAATTCCACCTGGAGAAGGATTCCCCTTTCCTTGGTGCGCCCCCACCCCTTGGCCGGCCAGGGAAGCCTAGGTGGCTTGCCCCCCAAGGCTAGGGGCGCAGGGGAGTGGGTGGTACTGTCCGGAACCTTCCGGGACCTTCCATGACCTTCTAGAAGCTTCCAAGACCTTCCGGGACATACCGGGACCGTTTCGGGACATTCCGGACACTTCTGGAGCACTTCCAGGACCTTCCGAGACCGTTCTCGGACTTTCCGGAGCCATCCAGATAGTTTCCAAGACCATCCGAGTTACAGTTTAAGCCACCCGATGACCGCGAAGGTTGTCGGGACGCCCAGCAATTATCCGGAAACTATTCCGGTTGATCCAGGACTTCCCCAGTACCATTCTCATATGTTCCGGAACCACCTGGGACTACTCCAGAGTGATCCGGACATAACCTTAAATACCCAGAACTACTTCTGGTGCCCTTATGAACAATTCCATAAATCTCCGGAACTACTTCCGGTACCCGTATGAACTATTCTGCTTTGCTTCCACTAAACCTTCTACCATACTAGTATTCTAATAGACTACTGCTCGTTAAGTGTGTGACCCAATAGGTTCGGTATAATGCGGACATGACTCAGAACATCTTCCGGACAAAGGTCAACAGCCTTTTGTCAATAGCCAATAATCAACAGCGGAGCCATGGACACCCATGTTGACTCCCACACATACACGAAGAAACTTCGAGTGAACCATTATGTTTATTTATGTACCATTCCCTTTGCTTCGTGATATATGACAAAGTTAGAGGAGAGATGTTTGGAACCCATGTGTAACAACTTCTTGAACACAAGCCACTCGTTATCCTCTTTGCTCGTTTGTCCATTTTCTCGTTATCGTATTCCGGTATCCCCGTGACTGAATCACAATGCGTCTGGCCAGACTATAATGGATACCGTCATACCGAGTGGGCCCAAAGTCCATATCTCTTCATCGTGAAGGAGAAAATCCCATTCTTGAACTATCACAGTCACTAGCCACACCATCTGACATACCCAGAACTTATTTTACTACTTCCCATTTACGGGAGGATTCATCTAAGAACCAAAGCATGTCTTCCTGTGTGAAGTAACTCGATACTCTCATGGTCTAAGGAATTACGTATATGATAACATTTCATGATATGACTTATAACGTAGTTACGATGTGATCTCTAAGTATATCATTCAATACTGGGGTCGGTTCAACATCATTGTTCTGCTAACAATATGTTCTCATTGCTACTGAAATCCTTGTTACAAGAACAATGTCCATGATTAAGAAAACGTAATCATCAGTTAGCACATGAGCTGGTCTTAGAGGCTAAACCAGGAACTCTTGGTGTTTACATTTCCACACATGCAAATGAGTTTTCTTCTGAATCTCATAGTCAGGGTCATTGCAATTATAGCACAGAAATATAAACATTAATTACGAACGTGGAAATATATATAATAACATTTTATTATTGCCTCTAGGGCATATTTCCAACAGCACTCGAGGAGGCCATAGTAGTCGGAAAACGTCAAGACAGATTAAAAAACTGCAAAGGCCCCGCGGTCAAATAACCGTGGGACCTTTACAGCTTTAGGGGCTACTGTCGGGGGATTGGTACCCGGGTAGGCTAACCCAAGCGGAAGCAAGCTTTCAAGACAAGGATGGACCGATTGGGCTGCAGCTGGGCCGAGCTGGGCAGAGGTACGGCCGATTGCTCCAAGGCAATCGACCATACCAAGTGCCAGCAGTCGGCCCAGGCGCAATCGGTCCACCCTTCCTTTCACTGAAGACGATTGTCCGATTGGTCCGCTGCTGGACCGAGGCCGATTCCTAGAAGGCCGATTGCCCAGAGCAATCGGCCTTACCAAGGAACCACCAGTCGGTCCAGGCGCAATCGGAGCAGCCTGACACCCAGTCGGGGGTATGATTACGAGGTCATAAATACCATATCCCGAGATATCTGGGTGGCAGGAAGGCCAAGTCACATCGAGGATTTGCTGGAGATACGGTGTCGACCTCCCCGCCGATTCCGCGGACAGGCCGACAAGACCGCACCCCCTAGCTTCACTGTTCATCACTAGACTCTACGAGGTAGCAGCATGGGCCGCCGCTCGTAGGCTCCGGATCACCCGGATAGGAGCAGTCAGTGGGCCCAGGCCGATTAGAGGATGACAGCTGGGCCCATTCGGCATTGAAGTTACCATAGTATCCTGGACTCACACTATAAGAGCCAGGGTACCCCTCCTGCGCGAGGGACACCACACCTTAGAACCTCATTTATTCATTCTCGTTCCAGTTCATTCACTGCTCGTAGTTACTCCTCAGGGAAGCAGGAGAGGACCTTGCCCACGACGGCGGTGTACTCCTTCCCCTGAGAAGGTAGAAGAGCAGTTATTGTAGCCACTTCATTGATATACAAGAGACAAGCAGGAGTAGGGGTGTTATCTCTCCGGAGAGCCCCGAACCTGGGTACATCGTGGTGTCTTCACCGTGCTTGTTCCCAACCCGATTCCGGCACCATCGACATTCTCTCCCTCGCGTCTTCCCCTCACTTTAGCCATCCCCATGGCATCTGCCGTCACATATCGACGACAGATATCTCAAGGTGGATGATTAGTAGGTAGATGCATATGGATTTCGGTCTACTTTTCTTGGCGTACCGCCCATGCTTTTGAGCCTCTTCCTTTCTTTATAGCATAATTAGCATTGGTTTGCGCACATAATCCTGTCAATTGCCCAGCTGTGATTTGTTTACCTCACATGGCTATTTTATCGTCTTTTGGGAGAGATACATCACTAGTGAACATCATAGGACCCCGGTCCATATTTACAATATTGTTTGCACCCGCTATCAATTTACTGTTTTACTGCTTTTCCGTTGCTATCGCTATCATTATTATCCCGTGCGTTTTATCCTTTGTAAACAACAAGGCCGGAGTGATTGATAACCCCTTTGTACTCGTTGGGAGCAAAGCTATCTGTTGTGTTGATGTCTACGCACGCTTCTATTGTTGTAGACTATGTTGGACCTCCAAGCGCAGAGGTTTGTAGGACAACAACAATTTCCCTCAAGTGGATGACCTAAGGTTTATCGAACTCAGGGAAGTAGAGGTTGAAGATGGTCTCTCTCAAGCAACCCTGCAATTAAGATACAAGAAGTCTCTTGTGTCCCCAACACACCTAATACAATGGCAAATTGTATAGGTGCACTAGTTCGGCGAAGAGATGGTAAAATATGGGTGATAGGTGCGGAAAAATGAAGTAATAGAAATCTGTAATAAAAAGTGCAGCAAGCAAACAAGTAGTAAACGTGAGCGCAAACGGTATTACAATGGTGGAAACAAGGCCTAGGCTTCATACTTTCACTAGTGGCAACTCCCAACAACATTAACAAAGTCTAATCACATGATATTCCTCATAAAACATGCAATGGAGACGTACTCGGAGGTCATTCCTTTGTGGTCAAGAGAGGACGAGAATTGTGTAGGGCTACAAAAGCACACCTCAGAGTTCGTAGTTCTCATCTATGGATTTCCCAATGTCACCGCGGCCATCCAAAGAGAGTACTACAATCACCACAACATATCTAAAGGATAGTCAAAGACAAGCACCAAGAGACTCTCAATCTTCAATCCACACACAGAAGAGGAAATCACTCATGAAAATATTCTTCTAACCCATGTCCAATAGACCGTTGTCACCATGGTCTCGGGGATTATACTAGATAAGATCAAGTGAGTACATCAATCCAATACATAGAAGAAGGGGAAACATCATTGGATCATCCTAGATTAACATAGCCCATGATCACAATCAAGATCACATCATGGGAGAGAGAGAAGAACACATATCTACTGGTAGAAACCTCAGCCTCGAGGAGGAACTACTCCCGCATCATGGAAGGAGGAAGCAACATCGATGGAGATGAATCCGGGGGCACTTCCCCGTCCCGGCAGGGTGCCGGCACAGGAATTCTGGTCCCCCGAAGCTTGTCGGCGATGGCGGAGATCGGAATTGCTTCTGGAGAAAAGGGGTCCGAATCAGGGTTTTCGCGAGGCGAGTAAAAATAAGGGTCAAGGGGGAAGCCAGGGGGGCCACCAGGAGTCTAGGCGGCCTCCCGACGCGGTCACCCCTAGGTCGCGCCCACTGGCCGCCTAGGCACCAGATGGGGCCCCTCTGGGCCCCCTTCGGGCGTAAGGAAGCTTCTGGAACGCTGATTTTTATATATTTTCCCGGAATTTTCTGAGCACTTTTAATAATGGGAAAACCTGAAATACAAAAACAGCAAAAACAGAAACTGGCACTGGGGTGCACTGAGTTAATAGGTTAGTCCAAATATGATCAAAAGTGTATGAAAGTGTATCTAAAACATAGCAATATCACACAAAAGAGGCACGGAGCAAGCAGAAATTATAGATACGTTTTGGACGTATCATGTGTGTGCAGGTCCACGACAACCGCTAATCTCTGGCGCCGTTGTCACCTTCTTGTCGTTATCGGAGTCCTACTGGAGACAAACCTTGGTATCTTCACCGAGGGAAATTGCCGCTACGCTACATCTCAACCTTCCACTTTGGGTAACCAACGAGGGGCGAGAAGTAAACTCTCGTGACATCAACAACTGCGGGTGACCTTAAGGGAAAGCTTTCTGAGATTTCGGATGACATGGCTGTGTGGGATAAACGAACTTTTGGCAATGTCCGGAACGAGATTCGAATGCTTAAAAAAGAACTGGAGACACTCAGGTTGGTTCCTAACCGTGTTGGTCAAACTTTGAGAGAATAAATATCACAGATTGCCTGGTAGAGTTGTATAACAGGGAAGAGATTTTGTGGAGGCAAATGTCACAGATTGAATGGCTTGCTGGTGGAGATAGGAATACCAAATATTTTCATATCCGGGCTAGTATGAGGCGGAGGAAGAACCTAATCAAGAGTCTGAAGAATCCCAATGGTGACATCATATCTGATATCGATTCCTCGGAGAAGATGACATCGGATTTCTATAAGATGCTTTACACTTCAGAAGGAACTAACAATATGCATGTAGTCCTGGAAGCGGTGAATTCCCGGGTGACGCCTGCTATGAATGAGGATTTGATGGCTTCCTACTCGCCGGATGAGATCAAGACCGAGTTGTTCCAAATGTGCCGTGACAAGGCGCCGGGGCCTGATGGATTCCCTGCTTTGTTTCTTCAACACCAGTGGGATATATGTGGGGAAGAGGTGATCAAGGTTGTCTTGCGAATTTTGAATGGAACGGACAATGCCGAATGCATTAATGACACCTTTCTTGTTCTCATTCCTAAGGTTAAGTCTCCTGAGAACCTAACTCAATTCCGTCCAATAAGCCTATGTAATGTCTTGTTTAAGATAACTTCTAAAGTTGTTGCAAATCGCCTTAAGAAGTGCTTGCCAGATATTATCTCACTGGAGCAGTCTGATTTTGTTCTGGGGAGACAGATCACAGACAATATAATAGTGGCCTATGAGTGTCTACATTTCATGAAGAGAAACAAAGCGTTGAAGCATCGAAATTGTGCTCTTAAGTTGGATATGATGAAAGCCTATGATCATGTGGAGTGGGACTATCTGGAGGCAATCATGTTGAAGTTAGGATTTCATTCTTTGTGGGTGGCTAGGGTGATGAGTATGGTTAAATCGGTCTCTTTCTCGGTTTTGTTCAATGGGAAGAGATTGGAGAAATTTAAGCCTTCAAGAGGAATTCGACAGGGAGACCCCATCTCTCCTTATTTGTTTTTATTGGCAGCAGAGGGCCTCTCAGGCCTCTTAAAATCTGATTCTCAATCATCGTAGTTGAGTGGTGTTCAGGTGGCCCCGTTGGCGCCATCGGTGAATCACTTATTGTTTGCGGGTGATAGCCTGCTGCTTTTTAAGGCAAATGGGTCTGGGGCTCTTGAGGTGTCAAACCTGTTGAGATCTTACTGTGAAGATTCTGGTCAGAGAATAAATCATGGCAAATCCTCCATATTTTTCAGCAAAGGTACTCCAGAGTCAATAAGAGGAAGTTAAAGAAATATTGCAAGTTCCTAATGAAACCCTCAATGAGAGGTATCTTGGAATGCCTTCGGATGTTGGGGTGTCTAAATCTGTTGCTTTTAAATACTTGAAATAGAGGCTCTGGGGGAAAGTGAAGGGATGGATTGATCAAGCAATAGCAGCCGCAGGGAAGGAGGTGCTCATAAAGTCGGTTGCACAAGCTGTGCCAGTATATTCTATGTCATGTTTCAGGCTACCTAGAGGCCTGTGTGAGGATCTAAACAAAATAATTCGGCAATTCTTTTGGGGTAGCAAACCTGGGAAGAGGAAGCCCCACTGGGTATTCTGGAGAGCCATGTGCCAGCTGAAGAAAGACGGTGGATTGGGTTTCAAAGACATGGAAATCTTCAACTTGGCCCTTCTGGCGCGTCAAGTGTGGAGGATTCTGACTTCGCCGGATTCTTTCTGCACAAAGTCTTTGAAGGCGTTGTACTTTCCAGAAATCTCAATTATGGAGGCATCGTTGGGAGCGCATCCGTCGCAAATCTGGAGAGCGTTGATGGACGGAAAGGAGGCACTGGAAAATGGGTTGATCAAGAGGATTGGCGACGGAAAGGGAACCAGGATCTGGCATGACAACTGGATTCCAAGGTCGTCGGGGATGAAACCGATTGCTTGCTTGGCCCCTCATAGACCGGAGTTTGTTGCTGAGTTGCTAGACCCAACTGCGGTGACATGGAATATGGAGAAGCTTCAAGAAGTTTTCCTCCCTGTTGACGTTCATGCGTTAACAACAATACCACTTTGCACAAGTCCGGTTGAGGACTTTTGGGGATGGAACTTCGAGAAGAATGGTATATTTTCAGTGAAGTCTGCCTATAACATGCTTATCAGATAAAGGAAGGATAGAGAGGACGCCTTGGAAGGAAGATCAGGAAATTCGAATCCAGAGAAAGATAGGGACGGTTGGACCAAACTTTGGAGCATCAACGTACCCTCACGGATCAAAAAAAATTGTGGCGTCTTGGGAAACAATCTCCGGCTACGGAAGATGTAAGGAAGCATAGAAACATGTCCCTCGTCGACAATTGCCCGTTGTGCGGTAACAAGGACTCTTGGACACACTCTTTACTGGAATGTTCGGCGTCAAGGTGTGTATGGGCTCTTGCTGATGACCAGCTGGTGGAAGTGATGAGCGAAATCCAAGAACCAAGTGCGAGGCAGTGGTTGTTTCATCTCCACGAGGTGGTGTCTTCGAAGCAGTTTCTGGAAGCGGTGATTTCTCTTTGGGCTATCTGGTCATCAAGAAGGAAACTTATCCATGAGGATATAAATCAATCACCGTTGGCTACGCATCTGTTTATTTCAAACTATATGCGTGAATTAGAGGTGTACCGTCAATGCACTTCGCAGGGGAGAGCACCACGTCCTCGGGTCTCTGCTCACCGTGCAACTCATGCATGGGCACCTCCTCCAACGGGTTTTGTGAAGATCCATGTGGGAAATTCGGTGGATGAGAATGGCAAGTGTTCAGTCTCTGCGGTTTGTCGTGACAGTTCTGGTGCTTATCTGGGCTCGTCTTCGTTGGTGATGAGAGGAGGCCTCGACAAGGCAACACTGGCTGAAGATCTCCAACTTCAGAAGCTTATAATTTCATGTAGTAACCATGGGGCGATCAAGGAGGTCCTGGAGAAGGGAGGTGGAAATCAGACGGTAATCATCCGAGAAGTTCATCGTCGTTTACCTATTTTTAATTCTTGCTCTTTTATATCTGAAAACAATGTTAGTTTCGTAGAAGTGGCTTTATTAGCAAAGTATTCTGTTGGTCTATGTGTGGGACGTCATGTTTGACTGCTATTTCCACATGATCAGACATGTATTCCGTTGAGACTTGGTGAATAAAGCTTTATAAACCCCTCAAAAAAAATGTGAGCGGCATATGTGTAGGAGCTTCCCCACTCCAGCCTCCTCCAGGTCTCAAGCCGTCAAGGGGCAGCCCGAATCGCTCTTCCTCTTACGCCGCCACGCCGCTGCTCCCTGCCCAAACCCCGCCGTCACTCACCTGCCGGCGCTGCCTTGGCGCCCCGCTACGTGCCGCCCCCACCTGCCGCCGCTAGGCCCGCCACTCACCTCGCTGTCGCCCCTCGAAGCTCATCCCGCAACTTTCATCTGGTGCGCCGCCTACGTCGTCGCCGCCATATCCTCTAGTCCTCTCCTTCTCCTGTAGCTAGCGCTCCCAGCCCCTTCTCTAAATCCTACCCCAAACCCCCTCCCCAGTCGTTCGCTAGCCCAACAACACCCACCATGGGTTTCGCGCAGCTCGTCATCGGCCCCGCCGGCAGCGGCAAGGTGATTGCTCCGACTCCCCGCCCGCTTCCGTTTTGCGCTCCATGCTTAATTCGATATCTAGCGGTGACTTTTTTTGGGAGCAAATTGGTTCGTCGCTCTGACCCGTTAGGGTTCGCTGCTGCTTATTTCGCCTGATTAAACTCCTGCTATGCGTGAGTGCTATAGTTTGTGTTGTTTTAATGTGGTGTGGTTCCTACTTATGAGGTGATTATAGGCGAAGTACTGTAATTTACTTCTCTGCTTCATGGCCATACCTATATGTATATATTCTAGATAATTGTCCTGATTGAAGTTGTTTGCACGGGAGGTTAGAGTTTGGTTAAGGAGAAGCTCAGAAATAGCATTTTCTAATCATCTGTTAATGATATGCAGTCGACTTACTGCTCTGGTCTGTATCAACATTGCGAGACGGTGGGCAGGAGGATTCATATGGTAAACCTGGATCCAGCTGCAGAGCACTTCAGCTATCCTGTATCTACCGGTAAGAATAATTGCACAACTGTTGTGCACATTCTTTTACATGGGGCTCTTACTCACCTGTCTTTGGTATTTTGTAGATATCAGAGAGCTCATATCGCTGGAGGATGTCATGGAAGAGCTTGGGATGGGACCAAATGGCGGGCTCATCTATTGCATGGAGTATCCTGTTGTCTGAAAGCATGCTATTTTGTTGCTGATTATTGTCTTCCAAGCTATTTAGTTATGATGAAGTGATCCGTTATGTCATATCATCTGCAATATATTTATGTTTCATAGTGTTACTTATAAGCAGTTTGGTGGTGCAACATCACACTGCTGGAGCTGAACTGGCCTTATAGCACATCCCTGCAATTATTCTGCTAGTATATTGATGCTCACAGATTTAGTAAATGTTATTTTGGAAGACCTACTTTCTCAGCAGTTAGAACTGGTGCATCCTGTAGATTATACTTCATTATATCTTGGTGCGATGTTTGCACATATACTTCGTTATGTCTAGCATTAAACCACCTGCTATTTTGTTTTCAACAACGAAAGTTATTTGTAGATGCTCCAAGAGCAAATAGTTTTGCTTTACTTGCATGCTTTGTTATGTGGATAGTAGATACTAGTATACTACGACATTCAGTTATAGTTTCATTTGCCACATTTGTTGAAGTCATTTGCATGGATGTTACTTGTACACTTTGGATAGAGTGGCGTTGCTATGCTGGCAGTTTTATTGGTGGCTTCACTGTTTATTTAACACTCCGTAGTTGAATCAATAGCTCCATTTGTAATCTAGGATCTCACTGAACTCATTTCATTATTTAAGTCCAACAGGATGTAAATACTTTATTGGCATAATATTATTGTTTTAGGATCTTATGCTGGCAGTTGTTGTTTCCTTAAGAAACCCTTAGGCACCTTGAAGACAATTTGGATGATTGGTTGGATGAACAATTAGAGAACTACTTGGATGATGATTATCTTGTGTTTGATTGCCCAGGTAATATTCTTTACGTAAGCTTGCATACTCTAATATATCTTGTTTATTAGTTGGACTATTTAATTTCACCAACTGTTCTTACCACCCACATGGGCCGTAATGAGTTGCCTTTAACCTATTTCACCAACTGTTCTTACCACCCGCATGGGCCTAACGTAATGAGTTGCCTTTAACCTATTGTGTATTTGTGTTATACTTGTGTACTACTGTCTACATGATACCATCTTTATCTAACTCGTGTGGTTCTGTAGCATGCTTATTTTATGAAAAACCTGAGATACCTAGATTGCTTAACACTACATGAGAACAGTTAACCCAAGGTTCCACATCTTGTTTTGACAGGCCAGATTGAACTCTTCACTCATGTTCCAGTTCTGCGTAACTTTGTTGAGTATCTGAAACGGAAAAATTTCACTGTTTGCGCTGTGCATCTTTTGGATTCGCAGGTTTCAATCGCTAATATAGTTTTCCTTTACGACAACATTGAACCAAACCCCAGACTGATATCTGTTTGTTTTTCTTGGTACAGTTTGTCAGTGATGTCACAAAATACATTAGTGGTTGCATGGCTTCTCTTTCTGCTATGATTCAACTTGAACTTCCTCATATTAACATCCTTTCAAAGATGGACCTGGTTTCCAATAAAAAAGATGTAGAAGAGTATGTTTTTTCCACTCCTATACTTAGCTGTAACAGTTACCCTTTTTTGTACTAATAATAAATTTGAATTTTTAGCTATCTGAACCCTGAGGCACAGGTTCTTCTGTCACAGCTGAATCGACAGATGGCGCCTCGGTTTCACAAGTTAAACAAGGCTTTAGCTGGACTGGTATGCCTTCCATGAACATGCAAATTCTGTAAAATCTCATGCTTTACGAAGACCTATAGCTGTCGTTATATTGCCTCTCAAAAAGAAAAGAACTGTCAATATACTGTGGTCAGCTATGTCTTTGTTAGTTTGTTATATCATAAACCCATAATTGCTGGACGTGTATCTCATGCTTTGAACTTTTATGTTTCTGATGAAAATTGTGTGCATGGTTAAGATTTGCTCTGACGGTACATGGCTTAATTTTTCATTTACAATTACATCACCTTATTAGTTCCTTATGTTCTGGCATCTGAGTTCTGACCATGCACTAGCTGTTCTGTACTGCAGAACAAACTTGCGTAAAAAAAATATGCTTCAAGTTCCATGACACATTTCCTTTGTGATTCTGTAAACTAGGGCCAACTCACATTTGCTTTATACTCCCTCTGACTTGCGTAAATATGCTTCAAGTTCCATGACACATTTCCTTTGTGATTCTATAAACTAGGGCCAACTCACATTTGTTTTATACTCCCTCTGTAAAGATATGTAAGAGCGTTTAGATTACTACTTTAGTAATCTAAACGCTCTTATATTTCGTTACGGAGGGAGTATAAGTTAGGCCAGGAAGTACAATCGTTCTAGCATGATAGATTGTGCTGATTTATATTCCAAGTAGACAACCAACTCTTATGTTTGGCTATGGTAATTGTGGAGTCTGTGGACTTCTGAAAACTGGAGTAGATCAAAGCTTTACATAGCTTTGATTGGTACAAATACCATTATATGAATGAGTCCACCATAATATCTAAGTGGGGCATCATGATTGCAGGGATTTTCACACACATGATTTCTTTTATACTCCTACCTTTGTTTCCACCTTCAGTAATGATAGCATTTCACTTTGTGATCCTAGTTATTTTGTTAAGCCAAAAGGAAACTTCATGGCCTGGAAGAAAATAATATCTGTTTACCTATTTCAAGTTGTCTACTTTTCTTGGTTCTTCTCCTCATCGGGTCTCGTATGCATTGGTGTAAAGCTGGTTCTTCTACTCACTGGGTCTCGTATCCATTGGTATGAAGCTGTCCAGGCAGAACGATAAATTCATCCTGGCATCCTTATATCAGCTTTAGAATAGATGAATGTACTACTTGTCTCCGTGTGCTTCATTTCTTCCGTTTTGTCTGTATCCTATTTTGGTAGGTAATTTTCTTGAATATTGATGTCAGTACTTACTATTATCATGTAGGTTGATGATTACAACATGGTGAATTTCATACCACTTGATTTGAGAAAGGAGAGCAGGTATTGCTGTCTGTTTTCTTGGTTTACTTAAAATCTCGACCCATCTTTACATGCCTAAGCTTTCCTTCTTTTCTGACCAAGTGATCGAAGGAACCCTTTGCCACTTGAGTTTTTGATCCCTAGACATGCTCCTTATACTAGTATGCTTATGGATGCAACTTAAAACATTTATCTGGAAGACACAGTTCCCTCCTTGCCAGATTCTAATTTCTTGTGGAGTGGTGATATAATATCACACTTACAATATGCTCTGCTAATTTGGTGCTGTTGTTCCATCCTTTTGCTGTCATATACTGGTCTGGCCTCTAGGGAAAAATATAATTATGGAGTCAGCACTATATGCTAAAAGTAGGAAATTTTCCACCTTGAGATGATACTTCATTTGAAAATTTACATGTGCGACAGCTGGGTTAATTCGAAGCATAGTACTTCAGTGAAATAGATAACTCCCTCTGTTTACTTATAATATAAGATGTTCTGTACTCCCTCTGTAAAGAAATATAAGAGCGTTTATATCACTAATAAAGTAGTGGTCTAAATGCCCTTATACTCGTATTTCTTTACGGAGGGAGTATCTTTTTTTCTAAATCTGATGTCTGAAAGAAAAAGAAATACCAAGATTTCAGAATTTACGCTCTATTCATTCAATATAGACGCGTTTTAGTGTGTTTGTATACTTCATTTACCATGCTAGTTCCAATCATCTCCATTGCAGAGTATGGTCCGTTATGGTGCAGTTGGCCTACTAGAGTCTTACTCCCTCCGCCCTAGCTGCAAAATGATTTTATGGGACGGAGGGAGTATCTATCTATTTCTGTTTTTTGTGTCCTTAAAACCATCTTTGCTTTTGCAGCATTCAGTATGTGCTGTCAAGCATCGACAACTGCATCCAGTATGGGGAAGACGCTGATGTGAAGGTCAGGGACTTCCTTCCCGAGGAGGATGATTGATCACCTGATCAAGCAGAAGCAGCAAATTAGTTACAGCATCATCATGTAGTGGGCCCATGGGAGGATGATTTCACCGTACGCAGAAGCACGGTTTATCAACTTTTCAATCGTTAGACGAAACAAAGCAGAATGCATCTGCAAGAATGTGTTTATGCATGTGTGGATGGTATAACTGTTATTGCTTGTAAACAAATCCCTCTTTTGGAGCTTTTGAACTGCATCAAAACATTAGCGGTACCGAAATGTTACGCGACTCTCGATGCGCAAATTCGATCATTTTTCCCCAGCTGTTCCTTTCTCTCTGAATAAACACCGGACCGTGAACTCTGGTCCGCACACGTGTATGTTTTAGGGCAGCCCAAATGTGGATCACTAAATAGACATCATCGATTGTCTATGGACATATCCTGACTTGTCCATGGATAGTGTGGGTGGAGAGCTCAGAGCTGGCCATCCGGTCACCGGAGTCACCAAATGTCTGACTTGTCCATGGACAGCGCACAGCGGAGGGAGCTGCAGAATCTGAGATGCTTGCCGTCTTCAATCTTCGGTCTTAAAACTGGTTCAACAAGCCTTCCTCGAACAATGTTTTCTGGCAACCTTTCTTCTTGTGCTGACGTCATTTGAGGTGACTTGTCATGTTATTTATAACTAAATGTTATAATGACTTGTGTTTGAACGATTGGTTCCCGGTTTACTTATATTCGGTTGCCGTATTTTTTACATCTAATTGACATGATGATTTATTGTTCTTGCTAGTTTATTAGTTTGAATTGTCATTTTATTTTATCGGTTGTATAATAAGCTTAAGTGTATGGAACTATTCTCCAGTAACTATGTACAAACATTTAAGACAACAGTTCATGAAATTTTTTGCAACTAGGGTGATCTAAATCTGGCAACTGATGATGACGAAAAAAATTCATCGAAACATATCAATATGGGGATCTTTTTGAAGCCCTCGTGAAAACAAACTCAACGATGAAAACATAACGTAAATTCGGAAAACACATTTAATGCGATGATGTCAGCATGAGGTAGTAAGCTTTCACATGCAATATTTACATGCACAGTCGCCACACCATAGCGCCTCCATGCGGCGGTGCTTTATAGCATTTCCCACCAATGTTTCCCCTGCTAGCATGGCGTGTTGACCATTGCCACGTCGACCGAGTCCTACCGTGGAGAATGAATAGAATAACATTTTGCATAAGCACCCTTGGTAGGACTCTCCTTCCCACTTCCGATACATCTCCTATTTCCCCATTAACAATAGAAGAAGCATGGGATGTCGGCAACCTCGTCGATGTTTGATTGTGTCGAGGCTACAATGGTGGTGATGACAACTCGATGGAGGAAGAACATGTGTGGGCCCAAGAGGTGGACTATGTCGAGGAAAATCTATAATGAACGGAACGACGATGAGACTCCTCCGTGGTTTTCTGTTTGGCTGGCGATGATGTTCTCATAAACTATGTGGATCGAACCGTTGTCTCCATCGATTTTGTTGGGGGGAGTGGGGGGAGGCGCATGACCTCGAGGCACTCGTACTGGAGCAAGGAGGGAGCGTGGGTTGCCTTTGTTCTCGACAAAGGCCATGCGAATGGAGGCGGAGATGACGACAACATCGCGATTTGAAGGAGGCAACGTCGGAGCTCTCCGACCACGCCATCACACACTCCCTAGCGAAGCTCCACCACTACACGCGTCGTTGGGTCTCCCCGACCTTTTAGGATGGCGTTCACGACTTTCCTGATGACTCTCGTGTCTCCGTCGACCACGACTACCTAGTGAGTTATGAGAATTTACGTACGAGGAAAGAATGAGAGGGACCACTACTAAGATGTAGATATCTACTAGGATCATTTGTGTAAAATATTTTTCTATTCGGTTGTCCTGGTGGGATCCATGCTGATGTGCCAATGATCAACATGCCACGTGAGCTGATCAAACATTGTCTAGGCTGCTGAGGATTAGAGATACACCACTTGAAAACTTTTGTTACCTCAGCTGTTTGGGATGGGAGATGCACCATTTGCAAACTTTTGGATCTTAAATTATGCAGTTTTAAAGTTTTATGACTAATTTGACATATCTTGAATATTTTTAGGACCTTGATGCATTTTACATATCTCAACCTATGTAAGAACTTGATCTTTGATGAATAAACAAGTTTGAGTGTTTTCTTTTAAAAAACACAGTATTATAGACACGTCCCTGCATATATGAACATCATTGCTTCCTTCCTGGATGCCACTACACTTCTTTCATTCGCTCTACACACCTCATCGCCATCTTAGTATAGTAGTACATAATTTTGTTACTCGTAAAAATAACAATCTGAAATTAAGCGTAAACGACAAGGGAATTAAAAAAAGACAAGGGAATTAAAAGCACACATTAAACGAGAGCAAAAATAATCTCCCGTGCTGCGTCCGTTACTCCCTCCTCCGCCTCCCCTCCCCTCCGCTCCGCCTCTCGCCGCCGAGCGGCGGCAAGGCCCGCGCCTAGGGTTCGCGAGGGGGCCCTCCCGCATCCGCGCGCGACGCCGCCCATGTCATTCCGATCCGGCGGCCGCAAGCTCTCATTCGAGCTCCTCTCCAGCGACCCCACCGCCGACGACGTCGACGACGACTCCCCGCGCTCCCTCCCCGAGACCTCCTCCGATGGCCAGCGCCGCCGCAGGAGGCGCTCCAAGCGCAGGCAGGGGTTCCAGAGCCCCCCGATCGTGGAGGAGGAGCCGCGCGTGGACGTCCACGCGCCCGCCGCCCTCAGGGTCACGGATCTGAGGCCCGTGGTGGAGAAGGTCTTCCAGGCTTCGGACGCCGAGAGGTCCGCGTCGAGCTGCGTGTCGTACGTCGGCTTGGAGCTGAGGCAGAGGAGCGTGGCCGGGAATGGGAGGGTGGTGTCGTTCGCGGACGACGCGGCCAGCAGCTGCGGAAGCAGCTCGCGTGAAAGCGCCGCGTCTGCCGCTGCGGTGCCGGATGTGATTGACCCGGCCCGGCGACCTGAGGCGAACGGCGCCGTGAAGAAACTGGAGAAGGACGAGTCGCTGGACTGGGACAAGTACATCAAGGAGAACAGCAACGTTCTCGGAGGTATAGATCTCTGTTCGTTTGGATTTCAGAACGAATTTTAGTTTTTTCTACCTCTCTTTCGTGTTGTGACCTTGTTTCATTGGTGCTGGCTCATATTGAACGGAAATTCTTTAGAGTGCGTCATTTGTGAATTCCGCCGTACCTGCAACCAGCAGGGCCTATGAACATTGTGACATAAATGAAACAGTCTGAAGTACAAATTATTTTTGGGGTACACTGAAGTGGTACAAAGAAGACTGGCATCATGGTTTTAGTTGGAATATGTAAAAAATAAATCAGAAAACCTGCAGATAATCATATCATAACCTGCATTTTCTAAGTAAGAAAACAAGGATGCTTTTCTGCAAACTCGTCAAATGTATTTGTGCAGTATGATGCAAATGGGTGAAAATAGTAACTACAGAAAGTGGAACCAAATAATTTAAACCAGTGAGATACTCTGTTCATTTTTTTATGGTGACTTTTTAAAGAAATATCATTACCAGTCTGGATTTTCATTTATTTTTAACTGCCAAGCTCCTAAAAATTGTTGCTTTGCAGTAGCTGTAGATGAGAACAACTTTTAGTCAGATTTCCTATTGCACACTGAATTACTCCAATATGTGTCTTTACACCTGTTTTTTAAAATAAAGTTTACACCTGTTTTCAACTATGTGGTACTGCAGAAGTCGAGCGCCTTGACAATTCACCATTCAGATACTTCATTGGAGAAATGTATAGTGGCAATTCACTTAGGAGTACAATAGCAGTGGGTAATGACAAGAAGCGACAGCGGGTCTACAACACTATGTTTCATGTGCCTTGGAGATGTGAACGGGTATATATCTCACTTATAAATATGCTCTCTTCTTTGTACCCTATATATTAGTGTGTTTTTTGGAATTTTAGGTTCATCCTAATTATTTGTGGAGTTAGGGCCATCCTAATTATTTTGAATTTTAGGGCCATTCTAGATTAACTGGAATAGTTTGCCAGCATTGCTGGAGATCAATCCAATGTGCATCTGTAATATTTCTGGAACCATTTTATCAGCAGTTCACCACATATTTTAACTGAAATGAATATGGTTTAATTCAGATCCTTGTTAAGATATGGATAGATACAAGCAGTATTATGTTGGCACTACTTAATAAATTAACAAAAATAATGCATCTGACAAATCCTTCGAATTTTTCCTTTAAAAAAGAGTAGAATTTGATACCACATTCAAAAGACACCTAAATATTTCAGTTTAGTAGTTCTAGATTTACCATGTACAGTAATTGTGGGGAGATGTTTGATTGTGATCAATGCTGCAGCTAATTGTCGCAGGATTCTTTGTCTGCTTGGATTCCTTTTTGTCTCTGCTCACAATTATGCCTGCAAGAATTGTGATGACAGTTTGGCGAGTGCTGAAAACTAGGTGGGTTCACGATGATGCTGTAAACTTGATGATTTACAAATAGATTATGTGAATACAATTTTTGTGATGTACGGATTTCATTATGTTTTATGATTTACCAAATCTAGTTTTAGGATTTTGTTGTAAAAAGGTACACCATTCAATTTTGTTGTGAGCTACTGAATCTGAAGATAACTTCCTATTGAATCTTATTTATGGCCGTTTTGGGATGTCTCTGCTTAAACTTAAACGACCACAAGTTTAAAGCTTTAAGGCATCTCTATAGGCCTTCTCAGATAAGCTTAATCCCTTGTTCAAATCTCAAATCATTAACCCTTTAATTGAGGTTTTCTAAGAAGCTACTAAAAACTTCTATGTGAAGTTAAGCGCTTCCAGAGAGCGCCTCATAATGTTTGGGGATTTACAGGATTAGTTTTGGTTGATAATATGTATAATTGTTAACATGATCTCAGGCTCAAAATTCAACATCAACTGTGTCAAAAACAAATATGCTCCTTCTTAACTTTCTGGTTTGAAACCCAGAACAATTGAGTTATTCTGCCATGTTGCCGTCCATTTTCCTATAATAAAATAATGGTATATTTATTATCCAAAAATAAGGAAAACTTTGTTGGAAGCATGTACAGTCTGCAGAAGTTATTCTTTCTGAATAAATTAGTGACACTTTGCTGGTATGCCAGTTAAGTGTCTGATTTCATCCATTGCCAGTATTAGTGTAGTTGGTAGGTCGTACCTTTTCTATTTTCAAAATGGCAAACATTTATGATATCCATGACTATACCAGCAGGAGAAATCTGTTGGATTATTTACTATTCATGCTGCACGAAGTGCTTATATGTTAATGATTTTTCATCTGTTTACTTATATTTGCCATTTGATTGTACACGCTACACACCACTCTTTCCCAGTTTACTATTTTTCCGGCTGTATGGTGCCGTGTACTTATATTCATGTAATGTGTTTGTGACAGGCAGTTTCTGCGGCCAAATGCTGCTGATTTATCAGATTATGGATGTTTTGTAGTTCTAGCCCTAGGAGTTGCTTCTTTGCAAATGATAGGTTTGTTATTTCCCCTTTGATTTTGCTAAACAAACGATATCCTACATATATTTGTTCACCCTCCAACAATTGGTTTTTTGTGTCAGATATTAGTTTGATTTACCATGTCATTCGTGGCCAGGGCACGATCAAGCTCTATGTGGTATACAATGTACTAGAGGTGAGGGAAGTTTTTTTTTTCAAATGTATGTACATTTTTATCAGTAAGCACGCTTGAACCTTTTTCTGATCCTTGTAGATCTTTGACAAACTATGTCAATCATTTGGCGAGGATGTGTTGCAAGTTTTGTTCAACTCAGCTGAGGGATTATCAACGTGTTCAACTGATAGGGTTACATTCGAACTGTTGCGGTTCCTTTTGGATGAGGCTATTGCTGTCGTAGCATTTGATATCCTTGACTGCAAACTATGCTAATCTTATTTTCATATGTCTTGGTTTAATTTACATTCTATGAGTTTGTGATGTCAGAATTCCTCAATTCAAAGGAAAACTATGTGGCCCACACTTAATATGCAGTATCGAGCTGATTATAAGCTCACCTTAATTACAGATATCGTACTCATCATATAACATTGGTTTCAGTTGGAACCACAGTGATTTGAGTTTTATCTAACATAAGTTTTCCAGTTAGACTGTAAGTTTACTTTATTACTTTTGCTGCTGCCTTTTAATATCAATCTGGATTTGGTTTCCTTAACCAGTCATTACTTGTGCATTCTTTTGTCCTCTTAGCCCAAGCTATCACCTTGTCGACATGTATTATTGCCCATAACAATGCACTATTGGCTCTTTTGGTGTCCAACAATTTTGCCGAGATCAAAAGCAACGTATTTAAGCGGGTTAGCAAAGAGAACCTTCACAATCTAGTCTACTATGGTGAGTTTGCTTATGACTCATTTCTACGATTCTAAATAATATGCTGATGGATGACTGTATTTGCCACGATTCCACTGTCTGGATGAACCTTTTGAATTTTCTGTTGCTGCATAGCATGCATACGACAATATGTCATGTATGTCTTATTGTTGTTGTCTAGCTACTTAGTGTTCAGCACTTTATCTCCTTAGGTGGGATGAATCGTCCTGAGTTGGACTCCGTGTCTGCATAAACCTTTTACATATTGGATATTCATTAATTTTCTATAAGCAAATTGCTGGCCATTTTTGTAAGTGAAAGGTTCAACCCTTTCGTGCTGTTCTAGCAGGAAATTGTGAGCATTGGTTTCAAACTGTTCATTGAGTGCACAGTAACTGTTAAAATATGTTCTATGCTACACTAGGTGGTTAGTTAGCATTTAGCACTGTGTTCTATATTTATCATGCCGTAGTTAAAAAAAATTCTTAGTCATCTTTTACAATGCTTAATTTTTGAGAGTTGTTGATTTGCAGATATCATTGAGAGGTTTCACATCACAGCATTTTTACTGTTTGTACTAGCTCAAAATATCTTGGAAGCAGAGGGACCATGGTTTGACAGTTTTCTTGTTGTAAGTTCAATTTTTTCCTTCTATGTTCTTGTCGTTGTCAGAAACTTGCATGATTTGAAAAGTAATATTACTTCTTTTGTGACTGCAGAATGCCTCCTTGGTATTTTTGTGTGAAGTACTTATTGATGCTATCAAGCATTCATTCCTTGCAAAATTTAATGAGATAAAGCCAGTTGCTTATTCAGAGTTTCTGGAAGACCTATCCAAGCAGGTGATACGCTGATAAATAACTTGACGAGTGACATACGTATCTTGATTCTAATACATTTCTGGCTACATAGCCTATGCTGCTTTGAAACTCGGATAAATAAACATACAGTAATGAGGTTCAGAGTTATTTCTGAGTTCAAAATGCAAGGCACATTCATGCATGCAGAACACTGTTTATTTGATTTGTGGGGAAATATTTGTTTTGCTACCCTTGTTATTTTGCTTCGGTGGGTTCGTAATTTTCTGTCAGTGATTCTGTTGCATGTATTGATTGCCATTCTCCTTACAGAATGTTTTAGATCTATACATACATATATTAATGAACAATTCGACTTGTCATTTACATTTATTGTTGACAGTCACTGAAGAACTGTTCTCAATATGTTTTCTTGTGAGTGTCCACAGGGGATATGCCCAAGTATTATTTTCCTGAATTTGCTTTGCTGAGCATACCAGAACTTTGTGATAATACTGGTTCATTTGCCAAGAATTCTAATCTTTTTCATCCGATGTTACTAACACCCGACCTGCTTGAAAATATGTGCACAGATTTTGAATGAGCAACCTGATGACCGTCAGAAAGACCTAACATTCATCCCCCTTGCCCCTGCTTGTGTGGTAAGTGAACTCTCCAAATTTGTCCCTTCTCTTATGCTGCTAATTTGTATTTACTTATATTTTACTTATGAACAAGGTATTCATTTTCTCTTTAGGTCATTCGTGTGCTGACTCCAGTGTATGCCACCCTCCTTCCTGCTGGGCCGTTTATCTGGAGAATGTTCTGGATTTTGCTCTGGTCAGTTCTGACTTATTTTATACTCGCCATCTTCAAGATACTAGTGGGATTGGTTCTGCGCTGCCTCGCGACTTGGTATATAAATCTACGTCTCACAAGGAAACAACATGCGGACTGAGCACTTGACGCCGTAATCCTGGTGTTAAGATGACATCCTTGAGAAGACAATTTGATGTGGCGCGTGAAGTACAGCAACTACCGCATCAGACTCAAGTTCCATCATCATACATCATATGGCGAAACCTTGATAGTGTAGTACAGCACAAAGGAATATGAAAAATATCTTTTTCAGCAAATCATTTCTTCGATTCAAGGAACTGGGTATAGTCCAATTTTGCCGTGTTTACAGTATCTTTCTGTCATCCTTTTGTTCATAGCTTCATCCTAAAGTTATATGCCTCAACCTAGAAAGATTCTTTTTTGTAAAGCCTTGCGGATCTGTCAAGTAAGACATGTTTGTACATTTCCTTTGAGAAGAAAATATGGCAGCTTCATGGGCAATGGCTTTCTAATCTTAGTTTGTGTCAGAGTGAGCATGTAACTCCATATGGCTTGTTTGTTTCCCAATTACTTATTAGCACAGCTGCGCCCGATTGCGCGAGTGAGCGCATGGTCTTTGTACACGTATGCACTACCTGACAAACCAGAAATTATTGTTGATGGTGACAGTGATGGGGATCACGCTCCATACATACTACCTATGCACACATGCATGTATTGACATCACTTATTCTTTTTTATTTTTTTCAAAAAGCTATAACTTTTAAACCGAGCGTTGAAACAAAGATTCGTTTTCACCATTAGGTTTCTCACGACGAGATCTTCAAAACTAGATCTCATATGAACATGTTTCGAGAATTTTTTAAAAAAAGCAACTTTGATGCTAAAAAAAGCAACTTTCATACATCATATGTATTAATGAATTTATCAAGCAAGTATATCATAGACCACTTAAAAATCATGGAAAATAATTTGTTTTGGATAGTTGCTTGGTTTGCTAGGACAGTTGCTTGGTTTTATTAGGACAGTTGCTTAATTTTGTTATGAAAATTGTTTTATTTTTTTTGTTAAGATGGTTGCTTGATTTGTTATGATAGTTGTTTGTTTTGTTTGGACAGTTGCTTGATTTGCTAGGACAGTTGCTTGGTTTTGTTATGAAAGTTGTTAATACAGTTGTTTGGTTTGTTATAATAGTTGCTTGATTTTGTTTGGACAGTTGCTTGATTTCTAGGACATTGTGCATTGTGTGGTATGATAAATAGTTGAATGGATTTGCTAGGACAGTTGCGACAGTTGTTTAATTTTGTTAGGACAGTTGCTCAGTTTTGTTATGAAAGTTTTTATATTTTTTCTTAAGAGAGTTGCTTGGTTTGGTTATGATAGTTGTTTGGTTTTGTGAGGACAGTTGCTTGATTTGCATCATATTTTATGTCAATTTTTTGATTTTACACAAATTAAGCTGATAAAAAGTCATATTAGACAAACAAGAAGAGTTGCTTACTTATAACACTAAAGTTGCCTACATACCATACAAAGTTGCTCAAAAAAAGTTTGTCAAAACTTATCCATATGAGATCTAGTTTTGAAGAACTCGTCGTGAGAGACCCAACGGTGAAGACAGATCTGAATTTTGATACCCGATTTAGAAGTTATAGCTTTTTGAAATTTTTAACATCACTAATAAATGCACGTACATGCTACCGTAAAAATGGGGAGGGGACTTATTCTTTTTTTTCGGATAGCGCTCGCAATGGTCACGTAAACTGTTGGGCGCGCGTGCGCCAGCGAGCCACGTCTTGTTTGTTTTGTGCGTGCTCATCTGGTCGTGTGTGCATCTGTCCGTGGAAAAATGGTTTCTTTTTGGGAAATGTCTGAAATAAACCTTGAATTCATACTCTCGGTCTGATTCGAACCCTGATATTGACATCTTGTACTCTCTGATCCTAGTCTATTCTGGTTAGTTTCTCTGCTAAAATGCTCGTTTGATGCACATCGGGTTACGAACGCAGCCAGAACTCGCCTGTGACAGGCTCCGTGGGCTCGCTTCTTTGCAGCGCACGGTTGCGTGACAGAGATCACATTTTCAGGCTGAGGGCGGATGGCACAGAAGCATCGTCGACTGAGGAGATGGATCATCTGGCTGTGAACCACTTCATTCAGAGACTTGGGTCTCTTGGTTTGAGACCTCACTGTCTGAATTTGGAGGAGCTCGCTATTGGTAGACGCGACCTGCAATGGCACTGGTGCCAGCTAGGGCCGGGAGCGAACAGGGGTAAGTTTTCCCCAAGCTCAACTTCAACGTGGCGACCCATTTCGCCCGCTTTAGTCCATTGTCGTCCATTTGGGTCCGCATGGACAAAAAACGTAACCCAACAGGGCGACCCAAACAAATTGCTATCCGTTTTTGATCTACCGTTACCCATTTCCATATCAAATTTGGGACGGATTTGGGTCCACGCGGATGCGCAGCAGGTGCCCTCAATGTACCCCTTGTCTCCCTTGGCTCGCTTGTCTGTAGTACAAAGAAGGCCATTTCCCACCGCGCGCCGACTTTGTCCTCCCATGTTCGTCGTTGTCGCCGCTGCCACCGCACACCCCGTTGCCACCCCTCCTCATAGATACCATCACCACCCGCCAACGACCCTCATCACTCCCCGTCGTCAACTATCAACGCCAAGTCCCATCGCCAATGCAGCGCGGCTGGAGGGAGGAGGCCACCATCGGCGGCACCCACCGTTACCCGTCGTGGACGCCGTCAGCAGCATCGCCGCTACCCCTACCGCCAGCTTCATGGCCTGGAGTACGTTGCGGTTCGTGGCCCTACTTCCGTTACCCCAAGCACGCTGAACGAGCATCGACTTCTCCTTCGTGCTTCACTATCCATAAGGTCTTCGATCATTTGGCTGATCCGTGTGAGGTACAAATTCACTCCCAAAGACCATGGCAAATAGTGTGTATGAGTTCTTCTACAACAATTTGATCGAATCATCATCGTCCAAGGAATCATTCGATGATGCTACTGATGTTTTGGCTGCTATGCTTTTCGTCATTGATCATATTTCGAGGCAGCGGCCAATGTTCAGAGGTTCAATAATGAGGCATGCTCCTGCGCTAAATCGAAACAAAGAGCGTGGTCATCTCCTGCTCTATGATAACTACTTTCATCAAGTGTCACTTTTCCCTCCCAATCTTTTCCGATGACGCTTCCGAATGGGGAGAGCGTTGTTCAATTGTATTTCGGGAGGGATGCAATTATGATGTTGGGGTTCTCCTATTATCAGAAATACACAATAGATGTTCGGATGCTTGCATATGGAGTTCTTGGTGATCTGATTGGTAAGTATGTGCGCATGAACGAGTCCACTTATCTAGATTCGGTGTAAAAATTCTGCAGGGTTGTGGTTCAGGTGTTTGGTCTGGAGTACTTGAGGCAACCAAATGCTGAGGATACAACCCGGTTGTTGGATATCAATATTGCTAGAGCCTTTCCGGGGATGCTTGGAAGCATAGATTGTATGCATTGGAAGTGAAAGAACTGTCCATTTTCTTGGTAGGGGCAGTACAGGAACATGTTGATGGTTGCACGGTAATCCTCGGGGCTGTGGCATCACGGGGTCTCTGGATTTGCCACTCTTTTTTGTTATGGAGGGTTCTCACAATGGCATCAATGTGCTTCAAGGCTCGCTGGTGTTTGCAAGGTTTGCGGAAGACAATGCCCCATTGGTGAACTTTGAGGTCAATATCCATGAGTACAACAAGGGATACTACCTAGTGGATGGTATCTATCCTTAGTGTTCTACGTTTGTTAAGACAATCTCCAACCCCTAGGAGAGAATAGAGCTAGGTTGTCAGAGAATAAGAGAGTGCTAGGAAGGATGTTGAGCATTCTTTTGGTGTGCTACAATCTCGTTGGGCTATTATTCTTCACCCTGCTAGATGTTGGAGCGTTGAGGCTTTGGGGATGTGATGAATGCATGTGATCATGCACAACATGATCGTAGAGGACGGACGTGATGATAGTATCTACAATCAAGGGTGGGATTACCAGGATGACAACGTTGTGCGTCAAGGAGGAGGAGCAACATATGCACAATTCCTCCAATTTTATCGTGATATGCGTGATCGGGCAACTCACGTGCAAATGCAAAATACTTTGGTTGAGAATATGTGGGCTCACATAGAAAACCAATAGTGGTTTGTGAAATTATATGTGCTACAACTTATTGGTTTGTAAACTATATGATTTGGTAAATTTTGTTGTAAACTCTATGTGCTACAATATATATACGTTGTATCCAAATGATCAAAATTTATGCACTAAAAAGATTATGTAATTTAGAAAATGCCTATAGGAAAGCCAGTAATACTAGCTATGCGAAAGAGCTGAACTGAAGTTCAATTCATCTCTTTCAGAAATCTGGCATTTCTGCATTGCTATAATACAAATTTCACAACACTTTTAAACAAAGCGGCTATTTAAGCCGATCGTCCAAGCCTTCCACCGGTGAGGTGAAACTAAAAAAGACAGACCAAATGGATCGCCCCCATTGGATGCAACCATCCGTGAAGGCGAACCAAGAGAGGACCGGCGTTCGTTCGAACGGATAAAAGGAAGACATGTTTGGTATCCATTTGGATCACCCCCTTGGAGTTGTACTAAATCCCTATCACTTTTTTCTTTTTCTTAATTTATGATGAATGTGCTATGTACGTTGGGTGCCACGCACAAGGATCAATGTGTAAGTGATGTCTCTGTCTCGTATCATATCTTCAACGAAGGCAAGTAGAACAGCTTCCGATCGACAGCTCAAGGGTGCGTAGACGACTATCGCATTTCCTCGTGCGTGGCCGCCACCAGCCTTCGTTCACCTTGAGCGCCTTGCACTCGAGTAGGTGAAGAAAGAGAGTAGGTGAAGGAAGATATTCCCTCCGTCCCATAATATAGTACTTCCTCCGATTCATAATAAGTGTCACTCATCTAGTATAAAAGTTTGTACTAGCTTAGTACAAAATGAGCGACACTTATTATGGATTGGAGGGAGTAACGTTTTGCAAACTAGCATAATTTGCAAAATGTTACTATATTATGGGATGGAGGGAGTCGAGGCACAGTGTTCTCTGACACATTATGATCTATGCCTACTAGTCTCAAACTTCCTTGCAAATGTGTAGCTCTGCCTTAGTTTACACAAAGTGGTGTAGCATTTCCACAAAAACCTTCTCCATCTTGGGGAAAATAAGATTGCCAATATTTACTGTTATGATTGGTACAACACACAACAAGATATCACCGCCTCCAATATTTACATCGCGCTTAAATAGAAGGGAACACTATACATAATCAATCACTTCCACTCAACTCGGTAAGCTTTCTGGACCGAAAACAAACGACTGAGCGTGCACATGCACCAAATACAAGGCTCTTAAGAGTGAAGAGCGCACCGCTAAAAAAATACTGAAGCAATCCACTAGGATCCAGTAAGGATCAACAAAAGAATCTCCACAAGATGGCATCGAAGAAAACTTGATGCAACAAAGCGAGGGCAAGAGATTCAACCAGAAAGCAATGCTTACAGGCAAAGCCATAGGTTGAATACTCAAATTGGATCGGGGTTTCAAAACAATTTTTTGCAAGCATGATCCAAATTCTGAATTTATTGGCCCATTCTCCCCCAGTGTTCAAACTTAAAAATTTTGGTGATTGGCATCTGACCTGTCAAATACATATGAAAGTGGAGTCCAGTTAGCATGCAAACCTGATTTATTCTAATAACACATCAAGGATATTTGTCTAAGAAAATTGCTTTGATAGCACGCTAATGGCACACGCCATAATAGACTGAACAACAGTAATACTAATATGAAGTTTGAATCTATACCTGGACAATGGTCATTATCATCTACGTTTCACAGAGTTTGCTCCTCTACCAGCCTTAATCTGCTGTGATTCTCTAAAGCATACAAAATGCACCAATGTCTGTCCATTTGGATAAATTGCAAAAGCACTGTTTGCAATGCGCTTATGACAAAGAGAACACATGCTATCTCCATCAATCTTTATAACAGATTGGCGTCGTTTGTACAGATCCTCCTTTACCTGATATAATTTTTTTAGAACAGAAGTCCATTAACTTTTGAGAACGGAAGTTCACTCATTCCACTATACAACAAAGCTATTTTGATAGGAAAAACTCAAAGCCTAACTATTAGCTAGGCCTGTAATACGACTATGGCATGCATGATGAGATAGTACCAAAATCCAAAGTTAATGGGCATCTTCTAATTATAAGTGCACAAGATGATTACACGCATAATTAAGACCAGGAGATGCTAAAGGACCAGCATCATTAGTTAAATACTATCAGTTCTTGTTTGCGCAAGTACGGGTCAGCTATATTTCCATGTCTTGCAAAATACTATCAGTTCTTGTTTGCGCAAGTACGGGTCAAAATTATGATACCATTCACACATGTACATTCCATAGATTTTGATGTGTACAAGTACTCAAAGACAGCGCAAAGTCAAGCGCACCTTATATTTTGGGAAGGGAGTACCTAGAGGGCTCCCCTACTCTTTCCCAGTGAAAAGAAACACTACCAGTTAAATCTAATGGGAAACATACTGGCATTCTCCAAGGACAACCCCAGGAACACAGATACAAGAAAACATGACATCAAGCTAACCTGCAAGTTCGCCCGGAGAATCAAGTTTTTGATAACCATATAATTGCGCCGATGTTCACTAGAGTTCCGCAGTAGTGGTTCAAGAAATGACACGAGATCCTGAAAGCAGTCACACCAGACTTGTTAAGACTCCTGAGAAGCTTTAGCAACTGGACATAATCAAAGATGAAACTAAACAGCTGAAGCAATGAATTTTAGGAAACAACAATCTCAGAAGCTGCATAATTGCGATCTGTGAAGGGGGAAAATTTTCGTATCTTGTAGCAGCCTAAACAACAATAAATCGCACCAGCTAATAGAGGTATGTCAAATAAAAGGAGAATACTACATTAACATGACGTTCATACTTTTCTGTTGCTTTTTAAACACAATACCGATAAGATGGTGGGTGTGGACTTCTGTAAACCTAGGACAGATGAAATATGACATCTTCCGAACATATAAAATATTAACCTGCAGTTTTGTGTCTCTTGGTAACAACCGAAGAGCCTGAGCACCATTTATTCTGTCCCACCGTTGGCTTAACAATTCAAGTGCTTCATTCAACATTATCAGGCCTCCATCACTAACATCATCTCCATCACCATCACTTCGGCCACTATCTGTTCCACTGGGGTTAAAGCGTATGTCTTCAGCCCCTTCAATCTCAACAACCTTTTTACCCATACGCCCTCCTCTGACCTTAGTAGTAGAGCTAACCCTCTGAATTCCAGGGTACTGTGATGCCACTGGAATAATTTTCTGCTCAATCTCTTTTTCGGCTTTTTTTGGGTTTAGATAAATTTGCAGAAGATTAAAATAAATATTGGACTTGGAAGGCTGCTGTGCTTCTTCCTCGTATACACGGTCACAGTATGCAACTGCGCGCTCTGGCATATGGAGCTGCAATGTAGTGCACAGGTTATTTTGAAAGTTCAAACTCATCCATATCTATTAAGAAATTATATCAGTAGATACCAGAAGCACATCAAAGAGCAGTGGTACCTTATGAACATAGAGAGATAGTGCACGGAGGTGTTGATTCATTTTTCCGTACAATATAGCACGCTCTTCGAAAAGGGCATCCTGCGGAAGCCGTTTAAGAAGTGTGTCTGTATTGTAACCTGAATTACTCTCTAATGTAGATATCAACTTGTTCCGCGTTGGGGAATATGTTTTATCAGTCCAGTTTCCCTCATCCTTCAGAATCTTGTACCAGTCAAGAACTTCAGAAAGGTACAGTTGCACCTTCAGGCCAGAAAGTTCGATTATCAGAAGATCAGAAGAAATCCATTTGCCACAGACTTCGTAAGAACAGCTTATTGGACTAAGATCATCTAAACAACATAAAATAAATTGTTACATGCTAATAGAGTGACAAGACAAAGATACATACCAGCTCATTTTGTAGATTAGGATTGATCCCGGTTTCACTCATTGAAAGCATTAGCTCTAAGTAACTTGACTGCAAATTTGGAGCATGTTGTTTCAGATATGAATTGACCAAATCTGCTGGGACATTTTCAGACAAAAAGAGCTCAATAGTGTCTGACGGGTTGCGTTCAAGAACATACAAAGAAGACTCCAAAACCAGCATTGGGTCAGATCTACAAAGGGGCTGCACAAAAGAGCACATAATCTCAGATCAGCGGTAGAAAACCAGAAGAATGTGACAAGGTATACGAAGGACTAGGTCCAAACGATAACCTTAAACACACACCAAACAATACAACTGAAAATATAACGGTTGCCAATAAGTTTCTCTAATGTCAACGAGCAATTCCAGGAAGCCAACTAATATCAGCGATTAACAAATTCAATATGATCCCACCGCCACGTGAACTGAAGTAGCAAGCATATACACTAGGACTGATAATCCAGAAGTCACGATGAAATAATTCCTCCGTTCGAAATTATTTGTCGCTGCAACGGATGTATCTAACATTCAAATACGTCTAGATACATCTATCTCAACGTCATCTAATTCTGAACAGACGGAGTATATGTAAAGAAATGCAATTCTGAAAACCATGAAGCACACATTGAAATTAATATTCTGATGATGCTTCCACATTTATTTAATAAGTTTACATAAGACATGTACTTGTCAAACTTTTACAGAGTTAATTTTAGACAAATAAAACACCATGCGACCAACAGCATCTGATTCGTATTCATTGTTTAGTATAATATATAGGTGAAAAAGTGAATAGCAGTATATGTCATATGATGACAGAGGAGAAAAAAACAATACCCTGAGATACTCAATGATCATTTGCGGGTTAAACTTTTTACTAAAATCAGTATTTGCCATCTCAGACTTCGATTCTTCAACCAACCGATTGAGTAATCGGAGAGCTTCACGGTGCATGTCATTGCTTCTGTAGAGCTCAAGTAACACCATATAATCGCTCCTTCCCTTCAGAAACTCGTCACATATCTTCAAATCACAGAAGTTGAGTCCTTTCAATAATTCTATAGCTCCTGGTGACTGTCTTGTAAGAATAAGAGCTTGAAGAAGAGTTGTGTCCAATACAGTCGCCATTTCTTTTGCAACAGAGCTTCTATGTGTTTGGGGTCGTTTCTGACAATAAAAAAAAGCAGAATCACTATGAATCACTTTTTCTTTATAATCATTAACAAACAAATTCTCAAACTTGCAGTTGTATGTACAATAGACACCATGCACACTCGCAAACATAAGGCACAAGTGCTTTGGATAGGACGCCGTCCTGATGAAAAATTTAAACCGATTGTTTTTTTACGCCAGAAGGTCCCCCTCGCTCCTGGGAATTGCATTTTACGGACCTTGGAGATACACAAAATCGATAAATCAACCTCCAGATGCAAAATGAATGAAGCTCTCAGACTATCTTACCAAAAAAATCATTTTACTGTTCAGGGATCCTAGAATGTTCTATCAGGAAAGGCAAGCGGCAGTATGAAGAAAAACAAGTGAATATCCTCAAATCAAACTAGGATTCGTAATAATAGATATGATACGCAGCCTTTTCAAAGACTCGGACTAACACCAGTTAGAATGTAGCAGCTATTAGTTTGACTTTGCAATATTTAGGTCAAATTAGTACCTGGATTACTCATGCTGTACTAGTTCCTGCTTCATGCAATAATTCCACATCTATCACAGCTAGTTACAACGTTTTCAACAAGAAAAACCAGACATTTGAAACAGTAGTTACCTTATTTGGCTTCTTTGCCTTATATGGCTCAGATAAGGTTAAGCTATGGCGCACAGCTCCAGAGACGACCTCCTCGGTTACTTCAGATGTTGCTCTATCAATTATCCCATTTCTTTTCTTCTGCAAGTACTTCACAAGGGCTATTAGAGCATTATGGCTCATTTTCTTATTCTCCAACGGAGATTTACCATCAGAATCATGAAGTTGCAAAGAGTATGCTTCCATTTCATCCGTCACATCAGAGGATTCTCTTGCTAATTCATGCACATCTTGAAGCTTGTCATGTTCACCTATGATGTGTGTCTGAGGCAGAACAAGGGATGGGTACAGAGATAACACATAAGTAATATCTACATGCGCATCCGAAAACTGTTCCATTGCTTCCTCATAGCTCCCATTATCAAATAAGGAGTGCCCATATCTGATTCAATAAAATAAAAATGAAAGATGTTGGTTAGTTATATTCAAGGAACCAAATTGTGTCATTATAAGAAAACATGGAGGTTACTTTGAGAAGAAATGAAAGAAAGCTGTTCATCTACTTTAATTGTAGACTAAGACAGCACCTAATACAAAAGGGGTACATGTGAACATCCATAGCCATAAGCCATCACCCATCAGTGTTAAATTTGAGAGTTCATTTTTCTAGAAAACTTTCAGATGCTGTTTTTGAGGTAAGAAATCTTATATTTGCTGTAAACTAACTAAAGCAAGTGAAAGTCCAAATGTTCAGCATGGTCTGCATTGCCAAGTGCAGCTTACTGGTCCATCAAAAGCAAAATAATAAGCAAGTTTACTCATGCTGGCATACATGAGTACTACATCAAGTCTTGGCATAACATTTATTGAAATGGCAAGTTACCAAATGCCAACAAAACTTTTTCCTCCGTAAACTTTTACATAATAATTACCAACACTGCCACATACAAGCCTTAGTGATAATAATATACTAGTTAGGGTAGTATGTGAACTGTATGGGAACAACTGTATGTGATGCACATTCATCCATTAAATCTGCCACTGAATAACTCTCGGCACCACTAATGACCACAAATATATGCCCCCATTCCTTGGGAGCCTGTAGGATGCACTAGCGCCCTTGAGGTGGACTAGTGTTTTAGGTCATCAGAAAACATGTCTAAAGGTCATCGAAATTTCTGAAGGAATGTATATGGCTTAGAGATAATACACATCTACCACGCCACGAAATTTCAGATCCAAATAACTTCATAAGCAAAAAAGACAATCATGCTATGAACAGTACCAACTCAAAACTGGACTGAATGATATCATGGGCACTATTCAGATTTATCATTTGTTTCTTTAGTTGCATGTCAAATTTGGATCTAAGAATGTGACATGGTATTTACATGTTGCATGAATATTGTTAAATTGTTTGAAAAAATTCAAGACTAGTTGAGTATTAAACTGGGGCCTAGTGCACGAGTACACCTCAAGATGCTGGTGCACCCAATATGCCCCCTTATTCCTGCCATGCCATCCGTTATCAGCTACGTTTATTTCATGGTATCACTGTCATCTCTCACATCAGATGGTTGCTGTTAACGGGTGTACAAAGACCATTATGCCCACATGGACATGTCACAACAAAGGCCTACAAGCCAAACCAGGCTGCCAGCCTCCCCTGATAATTGTACCCTAAAATCCACCGTTTGTTATGATCCAGTGCTCCACGTTTATTGTACCCCGCTTATTTTATTTCTCCTTCTCCACTGTTCTCAGCAAGTCCCTTTCTCTGCCTGATAAAGAACACTAGAACAGCCACTCTCTCTCTCTCTCTCTCTCTCTCTCTCTCTTCAAACTTTGAATTCAATCATGTTAAGCAGGCTGATGGACTCCTTGATATGGCCATTACTTTCTGAACATACCTCATGTGTATTGAGCTTTCTTTTGCAGCTCGTAGGTTTGAATCCTCCGGAGGAAGTAACTTACACAATGCCAGTGCGTCCTCAAATTCTCCAGATGCAGTCAATTGCACTATCTGTAGACCAAAAGATATGTGTAAGCAACTAAGAACTAAGAATAAATCCTTAAAAAATGCTTCCAAGATTATCAAGGCAGATCATTTATTGTTAACTTGATGGATTCATCAAATTAACACTCCAGTGAAAAAGCAAAAGGCATCGCACATCATACTCCTTGCCTACAGCATAATACATAATTCGGTTGGTCATTTTTAGAAGAAGGACCATTAGGTCAAATTATTTAATTTACTTTTTTGTGCTGCATATTTACATTCATGCAATGGCCATTAAGTTCACCAAAGTTTCTCAGACCATATTCAACATATACTGGAGGCGAAACCTAGCATGAAACAGAAGCGTTGTGCCTTGTTATAGCTAAGATGGAAAATATTTAATAAACTAAACACAACATACCTGGGCACCAATAGGAACAGGCAGCAAACCATAGACTGAGTTGGACAGCGCAGCCAGTATACAGTTGTCAGTTTGAACAAGCTTTTGAACATCGCGGAGGACAACTGTCTGAACCAATGCACTGGGAGCTCTAACAGAACGTATCTAAAACAATATTTAGTAGGTTAGGTGGGCCAATGAAAATTACAACTCTGATATTCTCTTACCACCCAATACACAAAACAAAACAACTTACCTCAACATGTCGTGGCAGACGTGCCACGGCATACGGCTTATGTATAACAACAGAGGCAGGAGTGTCTGACCAAATTATCCGACCGTCTTGAATAAGTTTCCCATTTTGATCAACAAATACACCAATGTTGTCCTGGAAAAAGTGAACAAAAGATAAAGATAAATGAGACACTTTATACATGTTTAAATCTTAGTGACCTCAAACTCACATCTGTTTCACATAAAACTTTTCATGGCATATCAACGCATGATCGGGAATCTGAATCAAGCCAGTCCCTCCTGATAGCTGAATGACAAAGTTTGAACGGGTTCTAACTGGTGCCCAGTGTTACTATACTGCATCCAAGCTAACAGCTTCCGCCTCAATTGTGGTACGGACATTTTCAATATTTCACAAGACAAGATTCCCTTATACTCAGATTGTGATGCAGTTCGACCGAAAGAAGGCATTCAGCTTAGCTATTAGTTAGGAATCAGTGGGAAGATAACAGGAATTAATTCTTTCGTTTAGAACAGCTACCACATTCTTTTGTAAAGTATATCACGTTGTCATCTAGTCATCTGGAACCAAACAGCGCTGCAAAATGCTATGATCAATCGGCTAAATAATATCATAAGATGGAAAATCAACTAGAAACTAGTAAGATCGTGCACAAAATTAGTATACCTTTCCAAGGAGGAGCTCCCCGGTAGGAAGAGGCACAACTAAAGGAGGAGCAATCCTCCCAGAAGAAAACACTTCAGTTAATGCCCCAGTCATGCTATTTATGATCATGTAGTCCCTCCTGATCCCAAGACATATGTTGTCACCACACCAAGCCATTGATTTCACCATATCAGGGACACCAAATTCCTTCACCTCGACAAATTCTCGCCCACCTGACAAACAGAAATTAAGTTTCCTTACCTGTTCAGAACAAGATATTTAAACATTGTAAACATTTGGCATCTCTCCAGGTTCCTTTATTTTAATGTAGAAGCTTACACAAATCTATCAAACACGCACCATAGGAATATAACATTTGAAGGCACAATGAGGCCTCAATCTTACATGAGGTACTTGATGCTGCTAAGAGCAACTCTAGCAGAACCCTTATCCGCCGCGGACCCTTATAATAACCGCCAGTTTAAGGGTCCGCAGCGAAAAAACGGACAGAATAGAACCCGTAAACGGCGCCAACCCGTAAAACTCTATAAGAGACGCGGCAAATCGGCCCCATCAACCTGTAAAAATACAGTTTGTGGCTCCGACCCGAAGGTGCCCCGTATCCTGAAAACAACGATGGCGGGAGGGAAATTTCACCAACTGCCCATCCACTGCCGTCCGCTGCCACCGGCCCCAGCCACCCGCCGCCACCCCGGCCGTCTCCGGCAGTCACCCCGGTCTTCCCCGGCAGCCGCACCGCCCGCTCCGGACGTCCCGGCCACCCCGGCCGCCACGCCGCCCGCCCTGGTCATCCCGCACAGCCGCGCCGCCCGCCCCGCCCACCCTGCACAGCCGCGCCGCCCGGCCACTGCCCGCCACGCTCCCGGCGCCCGCCCGCCCCGGCCGCTACCGGCGGCGCCCGCCTACCACTAGCGGCGCCCGCCCGCCTCGGTCACCACCGGTGGCCCCCTTCCGCCCCAGCCACTCCAGCCTCCCGTCGCAGTCCCGTCCTCTCTCGTTCGTGGAGAGGCAGAGGAGCAGGTGGATAAAAAAGAAAAAAAGAATATTCGGGAATATTCTAGTTTACGGTTTGCGTTTAAGGGTTCTGTTCTGCCGCGGCTTATTCCGACCCTTATACCGCGTAGTTTTAGACCCTTATCTCGGTTTTAAGGGTCCGCGGGATAAGGGCTCTGCTAGAGTTGCTCTAAATACAGTTAGTCTTTTCGACAGTGCTCTTAGAACACTATGACGCATTCACCTCTATGAAGCTTCTTTACAGGTCTTTTTTCCTTTCGACATTTCAACAAACAAATGAATACTAGTACTTCATACGCTTGCCTGAATTTCAAACATGATCACATTTGCAAATTTCTCCTTCCTAATAAAAAATTACAACCATTTAAAATAGAAAAAAATAATGGAACATATATTTTGATGTCTCAAGAGTCAAGATTATAACATAAAGTTCGAAAGGAATACAGTGCTTCAAATTAAGGAGATACCATCTCAATCTCGTAGCATATTAAATCATCTGGGGAAAAAATTATTAGGGCTACCCTAAATATCGTAATATATTTAGCATGGAAAACTAGAGAACATAAAAGATGTGTGTTTCCTACAATGGAAATTCCCATGGGTATAGATTGACGGATCAATAACAGGTTTTAAACTCTTCACTGAAGACTTCCAGCTTTAACTAAACTAGGGAGCATAAAAGATGTTCATTTCCTAACATGGAAATTCATGGAAATGTCTATAGCTCAATCGACTTAGAATAGTTATTTGTCAGTCGACATTGATGGCTATCCAATCGAGATCTTCTCATCCCTTATATACTTGCACGAATCTCGTGTTTAGAAGGACTCATAATGCTCCTAAAACTGCATTGCTTTGCTAAAACTGCAGTGTACTTCACAGAAATATTCAGTATTTGGGTTACAGTTCTTATCCTCCAGATTTGCAAATCTAATGTCCTTTACTGATATATCCAGTCAAGGGTTCGAATTGGGACCTGAGCTTGTGATCTAAATTTGGGTACCAATGCTTTTGCAGTTACCAACTCTGAACACCCATTAGTAATCCACCCCAAAGTTGAGATTCACGGAATTGAGGCTAACAAGTAACAACGGGTGATTTCCAGCTCCACCAAGACCCCAATAGATCAAATGATCAAACTATGGCAACAGAAACAAACTTGCTGGGATATATCAAAAGCAGACGACAGAATTCTCACCGTCGAGGCGGAAGACGGTTAGGCGCTTCTGGCGGCCGGCGGCAAGCAGGCCGCGGCGGTCGTCCCAAGCGAAGACGTTGGCGCCCTTGGTCTTGGAGACGACGGCGACGGTCTCGAGCCCCGGGAGGCGGTGGAGGGCGACCCACTCGGAGAGCGAGAGCAGGAGGTCGCGGCTGGCGCTGGCCTCCATGGCGGAGGGCGCGCGGCGCCACAGGCGCTGCTCCTGGCGCTCGAGCGTGTAGGGGCCGTCCCTCCGGATCTCGCCGTCGGCGGGGGCCGGCGCGGAGTAGATGCGGAGGGAGCAGTCGGAGGCCGCGACGAGGAGCTTCCCGGCGTGGGAGGCGACGGCCTCGATGCGGCCGGGCACGCCGGAGACCAGCTCCACGGCGTCATAAGCGCTGTGCACCATGGCCGGCGCGATCGGGCGGGCTCTCCACCGCGGCGGTCGCCGTGTGGGAGGCGGAAAAGGTGGGGGTGGGGCTCGAATCGGACAGGTGGGGTCGTAGTAGGACGTTGGCTATAGAGAGAGGGAGCCGAGGTAGAGGACGGCCGTAAACTGTATCCGACATCCGAATATTAGTCTACTTTCCGCTACTAGTATTACCCTCTTTTTTCTGAATATTTATCCTTATTTACATATCAGCGATGGAGCCGCGTCGAGCTCGAATAAAAAGGTGATTCGTCATATGTTTCTTTAGTGACTGTTATGATGGTACCGAAGAAAGGTGATGGGCGTTGGTGTCAAGCTCAAGGGATTTTCCGGCCTTGATTTTTCGTCTTGATTGGTGGTCATTTGTGTAAAGACTAGCATTCAATTGTCTTTTCAGTTTTGTCAGATCGATGTTTATGTGATTTATACCATGATCTTTATAATATGAATTAAACACGTATTATCACGTAAAAAGGGAATATTTATCCTTATATACATATGTTATTATACTTTTCAGATTGAAAGTGCCATTGACAACATTTACCTAAGTTGTTCTACGAGCGAAAGGAGACTGGCACCCATTCGCCCTCCTTCGGATGATTCGGGGTGAAACGGGGCCGCTTTGCTCGTTGTTGCATGAGGAGGCAGCGGAAAACGAGCAGATCGTTTATTCATCAACATCTACTCACTAATCATTCATCTTGAGATGATCCGCAAGGTGGTGGTGATGATGCGGGTCATGGAAGTCAAGGTGGCGGCCTTAGGCTAATTTTGGTAATGGCTTCGGTCGGCGCGATGAGGGTTGGCATGGTGCAAAGGGTCATGAGGAGGTGCCTATGCTTTGGGAATCTTGGTCCTTGCGCCCAAATCCGACGGCGACGGCTTCGACGGCGGTGCGGTGAGGTGGCTTCGTTGCGCGGTGGTGGATACTTTTTTCATCTTTGGCTAGCGAGTGTGGCTACGGACAGGAACCATGGCGGTCCTTGGCCTCGGGTGACGCTCATGTGTGCCTTGTTAGCATGGTGCTAGGTATGCTATGATGGTAAGAGTTGCGCCCGGCGGTCATGTTCTCGGTCTGTCGTTGACGGATCTACTGGCCTGCGTGGCGGGAGGGCCGACAGTGGCCTCCGTGAGATGTGGTGGTTCTTGTGGCTACGATGTGGCTGATGGTGGTGGTTGATGGGTTTTGTTGATGCCGGTGCGGGATGATGTGCGATCAAACTGGTGTGGAAGCCGGAGTGAAGACCTTGTTTTGGCTATGTGCCATAGCTGTCGGAGATATGTCCTAGAGGCAAATAAATAAAGATATTTTTATTATCATATCTCAATTGTTCATAATAAATTTTATCAAACCAGGTCTGTAATAACATTGCTCAACTGATAACCAACATTTTTTGATCATGAGACATTTATGTCCATTGACAATTAAGTCATGTCATTAAGAGGATGATGTGATGAACACATCTGACTTTTTTATTTTCATTTTAGTATTAAATAATTCAAGAATGAAATATCATTAAACTATATCCGAATTTCGTTTGAATTTATCCGACTCCAGCGAATTTCCAAGTTATCCGGCTTCAGCGAATTTCCAATGAACGTATGCTACTATTATGCCCCAATGAACGTATGCTACTCTGATTGGATGCTCGGCTCACGCATCACCACAAACCACTGTTTTAAATCAGTAAGGATTGCTCCTCTGTGGTGTAAAAATCAACAAAATCATCTTGGCTCCGTTTGCCCACGCAGACACGGGCATATCACAGGCACAACAAGTTGTCAAGAACTGGGTGCAATACAACAGATTACAACGCATGATAAAGCCAACAAACAGTGGAAACAATAAAACAAGAAAGCCAACACTACAGCAGCATAACAAGACTTTAATTGTCTGTATATAATAGCATAACACCTGGATGGATTCAGAGAAAGACAGTACAAGATACAACGACAGAACATGTATTTACATCTAGCTAGCTATATCATCTTCTGTGATGTATCAGGTACTAACAAAATTTCCAGTCGGATTGGAACCAACATGGATAGGATGGGGCTTCCCCACCAACTGTCTACTGATCCTCTCATATCATCTACTACTTCTACATATAACTCCTGAGTTGCACCAACATACCACATCTGAGTTGTACCACAACAACGCACTTTACACAAGAAACGGTTCCAGACCTGGGTTTACCTCGTCAAGTCGTCAGACTACCATCATCAGTGAGCATTATGAAACCAAGATCAGCTAAAAGGCAGAAACAGAAAGAATGGTCACTTGGCTAGTGTTAGTGTCTCCTCCAGGATCGGGCCGGCTGCTATGAGCGCCCCACCGCACAGTATGCACAGGAACAATGGCGGCACCGGTTCGCTGTCTGTGATGCCGACACACCGTGTGTGGTGCCATACATCACACGCGTCACACGCCACCATGCGCTCGCCGTCATCATCCTGCGCACCACACACGCACCTCACTTCCCACGTGTCAAGCCCGCCCTCCCACCGCAGCCCAGTCTCCATGTCCGCCCCACGGCCATACACGCCGATGGTGCCGCCAGACTCTGCCCCACCAAGCACCACTGGATCCCACTTCTCCCCAGTAATGCCATCAAGCGTCTCAGCCTGGAACTCCTGAAAGAAGCAGTAGGTGTCCCTCAGCGCATGCTCTGCTTCGACGAGAAGCTCGCCTATCGACGTATGGAGCGGCACCACAACAATCTCCCCCAACGGCATTGGCCGTGTAAGCTCGGCAGCTTCCCAAGGTTGCGGTCGCCACTTAACGAGGAACCTTAGCTGATCATCAGACTCATCCCCAAGGCCCCAGCACTTCACCCAGTGCTTGCAGTCCAGCACGGCCTGTGCCTCCTCACTGAGCGCCTCCGCCATTGCCCGGTAGACTGCACGCAGATCCCGCTCAACATCCGCCGTGCTCGGCCACCGTACCGCAGGACGGGTGTTTTGTATCTCGACATCCATTTGCACTGGCTCTTCACATTCCTCAAGACTGAACTGGAGTATACGCGTCACAGCATTGGGAAGACGGCGCACAACATGGTTGCCAACAATGGTGTCACCAAGAGACTTGATGACAAAGTCAAGGAGACCAGTATCACCGATGTCACCCCTGGCAGCATCTCGCACTTCCTGCCTTGTCATCTCTGCATCATTTCCATGCTCAAGCAACTTTTCAACAACAACCTCTGCGGCATCAAGCATACGCTTCTTGGACCATCGACAGTTGAGCAGGTCAATCACATCTTCAAACCGCTTGCATGGATCCCTCAACCTCTTCGTCATACACGGCTTCGGCAGAAGGAATGGCAGCCGGGAGCATGGCGTTGCAGGAGGCGGTGAAAGGGGTGGTGGTTCATGGCGCTTCCAGTCAAGGAGACAGCGGAGGAACTCACGGACAGTGATCAGAGACTTGTTGGATAGGCGCCGGTAGATGTTGACAACACGACGAACATGTCGGCTGCGAAGATGGTCAACATGCAGGGAAGCCAACGATTCCAAAGCAGCAGCATAGACGGAGATAGACACGCTGAAGCATCCCCTGGCAAGGCAGTATCCCCAGCGAGTGAACCATGTCTCCCCGTTCGCCACACCTAGCAGGAGGCGGAGGTCCATAGAGTGCTTCCGAGAAAAATCCACCACAGTTATGGCCCTGCACAGAAGGCTCTCAAAGCTCAGAAGACAAAGAATGCGGTGATCTCCATTGTATGCATAATCACTATATACATGCAAAAGGTTTCAAGTTCTCTGATTTCCTCCTAAATGTAAAATTGTAATCTTACAGCACCCACATCTCAAAAGCCCATTTAAAGAATCAGATTAAGCAGGTATGGTACTTCGCAACAAGTGCATATGCAGGGAATATCTGAAGAGGAAAGAAGCAGTAACATTTGTTACCTGACCCGGAGAGCAGAGCAGAGGCGATCCCAGACATCCATTATGTCGCGACCGGAGAGGAAGGTTGAGCCACCGTGTCGGCCGCGCAGAGTGACAAGGTGACCAAAGCCATTGCAGTGGATGAGGCCATGGAGGAGGTGGTCGTTGCGTGCAAGGAGCGTGTCTGTGCCGAAATGCTGGTCCCAGTCTGCGTCCGCTGGGATGATGAAATGGTAGCTCCGTTTTGACACCCAGTGGTGGCTCCAACCTGACATGGAATTGTTCGCGTTCAGAAATAATAGTACTCCTACTAGGAACAAAGCCATCAATGCGCAAGCTACCCCTTTTCCAAGATAGGAAATAAGACTTTAGTGGCTAGAGGCCATCATTGCAACTAGCATGGCCATTTCAGGAAACGGATTCAAAACAATTTAAACCGGCACGATGGAGCCCGTCAAATCCGATCCAGCCAGTGTGAAGGGGGGTAAAGCAATCTGTGGTTGAAAATGCAAGAACAGGTAGCAAATGCAGTTATTATCATGATCCATTGGCCGAAATTTGAGTCGCAATTTCGAACTGTTGAGATTAACGCGGAAATGAGCAGATCGATTCCAAGAAAGTAGTGCCGAAAATCCATCTATCTAATCAGAAAACCGTGTTTCTTCCCCAGATCATCACGAAGGAAAGAATCGCTTAGAAGAGCAACCTCGGCCATCCATCTACTCGTCCATTCGCCCAAATCAACTGCGATCAAGAAACTATCGAGGCTAAAAAACCTAAATCGGCGCGAATCCGTCAATCGTCCTGGAAGAGGCGCCGAAGCCAAGCAAGCGAGAGGAGCCATTCCAAACAGGGGCACTCACCGGCGCAGCGGCAGAAGTCGCAGAGCGGCGCGGGCGAGGACGAGGCGAGCACCTCGACGGCGACGATGGGGACGAGGGCGCCGGTGCGGTCGTCCGAGAGGAACGCCCGCCGCGCCGCCGGGCCCCGGGAGGCGGCGGCGGCGGGGGCCCAGTGCGCCAGGAGCCACCGGACGTTGTCCCGGAACGCGCCGCACAGCGCGGCCGCCTCCGTCCCCGGGAAGTCGCGCAGCGGGTACGCGCGGCCCGCCGGCTGCGGGGCGGGCCTGGCGGGCGCCGACGGGGGGGAGGAGGAATCGGAATGCCGCCGCGGGGGCCCCTCCTCGGCCTCGGCGGGCGGCTGGGAGGAGGCGGCGGCGAGCCGCCTGAGCGCGCGGATGGACGGCATTGCCCTGGCCTGGTGGTCCTCTCTCCTCTGCCTCTCTGGCCTGCGAGGGTTCAGGGTTTTGGGGCTCGCGATCCCCGGCGGCAGGGGCGTTTCCGTAAATTTGCGGTGCCCGGTGCTCCTCGCGGGCGGTGCTCCCTCCCTCCCTGACGGGTGGGGCCCGCCCGCGGACGACACGTCTGCGAGACGGTGACGCTCCGGGCAGTTGGTTGTCACGCGGTCCATCTGGAAAGGAAATACTGCCGTGACCGTGGCCCTGCACGTCTGGTCCAGCATTTGGGACGTATGGGCCCAGCTTGTCAGTGGGGGTGGGTGTTATTTCGAGCTCGAAATGTGTGTTGTGAAAGTTTCTCTGCATAGGCGACAGGGATAGGGCTGGGACCTTGCAGAGCAGTGGCGTTGAATAATTTGACTTTTTCATTTCCTTTTTTATCAAAAAATATATGAAATAAACGTGACAATCCCTGTAAAAATCATAATATGGAACACATGGTCGAAGCTAAGCATGCAATCAAAATCACAAAAAATACATAACGTGTGAAAAATATGTGTCTTGTTTGAAAGGAGTGCCTTTTTTCATAGGCGAGCGTTTAACCAACTCCTCAATTAATAAAAGTGAAACGATCATTATATTTTATATTTAAAAAAAGTAAATCACGTACATAGTCAAACAAAATAATGGTATCTAAGTTCATCACTTCGGATAGGCAAAAATGTTTTAACTAAATTTTCTTGCATGATAAAGATTAAAGAAACATGCATAGCTCTGAGCCCAGCTCATCCATAAAACATGATGTGTGTGCGAGGCGATGTGAAACGGGTGGCGGAAGAGAAGCGCGTGTATAAATGATCTCTTTTCAAGCTCTTGGTGTTGTGTGCAACAACTCACCTTATAAATTGGTTTCACACATTTTCATGGGTATGGTCGAATTAAATTTTCCGCATCCACTTATCAATTATCATACAAGAATGGATAACATGAATCAGGGGGTTTTCCTATGATTATTGACAATATTCTAAAATAGTAATAGGCTAAGCTCAATAATCCAATAACCCCCTTCACATCTTAGAGGCGCATAAAGTTTGCCTATGATTTCAAAACATTGTTTTATATACCAGTATTTCGATGGAGACTGTTAAGTTGAACCTCTACCTAAGACTCCGTGCTGCACGAATTCACAACTTAAACAGCGGACTACGCCTTGAACTGCAAGTCTTTTGCAAACAAGGGTGAGATCGCTGAAAAACTTTCCCGCGGTTAGGAACATATACATCACACTCCAGGGCTCTTGAGTTTGTCAGAGCTCATCCAATAGATTGTGACCTTTAACATTCTAACTCATATAAGTGTGTTCTTCCAAGAAGTTCTATCTTTATAAGATAAATATTTTCCTCTTAGTTACCCAATAGCTTGTCTCGCTAATTCTAATTCACGGTATGTTCGATCACATAGGATGTGTTGTCACCATGGATAACTTATGTAGTGGGTCCCAATCCTATCTTCGTAGATGCATTGTTTATCACATTTCATGATAAATCCTTTGCGAAGATACCTCTCCGATTCTTTGATGTGTTTATATAGTTCAATGATATAACTCGGGAGTTTATATAGTTCAATCTTGTAAGAGCAAAGTGTTGCCCCTTTAGTTTTAGAGATTGTTGGATAAAGCAGTAAATAAATTAATGTTGTTTTCGAGTATAAACATAAACTTAGGTTCCTGAAGCTTGAAGCATAAGCGTAGAAAGTTGAAGGACAACTCAAGACAACAAAGTTGTACCTTGATATCGAAGCCTTTGAAGAAGGACGACCCCCAAAAATATCTTTGAGGAAGAAGGAGTTCTCGAGGAGAACCTCAACGAAGAGAAAGTTGGAGCTAGATGAAGACGTGGTCTTCTTCTTGGTTTCTTTTATATTCTTGAGTCGTAGGAAAAACCGTACTATCAAGAGGGGTTAGTTAGTTGAGATCTAGGTTGAAGTGAACTTGCTCAGCTCGACACAAAACCCAGATAGATATACTACCGAGAGAAATCTCACTGGACCGGGTTATAGCTCGAAGGCAAAGTCATCGCACCTTGTGCCTCCGAGAGAGAACTCATTCGGCGAGACAACTTTATTATTCCTCAAGTACAGTTGCGCTTTGATTTGAAATCCGACCGTTGTGGACACGCGTCAAGATGTCTCATCGGGTCGGGTCACATCAGTCATTTCCCCCTTGGAATCGCTGCCTGTAAATACCTCGCACCTGCCCGCCATTTGTTTTTGGATGCTCCTCTGAATATTCTTAGACACAAGTTCCGTGCGCATCCCTAGAAAGATACCGAGAGAAAGCCCAAGTCCCACAGTTTGAGTCGAGCAATTCATTGAGACTTAGGTTGAGATTAACTGCCTTTTTATCTTGGAGATCCGCAAGCCTCCTAGACGGATAGAGGTCTCCTTCAGTAGTCGAAGAGTAATTGTCGCTGTGAAGAGAAAGTCTGTGAAGGTTTCAGAGATTTTTTGAATCATCTACCCCGAGTAAGAACTGGACAGACTCGAGGAGTTTGTTTCAGTGGAGAATAGAACGGAGAGAGATTTGCTCCATGTGTTCAATCACAAGTCCCTCCAACCAGACATAGCACTTTGCAGAGTGTGAACTGGTTTACCAAACATCATTGTGTCAAAGGCTCGTTTTCCTTCTTGCATTTACTTTTGTACTTACAATCATGCAAGTTTAGTTTTGATGTTTTATTTCAACATGTTTAGTTTTGATCTATTTAGCTTCGATGTCATATTCCTTGTTGCTTCCCCTTTGAACTGCTCTTAGTTTTCCGTTGTCACTTAGTTTCACTTCGATATTTAGAACAGTAAAACTGGACTGAAACGCAACCCTCTCACGCCATCAATCTTTTTGGCCGTCAATTTTCCTGATATGATCTTTTCTGGCCGTTGGATGGATGTAAACCTTAATTTCATTCAAACCTAACCTAAACCTGGGCCTAGGGTCGAAGGGGCAGCTACTCCCGTGACTTTTTTGGAAGCCTGTGGTTGATTGGGCCAGGCAAGCTCGATTAGGGATGTACAATGAAGGGGCAGCGACTCCTCACGCATCCTTCTCTTCTCTTCTTCCTCCTGGCTTCTCGCTCCCTTACCCGGATCAATCCGCACCGCAAGGATCTCGCTCCCACCCCCGCCCTCGGCTCTGTGGCAATGACCTTCCAACTTCTTTGACCGAGTACGCTCGAGAGGGGATGCGGGCAGCCGCTGAACACACGACGCGGGCGGCCAGCATCGGGATCCCGCCGAGGCACGAGGAAAGATGCAAGGATCTATCCAGGCGATGCGGGGATCACTCGATCCAACAGTCTGCCGTCGAAGGGCAGGGTGGGTGAAATCCCTCAACAACGGCCTACCTTGCGGACGACAACGACCTACCTCCTCCCTTTTCCCCGTCCCGACCTCCACCCTCTTCCACACCGTCGGCGCCCCATGCCCCCTCACTCGAGCTTCTCTCCCTGAACTAGATCGAGCAGGAAGGCAGCGTACATATTCACGACGGTGACAGCTATGCTTCGCGATCTGCGCCATCATCGAGAATTCGAGATGATTTGCGACGGTCGACTTCTTCTTCACAGAAACGCACCGGGAGAGGAGTAGTGAGGGGGTGGCCACTTCTTCCTCCATCCGTTGCACAACTAGAGGTACACGGTGCTGCAGGTTCTTCTTACCCACTCTGGCCATATTCAGTTCATAAGAATTTTGAAGGAATTTCAACGGAATACCATTCATGGAGGTTTATTTTCCTTTGTATCATTCGAAACGCAGGTGGCACATACAGTAAACCGGAAGAAGCTTGCTCCCTATGTGCCACTCCCTCTCACCATCTGCCAAAATCTGGATATATCCCATCTGTGATCCTCCACGCCTTGCCTTCGATTTGGAGGTCCGTTTTTATCAAAATTCAATTTGGTTCATAGATCTCCTTTCCTAGGTTGCAGACTTCTTTTATTTTATCATACGATTTTAATAACACCTTGATTTGTCAGGAAGAGGTTAAGAAGATATGGTGATGCAAAATCAGCTAAACTCGTTAGTGTTATACTACTCTCAACTATTCTTATCTTGCTCTCTGTTGTTATTCCGAATCTTATGATTCTATTTCGTTGTTGTGATTTATTGACTTGCACATGTTTTCTCTATCTCTATCTCTAGAGCTCTCGAAATCTGTGATTAAATTGGTTGCTTGAATGGTCAGCCCCGTTGCCTGCTATTTTTAATCTCATTACTAAACTGTCAAATTGTAATACGATAGGAAACATAGATCAAACAAATTATATAACATACCTAAATACCTTCATAGTCAAGTAGAACCATAGCACAATCGAGTTTGCTCATACATATATTGGTTATTTTTTACTTTTGAGACATCGATTAGTCATGTGCAGATACACAAATGCACTTCTTAAAACTGCATTTTGGATGTAGTGCTTTCCACTTTTTGTTGCATGAGACATTTTTCTATATTTATCTGAACCATGTAAGTTAATTACATCAAATATGTCTTTTGGCAATCCATCTTGATCAACACTATATCTATTTTTGCTTTGTATTGGTGTAAATTTCAGATTTGAGTTTAATGGCCTTGGTATCCATAACCCTTAGTTGATTCATCCACTCGTTTAAAATTATTTAAGTGGGAGGAAATTTTGATGCAAGTGAGCGGGTTTGTTTAGTACATGTAAGTGTAAGCAGATTTTCTGTCATTTTTAAAATACTTACATCACCTGTGAAGAGGCGGAAAAGATATATATCTTCGTGCATACTCCATGGTCCTCAAGTGTATTAATACTTAATGGAGATGCCATGCGAAGGAAAGAACAAAAGCTTACACACCTTCTATAATGAATCTTTTATTTTACCATTATGTATTTGCAGATATATTTTTACAGCACTGTGTGCTAGATGATCAAGATTATGAGCATTTCCTACATAGTTTTGTGCTGAAGATTGTACCGGTGATAGCAGCATGATGATTTTATTTTCTGACCTAAATATGTGATCATTGGTTGTCTTACATTTGGTTAGAGGAGTATGTTGTATGTAGCCATGGTTAGTTGTTTCCATTGATCTACTGTCTAGATTGTTACCGAGCAATTGGAGGATGTCCATGCAATTTTCTGGTACATATGCATGTAGTTGAAAAAGGTAGAGAAAATATCAACTTCAGTCTTTGGTCCCTCTCTGTTTATTGAGTTTTTTTATTCTTGAAGAAAAAACATGTTAAAGACCTCAATAGTAAAGGATGTCTTACCGTGTTTATTCTACAAACCTGTTCTTATCAGTTCTTTATCCCTATAGGCTATAGGTTCAAAACTGCAAATGTCAGCTGTCAGTCAGTGTTATCTCCTATGCATACTTCATACTTGGAGTTCCCTGCAAATTATCAAATTTGTTCACCTGTGAAAGCTATAGCTATTGCTCGGATCTAGTTTAATACAATATTATTATCTTTTTGGTTATACGTACAACTCGATCAATGTTCAAAAAATCGGCCGATTAATCGCTACTCGATCCCTCACCTTGCAGATTACACCTAATCGTTCATGTTACTCGTTCTGAAGATTAATCCGCCGATTAATCGTTGACAGACCGATTAATCGGCCACAAACCGACTAATCGCCAACTCTTAAGGGGTAACACAGTGCAATTTTTTGAATTCAGATGTCACATATGACCTCGGATAAAAAATGTCAAAACATGAAAGTTGTTCGTTTTTTCGGTACGAAGAACTGTCATGTTGATCATGTTTCCATTTAAGGTCATATTGAAGGCAAGAATACTAGAACAACAATGTATCAGACATATGCACCAATGAACAGAATGCAATTTTTTGAATTCAGAGGTCGCATATGATGCTGGATCACAAAAGGCAAAACATGAAAATTGTTAGTTTGTTCCATAAGAAGAACTTTCATATTAATCATTTTTATTTAGATCATATTGACGTCCAGAATACTGGAACGGAAATGTATCGACATACGCACTAATGAACATAATGCATTTTTTTGAATTCAGAGGTCATATGACCTCGGATCAAAAAAGGGTGTATTGGTGTAAATTTCAGATTTGAGTTTAATGGCCTTGGTATCCATAACCCTTAGTTGATTCATCCACTCGTTTAAAATTATTTAAGTGGGAGGAAATTTTGATGCAAGTGAGCGGGTTTGTTTAGTACATGTATGTGTAAGCAGATTTTCTGTCATTTTTGAAATACTTACATCACCTGTGAAGAGGCGGAAAAGATATATATCTTCGTGCATACTCCATGGTCCTCAAGTGTATTAATACTTAATGGAGATGCCATGCGAAGGAAAGAACAAAAGCTTACACACCTTCTATAATGAAGCTTTTATTTTACCATTATGTATTTGCAGATATATTTTTACAGCACTGTGTGCTAGATGATCAAGATTATGAGCATTTCCTGCATAGTTTTGTGCTGAAGATTGTACCGGTGATAGCAGCACGATGATTTTATTTTCTGGCCTAAATATGTGATCATTGGTTGTCTTACATTTGGTTAGAGGAGTATGTTGGATGTAGCCATGATGTAGCCCGGCTGACCGAGCCATTACCGATTACCGATTTCCTGAACATTGAACTGGAGTATCATCCATTTTCAAAAAAAAAACCCAAAAAATTCATGAAACAACTTATTTCATTCTATTTTATCATTTGCATAGTTTATCTTATCACCAAGTATTTATAAAAAAATTGATTTTCTATCATAAACATTCAAAATAGACGGGTGTAGCAACGCGCGCCGGCAATGATCTAGTTTCATCCATAAATCTAGCATGCTCGTGGACGAATGGGGGCGTGGGTGCGCTATGGTGAGTGTCGAAGGTTGCGGGTGGTACGGGGAAGAGGCACGACGGCTATGGGAGGTGGAATTTGACACGTAAGCCTCAATGCCACTTGTTTTGAGGGATTTGTTTTAGGGAGCCTCAATACCACTTTGCTTCGGTTTTGGATGGAAGTTATCAGGGTTTGAGACTTGACGAACCAATGTCACCAAAAAATTGGAACCAAGCATATATTTTTTATAAATTTGAGGAACCAAAAACATACGTCTCTCTTATAAGTATGTGCCCATCAAGTTGCTCAAAAGGATAGTTTGAATTATTCTCGTTGTTTTTTTGCGTGTCGATTTCCGAACAATACCAACGAAGATTGTACTGAATCCCATTATTGTGTCGACTGAAGACCATCGATGACAACAAGGCACCGACGTGTACTTAGAAGCTCAAAGCACTTCGGGGCAGCATCTTTGATCCCCACTATACTACGGGAGGATGTTGTTTCGTTGGCTTGAACAGATTCTGATTGAAAATCCAAAAGTAAGCTCCGTGAGAAGTCTCTTAAACTGAAGGGTTGGGAGTGTGATAAAGCAACACAACCGTATTCTTGAAATTGCTGATTCTCAAGTATCATGTCGCAGTACAAGTTTCTGACAAGAGCTGATTTCCTAACGCCAGGTATCCCACAAACAGACACAACTTGGTAATGGTTCATTTGTGCCTGAACTGTATAGTGATGAAGTCGATTCATCTGCAATCTGCATCCAACAAGGGGAGAATTCTGCATCCAGTTCCTAGCTGCTTTCTTTTTAGAGTTGGGAATCCTACGGTAAGAGGAATGGCCATTTTGACATCATTCGCAAAAAAAGGAAAACTGTTGATATCTCTTAGCTAGTATGGAATTGCAACAAAAAATAACTACACAGGATTGATAATTGATAAAATCCACGTGTCGCTCATTCTATAGGGTCCCACATGCGCGACCGTCACCCACAGCCACATGCTCTCTTATCCACTCCCTTGCTGCACTATTTTGCCCATGGAGTGATGCCCACGATGGATTCAAGGTGGCTGACAGGGAGTTGGCTGCTGCCGTGCCCGCTCGTGATCCAGCAGCCGACCGCAGAGAGGACGACGACTGCGGAGGTGCTGCACGCATCGAAAAATGGCAGCGGGTGCGCAGTACGCGCGCCGGAGGACGGCGGTGGAAGTGTGATGCGCGTGACGGAGGACGGTCGGTGAAGACTGAGCAGCGCAAGGAGGACGGCGGGGGAAGACATGTTCACGGCCACGGCGAGCGGCGGCTGACCACGGCCAACGAAGAGCGGCGCGGAAAGCTTGGGGGCATGACGGGCGAGGAAAAGAGACCGCAACTGATGGGTATGAAGGATGGATCATGGCAATTGAAGTTGCTTTAAGGATGGAATTTGCAGTTTATGTTCATGGCAACCACTCTTTGGATCATATAGCATGTCAATTAAAATTTGGTTGAGATGGCAATTAAAGACAATCCTTGCCATGACAACTAAGCCATGTGTTATTCTTTTTTTTGCGATTCTTTCGACTAGTTGCCATGGACCATGGCAACTGAATTTGCTTTAAGCATGGCATTTTTTTAAGAAATTATAGGAAGCGAACATGTGTTCGAGGACATGGCAAGCGCGACCTAAAAGATGACAACTGCCATGGTCGCGCGGAGAAGAAATATGGCAACTGCCAGCGCGCGCGGCAACTGAAAAGAAAAACCTACAACGAGTTGCCATGTCCTATATACTACAATTGCCACCCACGTCTACAACGATTGCCACCAAAACAGTTCGTGCTTGCCATGGCATTTTTTAGTTACGTAGCATGTCAAATGTAGTTTTTGGACATGGCATTGATTATAATATAGCATGACATTTTTTAGTTACGTAGCATGACAAATATAGATTTTGGACATGTCATTGGTAGTATATATAGCATGTCATTTTTTAGTTACGTCGCATGGCAAATGTAGTTTGAACATGGCATTGTAGTATATATAGCATGACATTTTTTAATTATGTAGCATGGCAAATGTAGTTTTTGGATATGACATTTGTAGTATATATAGCATGGCAAAAAAACTACAAGCATGAAGCATGCCATTTTTTCATTCTTTTCAAAATGGAAATTAATTTTGCATGGCAATTGCAAAGCTATGTTTATAGAGAATTCAAATTACATTTGCCATGGCAATTCCAAATATAGTTTGAAGAGAAATCAAGTTATATTTGACATGGCAATGGAAATTGTTAAGAATGGCAATTGCAAGCATGAAGGATGGAAAATATTTTGTGAGCATGTCAAAATTATTATTACAATGGTAATTTTATTCATTTGGGTTGCCATGGCAACCTTACTCTTGTGTTTGCCATGGCAAATTAGAGGCATTTTCCTTTTCTTTTTTTCACATGGCAAAAAATAGTTTTTATTGGGGAGCATGGCAATTGAAGTTGTTAAGCATGGCAATCGTAGTCATTTGGATTGCCATGACAAACTTACTCTTGTGTTTTGCCATGGCAAATTAGAGGCATTTTCTTTTTTTTTCACATGGCAAAAAATAGTTTTATGGAGGAGCATGGCAATTGAAGTTGTTAAGCATGGCAATCGTAGGGTTTGGAGCATGGAAATTGAATTTATTAAGCATGGCAATTGAAGTTGGGTTAGCAACTAATATTTCTATTTTATTCGTGAGCATGTTAAACTTATTCTTGCAATGGCAATTTTATTCATTTCAGTTGCCGTGGCAAATTTACTCTTGTGTTTTGCCATGGCAAATTAGAGATGTTTATTGCTATGTATTTTTTTTCTCTATTTTTCCATGGCAAGTGTAGTTTATGGATGATGGCAAGAATCAGGGCTAGGAACCATCACAAATTTAGTTTGATATAGGGACCATGGCAAATTAATCTATTTATTATAGCATGGCAAATTGTATTTTATGTCATTGAATTTTTTTGTAAAAACTACATGGTAATTTTTAGTCCATTTATCATAGCAAATTTAGATCTCTGACATGGCAAATGTATTTTTTGGATCTTTGGCAAAAAAAATACTTTTTGTATGTTTCCATGGAAATTGTTCCGTCACATGATGGCATTTTTGTTGTTGTTTTTCACAATTCCATATTACACTGATTATTTGTACCTACCTGTTACATTTCATTTTCTACAATACTAATATTTTTAAATGATGACATCAATTGTTTATTTATTTATTTTTGTGGTAAATATTTATCTTATTTTTAACTATTTAATTACTATTTTAGACTAATGCATTTTTTATCTTTTTAAATAAATAATTATAGGCAGAAAGGCCCAAAAATTTGCTTGATGGGCCACTTTGGGGTTGGTCCGATGGAGTCGCGCCGAAGGCTGCTGGAGCTACCGGAAAGTGTTCGCGCTGGGCATCGCTGGGAGCGACGGTTCGCTCCAAATTGGGGTTCAAAATGAATGCCCATCTCAGCCACAGTCCGGCCGTTATATAGGCAGCGAGTTACTCATAACACCTGGTAAAATTTAAACGGTGCCCCCACTGTACCATAGTATTAACTATCGTTGAAACAAATTTATTTAGATGTAGTTTAATGCAAGATACATTCATTTCAATGATAGTTAATATAAATGAAGAGAGTAATCAGTCCTTAACTGAACTTATCCTACGGTGTGTACTGCTAGTGAAACGTTGAAGTACAAGAAACTGTTGGAACTTGGAACACTGAAATGGTATCCGTCAGAACGGCTACAGTTAACTGAACTTGGAGATATCTGAACTTGACAGCAGCTATGGTCCAGCAGCATGATATAGAACGGCCGAATGGCCAAGGATAATCAGTACTTGTGATAGCGTTTTCCAGTTGTACGCGATCCCTCATATTCCAGCTACTTTCTACTCCAGTTTTATCTTCTTTTGTGGGGAAATATGACGGTCTTTTTCCTCGGATTTGTGTTTACAACATGTATTTGTAAGCTCAAATATAAACCCTGGAGACTGAGACAGCAGCCGGAGTCTGAAATTCAAGCACCGATGGAAGGCGTTGCGTTGGCAAAACAGTGGACGAATCTGATAATTCAGTCAGACTGTGGCAATGCCTTGGCCGCGATAGACGACGGATCACTGGACCGGTCCGCTTATGAGCACAGCAAGGCGAAGATTAAGAATCAACAGGAAGACGGAGTTTATTTCTCAGAGCCTTTTGGTGTTTGAAGTATGGACCCTAGGGCTCAGAAAACTGCATAGCCCAGTGAGATGTGAACCTTCTCAGCGGCTACGCCAGTAAGTATAGCATTCCACTCGAGCGCACAAACACAAACTGAACTATGATGTGAGAATTATCCGTGCGTGCAAAAACATTCATCCTACTGCATATATACATGAAGAGAAAATATCGAGACGAACGCGTTACGTCAATGTGACGAATACCAACCAGAGTGAGGAATTCTGCGTTTGCTTCATTCTTTTCAATCTATTATATGCTGCCTTTACCTTTGGTCGGTCGGTCCACACGGGACGGGACGCCGCAGCAGGTCGACAGCGCGACATTGGCACCGGTCGTTCGGTCCCTCCCTCGCCCCCACACCACACCCTACAGTTGGCTTGCCCCTCCCTGTCCCTGTGGAGGGAGAGTCAGCTGTTTGTTTTGCTCCTGCACACTTATTCTTGCACATCACAAAATTTCATCATTTTCCCCTCCGATTCGTCTTAGCCGATGGCGATGGACGGAGCAGGTGAGTACATATCTGCTAAATTATAGTACGCCCAGCGACCGGCTGCCGCTGCTGGCCACCCTGGAGACGGCGAGACACCGACGCCGACGTGAGCTTGCTTGGAACCTGGTGACTGGTGTGGACAAGTGACAAGAAACAAGATGCCTTTCGCAACTGCACAATCACCTCACCACAATATATCTCTCTTAATTTGGCGTGCAAAATCCGACGGGACGGACAGGGCCATGCCCATGCCCATGCATACACACGCGTCGCCATCCATATAACTGGATCGCATTAGTATTATTGTTAGCACATTACAAAGCGATGTATACTACTCACTCTATCAGACCCCATCCAGTCACGTCCTAGTTAGTCTGATCCATCATTCAGCCTGTCTCTCTTGTAGTCTTGTTCTTATCTTACTTGTGGTTGGAGTAGGCACCACGCTAATTTAGCGACGGCATCGCTGTCCGGACTCCTGTCGCACGCAGGTCAGCAGTAACATGGGGCGGATTTGATTGATTCAGTCCATGACTTGATCTCAAATCTAGGGCTGTTAACAGCCGACCAACAACACTAAATTTTTAATAGCCAAGAGACCGGCTGAGAGACTGGGATGCTCACTGATGAGTCAGCAGCAGCCGTTGGTTGGAGGTTGGCAGGTTGCAGCCGCACCTCACTCGCTTCAGGTACACCAGCAGACAGTTTTATTTCCAAGTTCCAACCTGGCATCAGCACCGCACACATGACAGGGTGTTGTAGCATCTATCCGTTCCGTATTCACGGGCGGTTGAGACGGCCGCCCAAAGCCCGAATAATGCAGCTAGGCCTCAACCCCCTCAAAGTCCCATCATTCATAGTCAGTCCCAAATAGAAAAAAAGATTGAAGAACAACCACCACACCTGACTTGGTGGAGCAGATAACAGGGATCAATTTAATCATGGAACACATCAATGTTGAGTACAAGCCACCAACAACCCTACTAACAATCTTCTACTACTTTAAGTTTCAAAGCTAACCCATAGGCATAACAGCAGTTAGTCGCAAACTTCCAGCCAATTCTTAGAGTAAAGATCACATCATCATACATGATCCCATCAAAGGACAGCACCTACTACATGGCACCACAACGCCAAATCCGGCAACATTATAAAAAAAGAGGCTAAATGAATAAACAGAATGATCATTTGAGCTTCCACGGAGCTTCTGGTGGTCGAAGGGTTTATCTTCCGTCGGCGGAGGTGAATGAATCCGCAAATCCTGGAGGCCTCGTCGGGATGCTTGTCTGGGTGTTATCCAGGCTTGCGAGGAACGAAGAGGTCGCGCCGTCGAAATGGCTGCTGTCCTCGAAGGCCTGCCATTTCTTCAATGCTTGAGGCAGCGTCATGTCCAGGTCGATGCCGTAACTGTCGTCTGAATCCGGATCTGTGGGCTTCCACACATCTGAAAGAGAAGAGAGCACATTCACGGCGTGACCCATGTCAGGCCTCTGATGTGGTTCCCTAGCACAGCAGTGACCAGCAAGCTGTGCGACCGTGCTAACGCTGGCCAAGGTCTCCTCATCAAGGTCAATAGTTGTGTCGATTGCCTTCTGGAACGTATCATTGTTGAGCTGCATTCTCCGGAACCATGTAACCAAGTGCATGCTATCCTCAGGCTGTGTGTCATCAAGCGCCCTGCGTCCCGTCACCAGCTCCATCAAAATGACACCAAAGCTGAAGACATCAGCTTTTGTGGTCACCCGTCCAGTAACTGCACAAACAAATGTTAGCTTTAGTTGGCATTGCAAGCGGCGGAAATGAACTGATGAACAATCACTTTAAAAATATGCAGCTCGACTCAGATCACTAGCTGGGACAATGCAGTAAAAAAGATGATACAGCATCATATTTAAATAAAAAGACTGTATTTCCTGACAGGAAGTTGCTGCACCAGCTAAAGGTTAAAAAAAATGAAGATCCATTCATGGTCTGGGGGTATTGGAAGTTTTTTACTTTGAAGGCGCGAAATTGGCTCAGCTTGAGGAAGAAATCTTCTCATGAACATGTTTCTCAATGTTCGTGCCCACAGCTACTCCTTGACATACTAATATTTGTACTTTTGAGTAAGCAAAGCAGTTAACTCAACATACATTTAGCCAATTTTGAGAGAAAAATAAAATAGGATGCAAACTTCTGGTCAAATGGACTAACTAAGCACACAAGCTCATCAGAGTTGATTACTGAATCGATTGTCCAATACTATGCATGTTTTGGTAGCGCATTCTAAATAGTTCTGATGTGATACACACTCATTTTGTACCTAGTTGAATCTACAAATTTATGAAGCAATCTTGTAGAACGAAATTGATCAATATTAGTTTAAATAGTAAATCATCAATATTAAATGGCAGTCAGAAAACAGTTTGCTGTGATACTATTTTGGATATGACATAGTTTACATATACTATGCTTGTTAATTGAAATGCATAGAAGAGAATGAGAAAACTGAAACAGAAATATAGGAGTATATATATATGACACTCACCTGCATACTCAGGGGCAAGATATCCAAAAGTTCCAGCAAGCCTTGTCTCTACTGATACACACTTCCCATCAGCTGGCGCAAGCCGCACCAATCCAAAGTCTGCAACCTTGGCCTTCATGTCATCACCAAGAAGTATATTTGATGGTTTCAAGTCTCTGTGAATGAAGGTTTGCTGTGCAAGGCTGTGCAGGTACTCAACACCCCTTGCAACATCAAGCGCAATGCTGAGTCGCCTCTTCCATTCCAACGGCTGCGAATTGTGTTCTTTCCACTCAAACAGGTGCTGGCTCACTGGCCCCTGTGGCATGTACTCATATACAAGAATCCTCTCATTACCCTCAACACAATATCCAAGCAGCGATACAAGGTTTCGATGACGGACCTTGGTCAGCACAGAAATCTCTGATTTAAACTCGTTTAACCCCTTGTTACCCATAACTCCAGACTCCATTCGCTTCACAGCAATTTTTGTGCCATCATGGAGCTCACCCTTGTAGACAGTACCAAACCCACCACGACCAAGGATGTTCTCCTGACTGAAGTTGTTGGTCACATTACGCAGGACCTGAATCGAAATGACCATATTCCCAGCCTCAACAACATGAATATCACGGGGGGCACTGCTTGCTGGGCTATGTGTCTCACTCGTGGCTGCACCACCATTGGCATTTCCCCTAGCAACTGTGATCTTTACCATGTCAGTATCTGACCCTGAGTGCCGGGGATGGATAACCATAGCATGCGGACTCTGCACCCTTCCGAAAGGCTTCTGCTTTCTCTTGTAGCAATAGAATCCTAATGCAGCAATAAGGCCCAGTACAGCAACAGCTGCAATTACACAACCAACAATGACGCCAGTACGAGATGATGAGGAACCCTTATTGCTTCCACCATTTCCATCCCCGCCGCCGCCGCCACCGCCACCACCTTCGGGTCCAGGTGTTGGCACAGGAGCATCCTTGCCAATGTTTGGGTTGCCATCAAGATTCAACTTCGCACTATTACTGCGAAATACAGGAACCTTGCCATATAGATTGTTATTTGACAGATCGACCAACTTCAGTGCTGGCAACTCAGCAAGCTCCTTGGGCACTGTCCCAGTAATGTTGTTGTTTGAAAGAATTACCGTCTCAAGCGTGGCAATCTTCCCAATAGATGGTGAGATGCTCCCGACAAGCCCCATTTTGCCAAAATTCAGCGATGTGATGTTCCCATTGTCACATAAAACGCCAAGGTAATGACTGTTACCATTGCATGGGTCGTTCCCCTTCCAACCATCTGCGAGCTTCGCCGGGTACATGAACCCAGCTGCCACCTCCAGCAGCAGGTTCACACGGGGATCACACGGCTTCCCAGCTTCCGTCAAGGGCAAGCAGAACCGATTGAAGTCATTCATGCTGGCAACTCCGGGACCAAAGTTGGGAACAGGTCCCTGCAGATAAGTGTTCTCCAGGCTCACATTCTTGAGAGACTTGAGGTTGACAAGACTGTCTGGCACTGGTCCGGTGAGCTGGTTGTCGCGGAGATTCAAATCAGAAAGACTGGTAAGCCCCGTGAAGTCTGGCAAGGGGCCGGTGAAGTGGTTGTGGTGCAGCCACAGCTGCGCGGCCTTGGACATGTTGGTGATGAAGCTAATGGAGCCGTTGAAGTTCTGGCCGTTGAGCCAGAGCACCTCAATCTGGGAGCCGGCGAGAGAGGGCACGGGCCCCGACATGTTGTTAAATGCCAGATTGAGCTCCCGGAGGGACGGCATCTTGCCGAGGAAATCCGGGAGCGGGCCAGCGAGGTTGACGGTGTTGGCGGAGAAGTTGGTGAGGGATTCGCAGCCCTCGAGGTCGGCCGGGAAGGGCCACGGCGCGAGAGGGTTGTTGTCGAGGGAGACGTCGGTGAGCGCGGTGAGGCCCCTGAAGAAATCCGGCGGGATGGAGGCGAAGTCGTTGTCGCGGAGGTTGAGGTGCTGGAGCGATTCGAGGCCGACGAGCGAGGGCAGCGGGCCGGAGAGCTTGTTGTCGAAGAGCTCGAGGCGCATGAGGCTGGTGAGGTTGCGGACCTCGGGCGGCAGCGTCCCCGCGAGGCCCGCCTTCCTGAGCTGGATGGCGGTGACGCGGCCGTCGGAGTCGCACTGCACGTCTTTCCACGCCGTGCAGGGGTCGGCGGCGGTGCCCCATCCGTCGGGCAGGCCCACCGCGCCGAACGCCTTGGCGAGGGCCCGCATCACCTCCGCGTCCTGCGGCGCCGTCGCCGCCGCCGCCGCGCCGACGGCCGCGAGGAGCACGGCCAGGGCCAGGAGGGCGGCGCCGGGCCGCCGCCGCCGCGCGGTGGAGACGGTGGGGGACTGCATTGCTGCGGCGGTGGAGAGAGATTGGAAAGGGGAGAAGAGAGAGAGAGTAATAAGCCTCGGGATGGACACGAAGATTTAACTGAGGAGAGAGAGAGAGGGGCGCCGGGCACATGGGCGGAGAGACGGGGGCCGGTGGCACATGCGCGGGGCCCACCCCCGCCGATTTAGGGTTCGCGGGGCGGTCGAATTACGGCGCTGCCCCTCCGTTCGAACCCGGTCAGGGATCCGTTTCGGACCGGTAGTGTCGCTGGCGCGCGGGCCCGGGCGCGGGGGTAGGATGGGAAAGCGGGGAATCCGCAGGAAAAGGCGGGGCGTTGCGCGTCTGTGTGTGTGTGCTGGAGCGGAGCTGGAGGCCGGGCCCAGCCGCAGCGTCACAGGGTTTCCGTTTCCGTTGCCCGTCTGGGGACGCGGGTGGGGAGAGGGGGTATCCGAGACGCCTCTCTCTCGCGGGTCTGGTCGTCGTAGTAGTGGAGTGGGGGGAGTAGAGTAGAGAGGCGGTGGGCGTGGGCCCCGGCCGTCAGCTGGCTTGCCGCGTCCGGCAATGAATGCGTGCGCGGTTCGCCAAGGGATGTTCTGCGGCCTCGGCCCCGTGCGGCCGTGCGTGTGTGGATGGACGGACGGCTCTGATGGGTTGGGTTGGATGGATCATGGATGGACGGACGTGATCGGTGACGGCCCACGCACGCACGCGTGCTGGCCGGAAAGGCGCTGCGGAGGCTTTTGGGGGCGTACTCCTGCTGGTGCTAGGCAACAAACAAAAGCTCTTTGTACTACGTACAGCTGCTTTCGTTCGATTGTCTCTCCTCTTTCTCTTTCTTTCTCGGGTTTCTAATTTTTGGAATGGTCTTTTGAGGGTGACGGGGGGGAAGGAAGGAAAGAAACAAGGTTTTGGGGTGGCTGGCGACGGTCTGGACCTGGCCGCGACACATCTGGCCGTAATTACGCCTCGCCGTTTCCTTTCCATACGTTGCCCAGGCACAGCTAGCTAGCTAGCTGGGGCAAGGAAGGAAGGAAGGAAATTAACTCGCACCGGCGATAATGGGGAAAGGAGGAGCGCGTGGGGCCGGCGTTGCCCGGCCTCGCTCGGACGCCCGTTTCCTGCACCGCACCAAACCGGTGACGCGGCGACAGCTCGCGTCGCGTCTGCATGCGCACGTAGAGCCTGTCAAGTGGAAACTCGTGGAAGGCGGCGTTTTTTACTGTTTGACTGCACCGGGTTACTGCAGAGTGGCCTTCAACATTGACGATCGTCGTCGTCGTTGGCGACCGGAGACGGCGTGACCCGTGGGCGGTGGCTGAATGCGTCGGCATGGATCCGTTACGGAGGACAGGGCTATGGTTGACCGCATCAGTGTTGCTACGATCGGAGTAGTAACGTAGTTGACCTCACAGTCGAGATACCCTCACATAATTTTCTGCTTTGTTTTTGCGAGATACTGTGCACCTGACACACGTTCACGCGGATGCTACTTTGGCACGTACTGTATTCCCACCCACTAGAGTTTAAATCCTAGATTTAACAATGATGCTCGCATTTTTTCGAAATTATTTTAGGGCTTCTGAAGAGACGTTTCCGTCGAAGACGAGGTGGTGACTTCATTAATCTCAAGATGATGTACCGGCCCAGTATTGCGAAGATGCTCATAGCGATAGGGTGTGTGTGCGTCATAGGGGTGATTGTATACTCGTGTATGTGAGTGTCTGAGTTGAACTGTGTTCCTAAAAAAACTACCAGAAACATAGTATAGTATTAATATTAATATTTTTTAGATAACAGGGCACCTCGGTTTCATTTCACCCAAACAAAGCCACAGGCACAGTCGCACAGACCAGTACGTGATAACATCAGTATCTTCCGGACACGGTTCTCTTGCTCATCCTTCGACTCATTTTGGATCATGAGCAAGGCATGGTTCTTGAGAGTGTTGCCCCTCCATTCTCTTGGGGTCATGTTGTGGCGGTCATGGACATGAAAACCCTCTTCGATGATGCGCCACAAATCCTTCGAGGAACCTCTCATGTGAGCCTTCATCCGGAAAGCCCAAAGCATATAATCATCTTTATCAAGAATGTGTGAGGGACCTACATGCGCCAAATGAGGTTCGAGTAGGGGTAAATGAGAAAAACTCAAAGGAGGGGGGACGGCAGAGTGAATACCCGATCCATTCCCGGTGAGAGGAATGGAATGGATCTCACTACTACCATCATCACGAGATCAGGAGATGACATCTCTCTCACCCAACTTTGGAACGTTGGGAGTGACGGCGGTGGTAGCCGTTTGGAGACTACCGGACATTAGAACACGAAGCATATCCTCCATCTCTTTAATGTGAGCTTTCATGGAGGACATGCCCTCATTATACTCAAGTCGAGAAATATACGACGAGGAATCCTTCGCGAATGTGTTCGTGAAGCCCTTGGTACCCTCTTCTCCTTCCAAAGAAGGAGAGGCAGGTTTAGCCCCTAGCAAGTCGATATCCCCTTGCGATATTCTCTTAAGGCGATAAAGCCCTTAATAAGAGACGAGGCTTTGATGCCAATTGAAAGGATCGGAATATCGACTAACAATTTTTAAGTTTTTCTTAACAAATTAAGGCTTAACAAATAAAGTAGGTTGTCTAGATGTGCAACTAGGTGAACAATTGATGGCACTGAAGTAGTGCTCCTCGTTGGCTACCCCAGGTGGAAGGTTGAGATGTAGCGTAGCGGTAATTTCCCTTGACAAAGATACCAAGGTTTAGATCGAACCAGTAGGACTCCGACGACAACAAGTAGGTGGTAAGTGAACAATGGCGCCGTTCACAACCCAAGGTTGCTTACTTTACCTGGACATGCACACGCAACAAATAACTTTGCTCCCAACTAGTACAGAGAGGTTGTCAATCTCTCTGGCCTTGCCGTTTACAAAGGATCAAACGCAAGAGATAATGGTAGTGATAATGACAAATGCAAAGTAAAGTAAAGGCAGTAAAATAAAGTGAGGGTGTAAACAGTGGTGGAAATATGGACCGGGGTCCCATGAAGTTTACTAGTGATGTCTCTCTCCCAAAAGACGATAAACAGCTATGCGAGGTGAACAAATTACAGTAGGGCAATTGACATGATTAAAAATGCACCGCAATGCTAACTATGCTACAAAACAAAGGAAGATCCTCAAAAGATTGGGCAATACGCAAGGACAAGTAGACCGAAATCCATCTACATCTACTCACTAATCATCCACCTTGAGATATCTATCCAGAACATCTCCCTGGTATTAAGTTGCTAGTGATACGTCCCAAACTATCCGTCTGCATGCGCACGTAGAGCCTGTCAAGTGGAAACTCGTGGAAGGCGGCGTTTTTTACTGTTTGACTGCACCGGGTTACTGCAGAGTGGCCTTCAACATTGACGATCGTCGTCGTCGTTGGCGACCGGAGACGGCGTGACCCGTGGGCGGTGGCTGAATGCGTCGGCATGGATCCGTTACGGAGGACAGGGCTATGGTTGACTGCATCAGTGTTGCTACGATCGGAGTAGTAACGTAGTTGACCTCACAGTCGAGATACCCTCACATAATTTTCTGCTTTGTTTTTGCGAGATACTGTGCACCTGACACACGTTCACGCGGATGCTACTTTGGCACGTACTGTATTCCCACCCACTAGAGTTTAAATCCTAGATTTAACAATGATGCTCGCATTTTTTCGAAATTATTTTAGGGCTTCTGAAGAGACGTTTCCGTCGAAGACGAGGTGGTGACTTCATTAATCTCAAGATGATGTACCGGCCCAGTATTGCGAAGATGCTCATAGCGATAGGGTGTGTGTGCGTCATAGGGGTGATTGTATACTCGTGTATGTGAGTGTCTGAGTTGAACTGTGTTCCTAAAAAAACTACCAGAAACATAGTATAGTATTAATATTAATATTTTTTAGATAACAGGGCACCACCTCGGTTTCATTTCACCCAAACAAAGCCACAGGCACAGTCGCACAGACCAGTACGTGATAACATCAGTATCTTCCGGACACGGTTCTCTTGCTCATCCTTCGACTCATTTTGGATCATGAGCAAGGCATGGTTCTTGAGAGTGTTGCCCCTCCATTCTCTTGGGGTCATGTTGTGGCGGTCATGGACATGAAAACCCTCTTCGATGATGCGCCACAAATCCTTCGAGGAACCTCTCATGTGAGCCTTCATCCGGAAAGCCCAAAGCATATAATCATCTTTATCAAGAATGTGTGAGGGACCTACATGCGCCAAATGAGGTTCGAGTAGGGGTAAATGAGAAAAACTCAAAGGAGGGGGGACGGCAGAGTGAATACCCGATCCATTCCTGGTGAGAGGAATGGAATGGATCTCACTACTACCATCATCACGAGATCAGGAGATGACATCTCTCTCACCCAACTTTGGAACGTTGGGAGTGACGGCGGTGGTAGCCGTTTGGAGACTACCGGACATTAGAACACGAAGCATATCCTCCATCTCTTTAATGTGAGCTTTCATGGAGGACATGCCCTCATTATACTCAAGTCGAGAAATATACGACGAGGAATCCTTCACGAATGTGTTCGTGAAGCCCTTGGTACCCTCTTCTCCTTCCAAAGAAGGAGAGGCAGGTTTAGCCCCTAGCAAGTCGATATCCCCTTGCGATATTCTCTTAAGGCAATAAAGCCCTTAATAAGAGACGAGGCTTTGATGCCAATTGAAAGGATCGGAATATCGACTAACAATTTTTAAGTTTTTCTTAACAAATTAAGGCTTAACAAATAAAGTAGGTTGTCTAGATGTGCAACTAGGTGAACAATTGATGGCACTGAAGTAGTGCTCCTCGTTGGCTACCCCAGGTGGAAGGTTGAGATGTAGCGTAGCGGTAATTTCCCTTGACAAAGATACCAAGGTTTAGATCGAACCAGTAGGACTCCGACGACAACAAGTAGGTGGTAAGTGAACAATGGCGCCGTTCACAACCCAAGGTTGCTTACTTTACCTGGACATGCACACGCAACAAATAACTTTGCTCCCAACTAGTACAGAGAGGTTGTCAATCTCTCTGGCCTTGCCGTTTACAAAGGATCAAACGCAAGAGATAATGGTAGTGATAATGACAAATGCAAAGTAAAGTAAAGGCAGTAAAATAAAGTGAGGGTGTAAACAGTGGTGGAAATATGGACCGGGGTCCCATGAAGTTTACTAGTGATGTCTCTCTCCCAAAAGACGATAAACAGCTATGCGAGGTGAACAAATTACAGTAGGGCAATTGACATGATTAAAAATGCACCGCAATGCTAACTATGCTACAAAACAAAGGAAGATCCTCAAAAGATTGGGCAATACGCAGGGACAAGTAGACCGAAATCCATCTACATCTACTCACTAATCATCCACCTTGAGATATCTATCCAGAACATCTCCCTGGTATTAAGTTGCTAGTGATACGTCCCAAACGTATCTATAATTTCTGCTTGCTCCATGCATGTTTTGTGTGATATTGCTATGATTTGGACTAACTTATTAACTCAGTGCACCACAGTGTCAGTTCCTGTTTTCTGCTGCCTTTCTATTTCATGTTTCCCCCATATTAAAAGTGCTCCAAAAAATTGGGAAAAATCAGATAAAAAATCAGCGCAACGGAAGCTTCCAGAGTCCCGAAGGAGGAACAGAGGGGACCCACCAGGGCCCCAGGCGGCCACCTGGCGCGGCCTAGGGCTTGGCCGCGCCAGGGGGCGCCTGGCCCCCTGGTGGCCCCTTGGCTGCCCCCTTCGCCTATATATTCTCCGTGACGCGAAACCTCCGAAGAGAGAAACCCTTTTCGCGATCTCGCCTCTGTTCCGTCGCCGCTGCGCTTCCAAGATTGGGAGCGCCATCAGCCCTCTTCCCGCCACCCTGCCGGAGGGAGGATTGACCTCCGGGAGCTTCCCCTCCACCATGGACGCTTCTCGGATGATCCGTGAGTAATCTCCCTTGGACCATGGGTCCGTGATCAGTAGCTATGTGATGTTCTCCTCCCCTCTTTGTTCTTCATGGTTTAGATCTCGTGAGCTGCCTCGAGGCACATATGTAATTTTCTGTTGTTGCTATGCTGAGTTTGCTGGGATCTGATGGATCATGAGACTATGTTCAGTTTGTGATTGAGTAATATATTTGGTTCTTGTCTTTTATATTTTTGTTCCTAAGTAATTCTTGAATGTTCTGCATTGTTGTTTATTGCTTTGGTCAAGTAGTAGGTAGTGACTTCAAGAGGGAACGTTATGCTCGATTGTGGGTTCATGCCCCTGATGACACGCTTGAGTGACAGAAACATGAGTCTAGGGGATGTGTTGTTGCCACAAGGGGGGGAAACAACGGTGCTTGTAACCGCGGTTCCAAGGATTGTTTACTTTACGCAAAGTTCTTTTTAATGTAGTTGTCTGTTGCTTTGGGTTTACACTTTGGGTGGGGCTTGCAACTTAATACCAGCGAGATGTTCTGGATAGATATCTCAAGGTGGATGATTAGTAGTAGATGCAGTTGGATTTCGGTCTACTTATTTTGGCGTATCGCCCATGCTTTTGAGCCTCGTCCTTTCTTTGCAGCATAGTTAGCATTGCGGTGCGTTTTAATCCTATCAATTTCCCAGCAGTGATTTGTTTACCTCGCATAGCAGTTTTATCGTCTTTTGGGAGAGAGACATCACTAGTGAACATCACGGGACCCCAGTCCATATTCTCATCATTGTTTACACGCTCAATTTATTTTCTGCTTTTACTTTCTAGCTGCTATCACCATTATCATTATCCCTTGTGTTTGATCCTTTGTAAACAACAAGGCCGAAGAGATTGACAACCTCTCTGAACTTCGTTGGAAACAAAGTTATTTGTATTGTGTGCAGGTCCACGCCGATTGCGTTGTTGACACCTATTTCTCACTTCCCGAGTCCTACTGGTCGATACTCAACCTTGGTATCTTCACCAAGGGAAACTTGCCGCTACGCTGCATCTCACCTTCCACCAAGGACTCCAAGCACAGAGGTTTGTAGGACAACAACAATTTCCCTCAAGTGGATGACCTAAGGTTTATCAAACTCAGGGAAGTAGAGGTTGAAGATGGTCTCTCTCAAGCAACCCTATAATTAAGATACAAGAAGTCTCGTGTGTCCCCAACACACCTAATACAACTAGGAGTTGTATAGGTGCACTAGTTTGACGAAGAGATGGTAAAATATGGGTGATAGGTGTGGCAAAAAAAGTAATATAAATCTGTAATAAAAAATGCAGCAAGCAAACAAGTGGTAAACGTGAGCACAAACTGTATTGCAATGGTGGAAACAAGGCCTAGGCTTCATACTTTCACCAGTGGCAACTCCCAACAACATTAACATAGTCTAATCACATGATATTTCCACTAAAACATGCATTGAACACGTACTCGGAGGTCATTCCTTTGTGATCAAAAGAGGACGAGAATTATGTAGGGCTACAAAAGCACACATCAGAGTTCGTAGTTCTCATCTATGGATTTCCCAATGTCACCGCGGCCATCCAAAGAGAATACCACAATCACCACAACATATCTCAAGGATAGTCAAAGACAAGCACCAAGCGACTCTCAATCTTCAATCAGTTCACAAAAGAGGAAATCACTTATGGTAATATTCTTCTAACCCATGTCCAATAGACCGATGTCACCATGGTCTCGGGGATTATACTAGATAAGATCAAGTGAGTACATCAATCCAATACATAGAGGAAGGGGAAATATCATGGGATCACCGTAGATTAACATAGCCTATGATCACAATGAAGATCACATCATGGGAGAGAGAGAAGACCACATAGCTACTTGTAGAAACCTCAGCCCCAAGGAGGAAGTACTATCGCATCATGGAGGGAGGAAGCAACGTCGATGAAGTTGAATCCGGGGGCACTTCCCCATCCCTGCAGGGTGCCGACACGGGAATTCTGGTCCCCTGAAACTTGTTGGCGATGGCGGCGGAGATCGGAATTGCTTCTAGAGAAAAGGGTTCTGGAATCAGGGTTTTCACGACAGGAGTATAAATAAGAGCCAAAGGGGGGCGCCGGGGGTGGTCCTAGTCGCCTAGGCGGCCTGGTGGAGCGGCCTCCCCCTAGGCCGCGTCGGGTGGCCGCCTGGGTGACAGGTGGCCCCCTCCGGCTCTCCTTCGGTCGTAAGGAGTCTTCTGGAACGCTGATTTTTTGTATATTTTCCCGGAATTTTTCTGGCACTTTAAGTAATGGGAAAACCTGAAATACAAAAACAGCAGAAAACAGAAACTGGCACTGGGGTGCACTGAGTTAATAGGTTAGTCCAAATATGATCAAAAGTGTATGAAAGTGTAGCAAAAACATAGCAATATCACATAAAACATGCATGGAGCAAGCAGAAATTATAGATACGTTTGGGATGTATCAACATCCCCAAGCTTAATTCCTGCTCGTCCTCGAGTAGGTAAATGATAACAAGCATAATTTCTGTGGTGACATGCTACCAACCATATAAGAACTTTGTAAGTGAAGGAATCAAGGTATGTAATTCAATTCAAGTCATAACAAGCAAGAGTCTATATTAGCATTGAAACAAGCAACATAAGAACATAAAGGTGCAAGAGCTCTCGCTGTCTGTGACTCGAATGTCTTCAGATGGTGTTTGCGTGCAAGAAGTGGGAGAGGGGAATACGAGAAAAATATTTATTTGTTGATAACTCAATCTACTAAAGTTTCACACTTAGTCTTCTTTGGAATCTTATCTTGACTCATCCCCAGACCACTAGCCAGGTAAAATTCAAATTGATCCACTCTCTTTCGATATTTTGAGCACCCATGCAATGGATGAGCGTAAGCACGAGAATTGACTCTTTGGATGGCAAAGAGAAAGATGGTGGAGGAGGAAGACAAAAAGGGTTTGAAAGGCTCACATCAACGAGGACAATTGTAACAACCCAGATTTCACAAAAATTAAAAAAATGGTTTTCGGTGTGAATTGTTTGATTGTCTGATTTGTTTGCGGTGTTTGCATCCCCGATTTATCGATCGGCGATTATTTCCCCCCTCTTATCTCGTACCGGACGGAGACCGACCCTCGCCACCCTGACACTCGACCTTTGCGACACCGGGTTTCACCCGATCACCGTCGCGAAACCGCACGAGACCAACCGCACCCAACAGAACGAAAAACCCCGTTTAATAAGTAAACGGGATATTTTTATAGCGCACCGGAAAGTGTTCTCGGAACGGTTCCAGCGTGAGGTGAACGCCGCCGGCTCGACGCACTGATCGCACAGTTCGAAGTTTTACCCGAATCGGAGGTCCTGCGGACACCCGGCGGTCAGAAACGTAAACACCGCGCGCGCGAGAGAGAAACCGGGGATGTTTTTGCAAACTGCCAGCCACCTGGGCTATATAAAGACCACCACACTCCCACCCCTTTCTAGGGTTTCCCTAGCACAAAATTGCAGCGACGCCCCTATTTTTGCCCCAAATTTTCCCAATAGCCCCAGTTTTCGTCCAAACCCTAGCCCCATCTGATCTGGACCGTCAGATCCGGGGATCCGACGGCCCAGATCGGCTCTGGCCTCCACCTCTCTCTCCTCCCATCTCTCCACCGCGCCGCCAAACGTGGAGCCGCTCGCCGCCGCCGCATCCTCCGGCCAGCCGGCCGTCGGCCCTCCTCTCCCGCGCCTCCTCCTCTCCCTCCTTCCCTCTCCTCTCTCCTTCCTCTCTCTTCTTCTCCCTCTCTAACCTCCTCCTCTGTCCAGGACGCAGCGCCGCAGCCCCATGGTGCCATGGCCCGGGCCGAGAGGAGCTCGGCCGCCGCCACCGGGTGCCTCGCCGTCGCCGGATCCGGCGAGATCCGCGAGGGCCCGCGCCGCCGCGTCGCCTGGCTCCTCCGCCCGCCCTCGTTCCTGGCCACGCTGATGGCTTCTCTCCCCCTTCGTTGGTTACCCCAAGTGGAGGGTTGAGATGTAGTGCAGCAGCAGTTTTCCCTCGGTGAAGATACCAAGGTTTGTCTCGAGCAGGACTCCAGAGATGATAAGTAGGTGTCATCGGCGCAACTGACGCGGACCTGCACACAGACACAGATAACTTTGTTCCCAACGAAGTTCAGAGAGGTTGTCAATCTCTCCGGTCTTGTTGTTTACAAAGGATAAAACGCAAGGGATAATAATAGCAACTTGAAAGTAAATGCAGAAAAGTAAATAAAGCGTGGAAACAGTGATAAGGATATGGACCGGGATACGTGATGTTCGCTAGTGATGTCTCTCTCCCAAAAGACGATAAAATTGCTATGCGAGGTAAACAAATTACAAAAAGGCAATTGACAGGATTATGAACGCACCGCAATGCTAACTATGCTACAAAAGAAAGGAAGAGGTTCAAAAGCACAGGCAGTACGCCAAGGTAAGTAGACCGAAATCCATCTGCATCTACTACTAATCATCCACCTTGAGATATCTATCCAGAACATCTCGCTGGTATTAAGTTGCGAGCCCCACCCAAAGTGTAAACCCAAAGCAACAGACAACTGCATTAAAAAGAACTCTACGTAAAGTAAACAATCCTTGTGGCAACAACACATCCCCTAGACTCATGTTTCTGTCACTCAAGCATGTCATCGGGGGGCATGAACCCACAATCTAGCACAACGCTCCCTCTTGGAGTCACTACCTACTACTTGGCCAAAGCAATAAACAGCAACGAGGAACATGCAAGAATTACTTAGGAACAAAAATATAAGAGATAAAAACCAAATATATTACTCAATCACAATCTGAACATAATCTCATAATCCATCAGATCCTATCAAACTCAACATAGCAATAGCAAAAATATTAAAAAGGTGCCTCGATCATGTTGGGCAGCTCACGAGGTCTAAACAATGAAGATCAAAGAGGGGAGGAGAACATCACATAGCTACTGATCACGAGACATCCGGGGAGCATCCATGGTGGAGAGGAGACTCCCGGAGGTCAATACTCCCTCCGGCAGGGTGCCGGGAAGAGGTCTTCTGGTGCTCCCGATCTTCGGAAGCGCGGCGGCGGCGGAACAGAGGCGAGTTCGCGGAATAGGGTTCTGCTTTTGGAGTTTTCCTGTGACAGGGGATAAATAGGCGAAAGGAGGCGGCCAGAGGTGGGCCAGGGGCCCCAGGCGCCCCCCTGGCGCGGCCAGGGGTGGGGCCGCGCCGGGTGGCCGCCTGGGCCCCCCTGGCTCCCGTCTGGCCCCTCCCGGGCTCTTCTCAAAGCTTCCGTCACGCTGATTTTTTATCTAAATTTTCCTGAATTTTTCTGGCACTTTTTGTATGGGGGGAAACTGAAATAGAAAAACAGCAGAAAACAGGAACTGGCCCTGGGGTGCACTGAGTTAATAGGTTAGTCCAAATATGATAAAAAAATGTATGAAAGTGTATCTAGATCATAGCAATATCACACAAAACATGCATGGAGCAAGCAGAAATTATAGATACGTTTTGGACATATCAACATTCCCAAGCTTAATTCCTGGTCGTCCTCGAGTAGGTAAATGATAACAACATAATTTCTGTGCTGACATGCTAGCAACCATATAAGAACTTTGAAAAGTAAATCAATCAAGGTTAGAAATTCAATTCAAGTCATAACATGCAAGAGTCTATTTAGCATTGAAACAAGTAACAAAAGAACAATAGGTGCAAGAGCTCTCGCTGTCCGTGACTCGAATGTCTCCAAATGGTGTTTGCGTGCAAGAAGGGGGATAGGGAATACGAGAAAAAAAGTATTTTTGTGTTGAGAACTCAATCTACTAAAGTTTCACACTTTGTCTTCTTTGGAATCTTATCTTGACTCGTCCCCAGACCACTAGCCAGGTACAAGTCAATTTGATCCACTCCTTTTCGATATTTTGAGCACTCATGCAATGGATGAGCGTAAGCACGAGAGTTGACACTTAGGATGGCAAAGAGAGAAATATGGTGGAGGAGGAAGACAAAAAGGATGAGAAAGGCTCACATCAATGAGGACAATCATAGGCAAGAGATGCCAAATGATAGATATGATGTGAGGAGTAGGGATTGCCATGCAACGGATGCACATACGAGCTAGGAAGCTCTCCAATGGAACTAGTGGGGTGCATCTAACTTGCTCGCTCATGAAGACCTAGAGCTCTTTTGAGGAGGCTCATCCTTGGAATATGCAAGCCAAGTTCTATAGTGTGAAGGTCCCCACATAGCTATATGCATGATGATCATCTCTATGGAGTACAAGGATATAAAGGGAGTGCTAGTGCGGATCTCTCAAAAGGATAGTAGTGTTGCCCCTTTCTCTCTTTTTATTTATTTTTCTCTTTTTTCTATTTTTTTGTATTTTTTGGTGGCCTCAATGGCTCTTTCTATTTAACTCTCAATTGTCCTCTTTGGGATCTTTTAATGTGTCCACTTTGGGATCTTTTCCTTACTTAAGGGCAACACTCTAATTTACAAGAAAGTAAAGGAGATCTTTCACACTTTACAAGGTACTCAAAATCATAAAGAAGATGTAACTATCATGATGTATGCAAGGTATGTCGCTGCCAGTGTAGCAGGAACATGTATGACATGAAGATCAAGTCATGAAGAGGTGGAAGTTGCATGGCAATGTAACTCGGAAAGGCTATGGAAATGCCTTGATAGGTAGGTATGGTGGCTGTTTTGAGGAAACATATAAGGAGGCTTATGATGACAGAGCGTATCATGCCAAGGGTTTGGATGTACCGGCGAAGGTGGACACCAACTCTCGGAGTGAGAAGAAGGCAATGCACGGCACGGGAAAGGCTAGCAAAATATGGGAAGGTGGAAGTGTCAACTCTCAATACTTAAATTAGTCCGAAGAACTCATGCACTTATTATCGGTAACTCTCAATCTAATAAGGAGGTTCACAAAGAGACAAGTACCCCGAGGAGGAGTGTATGGGGGTTTGGTTATCCTTGCGCATCCTCGACTCATGGTACGTGAGTGTTCTCTAATATTCGACCCCTCAGAAGAGTAGTGATCCATCTAGTAGCTAGAGTTCTCAACTAGTTTTGTAGGTTTTGAAAATAAACACGGATTGCCCAAAATACGACACCTATCACTAATAGGCAAGAGCTCTTGGCACCAAAAGTTCAAACATTACTCACATCAATACCTCAAAACTATTGCAAGCTACTACTAAAATTAAATAGCAACCTCAATTACCTACTTTCAAGACAAGACACAACTCAGTGCAACAACCAACTCTCTTAACAAGATAAACATGAAAACTAAAGAGAGTTCCAACAACAAACTAAACAAAAGCCAAGGCTCTTGCTAAAGACAAACTAAGACTAAACATGGCAGTAGCTATGAAAAGATAAAGAACACACAACAGCAAAAAGATAGGCATGAAGAATCCTATGATGTGTTCTAGATTTTGAAAGTGGAGCGTGTTTCTCTCCCACACAAAGTAAGACAGGACCTAACTTGTTATGAACATCAAGCAAAGCTAAAGAAACTAAAAATAAAACCTAAGAGCGAGACGCTCCAAGCATAGCACATAACGCATGAAGTGATAAAAATATAGTGAGACGAAGGACGAACTGATGATTGTTGATGGAGAAGGGGATGCACGGGGGCATCCCCAAGCTTAGACGCTTGAGTCTCCTTGAATATTTATTGGGTATGCATGGGGGCATCCCCAAGCTTGAGCGCTTGACACTCCTGGATCTTCTTTCGTCATCTTCCATCGCACACTTGAAAACTCCCTTCATACATAACTCATCATAAGCTGATTAGAGAGGTTAGTACCCTTAATAAATAATTTTTCTCCACTGGATATAAATATAATCTTGAAGAGCTACTGTTTCTCAAGAGTGCCAATTTTTTTTTTCAAAGAAAAAGCAAGCTTAAGGTTTGCAAAAGTTAGGAGAGACAAAACGTGGCAGAATCTGTGAAAAACAGAACAGCAGATAGTAAAGAATTTTTTAGGGGTACTTCTGCAACTCAAATCAAAAAACTCAGAACATACGGAAGTTTCGTAATTGTATAGAACATACTGTGTAAAAATGTCAGATTAAAAAGATGAACTGGGATTTTTCTGGAATTTTTCTGGTCACGAGGACAGAATCTGCTTTCTGGACAGCATGTCACAACTTTTACTTCCCTTGCCGTAAGAGGCTATAACTTGGCACAAAGTTGAAAAATAAAGATACAATGATGTTGCTACAGAAGTAACAATCATCAAGACACAACAAAAGCAAAAATAAAATCCTAAATTCGTTGCGGGCTGCCTCCCGAAAGCGCTTCTTTAAAGCCATTAGCTAGGCTTAATGTAAAAGAAGAATCAAGGGT